>LR990956.1:14584992-15969967 GCA_905163465.1 Craniophora ligustri
CTTCTACATTAATTTGATTAAAAATCTAGTAAGCGTAGTGTCGTGCAATTTTTTGCAAGCTGTCACTGTCAGTTTGTGTAATGGTGGAGAAACGGAATTATTTCTGCTGTTTAAAAAAGTTTCATCAGTCATTTGTATTCGTGGTCACTTGTATCATTGTATGCGTTATTTATCCTTCAATTCACCTTTACCATTTCAAGGTTGAGAATAATACTGAAACTGAAATTGTATTATGTCAGACGTTTTGATATTGTAATTTTTTTGACAATTACATATTGTTCATATTCCTTCATACTTGTTACGAAAATAATGAGATTTGATCACTTCACACGCTGACGTACGCAAACCCGCACGCACGTACGTAAACATGCACGCACGTATGTAAGCGTGCGCGCACGGGCACGCACGCATACAAACACAAACAAATACGGATAATACCAATACTATTAGTATCCTGTCACTATTGAAATACGGTTTTTATTAACCTATTATTATTATTATTATTATTATCGATCTGAAAAACATACGTCACTGCTTTCTGAACGAACATAGATTATAACCACTAACAAATAATAATTGAAATATTCTAATCCGCTCGCTTTTTTTATCTTGGACCACACAAACAGATTACAAAACATTCGATCGAGTTTTGCACCACCAAACATCTGTTGAATACATTGCGCTAATAGCGATGCGCCGCGCATGTATTATGCGCCGCGCATGCATTATGCGCGGTCAATGGTCAAGCATTTCGACCGGTAAATATCAGACATTTTTTTATTGAAATATATATGTAAGTATCTTGTTTGACTCGTTTCGTGTCGATGCTACTGCGTTTTAAAGATATATATTTACCTTATGATGATAAACATGTATGCGAGCTGCCTAAGACATTAAAGTTATCTTGCATGAGATGCATGATGATTTAGTAATTTTTTTCCTTTCATTCAATTCATGATTATTTTGACTGTTATTATATTACACGCTTGTTATAAAAAGAGTTTCAATAGAGTTTCTTGCTGGATTCTACTACATAATATCTTCTTGGAACCGTGCAAGTCTCCAGTTAGTTTAACGTTTTGTAAATGCTCGTACAGGTAAATTTGAAAGAATATTAAGAACTTTTTGATTTGATCCATTTAATTTAATATTTTATGAGAAAAAAAACGAAGGTCTATAATAGCAAGCAAGCCGGCTTAACCTATTCATCAGTGATTTGCCCAGTATGTTTGTGTGTCATCTTAGAAAATAAAACAATCGAACTTTTGCTCTGATTTCGCTTCAAAACACGCATTACATCAAGCGAATAAAACAGAAGCTACGATGAAAATCAACTCTGGAAAACAACTGACGGTCGCTCGTAAAACTCGGAATGAATCCGGCGCAATCCGACGGGATCCGGTGCCCGGATAGCATTAGCCGTGACAAAGTAATCACCGGCCGGGGTCATATCACACACACCTGACATATTCAAATTTAGCTCATAATGTATTGAAATTGGGACAAATAGGACGCTTAAAATGGAGACGGGAAAAACACGTGTTGTTTTTGTTTACGGCGAAATTTATTGCGGTTTCTATTTCAGATGCGGGTGAAAAATATGATAGATAGAAGTCAAGGGTCTCGACTACCCAGGATCCCAATTTCATTTACCGACTTATTTTTATTCTAACTTCTTAATCACATCTGACTTTTTCAAAGTTATGCGCGTATTTTATTATTCATGCTTGAAAAAAATAATTTCTCTCACTATGAGGAGACCTGTGTCTGTCTAGTAGTATACCAATAGGTAGGTGAGATTAAATATAGAACAACTATGAGAAATACTTTGCTCTTTAATGCCTACCTAATCTGGAAAATCAATTAATTTTGAATACCAAGAGTGGATGTTGTTGCACTTAATTCAGAAATAAAGTTATGCCATAATTCTATACAGTTAAGATTAATTCATGGTTTTATTAATTAACTCCGTACAAAATCCATTAATTTCAATTACTTTAACTCGCGCGGTTTGATTAGCTGACGATAAGCATACAATAATCGTAAGTTAAATTTGATTTTGAACAAATCTATACATACATAAATATAATAAGCTCATATAATTTTGAAGTTTCAGATACAATTTTTACAAACATTTAGACATGTCTGCAAATAAATTGATTCTAGCCTCTTATTTACAACACTGTCCAACCCTTCCACTTTCCCACTGTTGGGCATGGGTCTCCTCTCATTTGAGAAGGATAAGGCTATAGCCGTGCTGGTTGGAATACTTCACACTCTACCGAGAAAATCTTCATCGTTTGAGCATGTGATAAATATGCGACTGATGTTTAAGGATATTGCCTAAAATATACGTAAAAATCAGCTTGGAGAATTTACGTGAGGTAAGTAATATTTGTATGTACCTTGATTACCTGATACCTGAAAATTGGCCCACTAGGCAAGATAGCTGGTAGGCATGCGTTCTTAGTACATACTAGCACTACTCAATAATCCACATTTGGTTCGTCAGAAAATACGTGACGTCTGGCGGCCCTGGGATCTTGGACTATAAGACGTCATTCTAAAAGTCTTGTGGAATATTCTTCTATGATCGTATGCGTTGCATAATGACATTGAATCGATTTGTTTATATAGCATACAGTCTCCACAAATCTATATTTGATATATACGATTCCATCAAGGTTATAAAGGTACATTTACATTGGAGCATCAAATTGACGCATTATTTGAACACGGAAATGGATAAATGATAGCTTGTGCTTTGACTTTAAAAAAAGAAACAATTGAAATCACTATAACATGTACAATTATTAACACAAAATTCTATTTATAATTATTAATAATAAAACCGTGCATATAAAAGAATAACTTTTATGCTAATTATTATTAATAATAAATTATTATTAATATATATAAATAACATAAAAGCAATTTAAATGAAGTAGGTAGTGATTTATGTTTCTGTTTAAAGCTATCATGCCGGGACCGGCTTTCATCATCGGTTAAGCAGTGATGTGTATCGTCAGTTGGTAGGACTTTCAATGTTCCTACCAACTGACATTGTACATCTCTGATGGATTATTAAAAAGGATATATTAAAGATTGAACCTGAAACTTTCCGCAGACATTATTAAACATTCAGCGAATATGTCTTTATTTTTCGACCTAAAAGGAGATAAACCTTAATGCTGTGAAAAATTAATTATAGATGGGCATAAATTGTATGTAGGTGTAGAAGCCTCGGAAAAGCTGTGGTATTTAAAATAAACGCCAAGCCTATGCCTCCGCATATAGCGGATTATTTTCTAACCTTGAACCCGTGTTTGTAGGTGAGTGATGAATAATTCAGACTGTTCGCTTTTGACGCGGAAACGAGCAGAATCTAACTTGTGTGGCACAATAGATGTAGTGTGTACGCAACTTTATATTTGAAGTATTTTTTTTTATTTGTGAAGACTAAATAAAAGCTAATGCACTCGTAAATATTGAGTACTTACAGGTTTAAGTGCTGAATAATAACCTATATTTTTTAATAAAATTGGACATTTAAATTATAATATTATGGTTTATATATATTACGGAAACTAGATCAGAGATTCATAGATGTTTTTTTAGACGGTATCTGTGCCCATCACATAATCTATCTCCATACCAAATTTCATCTAAATGGGCTCAGCGGTTAAACCGTGAAGAGGTAACATATAGACAGAAATACTTTCGATTTATGATATTAGTATGGATACTAAAGTTTAATAGTATTCTAACATCATTTGTATCGATGTCGTCTATTATATCGTATACTCTTATCTCGTACATTAAGTGGCCCTCGACAAACCTGTCTGAGTATCTATGTGTATGTGTATTACATAGAAAAAGATGTACCCATAATACTTAGGCTAGGTATACAGTAGCTTAAGTTTTATAGGTTTTTCCTTGTGTCATCATCAACCCATTATTGTCCCACTGCTGGGCACGGGTCTCCGTTTATTTGAGAGGAATTAGGGTTAGGTTAGCCTACTGCGGGTTGGCAGACATTACATGCCATCGAGAAAATCTCTCAAGCATGGAAGTTTCCCCACGATGTTTTCCGTTTGAGCATGTGATAAATACGCACATAACTTCTGAAAAGTCAGTGTTGCGTGCTCGGGTTTGAACTCGAGACCTGGCTGCCAAAGTATTTAAAACTCATCGCACTTAAAAAAATATCACATAAAAGTGAAAGCCTTTTCGATTTCTATGCAATGATAGTATTTCTCAATCGTACGTGCAATGTCAATAAGCTCCAAATCTGTAAAGGCGTAAAAGACTCAAAGGTTTATGTGACTTGCTTCCTTTTGTCATCAAAATGCGATGCGACTATTTAGTATGCAATGCATACAGGGGCGTCAATAGCTATGCAAGACTATTGTTTCTGATGCTATAAACCCAGATACCTACATAAAATATGCAGTAGCTAGCAACTATCAAATCACAGAAAAAATAAAAGAGATTTCATTACTTTATTACGTTAAGGAAACTATGAAACTTTTTGATGAATTAATGGTCGGAGATCGATCACAAAAATGGGCGCAACTTATATACTCATTGTCGTCACTTAACGACGAGGGTCGTGAGCATATTTTCGTTTGTCGGCTATAGCCGACTACGGGTGGAAACACAATATAAATCACCAAATTCTCTATTATAAAATTACTATATTCCCTTTATTTATCAGTTTAGATCACAAATTGTAAAACATAGTCAAATTAAACTCCAACATTCCTAATTATTATAACCGAGACCATATAATGAGCATGACTCATGTCAAAACAACATACATTTTTCAATCAACAAACCAATTAAATCTAAGTAAAGATAATCTTTGCTTTGAATATTTCTGAATAATGATCATCCAACCTTGATACTCATAGTGCCTGGCAGAAGTCACGACTTCCAACCGACTTCACTTAATCACACTGGGATTATTTCTTCATTATTAATCAGCACTAGATAAATACCTACAACAAGGAAAATCTTCATTAATTCTTGGAAAAAATATTACCTGCCGTGTTTGTTTTTTTTTTGCTCGCAGTAATTACGCTTAGGCTCCGCTTGGAATAGGCATTTATCTATAAATAACGGCTATGAATATTGTATATATGGCACTGTGGAGCTTTACGTAGTTAATAATGTTCGTAAGGTCCACAAAAATAGTACCTACTTATTAATAATTATAATTTATTAATCAACGCACGTAATTGGTACTTTAGCCTCTAAAAGTAAGTTCGTTTTTTTTCTATTATCTCACTAGTGAGATTCTAGACGGATCAATTTTATTTACATTTTCTCAATATGCCCTACGTGGGTAAAACTGTTTTTTTATAATTTTTATATGGTAAAACAAATATAATAAAAATTGTTGCGCTACAGTTGCTATAGGCTCGGGCTACTATCGGCTGACGATCAGTTTCATAATAGTTGCTCGTATATAACTACCATTAGATATAAATCTATGATAAAATCTTAAGTAACTCCATATTTTATATGTAACATTGTGTAAAACTAGATACTTATCGATCCGAGTCTAGGTCAGTTAGGACAATGAAAGACAAATAAAATATATGTATTATGTATATCTAGCTACTTCTCACGCAACTAAAAGTCAGTTGAAGGACGTACAATAAGTCGTTATCTTTGCCTTACTGTCTTATTACCAGGTATTACGTCAAAAAAATTAAATATATATTATTTTCGTCACAATATCGTGCTTGTGTAAATTTTTATCATTACGTATTTATTTTATGTACGTTAAACAACAACAGTTGGGCAATTTTTCAGTTTTTTGTTCTGAATTCTGTACGTTTTTTATTATTGTCCAACAGTTGGACAATAATTGGGTTAATAAATGGTTAATAGTTGGTTAATAATTGGGTTCGAGTTTCCGATCATCTCGGAATAGGCTCAAGATTTAAAAATGGGATGTAAGCTTTATCGCAGTGACTTAATGAACAAGTAAGGCTTACCAGCAATCAATAATCTTAGTTACTGCCAAATGCCAATACATACTTTTTCAAACGTTTAGCCTCTTAAGGCTATAGAAATAAGGCTATAAAACATTTATATCTGTCTCATATAAATTTTCAAAAACCAGAATCTCTTTATTTAAAAAGTTACCTGAATATTAATACTTGTATATACATCGTAAATACGTTTATACTTATATCGTGGTTCCTTTAATGCCGCATACATGTGGTCGGATGGCGAATAATGGCAATATTCCCTTCGCAACCGCCAGTATTTATCGCCAACTAGTTTTTAATTGATTTCATTGAAGATCCTGTTTTGTAAGGAATATCTCCGATATAGAAATCGAAGAGAAGACGTATTTATCTGTATGTCTCGGAAAGTAAGAGTTTTAAAAAGGGAAATTTTAAAATAACTTGTATTTATCCGTGTCAGTTTCATTCTGGTAGCGACATCAAAAGCAGGCAGGCGTCATAAACATGTCCCACTTCGTTTACAGGAAGACTTAACTTATTGGCAAGACTTTATTCAATTCTTATAGGTATTTAATATACCATCACGCCTGTCGTCCCCTAAGGGTTAAGTGGAGGTGTACTAATGTACACCCACATTGCGCTGATATGATTTAAGTCCAATCTAATGTATAATAGGGGGCGAGATGGTATGTTACGGGGCCACCAACCAACACGAATCGAAACTCCGACCTGCTATCGACCGGGGAACGAGGCAGTATTTAGTTATAATCAGAATATAAAATAATAATAATAGTTTTTTTTTTTTTTTTTTAATTTTTATTAAGAAAGAAAAATTCAACCTCAGGCGGGACTCGAACCCGCGTCTTCTGGATTGGTACTCCAGACGCTCTGCCAACTGAGCCACCGAGGTATCCGCCTGATGTGTTGAATTTTTCTTTCTTTATGTTACTTATGTCTTTACGGCGACAAGACAAATAAGCTAAAAAATACAAAAAGATGATAATAGAAGTAATTACAAGGACCGAAATTCAGTTTTAGTCATGTTAACTGCATAAAGCACTGCGATTGGTTCGCTTAGAACTTTTACCAATCACAGTGCCTGCATTTCCCTCTAATGGGATCAGCGTTTTAAAATATTGGGTTCGTAATTTCACCTGAAACATGAAATGTGGGATAAAATAATAAATAATGTTTCTTGTATATATTGGTTAATACTCGAAAATTGTTTTTACGAGGTAATCTGCGCTAAGTACCTACATTTGCATTTTGTATTAATGTATCTAGTATGAAAACGTTTCAAAATAACATGATTGGTGAAAATTGTGATAAATATAAACATTTTAAATTTTTCGATATTTTTTATACCTATTTACTTTCTTTAATGATTGGTGGAGTTAGATGGTACATCAGCAAATGTAGTGCCATAATTTTCTCAGGACCTTTAACCAAATAGATAATATTTATTTCGAGTGAACAAATTCACCTACAAAGATAGTTCTATTACGATGTTTGAAGTTCTGTATTTCAATTGTGGTCTCCAAATTCACTCTGTACGTTTAGAGTATTTATTATGTGTAGTTTTGCAATAAATTTAAAGCAACATGAACTTCACAGGGCACAAAAAACCATTGAGCTTTAGTCATTGCATAAATCCTATGATGGCAAATAATTGTCCGTCGGCTCCTGGTCGCTAGTGACTGGAATAAAGGGAGGTGCCCATTGGCGCTATAAAACGCCCCGCGTTTTTATTAACCGCGGTGTCGATTTATGCTTTAAAAAAATATACAAAATACTTTTTATTAGAAACTGGGTAAATAAAATATATAATGTATGTATATTCAACGATACACAATACATTTATTGTAGTAATTAATGTTGTGTAGAGTTAAAAATGTATACGTTTCATTGAAAACAAAGACTATATTTCAAAATTTAGGACAAATACGATACAGTATACAAATTGCGTCCTAAATTTTATCGTGTATGACTTAATTAAATGTACTTAAACCTTACACTGAAAATTAAGTTAATAGGTCAGAATTAACTGAACAAGTCAGTTAATTCTGTCCATGGCCCGCCCGTATGAGGTGACAAGTGAAAACTCGTTTCTGATAAGTTGAATCTTATATATAAAATTCTCGTGTCACAATGTTCGTTCCCGTACTCCTCCGAAACGGCTTGACCGATTCTCATGAAATTTTGTGAGCATATTGAGTAGGTCTGAGAATTGGCCAACATTTATTTTTCATACCCCTTAGTGATAAGGATTGTCCACTAACCCCTCTAATGTGGCAAAACAACGTTTGCTGGGTCAGCTAGTCGTTTAATAAAATAATTATTGCTACTTCAATTTAAGAGCTCGGTCCTTGTCGTTGAAGCAATCGCTACTGATCGCTATTCTTTTTTTAACCGACTTCAAAAAAGGAGGATGTCAATTCGACTGTATTTTTTTTTAATGTTTGTTACCTCAGAATACTTTGGTTGACTTCATTTGTAAATCTAAAACTTTGTCTAACTCTCCTCTTCTTTCACTTTCCCGCAATATTTCGTTAAATTAATAAAAAAAAATTGAGAGGGTTCAAGGGACACCCGGATGGAACGAAGCTCCTTTCGATTAATTAGTGAAGGAATTGTAATAAAATTGTATTCTTTTTTACAATGGCTTACTATAGCAAAAAGTGTCGTTACAACTATTCGTCTTAATTTTTTCCGTCTAGCCCCCTTTCGCAACGCGCGATAAGGAACTTCGTTCCAATAATAAATATTTCCGGACATTTCCTTCTATCGTATCAAGTGACCAAACATAACCCCCGCCTCATTTTGTTAACACCTATAAAAATAAATGTTTAAGTAGGTATTTTATATGTTACGCGCCGTAAAAGACCGTGGGGGATCGATCGTATATAATAGGCGAACGGAGTTCTCATTATTCGAAAATCGCATCATAAACTCGCGACAAAAACCGCGCGGCAAAAGTCCGCCAATCGGTCTCAACCTTAGCCTTGCGTTTATCGCCACACCATGTATGGTTATGTCTGCTAGACTCATCTATCAATAGTTTTTTCTTGTCTTTCAGGTAAGTCCGGATCCGGATCCACTCTGCCAACTGGACTGGGACGTGTTTATGCGAGGACGCCGCAGCTGTTCCCCGCTTTTATGCTAATATTGTACGTTTAATATTTTATGTTCATTAATTCCATTTTGTTGTTGGTTCGCTTTTTAATAAGCGGTTGTTTGATGAGAGGCTTGCATTAATAAATGTGTCGGATTTAATTGGGCGGGCCCATCACACTCAAAATAAATGTAATTATAGGCCTTGATAAAAAATTTAATACAACAGTTTTAAATTTTGATAGGGATTTAATAAGATAACTAATTTTTTAAAGAAATTATTTAAAAAGTTGCTTCATTCTAGATTTGCCCGTATGTATCCTGGGCGTTTATGTTTACAAGCATAAACAATCAAATACATGAAAGACACAAAAATATACAGTATACAAACATATAGTAAAATAAAATAAACTTTTGAGATAAAGTTCCATTCAAAAAAAGTACATTTCTATTCAAAGGTTATTTTTAAATGGAGCCGTACCTAATCATCGATAACTTGCACCCAATGCCCGACGTGTACTGTTTTTGTTATTATCCATAAGAAATACATATATACAGTCTCTCAATGAATTTGACGAGCAGTGTTGGTTTTTCTCACCATTATACTAGTCAGATCAGTATCGATACAGTTGACGTATTTTTACGCCATTTAATTTACATATCAGACATAAATGCAGTATCATTTACATACACGCATTTACAAAGTGCAAAGAACCTTTAAAATGTATGGCAATATGTTTTCTTCCCCATACAAAGAGTGTCGTAAAATGCCTTAAAGGATAATCAAGCAAGGTTTTCAGCTTCTCACTTTCAATTTAAAAGCAGCTCTATGTGAAACCCAATCTTTGTAGTAATGAACCGTGGTCTTTGTCATGGAGTAAGCGAAAAACAGAAGGTTTATTTTGGGATATAATATGTGAATTGGCATTGTTTATAATATGCTCTCTGTTATTTTAAATATAAGTCATATTAAGTGATATAGTTCTAGGCTCTATGTAGACCTATTTAAGCTATAGGCGTACCGTACAAGATCACTTTTGTTTAGCTCAGGATTGAGTTTATAGTTGTGGTACATGCTTTTGCGAATCCCGTGGCCCCGGCAATAGGGTTGGTGGCTTTGACGGGTGCGGTTTTTTAGTCGGTAAACGCTCATGCGGAGTCCGACATACCCGGTTGCCTCCCCAGGCGACGGGAAGGTCCGTGAAGGATTTTTACGCACTTAAAAAAAAATCGTAAGAATTCAATATAAATTGTAGTTCTATCTGTACATATTAGTTTAGTAGCTTAAGCTAAAACTCAACTTTAATTAGTATGTAGGATTAGCAGCTCTAAAAATTAAATCTTCCCTAAAAACCCTTTCATTATTGTTAAACCGTTTCTCAAAAAGGAGAATTTTGAATCGACTGTATTCTTTGTACGTATTTTACACGATATTTGTGCCAATTACGAATCGATTTTAATTAATATTATGTATTTAGTTAATTGCGGTTTAGGATCGTTGCATATTAATTTTATTAACATTGTACGTTGGAAGAAACTCAAATACACCATACTATACAAACCGTCTGTCTGTGACGTCTTCACGCTTTAACCATTGAACCGTTTCAGATAAAATTTCGTATGGAGATTGTTTGAGTTTCGGCAAAGGACATAGGATAGTTTTTGTCCTAGAAATCATCCTTTAAAAGGGTGAAAGGGTGGGGGTTGGAAGTTTGTTTGCAGAAACGATATTTTATTAAAATATGGTAGAAGTAAATAAGCAGATTAGATACAAATACAAATTTTAAGCAAACGAAGTTGCGGGCAAATGCTAGTTTTTCCTTTCATATTGGAATGTTTTGATACTACTGTTTATTTCTATGCTGTGTCTTTTTACTCAGACTGATAGTAATCTTCACAGTTGCAAGCACACAATACATTGCTGTTATATTCTTGACTTTGCACGTGTTTACGACCCTTACTCCTTACATTTAATAGTATCTGGAAAAACTTATCGTATATTTTCCTTCAAACTTGTTTTTATTTCTTGCATACGTGGTTAACGTATTTTTTATTTTCAAAACGCTATGTCTTGCCTTAAACAAATTGAACCCTGAATGTATGGGAGTATATGCTCGATGACTGGTTTGTAATTTTTTTTGTAGTTTGTTTTACAGTTAAATTGCCTGTTTTTTTTAAAAAGAGAGAAAATCTTGGTTATACATGACAAATTGTCATTAAATCAAAACCTTACGTTATTATCCATAGTTTGCTTGCTCAATCTTAAGTTACAAATTCAAACATTGAGCCGCTCCTGAGATTCACAATACTGCCCAAATCACTCCCAAGGAAAAAGAAGGAAAAGCACAAATATATGAATTAAATAATGGTATCTAAAATATTCATTAAGCTGGATATAAATTAAAACATTACTAACATTATAACATGAAATGAAGGTACTTCCAGCTTGAAATCAACAAGTCGTAAGCTATAAAGACAAACAGTATCTAACCGCAGCAATCCTTAGTGTGTTCCCTAGGAATTACTAGCCCTTTAACTGGCTTTAAATATAACATTCTCACATACTAGCATTTAATACGTGCGTTAGAACCAGTTCCAAATTGATTTATCACAGTTAACTGTTCCCCAGACTTAATTTAATGTTACTCGCTACTTGTTGCCAGTACTCGCCTCTAGTGCTCGATCGACGAGTTTTAACTGATGAGTAGGGTTGGCAAAATTATTGTTACTACTATTTTAATTGTAATGATCTTTAATTTTCAGTCTTTAAAATAATGAGTTGTAATAGCACTGCAATATGCCTAATCTATGTCCAGCAGTGGACGTCTAACGGTTGAAATGATGATGCCTAATCTAATAAAATTTTAAAGCATTTTATTTTTAAGTTTTTACGAGGATTTATGAGACAATAATATCCTAAAATGTTGCCATATGGAGAAGAATCTCTCTTAAAATGCCATAGTAAACTAGTCTACCACATTTGTCTATTATTTATTGGCAAGCGTAGAGGTTTAATCAATATATTTTTAACGTAGAATTGGTGTTATATCACACTCGAATGACTGAACACTGAACCGGTTAACGTACTAACCACTTTCTTCACTATCACTGCTCACGACTGCACACAAATCACTCGTAATCGCGTTTGGCACATGTTTGATTACACTCGATAAAATTGCATTACAAGAAAAAATGCCCGCAAAAGAAATCTTTAGATAAAATAATTAAATGCCGTCGCCGCGAGCTGATATGTTGAGATAAACTAGCGAGAGACAGCCCTACAATGATTAGGACTGGTCGTAATTAATTTTACTGTGCTATTAAAGCTTTAATTACAGTAGACAATGTGTACGCAGTTTTTAGATATATTTGAAAATAAAAATCATTCCATCATTTTTTGATGACTCTGCATTTATCATGGGGAATATTCTGAGGAACTGTTCCAATTGATCCCTGCCGCTACAGCTTAAGCTTCACCATCGGACATTGCGCCAGATTGCCTCAAATTCCATCCACACGACTTCGGTGTCCAGCGCGTCAACAACATTGCGACTTTTAAGGCATTTTCTGCCTCCCGAAACTACACTGTGTAGGCAAATGTCGCCGGCGGTCTTTCCGAACCATTACTACCTGGGAACCTTTAAGAAGAAAGCATTTGCGTGTACACACTGGTGTTTAAGATGTTCATGGGCCGTGGTGCCCCTTACCATCAGGTGAGCCTCCTAACCGTTTGCACTTATTTCCCATAAAAAACAGCAGTTATCATTCACGACTTTATGCGCTTAATATTATATATTACCTTTTTAATTGAAGAAGCCTGATTTACGATTGGTATTAAGGTTTTATTGCGATTTTCTTAAGGTACCTACGCAGAAATGTAAGGAGGATGATTGCTTTTTTCTCTAAATGTAATAGAATTACATTTACTTTTTTTATAAAATAGATGATAGTAGTTTTTATTACTCTAATCCAACATAATGTTCATATTTTATCATTTATACAGTGCACATTATAATTGAAACTAAAATAAAACCTATTGAAATTCAAAAACTGAATCTGTGTTTTGCTTTCTTCTCCATCATGCCTGTATTTCGCATTCTTCAAAATATACGCACAAAGCCTGAGGTGATAGTTACTAACGACCCTTAGTTCGACGCTTATGCCCTTAAATTGCCAATAATCATCGTTGATACAATGTTAAATTGATAAGAAAGGGTTATTCTACATTTAAGTAGTGTTCATTGAACCGATTACCTAATACATGGGAATGAGAATTAAGTGGCTCGAAACACTTTGAAATTATTAGGTCGGGAATAAAATAATATTACATGCCAAGGTAATATCGCCTTGCGGTTAGGAGAAATGCTTGGATAATGAATCACATTAGCGTCTGTGCCTTTGAATATGCACGGTGAAATTTTAATCAATCTGGAACCCAATTGCGTCAAGGTTTAGGTATAAATTTGATTAATCAGTATTTAAGACTGATATGAACAAAGATTTACCTACAACTATGCCTAACTCCTTCAAGGATATATGTAGGTGTGATGGTATCATCATCATCATCATCACATCAACCGTTAGACATACATTGTACTTCACACGTCCACGACGACTGGTTATACGCCGTCCGAATTCAGTGGATTCCAGCGACCTTTACCAGGTCGTCAGTCTAAGGTCTTACTAACCTCCTATTACAATATGTATATTATGTACTCCGGTTATAGAATGTTCTGGGAACCCTTAAAACAAATGAATGCCTAGTATTTATTTCATAGCACTCTTGGCAGCAAACAAGCTCACGGCTCGTCTGATGGTAAGCGGTTACTATAGTCTATAGACATTTACAAAAAAAAACCATCCTTTTTTGAAGAACCCCAAAGAACCCCAGGCCATAGCCTGATTGTGCTTGGTATGAAGTTTCTTTGGAACCGGACAGTACATGTGATATTGATTCCAAGGAGACAATGAATTCGCTTCCAATGACAATTACTTTGGATCCTCATAATATATACTACAGTAAAAAAAAACAACAGCTTCATTTTCCTGCATGACAAGGCAATACGTTTTTGAGTACAAAAACATAAGAATCATCTTTGTACCTATATATTGTTGTAGTTTTAACCTTGTGTATCCCATCATGAGTTTCTTGTGTTGTAGATAGCCATCTATGTACTTATATAATTGATCTAGCGCCCATAAGAAGCTAAGTGCCCTATAGTTATGCGCGTGACTCGGTCGTTTATCTTTACACAGCGAACTTTAATAAATATAAAACTATTATGACTAAACAAACACTTACTAAGATAAAGTCCAGTGAATCATCAGCATATCTTCTTAAATTTAAATATATTTTAATACCTGTCACCTATTTAACTGGACTTAAAATTCAAATCGTAGTAGGACTGCAATCTTCTTTTATTTATGTCTTCATATTTTTTTCTGTATCGTTGTCATCCAATTCTAACCTATATTTAATATGTCAAATCTCTAATTTATCAGGCCTTTTGATTAGAATATAAAAAAAACGACATGAAATCTGCCTGTTTGGAGTCACAGACACAGTCAATATTATTATTACTAACAGCTGCTCAATTATTAACAATCCGATTTCCAACCAATCTCACCGTATCCAAATAATATCAATATACGGCAATAAAATCCGTAAATAATACCTAGTTTTATTATAATGTGGTTATTAGTTAAATAAAGCGAGTTGGTAAAAAGTGGTAAAACATTACATGATGGTACACGCGCTGATAAACAAATACATAACATTAATTAACTGGTCCGTTGGTCTAGTACCTAGTAGTTTTAATGCCGCGGAAAACTAATTCGTTTATTTTTCTTACATAACCTAAGTGACTCCTTATAACATAAGCTATCTGCGAGTGGAAGGCCCGTCAAAATAGCTCCAGCCGTTTCAGAGATTAGCCGGAACAAACAACCAGACTGAAAAACCAACATTTTTAAAATAGATTTTTTCATGTACACGTGTATTTAGTGAAAAGAAATTACAAACAGACACTTAAATTTTATTTATATAGATTCAAACACGCTTTCCACTGACAAGTCGCACTCGGCAATTCCTGGCGTAAATTCGTCATTCTAACGTCACATCTATCCTACGAACAACTTCCAAGTGACGGTAATGACATTCTTAAGCCAGTAACAAGCATAAACTAGCTCTACCCTTTGTAACAACAAGTCGAGAGAATGATGCAATCATTACCGTATAAACCTATTCTTTGTAATGCTGGGTCATGGCCACTGGAGTATGTATTAGCTTCTGTTACATTCAATTTAGCATCATTACCATTCGTTTTTACACACTCCTCGTCAGATTTATTATTGATGGTACCTCGTTACTGTATTGTATTGCGAACGTTGTTTTGTTTGTTTTTATGTTAGATGTTCAATAAATCGTTGACCAAAATAGCTTTAGCGCTTATTATGTTGTCTTCAAAAATCTTTCTTAACTGAGTATTGTATCTTTGTATGTTTCGGATCCTTTATAGCATCCATGGTCACGGGTAGACTGAGGTGTTAGTTGTCTTGATGTTGTTATACTAACAAATAGCTACCCAAATTTTTTGCCATATATCAAATTGTCTATAAATCGGATTTTCAATACTGTAGATTGTGTTCTGTGATCCAAAACATAAGGATTTAATAATATAAATATACCTACAACAATAAAATCCGTGAAGAGTAGTTTTAACTTTCTTCTCTGGTAGTAGTATTCATATTATATACATATATTACTAGAAAATTGTTAAACCATTGACTCCATAAGAAGAAGATTATCATATACATCTTCCTTCATCATACCTTATTATCTTAGGATCTTCAACAGTATAATTAAAAATCAAACGAACTTACCTTAAGTGAAGTTCGATTATAATTATGTGAACAGCTTCATTCGAAGCGATCTATTGTTTACGTGTTGTAGTAGCATTCCCATGGCACCAGCCTTGCACGGTTTTTAGAGGGTAAAAGTTTTTTTTTTTTTTTTTTTTGTAAATATGACGGTATCGGAACTTATACTCCCACCATTTACCCCCACTACGCTAGTTCTCCTAGACAGTCCAGTCGAGTTTTATTTCATTTTTTTTTCAAAGCTAAAATATTTCACATTTCATTGTTATAGGGTAGGGTTATTTAAAGCATAAATAATAATAGGGAGGGTGATTAAAGATCGCTTCGAATGAAGCTGTTCACATAATTATAATCGAACTTCACTTAAGGTAAGTTCGTTTGATTTTTAATTATGTTTCACAGCTTCATTCGAAGCGATCTATTGTTTACGTGTTGTAGATGTTCAGAGAAGAAATGTGAAATGTATACAAAACAAGATGAGTAATCAACTTTTTCTTTATTGTATGAATGAATTATTAATTTTTCATAAGTTTCATTATACCTAATAACATTTGTTTTTTACAGAGTGCAATATTATTCACCAGCAAGGACAGTGGTAGCAAATTGATTAGGATCGGTGACAATTTGCTTATTATAATATTTTGCAAATACTGAGGAGGACTCGCTCCAACCTGCAGTCTTTCTAATAAGGTCGATGTTGACCCCAAGTCTGTTGGCTGAGGATGTTGCTGCGTGCCTAGTGCTGTGACCACTGAATATTGAAGTGTCTATACCGCTACAGTGAAGTGTATCCTTTATCCAATGACTAAGTGTTTGTGATGAAACTTTTGAGTATGGTTTTTTATAGCTAATAAATAAATGATCGTTAGTACGGTATGATTGTGTCTTGTTTATATAATTTTGTAAGCATGTAGCGGGACAAATTTCGGGTCGAGCACTGAAAAAAGGTAATCTTAAAACTGGTTGGGTAACATTCGGTTTAGAAGTTTTAATTAAATCTGGAATTTTTATAATAATATCAGTTGAGTTATTAATTTTTACGTTAATCATTTTTATAAGAGCAAACGTTTGAACACGGTGAGCAGTCACCAAAGCCAACAGAGTTACAGTCTTTTTAGAAAGAGTTTCCAGACTAAGGTTTGTATTTGGCCATTTTTGTGCTAAATAATCGAGAACAATGGTCGGATTCCATGTCAAATTATATTTTGGATTGTTAGGCCGTAGTCTGTAAACTCCTTTCATAAATCTTTTAATTCTATCATCGTTTACAATATTACTTAGTAACAATGATAACGTAGACTTGTATGAATTAATAGTACCATATCTAGCACCCTTATCGAAAATAGTAGTGAGAAAGTGAATAACTGTAGGAACTGACACAGTAGAGTAATCATAACCATGTGTATTGCAATAATTTAACCATGAATTTATGCAAACGTCGTATTGTTTATACGTCGAATCAGATAGTGACGCTAACATAATGTCTACAGATTTAGGAGATAAATATCTCTTCAGTAGAGATTGCCTGAAAGCTTCGCGGCAACCAATCTCAAGGTGCGGTGAAGATTGTGAACGACTCTGAAAGGAGAGGTTAACAAATTTTCGTCAGGTTCAAAATATATCGGTGGTGAACATATTATTTTTTGGAAAACTGGGAACCATGGTTGGGTTGGCCAATACGGTACAACAACAATACCCTCAGCTTTGTCATTAATAATTTTTTGCATGACTTTGGTTATTAATGAAAATGGTGGAAAAGCATAGAACAATGTATATTTCCAAGATATGGTAAAGGCATCGATAGCCCAAGCTTCGGGGTCATTCTTCCAGGTTACATATTTTTGACATTTAGCATTACATCTGGTAGCAAAAAGATCTATTTCCGGGAAACCATAAAAACAAGTTATTTTATTGAAAGCGAAGCTATTCAATTCCCACTCTGTATCCTGAAATTTGTTGCGAGATAATTGATCAGCTTCACAGTTATCTTTAGTATTAATATAAGATGCAAATACAGTTATTCTACGCCGCTCACACCATTGCCATATTTCTTTGCTAATTTGATGTAAGTGTTCAAATTGAACGCTGCCCATACGATTTATACAAGATATAGCAGTAATATTGTCAATTCGTAATAATGCTTTTGAAGAGTGTAAATCTCTAGCAAAACATTTAAGGCCTAAAAAGCCGCTTTTAATTCTAACTCATTGATATGTAAAGATTTTTCACTGTCCTTCCAGTAGCCAAAAGATTCTTTTGTACTACAGTAAGCACCCCAACCAGTGGATGATGCATCCGAAAATATTTCTAGATCATACTGATCACATTTTAGAGGGTAGGCTCCATTATCAATATTGTCTAACCACCATAACATATCACTACGTAAGCTATTTGGAATTAGTACTAGTTGTTCATAGTTAGGGTTGGTATTTAAGCAAGAGTATTTCAATCGTTCGAATTGTTTTGTGTATAGCCATGCATATTGTATTGCAGGGCAAGCAGATACTAAGAGACCTAAGAATCGAGCAAAATCTCGTAATTTGCATTTGCGCTGCTTTAAGAAATGAGAAACACGTTCTTTAATTTTTAATCTTTTTGTACTAGGTAATTTTAGTAACATATTTTTAGAATCAAATTCGAATCCTAAGAACTTGCATTGTGTATGCGGTTGTAAACTGCTTTTTTCTAAATTAATTATAAAACCTAAGTTTTTAAGTAACGTCATGGTATAACGGACGTTGCGTTTACACTCATTATAAGTTGTACCAATGCAAAAGATGTCATCAATGTATATTACAGATATTAAGCCAAAATTCCTTAAAAATTCCATTACAGGTTTTAGTAATTTTGTGAAAACATATGGAGCTGTGCATAAACCGAACGGTAAGCAATTGAACTCATAAAGAATACCGTTGTATTTAAAACGTAAATACTTCCTATGTGATTTATGGATTGGGACTAAGAAATATGCGTCTTTTAAGTCTATTGACGCCATGTAACAGTTTTCGGTTACCAGCTTTGAAGCTGTACGATAATCCTCCATTTTAAAATGTATTGAATTGACAAATTTATTTAAACATTTAAGGTTTAATATGAATCTCTTGTCTCCGTTCGGTTTTGGCACTAAAAATACAGAAGATATAAAATCTCCATCTTCATGATCACAATAAGATATCGCCTTCATGTTTAACAAGGAGTTCAAGGAGTTATTAAAATCCTGTGCTTCTTGAGTAGATTTTGGATATACACAAGGGACGTCAGTACGATATGGAGAACACTTAAAAGGTATTTTATAACCTTTCACCCAAGATAGGGTAGATTTATCAGAAGTGATATGTGTCCATCTTTCATAAAAATACTGAAGCCTACCCGCAGTTGGTACCTGATTAATTATTTCCGATGCGATGTCCTCGTTGGAGACGAGTAGTTGCGCCGCCTGGTGCTGTTGGCTGGTACCCGCTGCGCAGGACGAGGAGCGGGCTTCGTGCTGATCAACTTGTTGTCCGTCTTGCGATGTTGAGGCATGGAGTTTAAATGGCTCTTGATACCTTTAGGGGCCTTAGGTCTGTTAATTTTTGGCTTCTGGATATGCTTCAAAGCCTCTCCAGACTGCTGGATTGTTTTTGCGGCCTTAACCCTATCGGTCACATTTTCACCAAATAAAAGATTACTTCTTTTTGTTTCTAATAAAGTTTCCTTTAGTTTTGTATTAATAGATGATAATACAAAATTACGCCTAGTTTTTGTTACTAAGAAATGGCTGTCGCATAATAGTCGACAAGCGTCACTTATAGGCTTTAAAAGTTTTTGTTTGGACGTTTCGTTAGCAAGTATCATGTCAGTAGCGGTTGCTAAGGCTGACAGTGCTATACCAAGCTGATTTTGCTTATATACGAGGGAACAGTCCCTCTTTACCAAGGTATCCTGCAGGGCTGCTTTAACTTCCGGGTTGAGAGCTGGCGCTAATAGGAGATCGCAATTGCCGGGTACGAGATAATTTTTTAAAAGATTATCTTTAACGTCCTTTGTCAAACCCCTAGAGAGAATGTCTTGCCACCGTTTTGCAAGATCCTTATGGACAGATGGACCTTTGAGGGTTTCATTTTTAGGAGCGTCGCCAAGCAGTAACAATACATCTTCATCCAACTCCTGTTCTTCCTCTTGCTGTGTTTCTGCTGAAGTACCCGGTGTAGGAGATCCAGGTGGCACACACATAGACGTAGGTGATTGCGGTATGACAGCGCACGGCGAGGTGTGTGTGGAAAGTACAAGAGGCAGGTTTTGTGAAAATGGCTCTTCATTATCACCCGCTACTGGTACTTCCAAACGCGGTGAAATGTCACAATCCGCGTCTTGCGACGAGTCTGCGATAAACGGTTCTTGTTAGAACGCGTTTCATAAATAACGTGACAGTACCTGACCAAGTATGGCAGTAACGCATCACTTTTAACGTGACAGAGAAAACCCAAATGTGGTAGTCTCGCATCACAAAGTTACACGCATAGCGAACGTAACGGTATCTGCCCAAGTATGGCAGTAACGCATTACTTTTACGTGACAGAGAAGACCCAAATGTGGTAGTCTCGCATCACTAAGTTATACGCATAGCGAATGTAACAGTATCTGCCCAGGTATGGCAGTAACGTATTACTTTTTCGTGACAGAGAAGACCCAAGCGTGGTAGTCTCGCATCACTAAGTTATACGCATAAGAAATGTGACACCATTTGTCACTCTTGTATAGGCATGAGGGAACCCTTACATGGTAACCCCGCAGCCTAGTAAATAATATCAACTCACAGTTTAAATCCTGTTGATTAGTTGCAACATTCAATTGATCTTGCAACTTTTTAATTTTACGCCGTATTTCTTCTTCACTTTTTTCATGCCTCCTTTTCTTACCCATTTTTAATACGTGGACCGCTGTTATGGAGACGTGCGAAGGCTTGAGCACGGAAACACAGAATGAAATAAAACTCGACTGGACTGTCTAGGAGAACTAGCGTAGTGGGGGTAAATGGTGGGAGTATAAGTTCCGATACCGTCATATTTACAAAAAAAAAAAAAAAAAAACTTTTACCCTCTAAAAACCGTGCAAGGCTGGTGCCATGGGATGCTACTACAACACGTAAACAATAGATCGCTTCGAATGAAGCTGTGAAACATAATGTCCAGTTCTGCCCATATTTTTCTTGCCTGTATTTTTAAAGGGAAACGTCCATCATTTACTTCGTCCGACCAATTTGTTTGGTTACGTTATTGATGTCGGATCCTTTTACGAGTGGCGAATTTTTATGACCAATGAATTTTGTGTTTTGATATTGAAATTTAGCTTTGGGTTACATTTATTTTTTAACATGTCGTTTTCAATCGATTATTCATTAGTCATCTCTATGTTTGTAACTAAAATAAAAAGCTGTGATAGGCTAATGGTGTGACCAGTGTAAAGTTGAAGGTTTTGAGTTCAATCTCAAGGCATCAATGACTTTTTGAAGGAAAAACATTGTGAGGAAATTTGCATGCCTGAGAGATTTTCTCGATGGCGTGTGAGGTCTGCCAACCTGCATTAGGCACTAGGCTATCCACCTATTTATATATAGACCTAGGCAGGCATAGCTTTAACCTTCCAGATCGTTTGATCAGCAATTCAGCGTACTTGTAACGTATGACTACAAACCCCTCTGATTGCATATTAGATATTTAGATGAATCTTAAATATTCACCATTTTACTCAATCCTACTAATATTATAAACGCGAAAGTCTGTAAGTATGAATGCATGGATGGATGTTTGTTACTCTTTTTGGCATACATATAGTTTTTAACCTGGATTAACACATAGACTACTTTTTATCTATATACCATGCGGGAAAAGCCGCGGGAGGCAGCTATTTTCTTAATATAACAGGATTTAGCAACTTCATCATAGTCAACTGCTCATCTACTTATCAGTTTATCTTTAAGATCTTAAGTTCTTCGCTTACATCCTTAAGATTCTTTCGAAGCGATATTACTAAGTTTTCCTGTAGCTTTCATCTGAAGTTTTCTTTGTAGTCAGACTTTGATAGCTAAAAAGGTATTTAACATTGAAAGCAATGTGAATAGTTATAAATTTAAATGATAATATATAAATTTATTTAGATTCCTAATATGTATTAATACTAGCTGCCTGCCGCGGCTTCGCCCGCATGGTATATAGATAAAAAGTAGCCAGGTCTCCTCTCAATTGAGAGGAGACCCGTGCCCAGCAGTGGGATTGATGATGATATTATATACTACATATTGTTGTCTTTTTGGTTATCTACAATAAACAATATTCTATCTCTATCTTTAAACGAACGAATAGGGTCAATCTTTGCAGATACCTGGTAAAACAATGCGGTTATTGATGACTACTCGAACCCATGACTCGTCCCTTTCAACTGTCAATTCTGGCAAATTGCCTAACAAGCACTTGTACCAACTGAGAATATTAATATGAAATTTTAACTATTGATCTTTAAAATAAAATTGCTTTTTTACAAATATAAACTATGTATATACAATATAATATACCTACTTATTTAGTTAGTCTAGTGGTCGTACAGTGCGACTGCCGAGCAAGAGGTCTTGGGTTCGATTCCCAGGTCGAGCAAAGTGTTATTGGGTTTTTCTATAAAATTCTCAGTAGCAGCTCGGAGTTTGGATTTGTATGGGACCTAAAATATACCGGCGAAACGTGGGTATACATTAGTACACCTCTGCCTAACCCTACGGGGACCACAGGCGTTATGTATATTATACAAAGAAACATCTAGGACTCAGTATAAATATCATCACACAAACATTTTTCTCTACCGAGATTCGAACCCACGACCCTGACCACAGAAGGCCGCCATTAATATCGCTCCGCTGATCGGGTCGTATAAAATAAAATACATATAAAATTACCCCATGTGTGTACGTTTATAATCACTGTTTACGTCATACAAACTTTCAATGTCTCGACCTCTTTAACATGCCCATATCAATGCATGCCATCAATTTTTACTTTCTATATTACTTTTTACTTCCTCAATACAGAGGATGTTTTGAGAAACCTCTCCTCCGGAATGACAAACATTTTGTATACGCAGTTCAATGATAGATTACATAAAGCGTGTACGTGCATCACATACAGAGCGGTATTGGTTGTGGATGAGGCGCAGCTTTGAATATTGTTAACCCCTGGATTTTTGACCTTCAAAGAAAGTAGTTTCAAGGCAATTTTAGTTTATTTTGTAGCTTTCACGTCATTTATTTTCTATTGCAGATAATTTTTTAAACTTGTTGGTTCTTCAAATCATTAAAAAAAATCTTCTGTAATCCTATTATTGGGTAATACCGTTATCCCAAGCATAAACTAATTGTCAGGGTGAAGCTACTTTTAACAATTATCATGGATATTCGTATGACTACCGGGACCGACGACTTAACGTGCTTTTCAAAGCAAGAAAGAGTCTCGATGAGTTACATTCACCCATCAATAGACTGACCTCGGCAATTGCAGCTTAACCTCACAAATCAAATTTATGGCTTCGTTATTCCTATCTCTCCATATACCTAGAACATCCAAATCTAAATAAAATTACGACTCCATCGCTTTCCAACTCAGCAAATTTGCCGCCATTATCCAGTAACTTCCATTTTCATAACTAGAGCAAAAGGTAAAAAAGACGTACCTGAAAGTTTTGCACTCGTATAAAACCGAATTCACATCGATGAGGTTGGCACCTTAACGAGTTTACGCTCGGCGCTCAGGGGGATTAGTATTCCCGTCCCGTTCCCTCTCGGATGGTTCCGTCTATGCATATAAACTGATTGAAATGTCAGTGCTTAAATATTTGTCATAACTTCGATTTTGGTAGAACGAATCATTCATAGTTACGTATTTTATCGCCGTATTTTTTTTTATCCCGACGCTTCCCACGCGGATATTTTGGATTATTTACAGCATCCATGTCTGATCCATAGGTATCGAAACCATTTGTAGAAAAAGGAGTGTTATTTCAATGTATATTATTCACATACGTCTAAAAAACACCGGCACCACTATTTTCGTACTATTTGTACATTTGTACAAAAGTGGTATGCAGGGACCGTAGCGCGTGGCATTCTGTAGTTTCTGCCTACCCCCATGGAAAAAAGGCGTGAGTGTATGTATGTATGTATTGTACATATAATAACTTTTCCAACCCTAAAACTTCTTTTGCCATTTAACTGTCACCTTATTTTCAAAATATATGTATACGTTTACATGTTTTATAAATATATTTTCAATGTAGGTAACAAAAATCGAAGACTGTGAAGATAAAACGGATCCCCGCTTATCATGTGTGACGATATCCTATCTGAATTATTTTATGGCTGATAAATCGATTTTTAAACCATGCTATATAGATGCCATGCTATTAGATATCACTGACGTAAGCGTCGAATATAAGTTTCTTTCCATATTTCAAACCAAACGCAGTCATTGCGTTTAATGCGATTGGTCGGGAATAAGTTCCCCCACCAATCAGAGCACAGAAAGCGGCTAAAAGCCCGACTAATGGAGTAGCAGTGTAAGTTTAAAAAATATACTGAATCCATCAATATCCATAGTCCAAATTCAAAAAGCCGAAAAGAATAATAATGAAATTATTAAGTTGCCGATCTTTAAATAAAGCGTTTTATTAAAAGCATGATGAATACATAATACAATTATCAACTTATTGAAGATTAATTCAATATAAAAAAATAAATGCAGTAACCACTGAGGCCTTGAGCAATAACACGACCACATATAGTACGAAATAAACAAATATTAATTGCATGATCATGTTAATAGTACTCGTAATCGAAGACACAACAACGCCCTGTTGGGGGAAAAATTCCCACTCTTATATTATTTTTTAGTCATACAGACAGGCAACTTATTTGTGGCACAATTGTTGCGCTAGATAACGCTGAACAGTGGACATATTTATACATATTTATTACACATACATTATACAGATATTTTACGTCTATAGTAAGAATTATAGGAATAAAAATTGTACTTAGGACAATATATTACAGCTATTTTCTAAAAGATTTTCAAATATATTTATTAAATTCGGCCGATATAAACTTACTATTTTTGTTTCTAGTTCAACCGATAAGCGACTGTTATTAACGCGATGACATCTGACCGTTAATGTGTGTTCCAGTTCACTTAGAATCTTTATTTTTCTGAAACAAAAAAATACTTAATGCGCAAATAACCTATTACCTATATTTAATTTAAATTTATTCGCAAATTGCTGGAGAAATATTATTCCTATAAAAGGAGTGAATTTATGTATGGAGAATTTAACTAGACATAAAATATTAAGATTCTCATAAAGACTACATACTGATAATAATAGTCTCAGCTTAATTTATTTAATTTGTGTAACTTGCAATAAGCAGATTGTAATTAAAACCTGATGAGGTGAATGTGTGTGTACTCAATCATAATTTTTATAAATCAATTACTATTAACAATTCATTACTCATTTTAATTTCAAAAATCAATTCACAGCAATAAATATAAAATTTATCACCTACCATTCAATAATACTTCGTTTCGACACGGGTCAGGATCAGATTCTAAAATTATGAAACGCATAAAATTTTCATACTCCTAAGTCTAGTGGTAATACTTTTATTAGACATTAAACTATTACGGCCTACAGATATTAGATAACAGTAACTGAAATGAACCATATAATGGTAATGCTGTAAAATTTTCATGTAATATCTTTTGTGTAAAATTTCATGTATAGCCACAATCCATTAATATTCAGCGACTTTATGATGGCGTGCGTGCGGCAGTGAATTGCTCGTCTGTGCTGAAGTTCGATGCACGGTATCAAACATATTCGTTTTTTAATTATTATTCTGTTCGTTTGTCCTCCTGTCAACTTTAATATATGCACATTTTTTTGTTTCTATAATGTCCCGGCCGTTAATGTTTGTTTAAAAATTATAGTAATTACTTATTGCCTCCTTCTTATTCAGTTTTATCGTGGATATGTTCCCATACATCTTTTGTGGACTATTTTAGGTCCCAGTATCATATTATGGTAGCCTATAAAAATGTTGCCCCACACAAGAATTTTGTAAAACGTACAAATATTTGCTCCGTGCGGGTATCGAACCCGCAACCCGTGATGCACAAGCCAGTCTCTTAGCCTTTGCGCCAATTAGGTCGTCAAATATATCACCTTGACTTTTCGTCGACGTGGAATTCAAAATGAAGTTTCTAAATAACTTTAAACGACATATTTTTTTTAAGATTTCAATGCTAAGTTTGCAGTTAGTAAGTATTATAACGTAAATCACGGGTGACCTCTTAGGTCATCAGACTGATTGGTCTATTGTGCAATTGTGAGCATAGCACTTGAAACAAACAATAAAATTGTCTCACTGTCTCTATCGGGGTCACGAGCCATTTATAATATTATAAATAGATCCACAGGATTAAGGAATTGTGGTCCTTATGCCTTTTAACGGATTCAATCTGTATGTTCCAATCGGATAAAGTGTTATTGAATCTATGTTTCTTTGTGGTGTTGTTATTTAAGATGTCATACAAAAACATCAAAGTAAAAGAGAAATTACAGCTGAAGAATTTTGTTAAATTAAAAGTTGTTTTTTAAATCTTATTGAAGTGATAAGTTGTTTAATACAAGAAAGATAAAGGAAAAATATTTGCAACAGAAATACAAAAAAAATTAAAACTACATTTTATTTCTCAATTTAAAGCCACAGGGTTGTCACAAACATGAGAGCTCACACAAAATTCTTAATTAGACAAAACGCTAGCAAAATTTCAGAGCACGTTATTTAATTTAGTCTGCTATGAAGTAATTTTTATTATGCCACCTCTGTCCCCGGCACATACAAGTAAAAGTTCAGATAAATTCTCCCCAGGGTCGTTTTAACTTGTAGAAATAGGAATAGCGTTTATGTAACCAATTTTAACCTTAAATTGTTTGAGCGGAATTTTTTGTCGCTATGTTAAATTATTTTTCTAGATGGAGTTTAAGTTAATAATATTATATACTATCACGCCTATATCCTTGAGAGGTTAAGTAGAAGTGTTATCTACTGCTGTACATGTACAAATCATTCGTGTATATTTAGACTTTGGGAAGCAACTGTGTAACCTAGTGCTGTGACCAGTGGACTTTGAAGTCATAGTGTCGTGTCAAATCCCGAGACTTCAAAGTACGCACTTTGTATTTATCACATGCTCAAACGGTAGAGGAAAACATCGTGAGGAAACCTGCATACGTGAGAGATTTTCTCGATGACGTGTGCAGTCTGCCTCAATGCGTGGCGTGGTGGACTATAGCCTAAACTCTCTCAAAAGAGGAGACCTGCGCGGTCTTGTTGCTTAGCTTGGAACTAGATGGCGCTGTGTAATAATGTCCGGATATATTTATTTATTTATATAAATACAATTTTCCTGCAACGTAAAAGCTTTCTGCTAGTATTATGATAGGTAATTTAGCTTTACTATGTACTAAATTAATCAGCCGTTAATGAATGGTCAATCCATACCCTAACTAGCGCTTTTGATTGCTCATTACTCTTTATAATCTGTTATTAAGTATGCATAACTTTGCACTGAAACTAGTTATTATGCAAAATATATGTGTAAGTACTTTGTAAATTACTAAAGGTCGCACGATGAGCAAAATTCAACCGTAATTCATTATGTATTTAGGAAATATTTTGCTTTATTGTCCCCATTGTCTTTATAAAATGTAACTATGTATATCAAATATCACACTATTATCATCCACGTGTATTATGTGTTTGTGTTACAAGTTGCATGCAAGTACAAAAAAATCTCTACACGTATTAATATGTCCTCATAGGTAGATTGATCAGTAGATTGCTTTTTCTACATCAAGGCAATACGTCCCAAATACGACAGTTTTTTTTACTTTAATAAGTTAACGGTGTGACCAAATAACGAGGTCTATAAAATAATGTAACTTAATGATAATAGAAATAATGTTATGTTTTCTGTAATTGAATCTATAATCCACCCCTCGAAAGCCACACATTCAGGCACTTAGATGTCACTCAATAATGAGACATATAAATTTAAATATTATTTGTTCTTTCGCCAAAAACCACGACTGAAGTTTGTATAAATAATTCAATGTGTATTTGAAACCTAAACATTTACTCGTACCATGACCCGCGTCATGACACGCAAACAAACAAACAAACGGATGTTAGGTTTTATAATAGGCAGCACATGTTCTAACCTTGAAAACACTTATTGCGTTATATTCTTAGTAATATGTATTTACTTGACACAGAAATATATGAAGACACGATTAAGAAAATAATTAGGTTTAAAATCACGAAATTATATAACGTATATTCTTTATTGAAAGGCCGGCAACGCATTTGCACGTCCTCTGGTGTTGCAGATGTCCATGGGCGGCGGTAATCACTTACCATCAGGTGAGCCTCCTGCCCGTTAGCCCCCTTATTTCCATAAAAAAAGGAGGTTGCTGTAAAGTTTTTTTTAATTATTTTTTATTTTGATAATTCTTGTTTTAATAGGTGCAGGATACTAAATAGGTTAATCAATAGTTAACACGCAAAAATTAAACACACCGTGAAAAATGCATTGCGATGATTCAATAAGCACTTACTGCATACAAAAACGAATTTTATTTTAACTATTGATACAGAATTAATGTAAGTAATGTTTATTTAAATGTATAAATTTAAGTTTTTTTTTATTATCAAGCAGTCACAAAAATCTTTTCATTATTATTGAAACTACAACGTACAAGAAACACACTTAAGATCTGTGCTTATTTTATTTTAAAGTGTTCGTAAAGTTCAAACGAATAATGTTAATTCTATCATTATCTGTGCAGTCTGGTAACAAAAACGTCTATAAATATGTATTCTTCAAACCCAAAGTGGAATTAAAATTTCGTACATAAATAAGAGTTCGACTTTAATTATTCGTAAATATGAGGCGAGCTTCACGTTTGCGGTTTTATCTTAACTAAATTATAAATTTAAATGTCTTTGTTCATAGCGTTGCATTATGAAAATGAATCGTGTTGTTATTCGCGAGTTTTTTGCTTACATCTGGCGCTGCATCGACTAAGTCTTGCTTCAATATGACGACTTTACGGCAGTGACAGTTTTACATGAACATTAGTCGTAGGCAAATTATTCTTCTTCGTGTCGATGGAACATGAACAACGAAAAATGTAATACCCATATCTTATATATATATAAAGAAATAAATATTTCCGGACATTATTACACAGCGCCATCTAGTTCCGTGGTAAGCAACGAGGCTTGTGTTACGGATACTAGATGGTTGATATACTACATATATACTTCTTTTTTTTTGTAAATACATACATATTATACATAGATACATCCATGACTCAGATACAAATGTTTATGCTCATCACACAAACATTTTGTTCCTACCGGGATTCGAACCCGGGACCCATAGCACAGCAGGCAGCGTTAACTACTGTTGAGATAAACGGGTCGTCGCTATATATAAATCAAAGTTGACTGACGGTTGACTGACATAGTGATCTATCAACGCACAGCCCAAACCACTTTACGAATCGGGCTGAAATTTGGCATGCAGGTAGATGTTATGGCGGAGGCATCCGCTAAAAAAGGATTTTTGAAAATTCACCCCCTAAGGGAGTAAAATGGGGGTGCAAAGTTTAGATGAAACTTTTATGTTTTTAGTTAAATTGCACGCGGACGAAGCCGCGGGAATCAGCTAGTTTACTTTATAAATCGTAGACAACTATAACGCTGCGATATTGAGAGCTCTGAGCCTATATTTTTAACACATATTTTAACAAAAATATCACGTAAGTTGACGCTACTCCCGAAAGTTTAGACAGAGATGTACTGAGGGAAGCTCACTGTTCGCTCATTTGTTTAAAATCCAAAATAATAGACAACGAGCTATTAACCAGGCACAAATCTAAAACCTGTTACAAGATTTTTCTTCATAGAAAACTTTTATCATCATCATCATCATCATGTCAGCTAGAGGACGTCCACTGCTGGACATAAGCCTCCCCCAAAGATTTCCACAACGACCGGTCTTGGGCCACCTGCATCCAGCGGATTCTAGTGACTTAGAAACCTTTACTTGACGAAAAAGTCGCTCGGCAAGTCGGTAAGTTAAGCTGAACCCATTGACCCGTTTAATTAAGACTACGAATTGTCAAATTGGAGGCGAATAATGAGTCTTGTTTGAGCACACAACAAGGGTAGTAAACATTGAGGTACAAAAAAGTCGTACAAATACATACATGCGGTGCCCTCACGATCGCACCGTCTGAACACTGTCTTACAACACAATACATAATGTCCTCACCGATATGCATCTGGGTGTGATGTATTTATGCATTCGTTCTGACCCAAGGCTTTTTCTTTTGTGCACACTATTATCTGTGTTTTCTTGTCTTTTGTTACGTTATGTAAATTTTTATTCGGTAATATTTTTCAATTGTATTTTTTTAACCTACGTAAGTAGGTACGTTCGAAGGCGTACTAATTTAACTTATATCACAATAACAATTAATGTAGGGATTGTAGCGCGTGGCATGTAATTTTTTACTATCCTCATTGGAAAAAAACGTCAGTGTATGTATGTATGTAAATTAATCACACAATGCTTTAGGTATCAAACTTAATTATAATGAAGATGTTTCATTATATCAAAAATGATTTGATTTTTCGCATAAAACAGGTATAAGACAAGATTTTTCAGAGGTCAGCTACAGTGCAGACACCTTTGACTTTTCAAACTTGAGTGCATATTTAAAATAGATTTTATCGCCTTAAAATTATAATGCTGTTTTAATATGTGCGTAGGTGTCGATAGATTAGAGTGAAAACTATTATCTTTCCTGAGAGGTATAGGGTATAGAAGTATAGGGTATAAAGGTATAGGGTATAGAAGTGTAGGGTATCGAAGTACAGGGTATTTATAGATAGGGTAGTGGGACTCATCCCAAACTAATATACATAAACATATACTAATACTCATAAACATATTCGCCAAGACGCACCAACATAATAGCGTATTTTTAACCGACTTCCAAAAGGAGGAGGTTATCAATTCGACTGTATTTTTTTTTACCATGCAATTTTTTATTCCTACTATAATTAGAAGTTAGATTTTATAACTACATGTTTTATTCGTGCTACCAATTCTCACAAGTTTCTCTTTATTTTTGTACAATAAAATATTGTTGAAATTATTTTCTTTGAATTATCGTATTGTTTAGATACATCACACCCTTATAAATAGCAGCTTCAAGTTTAAGAATAATGACATAAAAATATCGGATACCTACGTATAGATCTCTTGAAAGATCCTAACTCTCATTCAAGTCACAATTCCATTGGCCTTGATTTAATTACTAAATGGACAAGGTTATTGCTACGAAGTAATTAAACAGGTTCGCAGTGCATCGATGCCGGATTGATTTCGGTTCTGTACCGGTTTGGGTCAAGATTTCTGCGCTGCTTTTGTGCATATCTTATATTGATAACCGGTTTTTGTTATTTTGGTCGTTGTACCTGATGTGTACGTCATGTTGTGATGTAATTTACTTTAAGTTTTTTCGTGTAGGTATGTGTGCTAATTTTAAGGTAGAAATAAATATGTAGATTGTGTAGAAAGTGTTTCGCAAACCACGTGTGGCAATAAGTACGTAATGAAGTATATTTGATTAACAACACTCTAGATAAAACTACCTACTATTGTCTGGTACTCATTATATTCAATAGTTATAGTAGTACCACCTTCTTGAAATACCATCATAGATTCTATTAAATCTACATACAGGTGCAATACTGCTCGATCAAAGGATAAGTTGAGCTCGTTTTGTGTAAATCGGATCGACAATATTAACAAAAATATTGCGAACCTATTAGTATCATTGAAAAGAGCTATAATAGCCTAGTGGTAAGGCCGGTGGACTGACATGTCAATGGTTTCGAGTTCAAAACTAAGGCACGCACCACTGACTTTTCGGAAGTTATGTGCGTATTTATCACATGCTCAAACGGTGAAGGAAAACGTCGTGAGGAAACCTGCATGCTTGGGAGATTTTTTCGATGGGCATGTGAAGTATGCTAATCCGCAGTAGGCTAGCGTGGTGGACTATAGCCTAATCCCTCTCAAATGAGAGGAGACCCGTGCCCAGCAGTGGGACAATAATGGGTTGATGATGATGATAAGTAGCGTCAAGCCAACCAACGAACGTCGGCCGGTAACCCGAAATGTTGCGATTTAATAGTATCAATATACCGCGATAAAAAACAGTTATACTTCAATGGTGCTTGTTAGTCATAATTACTATTTGCTATCGTCATAAATCTAACCTTTATTATAGCATGAAGTACCTACTTATGATCAGATAGAAAGATGTTTTGACTACATAAATGCAAACATAAATGGTACATAATTTTAAGATTTTCCTTCAGATCTCTTGAGAATAATATTATTACTTTAGCTGTATTTTATCGTAATTATCGATATAATAACAAATATCCTTTACAAAGCCGAGCAGAACTTTCAAGAAATCCGATTATGGCCAATAAAATTGTTTGAAATATATTTCTTTGATTCAAGCTATAAAAATATAATAGCTACATTCATTTATTAATTTTTGCTGTTATGAATATAAGCTCAATAATGGGCAATTACTGTTTTTAGCGATACTTTAGTATTTTTACTGGGTACTTACTTTAAAACCTTATACGTGATCGAAAAAGATAACATATTATGCAAAGCAATAAAAATAATATGCTTTATTTTATTGCTTAATGCAATGATATAGGAATATGCATAAACATTACTGTGAAATGAACAATTTAACCCCTCATGAATTTTATTAGACAAAATTAAATACGTTATGGTGCTTTTAATGTTTTTTTACATTTAATGTAATGGACACTTGGCTTTTCTCTAGGTCGTAGGTGCATTTACAAATAAAAAATTTAACAACGCTCCGACCCGGAACAACCTGTAGATAGCACAAATAGGAATCGAAATCGTGTATTATTCTAATGTTTTTTTGTCTCCTAGCTAGCAATACGACGGTACAAACTGCATTCAATTCAATGCCGTCGTTTTTAGGTGATGCGCATATTATTATTTATTCAATATTTTATGTACAGACATCGTCGTGTTACAATTTTAATATACATATGTATTAGATATAACTAGTATAGATATAGTTTCAATGAATAGCGAGCAACTTTTTGTTCCACAGTGTTTTAACTGGTCTAGATCACTTACCTATAGTACTTTAACAAAAACCTAATTTTATTCTTCTTTGTGTCAGACAAATGACTTTTGCTTGTTAGGTTTTATACATAGAGGTATTTAACATTTAAATGTTATAGCACTCTAGATATTTATAAGTCTATTTAAATTCACTGATGCAATGTATGACAGAAATATTGAGCATATTAAATATTGAGGATCTGCCGTCGTTTAAGTTTTTAATCGATTCCGTATACAAACATGCAGACCCTTATTCTCCTTTTTAAGGGATAATTTCCGGGTCAAAAACTATCCTATGTCCTTTGCTGGGACTCAAACTTGCTCCATACCAAATTTTATTTAAATCGGTTCATCGGTTAAAGCGTGAAATGGTAACAGACAGACAGCCAGACACATTTCACTGACTTTGAATGACATTCGCATTTACAATATTACGTATATATTTTAAAATACCGTGTTAACGAGGTTCTAATTAACTACAAAATATGTCTAGACACGTCTAGGAGTTAATTGGTGTAGTGTATAACACCAATTAAGTCATGTCTTAACGTAAACATAGTATGTTTTCTTCAAGCAACTGTCGCTTCTGCGAATTAATCTCTGCTTACGTAATAATACACGCTTGTTGAAGTTTAAACATGCGCTTAATGTATTTTATGTTGTTCCAATGGATTTCTTTGTCCGATATCTTAGGGCTGCCAACATTGTTTGATGATTTATTTTTACATTTACACCATAGTATGTACACTTATATTTTGGATATTTTGATGAATCGTAGCATGTTGATAGACTTTAGTGTAAATTCATAGTTATTATACATTAGTTATTATACATATAAACATTATATACAAATTTTGATGCACAAAAACTGGGTTACCGGTTAATCGTGTTGTAGTGTTGTGAATTGTTACGTTCAATATTCCTCAATACTCAAGACACTCCGAGACGCGTGAGACTTAAAGATAAAAAAGATACACACTCATCTATTATACCATAACTACGCCTTTTTCCTACAGGGGTTGAAGGGAAAGTTACCATTTTAGATTAACATCGTGAAAACTGTCAGTGATGTGTGACGTATTGAATTTAAATGTTTGTGATCCTGAGAAGCTACTAGGGTTGTAAAGTCGATTATATGGAGTAATTTAATATAAATATATTAAGATAACACACAGGCTACTATTTGTCCAACTACCGCTCAAGCTACGCCATGGGAGAAAGCTAGTATAAATAATCTTTGGCATTGAATATATTATTCTTCTTCTTCGTGTCGATCGAACATGAATGTCGTCAAATTTAATACTCATATTTTAGTAAATATGGCCATTAAATCTGACGAGCCCAGAATATATTATTTAAATATATATATACTCGTCGACTTGAGAACCTTCTCCGTTTTTTGTTCGTCGGTTGAAAATAGAACCCATGCAAGCGAAAAAAAAATAAGTGTCTTGTAATTTTTTAACCAAAATTACCAAAGCACAGCCCTAAAGTGGTATAGTTATTAGCATCTTATCATCGAACAATGGACGGAACAAAAAATTAAAGAGCCGACGTTAATCTCTGTAGTCATCTCGCTAGTGATACGCCTACGACTTCAGCTGTGTTTTTTGTGTATTATCACGCTTATTTCTTCGGAGAATATGCAGACTTAAATTATTGTACGTTACATTACAGTTTTTTAAAGGAAAACCTAGATAGAGAATCAGATTGCGAATAGATGCATTCAGTATGTTTAATTGAAGTGGTAGTTGCAAGCGTGACTGTTGTGCGAAAATAAAGTGTTATAGCGAAGTTTAAATTAAAAGATTTTTATACGAATTTTTCAGTACTAGCTCGAAGTCTAGATCTTTATCAGGTTAAAGGCAATAGCCACGCTGTCTATTGCATAGGAGAGAAACATTTTACAAACTGCTATAGTCCCATATTTGTTTATGTAACATATTATGTATGTAATACACAGATAGATAGAATATTCTTTATAGTACATTACCAGAAATACATCATTTAATAAAATTTTACATGTAATAAGTTAATAACATGTAAAATTATAACTACCCTTTAACCTAGAGCTCTGTTTAGCGAACAGAGCTAGGAAGCAATCCTACCTACTAGCAACCTAGCTACTAGGAAAGCAATCAAGCCTGTTTTTCTCGAGGACTAAGAACCTACGACCTAAAGGTTTTATTATTGTTCCCTGCCTTTTATAAAACACTATCTTCATTAATACTAGTGGTTGCCCACTGGTAGTCTTTTTTAAGCATAATAAAATAATATTAGCGTTTTACACTCCTCTATGTATAAACTATAAGTGTGAGAAATTTTATACTCCTCCGTCCACGCAATTTTCGTAAAAAGGGGTACAATGTTTTTGCTTCATGTATTAATATAGATAAATCAATGGTTTCCTATATATGATATAGTTTTTGTCATGATAAATTACAAAGCAAGTTGCAGGCATGTGCTAATTATGTAACAAAAGCATATACTTTTATACTTTTTATACTAGCACGTATAGAAAATTAAATTACAAGTGATACGATCAAATAAAATGGACACATTTGGATACACCGACCAAAAAAAACCTCGCTGTTCATGTACAGGAATCTCAGCTTTAAAACGAAAAGTATACGGTTTGTAATCGTATGTGTGTATTAAGACTATCGTGACGAATGATTCTGTGTGTTTCGATCGAAGTTATTTTCATGTTGGGCAAAAAATACAGGCAATAGTTACGTATTTGAGTTCGATGCGGGCACAACAAAAGGTTCTAATTACTTAATTAAATTAATGGGTTACCTATATATACATTTTTATGCGTACTTGATATTACAAAAAGCTGTGGCACGATCCTTGTTGTTGCCAGTGGCTAAAGTATTTTTAGTATATATACATATAATTATATATCTATGGAGACCAATAAACGTCTGTCTGATAAACGTCAATCATAGATTTCAAAGTTTCCTAGGTATAAGGAATATTCCACGAAAATTGCCACCCAGAAATTTGTATTGCTATCTCTTTTCTTTCGTTCATAATGCATTTGTATTTAAATCTCTAGGCATTATTACACAGCGCCATCTAGTTCCGAGCTAAGTAACGAGGCTTGTGTATTAACACCAAATGGTTGATACACTAAGAAGTAATTTCTTGTTTTTCTAAAAACAGATAACCTAGCAACATCTGTGACTCGAGTACAAAATGTACACGCACATTTTATTTTCTCTTTAACAAAATATTGGCCCACAATAGGATTTGCCCTAAGTCGTGGATGCGTTTATAAACAACAATTTTCGCATACACAAACGGTCAGAACCGGTACAGCCACCTGTAGATTATACAGGTACAACAATTTGCTCCGTGCAGGTATCAAACTCACATAAAGCTGATCGCTGCTGGGTACGGGTCTCCTCTCATTTGACAGTGATTAGGCTAAAGTCCACCACGCTAGCTTACTGCGGGTTGGCAGACTTCACACGCCATCGAGACAAATCTCTCAAGCATGCAGGTTTCCTCACAATGTCTTCCTTCACCGTTTGAGCTTGTGATAAATACGCACATAACTTCCAAAAAGTCAGTTTTTGACATCTCAGTCTCCTGGTCACACCACTAGGCTACCACAGCAATATCGAGTCGTATAATTCGTCCTAAATGGGACTTGAACCTATGATCCTTATCATTAAAAGGCAGTGTTTACACCGCTACGCTTATCAGATCGCCGAAAGTACGTTACTAAAGTATATTTACCGTGAAAGCAAACCTATTCAAAATCACGCCAATCACTAGAAGCCGTACAAATGTAATCAAAACATTTCGAATGAACTTGCCTTCAAATAGGGTGGGCCCACATGTCATCGACCTGTCATCTGATCGATGTGTGACGTCACTCCACTAATTATTACACGATTAACACGACTATACCACCATGATGTATAATTATAAAAAGCTTTACATTACCTTGATATGACTGTGTTATTTAATTGTTATTTAATAATACACAGTTCGCGATTCTCTTAAGGCTAAACCACCAGCAGCCGTCTTTTATAATTAATTCGACGGTGTCCTCACGTGCAGCCAATGCTCGCGTACATTTACTCACGAGATTGGATACTATAGTCATCAAAGGGCACATGAGAGAACTGATCAGCCTAGTTCTATGTTTGTATGTGGGAAGTATATATAATACACAGTTGAATAGACATGGTTATAAAACCTTCAGTTAAATCATCGTCATCAACTCATTTACTACCTCACTACTGATCATCCTCTCATTTGAGAGGCTTTTGTTCATCATGTAAGCCCAGTGTCGTTTGGACCAGACTACACACGCCATTGAAAAAATCTATCGGGCGTGCATGTTTTCCTTTACCATTTGAGCATCTGAAAAAATAACACCCATGTTTCTGGACTGCATTCGAGACCTAAACATCTAGTGCAACTAGATTTGACATTTCAAAAGTACCTGCAATAACATACCATCACGCCTGTCGTCCTCGAAAAGTTAGGCAGAGGTGTACTAATGTACACCCAAGTTTCGGCGGCATTTTAATTCCCATGTAATAGGGGGCGACCCTATTGCCATTAACCGGGCACGAATCAAAACTCCGAGCTGCTACTAAGAATTTCATAGGAAAACCCAATAACACTTTACTTTACCTGGGTATCTAACTCAAGACCTCTTGTTTGACAGTCGTACTGTGTAACTACTAGACCGAAGAGGCAGTTAAATAAAACGAGTGATTTTAATCATAAAATAATGAATCGATTTCCCCAATTGGTTATGGGTCAACTCAGTTCGTCCAAAATCAATTAGATAATTACTTAAAAAGGATTTCAGTTTAATTATCAAAGTATATTATAAATGATGTAATAGCTTTTATTCAAAGACTGCCGATTAATTAAGATGCTAATTGAATGTTTGATAAAACAAATTTGCTCTTAAGATTTTTTGTCTTAAAGCTCAAGTTGACTGATAAAGATTGTAAAATGATGTTTGGTTTTGTTTTTATTTGTACATTACGAGTATGTTATATGGGAAAGTAACTGCTACAGGACGCAATCGTCCTGTAAGAGCGAATAAAGGAAGTTAACAATGTTTTTTTTCTCATTTTTCGCTCTCATACTCGCATACATTTCTTAGATTATTGATATATTTATATCTAAACAATTTTACACAGCGCCATCTAGATTCAAATTTAGCAATGTTATGGATACTAGATAGCTTGTGTTATGGATACTAGATAGTTGAGTATGATTTTTTTTTGGAAATAATTACATACTATACATAAAAACATCCAAGATTCAGGTGCTTATCATACAAGCATTTATCACTACCATAATTCAAACACGTTACCTTCAGAATGGAAGGCAGCCTTTTTACTAATGCGATAATCGGTTCCTAGTAACATTTTTTTTTATGGTGATAAGGGGGCAAACGAGCAGGCGGCTCACCTGATGGCAAGTGATCACCACCGCCCATGGACATTTGCAACACCAGAGGCTTGCAAATGCGTTGCCAAACCCCGAGAAACCGTTCAGGTTTCTTAAAATAGGGAATTCCTGAACTGACAGAAAACGGAATCCCCATGCTGTCAGGATAGTCACACCCCCAATGAGCTCTGGTGACCCTACTCGCTCGCAGAAAGACAACATTGTTGATTTACTGCGGTCTTCTGTAAGGCGGAGGTACTTCTCCAGTCGGGCAGCTCAATTTGAGAGAAATACCTCCTACAAAAAATTGGTCTCTGAAAACAAAATAAACTAATACAGTAAATTTAAGGCACGATATATTTATAAGTGTTTTGGTTTAATATCGGCTAAGGGGCAGATTATGTCTCATTAATTGACTTTATCTTTAAGTGCAGCATATAATACGATAAGAATTAGCATTTAATTAATAAAACACAAACCAGTACCTACACACAAACAAAAAATTCAAATTCAAGATGAATATGTATACGACTACAAATATTTAAAAAAGTATTAAAAGAAATAGAATACATGACGACATGTATGAATCAAAAAATGAAAAAGATGATAAATGATGATGAATGTGGACGAGGCAAGAGTGGTATGCAGGGACCGTAGCGCGTGGCATTCTATAGTTTCTGCCTACCCCCATGGAAAAAGGGCCTCGTCGAGTGCGTATGTAAAAGAAATAGCTACCTACTGAATATAAAAAGACAATTTTTTTACCAAATAATTCTTGGAAAACTGGAATACAGAATAAACATTCCACGTGTAATAATTTTAGGAGAGGATCGTTTACACTGAATATTTATGATGTCAGGTTACTAACCTAATATTTAAAGGATGGAAACATCCTGGCAATTTTGCTGGGTAAGAGTATCGAACCTTTTTGAATAGATAAAAATGTCTATTTATATTGCGCCCTTCCGGCAACAGTGTATCTCACCCTATATAAACTGTAACAGACAGGTTTCACGAAATATATTTGGAAAAGAAAACCTTTTAGTATTGATTCTGGAAATATATTTAGCGTATTGTATACATATTATGTATATTACGGTTGAATAGTTTGATAAAATCTATAGAAATAAATAAAAAATAATAACTGAAATTTATATGACTAGGTACGTGCATAACTTTCAGACGACTGCACCAACTTGCATGTTTATTTTTTGAGTTCTTTTTTGTTAGAACAAAGTTTGTATAAAAGAAAATATTCACAAAAGAAATGGCTGTAAAAAGTTACTTCGCCGGGGTCAGCTAGTTTGAAATAAGTTATTGATAAAAGGTGTAGGGGTAAATATATGTGTGTGCATAGAAATTTATATTCGAATTGTATTTATTTCCAAATAATAAATCACGCCACGGAGATGTATGGCATCACATCTACGCCCCCATAGTATTTGACGGCGTCAATATAATCAATCGTCAAAGTACTGTCGTATTGACGCATTCAGTGTCAACAACCCGCATTTTAATTGACGCAATCAACATTATTTACATCAGGCGAGTGGATTGAGCTGTGGTAGCCTAGTGGTGTGACGAGTGGACTGAGATGTCAAAAGTCTCGAGTTCGAACCCAAGGCACGCACCACTAACTTTTCGGAAGTTATGTGCGTATTATCACAAGCTCAAACGGTGAAGGAAAACATCGTGATTAAACCTGCATGCTTGAGAGATTTGTCTCGATGGCATGTGAAGTCTGCCAACCCGCAGTAGGCTAGCGTGGTGGACTATAGCCTTATCCCTCTCAAATGAGAGGAGACCCGTGCCCAGCAGTGGGACGTTACCATTAACGTCCCACGTTGATGATGATGATGATGAGTGGTTTTATTGTTGTTGAAATATATAACTAAAGCAATACTTCAGAACTTATTTTATTTCAATACGACAAATTTTTTGGTCTTTGATATAAGATCAATGTTATTCTATCATCAACTTATTCATTGTCCCACTACTGGGCATGGGTCACCTCTCATTTTAGAGGTATAAGGCTATAGTCCACCACGCTATCTTAGTGGGGGTTGGCAGACTTACACGCCATCAAGGAAATCTCTCAAGCATACCTACATGTGTCGTCACGATATTTTGTTCCACCGTTCGAGCATGTGTTAAATACGCACATAGCTTCGAACATTTAGTGTTGCGTGCCTTTGGATTGAAGGCAGGACCTTTGACTTGACAATCCACCGGTCACACCACTAGGCTACTACTGTTGTATATGATATTAATATAATTATATGCTCATATTCAATGCGTACATGCCGCTGCAACTCCTTCCTGCGCTTGAATATAAATGCTTGGAATTTTAAGATCAAAATATGTTGATCAGTTCGTCGTACAGCACATTAGCAAAAATATTACTTTGTATTTTTGATTTTACTAGATACATTGATAAATTTAGCATCCTTACAAACTGGCTTTTATTGGCTTTACCTCAAACATCCTTGTCTTTCCTCAAAGTAAAAATATTATTAATTCAAAGTAAGTCATTAATAGGCTCTTTTTGAATGTCGACGAAATAAAGACAGCGCCCAAAAAAACCACCCTTTCACCTCTTCTTAGTGATTTTGCGCTGGGAAAAAGAAGCGGTGCTACAACCCTCCCTGTAACACGTCTCTGTCTGTTTAATAAATAAATGATTATATTCTCAATGTCCCTGATGACTCACAACACAGGTCCCCACCTAGTTTGAGAGTCAGAGGCACTACAACATGTTCCTAACTTATAGCCTTAAACCCTTATTAGTTGCAGTGTATGTACTTAGGATTAATTATTGGCTGAATAAAGATTATTATTTATTATTATTATTTATTTATTTTAATATGTTGATGAAATTTTGTATGTTACTTACTCCGTATAGCACATCAAACTATACTAATAAATGTTATTTCTTTCACAGGTAAGCACCAATTGAACTAAAGTCTCTCCATCCGAAGTGTAGTGAGTACCGAAAACTTACGTTTCAAAGGCTTCTTCAGCTGCTGGCACCTCGCCCATATGTTCGTTTTCATTCGTAATACAAGTATCACAAGTTTGTGAACAAGTCCTTAAAATGGCAAAGAAAACTTACATCTAGAGATAAATAAATGGTAAACCTGCTTCATTGGTTAAGGGTCGCAAGTGCGGCTAGCTGACCGTGAGGTTGTGGATTCAATGTCAAGGTCAAGCAAGGTGATAATGCATTTCCATGCAGAAATTTCAAGTATCAGTTTAATGTTAATAGGTTCGCTCCTAAGTACGTGAGACTGAATACTGATGAACTATGGATCAATGCACAGTTAGTAGGTACAGATGTAATTACTGAGTATTAAATACTTTCATACTGACCAAAAAAAAACTCCAAATAGATTTTTCACCCAGTTACTGTCAGTTCCAAATGCAAGCATAAAATACCTTGGAATTAAACTACTTTTTCCGGATTTATCGACTTCCCGACCTCAGATCACCCGTAAATTATTTTTCCCATAATTTTCGTTTATTTTCATCCTTTTCCAATGGGTTTTATTTGACTATATATTTTTTTTGGTTTCAAAAATTATCGAAACTGGTCTACTCTAAATATTTCAATATCTAATATTCGCGTAAGTGTAAGAAATCAATATAAAACACCTTGTGAATATAGCCTTACCAAGTTGTAAACATCAGTTCAAGGAATTAATAAACTTATACCTATTTATTTTTGCATTGAATATGGATAATCTAAGTACATTTATCAGTCTTCGTGCAATGGATGACTTCATAGTATAGTAGTTCTCATGATATCGTCATTCCAACCACTGTCATCATAATTAAATAGTTTTTATAATCATCATGTTGGTGGTTTCAAAGGAAAAACAAGAAAATTATCATCGTTAAGTTCATATTTATGTCCGTTTAATGCTAATAGATAAGGAATTATCTTTACCGCGATCTTGAAACTAATAACTTCTTTAATATAGTGTCTTGCATTTAAATGCAACTAGTAAAGATTGGTTTATGGGGGCTATTTTAAGACCGAACAGTTAAGGTCGCTAAGGGTCTTAGATTTGTTTTCCGTTCGTGGCATTTTTCTGGTTTCTAGATGTTTTGTGTTTGTAAATTATCAACAATCAGTATAGGAAACGATCCTAGATATAGGTACTAAATGTCCCATACATACCTATTTTATATATTCACGCCTGTCTGCCTGTAAGCAGAAACTAGACTTCAACCTATCGATCCTAGTTAACTTCCGCCTCATATATTCATTCTCTTTGCAACGAAGCATTTTACAGGATGTGGTTGACGACTCGGTGGCGCAGCGGCTGAGCGATCGGTTTGTGCGTCACGGGTTGCGGGTTCGATCCTCGCACGGACCAAATATTTGTACGTTCTCGTTCTGTGAATGACTCACAGGAAAAAATGCTAGTGTGGGGCAACAAAAAAAAACTAATCCTTGAATGATTCTTAGTAACTAGACTAAAGAAGATGCACCACATGAAAGTAATTAGTAATTTTCTTACCAGAAGACCACACACGACACAAGTCCTATTTACAACTTGGATACGAAGGCTCCAACGCGTTCTACATCTAATTAAAGCCCTTTATATAGGTACCTACCTACTTGTACAGACTGTAATTACAGAAACTAGTATTTCTGCTTACCTCGCCACCGATTATCGTGATGTCACCTCATTATTAGTACTTTGGATTCAACTGCGGATTGTTAGGATGCGCTCAGTTATTTGTTTTACTGATGTTATTGTTGCAATAAAATAATATACCTAATGATTTGATTTCTCATACATACATAGATACGCAAATATTAGACATAGAAATAAAAGTAGTTTGTACACATTTTATCGCGGTATGTTGATATAATTTTACACCTTACGTTTCGGATCCATGATAACAGGCAGACTGACGTGTTGGTTGTCTTGATGTTATAAATACTAACAGGTTTTCTCCGTTTTTATTTATTATTGAAGTAATTGAAATGATGTTCTTACGTTGTCCATGCCTCTTTAAGTAGGTTCGTGTATGGAACATGTCTATAAAAAGTGAACCCATTTAGTTTTATGTATATAAATATATTAAACTATCACTAAACGTATTAGTTTAACCTTTAACCAAGATAGTTAAGGGCCAATTCTCAGTAACTTATGGCTTTCAAACCGATTAATTTGCCATAACAATATGATCTAAATTGATCTATCGAGAGGTTGATATAGACTTCCAATTATTCGATTTGCATATTGATTTGAAATTAGTTCAATAAATGTCTTTGCTTCTGTACGATAAATCTGGAAGCAATACGCAGCGATATTATTATTAAAAATTAGCTTTATCGCAACCTGACTTTGCTCAGGTAGTTCTAATTCTAAGAATCAAAAGCGTAAAACTCCCCCACATACCCTTAAATACATGTATTGAATATACATATATCGTCAGTGTTGAATTGACAATTATATTGAATATGTATATGACAAAAAAGCTATGTTACAAATCATTATCATCAACCCATTATTGTCCCACTGCTGGGCACGGATCTCCTTTCATTTTTGAGAGGGATAAGGGATAGTCCCGTTCTGAAATATGTGCTTTCATACTTTTGGTAACATAGAACTATATTTTTTTACGGTTTAATTGTTTAAAAGTCTTTATGATAGATATATTTAAGAACTCAAGTCAAAATCTGGATAAGAGTTTCATACAAGCGCTGTCACGGGCAACCGTTAGTATTATATGTATGTATGTAACAATTTTTTATAATTTCCTTTACCGTATAATTTACCCGAAATGACTTAATAGTTAATACATTCCCCTATCATTAAGTAGGGTGAAAGCCCCAATTTTCGTCACACACGTCCCGTCATTTTCGGTCACAGCGTAACAAGGATGATGTGAAGCATGTGTATTGTAGGTACTTGTTAGTTTAGTAAGTACCAATATAAATCATTGCCTTGTGGAACAGACGAGCGTGTCTAAGCCTCACGACTTTGAGATGGACTGTTTGTGATGCCATTAAGTGTAATCTCTTGCGTTCATGTTGGTATTGTTAGCGTGATGATACGGTATTAGTTATGAACCGGATGTTGGGATTGAGGAAGAATAGGTGAGCATATATCAGTACCATTTGTCAGCTATATGCATGACGTGATGTCGTTGAAGTCAGTAAAAAATAAAAATGACAAAGAAATTAGTTATGAATCTGTGAAGTGTTTATTAGTGCTCACACTTACGTGAATACTAAACAATGACATAAAACATTTACTTTATATAATCCCGACATTACTCATGATCTTTTAAAGCCATCCATATCGGATGTCGGTCATGGACAAACCAGTGCCAGTCAGCCCGACAAAATATCTTCTTATATATTTTATTTTAATGTCTTATTATACAAATATACTAATTTTAAATAATCTTCTTGAAACCGCAGTGAGAACTTCACTCGGAATCGCAATTATAATATTGTAACTTTTTATAATCACAATTACTGCAGTGTTTCTTATTCGCGTTATTAACAAAATTACCAGTGTTTCCCACATCTCTTTGTGAATTCAATGTCAGTTTTAATTTTCTGTGTTTTTTTAACTAGTTACCTTGGCCTTGTACTATTTCGTAAAATTTAAACAACGTCCGTTATTTAACAAAGACACTCTAATTGATGACTGTAAAGATTTTTTGTTATAAGAAACAACAATAAAATCAAAATATTACGCGTAGATTCAGCAATAATCATAAATTGAATATTAAAATATAAGAATAAATATTGAAATAAAAGTATTCTTTACACATTTTCTCACGGTATATTGATATTATTGTATGCCGACGACGTTTTGAATCCTGTACCTACAATACAGCAACCACAGTTCACCGCAATGAAATCCCTAAAAAGCAGTTAATACTACATACATATACTATATATACTACTACATACATTCATGATTACACAAGAATAATTCTATCTCGAATACCACTTATACGTGTCTGCGTGTGTGTGTCTGACGTCATCGGGACGTGTTGATTGCACCTCATTACTGTGTCCCGTGTCGTCTGTAATTGAATACACGAGGACGACAATATGAACATTCACCCTGTCTCTGGAGAGTGATCACAGTGATTAGATTTAACTTTATTTTTGTTTGTATTGTTTAACGGATTTATTGATATTCATTACTTGAGTGTATGTAATATTGTTTATTTTTTATGCGAAACATTTTTTATTTATTTTTAATAGTTTTAATGCACTTACTTTACTGCTCTTTATTAATTACAAAATTATTTATCCTCTACAGTTCGGAAGAATCCATAATATCGGGATTAAATCCGTGATTAGTAGTTTTCTATTTCAATTAATACTAATATTCACAAAGTATAAGAACTCAGTGTATTACAAAGTTTTTTTATTTTCTCGCTGTGCAAATTTAGCTAAAAAAAATATTTAGACCAATCTTACAAGTACGTTTGAATTGTTAATTAGTTACTTGTTTGCTAGTTGCATTGCTTATTTTGACCTAACCTATATAGAAAAAAAGAATTATATATAATAGTATGTATCTATGCGTAATATATACAGGTCAAATTAACCTTCTCGGTTGAAGTAGGTTAACAAATTGCCCACTTATCTTCGCACCAGCTCGTAAAACCGACTGAAGGGGAATTGGGTCAGCGTTATGGTAGGCTTCGGACCGGCAACCATACTCTACTTGTTTTAACAAGGGGAGCGAAACATTTTGGTTGCATACCGTATGTATGTAGGTATGTTTAAAGATAGGAACCTCTGTGCAAAATTTCAAGTTAATAACAACAACATATCAACGCAGGGCCTAAACTATAAGGGTTAGACCCATATTTAGGCCCTGCAGTCAGTCAGCTGATACATATAGCATATGTAGATACATCATTTAAAAAAATGCAAAAACCAGGAGATAGAGAACATCGGCGGTTACTCCACCGAATAGAGCTTAGCTCTTATATTAATAACAATAAAAAAATTACACAGCGCCATCTAGTTCCGAGCTAAGCATCGCAGCAATGGTTGTGTTACGGATACTAGGTGGTTGATACGATACATAGATATATATTTTTATTTGTAAATACATATGTACATACTGATTCGAACCCAGGACGTTACGAGGAGCGGGCACTGCATCAATCAAGCCGTCAACATTAGAGTTAAGACGATTTTTTTAATATTATGTGGATAAATAAAATAATTGTATAAACGTCATATTTCTATGAGAAAACAACACTTCATACAAATAATATTCGACGTTGATATAGAATTATGTTTGCCGCGTAATGAACTACAGCCTCGCCCGGTTTTTCTCGTAAATTGTTATAAAATACGCGGTTTATATCACTTATGAAGCCGTTAACATAATTTCGTGCCGCGAAATTGTTTAAATAAATAATACGAGTAATATTTTGTTAACGATATTGGTGTTTGTAATCAAATGAAATTATTAATATTTAATTAATTAAATATTGAAGAAATACGCCACAAAGGAGCTTTGATAGCCTAGTGGTGAACCAGTGGGCTGTGAAGTTAAAGGTCCTAAATTCGAATCACGAACCGCTTACTTTTCAAAGTTACGTGCGCATTTATCACATGCTCAAACGGTGAAGGAAACCTGACTAGAATATAAGCTACTAGCGACCCGCCCTGGCTTCGTTCGTATTATAAACTTCGAGAGACATCATCATCAGCCCATATTCGTCCACTGCTGGACGTAGGTCTCCCCTAGTGAACGCCACAGAACCCGATATTCAAGACACATTTGTCTGTAATTATAAATATAGCCTATGCTACTCAGGGATAATGTAGCATTCTAACAGCGAACGAATTTTTGAAATTGGTTCGGTCGTTTTTGAGTTTAAACGTTGCAAACATACCAAAATACATATCTTTCCTCTTTATAATAATATATAATATAGGTAGTATAGATTTAGTTAGGGATAATGCATTTCAGAAAGAATTAAGCTACAGTCTACTACGCTAGTCTAATACTTCACACATCATCAAGATAAATTTCTCAAGTGTGCAGATTTCTCACAATGTTTACTTTGAGAGACTTAGTGTGTAACTAACCTAATAGTGTCAATAGACAGCACTGAATTTACAAATCACACAAATTAAAACAACTAGAATCTTAACGTTTCAAAAGTGCTTGAAAAAGTTTTTTTGAAATAAAAACCTTTCCATCTTGAATTTTAAGAATTTTTCGAATAAAAACTGACTTAGATTTCAAATATTATGAATGGAGGATTATATCTACCGAGTATTTCATTATTCTCTTTTTACGTTACGTTTTCGTAAATAATTTGGAAGCCTAATACACGAAAGATACCTATTTATTTTTACAAACGAACAACCAAACTGTGCCTTACAATAAATAATGTTATGACATCAAATCCCACAACCCTTCTGCATATTCATTATGTTTAAATTTGTATTGTGATATTTTTACGATCGAGCCCTTTGGTCGCAAAAAAAATGTATTTCTGCGACGTGTTTCCATTATGGCGACCACAAAATTTATGTTCCTCTAATCAGGTTCTCATAATTTTGTTTCAAATTCTTTCTTGTAAAGGAGGTGAGACATACACAAGCATATATCTTCCAAAGCTGCAAATTCGACTGTAGATGTTGCCAGCATTTATTGACTAGTGATTTTAATTACGCAAAAGCAAGTAATAACTATTGTCGTGTGTTGTAGTAATGCTTCTTTCACTCTTCAAGGCGAGTGAAAAGGTCAATACTATATTTGAAAGCTACTTAAAATTAAGGAGCGTTAAAGTATTTAGCCATTATGAAAGTTCATTTTTGTCTGACATTTTCTGCCTCACACAACCACTCTGTAGAATCAGCTGTCGCTGGTGGTCTTCCCGAACCGTTACGACCTGGAAACCTTCAAGAAGAGAGTATATTATTTCCTGAAAGGTAGGTAATGCATATGAAAGCCCTCCTGTGTTGTTGATGTTGGTGCTGTGGTGAGCCTTCTGCCCATTTGCCCCCTTATTGACATAAAAAAATATTTATCGTGAGTTATACCTACTTAGTCAGACTTGTCAAACACTTTGCCTAAGTTGTGTATATCGAAAGTTCAATCAAGCAAATTTCAAACACTGTCGCGTGATTGTGTGCCTCATTAATGCGTCACCATGTTGTTTGAAACTGTTTCGTAAGAAAACAAAACTTTTTAATATTATTGTTCTGAATTACATAAAGATACTATGAAAAATCTTGACTAACAAGATAAATGAGTCCATTTTTACGCATATTCCTCTCACAGCATGTGTTTTAAAACCTCTTTTTGTTTTTACACGTATCAACTTTACTTTTATACCAATTATCTCGGCTCCGCGATTTATTCACCCATTTAAAACTATAGGAATCCAGTTATCACTGTCAATAAAGACATTTAAAGTCGAGAACTCACGATAATCAAGCCGAAAAGTAAATGTCAAACCTGAAATTTATCTCGAAAAAGTTTACTTATTGTAATTTATTGTATGCGAAATAAGTTTTGGAGGCGAAGAGTTGTTGCGGTCGCAATTTGCAAACATTATGCATCACCCAGTCCCGATTTACGAGGCAACGCCATTTTGTTTTTGTTTTTTTTTTTCAACCCATTGTGTTACCTAATAAGCTGGATAAAGGGCGAAAGGATTAATAAGTCTCCATTAACTTGGCACAAAGAAATGTTATACGGCTATTTTAAAAAAACTTTTGACCTTAGTTTCAAGCCTTTTAAGGTCAAAGGTAATTACTATCTAATAGCTAAGTCCGAAATCTGATCTTACGGCAATAGAAGTACCGGATTCTAAACAGGTTTACTCAATGAGCATCTTAAAATATTTTTACAGCTTTAATACTCAGTGCGCAATTGTGAGACTTAGCGCTCAACAATACTGACTGAGCTGTGGTAGCCTAGTGGTGTGACCAGTGGACCGAGATGTCAAAGGTTTCAACTTCAAACCTAAGGCACCACTGACTTTTCGGATATGTGCGTATTTATCACATGCTCAAACGGTGAAAGAAAACATCGTGAGGCAACCTGCATGCTTGAGGGATGTTCTCGATGGCATGTAAAGACTGCCAACCCGCAGTAAGTGAGAGGAGACCCGTGCCCAGCACTGGGACAATAATGTGGGCTGATGATGACGATGACCATAATTGTACTAGCCCGCACTTAAACCGCCGACTTATCTTCGTTCCACTTAGCTAAACATGCGACCCTGGTAACCCCTATAGCTTATATTAGTATTGCAACAAATACATACATACATGATGTTTTCCGCTTCTACCCGGTACTTTAACAAGGCTTTACGCGTCAGCACACATGACATACCTCTCTATTATGTAACCTCTATTCGACCGTAATTATTTATGATGAAAAGATACGTTTTCGTAAGGTGTATTTTTTTATATCTTCATTCCATTTTTGTTTCCGTGAATCCTTTTTCTTACTTACTTGCTTCGATGTGACTACAATATAATAAGGGTCTGTCATCTACCCTACAATTATAATTGTAGGTATATGTATATTAAATTACGTCTAATTAATTATCAATTACTTAAAATTCTACTTTAAAATCATGAAGTTTATGTTCAGTTTTGAGTGACTAAATCTAAAGAAAAGGAATTTGAACTTTGTCGTGGAAGATATTAAGTTTGTAATCACGCGTTACAATGGCTGTCAGGCTGGCAACTTGCTGACTGGATACAATCTGTTTATCGCGATAGAATAAGACCGACTTAATATAAAACCTTGTTCTCGAATTTTCGAGGCTTTGACTGGTCTTTGAATGGGCTTTCTGGTCTTATTAAAGCCCACCTTACAAGGTAAAGGTACTAAAAATATTTATCGAACACGTACTCATCAAAAAGCTTTCCGCTAAAAAGCTTTTTTAGAATATTTATAATAATTATACTTGCAAATAATCTCCCCTAAACATCAAGTACAAATTATTTCACAAAATATAAAAAATAAATAACAAAAACTAACTCGAAAAGCTGATAACGCTCATTATTTTCATATTAATCTTCCAATAACCTTAATAAAATTCCTTCCACTAACAAGCAATAAAAATTGTTTCTACAATAAAAATATGTTTGAAAAAATTGCTCTTATAAGAACATCTCTAACGAAATTACAAGGGCACCTCTAAATCTGTTCTTTGCCCTTCGATATTAAATCGAATACGTCGTAAAATCGATTCGAATGGACCAACATTTCGGAGTTGACCCATAAACGAAGTAATGGGCGGCGTTCCCACGATTTTTAATTATTAAGAATACGTTACACTATGCCACATTGTTATGTGGGAGGAACTGACCATAAATTCCGCTCCAATAATTGTATCGATCCCCCTACGAATTTGTAACCGATTAGTCGAATTTCTAAATCGATGTATCGATTTGGTGATACGAGTTGTTGAGGCGTAACGGGCTTTTGAAGCAGGAATGTTTGTATGAGGGTCCGTTCTTTATTGACATTTAAATAACATGCATACTTTTGTGTCCTATCGGTATGTTTGTGTTATGTTTGCAAGTTTTATCCTAAACTGACTCACAGGTCTAATAGTTACAAATGCGGTGCTAATCATGAGGTGATGGGTTCGATTTTCCTACCGAATTAGTTGTTATTTTGTTGGTCTTTTACAGCAGGTTTGAGCAAGGATTTTTGGCGGTTAATGATAATAAGTCTCATGTAAATTGTGGGTGTTGTTATCATCGCGTCTTTGCTTAACCCTTCGTTGATATTTGCCTATTGATATTATATTAGATTTATTTCATTTTTTTTAAAGTTTCAGAAATTATAATTTCTGAAACTTTTTACAAATCTCTCAATTTTTACAATCTAAAAATGTTTTATATATTTACACATCATTTAGCACTATTTAGATTTTTCAAAAAAAAATGTGGATTGCCTTTCTGATTTTTTTGGATAAGAAACCAATGCCGCTAGTATATAACAAAATATTGAAATCATTTAACCAGCAGTTAAGTGGTAAGGACATTCAATAAGTTTTGACATTTTGCCAAAGTGACGGTTTTAGTTTAACCTACTACCCTTAATTAGTATATTATGTTTATTATTTTTAAATACAGATCGTAAGATCGCAAGTCGTAACTGTTTTATGTCTTATTTGCAGGGCGTTTAGAGTAATGAAATGAACACCATGTGTGCATACATAAAATTGCTTCTTAGTTAAGAAAGCGTCTCTATAACGCCATGGGAAACTCGCGTACAATAGTATTAAAAAAATATGATTAATCAACATTTTGTGATAAAAGCTCGTTAGTTAAAAGACATCATACTGTTATTTGACTACGATTTAATACATTAGATTGAAATAGAACTACTTTTTACGGATTTTATCGCGGTATATTGGTATTATTTTATTTTTTTATATTCTTTAATCTATAATTTTATTCAAAATAGTAATTATTATAATATCTAAATATTCACGTAAGTGTAAGAAATCAATAATCGTCTTTTATTTCTGGTGTTAAATAAGGAGTTTATAAAATGATATAATATTATTTGAAGCACAGATTTCTTGTCACGATCAAGAAGCTTATTCAAAACCAAACTCAAATAAACCCCTGATTTCTACCTAAATACTTAAAAAAATATCAATATGTCATCTCTTTTTGCATCATCACCGGGTAAAAAAATATAAAATGAAATAAAATTAGAAGTTATACATTCGTGTGTTTAAAACTTTTAATATCAATCAGCATTCTGCATTAAAGCAGAAATTAACCATTAGAGACCACGTAACCCATTAGTGTTAGATTTGATGAAATTAACATTTTCTCATGTAAATTTTCATCAACAAATGCATTTCCAGAAATGCCGGTATAAATATTGCATAGAAATCTGATAGAACCATATTCAAACTCAAATAACTGCATCACAGCGATACCCGTACAACCAAACATTCCTATATAATAGAAATGCAAACAATACCACACAATCGATACCAAATAATGGACATTGAATCAAATATCGCCATCCTCTAACAATACTCGGTATCGGTCTCCGGTCACATTTCGGCGTATTTAGCATCCCTTAATGAAAGGACCCAATCAGGCATTTGAAGTATGATCCTAGGTAATTGGGTACCGGTTTTGGTTTCCGTTCGAAACCGACCCTATTGTTGTACCTGGAAATTGACCATTATTTTCAAATGGAATTCTAAAAATTCCCCGGAATTATATCAGATTTTTAAGGTAGTATTTGGACAAAGGAAAGGTCAGCGTATCTATTCGAAATATTCCTTTAACGAAGGAAATTCTTAGTAAAATATGATACTCATTTTGATGTTTTTTATTTAATATCGAGCCATACATCAGAAGCAAATACTTGGGTAAAATGCTGATAGGCATTTTGGCTAGTACTTGAATGTTACACACATACACGGTAACAATTTCAGTCTTATTTAGGAACTTGTTAAATGGCCCATTGCGACTGTTTCTTGGATCGACGGTCTTGGATACGTTTCCCAGGTCGTTTATATAAAATTCTCAGTAGCAGGTCCGAGTTTGGACTCGGTTGATGGCAATAAGCTCGCTCCCCTTTACAAGAGACCTAAATATTGGTGTACATTATTACACCTCTGCCAAACCTTTCGGGGACGACAAGCGTAATGGCCCATTAAATATAATTTGTAACGTCAGGTCTTCGTATGTCCCCCAAAATTGACCTCCAACCTATTTTATAGAATAATGTGAAAACTCAAAATATCGGTACCTACTTCGTATCACATCTCGTTTTGCTGTTGACGTTGTGTCGAGACCAACAACCAAACAAAACTCCTATTGTCCTGTTAATAGCCCATCGATTTGTTAAGTCAACTATGACCGACTTTGTGGATTATTTACACCGACTCCCAACTGGGTGGAAACATTTTGATTTTATATTCAAACTTACAATAGCGTCATATTTTGTATTGTCATTCAGTTTATACGCGATTCACTGCTTTTGTCCGGTGATAGCATATTGTTTGAACACATCGTGGCAGCCCTATGAATCATTTGCTTGCATAAATAAACTTACAAAGGCAGGTTTTGTAAAATATTTCGTAAAATATTATAAAAATAAAGATTCTACAAATCAGTATTATTTTCTATCGCAGCTGAGGGATTTACACTATCTTATAGACCGACAAATAGACAACGTTGATCACTACATACTTATACATATACACTGTTATAGTAGTTACCTAATATATTATTACATTTCTGAATTTCACAATGTTTTAAAAAAACAAAAGCTCGCTCTGACATCATAATAACTGTGCAGCTTATAATAAACTGTTCGAATTATTTATATTTTTAAACTAATTTATGAGTAAATAACAAAAATCAAACATTATCAACTCAAACTAACTTAGTTCAATTATAAAATTTACTCGAAACTACCCTAGAATCGGACAAATAGCAATTTAAGCTGTAGCTATGAACTTTACAAGCTGAACAAGTAAGTAAAGCAGTGTAAAAAATCATTACAATTGGTTAAACCAGACCTTTCTATATAAAAATATACAATAACATGTTTTCTTACATTTCAATTGAAAATTAAACTTCTATTATATCATGAATAAGGCAGAAAGAAATTCTTATTTTCCTTACCTGGAGTTTTCTCACATAAATATCAAATGGTTTATTATATTGTGCGAAAGCTATAATAATTGGCGAAGCGTTACAGGTCGTTATTATAAATTATTTCTACGTCTGGGGACGAAAAGTACCCATAATTTGATTAATGTAACTTTGCCTGTCTGGATTATGTTGGTTTTTAGGATTCCCTAAACTTAACTGAGCTGTGATATCGTAGTGGCGAGACCAGTGGTCCGTGAAAGGTCTCGAGTTCGAACCCAAGTTGCGCACCATTTTGTTAGTACGTATTTATATCACATGTTTAAAAGGTGGAGGAATATATCGTGAGGAAACCGGTATCCTTGACCGATATTCTTGATGGCGAGTGAAACCAACCTGTAGTATCGCTATGGCTATCATGGTGGACTATAGTCTAGTCCTCTCAAATGAGAGGTGACCCGATCCCAGCATTGGGACGGTGATTGGGTCAATGATGAACTGAACTCAGGATCATTCCGTTGTCAAAACAGTTTTTAGGAGCTAGTGATGGTTTTAAGTGGAAGGTGGCAATGTTTTCTTACGCATACCTGAAGCTTTCTTTCTAATCTGTCTCGATAATTTTAAGTCTTGCAATATTTTCCGGATGTATTTAACACTAACAAACACCACCCGCAATGTTGCAAACAACCCAGAAATACTGTTAGAACAGAAATATTGTTTCTAGCAACACCGTAACGTAACCAAGGTATGACGTTTACGGCCGCCATTTTGACAAATTGGCGCGAACTGTCAAACATTTTGCAAGTTTTGTATCATAAACTATGTAAATCATTTTTCCGTAAAACTAACTGAGAAACACGAAACTATAGTTTATTTTTCTGCGTTTTATGTTTTCCAACGAACACCTATAACAGTCTTTTTTACCTGACTGTAAAATTTAGCTCAAAATATATATTTTACGGCTCTGAAAATCATGTTTTGTTTTTAATCCTGTACATTATAATGACGAGGTTAAATCTCTAAATATTTATACTATATAACAACGAGGAAATATTCTGTCTGTAAAAGAGAATTTAACTAACTATATTTACGAACGAACTTAAATATACAAATCTGTTTAGAAAACCATTTTGAAATAAGACCGTCAATATAAAATGTTTTAAAGTCTTTTTAAAAGCGTAATGCTGATGAAGACTGCAGACGTTTTAGTTTAATGGATCTTCATAAAAGTTACCTAATGAGATTGTCGTCAAATAATTTTATGTCAAGACTAAATTAAGATTAAGCTACAAATGAAGACTGAAATTCAAGACCAACGATTTATTAACAGTGTTTTTTTTATTGGTTGTAAATTTAAATGTCATTATAAAAAAACTAAAACGTTACCGATTTTTTTTTTATTATTATGCATGTTATTGCATCCACTCAATTTATTCAAGTGTATGACATTACATGCATAAACATTTCGTAACCAAACCATGCCAATTAGCTTAGAATCTAGTTTTATTCTACAAAAGTACATTCGTTACAAAAAGTGTGCGTCAAACAAATTAAAAGCACGGTAATAGTCACGCTGCTAATTGGAGTCCCTTTCAATTTCACGCGTTAAAAGAGCACACATGTGATGCTAGCGAGATCATAATAAAATAGTAAAACAAAAGTTGAACTTTTGGAAGAGGAAGTTTTTTTTAAATGAGCTAATTAATGCCAGCTCAGAATTGCGATGCAGAGTAATTTTCTTGAAAAAATATATTCATACATATGAAATAATATATTCTAGGAAATTAATACCTGCTACTGGACTATGAACAGCTTTTGTGAGTGACTCTGTGTAGAATTAGTAATTGTATCCAATCCGCTTTTCCATAAATCTGAAAATTATTTATTTCTTACCGGGGAGTAAGTAATTATCTATTCCGCTTGCAAACTACCATCCTTTTCGCCCTTTTCAGAAATGACTTTCGGGACTATGTCCTTCCCTGGGACTATAAAACAACATAATGTCGCATTTATAATATTAGTAGGTATGAGTATGGATATCTTTCTGAAATTAAAAATAAATAAACCACCTTCACTTGTGGCGTTTAAACTTTTGCTGGAACCCGGAACAACTACCAACCTAAGCGATGCAAATATATAATTCAAGACAGGAATCGAAATCCCGCGACCCCTGGAAAGCAGAGAGTAATCGCTCAGCTGTCAAAGAACAGATCAGTCGTAGTCTATTTCAGTTCTCCAAACGGTACGACTGAAACTACTATCTATCCTACACATTGACGTGCGTATTTCGAGCGTTTTCTTTCGGCTTTCCGCTCCAGTTACCCGCACGCACAGACAGTCGCAATCGCTTTGATCTATACGAATAGACATTTCCGATATTTTGTTAAACAAATGGAATTGGTTCGTGTTTATTTTAGAACAACCTTTAGTTGGAGTAATTGTAATAAATTGTATGTTATTTTGAGTGTACCTAACGCTTTTGTGCCTGATGTTACTTTGTCAACATAATATTTTTTTATCATATTTTTAATGTGAAATCTCATTAAACTTAAAGCCGGCTTCAATAGTGGTGCTTTAATATAAAAGTGATGATGTTTTATTTCGTACCACCCTTTGACGAAATCAATTTCTTGGTTCAAGTGATAAGATGATCACAATTTTAAGGGATTTAGGTGGTATTTATTTCTGAAAGCCCGTAATTTGTAAGAAAACTTTTTGAGATCTTGCTTCAAAAGCCCGCCGACTTAATTCGAGTAAAAGACAAATTAAACTGAGACATAGTAAAACAAAAACAAAAGACGTGACCAACGTGACTTCATTAGAAGATTTCATCCTAAAGCGACTACTAATAATCGTTATTAATTAATTTGTGTAGAAGTCTTATCCCGAATCTCAGCCTAATTTTACTGCATCGATTTTGTTCAAATGGTCATTAAGTAAAGATTACTGAAGTCCCAAAAAGTGTTTTATTTTTCAGTGAAGCCAATTTATTGTACTACGTTTACCTGACAGCCACAAGCCCAAAAATGATTTATTTAAAATGCGTCCTCATTTTTTTACGTTTCTATGCTTCCCATCAAATAAAACGAGAGTCAAAACTGGAAAACAAGGAAAAACGAGAAACTTCAAAATACATAATAACAAAATAGGTATTTAGTTTCCAAGTATTTATTATCATTTAATTTGGTTCCGTCTACCGCATATACGTGAGAACTTAACGAAAAAACATCCAGGAAAACAATAAATCCTTTGATTCACATCTAATGTGACAGATTGGCGACGTTGCTAGGTATTTCTACAAGAAAAACTAGTTCTGAGACACCATATGCCTAACTGAGACAAATGGTGGTGCAACCTGCTTACTATAAATGGTCATGTAGGCAAACGACCTGCATGTCACTGCAGTAAATACTATGTTCTAGTAATTATAGTGTTAGAATCTGCTATACATCAACTTTGAAGTAGAATGATATTTTCAAGATGAGGTACATTTAGATGAAGGTTCTTCTTCTGGTAAAATGTTGAAGATTAAACGTTGCACAGTCTCCAGCTTGGTAAATTCCTCAGCAGTGGAAAGGCAGCCATTCCTTGTATTAGACTTGTTCCAAAAATATATTGTGCTATATGAAACAGCTGACTCCTCAAAAGAGATCTTTTTACACGATACTATAGGATATTTAATTAAATCAACTAACAAAATATTTTCTTTGTCCACAGGTACTAGTGAAGTGTTTCCAACATATGTCAACAAAAATCTCTCGCCGATAACAGTGTTAGTGTTGATGTGGGGTGTCGGTAGTTGATCGCACTGGCGTGGTACGGACCCGGAGGGGGTGCGATGCAGGCGGGAGGGGGATGGTTCCTGCCCTGGACTATGGGCCTGCAAAAGTTTGCAGTTGCCCTGCCCATGGGTGGGGTGATGCCACTGGTGCCGCCGCTGTTGGCTGCGTTGCCACCAGCGCCCCCTCCGTTGAGGCTCATCGCGCCGCCCCAGCTGCCTCATCAGCAGCCTGGCAGAAAGGTACGAGCGAGAGACTGGTAGACTAGTAACAAACGTTCAGATTTTGTACGTGTGGACAACGGACATACTCATTAAGAATATTAAGGCCATAAAGGTTTAGAACATAATGTTTAATTAATTTATCTGTCTGTCTGATTTGGTCCGCTTCATATTAAATCCGATCGTTTCATTATCTGTTTCAATAAGCAACACTGAATACTTCTAGTTTTACACCATATGAATATTTTTCAGGGATATAAAAATCCACTGGGCTTTAAAACAGACCATTTCTCCTTTTATCAAAAGAATAAAACACTCAATAACCTTATTCAAAGTTCATTTTAGAAAAACAACAAATAAAATCGATGCACCTGAGCTAGCATTCATTAAGAAGTCATTAAAATCGATAATATTCCTACAATAGATTAATGTAGTATAGTGAATTTTCTATCAATAACTTCTTTTACATAATGTACTATAATAGTGCCTTTCAATACATTTTCTGCCTAAAATGGACTTCAGTTCTTATAATAGTGTTCATTTCCATTTAGAAAACATTAGGGCTCTTTTTATCAAAAATAGAGTTTCGAACAAAATGCCTAAGGATACTACATATTTTATTAAAAAAAGATTGAGTGTTTCTTTGGCATTTCGTGCTCCTAAATATCACAAAATTGGTTGTACAGATGGTTAGAATATAAGGAGAAATAAAAGGGTCATTTGAAAAGACTTTAGTACATACAATTATATAATTTTCTCTTAAAGTGACATTTCTATACACTGATGCCCAGAAAAGCACTACACACCGTCATTTTAATCAAAACACCTTACATGACAGAGAAAGATGAAAAATTAATTATGAATTTTTACTTACTGAAAATGATACGGATCATCTTACAATATTTATAATGCTGCAAAATTATCACAATTTTCGCATTTGCAAGCTTAAAGGACAGAATTCGTTTCCTAGAACAATCTGTTATCGTGAATTACTTCATCGGCTCTGATTGATACGAGGTGACTTGCGAATTGTGATTTGTTGAAATCGTATTAGCAGTTAGCAGTAGGTACGAGTTAAATGATTGTTCATTTAAAGATGCTTGGCGTGTCTGTTGCTATACAATTACGTGATACTGGTACTATTGTTAATGTATTTTTATAAAGTCACATTGCCCCTAGGACAGAAGGCGTGACTGCATCTCCCGGTTTGTCCGGAGGTCAAAATTCTCTTGTTTTAAATGTTTCAAATTAAAGTAACTTCAGCAATATAAAATTGATATATTGTTGTCCTTAGGCCAAGTCACACATTGCTTGAAAGTTGCCTATTTTAACAAGTTTATATATAACTTTGGAAAATTCTGTGACTTTGGCAGCAATCGCTTTTTTTAAAAGAAACATCACTTTCCAATAAATCCAAATAGTTAAGTCCTCGCGTCTTACAATTTCGCGACTAGAGAGGCACATTTCCACAGACAATTTTATCTATTTTCTGAAGTCAGTGGGTAAGTCTAATAGAGAAAGACGTTGCGTGACATGGGTCTGGTATCAATTACTAGATGTAATTTAAGTCTGGAGTACCTGGACTGGAATATAGGACGTCCTACAGATAATGGATATTTATAAAGAGTGAAAATTGACGATAAGTAAGGTTGAAACTTTTTGTCTCCATTTCGATCTGTCTGGAAGTATTATTTCCCCGAATCGAATCGAGAACTTTTCTATTATTTTGACTTGCTTACAAAAAACATATGTACTACTGTATTATGTTTTCTTTTTTGTAAACAAAATGCTTCATTGGTCTCAATCGCATCTGCTGTAGTCAGCTGAGCATTTTTTTCTGTAAAATTCTCAGTAGCAGAATGAATTTGTGTTTTGTTAGTGGCAATATTCTTTATCCATTGATGCTATAAGAAGAAAAGTCGGGCAATAGACTTACTCCCAATTATAAAAGACCAAAAAAAAGACCAGCCTAACCCTTAGGAAATTCAAGCGGGTATGTGTGTACATGTGTAACTTTTACTGCCCCTACATTTATAAAAGACGGTTCATGTCCTGTGTAAGTATAGCAAGTACAGGCTGGTAATATAATTGGATTGTCAGATAGTTTCAATATCCGTTTTACGATGTCAGCTGTATTGGCGAATACACGACCTTAATCCAGGACTAAAGTGTTTACGAGCACCTCACTAACACTTTATCCTGCTACTCTCGCTTTACTAACGCAAGAAAGGGATGGGTAACATGTTTTACTTTTATTCTCATTGTGTGTATTCATTTTTAGTGTTTATTTTATTAGGGCTTGGTTGTTCAGCTCCTAGAAAAGGGCTACTTCATTTTAAAACAAAAAATAAGGTAGCGTTTTCTGTTCTTTCTCTGTGTGAGGTTTTAATGTTTGAAGATACAGAATTGATCGTATTTTTAGGAGTTTTATATACTGTGTGTTTTGTATACTTTTCTATGTGTATTGGTCTGTGGAAGTGTATTTTTAACACCTATAGTTGAGAAATAGTAAATATTAAATTCAAAACTCACTTTGATACCAATGGATTTTATATGTATTATGTCATATACTAATAAGTTTCCATAACAATATAAATGCAGGTAAGAAAACAAAAGTCTGGAACTTTAAAACTAAAAAGTTCAAGTCCTATAAGAGTTTTAACTGTCAGTAAAATACAATTTTATTTTATTTCTGCTCCACCTACTTCAAGAGAAATTTTAGTATTCTTTATTGAAAAAGTTCCTTTAACGTTATTTCATTTTATGACAATTCAAATAAAAATTTCCTCGTTGGTTGCCAGCTGAGCATGAAATCTCGGGTTCGGTACCCAGTCTGAGCACAGTGTTATGAAAATATATGAAAGTCTCAGTACCAGCTTTGAGTTTAGATTTATGCCCGATTAATGGCTCGCCTCCTATTATTACATGGGACTAAAACCATATTTTGAAACTGCGGGTGTGCATAGAACACTTTTGCCTATACCATTAGGGTATACCAGGGATACATGAATGATGTCATAATATATTCAAACGAAAACTCTAAACAATAACAATAATTTGTTTACAACTAAAAATAGCTCAAATATATACCTTATTGTAGAGGTAATAATATGATCTTTTATTGCAAACTTAATTGTAGACATACGGTCGAGTACACACTGTAACATGAAATCCAATAGAAACAAAATATCGGTATAAATGCTGTGTAAGCAGGATTGCATAATTGCGTTTCGATATGTAAATAGCGGTACCTATGTAAATGTGTACACCCCTTTATTATTACACAAACGTTACGTACGATTGGTTTTGGAATTAGCTTGGGAACGATTTGTTTTGATTACGTCATTCGTACATAAAAAATATAATATCGAGTGCCACAAACGGTAACGGGCGTACTACGGAGGTTCTCAACTGCTGGATGTTTTTGCATGTGTATGTTTCGTAAGCTATGTAAAAACGGGACCCTATTACTAAGACTTCGTTATCTGTCCGTCCGTCTGTCTGTCTGTCACCAGGCTGTATCTCAAGAATCGCGTTGGCTAGACAGTTGAATATTGCACTAATTATGTATTACTATTGCTGCTATAAAAACAAAATAAAATAAATATTTAAGGGGGACTCTCATACAAAAACCGCAATTTTTTTGCCTAATTTTGTACGGAATCCTTCGTGCGCGAGTCCGACTCGCACTTGGCCGGTTTTATATGCATATACTTAAGCAGTGAAGTGAACCTGCATGCCTGAGAGATTTTTTTAGTCTGCCAAACCGCCGTATGGTAACGTGGTGGACTATAGCCTATTCATTTTCCAAGGAGAGAAGACCTGTGCCCAGCAATGGGATACCAGTAATGGGTTGATAATGATGATACTTTCGAATCTCACAATTTTTTTATGACGTAATTATTTTATTCTATTGTGTAACAGCCATGTTCGTTTTTGTTTGTTCGGGAACTTTGCAAAGGTGAGATTGTTAACCATTTGAAACGCGTGAGCAAAACAAATTGTAATTATTTCGTTTCAGTATTTATACATAATTTTGAGGAAGTAATTATTATCTTATGTAATGTTATCTAAAAGACTTACGAGTAAATACTACAAGTTAAACCTAATCATTTAAATTATACATGCTAAACGTTGTGTCGAAAAGGATCCGAAACTCCGGGGTAAAATAATATCAATATACCGCGATAAAATCCTTAGCGTATAGCAGTTTTATTTTTTATTTTATTAATCAGTATACACGTCTATATTCGTGTTTATATATATCTATTCGATCTCTAATTTACTGGATAAAATACGTGTTTCTACATGCTTCCATTTCATTTATGATAAATATAAACAGAATCAGATAACACTGCTGAAGTAGATATTTAGCAAGCTGTACAATTGAATATGTAAAAATGAGCAGCTGCAAAACTTTTATATGTATTCTATGTAAATATTGTCTATTCAGTATTAAAACCAGGTGCACTAGCTGTCAAAATGAAACCAACAACGTGTCTATTACATGGCGACCAGTATAACATGGCATGCGGAATTATGAGGAAGTAAGATTAAATATCTTTTATTAAATCTTGGTTGAACCTTTCTTTCTCTCTCTTTCTCTAGTTGCGAGAGAGAAAGACAAAATGGTGAGATTATTAGGAAATGTATGAATGAAGACGAAGCAAAAGTGGTATACAGGATTCGAAGTGGACAGTGTTTTGTAGTTTCTGCCAACCCTCACGGAAAAAAGGCGTATGTATAGATGTAAGCTAGGAAGAACGACTATATCAGTACTCATACATTAATGTGACAAAACCAAGACAATTTAAAATCAGCTCGCTATATTCCACTTTGTAACATATACAGCCACTTTTACGACAACTAGTAAATAATGGTACATTAACTTTTGTCTTCAAATAACTCATTACTAAACGCAATATAAAATTAATCGTTTGTATTTCCCCTTTTAAAATAATCCGCAGACAATTTAACTACGTATGCATTCAGTTTGCCCGTGACCATGGATTCTGTAAACGATCTGAAACATCAGGTTAAAATAATATCAATATACCGCGATAAAATCCGTAAAGAGTTATTTTATTACAATACGAATGTATTGTTTACATTTTCTTATATAGGTTCATATTTTAACCTTTCATTGTCATATTTGTAAGTCTCGAATTTAATATCAAGGTCACTTGCGTATTTATCACACGGTGAAACGGTGAAGGAAAACCTTGTGAAGAAACCGGTATGTTTGAAAGATTTTTCGTTGGCGAGTGAAGACTAAGCTAGTGTGGTGGACTATGGCCTGATCCCAATCAAATTAGAGGAGACCAGTGCCCAACAGTGGGACAATAAATGATTCGACGGTGATACAAGTGGCGCCACCATGAAGGGTCAAGTTAACCTAGCTAAGTTATACAACAAAATATATGTTGTATAATTTAGATTATACAACATATATTTTGTTGTATAACTTTACTTAGGTAATACTTTGTAATACTTTACTTAGGTAAAGTATTACAAAGATGTCCACAGACTAATGTCCGTCCTAGACTGTATAACATGTCCGGATGTCCCTTTCTATTTTTTCTATCTCCCTCTTTGAATGGTGTCATGTTTGCTATTATTATCTGTGCGACTAGTATAACTTGTACACAAATTAGTTTGGTCCGTGTTATAAGTAAAAGCGTTAGTGTTGTTAAAAAAAGTAAAGTAAATCACACAATTATTAATTTATTAATACACAGTTAATGTTTTAATTATAAAATCCCATCCGAATTTTAATTACGTATTATGTATCAATGTTTTTTTAACAATAGTGAGGGTGATATTTCAATTTGTGCTTTAATAATTGGTTTAGCTCCCGTACAAATGATGTAATTATCGTTCATTATTAATATTTTTGTCACACTCTATGTATATACCTACCTACAATCTACATATAGCGAATTTAATTAAAAGTAGGTACCATGTATTATAGTACATACTATAATGTACTAGCTTTACCAGCCCCGGCTTCGCACGGTTAGCACTAATTATCTACGGCGTACCTACCTTATCTATCCTACTACCCATAGTTGGATGAGCTAGGAACTATCATGGGTGTTCTCCACAAACCCACCAAAGCCTCATAACAATCGCATTAATGGCTTAGGAACACATTCGCACTACACAATTTTTAAACCACCGCGCGGTTTTTAGTGCATTTTCGTTTAAGTGGAACCAGTTGTTGCCGGTGGTCTTTCCCAACCGTTACGTCCTAGGAACTTTCAATAAGAGAGCATATTTTTTCTTGAAAGGCCGGCGACGCATTTGCACGTCCTTTGGTGTTGCAGATATCACGGCGATGATCACTTACCATCAGGTAAGCCGCCGTAACGTTTGCCGCCTTAAAAAACATTTAAAAAATATAAACATACATTGATTTTTAATTACATATATTTATAAACAATTATCCAACCGAGGGATCATTTCCCGTCTCTTTCTTGCAACAAAAACTCTACCCTCCATCCCCTAGACCGCGTTATAAGTAATTGGTTCCAGTCTAGCCTATGTAAGGCGTTTAATAGTGCCGGCATCGTGTCATCGGATTTACTACGTTTGTACACTGTCTCCGCTCAATACGGCCAAGACTGTATTGTACAGTCTTTAATGGCCCCAAGTTAGGCCGCATTGTTGACGGAATAAATTTGGTTTATTAAAGATGTGTACCAACTTGGCCGGTATCACTTCCGTGCACCCTTTCGTTAAGGTAAACAATTGTTATGGTGCAAACAACATATTTTTAATGGATGAAAATAGGCGGAGGTTCTTAAGTCGACCCGTATTATTCTTTATATATAAGATTTTACCACGTTTGTTCACCAGTATATTGTACACACAAAAAAAAATATGAGAAAAAGCAAACAATTTTTTAGGTAGATATATATTTCAGTTGCCGCTAATTACAAAAACAAGCGCAGAGCTTTCCTCGTTTGTTTATTTTTTCAATGTTCATTTTTTTTTTGTTTATATAGTATGTTATGATATTTCACATAAATATATTCCTTATAAAAATAAAACTCATGTATTAACATCTTTTTTTTTCTTTGGTCTTTTGACAATGACAATGATCGCTCAGCCACTGCGCCAATGAGTCGTACAATAGATATACAGTTATTCTTACAACATTAAAATTTAAATCGATTGAATTTGGCTTTTAGTATAATAACAGCAGTATAACATCGTAAATCGTATGGTAATTGCTCCCATAGGACCTTACAACGGCCATTAACTTAATCTAAAATTAATAGCAGGCGCTTTCTGTGGGATGTGTACGAATATGACGGAAGAATATCCGTGTATAATAAGTACGTATTTACAAAAAAAATATATAAGTAGTATATCAACCAACTAGTATCGGTAACACAAGCCTCGTTGCTTACCACGGAACTAGATGGCGCTGTGTAATAATGTCCAGGAATGGATATATTAGTGGTAACTTAGTAAGTCTTCAGCTTGTGGGTGCGGATTCTAGTTCCGTTTGTATGGTAAGAAAACATTTGAATAGAAAAAAAACATCAACATTTTCTACAATTAGAGTTCCTAGGATACAATATTGGAAAAAATATTAACTAATTAGGTATTGCTAGATCTTCACTAGGTATCTATTCTAAGGGATAGTTTTTAAAACAATCATCTAAAACGAAACTTTACTCAATTTAAAGAAATAATGTGTTACTATTCCACAGCATTATACGATAAGTAAAATCTGATCAACATTAAAGCTTAAAGCAATTTAAAAAAAGTAAAATTGAAGAAAAATCCTCGTACAAAATTTTACGCAGCATTAAAGTATGAAATTGCACGATGTAATCCCAATAAAATAAAACGATGAGTGTGTTAAAAACTCTTAATAATCCACTATGCTCTTAATAAATGACGCTTTTTGAGATCTAAGGATGACTATACACGGAGAGATTGAAATAACGACTGTCGAGCTACAACAAAACTATTATTTTTGACATAAGGAAATGGCCAAAGCTGTTACGACTAAGCTAAGCTGTCAGTACAAATTAACATCACCAAATCGAGTTTTATCGTCACTGCATACAATAGGTAGACACCATTTATTTCATAGTTGTAATTTGATTTCTCCTTGCGATTAGTAACTCTTTTATTTACTATACCAAATAAGCTTACGGCCCGTCTGATGGTAAGAGGTTACCGTAACCTATTAACTTTTGCAACACGGGAGGTGTCTTACAAAGTTTTGGTTTAAAGTCTTTCACGCCATCTTTTGTCGACTTTATTGGCAAAGTGGTTGACCTATCGGCTTGTTTGTTACGACCACTACACGGAGTAACCATTTGTACGATTTACACGTAGTTGCTCCTGGTTTTGGCGTTTGTGTAGGTATATATTTATTTAACAATTTATGCACACAAAGACATTAAAACAGAAATAATAAACAGATTGGAATAATAGGTAATGCTTATTTTTAATGAAATCTCTTCCAGCAGACCCGTATGTGTTTAAAATTGTAAACGCACACGGCACAGGAGTAAAACCTAATGAAAGGTAGAGTCTTTAAAATAAATATTGATACCTAAGCAAATTAACCACAGCGACATTTCAATTCATTTGAGAGAACATTTGTTCTGTAAATGTTCATCAGAATGATTACTCATAAAACCCATTTGATAGAAAAATATACATCATGATGCGTTCATCCACAATAGAAACTATAAAAAATACTTGTATTTTATGACACATTAGTATGTGAAAGAAATCATTACGATTTATCCGATAAACTTCTGACACTACGTGAGATTGAATAGGCTGCGTTTTACAACTAAAGTCCAACTTATTGAGCTACATCTGCTCAACCGGTTTATGCCCATGTATAGCCATCCTAAAAGATGAATCCATTTAATTCCAACACTGTTATACATCTATTACAAGAGCAATCTCGTTGCAATTACCGCCATTGTAATTTTAAAAAGTCGACTCTATTAGTGATAATTTTTACTAAAAATAAGATAGAGTTCATTACCAATCTAGTTATTTCCCCAGTGCCAGAGGAATTAGGCTATAGTCCTACATGCTAGCCTCATGAGGGCTAGCAGACTTCGGGAAGATGTCTCAGGCAGGTTTTCTCACGATGCCCGAAACGCCCGACGCACGAAAACTGACTGCCTCGTTGGTCGAATGGTCGTACAGAGCGATTGCCGAGCAAGAGGATCTGGGTTCGATTCCCAGGTCGAGCAAATTGTTATTGGGTTTTTCTATGAAATTGTCTACTGACAACGACTGAAATTCTACCTAGAATTTGTGCCTGGTTAATGGCAATAGGCTCGCCCCCTATTACATGGGACCTAAAACATCCCGGCGAAATGTAATGTTCATTAGTACACCTCTGCCTAATCCTTCGGGGACGACAGGCGTGATGGTATGTAACATCGAAAAGTCAGTGACGCGTGACTTGGGATCGAACTCAAAGACTTTTGACTTCTCATTCCACTGGTTGCACCACTGCGCTATAGTACTGGCAGTTAAATAATATAATAATAATAATACATACAAGTAGACTTATTTCAAAGTAAACTGGTAAAAGAGCCAATGAAATAAAACTGTAAGTAGGTAGTTTATTAATGAGTTAGTTGCTTGAAGTTAATGGGTACTAAATGATTAAGATTTACATTATAAATAAAGTTATAAACAACTATACTATAAAACTAAAACTATAACTTTATAAATAAAGTTATAAACTTAACTGTGTAAACTATAATTTAAAAGCAGCTAATGGTATGATTTTATTTATTCAACGCTTTAAATAGTTGAATTAGTCTTGATAATAATCTAAGATCTTAAGAAAAATTAAAGTATGTACGATTATGACGACCCAATTAGTCCAACGGTAGTTAACACTGCCTGCTGTCCTATTGGTCCCGGGTTTGAATCCCGGTAGGGACAAATGTTTGTGTGATGAGCAATAAACATTTGTATCTGAGTCATGGATGTATCTATGTATAATATGTATGCATTTACAAAAAAAAGTATATATGTAGTATATCAACCGACTAGTATCAGTAACACAAGCCTCGTAGCTTAGCTCAGTAAGCTCGGAACTAGATGGCGCTGTGTCATAATGTCCAAGAATATTTATTTATTATAATTACTTTTGGTTCTTTGTGGTTGAAGGAATATATTTCTCTTAAATATGTTGGATATAAAATAGATATAAACAATCCTATCTTAACAAAATATGTTTCATTAAACAAATTCATTTTGAAAGTAATCAAACCGTTACTTTAGGGTTTCTTTTTCAGTTGCCCCATCCCTACCAAATATAGGTACGTTCCTTACCCAGCTCTAAAAATAACATCTGTATTAATTAGCGCTGCCAAAGATCGTGAGATGAATTGTCGTGATATCGAGACCTAATTACGAGAAATATACCTGTTTTAATGACGAAGAGAAATCCCGGGGAAGCTTGTGGTTCAGTAATAATTTTGGTCAATCATTAACCACGCTGATCGATTCATCAGTAAGGGTAAGCCGAGGTAAGACTTTGGATGGGTCATGGTTTACTAACCTACACTATAAATTACCTAAACGCTCGTTTAGCTATCGTATAGTTTATAAGCTGTGGTAGCCTAGTGGTGAGACAAGTGGACTGAGATGTCAAAGTTCTCGAGTTGAAACCCCGGCACGCTGACATTTCGGAAGTTATGTGCGTATTTATCACATGCTTAAACGGTGAAGGAAAATTTATACCCGTCATATTACCCGCATGTCTGTATAACAGCTTATTCCTAGTACTCCACATAGCGAACCTCGATAGCAAACTTGTTCAATTATGTAAATGAGAAAAATTGCGCACATTCGTAGTCTGATAACAGACAGACGGACACATTGCATGTGATTCCTAAAACGATTGCGGCAAACCAGAATAATTCTAATTATAGGTATGTTTATAGTACGTTTTACATTGCGCCTGCGCAGATATCTTTTTGTCTGGAATTTGTACTGAGTACTTTACTACCCTCAGTACGATGGCTCAATAGACTAGCTCAAATATCTCAAAGAATTATGGCACAAAAAAAAACTGTAGTAGGTACTAATATATCGACTACTTAAACGAAGTCTCGGGTAAAATCTAGTTTATAATAAATTTTGCCATCTGACGTATCGCGAGGAATATTAATGACGTTCTCTGTATTTAGAATCTTTGCTAAAAGCCTACTAACTTGTAAAGCAAGTTATCATTGAGGTATAAAGTTCTCAATACTTAAAACTTTTATCGCTTGACCAAAGTATTACATAAATAAAGCAGCCAATCGTCAAGCAGAGTTATTCTTTGATGCATGTAATGTGTCTTTACTGTATTTAAATGTGCTGGATAAGTTTTCGTTACTAGCAATTAATTCCTCATGAGTTACGGTTCAAAGCAGTTTGTAAGTAGAGTGATTTTGCCGGTGCATGGCGTAATCTTCTATAGTGCATAATAGTTCAATGGTTATCACAATTATAAAATTATAATTGCAGTTTAACTGGTTGTTGGGAAGAGGTATTGCTGATAAACGTAATAAATATATTGTTATCACGCATTTTATGATGATATTCTTGTTAGATATTCATCATCAACTCATTTAGGTACTGTCTTACTGCTGGGCACGGGTCTCCTCTCCTTTGAAAACGCTTTAAGCCTTTAAATAAATTGTTTTGTTAAGTTTGCTTTGTTTACTTAAGTCTTTTGTAAACTAAAGGTACTGTTTAGGTCGAAAATTTAATTTTGACTCCTAATGTTTGGAAAGACTGGTACGATTAACAAAGCTGATTTCATTGTAGCAATTAAATTTTATTAAAGATTAAGTTTCTGTTGAATAATGATTTGCAAAATAATTCAAATCCTCTGGTTTATCAATAAGTATCACGATTGTATTCAAAATATTGAATAACTATCTACATAATATATTTTGTTACTCAATATTTTGATACCCAATTCGAAATAGCTATTTAAAATTCGAAACGCATTTGATCACAAACGAGCGACAGGTTAACAAACGAGAATCGAGTGTCGTAACGATTGTGAATCGGTATCGTTAATCGATTAATACACACTGCCTAATTGCGTGGAACTATGTTTAATTAGAATCGAAAATCCGATTGGCAGTTTACGATTGTTTTAAGTGACGGCAAAGTTGTTAATATAACATTAATTTGTTAGTATTGCTAACAAATATTTTGGTTTGATTCGACCTTGAATAGTGTTAGATAAACGCTCTCTTCTTTATTACGTATCAAGACGCTACTTTTAGAATTAATTATTGTCGACGTAACCTTGAAACGAACAATTTGGAAGAGGATTTGATTTGAGGCATGACTTATCAAATGTGTCGATCTGATTTGGAATTAAGTACGTACCTATAAACCTACATACATACATTTTTATTGGAAGAAATTATATTTTTGAATAGGTCTTTACTTTGATATCTACAGATTATTTATAAGGTGCCTCACATATTTAGGTACCTAAATATGTTCACCTAAATATGTAGTACCTAAATATATTAGAAAAAACCTATTCAGAAAAGTCTCTGATGAGACCAAGCACTGAAAGACGAAGCATGGCCTCCAAAAAGTTGGACGTACAATCTGGTAAAGACGCCTGAAGGTCATTAGATGTGGGTGGCATATAACTGGTTCTGGAAAACCTGAGCCCCATTATAAGTCACTAGTAGAGACTGAGCAGCATTGAACATCATTTGAGTGATAATTATGATGATGACATTTATATTACGTATTGACCCGCCTCAATAACACGTAACGTACCAACTGCAGTCAAAATATTACCGACATAACAATTTTCATGCATCAAAATTGTCATTTTATTTATTGAGCGAAGAGTAAGTAGGTTTCAGCCGTAGTTTAATGGGTGGGTGTTATTTGACCACATATAACCACAACATTCACAATCAAAGTAAACATTTAATGATCCAAAAATTCATACAAAACTGTTAATTGAAATAACACAAAGGATACCGACACCGAATACATCAAAAATAATAAATTTATTTACTGAACTCATAATACGAACAACAATTATTACGATCAAACTTTTTGAATTCAATGATATTTATTTGAAATGTTTCGGTGAAGTCGCTTTATTATTGTTTGGTTCAATTTTCGATGAATTCATATATTTATCTGTTACCGGTATTGGTAGTTCGCTGATATAAAATAAATATATTATGTTGTTATTATCAGTTTTGATATTAAACGAGAAATTAAATACTTGTTGGTTTGTATTGTTAGTAATAATATTAATTAGTCTCCAGCCTTGTATATTCCTGGCTCGTTGGTCTAGTTGGTCATAAGTGCGACTGCTGACCAAGAGGCCTTAGGTTCGGTTTCCAGATCGAGCAAAGTGTAATAGGGTTTTTTTATGAAATTCTCAGTAACAGCTTGGAGTTTCGATTCTTCCCCGTCGGATGGCAATAGGAAATGGGGTGTACATCTGTGCCTAACGTTTGGGAACGACAGGCGTGATCATATGTTAAATTTCTTATAGGGTCTTCTAGTTTATCTCGATGTGGCTGATCTAAATATCAGTTCTTTAGAAACAAATATTTTATCATATCAATATATCGCGATAAATTCCGTAAAAAGTAGTTTTACTACTATTTTATAATAATCTAATAATAATTCTGGTCGGTGGAATAATTTAGTGTTTCTATAGGTGTGCCTTCATTTTTAACGGCCTTTAGATTGATTTAGAGTAACACCTGTTTTCGCGTTGGGGCCTAAAAATATTTAGGTTATTTTTGTATACCGGGTATTAGCTAGGACTAGCTTTTGCCCGCGATTTCATCTGCGTAGAATGAATAATTTTATCCAATCGGTTTCGCCCCCACCCTTTACTCCGTTTTAAGGGATGATTTCCAGGACAGAAACTACCCTCCATTCTTCAGTTCATCGCTTAAAGCGAAGAGGTCATCGACACAGAGATACACACTTTCGCATTTATAGATAAACATACATTCATCATCATCATCAACCCATTAACGTCCCACTGCTGGGCACCGGTCTCCTCTGATTTGAGAGGGATTAGGCTATAGTCCACCTCGCTAGCCTACTGCGGGTTGGCAAACTTCACATGCCATCGAGATAAATCTCTCAAGCATGTAGGTTTCCTCACGATGTTTTCCTTCACCGTTTGAGCTTGTGATAAATACGCACATAACTTACGAAAAGTCAGTGGTTTCGCCTTGGGTTCGAACCCGAGACCTTTAACATCTCAGTCCACTGGTCACACTACTAGGCTACCACAGCTATATAACATACATTTATATTCCGTAAAACAATTTCATTTTGCCGGCAATAACGACCCACCATCATTTCCGTGTATTACATGCATCATAGGTTTTTCAATAAAACATTAGTAATCTGTCATTATATCTCATTGAAGTGGGCCTAACCCATCCTGCGCGAGCGGACAATTTAGTTTTGCATAACAAAAACTAATTCTTCTTGCTGTCACGCCTTTATGGCCATTGTATTAAATGTCAATATTGAATGGTGTTTTTTGGTAGAGCGCATGTTTACTGTGGTCAATCGATACAAATCGCGGGAAGCATTCATGGGAGTCGTGTGCTTGGAAACCAATTTCCTGTTCTCTTTCATATTGAAATGTAAGTGGCGCCCTTCAATACGTTCCTACAGCAGACGTGGGATTTATCGTCCCTGTTACCCGATTTTATATGCAACTTTTTCGAGACCGCTTTTGCAGGGTTAACTTTCCTATACACATTGAGTAACGGTTTTGGCTGACGAAGAACGTGTTTTTTTTTCGTATTTATTCAGTACTTTTTACTTTTAATTTCAGTCGAGATTTGGTAGTTTGCGAACTGATAATGAGGGTAAGATATTATTTTATTAAATTCAAAGTTTTTTTACACAATGTTTTATTTGAAAGGTTGACTAGTATTTTATATGTAAGGAGGTAAGCCAAAGATCTTACAGAGACTTAGTCATGACTGGTAAATATCAGTTCTAATAAATTAATGTTACAATTAAGCTAGTATTTACATATTTTTTTTAAACTATCAATCCCAACATGTTCTAACTCGAAAATTGCTGAGCTTAAAAGGAGCTGAACTGGTCATGTCTGTCGTATTCTAACAATCAATGGCCAGAAGTGACGAAACCGGTTGGCGGCCTCGCGACAATACAAAGTTGTCGTGACGATCTCGACACATTCAACATGGATTGAGGTCCAATAAATACAGTTAAAGATGAGGGGTAGGCGTAGTAGAGAAATGAGCGGGAGGCCTTAGCCCAGCAGTGGGACACGCTAGACTAATCATAACTGTAACTGAATACACAAAAATCTTTTGCTAGTTTCCTTCCTAAGACACAATTGCTGGAAATAACGAGAGATAAATTAGGTGATTTCATGTGGGTCGAATTAGCCAACCAATTTATAAAGGTTTTCCTTTGTGAAGAGAATTTGGTCACGTTGGAGAAATAGCGAATAAATGTTATCTGTGAGATTATCTTGTACGACGTTTTGGTCGGATAATTTTTCTCTGTATAAGACTCGGCTTAAGGTTTGATTTCATTGTTGTTTATTACGGTCATTTGTCTAGTAATCACGCAGTTAGGTGCTCTTAAAATTGGTGTTGAAAGAGGAATACATTGCTACCGAAAGTCAGGTCTGGGTTTTGATTCTCATGGCGAGATCATATTGGGATTTTGGGGGGATTTTATAGGGATTTCTTAGTGGTAGCTTTGAGTTTACTTTTATATCCACTTAATATCAATAGGTTTACTCTTGAGGCGATTCAATTACTTTGCAATAATGGGACCAATTTTGAGGAACAGCAATTGAAAACTTTGTCATAAGCTACACGTTTAAAAATACATACATACGTGCTGGCTTCAGAACCTCTTTCTTTTTACGTCGGTCAAAAAATATAACTCATCGTAAGCACTTCTAGAATCTATAACCATCTCATCAAAACTGACCACGGCAGGACCGGCTGCCGATTGATAATCTTAACAAAGGCGTATGCGGGACGAGATGAGATAGATTGAATGATCAAAGGAACAAATTGCCCATCCCGAGTGTATGGGCTATATTGAATACATCTCGCAAATTGCCCGGGGCGCAAGATCCTGGTCAAAGTAATTTTGTTGGTAGTACGTTTTTTGTTTGGCCTTTGTATAACGGATGTTTTTCACAGGTGGTTTATCGTTCATGTATTATGTGGTGTTTACGATTAATAAATAAACATCATTGGCAGATGGGTTGGTACTAATGTGTAATATTTCGCAAATATGTTTTCTGACTGTAGGGCAATAATAGACGAGACTATTGCTTATTAACTGGGCAAGATTCGAACCAAACTGCTACCCTAACTGAAGCAAGCAAATTGAAGGTTTTTTTTTTTTTTTTTAATAGGTGTAATTAGTGATCTGCTTTGTCACAAATGTACGATAATGGTAATAACTTAACGGTGTTTTACTAAGACGTTTTTGAGATTTACTCATCAAGCATGCAGGTTTTCCAAAGATGGATTACGTCACTGGAATGAAATCTTGAAAGTGGAATTCGAAACATTGAATTATTATTCCATGGTCGAATTATTATGTATTAAGTTATTATGCACAAAAGTAAATCACCAAAAAAATATTTGAATCGAAAAGTTTATCTCCCTTATTTCTGATGCGGCAAAAACGAAATAACTAAGTTATTGCATGTGTATGTGTGAATTCACAAATAAAAAATATTGGCGCATTCTCGTTCGAAAGTTGGACGAAAAAACTGGCACAAAACGCGAACTGGCAACAAAGGACGCCTTCTGCGATAAGGGTCCGGCGATACGCCCTTTAGCAGGTTTTTTTTTTCTTTCAACTTTTGCTAACCAGACGGAGGACATGTTTTGTGCGACAGAATGTTGACCACAAAGTTTTGGCGGGAATTCGAACAGGAGATAGTTTGGCTGATTCGGCTCCAATTAGTTTCGTCGCTTTTCGGTCCCTTTCACTAAATAATATATCTATTTCTAATATAACTGACTTATACGAAACCATTTGCTAAAATAACGAAGAAATCAAACTCCCAGGAAATCTTTCTTCTCGATAGCACGTTGAGGTGAGTCAATTGAAGTATCTGCGATCAGACCTACAAACTAATAATAATATGCCTCTATCCTAGGATTCACGGTTTGTTAAAAAAAAATTACACATGCATAAATTGACCTTGGTTGCTGCAGCTTACTCCCACGTCATAATAGTTTAGGGTGATTATTATTTAGCCACAAACACCCTTAAGAAGTTATTAATAAAATATAATAATATCATTGTTTTATTGGACTACGTATTAAGTGTAAAGATACATACCTACTTATAAAGAACACCATAAGTAGGTATTTTTGCCATTTCCGACTAATTTTTCGAATTACAAGGATGCCTAATAACATGTATTTACGTAAAACTTCTTTGTAAGTACTCCATTCTGGAACTCCTTATTACGATAATCACGACAATGTTTCCTTTTCAAAATAAAATGTAGAATTGCATCTTTAAGAATCGCCGCCATTTTTTTGCCGCATTGTAATGGCCGCCGCAAAATTTTCGCGGGAAACTGAGGTTAGAACAGAAACTCCATTTGTATGTTGTATTATTACTATTTTTATTAATTAAGAAGCGATGAAAACAAATATGAAATTATTTTCTCTGACGAGTTATTTATACATATGCTAATCCTAAACGAATTACTTTTTTAATTTCAACTTCACAATCCTTTTTATTAAAAGTGCCCAACTGTTTTAATCCTTGTGTGTTTATTTTTTAATCGCTATAAAACTTTGTGATTCGAAAGTTTGATTGAAAACATAATGAAATATTCGCAGTCCAGTTATTTGTTGAGGACTTATAAAATTTTGTGTCGCACGATTGGACGTCGTAATAAAATATTTCATGGAAATTTCAACAAATGGATGTTGATTTTACATTTAAATATAAAATGTTAGATCCTTGGTTTTGTCTTTACTTACTGAATAATTTGTAGATATAGAACGGTGAACGGAAACATCGTGAGGAAACCTACATGCTTGAGAGATTTGTCTTGATGGCATGTGAAGTCTGCCAACCCGCAGTAGGCTAGCGTGGTGGACTATAGCCTAATCCCTCTCAAAAATTAGAGGAAACCCGTGCCCAGCACCGGGGGACAATAATGAGTTGATAAAGAAGCCTCGTTGCTTAGCTCGGAACGAGCTGGCGCTGGCGCTATATAATTATGGCCGAATATATTCCATTTTGTTATTAATTGCTCGTCTTCGCACGATCAAAATAAACCAAAATTAATTGCCGAATTGTGTTATACATGATATAATTCTACAATTTCAACACATGTTCAAGGTTTATCAACGTTAGTGTTTAAATAACATACCGTCGGTAACTATTTATAAAGAACTTACTATACGTATTTACTATGCTTCTTGTATTTGTTCAATGTGCCTACTGTCTAGGTATAGTCTAGTTTCTCATTAATTATAAAAAAATATGTTATAATTATAATAAAGTTGTAGATTTTAAAATCGAAGTCTACTTTATTATGTATTTTTATTAATATTTTAGTTATTGAAACATTATTTTCAATAAAAACGTACTGAAAGACGCAGCATGGGCAGGCCCCCGGCAAAGTGGACTGACGACTTGGTAAAGGTCAGCGTGGCGATCCTTGGGGGAGACGTATGTCCAGCAGTGGACGTCTAACAGTTGAAATGATGATGATAGGCTGACAAAAGAGTGAAAAATATATTTTAGTACTTATGACCTTTTGATCTTAAGCAACAAGTAAAAAATTTTAACAACTACGACTCTGATCCAGCCTCTGTGCTGCCAACAATTCGTACACCTCTCATAATTTGATTAATTTGTCTGTTTGCAATTAGCCGATTCTCGATTCGTTGAATCGATTTTTTACGAGGACATCTCGATGGCGCGCTGCCTCGCAAATCGATACGTGATTGAATTTGATGTTGTTAAATTAGTTGAAGCTTTAAAAACTTGTACTCCATTGAAAGATATACACTCTCCTTGCTGATTTTCTACCTGTTGTCAATGTTATGATACATATAACATGTTTGCATTTTTGTTGGCAATAAAAACTTTGACTTTGACTTTGACTTTATAGTATAAAAAAGTATTTCAAACCTTTAGAGTAAATAATCGTTCTTAAAAATTATGACATATTTGGTGGAGTGACTGAACAATCGGTATATGTGCCACGGCTCGCGGGTTCAATCCCCGAAATATTTAAGAGGAGAAAATCCATGTTTTTTTATCTAGAAAATATTAGCAATCACATACATATTTAACAATATTTCTAATATCGCGTACGATATTGTATCACAATACATAGACTGTTAGATTTGTTTGTGTCATCGAATCGAGCTATTGAAATAATACGTGTATATACTTATGTAAAATTGTATGACGTTTCAATCAGGCATAATGTTTGAAAATAATCCATTATAGTATCACATATTATGTCAATATCTTTCTCATTTTCAATCAAATCAATTACAATAAGGCTACTTCATTATTTAATAATATCAGCCGTCTCGATGAGGATAATTATTTCCATTTCATTATTGCATAAACATATCCCATACGCCCAAAACAACGTTCAACTTTGTATGTTGTTAAATAGAGTTCATATTAGTTTGTAAGACACATATCTCATGGGTATAGGATAACTAGCGTCGGATAAATTAAACCATAATCTAAGTGGAAAAGTTTGGTAACAAAGTTAGCTCCGAAACTGAAGTAAACAACCGTGAAACGCGTCTGGGGTCATTAGGTCCAAGTGGGGCGGAACTGCCAAAAAGATTGCACCTATCTTGTGAAATATCTTCCTCAAATGGAATTTTGTTTGGGAAGTACGTTAACCGACCATAGACTCGATCGATAACGAGCCAGGTAAAGGGAATTATTAGTCGAATCATCTTACCTACAACTTTTCCAATTGAACGTAGGTGAAATAACAACTGCGCTTTACCAAACCAACAGTGAAAGTAAAAACAGTTACGAAAATAACTTTTTTCTTTCTTTTATTTGTTTTGTTGGACAAAACATTACAGAGGCCTTAAATGATTTCTCATAAAACAAAAGTCATGGGTCATACCGTTTGAATGATTTTCAAATTTAGAACAATGTCTATACCTCCGCTAGGGACGGGAAAGGGCAAATTTTAAATCGATGAATCGACTAACAAAAATCGCCGACTCGCCTATCTCAATCAGGGACACAGTCACAATTTCGCAGAATCTATACAGTATACATATACTTAAGTATCTTATTTTAATTCCACAGCCGTCGTCACAGTTTAGCATTGTTGACTTTTTCGGTTTTTCAAAGTCGTTAGGCACCGAAAATTCGTATTTTACCTTTTTTTGTGGCCGCGGTTCGCCGACGTCGACTTTCGTATCGAATGTCCGCGTGGCGTTTTACTTTTTGACTTTTTAATGGCTCCCCCTTTGTTAGAGGGTTGTTTTTTTTCCATTTCTGAAATATATTGGCATGAATGTGAGCACGGTATGTAGTTATAATGAAACAAGATTTTGAATGTTCCTTTTCGATGATGGTAGGTACATGGAAATTTGAATATCGATTTTGTATCGACTGTTTTAATATTGTAGTGCTTCGAGTTTACTAGGCATTTTGCATACTACCATAATATGCATCTAGCACCGCTTTAATATCTGAATTTCTGCGCAATTAATTACGCCACAAAAAATTAAATTATAGTATCTACCTATGTCTATTTTAGTGATGAGAAACGTTTATGACGAAAGACTCAAAGTGCTCACTCAAAATGTCTAAAACATTTGAAAAATATTGGTAAATAAATATAACAAAATATGATTTTCTATTATTGCTTCCCGTATTTACATATAGTAGAATAGTCTTACTATACAACTAATATTCCTTCAACAAATGTCTATAAAATTCGATCGACTAAAACTCCAAAACAATAAATCCCATCTCTATTTTGTTGTAGTACAAAATACAAAAGTATTTTTAGTTAAGTACGATATTTGTGACTCGTGGTTACAAAAACACAAAAACCAATTGAAACTGAGGCCAAACTCATAAAATGTTTTTTGTGCCACATAATATGTCATAACCCTTTCCTGCGAACTGTAAAAACTGATTTCTCGGTTTCTTAAAATTATCGCCTTTTGTTAGCCCTGTCATACTACTGCAACTCACCTTTTATCACTTAACAAATTTTACTTAGTAGTAGGTGCCTCTGTTGCTTGCTTGAAGTATGAGATAGTGAGATTACTACATTATTTAATTGAAAGACGTTAACAACTAAAAAAAATTACCACATAAAATTTATAATATCCATGCTAATAAATCATAAATGCGAAAGAATGTCTGTTTGTATTTTACCTCTTCACGCTTATACCGCTGAACCGATTTAGATGAAATTTTTGGGCTGGATCCCCAGATCGATCAAAATTATATTGGATTTTTCTATGAAATTCTCAGTAGCTGCTCGGAGTTTGGATCAGTTCCCGGTTGATGGTAATAGCCTCGCCCCCTATTACATGAGACATGAAACATTATTTTCAATAAAAACGTACTGAAAGACGCAGCATGGGCAGGCCCCCGGCAAAGTGGACTGACGACTTGGTAAAGGTCAGCGTGGCGATCCTTGGGGGAGACGTATGTCCAGCAGTGGACGTCTAACAGTTGAAATGATGATGATAGGCTGACAAAAGAGTGAAAAATATATTTTAGTACTTATGACCTTTTGATCTTAAGCAACAAGTAAAAAATTTTAACAACTACGACTCTGATCCAGCCTCTGTGCTGCCAACAATTCGTACACCTCTCATAATTTGATTAATTTGTCTGTTTGCAATTAGCCGATTCTCGATTCGTTGAATCGATTTTTTACGAGGACATCTCGATGGCGCGCTGCCTCGCAAATCGATACGTGATTGAATTTGATGTTGTTAAATTAGTTGAAGCTTTAAAAACTTGTACTCCATTGAAAGATATACACTCTCCTTGCTGATTTTCTACCTGTTGTCAATGTTATGATACATATAACATGTTTGCATTTTTGTTGGCAATAAAAACTTTGACTTTGACTTTGACTTTATAGTATAAAAAAGTATTTCAAACCTTTAGAGTAAATAATCGTTCTTAAAAATTATGACATATTTGGTGGAGTGACTGAACAATCGGTATATGTGCCACGGCTCGCGGGTTCAATCCCCGAAATATTTAAGAGGAGAAAATCCATGTTTTTTTATCTAGAAAATATTAGCAATCACATACATATTTAACAATATTTCTAATATCGCGTACGATATTGTATCACAATACATAGACTGTTAGATTTGTTTGTGTCATCGAATCGAGCTATTGAAATAATACGTGTATATACTTATGTAAAATTGTATGACGTTTCAATCAGGCATAATGTTTGAAAATAATCCATTATAGTATCACATATTATGTCAATATCTTTCTCATTTTCAATCAAATCAATTACAATAAGGCTACTTCATTATTTAATAATATCAGCCGTCTCGATGAGGATAATTATTTCCATTTCATTATTGCATAAACATATCCCATACGCCCAAAACAACGTTCAACTTTGTATGTTGTTAAATAGAGTTCATATTAGTTTGTAAGACACATATCTCATGGGTATAGGATAACTAGCGTCGGATAAATTAAACCATAATCTAAGTGGAAAAGTTTGGTAACAAAGTTAGCTCCGAAACTGAAGTAAACAACCGTGAAACGCGTCTGGGGTCATTAGGTCCAAGTGGGGCGGAACTGCCAAAAAGATTGCACCTATCTTGTGAAATATCTTCCTCAAATGGAATTTTGTTTGGGAAGTACGTTAACCGACCATAGACTCGATCGATAACGAGCCAGGTAAAGGGAATTATTAGTCGAATCATCTTACCTACAACTTTTCCAATTGAACGTAGGTGAAATAACAACTGCGCTTTACCAAACCAACAGTGAAAGTAAAAACAGTTACGAAAATAACTTTTTTCTTTCTTTTATTTGTTTTGTTGGACAAAACATTACAGAGGCCTTAAATGATTTCTCATAAAACAAAAGTCATGGGTCATACCGTTTGAATGATTTTCAAATTTAGAACAATGTCTATACCTCCGCTAGGGACGGGAAAGGGCAAATTTTAAATCGATGAATCGACTAACAAAAATCGCCGACTCGCCTATCTCAATCAGGGACACAGTCACAATTTCGCAGAATCTATACAGTATACATATACTTAAGTATCTTATTTTAATTCCACAGCCGTCGTCACAGTTTAGCATTGTTGACTTTTTCGGTTTTTCAAAGTCGTTAGGCACCGAAAATTCGTATTTTACCTTTTTTTGTGGCCGCGGTTCGCCGACGTCGACTTTCGTATCGAATGTCCGCGTGGCGTTTTACTTTTTGACTTTTTAATGGCTCCCCCTTTGTTAGAGGGTTGTTTTTTTTCCATTTCTGAAATATATTGGCATGAATGTGAGCACGGTATGTAGTTATAATGAAACAAGATTTTGAATGTTCCTTTTCGATGATGGTAGGTACATGGAAATTTGAATATCGATTTTGTATCGACTGTTTTAATATTGTAGTGCTTCGAGTTTACTAGGCATTTTGCATACTACCATAATATGCATCTAGCACCGCTTTAATATCTGAATTTCTGCGCAATTAATTACGCCACAAAAAATTAAATTATAGTATCTACCTATGTCTATTTTAGTGATGAGAAACGTTTATGACGAAAGACTCAAAGTGCTCACTCAAAATGTCTAAAACATTTGAAAAATATTGGTAAATAAATATAACAAAATATGATTTTCTATTATTGCTTCCCGTATTTACATATAGTAGAATAGTCTTACTATACAACTAATATTCCTTCAACAAATGTCTATAAAATTCGATCGACTAAAACTCCAAAACAATAAATCCCATCTCTATTTTGTTGTAGTACAAAATACAAAAGTATTTTTAGTTAAGTACGATATTTGTGACTCGTGGTTACAAAAACACAAAAACCAATTGAAACTGAGGCCAAACTCATAAAATGTTTTTTGTGCCACATAATATGTCATAACCCTTTCCTGCGAACTGTAAAAACTGATTTCTCGGTTTCTTAAAATTATCGCCTTTTGTTAGCCCTGTCATACTACTGCAACTCACCTTTTATCACTTAACAAATTTTACTTAGTAGTAGGTGCCTCTGTTGCTTGCTTGAAGTATGAGATAGTGAGATTACTACATTATTTAATTGAAAGACGTTAACAACTAAAAAAAATTACCACATAAAATTTATAATATCCATGCTAATAAATCATAAATGCGAAAGAATGTCTGTTTGTATTTTACCTCTTCACGCTTATACCGCTGAACCGATTTAGATGAAATTTTTGGGCTGGATCCCCAGATCGATCAAAATTATATTGGATTTTTCTATGAAATTCTCAGTAGCTGCTCGGAGTTTGGATCAGTTCCCGGTTGATGGTAATAGCCTCGCCCCCTATTACATGAGACCTAAAACATGCCTATAAAATCTAGGTTTACTTTCATACACCTTTACCTAACCCTACGAGGTTGACAGGCGTGATCGTGTATACAAATGTAGCGTGTGTATATTTGAGTGGCTCGTGGTTGATTAACAAACACTAGTATTTTTGCAAACAAAAGCTGGTATTTTTCATAAATTTAATTTAATCTCCGAAGAAAATGACTTCTCATAGTAGTAGTCTTGGTCAAAACCCCATTGTTCGACGTCATCTGTCAGGGAACCACAGAGGTTTACTTTAATGATTTTGTTTAATATCACATTGTTCCTTGTGTGGAATACTTTTGTGTCGTAACTCGTAAACATTTGTTATGGGGCAAGTTGTAGAAGGGGGGAGAAAATATCACTTCTCGAGGTTTTCTCAGATTGTTCGACCTCTATGGGGCTTTTTGGCTGTCTACGACTTAAATGTTTACTTATAATGTAGGTACCATTATAAATATTCCTGGACATTATGACACAGCGCCATCTAGTTCCGAGCTAAGCAACGAGGCTTGTGTTACGAATACTAGTCGGTTGATATACTACATATATACTTTTTTTTTTGTAAATACATATATATTATACATAGATACATCCATGACTCGGATACAAATGTTTATGCTCATCACATAGACATTTGTCCCTACCGGGATTCGAACCCAGGACCCATAGCACAGCAGGCAGTGCTAACTGCCGTTGGACTAATTGGGCCGTCAAATTAATAGTTTATATAAAAATATTATATAATTATAGGTATAGGTATACAAAAAACTGAAATAATATCTATATTTGTCATTTAATTTTGTTTGCCTTTCTTTTTACAAAATCCAAATACAATTTTATGACTAATTGAAATATTTTAAGAACTCAATTTATTACAACTTTTGTTTACCTTGACTTCATTAAAAGATCTTTAAAGAAATCCAAGTCGATACCGTATCTACCTAGGTACTTTATATACCTAAACATCACCTAAGCACCAACAAATTAAAAAAAAACAAACCACAATAACATTTGATAGACAACAATATATACAACAGATTTTTGTGCCACTCCTATAAACTTCGTCAGACTTAAAATCCCTGCAAACATCATTCCTTTGTTTCGCATAAAGTTCCTCACTTGGACCAGTCCCCAGCTCTTCAACGGTCGCCTTGACCTTGTCTAGAACAAGCGTCAAGACCACACATTACCTTCACACTTATATTCGCCTCTTTTCACCCTCAACGCTTGCGCACACTACGCATCAGACTGCGGGAGTAAGTCGGTGGAATTCAATAAATATCAATTCCATTTTTAAGTGTCCCTAAGGCAGGAGAGGGGTTAAGTTCACGAGCCATAAGAGTTCTTTGTCTGTTTATGTTCTGTATTCGCATCAATCCGATTTTACTGTTACCGTGCGTCAGCGCTTTCTGTTATAAATTATAGTTATAAAAAGCTTTATACTAATGTAGGTATTAGGGATAATATAATATCATATGGACGTATTATTGTGTATAGTGTACTTTATATGTAATAACTTTTTTATACCAATAGAGTGGAAAACATACTTATAGCCTGCCTGCCTGTCTGTTACCGTAGCCTATGTGCGTTTGCAACAACAGCGGTGTCGCTTGCGCGTTGCCGATCCTATAAAATCCGTTTTAGGTTCCTAAAGGGAGTTACTACAGTGACAGCAAATGGAATTCCCATGCTGTCAGAATAGTCACTCCCCTAACGAGCATCTCTCACTCGCAGTTATGTTATTTCTGTTTTACTGCAGTCTTCTGTATAGAATTAAAATTTAACACTTGAAATAAAATTGTTATGTAAAGAAGTATTAGCTTTATTATTTGCAATAAATTTAACTTTCAGTCTAATTACTTTGTGTTTCTATCACACAGAAAACACAAAACTCAACACAATTTTACAAATTAAAAAATATAAAATTGAAACGCATAACAACGTGCTTCGATATAAAATTCAATGCAATTAACACCCAATTTTTCGGGTGCAAACGTAACGTAGAAAAAAATAACAAACTGACGTTAGTACGATTTTTTCCACACGTTTGGTGAGCCTACGCGTAAAAAAAGCATGTTTTTGCAACATGAAACTGTGCGCTAGTTAAATCGGGTTTTCATAAGCTCTGAGTGGCTATGCATTGTGGATTCGGGTCAAGCATAGAGAATTGAGCTGGTTGAACGTTCTTGGATGTATAGTTTTGTCTCTTTCTATTTATATTTATTTACCTGCTGCTATTAAGAATACGTAAAGCGCCGAACGATTAAACCGTTACTGAAAACGTAGCAGTTTTCAGTAACGGTTAAATTTATTGCCATGTTTTGCCAACAATTTCTTGTGTGTTTGTTCGTGTGAAATTTCAACGAAATCATTTTACACTAACCATACCTATTAACACTATTTCACCCAGGCAGGAAGAGTTAATTGAATTAATTGACCTTATTAATCATCAAACTATGTAACTGATCTAATTCAATTACACATAACAATACCATGGACTACATAACTGTCTTACTGTTTGTGCACCTGATTATTTAGAGCACAATACTTCAATGGCATACCTTCATGGCATGCCATGTATGTTGTCGGTGGACTAGATAAACAAATCTATTTACTATCTACGATTATATCACCATGGTATGTTATATCAAATTAAAGTTGTGGTAGCCTAGTGGTGTGACAAGTGGATTGAGATGTCAAAAGTCTCCAGTTCAAACCCAAGGCACACACCACGAGTTAAGTTATGTGCGTATTCAACTATCATTATCACCCCATTATTGTCTCCTCTTATTCAGACAAGGATTAGGCTATAGTTCATCACGCTACTGCGGGTTGGCAGACATCACACAGAAAGTCTCTCAAGCATGTAGATTTCCTCACGGTGTTTTCCTTCACCGTTTGAGCATGTGATAAATACACACATAACATCTGAAAAGTCAATGGATCAGCATTTGGTTCGACCGAATTCGAGATTTCGAGACCGATTCGAGACCTTCGACTTCTCAGTCAACTGGTCATACCACTAAATCATCACCAAGAACAATTATTAATGATAATCAGAAACGCAATAACTGTGTCAAAGATATCGGTATTGCCCAGTAATATGATTGCATAGTTTTGATTTTACCTATTGAGTCGTATTTAGAATCTAGATAGACTGGAAAGTGACCACAATTCAGTTGGAAAAGAGCTAAAAAGTAGAAGAAGCTTGTTATGTCATGTCGGGTTTGTGGTGCATGCTCTCGCGAATCCCATGGCCCCGGCAATAGGGCTGGTGGCGTTGATGGGTGCGGTTTTTTAGTCGGTAAACGCTCATATTGTGTCAGACTCCACCTGCACCTAGTCGCCTCCCCAGGCGGCGGGACAGTCCAGAAAGAATTTTGCCGCACTTAAAAAAAAATACCTCTTTTCATGTCATGTATTTTTACAGTGGGCTAGTTAATTCTATTCACGATCAGAACCCGATGATTGACGATGATACGAAGTGCGGTAACCATTATGTAACTGCCATTTAAGTTCTTCTAAAAACATCTTTGATCATCTCTGGTATTCGTTGACCTCAATTGATGACAATCATCAATCAGACTCGATGCTTCTCGACACATAACATTACGCCTGATTATCTAAAGGTAGCTGACAGGGATCTTTCATTCTTCTTCAGTTCTGTAGTTTTGTCTGATCTTTGATATATAAAATGAGACCAATCATTTTGATATACTTATTGACTTTCACTCCATGTCCTTTTTAGTACTAAATTTTCAGGAAAAATAACCTGAAGGAATGAGTCTGAGGTATTATGACAAAATAACACTTTTCTTCGCAAACGCGTATAAAATCGCCTCACAATGAATAACCAACTAAAATTTAATTGCCAGTAAATAAATTTAACTATTTATTAGCACTTAACATCTCTTAATTACTTTCAATACTCATTTAGAACCGCAATTATTGGCAACACTACGCTAAAGGGTAATTACGTTTTACATTTAAGAAATTAAAACGACTTTTCTCACTAGCAATAAAAAATAAAGCTCAATAAATTAAATGGTGTTGCTAGCTTAAAATAATGATAATGACTGCTAGGCCGTCTTTACAAATTATTTATACTGATCTTCTAGTTGAGATAGATCTACAGACACACACATTGGAACCGAAATAATTTACTATTTTTATATTACTACATGTTGTATGGAGGGATGAAAGATTTGACACAGCCGAAACTCTTGAGGTTTATACGGAGAAGTCCAAAAAACAAGAAGAAGAAAAAAGAAAAACACTTTATGGTATTAATCAAATTGAGCTTGGCGCAATTGCAGCACAATTCACATAATTATCATAATCAAACCCTCAATTTACTCTTCGTAACTCAACAAATCCGTATGTTTGCTTACATAATACCAACACAACCTTCAACATTCTGTAGTCCAGAAAAAAATAATGTTTTAATTAGGCTTCATATGAGGACTTGTAGATATGTACCTATGTGACAAAATATATCAGCTTCATTCTTATTATATGTGACTATTAATGATTTTTGACGTCCATTATCAGTTCAGTACATTGTATGTTCGCCCATTTGGTTCCTATGTCTCATTGTTCCACCTTCCTTTGTTAAAGGTGAGCGGATCGTAAATATTCGGAGCTGAGAACGAGGCACAAATACCAATAATACTGTTCATTTAAATAGAACAGGCCAATGCGTATGCTCGTAGACTCGACTCGATGCAGTGTGATCTGATTCTCATTCATTGTATGTAATGCTGTCGGTGATTAAATATGTAAAGTGTTAATTAAACTGCTTTTAACCGAGAACGCGCCCAGCGCTATTGAAGTGGCCTCTTATTACTCAAACACTGTTTAGCCATTGACACGATAAGAAGACCAAATATCCGAATAATATATTGTTGTTTCTTTTACTCAACTGCAAAGGGAAAAAACAACACAAAATATGTGCTTACCTAAATTGATTAGCGTTTCACTTGAATAGTATAGTTTTCAAAGATTTAGACGAGCCAAATAACCCAGCAGTATTAAAGGTTGCCTTGTGTGGTTAGGTTAGGTTAATCCCGGGTTCGAAACTCAGTTAGGATATTTATGTGATAATAAAAGCATGGACATTTGTACCTGAATCATGATCGCTTACATGTATGTAAATAAACTTAACAATGGTATTATATATATCTGTAACATAAGCCTCGTTGCTGTGCTCTGAACTAGATGGCGCTTTATCATTATGTAAAAAAAGAATTTACTTTCGTTTAAAGTCAAAGTCAAAGTAAAATAATTTACTTCAGTTAGACCAATATAAGGTCCTTTTGAATTTTCGAATTTAATTAAATTTAGTTGCACTGTTCAAAAAGGTAGGTCTTATGGAGAAGAAACGGCAAGAAACTCCATAGATTCTGTTTAAAAATTACAAAATTGTTGGCTTTCGTTTACAATGGTTATGTATGGGTATAATAACAATATGAGAATGATGTAAATGTACGTATATAAAGATTAGCACACGCGTTAAAAAGACCCATCTAGCGCCGCGTCGCCGTCATGCATAAAAGATAAAAGAAATATGCGTACTACAGTTGTAAACTAGTAACATTTAATCGAAGAGTTGGCAATGGAATCAACAGTTGATTTTAATAGGACTTCCTTAATAAAATGTAAACCTATCAATTCGGTATGCTGGCGGCTGTCCAAGCCGATAGGTCAGGTGGCAAAGCGATGGATAGTTTATTTGTCTGGACCGTTGAGTTAGCTAAACAAATACCTTCTTAGTAAATATGTTGCCACGAAATATTTTAGCCATAGTTCTTTATTTTTAATTGAACCTACTACGTACAGAACGGCCATTCTGAAATCACATCAGATACCCTACATTTCCGCGTGTATAAACGTTCTTGATTATAAAGTTGAAGTACGTTTTCTAAGCAGATTTTTTTTATAGACTGGCCGAGGTGTATTCACGCATCTTTAAAAGCGAAAGGTCACTCGCTCTTTTGCAAACTAAACACGAAATCTTAATAACTGCTTGACCATTGAACTTAAAATTAGGTCAGTATGTATTATATATGTAGCAGACATTCATGATTGTTAGAAATTTCGACTTGAGATGGGTGATTTGGGTAGGGTTGGTGTGTCGCTGCTGTGGTCGACATCGAGACAATTATAAATACAACGTCTAGAAGTTAGATACTGCGTTCGAATTTATGATAATGCTTAAATAATTTACCGTGTTTTATTAGGTTTTTGTGACGTCATGAACGTTGTGTAAACGTAATGAACTTTCGAGCTTGAAGTCCTTCTGTTTTTGTAAGAACTATAGTAGGTACAATTTTATAAACTGTGTTAAATGAACGAATGATTGAACGAAAGAATGAAGTACCCAAGCTAAAAAAATACTTCAGGGATTGATATTCGGCTGGTCTTAAGATACGCCACGTATAAATCCTAGACGGTGGATTTCGATGAATTTGGAATGTAAATACATTTAAAGGTGATTTGAGATACTTTTTTATTTTTTAGAATTATTAATGATCAAGTCGAATACACAGTCTGTTGAGCCCTATGTCGATGTAATAAAATGAATAATAAAGTATACTTATGTACTATTACCCGCCTTAATATCAATAAAATCCTCTTTCTTAATATACGTAATGCCCTATTCTCTGGAAGTCTAGAGTCTTCTTATATATCCATATTCCCAATGAATATATGTTCATTGAATTCAATGAAAGTTAAGAAAATATATATACAGCACAATAAAACTACATTTTACGGATTTTATAGCTGCTATAAAGGTCCCGACACATCGGGATTAAATGTTATAATAAAAATTTGTTTTATTTCGATATCTTGTTTTCAAGTAAGTGTAAGAAATGCTATATAATACATAGGTACTAGTAATAAAGCTAGCAAGGTACATATCGATAGACCAAACCACGGAGTTATTGTTAGATTAAAGATCACATGCGTGCCAAATTAGTCACCAGTTGTTTTCACGTTTGAATCGTTACGTACCAATTTCCCGTCACAACAGGACTTGTACCAATAAATCATTCAACTGGGAGTGTGTAGCACGTGGAGAATGCCATTGGCATACGCCTAGTGGCTTCAGACCGCCGCATAGCTCCGCCGATGCCAGTCCAGGCTAGACAGACGGTATATTGGACGTCTGAGAATTACTGACCTACATAATGAACGTACGAACGTACAGTGGATTAAAAAACTGGGCTTTTATTCTCGAACTAGCTTCTACAGACACGATCACGTAGATAGATATAGAAATTTTAATAAAACTTGTAATAAAAATTAGCAGTCTCATTCATCCACAGCTACTTAACAAACCAAGAAAAACGTTTGACAAATAGAAAAGGAAAATATAATGAACTTGAAATAAAACTACTTGTTATGGACTTTAGCATGATATAGACTGTGTCAGTGAATTATGGTAATTAATTTTATTACAATGTACTGCTATAAAATTCGTAATAACGAGCATTTATATTTTTAGGCAACCCTTTAATAATATAAATATTGTCTCTTTAACTTTGCCCGTAAGTGAAAAAGGCAACTATATATTTGGACTGATATCATATTCATTCATAATCATTTCAGTTTTTGGCCATGGAGATCAAAATAATGCAGAATTTCAATTCATCATTAACATATTAATTAAGATCGTCTTCTTTTATAACATAATTTTAAAGACAATACAACCGGCCCACTGTTACGTTCAATAGAATGACTGGCCAAAATAAAACTTTAAATAAAGCTAAAATAAACATCATAAATTGTTTCAATTGTGTACGTTTTTAAGACTACCCACGTCGCTTTGTCTCGATAGCCGATTGCAAGAAACGATAAATTGAAATCAAAGCACGTTTGTTCGCCCGTAAAATAAGCGGTAATGCTGTGGCAATTAAAGGACGCTCGGTAGCATACGAGCGACTTTTTTGTAGCAAAATCGCAAATATACCTTTTTTATTTTATTCGGCCAACGAGCCGTTGAATCGGTTTTAAAATGTACGACATTAATTAGAGTATTGTGTAGACTAATTAAGCATTACATACGTTCACTACGATACTTTAATTGCAGTTATTTTATAACAATATAGTTATAGGCAATCAGTACGACAACGATTTGCGGAAGTACTGTTTTTATATTTTTCGGATCTAATGAAATTTTAAAACCAGTATAATCCACAACCTCTACATAAAAAGGCGTACAAGATTCATTATTAAATATACTATTATTAATCAATTCATTTCAGATTTCAGAAACATGAACAAGCTACAATATTTATGTTAAAATAAACTATGTCAGTTAAATAGTTGTGTATATGTGTGAATTAATTACCCTATTTCTAAAATAAAACGAGCACAAGAAACATCTAATTTGCAAATGAAAAATAAAAACATCAAACTTCATTAAACACAATACATTGCAATCACTATTTTAATTCTCGGCCACCAATTTTGGTAACACAAGTACTTTATTAAACTAATCGCAACCCGCCACAAAATAACACTTAATTACTCGAATACTCGCCTCATCATATTGTGAACGTCAATTGGTACGAAATTGCACAGCGTGCCGATCGATGATTATCTAAATACGACGCTTACTCGTTAATACGAAGCATAAAACGAACGCAATTTCGTGACAAAACGGTTGGTACTTACATTGTTTTTGCATCTGTTGTTATTTCTATAAGTACATATATTTGCTATGTACATAACCAACTACTCCTTTTTCCCTTCTCTCAACTCTTGTCCATCCAATGGTTGTCTGGAAGACAATAAGATTAAAGAATTGCTTTTAGCAATAAGAGCGCCAATTGTACTTTTTACTTAAACGGAATAAAATCCATAAAAAAATTCAATCAAATAATATATTTCTCGCAATTATCGAAGGCGCATTAAGAGCATTTTTACAAAAGTAGACAAGCACACCGTAGTCAACGAATATATTGACTAAATTTCACATTTTTAATCCACTACTTAGAATGATTGTGTTGGTACACAAACATAATAATACAAATATATTTATATGACCTTGCGACATTACACTGTTTCTGTAGATTGTTGATATTTTTGTGTAAAGCGGTTCATTATTATCTTTGAGCACTATTGACACACCCACACGCATACATTACCGGTGACTGACCTTTTAAAGATGGAAAATATATCTAGATTAATATTTTATACAAAACATAAAAAATGGCGAAATGTTACGCAAGAGTTCTAGACTAAATGTCAGTATTATTTTATGCTCAATTTCAATAACGACTTTTTATAAGTGATAATGACTTAATCCACGAATTGGGTCGTTATTTTATATTTATATTGGGTTGGTATTTTACCTTATTACTAGTTAAAGTTCACTATCAAACTAATTATTGTCCCACCGCTGGGCACTAGTCTCCTCTCACATTGAGAGAGATTAGGCTATGGTCCACCACACAAACCTAGTACGGGGTGGAACCCTTCACCTGCCACAGAGAAAATCTCTCAGGCATGTAGGTTTCCTCACGATATCTTCCTTCAATTTTGAGCATGTGATATACGTACATAACCTCCGAAAAGTCTGTAGTGCGTGACTTGGGTTCGAACTCAATACCTTTCACAGTTACTAGACTAACCTATCACAGCTTCTTAGTTAACTTCTAACTTAAACTTATCTTTATTCAATAAGATAGAGTTAAGTAAGTAATTTACTAGACCAATTTTAACATGGGCTTGCATATAAAATATTTGTCTTTAACGCAAAGAGGATATTTGCAAGATATTTATGGCAGAGATAGTAAAGATGTTCTTGAATTACTTGGGCGTCCAAAATTGCGCACATCGGATGTCGGAATTGCCTCTTTCTGTATTTAATGAGCGCGCATCACGGGCGTTCTTTGTGATGGTCCAAGTTTAAAGATTAACGCGATTTATTTTCTTATTTTTTTGTAGTTGTTGAAGATTCGAGGGCATACTTTCATGTTTAAACCAGTTTTTTGAAGCGTATTTTTTTTGTAAACTTCAAAAATACACTTTTCACATAAGCGAAACAATATTCTTGTCGTCTTTTATTTGTTTTTAGAATAGATAAAAACACTGAATTCTGTAGAAGCTATAATTTCTCTGTGTTATTTATTGCCAAAGCAATATAAGGTCAATTGAAATTGTGTGTACATAAACACCAAATTTATAATTATCTTTTCTTTTTAGTAATGCGGAAATTCAGGAATCGTCTGCCCTTTGTAAAGGCAGTGGAATTTGGCTGACTCGGCTTGTATTGACGAAAACCACACTATCGTAGAATAATATAGACACTTCCCCGACAGAGAATATAATCTTGGCAGGCTCTCCAACAAGAAAAGTGGTCTTGTAGTCTTGTTTGACCTCAGCCTAAGCAAAGTTTAAATTATATCACTTAAGAGCAATTGTAAAATCTTATAACTTGTACCATACAGAGACTTGCTGATATCTTAAGGTATGAAGTCACGCGATTTTGTGTGATCAGGTGTCTTTGAACTGGTGCACGAACACAGTCGACCATGTTCTGCCATGTTCCAGCCAACACCGACAACTTTTGGTTACTTGCTGTCAACAGTAGCTGAAAATATTAATGGCTTTATTTTGCCAGTGATTTATAGCTTTGCTGCATGAGACGCCAACAACTAGGTAGCCTTAAAATTAGTCCATATTTTAAATTACCTGTCCTGCTACTATTAACTGATTTCTTAATTAGTTTTATAAAGTACTAAACCACAAGTTGGTCGTTAAAAGAAAAGCAACTTTATTAAATCGATAGAGAACTTTTTTATGTTGATGAACAAGCATGTGGCCTGCCTGTTTTAAGATGTAAGTGGGGGCATTATTAGCGCGTTGCCACTTCGACGTCAGTGGTTAAGTCCCATTTGATCAGTAATTTCCACTGACCACATTACTCTTCAAATTGGAGCACAATAATGTTAGCAAACCACTGCTTAACGACGGCAGAAGACTTGATAATTGGTTGGTTCTCCCTCATACAAACTTAGCAGGAGACTGAGTATAAATAGACTACAGGCAACTAATAGCTGATGTTGGCAGATACAAGTCAACTCAAGCGATGGCGCTTTCTTTAAACGACCATTTCAGACGTTGACCTACATCTTCGGACGTACATATTGTATATCTAAATTTATGGACTTTAAAAGAGACCATGATTCTCTGAGTTGGTTTCGGCATTTCTTCTCAAAGGTCATCAGTTAGAAAATTCCGACATTGTAGTTCCTAAAAATATCGTAAGTATAATTTGTAAAAATGTCTTCAAAAGATTCGTTTGCAGAAATATATATCATCTATCATTCTTTACACCCACACTGGCTTACTGTGGGTCGGTAGAGTTCATACGCCATCGCGAAAGTCTGTGACGCGTGCAGACTATCCCACGATACGTTCTACCTACACCTTTTAAGTACAACGATCGTCATAGTATTAATATTTCAAATATGTCCCAGCCCTGCATCGTATATGCTGAGCTAGCGAACTAGTTCAATAATCGATGCACTGACTACTAAATATAGACTGGCGCTGTAATAATCTACTCTATATACATACACATAGCAATCAATATGGAATCAATTGATGGCACGGGTATTAATTATTATGTACTGATTGAAGGGTTACAGTTTAATGAATACAAGGTATTAAGCAATATCGTACATTCAGTTATATTTACATGTATTATATATACATACGCGCTTTATATACCATATTTTCTTCTTTATAGTTTCCTACTTACCGTCAAAAATTTCGGACGTTTTAATTTCAAAAAACTTTATTGTAAAGCGTTGTTTGTGTGTGACACTAAAACAGTTTTTATTTTATTTATTTACATACATGCAGTTGTAGAGAAGAGAGAGTGAAATCAACATTTTCGATTTCTCACTAACATTTTCCCGTAAAGATCCTTTTGAGTGTTTAGGTTATTCGCGTTTTGGGATTGGGCATTCACGCCCTCTTCAAACACTCCTCAACAATCTTTGTACCTCTCTGTGTTATTTTTAATGTTAAGAATGTTAAAAGTCTCAGTGATTCAATTATCGGCGCGGTTTTTATTTAGTTAGTATATGCACAAATTTATTACTCGTTGTATGATAAATAATTAAGTGTACATAAACGCATGATAGTGTGCACAAAATATCCAATTAAATATAATTTCTAGTTAAAATGATATTATGTAAACAGATACTTTGAATCACAAATTTTCGTATTAATAAAATAATCCTTATTAACGTAATATGTAGTACGCTCCATAAATATTATCGTATTCAAAGCAGCGTTGATTATGAATATAGTACAAAATAATTAATATTTATGTTATTTTATGCCCTCATTATATTAGTTATTGCTGAGAATAACAGGGATAATAAAAAGAAAATACTTAATCCTGGGTTCGATTCTAAGGTAGCACAGAGTATTAATTTCTGCCCAACCGCCAAGGTAATGGAAAATCCATTGTTATTAGATTGGAGCAGTAGTACACTTCTTAAAATCAGTTTTTATACACTTCGGAGTAGGTTAACCTAACCGCTGGATAAATAGGATGGCATAGCTACTACTTATTCATCATCAACCCATTAACTGCCCCACTGCTGGGCAAAGGTAGATATGAGATAGGTGAGGCTATAGTCCACCACGCTAGAGTGGGTTGTGGGCCATCAAGAAAATCTCCCAAACATACCTACAGTTTTCTTCACTATGTTCTCCATGAACATAATGTAAGTTCGAAAAGTTAGTTGTAGTCGAGACCTTGCACAATCCACTAGTCACACCATCAAGCTATCACAGCATTTTGTGCCATGTCTTATGTTATCTACACTAAAATTAGAACATTAATTCTTTAATTCTTTATTGTACAAAAAAAAAAAAAAGATACAACATAACATATATCAATAATACATTTAAAGTGTTGTGCACAAAGGCGAGCTTAATTCAAGAATTAATTGAATTGAATTTTCTTCCAGCAAACCTTTGAGTGAGAGAGTTTTAAAAAGAAGGGTAAAAAGACAAAGTGTACAATAATAACAAAGAAATTCTATATAGCATACGAGTAAACAAATAGAAAGATAGATAGATATATGTGTATATATAGCTATATAAATAAATAAATATATATTACAATTATTGACATATTATTCTGACAGAAAATGCTCCCTAGTCCTCCCCCTGAAAATGTCCAGAGAAGGGCTAGCGCGTAATGAGTGTGGTAGAGAGTTCCATAACCGTACTGCTTTTACAGTAAACGAACTGTCATAGCAGCTGGAAGAATGTGCCGGAGTTCGCAATAGAAGGGAAGAACTGACACGACAGAGTTTGTCCCTCGGGACAAGGTATTCAAAACGCTCTCGAAGATATAACGGCGAGTTAGGGTTGTGAAGGACAGAATAGAGAAGGCAAAGTATATGTAAGTCCCGGCGTCGCCGAATGGGTAACCACTTCAATCTGGCTCGAAATTCCGATACATGATCGTACTTCCGAAGCCCATAGGTAAATGAAGCGGATCCCCAGGTTCTGCAGACGCTCGAGTTTATTTAGGAGTTCCTCCTTTGAATCAAGAAAAGAGACATCAGCATAGTCAAGATGTGGGAGTAAAAGTGATTGCGCAAGTATTACCTTAGTTTGAAAAGGAAGGAAATTTTGAAGTCGTCTGAGAGACTGGAACGAACTGTACATTCTCCTGCTTACCTCCACAATGTGTGCTTCCCATGTTAAGGTGGAGTTTATAAGAACGCCAAGATCTTTGACACACTTAGAGTAGGCCACTGGGATTGAGTTGTAGATTATCGGAGGAAGTGACTGGTAATCTATAAGGTTCAACATGTATCTGCCACCAATGATCAGGGCCTGAGATTTTGTAGGATTTACTACAAGCCCAAAAGAGTTTGCCCACTGATGAATATTCTCAAGATCATCATTGATGGCATCTACAGCACCTTTGATATCGTCTATTTTACAATGACGATACAACTGCAAGTCGTCTGCGTAGAGGTGATATTGAGAAGTTATGACTTTCGTAATTTCGTTTATAAAAACGGAGAAGAGAAGAGGAGACAGAACACCACCTTGAGGAACACCCGCAGACAGTTCACATTATGTATAATATGAACATTATCATCAGGTATGTTAATGTACGAAGTGAGGTATTTTATCCATTCTCGTAACGTTATTGACCCACAAAAGTATCGTATTCACATAGATTCCAATGTCTGCACTAACCGAAGCGTTCATTTAAAGTGTGGTTCCTATGCTGCGATTTGTCATTGTTAAAAACTTACTTGAGTGTAGTCGCAGACGTCGATTGCGAGTGGCATACTAAAGGCACTAAGAGCACAAATTTTGTTTTTTTTTTAGACTACACAGTTTAATTTAAATGAGTTTTAATCTAAACTAGGAGCTAACTTTTAAGGATATTAGACACCTGAGGCATCACAGGTAACATAGGTAGCTATTCCTTATAATTGCTATTATTAATTACCTCTGCTGAATACTGCATAATGAAGTACTGGCCAGTAGATTTCCACGAAGTGTCGATTAGATTGAGGACATCACATATATCACAATTAGTTTGTCGCAAACATTGAGACCACACCTTTATTTAGTAGCGAAATACCAAATGGTATCAATACAAGGTATAAATTGCTTGATATAATTACTATTTATTGATCTCCGCGTAACTTAGGTAGGTAATAAAATATACTTACAAAAAGTCTTTATGAATAAAAATGAATCGCCGAAATGTATGTACCTACGCGCATAACTACTGAACTACTGCACCAAATTGATTAGTTATTTTTTGTGTTCGTTATTGTCAGTACAAGGTTTGTATAAAGGGAAATTTAAAGATAATCGAACAGAGAATTTTTCAAATACCTAGGTACCTATAATAGGCCACGAATAAAAAATGGCGGCTCGAAGTTTACCGGATCTGCTAGTATCTTACAAAGATTAAGGATATTTATACTTTCGTGACATTAAAACTCAAAAATCTTGAAGTCAAAGTCGGCCAGATTCAAATGCCTTTTTTTAAGGTCGGCAATAAAAACAGCCCCCAAAAACGACCGACCTTCACCGCTTCCTAATGTCTTTGCGGGAAGAAGAAGCGAGAAAATGAATGATTACGATAATCGACGGAATACGTATACCCCAAAATGATAGAATAAAATGAAATTAATAAAATTTCGCTTCGTCGTTTATTATACGCATAGCGAAGGAATGGAATCAGCTGCGTGGTTCTGTGTATCCCAATGAGTACAATTTAGGGGTCTTCAAGTCACGAGTGAACCTAGAAGATACCTCTTCTAGTTAAGCATGCTTCATCTTAGACCAAATCGCCCCTTACAATCAGGTGAGTTTGCGACCTGCGCTTGCCTATACATGATAAAAATAATGTTTTAAACTTACAATGCATAAAATTATTGAGATGGATGAAGGGTTTAAATCGTGGAGGTTTAACAAAAGGAATTTATACCTCGGATGTCTGTGGAAAATCCGGGACGGGATGCTCTAGAAGGACATGCATCAACCTAGTTTGTGAACCAAAAGGTCAGGTCATTCAAAAGGTCAGGTGCGTGGTAGGTACTCGAAATAGGCGCGTATGTATGGAATGAGGAAGAAGTAAGAAGAGGAAGAAGAGGCATTCGTACAAACAAACAGACATAAAACGTCAATAACAATTTTTTTGCGTCCAACAATCAATTTATAACCAGAAATTACCCTTTTATTTAAGTGCGAGAAAATCCTTTACGGACCTTCTTGTCGCTTGAGGAGGCAATGGGATGTGTCGGACTCCGTTTGAGCGTTTACCGACTAAAAAACCGCATCCGTCAACGCAACCACCCCTATTGCCAGGGCCATGGGATTCGCAAAAGCATGCAGCACGCGTCAACACCACCAACCCTATTGCCGGGGCCATGGGATTCGCAAAAGCATGCAGCACGCGTTAACACCACCAACCCTATTGCCGGGGCCATGGGATTCGCAAAAGCATGCAGCACGCGTTAACGCCACCAACCCTATTGCCGGGGCCATGGGATTCGCAAAAGCATGCAGCACGCGTCAACACCACCAACCCTATTGCCGGGGCCATGGGATTCGCAAAAGCATGCACCACAAATCCAAGTCACCTATATTATAATCGTCAATACTTGGAACATATACATACATTAATGCGTAAATATTTGTCGGATAAATCAGACTGGGGTTGGCTTACAAAAAATAACCGCTATAAAACTGAAAATGAAGGAAGACTAACATTCAAATCACTGTTAATGCAGTTTTTTTTTTTAGACTTTTTAATTAATGTTTCTTTACCCTCTCGCCTGAAACACAGGATTACCTAGTTCAGGCATACGTGTGTATTATATACCTAAGCAATTACTTTGTATTTATAACTATATGATGTACCGAAGAAGTTTTGAATAAATGAAAAAAAAAGAAATTTACAAATTATTAAAATCTCGAGACGAGACTATTAGGAACAAAACAGCTGTTGTCCATCCGTCTGTCCGCCCTTGAGATGCTACCTCCTAAATTATTTATTACTCAATGATCATTATAAATTACTGCTTAGTGAAACCGCGAAATTATACGACATTTTATGAGCCATAAAATATTTATTGGTTGGCTATTAATGGCACCTATTTTCTTTGGTTTTACTAGAACTAGTTATTGTAGCTTTTTAACTTTTTTACAATTTTGGTACGCATTTATATAGGATCGATTCCTGTTATAACAACGAATGATGATCTCCGTTATCGGCTAGAAAAGCTTGGATGAGAACCATGTTTCATTTATGGTCCGCTCCTATTGGGTGTAGCGTGATAAATGGAATTTCTAAAATAAAAAGATTTTTTAATTCCAACCAGTTCTTGAGATAAGTGCGTTTAAACAAACAAACTCATATTCATATTTATTTATTGCATTCCATAAAGTTTACAAGATGATATAAAAATGGCTTCGAGCTAAGCACAGTTATGGACCCTGTAAGGGCACAGCAACATACTCTTCAGCTTTATAATATTACTAGCTGACCCAGCAAACGTTATTTTGCCACATTATAGGGGTTGGTGGACAACCCTTATCACTAAGGGGTATGAAAAATAGATGTTGACCGATTCTCAGACCTACTCAATATGCTAACAAAATTTCATGAGAATCAATCAAGCCGTTTCGGAGGAGTACAGGAACGAACATTGTGACACGAGAATTTCATATATAAGAAGTATAGATATAATACAATTCTCTTTTTAATTCAACATTTTAACCACTTTGGCAGTAATTGTTCGTTCCCAAGGGAAATAATAAGCGAGATTTTATGTAGATTTTGTCTGTTTGTTGGCGAATGTATTTGAGCTGAGCCATAAAATCATTACAGCCAACAACCTGGGCATGTGAGTACCGAATGTTTGTAAATAGACACGTTTCATAACACAAAATTTTGCTCCAACATTGCTCCCTTCGGTGTAACGTTTTGTTGTGAAAACTACGAGAATGATAGCAATCTTTAAAATCTACTACAACAGTATAAGTAAAGATTGCCTTCTGTAGCATGTCTGTCCGTATATTTTTATGTTAAATGTGTACGTATTTACAAAAAAAAAACCTATGTAGAGTATCAACCATCTAGTATCCGTAACACAAGTCTCGTTGTTTAGCTCGGAACTAGATGGCGTTGTGTCATAATAATCGGATATTTTTTTAACTGCCATTTTTTTTCTTGTTTTGTATAACACAAAATAATATTAATTGGTTACTATTTGTAATGCTGTGTATACCATTATTTCGACATTTATATGTATCACCATCACGCATATATCTTTGAATGAGCAGCAGATGTTAATCAAAGGTTTACTATGCATAATAAACACACACTTCGCCTTAATGTCCTTAACTTTGAAAAAAAAAAGAATAAATTAGAAATGAGAAGTATTGAATGGCATAAAAACTCCTTTCTCTCCAAAATAGGCGTTGATGTACCAAGTTTTAGAAATTTTGAATAAAGATTTTATCTTTTTTATTGGACTTAGGAATAAATGAAATTCATTCGGCTATTTAATTAATTTTCTTAATAGGAATTGTTAAATGTCACTGATTCACACAGTTTTAGTTTTATTTCATCGAAATCACTTTACCAACAATTTTAAACTCCAAATAATTTTAAACTGTCAGTTAGCAATGTCTATGTCGGTTCTATTTTAGTTAACTCGAACAATATTCCAAGAACATTCGGCCTGATTAGACGGAACCCACTGTTATGTCACTTCGTTCCAAAACTATTGTTATTTTTGGCAACGACGCCCTTGCCCAGTCTACTTGTTGATTGGTCGCAAAAGAGGCAGAAGTACCTTTATCTCTTTCTTGCGTAGAACATTGCGTTCGGATGTTTCCTGATTTTTTTTTTGTTTGAGATTTTTATGTCGTTTGTTGAAGTAAGTTCTGACTGCTGGATGCGAGAGAAAGACGGTGTATATATTCGTCTCAGTCTTTAATGGATTTTGTATATCTTGGCACGTATTTGAAGAAGGTGGAGTTAGGCCTATTACATTTTTTTTTACATTATTAAGCTTCAAACTTTTATTAATCTACATCTTGAAATAATAAATTGTGTTGATTCATTAAAAAAATATCCAGTCAAAAAAAATCATCTCACAACTTGAAGCCGAAAAGTAAACATAAAACATTGAACGAAAAATATTTGGGATAACTACTTGTGTCTGAAAACAAAAACAAAAGCAATTTACTTTCCCGCCTGATATGTTTCGTAAACCTACGTCATTCAATCTGGAGTAAGACAGCCAACACATTCCTATTTCAAACATCTGTCATCCATATCTTGACACAAAAATATCACATCAATTGTTTATTTTAATATCGTTCCTCCTTTTCGAAATCGGAACTTTTTGGTCGTTATCCGATATTTCATAAATAGAACAATACATTTGACGAACTCTGTGGTCTAGTGTTTGTATTCGTCTGGGTGTTTCTTATAGGGTAAGATCCCAGGGCCGCCAGACGTCACGTATTTTCTGACGAACCAAATGTGGGCTATTGAGTACTGCTAGTATGTACTAAGAACGCATGCCTACTAGCTAACTTGCCTAGTGGGCCAATTTTCAGGTATCAGGTAATCAAGGTACATACAAATATTACTTACCTCACGTAAATTCTCCAAGCTGATTTTTACGTATATTGTAGGCAATATCCTTAAAAATAAGTCGCCAATACTCCCAGACACTTTCCGTCGGCCGTATTGCTTTGCAGACGCTTTAAAGCTCCCGAAGGAATTAATTAACTTCACGTAAATTATGATGTTCCATTGTTTATATCTCCACCAGACAACTATTTCGAATTTTTACGAGAAGACAAAGCGATCCAAGGGGCCAATCATCCCCTAGACTTCCGCATATTCGCAATCTGGCTCACTCTCATGCGCGTTGATAATACCCTCACGCTCCTACCCACAGTGGCATTAAAATTGAATTAAGGGGGATGATTGGCTCCTATGATCGGTTTGTCATCTGTCACTATTTTGAAACCTTTTACTAGAATGGAACATCATAATTTACGTGAAATTGATTAATTCCTTCGGGAGCTTTAAAGCGTCTGCAAAGCAATACGGCCGACGGAAAGTGTCTGGGAGTATTGGCAACTTATTTTTAAGGATATTGCCTAAAATATACCTAAAAATCAGCTTGGAGAATTTACGTGAGGTAAGTAATATTTGTGTGTACCTTGATTACCTGATACCTGAAAATTGGCCCACTAGGCAAGATAGCTGGCAGGCATGCGTTCTTAGTACATACTAGCACTACTCAATAATCCACATTTGGTTCGTCAGAAAATACGTGACGTCTGGCGGCCCTGGGATCTTGGACTATTATGTATTATAAGTATGTATTTACAAAAAAAAGTATATAAGTATTATATCCATTGTCTAGGACCCATAGTACAAGCTCTGCTTAGTTTGGCTGATGGTGCTGTGTAAAATGTCGCAGAATATTTATTATATTTATTTACATTCACGTTTATTCGTATTTTGTTTTTGAAATAAGAAAACGTTTAATTAGGCATAGTATGAATGCAAAATCACATAATTATACCATCCAGCCTGTCATCCCTGATGGGTAAGGCAGAGGCGTTCTAATGTACATCCACATTATATATACACATATATATATATATATCCTACAAATATTATAAACGTGAAAGTTTGTAAGTGTGGATGGATGTTTGTTACTCTTTCACGCAAAAACCGCTCAACAGATTTAAATGAAATTTAGCATATATATATTTTATTACCTGGATTAACACATAGGCTACTTTTTATCTAAATGCTACGCGAGCAAAGCCGCGGGAGGCAGCTAGTATATATATATTGTACCCATAATGAATATTTTGCATGGCGCAAACCTTAATATGGCGTTAAATTTTATATTTGTTTGTTTCACCATTTGTACCCACATTAAGCAAATTACATAAATTGAATTGAATTGTACATTTTGCTGGTATGTTTTTTAGGTCTCATATAATGTGGAGCAAACCTTTTGCCATCAACCGGGCATGAATCCAAATTTCAAGCTGTTACTGAGAATTTCATAGAAAAACCCAATAACACGTTATTCGACCTGGGAATCGAACCTAAGACCTCTTGCCTAGCATTCCCACTATACTAACGAGACAGTAATGAATATAAATTGGTATTTTTTTTTCTATATTTATTGACATTATGGAACGCCTAGTATCTTTGAATAGCATCGCGCGTATAAACATCAGTAAATATTACTCAAGGCGCCTGTCAACAAAAACGCGTCGTCTTGAAGCTTAAATTAATCAAGCCGAACAAACCATTCGCCGTCAAAGACGTGAACTTATTTTGCTTCGGGTACCAATTTGTCAATATCCAAAGTTGGAAGCAGCGTTACTCAAAGATACGACAAAGATACTACAAGATTTTTTTTTGTTTTTGAAGTATAGACAACATATTTTACAGTGTTTTTTCAAATCAAAAGTGCAGATCAACTTTTGTATGTAAACATAAAACATGTATTTTATTCACACGTATTGTTGAATTCTAAATCAAAATATCCTTTATTTACCTGAGTTCGTTGCCTTATGGCCTGTTATTTAACCGACATCTTTTAACCACCATTGATGATTAGCCAATGACAGTTTATAACATTTTGTATTTATGTAATAGTAAATTTTTTTAATGGCAAAGTATTCCTCTTTAGCAACAAGTTTCTGAACACCCGTAATTTGTGAAAAAAATGAATTAAAAAATATATTATTCCTCATTGAGATAAAATGTAATAATAAAACAAACACGTTACCGATATAAATAGGCACACACACATTATAAAAAATATGGTACTAAGATTGACAAGAAAATCAAAACAATAATCAATTGAAGAGGTGTGGTAGCCTAGCGGTGTGACCAGTGGACTGAGATGTCAGAGGTCTTGAGTTCAAACCCAAGGCACGCACCACCGACTTTTCGAAAGTTATGTGCGTATTTATTTATCACATACTCAAACGGTGAAGGAAAACATCGTGAGGAAACCTACATGCTTGAGTGATTTTCTCGATGGCATGTAATGTCTGCCAACCCGCAGTAGGCTAGCGTGGTGGACTATAGCCTAATCCCTTTCAAATGAGAGGAGACCCGTGCCCAGCAGTGGGACGTTAATGGGTTGATGATGATGAATCAATTGAAGTATTATAAGCCATTTAAAAAAAACATAAAAACATTCCCAATTAAAATAACTTTGACAACCACTGTCTACCGATATCTATCACCGATTTCATTACACTGAGGTCAAACTCTTTCAATTAAAACTTGCCAAAAATTGATGTTGTTTTCATCCACGGTGCCCGGTTATTGAATGTTTACACTGTCAATGGAACGAGCGACGAAATAAATTATGCTTTCAAATTGCTTGGGTAACTTTGGTTTTTGGGTGACGCGTTTGTTATCCAGTATTGTTTGTTATTGTGATGTCAATTATCATCATCGTTTAAGATCTTTTGTGACTGTTGTAACTTCTTAAATAATTGTTTTTGACGAGAAATGAAATGATGTGATTTATGTTATTTGTTGTCTCTGTCTCTAGAGGTAAAATTCTATTTCACGTCTTATTTTCCAACGATGACCAAATTAGTCCAGCGGTAGTTAACACTGCCTTCTGAGCTATGGGTCCCGGGTTCAAATCCCGGTAGGGACAAATGTTTGTGTGATGAGCATGAACATTTGTATCCGAGTCATGGATGTATCTATGTAAAATATGAATGTATTTACAAAAAAAAGTATATATGTAGTATATCAACCAACTAATATCTGTAACACAAGCCTCGTTGCTTAACATGGAACTAGATGGCGCTGTGTGTCATAATGTCCAGGAATATTTATTTATTTCCTATAATTTAGCATCATATTATAACGAATAATATAGCGTATTGTACTCACCTTTGTTTAAATTCTGGCCTTTGTTTATCACAAAACTATCATTCTATGTATTATCATCAAAAATCTTACAAAAATATGATTATAGCTAGGTACCTATAGTATAACATTTATTATTTTTAAAAATAATAGAAATATCAATCCTCAATTCCTCAAAATCAACAGGTACCTAAATACTTGGACGAATTTTTATGAGTTTTTATTGACCTCTTTTAATCGTGACATGCAATCAACGTCACGCTACACTCTATTTACATAGTTACACGTGCGTACGTTATCCAAAACACCAGCTGTTCGTAGCACGGCTACGTTTGTAGCGCGTAGGGCGGCTCGTAGCGTATTGATCGTAGCGAGGCAGCCCCACGCGGCTACGATTTTAAGCTTTTAACGATTATATTGGTGGGCGGTATTATTTGTTAAAAGCGCTAACTTATAAGCACTTAATATCTTATTATGGCAATTATATCAATTATCTTTAATATCTAATATTAATTGACTACTCAAACACTCAACGCTATTTAATATGATAGTAGTTACAGTGAGATATAACAGTGTTTCTTAGAGTGTTATATATGTGTATGGCAAATGTACCGGGTTGGTGTCTTTGCAATTAAGTTTTAATATTCTACCTGTCTTTGATCCCATGTAATAGGACATAATTATTGCCATTAATAAGTAATAAATACAAACATCAAATTGATACTGAAAATGTTATCCTACTAATATTATAAACGCGAAAGTTCTTTAAGTATGGATGGATGTTTGTTACTCTTTCACGCAAAAACCGCTTAATAGATTTGAATGAATTTTAGCATACATATAGTTTATTACCTGGAGTATCACATAGGCTACTTTTTATCTATATACCATGCAGGCAAAGCCGCGGGAGGCAGCTTGTATGTAAATAAACACGATAGACATTTTCTTGACTATACGTTATAAAACACTATTAATTTTCAGTGGAATCTCATTTGACAAAAGAAAATGTTGCGACCATTTCTTTTCTCTAAAAACCCAACCTCTTTGTCTAAACCTCTAGACATTTGGTAGGGTCTGCACAATAAATTGAGGCTGAATGGTGAAGGGCGGGCGGGAATCAATCTAGACGTAATAGATTAAAGTTGACCCGCAAACAGTGACCTCACAGTGAAGAAAAACAAAATTGCTTTTCAAACCACTTCTTTGTATTAAAATTCGTATAAAATACAGGTTTATTTGAGTAAGTACTAAAAGCTCTTAAACATAACAAAAAACAAAATATTTCATACAAAATAAACCGAAATTGCCTATGCCCAGCAGTGGGTACGAGCTGATTAAGATGATGATGATGAAACAATAAATTCGTTCAGCTTGTACGGATTTCATTATAAATAAAACTTACGACAATCGTTAATGGTCAGAAAACCTGACAATCTGTTTACTTAGGATTAGATTTCCATATAAAATACAGCCTTATCTACGTAAATTAAAACCTTAGATAATTAAAAAAGAAACTACCAACTTGAAATATTCAAACTTTTTAGAGTATGCCATTTAATAGCAATGTATTAACCAATTTTATAATAAAAAATCACATTACTTTTTTTATTTAAAACTAGTCGCCATTGTAGAAAATCTACCGTAATCAATTCAAATTCAAATTAATTTATTCAAACTTCTTCAGTACATGGTATACTTAAAAATACGAAGTCTTACTTAGGTATTTAATTAACATTATGCTTGAACTAGGTAATCCTGTGTTTCAGGCTATAAAATCAATAATGCAATATTGAGCATGTTGCGCGTAAAGGGGGTACAAAGTTATAAACCGACGACCTGGTGAATGTCGCTGGAATTGCTGCGTGTGGCACAGGAACAAACGCTATGGCGATCTTTGGGAGAGACCTATGTCCAGCAATATCAATATACCGCGATAAAATCCATATACATTTGATTTACCTACATTTTGATTTTTATCCACAATTCAAAATGACCTCAAAATTTACCCAAATTGGGTTCAAATGACCTCAAAATCTAGACCTAAACTACATCTAACCTGTTTACTGAATACCGAAATAATCGAAAATACGTTTTCATCAGTACATTTATATCAAAATAAAATTATACAAAAGTATCCAAGATTATTCTTGACGATAAATCATGACAGTAACACTTGACAGTTTTGCTTGACCCACGTATTGTGCCTTTCTGAGTTTTCCTGAGCTTGATGGATTGATACGTACGCTTTAGATGAAGGTACTTGTATATAAGGCTTTGTGTACATGAAATATGGTTATTATTTCTCTACTTGAAGATCTTATGTGGCCATTTGAAATAAGTCACGACAAGAATTTATTCGGTAACATTTTTATTTTTGTTCCAGACTTTATACAGGCAACACATTTCTAACCATAAAAATCATATCACTAATTATGTCAACTGTTGACATGAGTGACAACTACATATATAAAAAGAAATATTTTGCCTAAAAATACACACAGGCCCCGATGAGACCACAGTGATCATTAATTTCTTACGTACACAAAAAACATACGCGTCGTCTTAAGACCCTCCTTATTTTGCGTCAGTGAAAAATCGGGAGCGAAAACTCAGTATCATCATCATCATCATTCATCAACCGTTAGACGTCCACTGCTGGACATAGGTCTCCCCCAAGGATCGCCACGACGGCCGGTCATATGCCGCCCGCATCCAGTGGATTCCAGCGACCTTTACCAAGTCGTCAGAACTCAAAATAAGTACAAAACTCAGTATAAGTATGTATATTTTATTATAGAAGCACAACACTAACGATCAGATTCATAACTTTGCGAACTTATACCTACATAGTATAGTTGTGTAGCAACGTATGTGTATATTATTCAATCAATTCAAAACCCTTGACCTATTTTGCATGTTAACCCTAAAATGGCAACGCATTGTTCGCTCAACCCACCGCGATTGATACATATGCAATCAACTGACTGTTTGTCAGTGTGTCCTTTACTAATTGTGACACAGAATACATGTACGTTGGCGCTTTTTTTTAACTATTGTGTCAGGGCTGTAATTTTAATAGCCAGTTATGCGCAGTTATCACAGTTGATATATTGTATTGACATTACAGTGCATACATATTCTTTGATTTATAGAAGTAATAAAAAACGATGGGAATTGGCTGTGTTATGAATATGTTATACGTGAATACATTTAAGTAAAGAATTATGTTTTTTTATATAAAACTAGCTGACCTGGCGAACATCGTACCGTTTTTTTTTTCTATTATACTAACCTTGTTCTTGCAGTAACGAAACCATAAAATAAATACATAATTATCTAATTTGGTGCAATCGTTCAGAAGTTATGCGCGTACAGAAATTTCAATTATTAATTTTTGTGTATGTACCTATAGATATTGTTATTTATATGAAAAATTATGCTAAGTGAATCTCGATGCGCAGAAAAATGACCACAAACACTTCCCCCTCCACGGCGTGCGATGCGTCACAGTCCTGACTTAGCGTAATTAATTCTTTGAACTTTTATCTACTGGTGTAATTGAATTTAGGATGGAAATAATAGATATGAGGCTGCAACACCAAACAGAATCCCCCGATTTTGTTATCATTTTTTATTTTATTTTATTTATTTTATTAGGGTCTCCAACAAGAGATACACTTATATATTAATTGTACATGTTTAAAAAAATCAGTAAGGCCTTGTGTACCCTCAGTTACAGGAGATCACAGCATGCATAAAAGAAAAATTAAAATTGTACATTAAAAAATACAAACAATACTGAAACAATTATAAATATTAAAACTATAGTAGGTATTATGTATTATGTTGTTGTTTAGTATTAAGATTATTAAAATTATTAAAAATATCAAAAAATAATTAAAAAAATTAAAGTTAAGAATCGAAAATAAAATAAATAAAAATTGAAATAAATTGAAAATTTAAATTCAGTGTCTAATACAAAATTTATAAAATTATCATTACAATAAAAACAATATTACAAAATTATTACGATAAAACAATAATAACAATTTTATTTAATATTAATATTTCATATTTAATATTTTATAATAATAATTAATAATTAAAGATAATTAAGCGGTAGTTAAGCGGTAGGTACGTCAACAGTCACATTGAATTAGTAAGTTCAGCGCGAATTAAGTATTTGAACTTGGCCAGACTGTTGGAAAAAATGTCTATGTCTTCCGAGGATGTAGAGATAACATTATATTCGCGTGTCATCCTGGCAATCGGTGCATGCGCACCTAAATTAGTCCGATGACGTGGAACACTAAACAGCGGACGAGGAAAACGTGGAATTCTAGTAGGAACATTGATGCCAATTTTAGTAAGGAGATCAGGACAGTCAGTGTAGTTGTTAAATAGTTTGAATAGGAGTACTAGGTCTGAGATAGTGCGGCGAGACTTGAGAGATGTAAGTTTAAAATGAGTTAGTCTATCCTCATAGGTCCTTGCACTTCTAACCCCAAACCGGAAACTTAAATGCCGAACTAGTCTCTTTTGAATTTGTTCAATTCTGTCTATGTGAATTTGATACACTGGATTCCACGTCGGGCTGCAATATTCTAAATGACTTCGTACGTAACTATTATATAGGAGAAGAGTGGTAGATGGTTGTCTGAATGTTTTAGAGGAACGTAGTACAAAACCCAAAGCTCGATATGCTGCGTTAATAATTTTATCATAGTGATGTATGAAGTTCATTTGACTATCCAAGTAAACTCCCAAGTCTCTAATCACGTTTACTTCGGTTAATTTATCTCCTAGAATATTATACTCAGATGAGATTTTGTTTCTTTTTCTAGTAAATTTAATATGGTAACATTTGGAGGAGTTTAAATACATTTTGTTATTATGACACCACTCATTTAAACTATCTATGTCGGCTTGCAATAAACTTACGTCAGATTCTTTCAAAATTACACGAGTCAATTTTAAGTCATCGGCAAAAAGATACGGTGTTGAATGTCTAATAACTTGCGGTATATCATTAATAAATATAATAAAAAATAGAGGTCCTAAATTAGATCCTTGTGGAACACCGGATGTAGCAAAATAAGGCTCTGACTCACTACCATTGACAGCAACTAAAGATGGCCTATTGTTGAGGTAAGACCTACACCAACTTAGGGTGGTGTTAGTAATGCCAAGAGACTGAAGTTTTAGTAATAACAATTCGTGATTAACCTTATCGAATGCTTTCGAAAAGTCGGTATATATTGCATCTACTTGGAAGCCTTGATCAACTGCAGCCGTTAATTCGGTGATGTACGTTACTAAGTTTGTATTTGTAGATCTATTGACCATGAAACCGTGCTGATTATGGGATAGATATTTCATTACGTGATTATACAATACCGGATACATAAGCGATTCAAAGACCTTAGACAGGGTGCACAGAATAGAAATAGGTCGATAATTAGAAACAACCTCTCGTTTGCCACTCTTATGAATCGGTACAATTCTTGCCTGCTTCCATATGTTGGGAAAGACGCCTGTTTTAAGTGATGTATTAAAAACATACGATAATGGGGACGATACCGACCGTGCACACCGTGACCAAAATATAGGTGATATATTATCCGGTCCTGCACCTTTAGAGAGATCGAGTTCAGACAGATTTTTGTGTAATACGTCTGCAGAAATGGAAGATTCATTGATGTCTGACACTGACATCGAAAAGCCATTTGGATTATTGTAATTAATAAAACCATGACTAGGAGGATCAAATATCGACGAAAATTGCTCAGCGAATAAATTTGAGATAGAAACACTGTCGCATGCAGTTGTGTCATTTAAAATCATTTTGGAGGGATAAGAATTCTTGCTTTTACGCAAATTTCTTATGTGTGTCCAGAAAAACTTGGGGTGTTCTTTTATTTTAGTTTCTATGGCTTCTAAATAATTGTTATAGCATTTTTGAGTTAGTATTTGGCAGTCCTTCCTTACATAGCTAAACTCAAGTATGTCTAATGGATTTTTGTATTTCTTAATACTTTTACGCAATTTCAATTTGTAATTGAGCATCTTTTTGAGTTGATGGGTGTACCAGGGTGGATATTTCCCGCGTGAATATACAGTTTCTGGTACATAATTTTTAATTATATCTTTTACAATTGCATAAAACTGTTCTAACATTGCATTGACATCCTGACATGATGAAAATTCATTAAACCAATTAATGTTACTGAGTTGTAAGTTTATTGCTTCGTAATCAGCCTTATAATAGTTAAGTTTAGTTACTGGTATATTATCACTTTTAGCGCCAGTAGGAATTATCGGCACAAATACTAATGCTGGGTGATATTTGTCTATTCCACGTATAGGATCAGTGCAATCTGTAACCTTTATTAGGTTAATATCAGAGAGCAATAAGTCAAGTAACTTATTTTGAGAATTTCTTACCCCGTTAAACTGTTTTAAGTGGTTTAAGGCAATGAAATCTAGTAGGACATTTTTTAAGTTACTGCTGTTACCTGTAGAGGCTATATATGATTCATTGTTACTGTCATAAACCCAATCCACAGAACCCAAGTTGAAGTCACCAATTATCAGTGAGTAACTATCACAATTGGCATCTAAAACTGAATTACAGTTTTCTATGAAATGCTCTAAAACCTCTGTACGTACTGGTGGAGGAAGGTAGGCGGCACAAATATTTAGCGACTTACAAGTTGGGCCTGACCGGATTCCAATTGTGACCCACAAGTCTTCGCAGTTACTCTCCCATTCAGTCCTACGGCATGAACTGAGTTTATTAGACACTGCTATAAGGACGCCACCACCGGTTTTTTTGTGGTTACTTAGAGTAGACGTTTCCCGGTCCCTTCTATAGACACTAAAATTATCGTCAAACAATTCGGAATCAAATATACCGCCACAAAGCCAAGTCTCAGTTAAAACATAAACATCGTACTCACTGTTATGTATCTGTTGACGCACCTCAGCCAAGTTGCTGCGCAAACCTCTTGTGTTTTGGTAATAACATTTAAAATAATTGAATTCTAAAAAGTTGATTCAAATAACATGCTGATAATAATAATCTTGAGGTTTTTTTTTTTTTTTATTATTATGTTAATACGTTCAATCTTTCATAATTGCTTATTACCACACTTGAAGAAGTTTCATCTTTTTTCATTAAGATTCTCCCGTTGCGGACCCACACGAATTTGTAACCCAGTTCTTTGGCACGAGTACGAGTTGCTGCATGTAGCGCCTTATTTTCCGGAGACAAATGCTCTACGACAAATATCGGCACCGGTTTATCGGTGGCTATGCCTAAATGGGCCGAATTCAGTTTATTTTTCGAGTTGTTTTTGTTGAATTGCATAGATGCTGCAAGGAACGTGTCTCTTAGTCGGGTGCTGTTGAATTTAATGAGAATCGATCTCGGTCGTGGGCTCTGCGTATCTTTTTTGGCTATTCTTGTACATAATTGAATATCAGTATCCCTTATATCACAGTTAATGACTTTGCTTAGCTGAAGTACAGTATTAACCAAATTCTCAGATCGATGTTCGGGTATACACTGTAATTCAATATTACTTGACCTAGCATGCTGTTCCAAATTGTTCATACGCTTTGTGATGTCCTTCAGGGAGTTATGTAAAATAGAATTATCTTTCTCAAGTTTTTGTATTTGCACAGACTTTTCTTCAAGTTTGCTCTTCATCTCCTCATACTTATCATTAAAGAAGGCAAGGGATTGCTTAAATTCCAAAACTATCTCATTAATTTTACTGTACTGATCGTTGACCAAATCCTTTATTGTATCCTTAATAGCGCGGTTAATTTCTTCTCTAATCAATTCTCTGAGAGAACCACTAGTCACCACTGTGTCATCCTCATCAGTATTTGGTGTACGTAGTTGAGGTGGTTTAGAGCGAATGGTTACGTTAGTGCTTTCATCGGGAGAACGATTATTAGATCTATTAGGACTATATTGCTTGATGGGTCGAATTGGCGTGTTGGTATTGTCCAGTTTTGGTTGTTTATTAACACAATCAGGGCATTTCCACGCACCCTTAGCGTCGGCATTCATTAATTTAAACTTCTTATCTGGAATATTTGCGCATAATAAATCATACCATTGACTGCAAAGAAAACATTGCAATCCTCTCCCTTTCAAGGCACTCATGCAACCAGCGCATTTTTCAGACATTTATTTTTATTTTTAGAGCAAACTGAAGTGAATTGAAACTCTTATTAAAATAAATCCTTATAATTATGATTTTGTCTATGGTATATTTCTTTCAGTAGACCGAGAATATCAGAATCTGTCAATAATTCTGAACGAATTATATATTTTGAAGTTGGTAGTTTTGATCTGTCATGCATCTAAATGTCTTATTGGATGTGCCAATCATAAACGGCTTGTTTATATAGTAAACAATAGTTTAATACATAAACTAATTGTTTTGAATCATGAGAGTTCGTTAAAAAGTTGCTCACCAGTTGTTTTGTTGTGTTTTGAGATCCAGATTTTGAAGTTTTCTTCTTATTATAACTTTCACTTATAGGTTATGGTGGCAAACAATTTAGCTGCAGTGAAATTTACTCAGTTTATCGACTTTATTACTAGTTTTTTTTTAATTAATTGCACAGCATTTAGATGTACGTGTTTACTATTCGTCAGTGTTGCCAACAATTTAATCATTCGTTGACTTGACTTAAAAGACTTATTCACGTCAAAAATTTTATGTTTTCTTTAGTATGTCTGTTTTATACTATGTTTTTTTATAATTTATGACTAAATAACTACATTTATTTCTCAGTTTTTGTTCCAGCATATCTAATGAGAGCTACGAAATTCATCTCAAAAATCAACAAAGCAATATAAAAATACAAATACATTGCAATTTGTTAAACAAACAAAATACATTTACAGAACAAATTGCGATTGAAAACAATTTTCGTTTAGTCGACTATTCTCACACATTTGTGTGTTGGTAGCCCTGGGTTAGTAAATGTCCAATTGTTTTCGCTCGTCCATTTTGATTGGTGATTCCGATTGCTTTCGAAATTCGAACGCAGTACCTTTATCTATCTACTGTTTTTATGTGGATTAAATCGGGCTAATTGGTTATTGATAGAGGTGTGTTGGTGCGGTAGGGTATTGTTTTTTTTTAGTCTGTATTGATTTTAAGGATGTACATTGTTATTGTGTTGATTTTGGAAGGAATAAATTATTCGGCATTTGCAAATGTTTTAGAACTTAAGTAGCCCTTCATTGACATAGTCTTGGGTTTGATTTCCAGGTCGAGCAGTGATATTGGGTTTTTCTATGAAATTCTCAGTATAATGTGAATAGGCTCGTTCCCTAATTACTTGGGTCCGTAAATATACCGGCAAAATGTATTGTAAAATATATTGGCTTGATGTATTGTAGAACTTAATTAGATGGATTTAAGGTTTTGTATCGCTAATCGTTGTGATTATAGACCTTACATAACACAGCTTATATAAACACAGCAAGAAACTTAGTCTAGAAAGAACTGTATCATTAGGGCTGTGCAATTTGCGAGAAATAAATTAGCTTGTTGAACATTGCGGTATTCGCTCCACGTTATACAAATAAATCTAAATGAAGGTATTGCTAATGAAGCCGAGGGACAAACATATCTAGTTAGAGTTTGAAAAATAAACAGTCCTTTATAGAACACTAGTTTTTGCCCGCGACTCCGTCTGCGTAAAATTAGTAATTTTATATCTACCCCCCTTTTCCTCCTTTTAAGGGATGATTTCTGGGATGAAAAATATGACCTTCCCCGGGACTCAAACTATATACGAAATAGAGTTATAGCGTGAAGAGGTAACAGACATACAGACAGACACACTTTCGCATTTATGGATTGGTTAGTTTTTTACAACTGATATGATCAGTGCAAAAATTACTATCAGAACTTAAAATAATTAATTACCAGTACAACTTGCTATAGACTGCATTGAAATAAAACACCAGTCCATCCATACCATACTTTGAGATGAGAATTACCTACATACATACATACCATCACGCCTGTCGTCCCCGAAGGGTTAGGCAGAGGTGTACTAATGTACACCCACGTTTCGCCGGTATGTTTTAGGTCCCATGTAATAGGGGGCGAGCCTATTGCCATTAACCGGGCACAAATCCAAACTCCGAGCTGCTACTGAGAAATTCATAGAAAAACCCAATAACACTGCTCGACCTGGGAATCGAACCCAGGACCCCTTGCTCGGCAGTCGCTCTGTTCGACCACTCGACCAATGAGGCAGTTAGAATTACCTACATACCTCCTCTTTTATATTGATTTTGTTTTTCCTAATATTAATGTACCATTACACAGCTCAATGTTATTATCTGAGATGTTTTAATGAAACAGAAACTTATATCATCTTATCTTTCTTTACAGGGAGAGAAAGACAACGGCAAAAACTGCATATTATCCTGTGAAAAGAGGAAAGCAGATGACACAGAAATCAATAAGGACTTAAAAAAGGTAAGATATTGTTACATACACTTAAATTATGGTATGTTTTGTCTTAGAAAAAACTCAATACTCAATTTATATTACATTTAAAATCACCATCCATCCACTCTTGTTCCACTGTTGGGAACGGGTCTCCTCTCATTTTGAGAGGAATTAAGCTATAGGCCACCACGCTAGCCTACTGCGGGTTGGCAGACTTCACATGCCATCGACATGCAACCTTCAGACATGCAGGATTCCTCGCGATATTTTCCTTCACCGTTTGATAAATAATGTTGCAGTTGTTATTAATTTTACCTGCATAACTTTTATGGTAGCCTTTACGTGAGATGAAGTTATCATGCCGCATTCGGCAAACATAAAAGTAACGTTCGTACCGCTTAGAATTTCAAATGCTTTTGCTGAATTACCAGATACCTACACTAGACGCTGTTCTGTAAAAAGTTACGTCACAGGTCGCTCGTAAGTTACATTTGTGACCTAATTTATAGCAAATTGTGCTACGTTCGATGCTCTTGGTAATATTATAAGTAAATGAAGGCATCATTTACTCTTGACAGTCTCCCATTGAGGCAAGCAGAGACTAAATTTCCACTTCATTTATATTCATTAACCATCGTGTATAACCACTGGCTTAGTGTGCTCTTAAATTGGCTCTAGTGTAAAGAAAATACGGTTCATGCAATGCCATTCTTATTAAATCATCTCGAATACAGCAAGGTCGTGCTATGTAAATCGGATTGTCAATAGTAACAAAAAACGTAGGGTAGCTCTTAGTAATTATAACATCGAGAACACCTCAGTCTGATACAAAACGTTAGGATTTAAATAATACGTAAAAACTAGTTTAACTCAAAATTAAAAAGCTCTAGTTTTTTTTTCAACTAAACCAAAGCTTACCTTCTAAATGAACGACTGTTTCATTTAAAAAAAAGTATTAAAAAAAACTGTTGCCCAGCACGAACTGTCTCGCTCGTAAAATTCGCCTCGACACCGTGCACTGTCGTGCGTATAAATAAAGACATTACACTGGCGAGCACATAAAGACGGCATTACTACACATCGGGACAAAATAACTTCGATCACGCGATCAGATGTGGTGGAACAGTATTACTTGGAGTGGCCATAAAATGCGAGCACAGTGAGTGTGGAGCACGCTGAATTATAAATTGTGACCACAACACACCACAGTTAATGTTTGTTAAACGTGTGTAAATAATACACGCTCTATGGTCGGCTGGAAGTGGATTTTACTGTTTTTGAATTACTGATAGATAGACGATTTATTTTGGACGTATATTTTAATTACATTGTAAATTTTATTTCTACTTTGCGGAATTCCGGATTGCAGTAAATAAAAACTGCAAAGGATATTAGACTTTATTGACCCGATTTTTATTGTAATTTTACATACTGGAAAAATGCAGACCATAGACGTGACTTTCTTTAAAATGTTGGTACAGAATAATATTATTTATAAAAGAAAATCTCACTGAAACTCTCTGATAAGTTACCAAAATAAGCTAAATACCTATTTTAGCTATATAAGCAATGTATGTATGTATGACATAATCCTCTAGACACAGCGACTCTGGCTAAGTTTCTTTCCTCTCATGAGCTCTTAGATATAAGCAATACAATGTTATTAAACATAGACATCTGTTCATGAAAAGTGAAAATAATAAGCATGTTTACAAAATAACAAACTTCGCTTAAACTGCCGGGGTTCTGAAGGGTCTGACGTTAGAGAGACACTGAAGGTGGCCAATCTGTATCTAGTGCTGTCAGTTGCCGAGATATCATTATTTTTTGTCCGTCCTTTTTATAGTGATGTTTTGAGTCCTTATTTATTAGCATTACACTGTAATACTTCATGTGTTGGAAGTGTTACAGTGTTAGAGAATACTGAATTTTTGTTCATTTAATGCCTGTAAATGATAATTATAACACTGCCATTGAAACAAAATTACAAAGCCTACTTGGAATTTGAAAATTGATTCATAATTTCTTTGTATGAGAAATAATAAAAATGCGTGGGTATCATAAGTAGTTAAATTAAATATTCTTATAATTTAAGCATATAAAATAATAATTAATATAACGGGTGCTTTTACCACTAGGTAGCTTAATTTTAAAAAAACAGAGTATCCAATCCAACTACGGCAAAGAGAGGAGGCTACAAAAAAATCTTAACAAGTACTAAAAACAACTGGCAACAAAAAAGTCTCAACGTCCAACTTTTCGTACTCTTCAGTGACGGTCATTTTGTTTTCATTACCTCCGCGGGACCGCGTGTAGGGGGCGCCACCAATTTACGACAAAGACTGCACTCCGCCCTAATTTAAATACATTACTCGTTCTTGATGACCCGCCTGTCTTCGTTGCGGTACTAGATAATAATTGTACTCGTAACAGACGGATATCTCCGCTTACCTCTCGGTTGCCAGATGAAGATTTGCATGATAATTGCGATTCAAAAGTAGGGTAAGTGAGTTTGCGTTTTGTGTGTTGTTCTTGGGCCGGAATTTAATTGTTTTGGCCGTAGAATATTTTAATTAATCGATTTATATAGTGGTGTAGTATATATATGTATAGAGCTTAAGTTCGAATCGAAGAACCTCTTGCGTTTTGGAAGTGCGTAAAAAATATTTCTGAAAGAGTTTGTGTGATTCTGTGGGATTTTCTGGTCGCCATTAGAAGTCTGACCTAGAAGACTAAAAGCCTAAACATTAACTTATTCTGCACAGGAATTGAATTTACGACCCAAAATACAGGTCCATCCATCATTTTTCAAACTGTTTCTTTGCATTCCTTGCTTCAACACCGAACATGCACAAAATCGACAAAAGTTATTCCCAACTCAATTGCAATGCAGCGAAATATTTTATAAATTCATATTTATTTAAATAAACATAACCCCTTCAAAAACCACGTGCAAACTACGAGTAATAAATTGAAAGTTCCAATAGAAACTGAATACAAAATGTGAACATTTCCATATGAAGTGGTACGCGCATACTGCTAATAAATCAGGGGGAAACACCTAACTTATGTGTGTTTGTTTGTTTGTTTGTTGACTCTTACGGTTGAATAAATTGAACAAGGATTATTAGGAATATTGAAATTATTATCTTTTGCTTGTTTGTATAATCATTTTGTGTTATTTACATTATAATGTAATTACGATCTAGTTTATAATAATCAATTATATAATTCGATTAAATAATTAATATGTGTGCAATTATATGTATAATATGTATTGAATCAATTATTTATCAGGTTCCGTACCTCAAGAGGAAAAAACGGAACCCTTATAAGATCACTTTGTTGTCCGTCTGTCTGTCTGTCTGTCTGTCTGTCTGTCTGTCCGCCTGTCCGCCGTCCGTCTGTCTGTCTGTAAAGACCCCTTATTTCGGAAATACGTTAAGGTATCGAGTTGAAATTTAAACCGTATACTCAAGTCGACGGTCCCTTTAAGTTGTGAAAAAATCAAGCTCCTAAGTTTACGTAAAAAAAAGATACGGCCGTTTAATCAGCAAAAAACGCATTTTTCGACACTCTCAAGGGAATCAAAACTCATAGGGTACTTCCCGTGGACCTAGAGCTATGAAATTTGGCATTTAACATCGTTATAGATGAACAATACAAGGAAAAATCTCAAAACTGTACATTTGTAACTAAATCTTAATTAATAGAGCGTCTGAATTTTGTTATAGAAATCTGAATTTCTAGTTGAAGCAATTAGTTCAAATGGGGTATCATATGAAAGAGCTTGATGTGCATATTGCAAGATAATTTATTTATTTTTTCCCAACGCATTATTAATAGTATATTTATCAATATCATTGATTTTATTTTATTAAAATAAAACTACAAAATACAGCAATCCGCCATGATAAGTCGAATGTCAGTTTTTAAACACCTACGTCGAGTACTGATTATTTGATATTTACTTCCGTTTAGGAATAAGGCAAAGGAATTTAGGCAATACAGCCAAGTATTGTACTCCAGTAATTTTAAAATTTATTTATGATGGTGATTTTTTTTGTGTGGATCGTAAATAGGTATATAATTTGTTGAGAGTTGTAATTGATGTATTTATTGCATTGGGGGGCCGCGTACCACTTATATAATTTAGAGTTCATATTTAACACGCTAAATATATTAGTTTATTAGCACCTAATGATATACATAGAAATGACGTTACAGGCAGACGCCATGACACCAGCGAGCGTTTTGGCGTGAATTTGAACATAAAATTAAAATGTCAATTTCATTAATATTAAAAAATCAAATAAGGCGAATCGATTGTTTAAAATCTTAATCAGTACGGGTACAACCACGGGGTACAACGTCCTGATTAAGATTTTAATACAATCGATTTCCGTATAAAATATTAGTGTAATAAGATGTTTGGAACAATACCGATTATGATATCAAAAATAAATAAAAATAAAACTAAAAACAATATCATTATTTCGTCACATTTTCAATGAAAATAAGATAGGTAAATGAAACAATCAATAAGTTAATCTATTTCATTTTATTGTATGTAGGTCGGTAGTCTCAATACACACATTAGAAAAAATGGGCATCCCTAGTATTATTGACAGGCGATAGTAAAAAAATGGCGTAGGTACTTTTAATCGGAAACTTAAAAGTACTAATTATTATTCAAAAAACTATCTCACGTCAAAAAGTAATTAAGTCTATTTAAAAAAATATATTTTTAATTTAGATATTTCATGCTATTTCGCTTTTTGAGATACAAACCATTTGTCAAGGTACTGTCCTTTATTAGATAAATAAAGGTACCTACTATTTACTGTTTATTTATTTTCATTAATATTTATTTAATTCTATAACTAAACACAATCCTAAATAATAATAATAAAATATGGAAATTAATCATCTTTACTTATAAAATATATTTTTATAATGACAAGCTGCAAAATTAACAACGTTGCTTGGCAACGGTGTCAATGATTACCGCCCTCTCTTGTTTTCTGTTCTGTGGCTAACATAATATATATATACTAATATATAAACTAAATAATATATCTGGACTATATGACACTGCGCCATCTAGTTCCGAGCTAAGCAACGTGGCTTGTGTTACGGATACTAGTTGGTTGATATACTGAAAAAACATATATACGTTTTTTCGTAAATACATACATATTAAATCAAATCAAATCAAATCATTTATTTCAATTAGACCAATACAGGCACTTTTGAATAGTCGAATTAAATTGAATTTAGTTGCACGGTTCCAAAAGGTAGGTCTTATGGAGAAGAACCGGCAAGAAACTCCATAGATACTCTTTTTAATTTAAATACAAAATTGTTGGTTTTCTTTTACAATGCTTTGTGTATGTAATATCAATATGAGACTGATGCAGTTCGATATGAAACGTATAATTTATGAAAATAAAAGAAATAACTAAAACCAATTTAGGTTGCCATAACATGTATGAGCCGACCAGTCCCAACTGATAGCACCCGTTCACGAGCATGACGTGTGTATCGGCGTCTGTCTACTCAACCATATTGTAGGGAATAAAAAGACCCGACACACAACGCCACCACCAGCAGGACATTTGAGTGAGCATGACAAGCCCAGACTGCCCGGCAACCGGTAGCCATTTTCAATTATATAAAAAAAAAAAACAACATCAAAGCCAACATCAGTCTCATATTTTACAAGTTATTTTACTACTCAGTAACTATTATAGTATTTATAGTTAATACATAATAAATTAAATCAATAAATAATTTGCATGTCAATCAGTAAAGGTGTATAACTAAACATGTCAAATTGTATAAGTGTATAATTAAGCATGTCAAACTGTAAAAATGTATAAATATCTTTATGTAAAACAAAAGAAGTCAAACCACTAAATAAAAACAAAATATAAATAAAAGAATATATAATAATCATGAGGCTAGCAAACCTATGGAGCTGGACCAGCATTTTGCCAAACTTTTTTATCTACAAGATAATCTTCTAATTTGTAGTATGCTTTCTTGCATAGAGTAGACTTTACAATGGATTTGAATTTATTTTCCGGGAGGTTTAAAATTATTTCCGGAATCTTATTATAAAACCTAACACTATATCCCACAAAAGAGGTATGGACTTTAGCGAGACGAAGCTGTGGCTGCATTAATTTAGACTTATATCTAGTATTATAATTATGCAGTTCACATCTTTTCGTATGATGTGATATATTTTTTCTAACGTACATTACAAATAGATATATCCATGAATCAGATACAAATGTTTATGCTCATCACACAAACATTTGTTCCTACCGGGATTCGAACCCGGGACCCATAGCACAGAAGGCAGTGTTAACTACCGCCGGACTAAGTGGGTCGTCAAATAGTAATAGTAGGTACATTTTAATAGAATATTAAAAAAACATACGTCACGTTTAATATTAACATTATAGCAAACTTCAACTAAAATACGTATTAATAATTAAAATAGGTATCTATCAAACAATTTATCATACAAAACAATTAAAGAATACTACATAAATTATATAAAGGCTACTCGAAACGGACTAGGTAAGAGGATCCAACGATTTCAATCCAAGTTTCCTCCAAATCTGGGTATGTTAAGATCGCGTCCTTTTAAAAACAGTTACAACTTAAATCTATTTTAAAAATGTCAACTCGATGATAAATAATTCATTAAACAGCTTATAGACATGTGCTCGTTTTTCGTTTAAGATGTCCTCTGCGCCCACTTTGATGATTTTATATTTAAATTAGGTACGGAACCCTCGATGGGCGAGTCCGACTCGCACTTGTCCGGTTTTTTTTATAGGTCTTATTACAGTAAATTAATATTATTAATATTAAAAAAGAAGTATATAATTTTGTAGTTTATCAATCTTCTAGTATCCGTAACACAAGCCTCGTTGCTTAATTCGGAACTAGATGGCGCTATGTCATAATTTTCAGATACATCTTATTTAATCTTGACGTTTAGGATCCTTTACAGTATTCTTGATCACGGAAATGCGTCATCATAAAGTCAGTTTTATTGCAACTAGTATTTGCGGAAGTGTAAGAAATTATCACAAATAAAAAATATAAATTTCTATAATAAGGTTTCAACCAACAGTCTTCACAATACAAATCTCTTGCTTATTGTTCCATGTTCGAATTAAAAAGCAATATGGCGGTAATCCTGGTCATATGACGTCATAGTTGATCGACCAATCAGCGCTAAGCCCCAGCTGTGCTCAGTTTTAATCAGAACGCAGGCAATCTATATATATTTACTACCGTAATTATTTTTCTGATTTCAGTTTCATTTTTATTTTAGAACTAAAATAAAACTAGCATATTGTTTAAGTATGATAACACGATGTGGGAAGTTGCTCAGTGATCGGCTAATCGAACCGGATCGGTCAGGTCGCAAGTTTGAGTCCCCACACGATTAAATGTGATAAATACTTTTCGGATAACCTACAAAAATTTTGCAGTGTTTTGATGGGAAGAAAAATCTATGGGAATTTATTTCCAAGCTATGCTTAGTCATATTCAATATATGCTTAATCGTTTATATTCTTTTTTATATTATTACATAGTTACCTATTCGGCAATTTCAATAATCTACCGATTTCAAATTTACATAGTAAAGTCAAATCGTCAATCATTTTATTGCTTATAACATCTCAAAAACTAATTACTCAAAATATTTCTAAGCGAAAGTTTTAGGGTTCACCTTCAACAAATGGCTTATCAACAGAACTTCGGTATTAAAAACTAAAGCAGAACTCCCGAACTCCCAAACTCACAAACTATCTTCACTCTTCAAGCAAAGGAATAGTTTCGAAACACGAATCACGAACGACAAAACAATTTGCGACTAAAAATCGATAGGCTGACGTGTCACCGGTTATACGCTACAAAACAGTACAATGTCAACCTAAATATTGTCCCACTGCTGGGCACGCGTATGCTCTCATTTGAGTGGGATCAGGGTATAGTCCACCACGCTAGCCTAATACGGGTTGAAGAATTTCCCAGGCAGGATTCCTGTTACAATGTATTCCTTACCGTTTGGGTATGTGATAAATTTGTAAGTAAGTTTGGAAAGTTAATGGGATCAAATTCTGGAACTTTGAATTCACAGTCTACTTACTGTTCGCACCACTAGGTTATCGAAACTACGGGTTTAGGAGTAATATTACAAACGCTTGTTACGCTTTTTAATCGACTTCAAAAAGGAGGAGGTTCTCAATTCGGATGCGTCTATTTTTTTCGAAAATATTGTGATTAAGGTTTCAGGGTTGGTCTCTGCCTGCCTCATTAGTCTAATGGTCGCGAGCTAGTTGGTGAGCGTGCAGCCCTGAGTTAGATTCTCAAGTTGAGCAATGATTGTTAGGATTTATGAAATTCTCAATAGCGCCTCGGAGTTTGAATTGGTACCGGTTAATGGCGAAAAATTAAAGTGCATTAGTACTTATCTGCCTCCTTACCGTTGAGGGATACAGTCGTGATGGTATTGTATATTCAGGGCTGGTCCAATTATAAAAATTGTTTGTAATAATGACTAGTTTAAAGGGTTTAGCATTACATTATAAATACCTCTACAATACCTGCATATATTGCAGTAGGTACGATTCAATAAAATACATGTAGCAAAACATACTTGATTGTTTCGCTTTAAAAAAGAAACTTTTCCAATTTTCTCGTCGCCCCGACGCGTCGCATCGCTGTGGACTGGAGTTTTTATCTTTTTTGGTATATATGTTATTCCAGTGTGTTAGGTCGGTGGATAGTTTTACCTCACATTCTAAAAAAAGCGGCAATAAATGTATTGACCTGTGGGTGGCTTGCCGATTTTTGCATGCTAAGTAACTGGACTTTGTGATATTCAAACACATGGTTCTACAAAATATTCACAACCGGTATACCGTGTATTTGTTATAGTTTTGCGCTGCGTACACTGTATGTACTTTTTACCCATCGTGATTTATTTTGAACCAGTTATTACCCGAGTCTTCGTCTACGTGGAATAAGTAATTGTATCTAATCTGCTTCTCTTATTTCTTTCTACTCTTTATTTAAGAAATTATCGACTTCATATAAAAACTTGCACCTTTTTTGTCGCCCTATTAAGGGATGATTTCTAGGACAAAACTATCTCCATTGTAACAGACAGACAGACACGCTTTTTCATGATATATTTGTCAGTAAAATGAACTTATAGCAATTGAAAAGTTATAGTAATCCTCGTCTTCATTCTCATTGTTTTATCTTACATTTCAAAGGTTTCCTTAAAACTTCAAATCTATCTTAATAAATTAGTTTGAAATAAATTACGAAATTCGACCCCAACAGACGGAATATAACTGTATAAACGGAGCTAATAAAAACGTGGTAGAAATAACCAGACCAAACTACGTGCCAGTCGTTATCTACACGTTTACATATCCTTTGCAGTTACTTCGAAGGCCCTATCTCTGCACAATTCACATTCTCTAAAGGCCCGTTGAACACAATGGTTTTATTATTTTTTTCCCTTTTGTTTCAGGCGAAGTTAGAAACAAAAGCTTTGAAAGCGAAAAGGCCCGGCTTTACAGATGACCGCTACAACGAAACATCTTATTATATTGAAAATGGTGAGTTTTCTTTTGTAATATAAATTCCTAGTAGGTTGAGGTTCATTGCTGTAGTATCTGCGCAATATGCATATAACACTATATGTATTTGGCTCGCCTACGCACCACCACGTGCTTCCCAGTTGACGGTCGGACACAGACTGTCCACTGACTGCCCCACTCAGCCCGTCAGTCCACCTTGTGACGTATGTGCTCCAGACAATACTTATGCATCTACCCACATACACTACAATGACAGCGAAAGGCTGTCAAGTCATAATATGATTGATAGAGGTAGTCAGAAACCCTAAAGTCTTGTCAATTAGTTTACCGTGTGTATCATCTAGTTATGTTTCCTATAAAAAACCGTAGAAACCGACCCCTGTAGCTGGGAAAAGACTAGGAAAGTGATAATGGATTACTTTTACTCATAATGTGGGACTACAATTTTAGACTTATATAATGCTACATATCTATCAAATGAAGCACAATATTTTAATATGTAACATAAATTTATAACCAATACTGATTGGTTATAAATTTATCTTATAACTATACTCATTAAGTTCCATGTTAGAGCTAAGTATATTTTAATATATAGTCCTAAAATCGTTCTATCCAAATGATAAACAAAATTCAATAAGTATTGAATACAAATGCTGAAATAAACAAATCAGTGACAGAACAACATGTCGCTCCTATAAATATTATTTCTAAGTAATCTCCGAAGAAAAGCAACACCGCCATCGTCTCTTCGAAATATCTTTTTTATTTCTAAGAACGGCGTTTTTACAAACCGAGGTTTGATATTGAATTACATGGATTCCTATTTTCAATAACGAACGAATCCGTTGCTATAATTTTTTTTCTGCCATTGATTCCGTTCTTAACCATTTTTTTATTCAGTTCTCCTCCGAGAATCGAGTGGTCTTCATAAATATGGCTGTAAATATTTCTTGGATCGAATTTAATTGGAGTAATTTCGTAATGCGATATCTTTGCTTTTGTATCTCCAACGTTTTCACTAATGGGTATACTAAATGATGTACGTATTTGTCTAAAATTAAAGCAGTATTAACTTACAAACATGTTATACGAATACCTTAATTCAAACTTAGATAACTAAAAGCAGAAAACATAAATAAAAGACGGAAAAAGTATCATAAATGATAAGATCTGTAACCCAATGTTAGTATAGTTTCGCTTAGCTTTAGTGGTTCATTTTTCACTTAACTTACCATAAATAATAAATAGCCCGGAATATTGTAACCCATTACGTAATATAACACGTTGACATTAAGTGGATGAAGCAGCGGCCACGCTAGTTTTCAATACAGCTAATGTCAGAAAGGCCCATTATGATCTAATGGGCTTAGTCATCTAACCGCAATGGCGCTTTCTTCATTCAACCCCCCGTTGTGGTTTACGGCTATGCAGATATTTCGAGGTAACGACTTATAAATTGCCGTAGGTATACTCGCCTTTTTAAATGTTGAAAATGTTTTACCAGTCTGTTCATTTACTAAATTTGAGTGAAAGCTCTTTTAGGAATTTCGGTTGGTTTAATCATGTAAATTGAGGTGCGAAAGATAGAATTTAAAAGTCCATTACTGTATAACCTTTTGTATTAGATAGTTTAAAATAATGAGACGAAACAAATTTCACATTAAAGAAAACTATTTTGAAGTAAAAAAAAACCTTTGGAGCTTATAATACGTATGAAAAGAGATTAAAAAATATAGAGAAGTAATAATCAAAATTTTACGTCGGTGGTGGTTGTACTCTCCTTATTAATAAATTATTTATTGGCAACATTATAAAATTAAATATATGGTTTAGTTATACAAACCAAAAGGTCATTCCCCATTTTTGGGCCCAGCATATTACAGAGAAAAATAAAATGGGAAAATCCTTCATTTTATAGATATATTTATGTAACTAATGCCTCTAATTTGGAACTTCTAATTGTTCATTAAATTTTGGGCCTCATGATGTTTGAAAGATGGTCGACGTCCTTTCATTATCATATAATAACGAAATGTTATACTCAAAGCATTTTCGAATTGCAGGACTCAGAAAAGTCTTTCCATACTACTTCACGTTCACAACATTCACCAAAGGAAGGTGGGTCGGTGAGAAAATTCTCGACGTTTTTGCGCGGGAATTCCGAGCCCACCCTGCGGCTGAGTACGAGAGGTGCATCAGAGCGGGGACCCTCACCGTCAACTACGATAGGGTCGACCCTGACTACAGATTGAAGCACAACGACCTTCTCGCCAACGTGGTCCATAGGTATTACATATTTCTTATACACTTCAAACTCAACGGTATCTAGGAGCCCGCTTCAGTTAGCTACTGCACCTTAGACTCAGTCAAACACAAACCCCAGTTTACAACCAACACTGACATCTTCAGTTCCACACAATACTCCTACAACCTCAAATTTTACATTTATTTCAGTATTGTAAATATTAACGTTATTTTTCTCGCCTTATATGTATTTATTTACTAAGTTTTACATACTATCACAGTTACTCCAACTATATTTTTTTATTTTATTTATAATAATGTGACGTGCGTCGACGCTTGTTTGTATTTCAGGTCTAATTTGTATTTAGTCCACTGTAACACAATTATAATCTTCAATAACGATATATTCAGCACCGAATGAGCATGCGAGTGCATATTGGCCGTTTCCCAAAAGAGACACAGAGTTCTTTATCACTTTATATTTACTTTTATCTGCTAATAGTATTCAACACCGTGTCTTGAATCGAACGGAATGCATCTTCACACGATACATTTTACAATTTCGCTCACGCATGATCATTTGTTGTTTTGTTCTCGTCTAATCTTTATTTCATATGTCACGAGAACCGACATTCAAGCGGACTCTGAGCAAAAATGTTCAACGTTTATATAGAAATCATAATAAGGACACAACACAGCCCCGGTGATCGCTTTGGTAACTCCATTTTGATGTTGTACACACCAAAAACTGAATACTTTTACTATTAAACCGATTGCAAACTTAAAGACACTACTAATGTCCTCTAAACTGTGCAACTAAAACCCGTTATTTCTTACAAACACGAGAACGTCGTCTACATAAACGGCGTTCTCGAGTTTTGCTCCGAGTCCGTAACCCAGAAACCGTAAGCCTGACGTGTGTATCGTTGCAGGCACGAAGTACCGGTGACCAGCCAACCGATCACCCTCGTACATATCGACGAGGACATTGTGGTTGTCAACAAACCGGCCTCTATCCCCGTAAGTGGCAAATGAGACAGCCATGTTATGTGTACGCTTGTCTTACAGAAAATACCCGTATGTCACCCTTCTGTGTTGCATGTTGTACTAATATAGGTTTGTAGTGCACCTAACAAGCTTTCAAATACTTCACTGTAACTAGTTCGTCAACATTCTTTATTGTATTTTTTACCTTCTACAAGTGATTAAAATATAATTATTAATAAGCAGGTTATCTGAAGTAAATATTTAATTATAATCATAGTCATCAACTCAATTATTGACCCACTGCTAGGTGCGGGTCTCCTCTCAGGTTAATAGACTTCACCAGCCATTAGTAGGATGTCTCATGCATAAATTTCCGTACGTGATTTTCCTTTATTAATTAAATCATTAATATCAATCCTAATATAATCAATCGTTACACAAATAAAACAACTAACATAGAATTATAATGTAACGTTTGAAATTAGATAGACTATATAACCATTTAATATCTAAAATCCAATTCAGCTCGTCCCACAATTTTAGTACGTCTATGATATTAGGCTTCCATTCCTCTGAAATCCGCTTTCCTGCCCCTAAAAGCTAGTTTCTCACAAAGTCCTTTGCGTCACAGTGAAGCGGTCCCTTTTACAAGAATTACTCTGCAACATTATAATATGATAGAGGACACTTAATATTATGAAGCACTTTCATATCGGCTTTTACGTACTAAAACAAGAATTTTAACGTGAGTATTGGAATTTACATGCAAGGTAGGAAAAGCAAGGCAAACTGGATTTTTCTGATCAAACTTCAGTATAAGGATTTATACATCGTATATTTATTTACACAGAAAGAAAAAAATCTGATAGCGCTCGCTGATAAATTTTTAGATTTAGATTTCGGCAAAGTTATTATCATATCAACCGTTAGACTTCCACTGCTTCCACAAAGTGATTGTCTAATTTGATTAAAATATATTCCGGACCTTCCACAATTTTGGTAATCTTTATCGTCCTTCTTAATAACGTACCAAACTATCATACAATAGTTATTCACCAAACTATCTCTCATAGTTATATCTCTAGTATTACCATATTGATGTATACTATATACCTACATAACAGAATCGAATAACTACATATTACAATAGTAGGTATCTACATATTAAGATTATATAGTTTTCAATTATCTTCGGCGGCAGACTGCCATAAAGCACTTGATAGCCAAACGAAATTCATTCAAATGCAAATCGTATATTTACGATTTGTTTCACTATCATCTTACAAAGGAATCCACGATTTCATTTTCTTTACCGCCCATAAAAGAGCTTTTTGTTAGTTAATTTAAACCTTACTTCCTATTAGAACATAATTCAATGCAAATTAATTCTTAAAGACAATATCTTAGTGCTCAAATTCGTAAACCACTGTCTTGGTCATTTTTGGATGGTAGGTTTGGATCTAACATACCATCACGTCCTCGAAGGGCTAGGCTGAGGTGTACTAATGTACATCCGGATTTCGCCGGTAAATTTAGGTTACATAAAATAGGAGACAATCCTATTGCCAACGACCGGGCACGAATCCAAGCTCCGAGCTGCTAATGACAATTTAATAGAAAACCCAGTAACAACACTACCTGACCTGGGAATCGAGACAAAGACCTCAGCAGTCACCCTTACGACCAACGAAACAGTATTATTAAATGCTAAAAAATATTAACGTATCACTTAATACGATACTAGGAGTAAGTGGCGTACGTACGTACATGGCGTTTCAAAAATTCACACCCAAATACTGATAATCCTTTTTCCCTTTCACATATTCTACCGCTCTCAAAATGTAACAACAATGCCAACTAATTACTAGAGCCTACGTATTACTGGCAGATGCTCATTAAGCCTCTTGTTTCACCAATACAAGTGTAAGCTGTATACATAGACTGACTTAACACGTGTTAGCATTTAGCTCCCTTCTCACGTTCTCATTCGCCAAAGTGGAAATTCCATTGAGGATATTGTATTGCAGTGTTCTGAAACACTGGTTGGAAATATGATACAATATTTTTAAATCATGATAAATCTGACGAATATATAACGTAACATACTATAACGCCTTCCATCCCGAAGGATTAGGCAGAGCTGTACCATGTAATAGGGGGCGAGCCTATATAATCCAAACCCCGAGCTGGTACGGAGAATTTCATAGAAAAATCCAATAACACTGCCCGACCTGGAAATCAAAATACAAATAAATAAATTGGGTTCAAATGGTACAAAAACGATGATGATGATGATGATGATGATAAGGACTATTAATAATATATCTAAAAGTAATGAAAACCAAACTTAAATAAACAATGACTTTAGAACATTGAAGACAGACAGGTAATATACATACATTTCATAAAAACGATAAATACTAAATCAACTATGAAATTAAATTGCAACAACAAGATAAAATCTTCAAGCCCCTCCATGTTTTATTACATACATTTTAAACCATCAATCACAAACAAATTCGTAAGTCATACATTTTGGAACGAAGAGAGAAATCAATATAGAATTTCCCCATGTAATTGTAAGGCAGATAACGTACAGAAGAAATATTTCTTCAGTTTGAATGTAAAAAGGGTCCAAATGATCGACTGCTCCCCATCACGGTGATTGATATAACAGCTCAATGTTGAATCCCTACTGAACGACGAAACGTAAAATATTGCACTTATTTTCAATGATTCTGACCTAATTTTGCCCTCATACAGCATAATATACAGTGTTTTTCGTTAATTGAATATCAATATTTGATAATTGTTCTCATATTTTATATAAACTGGTTTTGTTTTAATCACTACCACTAATGCACTTAATAATACTCTTATTAATGATTCTCTCTTTAATTGTTTCTCATGCTATTAATATTTTTCTTCTCCTAACATTTTGTCTATCACAAGAACAACAATACATTATTTTTACAAAAGAACATCTGGTTCTATTGAGACTTCAAAATATCATTCAACTCAGTTGTAGTTAGATACATATCCAAACTCTTATCTCAGTTCATTTCGATTTTATTACCTCTGTATCTTTCACACAAAAGTTACAATCTCAACACAAAACCCGGAACACACTCAAACTTATTTTATGTGTTAGATATGAGAATCCCGCCATCAAATCAACCGGGATTAGTGCCCTTAGAAAGTCGTAAATAACTTCTCGCACACAGCTGAACATTAGACATTAGTTCTTTGTGTGAAGTCCTATTTTGATACTGCACGGCATTCCAGTGTTATTATGTTTATACTCAGGAAACATTTCCACCAATAAAACTATTCTCACAGGCAACAGAAACTTACATTTCCAGATTTTATGAACTTTTATAATATTTGTTTCACGCAAACATGACAATGGATTAAAGACATTCATTAAGAACAGAATCATTTCTGCAAAATGTCATGCATATAAAAGTAGGACCCTATATAATGCTGTGTGTCCAATGTATTAAATATTTACAGTGTCTATGATGTTGTAATGCACTTTGAGTATCTCATTAATTTTAATGCGCCGTACCCTCCGTACATATTAAAATAAGCCATTAAAATCATCTTTGTATCCCTGTATTGTATCCTTAATAACATCCCTACATTTTCTATATTTTCCAAGTAGATTGTCCCAAAATGTTCGCTTTTAGATTTTAGAGATTTTGTGTTCATAAATCTTCTTGGATCGCGTCGTCGAACCTTTGGATTACTGGGCTTTCAGCCTAAAGGTTCTATTGTAGTTCAATAATATATTAACGGGCCTGTGAATATCCTGTACATCAATATACTCTACTTTGAAGTCCAGTATTCTCGGCCAAAAGATTTATTTATGGAGCAGACTTTTCTGCATTATTAAATTCTCCAGCAGTCTCCGCAAAGGGAATATTGAGTTAGTAAGCAAAGAATTTTTATTAAAACTAAACTTTTCATTTCGTTCGGTGTGATTCGAACTCAGTCCAAATTCCTGTACCCAACCTAACATTTCTGATAACGTTGAAAGGGAATTGCTTCGACGTGACACAGTTGTTCTCAAAGGCAATTGCAACATCATAAGACTGTAAGAAGTCTGTATTGAAACAATGTTGTGTCCGTGGTGGGCCAGGCACGAGACTCCAGTGCTTGCTAGTCCTTTGCGCATCATACACGTGGATGAAGAGCTACTCGTGCTAGACAAGCCTTGCTCGCTGCCGGTGAGTCATGCGTTGGGCCCGTTTGTCATCATAGTCAGCCTCTGACTAGCGTTTGGACTTTTAATCACTATTTATTTAAAAACCTTCTAAAGTTATTGTAATCATTTTCTTCCCTATCTCATTGTTTATATTGGCATTGACCGCAAAATGATTTCTGTGCAAAACCCCAACGCTGAAAAATATCACAAGAAAGAAAATCGTTGGTAATTAAATTACCTATCCCCAAGTCTGTAATACTTTTTTGTTACGTTATGATTTTTTTACAATAGAGGATTTTCCTTTTTCCAACAAAAAAGGAATGAAACGTCGAAAAAAAGAACGTTGAAAGTACAATAAGAGAGAAAATAAATCTGCGCAGAGATAGCACCCAGATATTCGGTGGGTTAATTTTTTTTTCTCGGTCCAAACAAAGTACGCTGTCAGAGTCTGACTAGATTGTGATCTGCACAAAAGTTTGAAACATAATACGAACAGGGTTGAAAATGTGCGGTCTTGTCGCAAATCCCACTTGAAAGTGGTCCCAAACTTGAGCAATGCGAATCCCAAATATTTCTAACTTTATTCCACTTATTTTTTTCAAGCGGGTACCGTGTTATCCGAAATATTTAAACCTGATCCAATTATTGTTGTTTCAAAATTAACTTTCCCGATACTGTGTCTTACATTTCGGTAAATTGAGTTGTAGAAGCTTACGTCTCTTCAATTAGGAGTTTGTCGTGTATCCCTTTTTGTTATTTCTGTAAAGTTTTTACCCTAATAATGTTTACAGTTACAAATCTTGTGAATTCTGCTAGTTTTCTACAAGCAATAGTAATATACAAATTTTTAAGTACGAGTATACTAAAGAGAACAGTTTTTTTTTTTCGACATAAGAATTGATTGGCTGAATTCACTCAAAACTTTAGCTTTTCTCTAAACGTTACCATTTGTTTTCATCAGCTTCTCAGATTTACAGAAGCCATTTTAATCTCCTCAAATTCTTTTGGCTCGGTACTCGCTTATTTATCGAATAAAACTGTTTCGGTTGTTGCTTGTCCACTTTCCATCTCTTGCATGTAAATATAAATATTTTGTGTTTTCTATGTGCTCATAACTTTGTTATTTGTACTGCAAATACATTCAAAGGATTTTACCTTCTTTTGTTTGTATAATCATTTAATGTTTGTTCATATTAGCTTGCTTTATCACCGTTGCTTTATGTGTTTACAACTTTGTTACTATCACCAGCGGTCTTGAGTGCACATACATTTTTGCATTGAAATCATCTACAGTTATAATTTTTTTTGTATCATCATGATCAATAAGTTTTTAATCGAGTCCTTTTTTGGTTTGGCCATTTTATGTTCAAATTTAAAAGCATGATTTTAATATCTTAAATCAAATGAGGTTAAATTAAATTATTTTCTAAATAAAAATCATAAATATTATAAAAAATATTTCACTAGGTGCATCCATGTGGAAGATATCGGCACAACACAGTCGTTTTCATACTCGCAAAAGAGTACAACTTGAAAAACTTGAGGACCATTCACAGACTCGACAGGCTGACGTCAGGTGAGATTACTTTAAACTGTAAAATCTTTCTTCGCGGCTTCAAAAAGAGCCTTTTTAAAAAATACACCCGCTGATTTTTTAACTGGCGCAAATGTAAATTTATTTCTTAAGATTTGGGTCGGTATTTTGTTTTAAGATATTATGGCCGTTTAGGAAACTGAATAAATAGATGTATAAGTAAATACCATTAACCTTGGTTGTCCATAAATTGTAGTGTTGCTATTTGTTGAAAATAATTACTTATAAAACAATTAGTGGCACGTATAAATTTGCAATTTACACGCAATTTGGTGATTTAGATACCATCATCGGTAGAACTATAGTCATAATGTATTAATCGTCATCATTTTGAGATCTTTGTGATGATAAGTATTAATCGTATGATGACACACCTAGGCCTATTACTCTTCGGGAGGAGTCCAAAGAAGGCGAGACAGATGGAACACCAGATCAGGAACAGACAAGTACAGAAAGAGTACGTGTGCAGGGTAGATGGCGAATTTCCTGAGTGAGTAGTTTCTCTTTTCTTGCCTTTTAATTAGTTTTAATTTTATACCACAAGGGTACCGCCTGATGGTAAGCGGTAACTGTTGCATATAGACGTTGGCTACACCGGACATGTCGACCCTGTAGAATCCGTTTAAGTTTTATTGGACTGTTTATTTTGGCGTATTACCCATTCATATTTTAACTATAAATCTTCCTTAATATTATACTTATTATACATATATGTATATTGAGCCATATAATATCAACTTAGTCTTTAATTTATGTATTCCAATCTTAAACTGTAATTCTAGACAGTTTTGATGTAGTATTATTATGACATATAATTATGACAAGTGTTGATATTTTTCGAAGATCACTGTCGATATTGCAACATGCAAAACTCCAGAAATAATATTAATGACTAGACATAATATTAAGGTTCAGAGGAATTTAGACACTATCGTATTGAAACATGCTTCATTTTAGTGCACTTGCTCTCTAACTATGATAGTGTTCAATTGACTGGGCAAATCAAAATCTTTATTGATGTAAGTCGCTATGTTTAGAAAGATGCAACTTGGAATGTTTAAATTCATCAACATTATTTATTTGGTATCAATAAGAGCATGGTACATATGTATATGTACCATGTATATATATACTTAACATTTAAATAGATACATACACCATTATTAAAGACATATGTAATTAAAATTTATTATAATGTGTATTCTGCAAAATTTCTAATTAGTAGGGAAAAGAAAAAAATAATATGTGGTTCATAACAAAATTTTAAAATCGACGGCACAGTTGATACAATGGTTGAGTGGTTGGGTGTCGCGGGTTCCATCCCCGTACGGAACAAATACCCATGATGACATTGGGCGTTTGTGAATATTTGTGTTCGTAAAAGCATCCACAACACAAGAAATTCCTAGTGTAGACAAATGCTTTTTTTATTAAAAATAAATAAATAGTGAGTTTTTTATAGATTTACAATGTCTCGCTCCAATCAACAAGCTCAAAATTATATGTAAAAAAACGCACACAGCGTCTCTCGTTCCGTTCAGGGAATCACGCTTCACGGTTTCAAAATTACGATCGTATTGCAGAGAAATTTAAATTACAAAGAAAAAACTATTTTTAAAACACCGTGGAACATCTTCTTATTTTGGATTGTGTTTATATTTACGACGGTGTTGTGTTATTTTCAAAATATTTTTGATTCTCTAATCCATTAATCAATTTCCCAAAACTAATGACGAATAGTCTATCATACTAATTTTTTTTTTTTATATTCTTAAAGTTGAGTTGCATTTCTTTTTTAGTTTAGTTTTACTATCATGACAAGATGTATCATATACCCGGTTAAAATTCTTGTTAGGATTCAAACCATTAATCTAATTTACTATACATTAAAAAACTTAAATCTAGTTTAACTATACCTACTATACAAATTGGCATTCAACATAATCAATACAATTCTAATCGTAACATTAAATTACAGTGACGAAATCGAATGTCTAGAACCGATAGAGGTCGTGAGCTACAAGATCGGAGTATGCAAGGTGTCTCCTAAGGGCAAAGACTGCTCCACAGTCTTCAAGAGTCTGGGATACAATGCAGCCAGCAACACCAGCGTGGTGCTGTGCAAGCCCAAGACCGGCAGGATGCACCAGATCAGGGTCCATTTGCAGTACTTGGGTAAGTGGAAATAAGACCTAGATTTTGGTATCCAAATTTTCTGAACACTTCTGAACACAACATTTTTTGAACACACATTTAAAATTCTTTTAAATTGAAACATAAAGCTACAAGATTTAAAGGAGCAAATTGTATAGCTTATTCTAAATAAATAAAAATAAATATATATATATAAATAATAATTAATTAAATAAGAAAATAAATAATTTGCTTAAAATAACAAAATTAAGCTATTAGTAATTATAATATTTTAGTCATTTTCTGCCAGCATAGAAATATAATAATAATGTTCTTTATTTTCTTCAAGTTTTACAAGTTCTTTACGTATGCTAAGTTTATATTATAAATTAACTGATATCACCAAGACTCCCTGCACTAGGCTGGGCCTGTCCTGCAGAAAGCTTTGTCATAATAGTTACTCTCTCTCTTTCTTTCTTTCTCTTTCTTTCTCCCTCTCTCTCCCCTTCTTAGCCTTCAGCAGTTTTAGAATGAGAGTACAAATTTCCATGTTTTCCCTCAGGTTACCCAGTGGTGAATGATCCTCTGTACAACCACCCGGTGTTCGGGCCTCTCCGCGGCAAGGGTGGCGACACGGGCGGCAAGACCGACGAGCAGTTGGTCAGGGACCTCATTGCCATCCACAACGCTGAGAACTGGCTCGGTGTTGACGCTGCTGATGATGATATGCTGTTTTCGAAGCCTGTGTCTGATGACAAAGGTAGGTTCTGTTAGATTTGTTGACCTTGTAGGGCTATGAAGTATTCGTAGTGAAATATTTAGAATGTTCCATTCAACTCTTTGTTATTTGTATGTGAGATTTGGTGCCATTTTTAGCGATTAATAAACCCCAGACGTAAAACAATGGAGAAGTTATTTTTAGCTATTTTTGTTTGATAAAATACAATTAGATCCAATAACGTGTCCAATTATTATGGAATCATTAAAGTACTCGCTCGTAACGTTTACAATATTGGACTAACTAATGACTTAAAACCAGAGAAGATCCATCAAAAATGTTTTAATTCTATCTTTACCACTTTGAAGGTTGTTTATAAGCAGTTCAGGGGCTTTAACCGTGTTCAAATAAACAGTTGGAGAGGATGACTGTGACACAGGACTAGCATCGAGGGAGTCTTCGCCGAGGCTTGAGTCTCCAGCGCCAGGAGTTACACCTTCCACTATCATGACCCGTACGTTTCTACCTGCAAACATAAGCATTACTTTTTTATAACTATAAACTAAGATTATATTGAAAAAAGTGTTCCTTTACTGCATAAACGTTAATGTGCCCGACATGGTCCATAGTTGTTCGTTTAATTTCAAAGCTTACATCTTTTATTTTCATTATGGTATGCAATAAAGTATTGAGTGATACTTTCTTCAAATTTTCATCTTCAAGATTTTCAATGGATGTTAGTTGGATTAAATAAGCTTGATTATTAAGCATTGCTTCTTTCTTACTGACCTGCCTTTATTAACAATTGACTTGCTAATATTATATTAATAATATCGCAAACGATCGTAAAATCAGTGGAATCAACAAACATAAAAGATGCAGCAAAGGAGAAATTCTTTGCAACAATATTTAAATATTGCCTAAAATTGAGTACCTATTTAAGCCATAAACTCATAAAGAAAACGCTTAATTTTGTCTTATCATCACTATTTTCCTCATCAGCAACGCTCCCGAGCCCATCAAGTGCTGCGGAGGCCCCGATGGAGGTGAACTCTCTGGCACCGTGTTCCATGGCTTTATCACCGGTCGCTTCACCATCACTAAATGAGGACTCCAATGATGCCAAGGTATGGATAGGATACTTTGCATACTAAATAACACTACCAGAGTTTCGTAAGCATAGAATACTCGATGTAATTGATATTAAGGCTGAGTAATATACTGGTGAGTTAATCTTTAATTTAAATACGGTCGAACACTGATTTCCAACATACAGGCTTACCTATTTTGGAAATCTGTATTTAACAATTAATTTGTATTACCTCTAACAATCTCTATTCTAATTAGACACTGTAAAAATCCTTTGATTAACTTTGATTAAAATAAAGAATTTATTATTATTATTAATCTGGGCTACAGCGCTTCTAAATATTCTGCCGCTAAGTTTCAGAATAGAATAATGTTAGCACACAGGCCAGTGAAATTGTTGGGTAGATGAGATTTCAGAACTAAAATCTCAACATAGTATTATATTCAGGTATTGTTAGCGTCCATAGGTTACGATCATCGTGTGCTATTAGTATCACACCAGTTCCACTAAAATACTTTATCTGTTTCCCGAAAACCACGGACAGACACTTTTACTGACGCATTGGCGCATGCACAAATATCATCTTGCTTATGTGTTTAAGTTTAATATTAAAATCAAAAATATTGGCATGTATTTTTATCCATTATGACAATTTCCATAATTAATTTATCTGATAGTTTCACTAAATCTATAAAATCTAAATAAATTACTCATACGCTACTTTGATTGAATCAACATCTAAACGGAATTGGTAAATTAGGTTCGCCAAACTCAAATTAACGTCTGGAACGCGTAACATCTGCTAGAAGTCTAATTATTTGATCCTAACGAGATTTTGTTGAATTAGCTTTAAAGTTAGCCGTTAAAGCTATAGTACTTCTCGCACTAACTCAGATAATACGAAAATTAATGGGTTCATACGGTTTCAGGGACTTACTAAGCTACTCATGTCGTGGAGTCTACGATTTTTATCTGACACACAGAACCCCGTCTCTATCTCCCTATTGATGCAGATTTTATCGGTACGACTCCGACACATCCTGACCTCCGCTCTCCTTCCTCCGCCTAATTGATTCAGTATAAAGAAAACTGTTGTGAGAAATCTTACATGCATGTCTAAGAGTTTTACTCGACGGGCGCGGCGGCGCGGCGTGTCAAGTATGCCATCCCACATTCGGACAGCTTCTGGACTTATGGACTTATGGACTTATGGACTTATGGACTTATGGACTTATGGACTTATGGACTTATGGACTTATGGACTTATGGACTTATGGACTTATGGACTTATGGACTTATGGACTTATGGACTTATGGACTTATGGACTTATGGACTTATGGACTTATGGACTTATGGACTTATGGACTTATGGACTTATGGACTTATGGACTTATGGACTTATGGACTTATGGACTTATGGACTTATGGACTTATGGACTTATGGACTTATGGACTTATGGACTTATGGACTTATGGGCTTATGTACTTATGGACTTATGGACTTATTATTCAGCCTAATCTCTATAATTTTAGGAGGCTGGGCATGCGATGCTAGGCACATCGCATGCCCGTTAAGAAACAAATTCAGGCACACAGTTGAGACAACTGATAATTGCCTGTATCCTGCTTTTCTTTACACTACTATTATATTTAGTATTTATCAAGTTTGTCAAATTAGTTAACAATATGGAACTGCTTTTGTATGATGCAAGGATTGATGAGAATCGTGGTATTATTCAACCAAAAAAATAACTAGCAAGGTATTTTTGAGGGTATATAAGGTTATATTTTCATTGACAGTCTGACAAAGTGACAGTGGCGACGCAGACCGGGTGTACGCCGGCTGCCAGTAGCCAGGCGAGTGGTCTCGCCAGTAGCTCGGCCTGCGGCTCGACCGACGCGCTGTCGTCGGACCCTCACTGCTACGAGTGCCGCGTCAGGTACCGGGACCCCAGACCCCGCGACCTCGTCATGTACCTGCATGCATGGAAGTACAAGGTAAGACAAAGAAAGAAAGACAGTTTATTCTCGTCTAATACCGCTTTCCTTCAGGCAAGTAGTAAGCTTGTTTGCTATACTTATGGTATATAAAAAAATATGAATGTGACGCACATACATAACATTTTTTGGAACGTAGTTCTTTATCGCGCGTTGCGAAAGGGGGCTAGACGGAAAAAAATATTAAAGAATAAACTATTTTTAATTCAAGTAAATATGGACACCTTTTAAAAATGTCTGTGTTGTTAACAGGGACCCGGCTGGGAATACGAAACTGAGCTGCCACAGTGGGCGAGCATTAACTGGGACGAGCCAGAAAACTCATAGTTACAGGGATTGCCACCACTGCAGAAGCGCCTCGCCACACTTTATATATCACGAAATAGAAAACAATATTACAATCATCAGCGATTCTTTTAAATCTTCAGACAGCTAGAGGGATCTGCCATCTCACATTATTGACGTAAAATGACAAAGACAAAAACATATTTCTATTCACCTGTCCTTATCATTTAATGGCAATCAGGTGAAAAGGCAAAAATAAAGTGGTGGTTATTTCAAAATTAATTTTCTAAATGTTTTGTAATTGATTTTCGTCTTTGACATAATGGCCTGTAGTTATTTTAAGATATATTTACGTTCATAATTGAAATCAGCATATTTTGCAGTAGACTAGTTTTGGACCTTATGTATTAAAAATAAGGTTGAAATTAATTTTACCGCATATATTGCTGAATTTCCCTACGTATTAGGAAATACTTGATTCTTTTACACACAAAACGCTATTATTGAGTGGCAGTAAACACTTGGAAATTAAATTATAAATAATTTTGTGACATTTTAAAACAGAAATGTTTTAAAGTTAATATCTTTATCCACTTTTAGTTATGACAAACCCAAATAAAAAACATTGACTTATTAAAAATGAAATTATTTAACACAAACACAAGATCATATAAAATTATACCAAATAGCGAGGCGCCATTGAGAAAAAAAAATCTTAGCTGTTACACAGTGTTCTACGCTAAGTTTTGTAATTAACATAAGTGAGAGTTAAAGTAAGAATACAGTTATTTTAACAGCGTTGAAAATCGCAGTTGTGGCAAAGAAAACATTGAAAAACAATTTTAGTCGATTTTAGAGCACATTTTCAATTCTCTCTATAGCGATTTTCATTTCGATTTCTTTTAGATTAATATCATTTTGTGAGTTCAGTTCCTAACGGCCTAAAGTATTCGGTCAAGCTTTTTAGTAACGTAGATATCGTAAGAAAATTGTAACAATTTGTAATATGTACCATTTAAATAGTTATATCGCTTAAACGAGGCAGGGTCGGAACCACAATCATAAATGAATTATATTAAAACTATAATTCTTTTTTAAAAATAATTAAGTAACGGTGGGATAGCTCTTCTAATGTTACGACGGAATTTCGGCGGAATTTTTACAAAATGAGCAGTAAAATTAAATTTTATCGATGACGAATCGGCAAAAATGTGTTTTCGTCATTTTTAAATATTTTTTTAAGATGGAGAACAGGTGTCTTTGTACTGGGTACATCTTTGAGTCGCTTTTAAAATAATGTTTGGGAAAAATTGAAATAAATATTAATTTCAATGAAATATTGGACCACTGCTATATTTTCTTATTATCTTAAAAGAAAAAACGTAAAATAGGACCACTGTTTAATAGAAAAGCTATCTCTGTAATATTAGAGGTTTACAATGAATGCATAAGTAAATAAAAGATATGAAAATATTACATAAATATGTCGCATTTTGGTCGGCGGCGATTCTAGAAACGCCGCCATTTTCGGCTTCCATAGTTTTGAAGTAGTGATTTAAAAATATTTGGATATAAAACCATAAAATTTTGTACTTTAAATACATTAACAGGAATTTTTGAAAACGTTCAGGCCAGTTGTGATATGCATTTAAAGTATCTTTTTTATTTAACATCTTTTAAAAGACAACTTTCAAAACGGTTTTTACTTTTAACATGACTTAGCTCTAAAGAGTCAGTAAGGGGAGATTCCGCAGTCAATTCAAAGCAGCAGATCCTAAAGACAAGTTAAAAAATCGTTTGTGTTTATTTTTCTTTTTTTAAGTTATTTTGAGTGTGTAGTGTTTAAGTTAAAGGGCGTATACAGTTTTGGTTTTTAGTCAATTTCAAATTAATTAAAGGTTTCTGTACACTATAAGCATGTTAGGAGCTACTTGAAACGATGTTGAGCGAGAGCGAGAAAAATAATCTACATTACAATTTTACAAACATTTCCACACACTTCCTTTATCATATCAGTGTTAACTATACCAATATTCTTACTTTTTTTACGCATAATATGCTTTTAAAGAAATTCCGATCTCTCTTCACGTATTAAAGACAAAAAATATGCACATAAAATATGATCGCGTCTCTCCTTCCCACTACAACTCTCGTAGCTCCTCATACGCTTTTAGTATAGGGAAGTCTTATGCGTAAGGGTTCGTTGAACTCAAATGTATATTGTCCTTGCCGGTTCCTGTTTCGTTTCATTTTTTCAAAATTTGGATTGTTTTAATTCTTTTGGAACACGGCAACTTGTATGATTGTTTTTTATATGTATCTATTAGTGTACTGTAGCATTAAAAAAATGTAAAAGACATTTTCTTGTGACACCGATTTTTGTTTGCGACGACTCGAATGGATATCGAATAATAATCGATAAAGGTTTTTATCGATATATCGAGTATGTAACTTAAAAACGTCGCATTCATAAATTACTTAAATATTATTCTCACGAGCTTTCGTAAACTTAGTTTGGTATAAAGTATATATAATATATATTTTTCTTACTTCTAGTATAGTGGCAGCGACCGATATACATACATATATATACAATTATTGTTATTTATTATGAAATTGCGTATGATTTTGGAATAAAAGGTCTTGAATTATTTTACATCTTTTCGTTTTTCTTTGACTCATAAAATACATAAATACATATTAATTTTGATACCAAAATCTAAACACATTTCCCATAATAGGATAAGGTATTTTGGTTTTATTATTTCGTTGATCCTCATTCCATGTCATAGCAATTTCAATGTTATTGCTATCGGCTATAGGTACATGTAAATACGCTGATTGTTATTCTACGCTTTCCGTTCAAGCTAAAATCATGCTGGCAAATCATAATCTGTTTTGGGAACAAAACCATTGATATTTAAGAGCGGTAATGATTGAAAAAAACTATATAAAAAACAGTCAAATAAAATACCTCTGTTTAGTTTAATAATCCAAATATTCGTGTTTTAATTTTTATATAATATAGTACATTGTAAAATATTGTAGTGTGTACAAAATAAGATATTGTCTGTGGCATATCACCTAGGTACCACCTAAAGTTAATTGATTTGTTGATTGTGGATAATTGAGACCATTGGTGACGATTTTGATATTATACGTAATAAATCAAAATGGAGCTTATGAGCGTAAAAACATAGGAACTCAATTCCCATCTGACGTCATATGAATACAATATTGTGTTTTGTTTCATATTTAATGTTGAAATAAACTTTGATAATTAATTACCTGTCAATGTGTCTATTAGCTTTACCGATCAACAAGTCAAATAATTTTAATCCGAAATATATTGTTGTATTTTTATATAGTATGTAAGACCCGTTCATAATATATATTCTGTTAAATGTTAGGTGAGTTACAGAACGGTAATTGAGCTTGAAGAAAGGCTGGCGACGTATTTGCGATTTTCTTTAGAGATGACACTTGCGACTATTTAGTCGCATCTGCAGTAAAATAAAATAAAAATTGATTATCTTCGCTTTTTAGTGGAAAAAAATAGGATGATTTAAAATTCTTAAACTTTTATTTATGTTTGTCGCGCTGTCGATTCATTTATTTATAAGAAAATTTTCATGTGCCTTCTCAAGATAATGGTAAAAAATAAAGATAAAATTGTAAAACGTTTTTGACTACAGTATAATTGTTACACTTTTAACATAAGTAGTGTTACATTTGGCACTGACGAGCTTCATGTTGTAAAATTTAGGTAGAGGACAATATAAAACAGATTATTATCAGCAAAACAAATTAAGATACCTCAAAATCTGATGTGGGTGTTTCAAAATCACTGACTTGCTTTTGTGTAACGTACTAATTTTATCGATGAGGTGTAAGTTATAATAGCTAGAGTTCAACCATCACAAATGTTGGTTCAAACTTCAGAAACTGATAATATTTCTATAGCATAAAAAAGGGAATAAAACGCACAAAATACGATGCGAAGTTCTACCGTCAAAATCTGCGAAGCATTTATGTCGCGTCGCATCGTAAGTTGTGTGGCCAGCCTTATCGATTCCAATTTCAAATACACATAAAGCAGGTCGTCCTCTACATAGCTTTAGAGAGAGAGCTCGTTTTTTGGCACAGTTTTGCAAAAAAAAACACACGTTTGTGATTATATTTTGCATAATTTATGATTTTATTTTGTAATGATTGTTTTTTTTCTTTTTTTTTTTTACTAATTAGTATTGTCATTGTGGTCGTAATGGTGCCATAAGTAATGGCTTGCGAAACTTGCGTTTTATAACAAGTTGTGTTGTATTATTTGAACGATGACAAAATGAAAGACAATTTGTTAATTTAATAAGTATTTCGTAATTAAGAATATAATAGTGTTTCCTTCTTTAGATTCGTGTTATAAGAATTCATGTTTCCACTTAAATTTAATTAGAATAAAAGTCATCATTGAATTTTGATGTTTTATTTCATTTCCACTCCACCTCTTAACAATCTGGCAATAGGAATGGGTCAAACAATTCATCATTATCAACCCATTAACCGTCTCACTGCTGGGTCTCCTCTCAAATGAGAGGAGACCCGTGCCCGTACCCGTGGTAGTCCACCACGCTAGCCTACTGCGGGTTGGCAGACTTCACATGCCATCGAGACAAAGCTCTCAAGCAAGCAGGTTTCCTCACGATGTTTTCCTTCACCGTTTGAGCATGTGATAAATACGCACATAACTTACGAAAAGTCAGTGGTGCATGCCTCGGGTTCGAACTCAAGACCTTTGACATGTCAGTCCACTAGTCACAGGCTACCACAGCTCTCAGTCAAACAATTACTAGAATTAAATTAAATGTAACCGTTAAAAAATAAACATAGTTTCCACGGTAGATCTTGAACATTATAAAAAATATTAGACATTGAAATAAAACTACTTTGAACGGATTTTATCGTGACTAAGGTATAATTCCGCAATAAATATTTTTATTAAAAAAAACTGTCTTGACTGCCTCGTTGGTCTAGTGGTTTTAAGTGCGACTACTGAACAAAAGGTCCTAGAGTTAGATTCTCAAGTCGTGCAAGAGTTTTTTTGGGATTTTCTATAAACCTTCCCATTCGGCGACAATAATCGCCATGGTATGGATATTTCTATTATAGCGATGTTCTGACACATTTAAAACATTAACAATTAGTACCAACTACCTTAAGTCTTCTATTTATCTTATTGAAGACGTGAAAATACAAATAGAAACAATAAAAAGCATTACCCTACTTTCCCATGGCGCAGTTGGCGAAAAGGTCTTCGTTAAAATGAGACTAAGTACCTACGTAACACGACTACATCTCCCAATAGTGTCGGGTCCCACTACTGCCTATAACAGGGGTGGTCAACCTGCGGGTCGCGAGCCACATGCGGCTCTTTGAAGGATAATTTGTGACTCTCGATAAATGTACCCGAGTTCCCTTATCATTTTTGCAAGAGCATAATCCAGATTTCTATATATGTCGTCATTTTTTGTGTTTTGGTAGTTTTTTAAGTGAGACAAGCTTTTTTTATCTTTATCTACCGACAGAGAGGCGGAAGCTAGTCTCACTTAAAAAATACCAAAATATAAAACAAAGCTTTTTATATGGTGATAAGGGGGCAAACTAGCAGGCAGCTCACCTGATGGTAAGTGATGACCGCCGCCCATGGTCATTTGCAACACCAGAGCCTTGCAAATGCGTTGCGAAACCCCTTAGAATCCCCATGCTGTCAGAATAGTCACTCCCCCAATGAGCTCTGATAACCTTACTCACTCGCAGAAAGACAACTATTGTTGATTCACTGTGGTCTTCTACAGGGTAATTTGGATGACCCTTTTTGGGCCCCAACGACCTAGATCACCTAGATTCAAGCCAAGCTCCAGTCCAAGCCATTGAAAACTGGCTCGAACTATAAATGAGCTTGGCCACCCCTGACCGATAACTTGAGAGGAGAGACCCTTAGCATCCCATTTCAATTAGGTGTTCGATTGAAGGGCGCACTCCAAATGAAGTACCTTTTAGAGAAACGTATGATCTTTAGGAGATTCTGCGAAGATCGAGACTCGATTCTGGAATCGCACGAGTCTTTTTTTTATTCTTTTTGGTAATGTGAGATAATTTATTGTTTCATTGTCAAATTGGAAATGAAGCCAATTCATACTGCATTGTATATTTTATTTAATACCTATTGAATTTCTTGCTAGCTATTCCCTGAAAGATCTTTTTGGTTTTGTGACAATTCAAAACTACAGGACTATGTAATGCTTTAATTGTAATAAAACACTTAATTTTGACATTTCTCTACGGACTTTTTAATTCATAAGCTTAATAATTCATAGGCCTCAAGCGCGGCTCTTAAGATCCTGAGTTGAATTATGTGGTCAAACGCGTTAGAGGATTTTTTAATGAAATTCTAAGAAGCAGTTTGGGTAGGTATGCGTTCGGTTAATGACAGTAGGCTTACGCCTAATACATAGTGAAAGATACAGATAAACTGTAAGTTTAAAAATTACCTTTCTGCCTTACTCTTAAGGAATACAGGCGTAATGGTATGTTACCTATAATGACTTCTTGATTTAACAGAAATTCATAGTCGATATAATTTCGGGCGCACGATATTTATCAATCGTTGTGGAAATCGGACGGTGGGCCACGATTATTGAGTAATAGACATCATACTTTTTACATACACAAATAGTCGTATTGCGATTCGGACCCCTAGAGGTCGATTCTCGAGTAATAGACTTCAAACAAATTTTCGCAAACACAAATAATAATCAAACAGGGAACTATGTATGTGCAGGACATCCAAATATGATCACCTCATGATGGAGAAGTCATGCCGTCAGCTGTTCTTAACTCCAAAAAACCTGTTCAAAGACTTACCAACAGTCGATCGGCTACCCCTTACGTGCTTAACCTTTCAAAGCCACTCGATATGAAGAGCTCTCGACTCCATTCGAAGTGGAACACCTTTGTAAAGCCACATTTAAGTGGAGATGGGTCAACCTGATAAAATATCATCAAGGACAATTCTTCGCAACGTAGAGAGCAGAACGGTAACTGCTTAACATAAAATTACGCATAATGAAAGTAGAATACTTACTTAAATTTATTGTATTAGGTAGATTTTGTAATAAGCACCCCATCAATATTGGTTTTTACTCCTAGATTCAGAAGATTGATTTTAAATATTCAGTGTGGATAATCTTCATATTTATCATCTAAACATTAAATTACATTTTTCAAACGATTTCACAAAAAGCAGGACGTTCAGTTGTATTTTAGTGTGTGTGTGCGTGCGTGCGTGCGTGCATGCGTGCGTGCGTGCGCACGTGAGTGCGTCCGTGCGTGCGTCCGTGCGTGCTTGCGTGCGTGCGTGCTGGCTGTGTGTGTGTGTTTGTGTATAATGTGCGATATCTTCACCAATTGCTGATTGATTTTAATTATTGATCCCGCATACAAACTTCGACCCCTTTTTGTCCTTTTAAGGTATTATTTCAGGGACAAAAACTGTTCTATCTCCTCTCCCGGGACTCAAACTATCTTCATACTAAATTTCAATTAATTCGATTCAACAGTACAAGCGTGACAGTGAACAGACAGACACACTTTCGCATTTATAGTATTAATAAAAGTATGGATATACATATTAAGCTACACGATACACAAGCATATTATATTGTTAGCCTAACAACGCTTATGCCCAGAAAAACGCTGTCCATCTATTCTTAGCCGAGACGCATAGCCCGTCAACCCAACTCAACTGGAAAATTTCAAAAAACAAATAAAAACGCCGCGGTATACTTATATTCTAGCAATTTGTTTAAAAGAAATGAAATAACGAGATTAATGAAAGGTGTAAAAATTGAACAACTGAGGCTCGTAATAAGGGTTGCGTGTCCACCCCCCGGAGGAAGTGTCGTGATGGATGACGCTACGGTTACTATGCATGTTTTTTTAAATTTATTGTTGGTAGGGTTGGCGCATTTACTTTTTATGTTATACAAGCTTTTACCTGCGACTTTTTCAGCGAAGATTTAATAATTGTACCCAAACTGCTTATTTATATCGTTTTAACATACAAACTTGCACACCCTTTTCGCCTGTTTAAAGGATGATATCCGGAACAAAAACGTGTGTATCTCCTTCCCCGAGACACAAAATATCTATACCTATACCAAATTTATTTTAAATCGGTTCATAATATTAACTAGTATGTATAATATAGGTAAAGTGACGAATTTGAATCATAATCCTAAATTAGTAATGCTAAATAAATTTCTAAGCTTACTAGTTAGCTAGATTTGCACCAGGTCAATCAGGGTAGGATTGGCGTCTATAGAGACACAAGGTTACATTAAATATGCCTAGAGGAATCCCTTTTGAAATTCTCAGCAGTCTTTTCAAGCTCGAAGTTTGGACTTCATACGCAATCGAGAAAACTCAGAATGAAGGTTTCCTCACTATGTTTGCCTTCGCCGTTTGCGCATGTGATAAATGCTCTGGGTTCGAACTCGAGACCTTGAACTGTCCACTAGTCACACCACTATGGTATCACAGCTTTTATTATGTTAATAAATGTACATATATCTTTTTTGTTCTTAGTCCTTGACGCGTGCCACCCCTATATCACATAGCACTTCAGTCTGACATCTTAAAGTTTCATATCGCGTACATCTCGCACGTCATAGTATAATTAGAATACTTATGAAGTTTTTAATAAAGTTAACATAAAAAGTGTTAGTATTATTAAATGGATAAATCAATGCAATACTTATGTAATATAAAAATATATTGCCGCCATACATGCTAAGCATTTATCTATATACATAAAACTGTTAAGTCGGATTGTGTAATCGTGAAAAACTCAAAAAAATCTGCAACACGATACAACACAATCCCCTTCAAATATTGTTCTAGTCTATTTTCAATCACAACACAAGTGGGTATGTGCTAAAAAGTTTTCATATGTTTAATAAAATAGCTTCAATATGAATTCTTTACGAGAACGTCCGTGAATACAAGATGTAATGTAAAAACGTTAGATCTAACAAATTAGCTAATAATATCATTGCCTTTTGGTTTGTATTTGAATAAATGTCCCTTAGAAATACCTACCCAGATGCCCTAAAAGAAAAATATATCATGCCTTATTGTTTTAAGCCCAATATAGGTGTAAATTCAACGCTAAACAGAATGTATAGAGAGAAGAATTTATTCATATAAGTTTTATCTGATGCTGACAAAGCTGAAGCCGCTATCTGACCTCCTGATCTCAATTTCTAAACTCTGACCACCATTAATGAGTATCATAGGACCCCCGGGACCCCAAAACCAACAGCTCAACATGCTCCCCAGGGCACAGAAGGTCTTTTAATCTTATCTTATGATATAACCTAATTTTCTTCAGTCGTCTACACCTACCCATAATATGCAATATTTCAATTCAATAAGACAATCACAAGCTCTGTCGATCTAAATTAACTTTATATTATCAGTAAAATTATACTAAAGCTATGATTAATGGAACAAGGATTCAGACAGCACTGACCTAAAAGCATTGATGTTAAATAAATAGTTACAATATGCTTTAATAAACCATAAGATTCCATTTTTAGATTGTATTGTACAATGTATGCTATTTGCTTTAATAATATTGTGTTACAATTGTTGTAACTGTTACTAAAGTGCCATTTCATCTTTCAGAACTTATATGAGCTCCATCATCATCATCATCATCATACCAACCGATAGACGTCCACTCACTGCTGGACATAGGTCTCCCCCAATGTTCGCTGCGACGGCGACGTCCGGTCCAGATTCCAGCGACCTTTACAAGGTCGTCGGTCCATCTTGCCGGGGGCCTTACCACGCTGCGTCCAGAACGGGGTTGCTTAATTTAAATTATATTAACATTAAAATGCATTGATAATACTAAACAGTTAATCCATTCTTGTTAGCTGTCTTGTTGTCTGAATTGTAGCGCATGCTCCTCAATCAAACCACAACTCGCTTTATCGTACTGCCATTTAAGCACTATAATAATATCTCAACGTCTGAAGGTAACGACTTGATTGATGGCTTAACGTGCCTAAAAGATTGTCGTCGTAGATTATCATTTGCGGTTCTAGTTACCTTATCTGAGGCATTATGTCCCGCAGGTAATTGCCGACAGTAACCTTGGGCGAAATAATTGTCTAGCCACTGTCAACTTCAACAAAAATTGTTCTATATATAGAAATGATTTATTTTATTTTCGTAGTAGATTAGGATAGCTCTCACCTAAGCAGCAACAATACACAAGTAGGCTTAACGAGTTAACTTTATTTATGGGTAGGTATTTATGATCAGATATTTCCAAATTAATATACATATATGAAACTGTGTCTGCCTGTCTATCTGCTTGTTACGTTGTCAGGTCTAGATGGCAGAACAAATTTACGCTACACTAGCGCCCCTTTCGGCAAATTCAGACACGATAGCTCTCATTAAAGCTACCGTGTTTTAGAAGACGAATTACTCGCGTACAATTTACCGCGAACACCGGCTTCGGGCGTGGATTCGATGAAACGGTCGCTAATGGTTGCCGGACGTCCGGATCAGCCGGCAAATGATCCGGACACAATGCCGGATGGTGTGCACAAGACGGCAGTAATTACACCCAGCTATATCTGCGCAGGTAACACTTAAGAAGGTGTAATTTATGAAAAGTTTACACTCGGTAAAATAGCGAAATTCGTTAGAAATACTTATGAATTTTTGTGCTGAAGATACTAAGGCTACGGGTACCCGTTCTGTGTAAGTCGAGTTGTCAATAATTATATCAAATATGAAGGGCATTGATATTCATTATAACATCAGACAAATAGCTCAGTTTGCCCGTATCCATGGATGCGGTATAGAATCCGAAACGAGAATGAGCTTGAATGTGGAATGAGCTTACCGAGTGGGTCTTCTCCGATAGATATAATCTGGGTGTCTTTAAATCAAGAGTGAATCGGTTTCTTCTAGGTAAGCGCTCTCTATCGTAGATCGCAGTGTCGCTTAACATTAGACGTACTGGCGGTCAAAACGCTCATCGTTTTGACATCATCAAGACAACATCAAGTTGAATGTTATTATTCAACCGAAGTCAAATCTGTAAAAGTAGTTTTATTTTTCCCTACCTGAAACAAAGGTTTGCAAAAATCAGGCAGGACGTTTCGTATGTTTCATAATTATGTTCAAATACGGCCATTTTTAGTTTTATCTATTACATATTAAGCCACTGTATACCATAGTAAGGCGTAAGGTTTTTATTGCTTGAGAAAAATGTACTATATCTTGTAAAATAATTTAAATAAAGTTTTTATTTTTTATAATTTTATTTAAGCCCTTCAGGGCTTTTAGGCAGCTGGCAGTGACTGGAGAAAAAGAGCCGAAGATCGAGTTCTGCCAGCTCTGTGGCGTTCTCTGGGGGAGGCCTACATCCAGCAGTGGACGAATATAGGCTGATGATAATGATGATGGGCTTGTAACCACCTACTAACCACGCTGAAATCATTGTGGAATCTGTGACAAAGATGTCAAGGCCGTTAAAAATTAAAAAGCACAATAATTATAACTGGGTTGTGTATCAAAGACTAAAAAGCCTGGTGGCATCTTACCCTCACGATATCGATATTGGCCGATGATCGGCTTGAAGAGGGGTAATGACTGTAGCTTAGTGCAAAGTACAGATACTTTGTAGACTAAGTATCAGTAATATGCACTAGATGAGAATCTAGGTTAGCTGTTGGATCTTTTCAACCACTTGTCAGTCCCTAAATACCTAGTATCGTGACTAATTTGACTTTAAAGAACCACAAGATGCACTTCATCTGGCCTAGTCACCACGCAAAGTGAATGGCTTTTTGGAGGGCTACACTCAAAGACTAAATACTCGTTGGCTACACTAGAGTTGACTAGAGGCCTTGAGTATTTCTTACAATTTTGGAGTTTACAGCCTCGAATTTTGGGGGCAGCAGTCGGTAGTTTTCTAGTCAAACAGAACCAAAAATGTAGAGAAAGTAAATATATCAGTTGAATTATCTTTCGTGTGTTTTATTGAGTACAGTTTAGTTTATCAACAACAACCATCCATTCCATTTATCACAACTATCTATTAGTCGATATCTTATTGATAAGTTATCATTACTTATCAACTGTAGTGTTTTACCGCGTCCATATTTATTTTGCTTCGGAACGTGTAAAGTAATTACTGAATATTTAGGTTGTTGTTGTAAATATTTATTTATATATAAGTAAATTTCATTGTAAGGACTGCTTAATTTGTTTAAGTGATTGAGTGTATTTTGTGAGTTCTCTGTATTTTTCCTGAACGAATTATGGATGAAAGTACACCAGACATTAAAGGTTTTAACCTTAATCCTTCAAATACCAGGTAAGTCTAATACCAGGTTTTTTTTAAATATTGCTTTCAATAAACTTACTAAGTATCTTAGAGTATTTGAAACATACTCAACTAGATATTTTTCTTAAATGTTTGGTTAGTAATTCTTAGTCATAATTATTATATGATTATTTCGTAAGTCATTACGGCCTCTACCAATAAGAAGATTTTTATGTATGTATTTTTATTGTATAAGAATAAAAATAATCTAGTATGACAACAAAAATAAAATATAAAGATAAACAAATAAAACAGAAGGCATGATAACAAAAAATGGTAGGTAGTACCTACTATATTACCTACTAGGTACGTCATATGAGCCATAGATAACTTCTATGAAATAATGTGTTTTGAGACAATTGCAATAAGTATGATTCAAGTAACTTTACTAATACTATTTATTTAAAAGTGATATTTATGTGAAAATATAATAAGGAATATGTAAATATGTTACAAAGTCGCATTGGGTTAGCCTGTAAGGCTAGACTATATGTACGTAAATAAAAAAATCAATATACTGCGATAAAAGCCGCAAAACAATAGTTTTATTTTAATGTTTGTATATTTGCTAGATTTGGCTTGCAATTAGTTAATAAACTAGATTAAAATATAATATGTATGTAGATTTTTTATCAACTTACGGTACAGGAAAAACCGCTGGCAGAAAATTATATATGTATAACATAAACCAAAATGAGTAATTTAAAGTTACTACAACTATCAATTATCTAAATTCAAGTATCAATTTTGGTTTGCAGTAACCCACTAATCGTCCCAGATGAAGAAGGTCCAAGGTTCAACCGCGATGGTATATACTATGACATGAGTGGCAAGAAGTACCTCATAGTATTGAACCAGCACACTTACAAAAGGACCAGATATTTTAAGTAAGAATCATTGAGGTCAGATCTCTATCAGCCCAGATGCAGCTCAGTAGCTTTACAAGAAAAATATTACCATTACAACGCTCTTCAATTACATATCAGCCTATTGCCGTCCACTGCCGAATGTAGGCCTCACCCAAAGCGTCAATCATCCCGGTCTTGGGCAGCTCGCATCCATCCGCTGCCAGCCACCCTCTTCAAATCGTCGGTCCATCGTGTCGCAGAGCATACACTACGTTTGGGATTACTGTTAAGCTATATATGATAGCCGGTGGTTTGACCAGTGAATTGTGAAGTCTGGCCTTGAGATTGATGCCAAGACACGTAACTTCTAAAAGTCAGTTCAGCACTGTCATTCAGAATTCACTTGCATATTTATTATGCTTAAAAATGGTGACGTAAAACATCATGAGGTCTGCCCACACTACTCGCACTATGCTAGCGTGTTGGACTATAGCCTAATCCTTTTCAAATGAGAGGAGACCCCTATCCAGTATTGGGACAATATATATACCAAATGAAGTTCTACTATATGAGAATATGTGTTCGTTAAAATCGCTACCATTATGTTTGACCACAAAACACAAACAATACATTTCACAGTTAACCACCAAACCATAATTCTAAAATAATGTCAACTTGCAAGAAAAAACTGATTCACAGGTATCAACAGCCGTCAACAAGGAATGGTACAGACAGAGATGTGAAGAGCTTAAAGATGCTATTTGGTAATCTAGGTTTTGACATTACTGTATTTAAAGACTTGGAATACGACCAAATTATAAAGGAACTTACTGCAAGTGAGTACCCAACATATTAACAGTTTCAGACCATCGAAATAAGAATTAACTTTTTTATGTTTTCAGCTTTATAAAACTCTAGTAATCACAACGCGTAACCACTTCATTTCTAAATATGTAGTTTTGCGCTTCACGTCTTACAATGCGATGAACCGCATCATTGTAAATTACCAATTGTTTAGCCGCAACGTATCAACTTCTGGCGGCATTTTTATGGCACGCGCACATTCCAACAATAATTGTATGGGATAGTAGATAGTATCATGTCACAGCGTATGCATTGGACCAAACATGTTACGTTAAAACGCATTATTATAGACAGGGGATTTTTAGAATGCAAGATTGTACGAAACTGCTAGCGCACTTTGCAAGACCGAGGGTTTTCGTCGTTTTACCGGGTTTTTCTAGTCTTAATAATAAAATTACAAGTTTGGATTAGTGTCCAAAATTCGTGGGACCTTAAAATATAACTGTGAATTGCAGGTTCTTTCTCCACTCTAAAAAAATTATACTGAGACTTTGTTGGGCATTCTATACGCGGGTAGGAGTGTAGTACCGACACTGTGGAGTGGAGTGGAGTACCTACTACCAGCTACTAATAATTTGGTCTCCAATATTTGTCTCCAAATTTCAGTAGCCACACAAGACCACACAAGGACCTCATGCGTGTGTGTCACGATCCTCACGCATGGGGACAAAGGAGGCGAGGTCCATGCGGCAGACAGACCCTACCTACTTAGTGACGTCATGACCATATTTGAAAAGCAACCGAGTCTCGTTAACAAGCCCAAGCTGTTCTTTGTACAGGTGAGACATTACAATTTCCAGAAGCTAGAACATAAGGTACTACGCACTGTGTAAAAAAATCCAATATGGATTGTAAGATCTAATCATACAATCCATATCGTTTTTTTACATATACACTATACAGTGATCATCTAAAGATTTATAATATACATATAAGTAGTTCATATTTCTATTAGTAAGAAATTTAATTTTAACTTCATAAGAATAAGGCGATTCCTCTCTCCTATATAACATTGTTGTGCCCGACAGGGTCCATAATTGTTTCCGTTCACTTATATATACACCACCTGTATGTACAATATGGAAAGCAATAAAATGATTATGATTAAACTCTTTACAAGACTGAAAAGGTGTGTATGTATATTATGTAGCGAAATTATGGAATTTCACTTAAGAGACCCCTGCAATTTCCTTCAAGCACTCTCCGGACACTTTCCTAGAGACCAAAGGCATATTTTCATTAGTTATTAAGTCTATCGTTACTACGCAAGCGGGCTCTGAAATAAAACTCATTGGTTGATAACTTGGTTGATTAAAAGCACGCGGGTGCTCCCCGCTGGCGGGCGCTAAAGACCAGTGAAAATGATTTCCCGAATGCACGCCTTATGGCATACGTTTGAAAAATAAGTATACCCTACCCCGCATGCGGGCGCTAACGACTAATGAAAATGCCTCTTTAGGCTTTTTTGGAAAGTTGTTGCAACGAGCAAGACATATACCTAATTAGAAGACTCGGTAGATGAACTTTGAAAATCCTATATTTTTCCTGTACTTTAAATACGAATGGAAACGCACTCCCGAAAAACTTTTATGACAGTTTTTCCTAAACAAGATTCTGTTCTCAGGCTTGCAGAGGTGGCAACGTGGACGCTGGTAGCACTGTCTACTTGGACAGCGAAAGCGTCCTTACTGTACCTACACACGCTGACTTCTTGGTCCTGTGCTCCACTGTTGAAGGTCAGCTCGTGTTAGGCTTGTCCCAAAATCAGCGTTGATCATCAACCCATTAACGTCCCACTGCTGGGCGCGGGTCTCCTCTCATTTGAGAGGGATTAGGCTAAAGTCCACCACGCTAGCCTACTACGGGTTGGCAGACTTCACATGCCATCAAGACAAATCTCTCAAGCATGCAGGTTTCCTCACGATGTTTTCCTTAACCGTTTGAGCTTGTGATAAATACGCACATAACTTCCGAAAAGTCAGTGGTGCGTGCCTTGGGTTCGAAATCGAGACCCTTGACGTCTCAGTCTACCGGTCACACCGCTAGGCTACCACAGCTCCTTTTATACAAAATCAGCGTGATTTACTTTAATTTTAACCTATTTAACTCAATTACCCTAATCCCAAACTTTCTATCACAGACTACCTCTCGTACAGAGATATAAATGGGTCCTGGATGATCCAAGCGTTATGCTACATCATTGATAAATATCACCAGGAGTTGGATCTCCTGCACATGATCACGCTGATGAACAGGGAGGTGGCCTACGAGAGGACCACCTACACCCCCTCAAACAAGGCCATGGACAATAAGAAGCAGATGCCTGAAACCAGGTTCACATTGACAAAACTGTTGAAATTTCGAGGGTGAACCAAAATCCTCGTTTACATGTTTCGGATGTAGATTATGTTAAAAGATTAAAGGAATTTTATAGATTTTTTTTTAATGTTCTATATACCCCCTCCGCTTCTTTTGTATCATGGGTACGTTTACAAATGCAAAATCTCTCATACTAGTGAACCTGGGAATACCTCTAGGACATAAAACATCATTTTTTCCGTTCGGGACTGAAACTCACGTCAAATTGGATATCTCAAAAAAATTACACTGCTGCCTACAGATAGCAGCTAGCACTTATTAGATAATATGATAATTCCTCTCGTGCCTTTTTTTTTAGTTAGCAAAAGAGGCCGAAGCAGTAGTTTGAAAAAAACCTTGTTTAAAGGACTGTAAAAACTCTTAAATCAATATTTATGGACTCGGACATGAGCTCCAAGCATGTGAGGCATTTTTCCCATGTATCATAAAATCCTAATCACATTGGAAATATATGAACATATTGAACATATCTACCGTTTTCTCGAAACCGTAAACTGCCACAAGTCCGATCTGCTATCCACAAAATACGGTTTAAGATTATTTATTTCCCATAAGAATAAAATATTCACTTACATGAGAAACACAAACATTATTTGATGTTAGTATTGGCGCACGTACGCGGACACGAGAAAAAAACACAATTATTGCGTACATATCATAGTTACTATCATACACTTTCACTTCACCATCACTAGTTACACCTTTGTTTTACTTTAAAGTTATTATGAACATCACAGAAAATAAAATAGTAAGTTATAACAAATAGCCAAGCAGTTTTATGAATAAGTGGGTAGTTCCACATAAATTGACAAACGATATACGGACCCCGTCGCCGCTCTGGCGGCCGACCGATTTCGCGAAGATGTGAATCTACTAGAAGTGGCAAGGACGTACTTGAACGTAATTAGATGAACTTACTGACCAGAATAGTTTTATGATGTAAATATTATTGTTTATTTTAATTATTGTTTAAAATATATTGTTTTATTTGTTTTTTTAAAAATTGAAACGATTTAGATACTTTTATTTGGTTAGGTAATTTATTAAATAGTTGCGCGCCCTCGTACATAATATTCTTTTTACCGTAATTGGTTCGTGGTACGCGTAGTTGTATATTTTTAAGGTCTAAGGTTACGTTTATGTTTACTATAGTTTGTTGTAAATTTTATTTGGGTATGGATTTTATTCTGTAGTATTTTATATATTAATATTAATGTGGCGTACTTATAATTTTGTTTAATATTAAGTAATTTCGTGTCATGATATAATTCACAGCTAGGCATAGGATAATCATAATTAAATAGGTTTTTGATCATTTTATTTTGTGCAATTTGAATAGGTTGAATATTAGTACCCCAGTACCCCAGTACCCCAGTACCCCAGTACCATCAGTACCCCACACCTCAATAAGGTAATCCAGGTGCAGTTTAACAAGGGAGTTATAGATAATATATTTTACATTTCGCGATAGGTACCCAGATATACCCAGTACAAGCCCCGAGAGTGACGCCAGTTTTGAACGTAGTTTTTCAAGGTGTGGTCTCCATGTAAGATGGTCATTTAATAGTAATCCTAAATATTTTTCTTTATTGGTTTGATTTATAATTTTACCGTCTATTTTAAGTTGCTTACTAGTATTAATTTCTTATTTTTAGATTTGAATATAATATAATTTGTCTTTGACGCATTTATAGTTAATAAGTTGCACTGGAACCAAATATTGAGTAGATTCAGATCATTTTGTGCATCATCCATGATTGAATCTATCGATTGTCCGGAGTAAAATAAACAGGTGTCGTCGGCATATAATGCGATTTCTCCTTTAAGGTCTAGTTCGAATATATTATTTATGTATACTATAAACAATAACGGGCCCAAAATTGACCCCTGGGGAATGCTTAGACTAAATTATTCATTTTACCGAATCGATCAAATGTAATCACATTATCATCCTATTTAAAGTGGCGGCTTTCAAGAATGTCAGGAAATGAAATGCAAATGGAACTGGCACTTTTAATACTAATCAAAAAAGTGTGCCGTTACAAAGAAACCGATGTTAATCAAATTGTCATCAATCAAAAACTGGTCCCTGCCCCTTGCAAAAAGTTATATCCGGGGAGGAAATCAAGTTAGTTATTGGCGATCGATTAACAGTAGGTGAAGCCCAAGGAGTAAGGAATAAGCGTATAAGATGAGTATGATTTTATTTTTGCCGTCAACCTGACAGTCACACAGTCTGACAGTGACAATGGATGGTGTAAGAAAACCTTGGTCTTTAATAATATTAGTAGGACTGACGACCTGGTAAAGGTCGCTGGAATCCGCTGGATGAGGGTGGCGCAGGACCGGTCGTCGTGGAAATCCTTGGAGGAGGCTTATGTCCAGAAGTGGACGTCACTTAGCTGAAATGATGACGATGATAGCGAAAAAACAACTAAAAAGAAGACTTTTGTTTTTCAAAAAAAATACACTACAATCAGAGAGGTAGCGCGTAGAAATCTACGCAGTACCTACGACTGGGGACATACATACTTTCACATTACAGGACCGCAATAAAACAACAATAGTTGTGTTTCCGCAAATGAGTAACGTAGCCAGAGCTCGCTAAGGGAGTGACCAATCTGCATTGGAAATTCCGTTTGATGTCAGTTTAGATAACTCCCCCATTTTAAGACGGTTTTTAACCAACTTCGAAAAGGAGGAGGTTCTCAATTCGAATGTGTCTATTTTTTTACAGGATCGGCAACGCGCGTGTTCCACTTCTGGTGTTGCAAGTCTACATAAGCTTCGGTTACCTTTTACAATCTTTATTATTTTGCGTTCCCACCGGGTAAAAGTTTATGACTTAGATAAAGAGAGCGGCTAACAGAAGGAAATGGAAAGTAGGTACGCTCGGCGACAACAATCAAAACGAAATGATCGCGTCATCGCTGTGGATCTATTCTAATGCCCCTACCTCTAAAACATTATTTATGTAGGTATCTTTATATACAGCAAAACGTTTTGTTGATGACTTTACCCATTTTTCAAAGTAAGTTGGGTAAAAATACTTGAAATAAAAATACTTTTTCTGTTTTTTTTTCACGGTTAATTTGATGTTATTTAATTCCTCACCACGTATGAAGCCTTTATACAGGGCTGCTAAAGTATCCATTTAAATATATTAATTATTATTTCTTCATTTTGAAATATTGATTATTATTATTATATTTAAAAAGCCTGATACTGAAAGAATTATAGCTACCTGTAAGAGAAAAAGAGAGCTACTCATAATACTTACTCGAAACTTGGTTAAACTTTTACTCTTTACTCTTATTAATCTTTCTTAGCTTGCCACAGCAGCAATAATCGGTTACCGCGCAGTGAACTCAACTAACTACACTCCCCTAACAATTTGATTGATAATTACTACGTTGCGCAGTTACAGGTACGTTAACAATATAACTGTGATTGCCAATTAACTATCCTGGGAATCCTATATTATTTGGTGATTAGGTAAATCGTGTTCAACTTGCGCATATGTGTGTGACGTACTGTTATAACCGGCCAATTATAACGTTGTAATGTGACGTCATCAACTAATATGGGTCCCGCAATATCTTAATGTCTACCCAGCGCCATCTAGTTTCGAGCTAAGAGTTGTGTTACGGATACTAGACGGTTGATACACTTCATAGTATTTTTTTAAAATACATACGTACATAAATACATACATACGTTAAACATATAATAGTTTTATAGTCAATTTTTTGTTCGTTATGGTATGTTAAATATTTTATCTAGCCCATTCACTATCCCATAGCTCGGTACAAATCTTCTCAAGTTGAAAAATATTAGGGCATAGTTCACTACGAATTGCCGGAATTGAAAAGCCGTCGAGAAAATGTCATAGGCATAAAGATTTCCTTCCTTCAACACTTAAAAAAAGGAAAGACCATTTTTACTTGCACATACTGTTAAATAGTGGGTGTAATATGCATTTAAAATAAGCAATGCCCCCAAAAACAACTCCCAACATCATTATTTAAATACCACACATAATCAAACAACAGAACATTGTTAAAAATCCCATTCGATGTAACGTGGACGCTAGCATCAGTGAATAAGTAAGGACATTAATTTAACTTGCGATGTAACTCCAGAAGCGACAACCCAGGGGAACAAAATGTTGAGTGTTTAATTATCAGAAATTGTATTAATATGCTATTTAAGCGGTTGCGCAACCCTGATTACGAGGTAGAATTCATTTTTAGAGAGGTATAGCGAGATGTTTCGCTCAAATTGAGCTGCTCGGAGAAGTATCTACGCCTTACAGAAGACCGCGGTGAAACTCTTGGTCAAATCGAGCTGCCCGGCTGGAGAAGTACCTCCGCCTTACAGAAGACCGCGTTGAAACAAAAAGAGCTCGAGGGGAGTGGCTATTCTGAGAGCACGAGAATTCCGTTTGCCGTCAGTATAGTAACTCCCCTAAACAGTTTTACAGGGTTGGATACGCGCGAGCGATGCCTATAGGGTTGCAAACGTCTATAGGCTACGGTAACTGCATGCCATTGGGCGGGTTGCATGACTTGCATGCCATCAAAGATTCCTTGTCAATTTCGTGGTATAAAAATTGAATTCTAGTCGTCAAGCAAGAATTATTAACGATTTGATAGTGCAGTGGCACTTTGGTATGCTATTATGTTAAGTCCTTGTAGTATAACTACTGGACTGTTAAGTTAAAGTTCTCGAGTTCAATCTGTCTTAGATTTTTCGATGTTACGTCATATCATATGCTCAAACGGTGAAGGAAAACGGTATGTCTTATTTTCTTTAGCCAAAAACTATGCCTAATAATCATTATAAATAAAAATCAATGTTTGTAAGTTTGTGATGAAAATTTGGTGTGTTCGATGTACACCCGCAATGATTATTGGCACGAAATAATAGGGTAGGGTAGATTCGCTTTAGATATGATAAGTACCTTTGCTAAGGCGGGTCGGGTGCAACTAGTAAAGTCACAAAAAAATATCTACGGAACGTGGCGTAGGCACATTTCAACGTACCAAATGGAGTGCTATAATATAAACTCAATAATGCAACAAATGTATGTACCTACAACGCGTGTTCCATATGTTTGCATATAAAGCAAGTATTCCACGCGATGGCGATAATTTGGGTACATTAAAAGCTATGGGTGTCGCAGTCGCAGCTTGGCTGGAAGCCGGATGCAACCACTGAATTACTAATGCGAATTGCAAACAGCGCGTAAATTGGAACGGATTAAAAATGGCCGCAATCACACCACACAATAATCGTGTCTTTTATTGCGCAGTTTTCCGTGAAAAATCTCGTGAATTTTAATATTTTGAATACTATAACACTCACATATTTGTGATTAATAAATAACCTAAGAATGTTAAATTGGGGTGAAAGTAATAAGGTGCTTATCGAATTTAGTTTTTTTTTACTTCAATGAGGCCATTATTAAATGATTATTTTTGCAAAAGCTTCTTCTTCCACTTCTCATTGTGTTGTTAGGGACCAGTCTTTTTGGAAGGAGTCCAGCTCATCCAGCCAACTTCGACTGGGCGTACCGCGTTGTCAATACTTCCAACCTGTGCCAATCTCGCATTTGTTTGGGCCATTGGTCGTCTGGCATACGGCAGATGTGTCCACTGTCCACTGTCCAGCCCAGTTCCATTTCAACATAGCAGCTTATACCGCTTTAGTAAGGTATTATTATTTTTAATAACTCAGTCACAAGTGGACAGTAATAGAAAAACTATTCATCTTTTTTTTTAATATACGTTTAAATATTTTCCTGACAGTCTTTACAGAATTTCAATTACCATATTCTAGAAATGTCAGAATCAGAATTATTCCTCGCTCGTTATACGGATGCAAACGTGAACGCGAAAAGGGTTTACCACAGTATTTCAAGTAGAAATACGAGATTAATTTGAGGGGAGCTGAGAGCATTTGCCGACCGACGTATTTGCTCATGTACGTGATGCTGCAACTTAGATTTAATAACTGGAACACAGTGATATCGAGTTACTAGATTGTATTTATCAAGCAGGGAATTCAAAAAGGTTGTGATAGCCTTAATGGTGGGACCAGTAAACTGTGATGTCAACGATCTCCAGTTCAATCTCAAGGCTTTTCGAAGTCACGTGCGAATTCATCACATGCTCAAGCAGTGATGGTAAAGCCAGTGAAGGCAGCGTGTGAGGAAACGAGCATGATTGAATGATTTTTCGGTAATGTGTGAAGTCTGCCAACCCACACTAGGCTAGCGTGGTGGACTAGCCTCTATAATTTCTTACAAAGCCCCTCACATATGAAATATTGTAAAAATAAGTAATTTATATAATACTAGCTTGAGGTTCACCTCAAGTATTGTTGACGCGAAAAACAGATGTAAAAAATCTCCAAAACGACTCGACTGATTTTAATGTTTGTTTTTTTTGTATATTTCGTAAGTCCTAGAATAGCTTGTAGGCTATATTATGTACCACTAGGTGATAAGAGTCTAGTCAAATGCTACAAAAAAAATTTTGAATATCTCCTAAACAATTTTCAGTCAATCATTAAAAAAATATATATTCACGTGTATATTTTCACCCGTCTATCACCAACCCCTTTTTAATAGTAATATTATTATGTTTATTTTGTTACTGCTCTGACTTTATCTTCTTATTATTGCTGTACATACCTATATGGATAAGTATCCGAAATAAATATTGTATTATTATTATTTTCACTTTGATTCACAGATATTCACTAGACACAATTTATGTGGCAAAGCGACGTTTGCTGGATCAGCTAGTATTTTTATATAGAGACAAAGTTATACCCACAAATTACCTCTCTTTCACCCTATAACCCTGAACTATCACAAAGGGGGAATACAAATATACCTAGCTTAGGTACTACTTAGAACAGTGACAAGCCACGCATTTAACTCAGTAATCTAGTTAGGATTAGTTAGTTTGTTGGGGGCTTACTGACCTGATGTAATATTGAATTGAGGGATCAAGGATACAATCAATCAATCAATTATATAGTTAGAATACCGTTTAGTAACGACAGAGCTTAATATAAAGGGCATTATTTTCAGTACTTACGTTGTCATCATCATCATCAACCCATTAATGTCCCACTGCTGGGCATGGGTCTCCTCTCAATTGAGAGGGATTAGGCTATAATCCTAGTATAGCCTACTGCGGGCTGGTAGCCTTACGTCGTGAATTTCTCATATTTACCTACTATTTCGCCGGTCACCTATTAGGGTAGGCAGAGAATATAAATTTCTATATGATAAGATAGACCTTAAACTTCGGTTATGAATCTACTCAGGTTTGTTCAGTGGTTTATTATATAAGTACTACTACCAACTGCTGAGCTACAAGAGAGCTGTGGTGGCCTAATGGTGTGACAAGTAGACTGACATTTCAAAGGTCCCGAATTCAAACCCGGGCACGCACCAGCCGCACCACTGACTTTTCATTATGATGCCCTTGCTACCCGTTGTTAATGGATAGGTGAAAAAGAGTGAACATTCCTGATAATTCATCAAGCGAGTCTTGATTAAATCATCAGTTTCATACAATTAACTATAAAATAATTAAGCGGTTACATTGGAGTGTAAGAGGAGGCCTAGTATTAACAATGAGCAAGACAAAAAATGTGCAACACTATCCAAGCCTATCCGCACAATGTGAAATATAGATGCGCCTCAAATAAGTCCGCTAATTAACTTGAAATTTCTAGTTCCAACCGGTTAAAACCAGTTTAATCCGGCGCCCGCACCTTTGTCTGTGGTTTCATACGTTCTAATATTTATGGGCGCGAGAGAGTGTGGTTTTGTTAGTTATGATACAGAATACATACCGCGTAGTTTTACTATTTCATTTTGTTTTAAATTTATGGTTTAATAAATCAGATTTATTTGTCATATAGCAATATAACTAAATACTGGTTGACTTTAAAAATATTTTCATTTGGTTTACTAAAACTGAAATAAACTGGAATTTGGCAGTAGTTACTAATGTTTTTTTCTATTGTTTTTTTTTAAAGTTCATCGTATCTCCAAAAAGTCTTTAATTCTCTAAATAATAAAATAAATCAGTCCTTATCCTGAGCTGTGTGGCCAGCAGACTCGATTGTCTGTACGTGAGTCGCTGCTGCAAGCTGTCCACCTCAGTGTTAAGAGAGTGGCAGTGATCGTGATTGCACATAGGTTTAATTAATTATTGTTACTAAGTGAGTCAAGTTACTTTAAATAAATAAAATTATTATTATTATTATTATTATTATTAATCTTATTGGATGTTGACCATAGTTAAATGCTTTTGTCTTTTGGGTACAAAAGTACGTGGAACATTGTCTTTTAAGCTTTTACATTATAGTGCTTATTTCGTTTTATAATTATATGCATTCAACTAAGTGCCACTACAAAAGCATGAGTACGAAACAATATCCAATAAATCTTAAATTCTCAAACACAGACAAAATCAGAAGTATTTTTTTTTATATATTTAAGGTCAAGTCCGTTAAAATGGACCGGTCCGCGTCGTTGGACCCTGTACGTGACGTTTTACAAATTATTTGCTCCTGTCCAGAGGATTAATTACCTTCTTCAGAACACCAATTTGTCTAGAAAGACGGTGGACAGACTGAGGGACAAAAACATATAATTAATTTATTCGTCTTATTCTACACAAATACAAGTGATCTAATTCAGGGCAGAAACTATTAAACGAACATTTTTGATTCTTTTTAGAACGCAATGACCAGTCTGTCCTTTACCATGGATGCTATAAAGGAAACCCTAATCCTAAACTTCGGGATAAAATAATATTAATAAAAAGCTATAAAATATGTAAGAGTTGGTTTATATCTACGCTACGAAAAATTATATTCGTTCATAACTCGTGCGTCGCCTTAAGGATTAAGAGACACGGCTGTAAATTAATTTTACAGAAAAGGATAAATGATTACGTAGGTAGTTTAGTTATTCACATTTTGGATTTAAAGTGTATTTGACTGCTCAGTCATAGTTTCTTATTTTAAATCCAAATCATATACCTAACAAAAGTAAATTGAAGATGTTTTATTGGAATTATTTTCGTATGAAACATCAAATTATATGAAGGTATTATTATTTATAACTAAACATTCTGTAGAAACCTGTATCCTGTCTGAAATCTTTATTAAGAAAGATTAATTTAATCCACTCTGCAGGCATTGAAGCCATAAATGGGTTGATAAAAATGAGCTTAAAATGATATAATAGTAAAGTTTATAAAGACTGCGAGGCTTAATACAAACAATAGCCAAGTTAAAGTTGCAAATTTCTCATTGTCCACTCCACACATAATGCATAAGTCACATAAACTTAACAATTGTGTGCATACATACATAAATCTAGGGAACGAATGACGTCACCGAGCCGACAAGTTTTGCAACAAGTTGGACAACTTGTGGCCGTTACTTATGATACCTTACAAAAGTAGAGAAGCTACTATGAATTCTAGAGAACATCATCATCTAACTGCAACTCTTCTCAACTAGGAGAGGGCCAGCTTCTAAGCTTTTCAGATGAGGCTGATCATCAGTATTTTACTCCTAGCGACAGCCATTGATCTCCCGCAATCCGATTACAGGGCAATCATCATCATAAAGCCAATTATTTTCCCACTACTGAACAAGGGTCTCATTTGAGAGTGATTATGCTATAGTCCACCACGCTAGTCTAGTGAGGATTAGTATACTTCACAATCTCTCACCGTTAACTTTCACTATCCACTGGTCACGCCACTAGGCACAATTACAGCCACAATATCAATATCAGAACCATAAACTGGATGTCAGGGAGCGTGTTAACGAACAGTACAGTAAATAATTAAATATTCCTGGACATTATGACACACAGCGCCATCTAGTTCCGTGTAGACTACTATTTGGTTGATATACTACATCTACTTTTTTTGTAAATACATACATATTATACTGAGATACATCCATGACTCGGATACAAATGTTTATGTTCATCACACAAACATTTGTCGATACGAACCCGGGACCCATAGCACAGAAGGCAGTGTTAACTACCGCTGGACTAATTGGGTCGTCATAGTAGTTGGCAGTTATCCTGTTCATATATGTATGTATGGTACGTTTAATGGTCTTACTCTAATCCATCTCAAATTAAAGGAAACGCGTGCCAGAGGGACAGTACAAGATGATATAACGGTGTCATCTAGATACACGAAAATTGACTCAACTATATCTCACGTCAATTCTATATTGTTCTTTCTATCATGACGAGTTACACTTTAAATATAGAATACAGTGGTAGGGTCAGAAAACGCAACTAAAGTAGAAATCTAGGCACGAGCCGCAGGAAACAAGATAAGCACAAAGTTTATGTCCATGAAGTTTATGCCTGGAGGGCTTTAAACTTTTTCTGCTGACAGTCCATGCTCGTCAGAGAATTTATAACGCGTTTTTTTGTATACCGTACGCATGTTTGCCCCGACTTTATACGTCAAACAGATTTTGAAGACAAACAATAACTTTTTGGTTGGGTAATATAAATATGGACTTTAAATTGAGTTGAGCTGAAACAAAATTATAAAAAGGTAAAAAGAACATTTACGTGTGTGCTGATCGCTTTATTCGATAAAAAAACAATGGAAATATTGTATGTATATTTTCCTACAGTTAATTTTTATTTATGACTATGAGATGACGACTCGTTTGATCTGACACAGGTTTTGCGTTCGGTCCCTGCACGGAGCATATATTTATATCCTCTACAGGTTGTTGTTCCGAGTCTGGGCGTTTGTATATGTGAAAATTTGTGTTTTTAAACGCACCCACGCCACAGGAGAAAATCCCCTGTAGCTTTAGCCTTGTGGGTGTTGCAAAGTATTTAAAAAATGGGCCAATATTATTATCGATCTGGTCTCCTTTCAAAATCTTTATCGAAAAGCTTTTAAAAAAAATAAAACAAAATACTTTATGCCAAAAGAGGAAAACTCGCCCAGTTTCAAAACACCAATGTTTGAGCACAAATACTTTCTACAAACCTGAAGATCCTATCACGCCTATATTCCTGACAGTATTAAGCAGAAGTCTAGTGCAGGTTCGCAGCTTAACACGACAGTGAGAAAACCTCTCAAGCATACAGGTTGCCTCAAGATGTACTCTCACCGTATGAGCATGTCATGCCAAAATCTGAGATTTTGAATTGAACTGGTGACCTTCGACTTGACCACTAGGCTATCACAATTCGTTTATCGTGATATAACACCATAAAACTATACAGGAACATTAAATTAATATTAAAAACACGGTCTACAAAACAATTTGCTGTAGTTAAACCTTATACGAACATAATCTAAACCTTACAATTACATTAAACACGATATTAAAAGCGTTCAATATATATTATAAATTAATTTTATGCGTGTTCCTCGTATATAGTAGTGTTATTTCTTAAGATTATTATCCAGATAGAAATCTGTGTAATATTACGAGTTTCGTACGCAATTAGTGTCAAATTAAACGGCTATTAATCATATTATAATTTCCTTTATAATAAAGGTTTATGTGGGAAAAATAATATAAAAAAATAATGGTACGTTGTAATTATTTATGGGTTTTCCAGGCGGGGTGTGGAGCAATGAATAGCTGCTTATTTTACCTGACTACGTAAAGGTGAAGAAACTATTTTGTTTTATTTTTTTTACAATTAATTTCTATTTACCTAATATCATTAGTGCGGAAATAAATCAGTCTATCTGTTGGTTATGTTTTAACACCTAAACGGCGGTACCAGTTTGGATATATGTGAGTACATGTCCATGAAAAAAAATACACGGAGTACCTTTTGTCGCCAAAATTCAATTAACTTACTCGTACCAATTCGCGGAGAAAATCTAGTTAATGAAATCTATTTCTCTAAATAGATCATCTAAAGAAGCTGTATATGCTCGAAGGGTTAAGAAGAGGTACCATATGTACCTACACGTTATGTTCAGAGTTTCATAAATTAACTCTTTAGCTCGACGTGAGAATCGAACTAGGGGCCTCACACTCAGCAGTCGCTCTTAACACCACTAGGTGTTAAACGAGAACTTAATTAAGAACACTATTAAACGAGAAAATAATTTCAGTAATTAAAATTAAAATTTTAAACGATGAAAGCACTTAAATACTACGATAATCCATCTGCGATCTGGCAACACTGACGTTCGTATCCGGTTCGGAAGTGGCGCCATCTGCCGGCAGCTGTTGACATCGAGCCAAATGCATTGTAAGCGAAGCTCTAACATGCTGTATGGTTTATTAAATATTCATTCATGTTCAGGGCGGTGGGGATTAAAGACAAGACTAGTTATGCAGATGCCAGAGGTGCCCCTGCCTGTGTGATTATAATTTAATACTGTACGAGATGCTTTTGTAATATATATTTAGCACAACTCAGAGAAGATACACTTTTCATACAAGTTAGAGGTAATAATAATTAATTAATTTAATTTTAATCAACTCATTATTGTGCAGATTCTTTTTGCACTCCTATTTTGTCCTCACTTAAAGTTGATACCACCGAAAATAATTTCTTAACGGATGCTTAAGTTATGAAATAAACCTCTGTTACTAATTGTAGATTTCATGACTTAGTAATTTGGGTGTGCATAGAAAAAATAATTAAAATATGGTAAGAACCATTCTATCAGAGGACAAAATCTCAGCAATGTTACTAAAATGTACCTTTAATATATAATTGGTCCACTCTAATCTCTACGACCAATCAGAGCGCACAAAACAACAAACAATACGTAGGAACGCATTTACTTTTTGATAGTGAAATAAAAACATGCAACAACTCAAACGGAAAAGAGGAATTAAATTTAATAAAACACTATCTCACTTTGTAACTCATAAACAATTTTCTGTTACAACTGATAACGCATTTGAATACGAATGGTTGACCTGCGCCAGTGTTGCCATAACAAACTTAAAACTACCATTTTAGAAGAATATCTTAAACAAAAGTAGAACGTATATTTATTGTTTTAAAGTCCAGTTTCCATTTGATACTAAAGGAATAAAGTTGGAAAACATAGGTACCTGCACAAGGTGAAATCTAGAGTGAAATGTAAAAGTTTCGAGGAAAAAGAACAGTTTTCCGTTATGTGCGCTTTAGAACTTGGTAGTGTTGGAATAAATAAAATGGCAACGGGTTATTTTTACTTTATGCATTAAGATATTTATTCAAAGTGCAATTAATAATACCCTCACGTTTTTGTAAAGAATTGTTTATCTAATTTCACACGGGAACCAGAAAGCCTACTTTGAAATTATATGGATCGTAGCAGATCGTAATCTATAGACTGTCTACCCCAGTGGGCTGGGCAGGTACGCTGATTTACTATCGTAAATCAGCGTACCTTTAAAACTAATAAAAAAATGGGCAACATGAAAGTAAGTTTTTTAATATATAATGTAAAAACAAATATACTTTATATTGGCCTGAATCACTGCCGTAAATTTTGTTAAAGAACTTTTTTAAAAAACCGACCCAGTAGAAATATGGGTTCCGTAGTTTCCCGTTGGTGATATTATTAGTAACTATGGATCATTAAGTTATAAAGCCTACATACTTGTGATGATAGTTTTTCTATTACGGTTTATTTTAACAAAATTAGTTTAATATAATATGCACTTTACAATTTAATATTCTTCGTTTTTCTATTTCGTAAACAGATTTTTGAATCCACACATCATTTATGTCTACGACACAAGAAAGTAATAAGAAAAAACTAGAGAGACTTTATTTTACCATTTCGTTGGCATAATTATAATGTGAACTGTGCCACATTATGGTTTTATACAGTGGCGTAGGGTGGGTATTTGCCGCCCGGGGCCGTCTGGATATTTGCCGCCCCCTTTTCTAGTAGTATAAAAACGACAAAACGACGTGGCACTTGATGCCGCCCCCTTTCATATGCCGCTCGGGGCCATGGCCCCCTTTGCCCCCCCCCCCCCCCCCCCTATGCTACGCTACTGGTTTTATAGAAGGTATGTACAAAGAGTTTGGAGCTAAGTTGCGGACTAATAGACAGACGTACAAAATAAAAGTTCATTAACTACGGTACCCTAAAAATGTTACAATAAAATCCATCAAGCAAAATGGGTAACTTATATTGTTTTTGGGCTTTAAGCGTTACATTTGGAGTATTTTTTGTCTCTATTTTCAGAAGTGGAATCTTCCGAGAAATTAATAGCCCATGACCTAAAAGCAGGCTGTTGTCTTAAAATAAATAAAGCTTCTTGTTAAAACTGTCCTTGTTTTTAGAGCGATAGGACTCCGCTGCCTTTTTTATCTGGCGGAACATAAACGATTTGAAGAAACAAAAAGAAAAATTCAGCCACTTAAAAAGTTCTCAGTAGACTAAATTTCCCGTAAAACACAAAACATTTTAACTAGTAATTAGTTAATATGGGTTTTCCGGGAAATTTATTAAATAAATGATAAATAAAATAGATTTCCTTCCTATTTAAATTCATAATTAATTCGTTGCGGTTTCCAAGATAGACAGTTTAAATCATATCCCTTGGACACGTGGATAGTAGCTATTGTTGACCCATGATCAGGGGTAAACTGATAGTGTACATAATATCACGTCAGTCTGCCCGCGACCATAGATGATGTAAAGAAACCGACAAGGCGACAAGATAAAATAATATCAATATACTACGATAAATTCCATCAAAAAAAGTTTTATTATTCGCATAAGAGTCAGAAATCAGTTCAATCAGTGACTCAATCAAGCCTTAAAATAGATGACGGCAAAACAAATAATGATCCGTACGTTTATTAAAAAAAAAAAGCGGTTCTGTCTTTGGGGAAGATAGAAGTGAAAACACACGGACGACGACGCCAGTACGCTTTTTGTTCAATCAAAAAGTACATATAGGTATATACACAGTATACATTTATATAACCCATGGAAAGCGTTCGGTGATGATGGCAAGAATTCCATGATTTTTGTTCACCCAAAAAGCTCTCAACACGTCTAAAAACGTTTTCACTTCAATAAAATATCATAATTTAAACACGCGGCATAAACATTTTTTTTTGTAAAACATTTTGTTCCAATCGGATTGCGGTGGGGTAATTGTGTCGATTGGGGCGAATCTGTGGGGTCCCCGGGGAACTGTCTCCGCCCCCCTATCACGGTTTATTTCGGTTGTTAATGTCGGGGACAGATGAGGAATTTAAACAGCCTTTAGCCAATTTAATTTAATACATATATAAAGGAATAAAACATAATATTACTAGCTTTTGCCCTCGACTTCGTCTGCGTAAAATTTATAATATTATATTCACCCCCCTTTTCCCCCTGTTAAAGGATGATTTCCGGGATGAAAACTATCCTATGTCCTTCCCCGAGACTCAAACTATATCTAAACAAAATGTCATTTAAATCGGTTCAGTGGTTATAGCGTGAAGAGGTAACAGACAGACAGACACACTTTCGCATTTATAATAATAAAAGTATGGATAGTATGAAAGTATGGATATGGATTTTTTATAGATTATGGATCTTTGGGCAATTATAGTGGTTTTTATTGTAGGAAGTAAAATTTAAAAATTATTCAAATTTTAGAAATTATTGTTTTTCCAATGGATTAAGTTAATGATATAAACATTATTTACTTGCTTATGTACTCGTAACCGGCGCGCGCGTGCATGACGAGATGTATGAATGTGGACGAGGCATAAGTGGTATGCAGGGACCGTAACACGTGGCATTCTGTAGTTTCTGCCTACCCCCATGGGAAAAAGGCGTCAGTGTATGTATGTATATTATTTACTTAATGAGAACTCAAGTAGCTGTTAGATTGTTTTTTACGCCATACATACAACATTTACATGCATCAAATTGTAACACCAGTAGTTACTATATTGTAATAAAAAAAAACAAAATAATATAAAAACTTTATTAAAAAAACCTCTTTCATTTTATATAGGTATGTAATTCTTCTGAAATACGTACGGAAAACATTATTAGTGATGCTTTAAAAACTGATTCTGCTAATTACTATTTGCACATTATTTTTGAAAACAAGCATTGTCCACTGCTGGACATAGGTCTCCCCAAAGATCGCCACGACGACCGCTGGATGCGGGTGGAGAAGAAAGAAGCATGAAATTCAAAAATAGACACATTGAGAACTTCCTCCTTTTTGAAGTCTGTTAAAAAATATATCGTTGATAAACAAAATATATTTATGAACGATAAAATATCGTATAGTCTGACCCCAGCATTACTCTGTGTTGATGGTTTATATATTTTTTTATTGGCTCACCTTATTGCCGATAAAATTGGCAATTTTATCTTTCCGTATTAGAACCTTGGAATATTTAATCTCGTTTTTGTAGAAGCCACAATAACTTTTTTTTAATATTTCAACGAACCGTCAGAAATGTCTTAGTTAATATAAAAGCAATATTTCGCTTGATAACCGAATTAACCGAAGTAATTGCGGATAAAAAAATAATTTTTAAAGCTGAGTTGGTTTGTATTGCCGGGGAAATTTATTGCAACACATAACCACATAACTAAACTTACTAAGTTAGTTGTCATCTAAACTCCTACTTGGGATTTTAATATGGTTTTCTCAAAGCCATCCTGTCCCTTAAATAATCATTGAGCTACACAATGGCTGATGTGTTTGAGCTATCGGCACGGTCAAGTCAACTCAAAGCTGCTAAAATACTTGCTTCAAAAGGTGACTTGCCATTTCATACGGTGACGTACACCATCCAAAACTCCAAATACGCTATCTATGTGTTTATATAAAAGGAGAAGCTGACTGACTGATTGACTGACTGACTGACATATCAATCCACTTGAAATTTTTCACAGTGATTCCTCTTATAAGGCAGGGGCAGCAATAAGAAAGGATTTTTCCAAATTCGCCCCCTAAAGGGGTAAAACGGGGGTGCAAAGTCAGTATAAAAATTTTTTCACAGCAGACATTAGCTAGTCTCATATAAAAGTTAGAAATCAGCTAGTTTGATATAAAATCGAAAAGCAATTGAGTCGGAACTTCCTGTAAGCCGTTCGACCAATTTAGCACCGCTTAAAACATGAAAAATCTAAAATGCGAGCGATGAAGCTTATTATCAGAAGCGATGCTTCGGGTGACGGCGCAGGATCTGGAGACAATACGAAATATATGTCAGAAGTTCCAATATCTATGTAGTCTGTAGGTACATTTAATACAAATTAATTTAAATATTGCATGCATGACAAGATGCATGAATGTGGACGAGGCAAAAGTAGTACGTAAGAATCGTAGCGCGGCATTCTATAGTTTCTGCCTACTACCATGGGAAATTGGTGTGAGTATATGTATTATATATGTTATTGAAGTATTATAATTTATGTTTTCAAACAAATACTAAATACCGGTCTAATTCAAATGGGCTTCCCAACCAAGAATTCTTTATTTAAACGGATACATGTTTCAACTGCATAATAATTTAAGTCCTTAAAATATCTAATTAGGTACATACAATTCATGTCAAAAGAATTTTGTACATAGCTGTTAGTTTAATTCAATCGAATAACTATTTCAGTTCGTATAATAAGTATCATTATGTATTATTAATTCCATAATTTATAAGTGACTGTGACTATGTTCTAAGGAATTGTTTATTATGGTGCCCTCGGTCAGATTTTATCAAAAATTCTATCACTGTTGTCAGAAGTTATACTTCTGCGCCTGTATTGTCGGCTGTTGAATGTCAATAGATTTACGAGATATTTGCACGCAATTGCACAAGTACCTAAATACGAGAGGAACTATTATCATAAACTAGTAGTTATCATATGTTCTATGAATATTTTTTGTTATTTACAACTGCTATATACACAAGGCTACATGTCAAAGATAAATTAGATAAATTAGAATAACTTAGTAGTACTCTCTACTAAGTTATTATAATTTATCTAAACATATAGAATCGTTTGTACCTACTAACAGATCTATCAACACATAGCCACTATTAAGAAGCTGAAGTTTGGAATATAATATGTTTATTTCATATCACAAGCAGAAAAGGATGATTGAAAATGTCTACTTTAACATATAAAAATGAAGGGATGCGCTGTTTTCATAAATGTATTAATAGAGAAAATAATAATTTATTTCTTTCAAGTAAAATTACAAATTCATCCCTTATTAATATATTCACAGCCGTATAACAATTTCAATATGGCGATATAACCCCGTAGAATCGCAAGGAGCATATTTCACCCCGATTGAGCCCGGACAAATCATGGCGTTGTAGCTAGTATGTGGTACAGGTTAACGAATGACAACATAAGTCTACAAATCAACCAATAAGCCGAGGATTGAAGTAGAACCGCCGTCAGGGGCGTGTGACATTTGATGTGGGGCCATAAGAAAAGCGGATCTTGTATTAACTTTATTGTTTAAGATTGATATTGATTAATAGTTTACTAATAGGTGCATTATTTGTGTAGCTCGTTGACTGTATTTACAAAAAAACAATACAAAATACATCATTTCTTGCTTTCAATTATAACATAATTATGTACATAATCCGTGCCTTAATAAAGTGCTTTTAAGATAGATGAGCTGAATGCGATCCTACACCATCCACTACGCTTTCGTGATTTTGGAATAGTTCACCCGCTCACCCGCTATTCTCGTGGCCGTACTTTTATTGAACCCACGTCGGACCACATTTGACACTTTTCCAGTAAGACTTCATCTTTCACACAATTGTTGAATTATTGCTTATCTGTATTATGCATATAGAATAAGATTACAGGAATTAAAATCTCAATGCAATGAAAAAAAAAACTGCTGGTCCTTAACAGCTACAGACTGAGAAAAGTGGAAGAAGAGTGGGGAGGCCTTTGCACTGCGCACACGAAAAGCTCTTAAAAAAACATTTTAAAACAGTTTTTTTTATGCTGTCGGAATTATTATAATGAAGGCCAAGGTTGTATGGTTGGCAGCCGGTGATGGATGGCGCTTCCGTCTGAGGCTGGGAAGAGGGTCTAGGGCGTCGGACCTGGGGGAGTCCGCTCGTGTTGGGATCAAAAGTAGAAATTGGATCGCGGAGCATGCGTTAAGATCCCGTGAGTCCGCCAGAACGTTTCGAAGCGCATGGCATTTCAAATATTCAAATAGATTTTTTGTTAAAAAAAAATCAATAATAATAAACGGGGGTTTATAAAATTCTTCATTTATTATATTTTACACATTTTGTGGTAGTTATCTTGGACAAATTTTCATCAAACATATATGTAGCTAAGAACACTCCCGACTATCTCACCTTTCAAACAAGAAAAAGCAAAATCAATATCGGTTCATCCGTACGGGAGCTACGATGCTACAGACAGACACACACACAGACACGTCAAACTTATAACACCCCGGTGTTTTTGCGTCGGGGGTTAAAAATCATCTTTCAATAGAACGTGATCCTTGATACCCTTCAATCATTAATATATCCTTTAAAACGTAAAAAAATAAATAAAAATAACAAACATAGGTACTTATTTCGAATTTTAATATTATTCATGTTCTAGATAACCAAAAAATAAAAGGAACGGGTTGAACGTAGATTAAAAACAAAATGGAATAAATTCGATTTTTAAAACAATCTCGTGTCGCTACAGCGGCATTCGATTGGCTGCGTATCCATTTGCTAATTGCGATTGGTTGCAGTTCTGGCCACAATTCACTGTCCTCCAATAGAATGAGGTACGAATTTTAAATCATAAAGTAATCGAAACTTTTTCGGATGCGGTCATTGCTTCTACGAACTGCGAGACATTTTATAGTAGTTCTGTCAGCAAATAAAAGATTGGATTGCAATAAAAAAAGATAAACTGTCCGCCATTTTCTTTTTTATTAAAATATTTTGCTTTGGAAGATACGTTTTAAAACCGATAAATGTTCGTTAGAGAATTCAAATTTAAACTTCATTAACGTTTTCTGTGGCGCAGTCGCCTTCATATCACAGTTCGCAGGTTCGGTCCCCACGCAGACCAAATAAATATTTGTTGAATTTACTCATACAGTTAGTGAGTTTGTGTATGTCAAAATTTGTGTTTGTAAGTATACCTACAAAATAAAAGTAAAGTCATTTGAAGACAAACTTATTTTTATAGTTACTTATAGAACCATCTCGACATAACCCTGTATCTATTTAAATGCTAAAAACATTCCCCATAAAGTCACCATACACAAAAAAAAACGAAATCAAATTAGATTCATCCGTTTCGAAACTATGAGGCCACAGACAGACACACATATACAAAGACACAGATCCACTCGTCAAACATCCACTTCATTCGTCGTGGGCTAAATACGACCATGAAGTGAAGTAAGTATCATGTTTAGTCCGTCTAGTAGACAAAGGGTTTGTATCGAGAGCTCTTGATACTTAATAAGTGGTGTTACGAAGTAGTGAGTGAGTACAGTCCCTAAGTGCCTTAAGTGGTAGCTAAAGACTGGAAGAAGGGCTTTTTGATGTGAAACATCTATAGCCGCACGTAAAACCGATTTCTGGCGTGGCGAAAACGTCGCCACGAAATTTAAATTTGATTTTAGTTCTATTTTCAAGTTTACCTTTTTTTTCGAATTGTGAATTGTATTAAACCTCTCTTTGAGTTTGTGTTAATATGTTTCTTTTAACACATATATTTTTGATGTGGAAAAAAATCGTAATATTTTATTTTATCTTTATGACATAAATTTAGTTCCTATCACAATATGTTCTTTTCTGCATATTACTTTTACAAAATAATGTCGATGTTTCACATCTGCCAGGCGTCCCGTGACGGCTCACTGTTTTTTTTTATTTATATCTTAACCCTACAATGCCTACACAGTTACGTTTTAATTTTATTTTATTTTATTGAAATACTGCTTTATTGAAATCTTGGGTTCGATTCCTAGGTCGAGCAAAGTGTTATTGGGTTTGTTATTTTCGATGAAATTCTCAGTAGCTTGAAGTTTGGATGTGTGCCCGGTCAATGGCAATAGGCTCGCATATTACATGGAACCTACAACATAGCGGCGAAACGAAACGTTTATTGAAACATGTTTTATAGTGCCCTATAGACTGTCTATATAATTTTATTAACTTTAAACATAAACATACATATTTGCCATCTATTATAACGATACCTAACCATAATTATACATAATATGTATGAAATAATAAATTCTCTTTAATCTTTAAGAGGCTTTTATCAAAACGTGTTTTATTTCGGTTATAAATTATGTTATTTTGCACATTACATATAAATTACTTGGGTAAATCTTACATATTTTTAGCAACCTACACGGTTTCTACAGGGTCGGCAACGCGCGTGCGACACCTCTGGTGTTGCAAACGTGTATTAGGCTACGGTAACCGCTTACCATCAGCGGACGATGTAGTTACCCAACAACTTCATACAACAATCACACATAGAGTTAAAGAAAAACATAATTAGCTTAAACTATGCATTACACTGTAACAAACATCTCTTGAGTATTGTAATTGTCTAAGTTCAGAACATACGAATATCGTTTAACTGTGGGATTGGTAGATTTCTACTGAGGCCGCAAACTACCCGCTTTGGAAACTGTGGCCGATTTAACTTAGTCGGTGCCGGGAGAGTTTGTGATCATTTGCAATGCACGGCCTAGTCTCAGGCCCCACCTGGGACCGTATTTGTGTGTTGTTGTAAAAAAATGATAGATTTAACGGAATTTACTTCAACTGGAAACGTAAGTAAATTTCTTGAAGTATGAATGATGGATAGTCAGCCCGTTACTATTGATACTGCAATAAATCCAAAATATCGGGCTTATACGATATTAATTTAATCATCAGCCTACATATATTCGTCCACTGCTGGACGTAGGGCTCCCCTAGTGATATCAATATACCGCGATAAAATAAAAAATCAAAAAAAAAGTTTTTTAGCTAACATACATTACAATAATAATAATAATAATAAATATTTCCGGTCATTATTGCACATAGCCATCTAGTTCCGTGGTAAGCAACGAGGCTTGTGTTACGGATACTAGATGGTTGATATACTATATACCTATATACTTTTTTTTTGTAAATACATACATATTTTACATAGATACATCCATGACTCGGATACAAATGTTTATGCTCATCACGCAAACATTTGTTCCTATCGGGATTCAAACCCGGGACCCATAGCACAGCAGGCAGCGTTAACTACCGTTGAGCTAAACGGGTCGTCAAAATGTCGACAATGAGGCTATTAACATTCCAAATTAAAAAAAATAGAATAACAAAACTGGTTTCTTGCTATTACAAGCTGTCACTCATAACAAACTTACAATTTTAAAACTTTTTAAGATCAGATCTATCTTCCAACGTGGTAACAAAAACGTATCACTTTGTATAATTAATTCATCACGACTCGTGCAAGCTCGGTGGCGCGCAAAAAGTTACATCTGTTCCCTCTAGTCCAAACTAGAAAGTTGCATTTGTAACTTTTCAATATATTACCACAACTTTGTCCCCCAATCTGGTGTTTTGGAAACTTTTCTTACTAGAAAGGATCCCAAAATGGCTACCCCCATGGCAAAAAAATATATAGCCGGTACCTACTTGAAAACTTCGAGAAATTAAATTAGATATGCACTCTACACTTTATATTAAAACGAGGAGTTAGTGTTTTGTTTGTTGGTAATGAATAGGCTCCGACACTACTGAATTGCTCTGAATAATTCTTCATCATCATCAACCCAATAATGTCCCACTGTTGGGCACGGTTCTCCTCTCATTTGAGAGGGATTAGGTTATAGTCCACCACGCTAGCCTACTGCGGGTTGGTAGACTTCACATGCTATCGAGAATTCTCTCAAGCATGCAGGTTTCCTCACGATGTTTTCCTTCACCGTTTGAGCATGTGATAAATTCGCACATAACTTCCGAAAAGTCAGTGGTGCGTGCCTTGGGTTCGTACTCGAGACCTCTGACATCTCAGTCCAGTTCGAATAATTCTTACACCATTATACTGCTGATTTGTTCATCACGAATAATTCATTCTAGGCTATATATTATTTTAAAAAGCATTTCTTTTTTAATATTAATTACATTTATATAAGCGAAGCCTGGGCTGGCTGTAAGTTTCTAATAAAACGTAAACATGCAAGATCATTTCAAGCAAGAACCAGGAAGAAGATTGATGCAACTATCAAATCATTTATACTACTTTAGGTAACTTCAGCTAGCAGAGTGGACAGCGACCGCTGTCAGTAAAAGCTTCTTGTCTATGATATCCTGGTAAGAAATCTCCTTAATTGTCTATTTCATGAAAAAGTCAATGCAGTTATATGCACTGCATTGATTGACTTTTTCATGAAATAGACAATCAATGCAGTAGTTATATGCACTTTGAGGGCTGTTGTATTGATTTAAATGATTATTTTTTTATTATTTATTTATTATTTACTCACCTCATTTCAGAATTTTATATCAGAATCTCGAAGTTACTCGGTTCCTAGAAGTAAGAGTATCGCTTACCACTTAGTTGGGCACACTTTCTGGCGTAATAATTTACTTTGCCTTAAGGATTCAAAGCATAAAAACAGCGACACCATTTGTGAAATTAAAACTGCTTAGAATATTTTTAATGAGAGTAAAAATGGCATGACTCAGCGGAGTGAGTCAAATACTTACTGCCTGCCTTACAGATGCTGTGTGGCTTAAGTTACGAACGAAATCCTAGTACTAATATTATAAACGCGAAAGTTTGTAAGGATGGATGGATGGATGTTTGTTACTCTTTCACGCCAAAACCGCTTAACAGATTTGAATGAAATTTAGCATACATATAGTGAATTACCTGGCTTCTCACATAGGCTCGCGGCTCTGCGCGCATGGTATATAGATAAAAATATCTATATACCATGCGCGCAAAGCCACGGGAGGCAGCTAGTAGTGCATACTTTACTTCAATAAAGCCGTAATTTGAATGACTTTAGCAGTTTATTCTACAGTATTAACATCAGATATAACGGAAAAATACTTTCCCAGAATTCTACAACTTCCAATCTTAATACTAGAGACAGGGATAACACAGATTGCCGGCACTTTTACAATTTTCAAAATAGAAGTGATTAGGGCCAGGGGCAAGAGAATCTGCCGGTGACCAAGGATTTTGAAAGATTTCGATCGTCGCAATTAAATAATATCAATAAACACTGATAAAACCAGTAAAAGTAGTTCTATTTCAATTTATTTATATTGTTTTTTTTTATAACAATAGTCCTGCAATATCCTTAATTACTTATGATATACCTACGATACTTTTTCAGGTCTGTAAAGACTAGTATTTTTTTCTGTTTCATTTTGGTAGGAAATAACCTATTTAGAATTGTTTGTTTGCCTGTTAAAAGGCTTTGTAAATGACTACAATAAAATTTTTGCGCGCTTTGCTTTGGCGAGGATGGCCATTTTTCTGGCAATTCCCCTCGGACATTTTATTGTGCAAAAAAGTGGAGGTTTTTTTGTTTTTGTTGTTGTATGTAATTAATTATACTTCATTACAGAAAAGTATATTTTTATCCGCAGACAGTAAGATATAATTTAATTAAAGTATGATTAAAATGAGTGAATAGAATATTATTACTTATTACTTATCTACCTGAAATTGCATCCATACAATTACAGTTTATAGGACAATTTTAAGTGAGTCTATTTCGGCTCCACATGTTTATTGAATAAATGCTCTCCATTTTTTTGACATACCTGCTATTTTCTTTCACTTGTAGATACTTATGCACTTAATTTCGAAATATCTTTTCATGGCAAACTTGATACAAGTTTAAATATACTATTATCATAACTTAAATAATTCAACTACAAAACGAAAACCCTTCCATTCCAACATCTAAAATACATATTAAATGAAGTCTCCTGCTATTTATACAGTCCCAAAATACTGTCTATAAATCAATTAGGGTGGCAATATTTTACCAAAATCCAAGTACCGAATGCTATCGCAAGATGGCAGTACTTCCGTTGGCAGTTTGGTAGTACACCGGAAACAGTAAACACAGTAGCAACCTGTTGAATAATTCATGGACACCCTATATCTTACTCGCAGTTCCGTCATAGATTATAATTTTAAATATTATAGATGCGATGTACTTTATATGGTAATCTCTGAATGGGAAAATTTTGTAGTCATTCTGCCTTTACTTGAAAGGAAAAAGTATTTTTTTTAGTAATCCCACAGAATAACTTATAGTATTAAGTACGGCTTATCCCTAACAACAAATACAACATGGACTCTGGAATTTGTTGTCAAGTTTGTAGTCTTGTAAATAAGCTAACTTAAAAAAACAGAGCTGGTTATACAGTGATGGCTGAACAGTTTTTTTTTTAAATAAAACTATTTTCGACCGTAAATCTTTTTGCCTTTTAAACAAAACTAGTACTTCTTGTAGGAGTAAGGGCATAGCGAGATTTTTCGCTCAAATTGAGCTGCCCAACTGGGGAAGTACCTCCGCCTTACAGAAGACCGAAGTGAATCAACAATAGTTGTATTTCTGCGAGTGAGTAAGGTTACCAGATTATTACATTGGGGGAGTGACTATTCTGACAGCATAGGAATTTCGTTTGCCGTCAGTTCAGTAAATCCCTATTTTATGAAACCTGAACGGTTTCTAAGGGGTTTGGCAACATATTCGCAAACGTCTGGTGTTGCAAATGTCCAGGGGTGGCGGTCATCACTTACCATCAGGTGAGCCGCCAGCTCGTTTGCCGCCTCATCACTATAAAAAAAAACTACAAAATAAAAATCAGTTTGACAACTACGATGCGACGGATACACTTTTCATTTTTTTCGCACTATAAAGAGAATCACTGCCTATTGTAGGTGCATTTTTTATTCTATGACTACTCTTAGTAGCTTAAGTAAATATAATATTTTTATTTATTGATTAAATTCATACACATACAACTATTATCACAGTTCTTAACTTTATACAATAGCGGGGTTCAAGTACTACACTTATAATAAGTACATTATTATACAACGCCATCTATTCTCGCGCTAAGCAATAACTTGTAAGATGCTAGATATACTACATAGTGTTTTGTTATGAATATATATCTACATGACATCCATCCGTATCACCTCGATGTCCAGAGTTCCTCAACAGTACGGTTTTGAGGCATTTTCTGCCTCGTACTACTACTTTGTGGAACCAGCTGTCGCCGGCGGTCGTTCCAAACCGTTACGACGTGGGAACCTTCAAGAGGAGAGCATATTCTTTTCTGAAAGGCCGGCAACGCATTTGCACGTCCTCTGGTGTTGCAGATGTCCATGGGTAATGTATCAGGTGAGCCTCCTGCTCGATTGCCCGTTATTTCCATTAAAAAAAATGACAGATAACTCATTCTAAAAGTTTTTAAAATCTTATAGAAAAAAATTCAGCTGTAGGATACACTATCTCTTAAGATACATTTGCACACTCTTGTTTAAAAAGCTATTAAAGGGTTTAAAAATGTTGATGTGACAACCCAATTGGTCCAGCGGTAGTTAACACTGCCTTCTGTGCTATGCGTCCCGGATTCGAAACCCGATAGGGATAAATGTTTGTGTGATAAGCATAAACATTTGTATCCGAGTTATGGATGTATCTATGTATAATATGTATGTATTTACAAAAAAGGAATATATTTAGTATATCAATCAACCACTATCCGTAACACAAGCCTCGTTACTTAGCTCGGAGCTTGATGGCGCTGTGTCATAATGTCCAGAAATATTATTTTATTTATTTATTAATGTTGTACCTACTGTAATATTCTTCAGCATTTTCAGTGCGTAGATTATAATTTTCTATTAGCTTACTTACATGTCCATACCGGGATCCAAACCCAAGACCACGGAAAATAAGTAGATCTTCGGCAAAAAAAAATATAGCCCACTTTTTTTAAGAAAACAAGCCGTAGAAACGCGATTTGAGATTCCTTTGAAGTTGCTAAAAAGCGTGAAAATCTTTAAAACAAAAATCTAAGGTGACACCTCTGGCCCAAGAGAGCCTTATACAAGAACAACAGGTGTTAAATTAAAAAAGACTGCCATTTGTATTTTGAACTCTACATTGCAGTTTTTAAAGCAGACTTTTGTTCATAAAGTATATAATATGAGCTTCGTCACTTGTTTTGTTTTGTGGCTTTGACTTGGTTATATTACATTTATTATTTCTATGTATGTGTGTGGGTGATGTGTTCGTAATATTATTCAAGTTTCTAGAAGAAATAGAAGTATTTCCGAACAGAATTTTGAAATTAAAGGTTGATCTTCTTAGATATTTGTATACTGTTGGTCTAGTGATCGTAAGAGCGACTGCTGAGCAAGAGGTCGGGGTTCGATTTTCGGGTTGACCAAAGTGTTTTTTAAATAAGATTCATGTTTCAACATAACATACCATCACGTCTGTCATCCCCAAACAGTTAGGTAGAAGTGGACTAATGTACCTACACCCAGATATTTCGCCGGTATATTTTAGACCCCATGTAATAGGAGTCGAGCTTATAGCAATAAACCGTAGAAGAAAGAAAGATAAGAAGAAGAAAAGATATTTATTTCTTGAAATAGATATTTTTAAAGTCACTTTTACTATTATATATATTTATCTAGTAGTATCCGCAATATCACTTTGCAAGACCTGGGAATCGAATGCACGTCCTCTTGTTCAGCAGTCGCATTTTACGATCACTAGACGAACACGACAGACCATGGTCACACAGGACCTAAAACATAGCAGTGAATTATGGCCCTTCATCACCAACCGTATATTATTTAAATACACCAATGTATATTAAACCTTAGATACTACGATAAAGACTCTATAAGGTCCTGCCAGTAAATTCCATTTAGGTATGGAAGACCAGTGATGCATGAAGATAGGGACTGGCGTCACAACGAGGGTGTGACTTCGAATAATATATTTTGGTCCTTTCATCCGCATTATGATTACGGTGTTTAGAGTTAATTTATGAGGGAATGGTTTAATTAATCACTGACAAATATTTCAATGGTGTAAGATGAAATGATGAAAAGTAATAAAATTAAATGAATGAAATTATTGTAAGGATTAGCTCTGATCTCTGATTAAAAAAATAAAAGGAATATGCCGAAAATCAGAAGAAAAATAAATGTTCAATGCATAATTTTCGCGTAAGTGTTCATTATGTAATCAGGCGTTCTTTTTCCAAAACATTAACACTCCGAAAGGTCTTTACCGATTACAATAAAAATGTAAAGTATCGTAGTATCCTAGGAATAATTTAGAACGGTTGTTATACAGTGTTATATTTATTCCATACATACACTAACGCCGTTTTTGTTATGGGAATAAGAATAAATTTAATAATGGGGCAAACGGGAACGGGGTTCATCTGATGGTAAGTGATCACGCCTTTTTCCCATGGGGGTAGAGCTAGAAACTACAGAATGCCGCGCGCTACGATCCTTGCATACCACTTTTGCCTCGTTCACATTCATACAACTTGTCATACATGCGTGCCGGTTACGAGTTCTACGCACCAGACCTTTTTGAAGGGTATATCTTACATATATATAAAAATCTCGTGTCATGGTGTTTGTCACTGAACTCCTCCGAAACGGCTGGACGGATTATTATGAAATTTTATAGGTATATTTGGTAGGTCTCAGAATCGATCGCAGGCTCTCTTTTGCACCCTTAGATGCTAACGGACATCCTTAGCATCCTTATCAACGTCACCAGTTTTCACTCTTCTACCACCAACCCCTATAGTGTTGCAAAACAACATTTGCTGCGTCAGCTATTTCTTTTATATATTCTTAACCTCACATAAGGCTATTTACAAATTGCAATGGACATAGCAGGTAAAACCTGGACGTATGTGTAATAAACGCCAATGCATCCAAAATTCTCATCTCAGTACAAATCTACCATACCCAAGCTAGGCTAGTTACAAATATAAGTACACTTAAAAGCATCACAATCAACTCCGCAAATAAAGATTGATGTCGAAAATGCATTCCGCCATAACTCAGTGTGTCTACACTAGTTGTTTTCGTACATTGTAAATAAATCGCCTGTGTCGACGGGCCGAATTGCTCCGCGTCAAATATTGGTGTTGCTATCAATTCCGATGCGGGGCCCGCACGGCGCGGCATACATACGAACGGTATTTTGAGTCAAATTTACGCGAATTTTATAATTAATTAAGGATAGGTTATTGATAAAGTCGACAAAACAGTCCAGTGCCATTTTCTCTTCAGTTTCTGTTCTGATTTATTCCATAAATCAATAAAAAGCAGGACATGGGTTGGTTTTAATACGTATAATATTTTTACGGATTTATCTTCTTGTTCAATATGATGGGCACGAAATTTTATTATATTTAAAAAAACGTAATTTAATTTATTGTTGTAATATTTTTTCTGCATCATGTCAAATGGTTTGATCATTTCGTAGTATGATGTTATTAACACCTATGAAAAAATAAAGTAAAACATACTTCTCAAAGAATTCCTTCGCGGCTTCCGCTTGACCTGGGTAACAAGGAGATCACGTTCCTCTATGGTTAAAAAGAAACAGATACCAAAATCAGTGGCAAATTTACGGTAGCAAAAAAGTATTAAAAGATAAAAGCTGTTATTTTTCCTGCTTAGATGCAGCATCGTTGAGAAACGAGCCTCGAGGCGTCGGTTCTAACGCGGGTTGTTACAGAACGAACTTTAAAAAGGGGTAAGCACGGCTATACAATACCCTTTTTAATTGCAAACATTTTGTTCAGATTCTTATTGCAGCAGAATGTAAAACGAATTACACAGAAGGTCAACAAGGATGACATGCTATCTCGTTTCCTCTTACAGCCAAATATAGGAGTAAAAGAGAAGACATATTGCCAAGATATTAAACCCGCAATCATAAAACAATCGCGGATTTTAAATCATGACTCAAAATGCGGGACAAAGCTTACTTTTTAAAAAGAAAAGATGAAAAAAAGAATTATCGAGCATTCTCATAATTACGATAAAAATACTTATTTCAGCTTTCTGTGTTGTTTAGAGAAGAAAAGGTAAACCTTCTACACTCAATTCCTTCTCATTTCATGGTAAAAGTTCGCGTTGTTCAACAAACAGATGTTTTAGAAACAGATAAGCAGGTCCGAACTCTGTGCAAAAAGTAATAAATAAACTCTTATAACAATTAAACGGAACAAAAGTGCGAAAAACAAAGTGATGTTTATGTTAATCACTGTTTTTAACTCGTACAATTATAAAAATGGTACTTTTTAACACTTTTGTTCGTGTGTTTTGATTTATGAGGGCTAATACTCAACTTTAACGTAATGCTCAACTGTAAACTACTGTAATTACTTTGTCAACACAAAGGTACCTGTAATATTGGTCTAATAATAGAAATAAAATATTTGACTTTTGACACGTTTGAAGGTACGAACAAATGACGTACCTAGTTGCCTGCGTTGTTATCACATGCTCAAACAGGGAAGGAGGACATCGTAAGGAAATCTGCATGCATGAGAGATTTTCTAGACGGTGTCTGAAGTCTGCCAGTCTGGGCACGGATCGCCACTATAACCTAAACCTTCTTAAACCTGTGCCTAACGATGGAACAGGAACCTATGGGCTGATGATGAAATTATATTTGAAACGTCATTTTTTATAAAAAGTTTTTCTAGAACTTTGACCATAACTGCTTACCCTTCTAAGTATAACAAGCGTAGTGATACATATAGGAGGTACATTAGCAAGGTCTTAAATAAACGGTTATGGGCGAGACCCGAACATTAATGGTTCGCGTAAACTTAGGAAAATGGACCATAATACCCATAGGACCCATATTTTGCATATTGAGTGGGATATATGAGAAACTAAGATGATAGATATTTTATCTACAACAATGTGTTTAAAAAATCTCATTCACTTCTCCATTCTCAATCACTTCTCCATTCTCAATCTCCATTCGTTTAGGCGCTACAATGCAACGAGAAACACGTCAAACATATAACATCCCTCTTTAACGTTAAGGATTTAAAAAAATAGAAATAAATTTCAAATATATTTTCACACTAGCTTCCACGGCTTTGCTTGCCATGGTATATAGATAAAAAGTAGCCTATATGTTAATCCAGATAATAAAATATCTGAATACCAAATACCACTCAAATCCGTTAAGCAGTTCTTGCGTGAAAGAAAAACAAAGATATATTATATATTTGAAGCTATTAAAAAAAACACAGCCGAATCTATAATTATATCTTGGTAAAAAATAAATATCTATTATTTTTTCCGACAACTCCTTTGCAAAGCAACGACTTAGTCCATCCCTGTGTGCATTATTAAAAAAATATTGGATTGAATAAAAACTGCTTTCACGTCGGAGTTAGAAAACAGCGTTTCCCTTTTATAGCGAGTTTTGTTTGATATATTTAAATAACAATAAAAATTCTGCAAAGAAAAGTTTGTTCACGGCAGTTGTACAGACGAGAAATGCTATTTAATGACAACGAGACGAGGACGACACGTAATCTACACGATTTATAAATAAAAACTAATTAATTTTTACCGGGATTCCCGATGTTTGGAATCTCAGGTGTTGCAACGTCCATAGACTAATTAACCGCTTAGCATCAGACGGGCCATCAGCTGTCAGATTAACCATCCTTAGGTAGTTAAAAAGTAGGTAGATATAAAACCCTAGTGGAAATGGTTTCTAAGATTTCATGGTTAGCCAGCTCTACGTATTATATTTTAAGAAGACACTCATGCCTTGCAATGTGACGGTAAAAAAGATACGACGGTAAACGCTGCAGGCTGAATTTCCTATTCTAAACAGTTTTATATAAAACCTTTGTCTCTCTCTCTCGCGCTCTCCCGCTTTCTATTTTTTCCCAGACAGATGCATTTGTACTAAAATCATTTAATGCCTCCAAAATGATGATGAAATTATCCCTGGAGCTACCTGGAAAAGCATATTTTCTTATTATTATTAATTAAGGGAAAATAAGTAAGCGCTCATTAAATCACGCACCTAATTGCAATTTTATTTTCCTTCGTCCTTCTCAATTAGAGTCGTGAAGTGTAAAAGCGCAATTAAGAAAAGTTTTAGAAATTCAAATTCTTGATGTACTCTCCTTAAAATGGGCCATAAATTATAATTAAATATAAATTATGACACAGTGGTATCTAGTTCTTTTTCCTAGGATTTTATTACAGATATGAGATGGTAGGTATGGTAAATAAACTGCTTAGTTTTTTCTTATAAATAAATAAATATATCCGGACATTATGAAACAGCGCCATCTACATACTTAGTTACGAATTAAGCTTCTATTGTGTTACCTAATTGACCTAATCCCTCTCAAATGAGAGGAGACCTGTCTCTAGCAGTGCGACAATAAAAGGCAAAATTCAATCTGGGCGAGGAAGCCATCATCGTGTCGGTTACAAGAAACAATAGGATATTTATCTTACTTAATCATTTTTTTATGATGATAAGGGGGCAAACGGGCAGTAAACTCACCTGAAGCAATCACCGCCGCCCATAGACATTTGCAACACCAGAGGCTTGCAAATGCGTTGCCAAACCCTGTAGAAACCGTTTGGATTTCTTAAAATTGTGAGTTACTAAACTGACAGCAAATGGAATGCCCATTGCCCATGCTGTCAGAATAGTCACTCCCCAACGAGCTCTAGTAACCTTACTCACTCGCAGAAACACAACTATTGTTATTTCACTGCGGTCTTCTGTAAGGCAGGTCAATTTGAACGAGGAATCTCGCCATGCCCTACTTTTCAAAATGAGTACTGAACAAAAAAATAAGATACATTTTTGAACAACAACTTGAACAGATGCAAATACATGCACGTTGCGGCACGGTACACGTGTCCTTATGATTATGTCGGTGCCTATGCTTGTCGATATTCAAAGGCAATAGAAGGCAGACTCTGAATACCTCGTTATTGGGGTCTTCTTCGAGCACAGAGTACGCTACAGCAGAGGAATTGTAAAATACTTGCGTGAAATATAATTGATTAAATCATGATAAAAGAACTTTTAATCCCGATGTTTTGAATCTTTTACAAAATCCCTGATCACGGGCAGATTGTAAAGTCTCTCTCTACCCAAGTAAAATATGACATATTTCATTTAACTGGTGTTGTTTTCTAACCTAACTAAACATTATAATTATGAAATACAGTTTATCAGAAATTCACCAATAATAAATAATACGCAGTAGGTAAGTTTTTACTAGCAGGACATTCAACATTTTCAAGACATATTTTTTATATTGCTAGAAATCTTGGATGTGTCAGTTTGTGTCGGACATGTCCAGACTAAAAACCATACTTTCCTATCTTTTCATTATCATTAAGACCATCTTTTCAGGACCACGATTCTCTCATACCTCATATCTTTTATACAAACTTATAGCAACAAATGAAATGAATTCTCTGAAACTTAACACTAGTCTGCGTCCTGTAGGGGCGCAATACAAAGTACATACATAGCCAAGACTCTGACTACGTAACACCCTTTATGTATGGACAGCTTGCATGTTCCATATTTTGCACCACATTCGGGAAGTATCCTCAACTTGAGCTCCAACTTACTCGGCATAGATTTGAAATATAGTCTTACAGATACTATCTTTACACTACGACTTTATGCCAGTAACAATCCTGGATGAAGTGAAAATTTAGAAGCTTTTAAATAGCTACTGAACTATGGAAAGAGTTCCATAGTTAAGAAGGAACCTATCCTATACAAAAAAAATAGTTTGCGTCTATTCTAACTTTTGGTTGCCGTTGTGTTAAAACTACTTTGTGTGTGAAAATTGATATTTAGGAATCGAAATATTAGTTTGTAAGTGGTCATTTTATATCTGAAAAAAAAATTGTTGTTTGAAAGAAGAAGTTATGGAACTTTTGCCTTTGCCTAAAGGTAGATTTGCCTTATGTCTGAATGGAACTTATATATATTTAGAGCAATTATGATTTGATATAATACTATTTAGTATAGGACGTAGTGTAGGACGGCCGCCGGCCAGGTGGAGCGACGACTTGCGTAAGGCAGCTGGCAGTGACTGGAGGAAAAGAGCCGAAGATTGAGCTCCGTGGCGTTCACTAGGGGAGGTCTACGTCCAGCAGTGGACGAATATGGTCTGACGATGATGATGATGATAATAATATTTGACAAAACTGTTTTCTGAATACACATTATGTCAACTTAAAAATTTAATTTTGGTACGTCTAATTTAATCTTATAATTTCAGAGATAGAAAGATTTTAAATTTTGCTCAAAAACTAAAGAACACCATCTACTACGACATTATAAACCACTTTAGCTCCATCCACAGTCATACATCATCCACATTGCTCATCTTTTCCCTCAAAGAGTAAACGTTAAAAAATTACTCTCCGTGTTTTTGTCCCTTTTATCCTTGAACTTTCAGAGAGAAACAAAAAGCGTTACAACGCTCCAAAACTCAGTTGGGTACGTACGAATGGAAATGAAATTATTTCAGACAAATCCGATGCGAGCGTACTGTTATAATTATACCCACTGAATATTCATGTAGCTGAACAGAATAATTAATCTTTGTCTATGCCCACGATTGTCCATGTTTGAAGGCATGTTGCTAAGTTGTTACTAGGAGGGGAGCAAAGGAAAAATATGGGTTGGTTCATCAATCTTGATCATAGTGATTTCTTTTCTACGTACATATGTGTTATTGTAATATATTACTTAACTATGACAATTCAAAAGTGGAAATAAAATATTTTGTAATGGTAAAATGAAGCATATAAGAAGCTAGTAAGACTTCTAACATATGTACATCGCAGAAAATTCTATCAATTCAATTCCATTGTCTGGCAGGTCTTGGGTTCGATTCACAGGTCGAGCAAAGTATTATTAGGTTTTTCTATGAACTTCTCAGTAGCAGCTCGGAGTTTAGATTTGTGCCCGGTTAATGGCACTAGGCTCGCCACATATTACATGGGACCTAAAACATACCGGCGAAACGTGGATGTACATTAGTACACCTCTGCCTAACCTTTCGGGGACGACAGGCGTGATGGTATGTATGTACATACATAGTAAAACAAACATTGCTTTAGCTTCTATTGCTCCAATAAAGACCTCAATATTTCATATGACAAGTTTCTCTTCAATATCTGCAATGTGGATTATAATACTTATATGTATAGAAGATATATACAACTTCACGAAAATCATAGTCTCATGCAAATCATACACACGTTATGCAAAACCTCAGATTCGGTAACAATACAAATTGCCATCAAATTGGTCGTTCCCTAAACTTGGGCATTAATTGTGGAGGCGCGCAAATTGTTGGCGTTCCGCTAGATTAGTTACACCCGCCTGCGGCCGAAGTTTCGGGAGATCTTGCCCTTGTAATCTTTTACACAATAGCCTACCTTCCCTCAGCTTGATAAAGGAAGGAATCGTACGGACTCATAATGTATAAGATTTATCTTTCTTTTAGTACAGTCACAGGCCATTTATACTCTTATGGGTTTATGAAGATTTTTGCTGCTCTGACTGAACTGCAAAGATTGCCGTTCAGGTTCAGAAGGGTTAAGATACAATCAACCGTAACCGGCTTGACGGCTTTTCATACTGTCTTTTTAATATGTTTTTCTTCACTATTTCATCAAATGATAATTACCACAACGCATCATACGCACAAGATTTTGAAAATCTAGCATCTTTGAATTAAAGTCATCATCATCACCATCGTCAAAAAAAATATTGTCCCACTGCTGGGCGGTCTCCTCTCATTAGAGTTATTAGACTATAGTCTATCACGCCATCGCCCGCCTAAAGTGTATTGGTAGAGTTTAGGTGCAGTCGTTGAGAAAATTTCTCAGGCATGCGAACTCTCTCAGAATTACCTAGAATGGCGTATCTTATATTCGAATTGTGGATATTTGAGTTTGCAGTCCAAAGTGATATCACGTATTTTTCTTACCCTTACCAAACTCAAGAAACTCGTAAATGAAATTCGAAGAACTTCCCTGTAAATTGCTGGTCTTACAAATTAAAAAATCCCCCAGCTTCTGGGGTCACTAACATTAAAAAATCCCCTAGGACGCCTGACCTAAACCGCTATAAATAAAAATATGCTTCGTGCGAAAAGGATCGATAGTTTAGGGTTCTGTAGGTACTTAGTGAATGCGCCGTCGAAAGGCGTCAAACGAGATGTCTTATTGACTTTGTCGGCCTTATTTTCACTAGAAATCGTTTCATAAGGCTTTATTAACCAGTAATTGTGATAAGCCGGTTAGGTTAGCAGCAGGATTAAAAGCTGCTTTCTGTGCTAAGGGTCCCGGATTCCTAGTGATGATGAGAGTAGATGAGGTCGGCAGAGGACTGACTGAGTGCTATGGTGCAGTTTGGGGGAGGCCTTTGTCCAGCAGTAGACTGCGATAGACTGAGTTGATTGAAACAACAGTAGTATACTCCGAGAACTGAAAATTATACGTTCTAATATGTAAAATATTTTTACTGAACATCAACCCTCTCCGAGTCGGGGTCAAATGTAAATAATTACAAGCGTACAGCCGGATTGTAACAGAGAACAGTGCGTGTAATTGCTGTGCGAGCGAATGACCCTAAATGAAAATAACGTACGGACCCCTAAGCCTCGTTATTAATGTTCAAAAAGGGAGCGATGCAAATTTGCCCACAAATAGAAAAGCCTCTCATTAACCCGGCTTTAATGATGCCTTTTTTTACTAAAACCACCCAAAGAAACGTGTGGTTTTGCCTTAGCGACTAATGCTTAGAATAAATAGTATGGATATTGTGTATACTACTACTGAATAATATACAGATGTCTGTGAAGAGAATTTTGTTGAATGAATTTTTGGGTAAATTTGTATGTTATTTTTTTCAATGTTATTTTGCTCGTGACTTCATATACGATGAATTAGCGGGAAAATGTGACAGAAATACTTTTGAATTGAAAATAAAACTAAGATTAAAAAATAAATAGAGAACATTAGCTTTGCTTTTCGGCATATTTTGAAATATTAACTAACCTCCCTTTTCAATGACTCCAACATAATTATTTAAGAAAAAAAATATAACACAAACCGTTACAATTTAAAACTGAAACATCCAAAACGATATTCACAAACTCAGAACTAAAATTAAACCGTGTTTTAGTAGATAAAACCTCCTAATTTTTACCACAAAAAGTGTCACATCCACGAACAAAAATCTGTGCAAAGTGGCGGTTTCAGTAGAAATGCCTCTGAGGCCTTCTAGCGTGGTCGTGGCGGTATAAAAAGTGGTGACTGGTTCATTATAGGCTACAGAGACGTGTGTAGTGATATAGAGCAGGCATTTTCATTTCTTACACTTATCTTTATGTTGCCCGTTGGTTCTAGTTATCGTAAGTGTGATCATTGAGCAAAAAACAGGTCTTGGTTTCGGGTTTTAGATTCCCACATCGAGCAAAGTATTATTGGGTTTTGGTTATGAAATCACAGTAACAGGAGTATTAGGATTAGGACAGGGCTAGGATTCGTGTTAGGTTGAAGGCAATCGGCTCGCCCCCTATTACATGGGACCTAAACTTCATGGCAAAATATGGGTTATATTAGTACACCTCTGCCTAACCCTTCGGAGACGACAGGCGTTTTTAGGTCGAAGCCTGAGGACGAGCTAATAATTGGTCATCCAAAACTCCAAAAAGTTAATGAAGCACGTTTAGATCAAGGTCGGAACCTTGAATCGAAACGTGAACTTCTGTTAGAAGCTTAGCAGTCGTATTCCAGACCAATAATCAGTATTAGACTAGGCAGTTTGATAAAGTAAAATAGTACCTCTATTTTCTAGAAAATTCTTCGTAGCTTCATGTCAGTGCTGGCCGTAGGCGCTGTTTAATCTCTGGCGATGCACCGTCATAAAATTTAATATTAATATTAATCTGTAGGCAGGCGCCGCCGACACAGCGCGACTTGGCTTGTTTTAACTGAGATTGATGCTGAACGCGTGGATTTCATTGTGAAATTAATACAAATAATTAATGTTGTCTTGTAAGTTTGCGGCTTTGGAAATGTCACCGAAGTCTTTCTACATTGTTAAATGGTAGAAGTTATTAACCGAAGTGTGAGATAAAAGTCACGACCTCAAGTTAGCAATTCTAGGTTTAAGACGCCGGCGGAGACGAGCAGAATTTCTCTCAAAAACGTTATAATGAAATAAATTTAAATTACTTAAAACACGGGGACGAGTTTTTCGATGCCCTATAACTTCTTTTTTTTATTTATTTATTTTTAAGTTTGTAAATATTAGTTTTTATTTAATTTAAGATCTGTATAATGTGTTTTTATCATTCACAGAATAAAAATTTCCTTCTTAAAACACTTTACTGATATTTATAGTTATTATTAATTTAATTTAGTTTCTCTTTTAGTTTTGTAAAAAGCAGTTTTTAATACTTTCTGTAAATTAGCATATATTCTATTAACACAATAGAAATCTCACAACTTTATTAAAACATACATATTTTCGTTGTATGTTGATATTACTGTTTCAAATAATATTTATCTTCGTACGTAACCTACGATACGCGGCGCAGAAGACGATCGAGCGACAATTCAGCTTTCTTTCATCCTTTTAAGTTTAACTATTCCTATTTTTATATTGAGAATTTGAAATCGTATTTTGGATGCAATCTTGTTCTTTTCGTTCTTCAGTTCCTGCACCAACATCAAAATTTAGTTCATTAGGAATACAAAAAATAATATCATTTCATGTTTTATGTTTTGAGAAATCATCAAAATTTTATATACTTTTTGACCGGTAATTTAATCATTTTGGACTTTAACAATTGTCATTATTTACTGTCAATGTGATGTGACGCAATCAATAGTTAACCCCAAAATAGCAACTATTATTACCGCACATAATAATTCCGCGTGATAATAAATACATTACCACAACGTAATAAGTTCGGAGATCATAAAAAATGCTATAAGTATTCGGAATGTAAGGTTGGGCAGCCCAGGGGAAATCTAAAGGCTTTTACTTACTTATTTCAGCAAATCATATTAAATAAACTGCTACCATACCGTATTTATATGTATCGCTGTTTGTACTCGTATGATTTATAGCGAGAGCAGATTTTAAGTTATAGGTCCCGTTCGGATTTTCTTTTAATTATGTTTAAAGGGTTTGTTGTTTTATTTATTGCAGATAACGATTTAAAGGTGTTAGTTTCAAGTTTTAGTTACTTACGTACTTCGCTGGCTCAACGTTAATATGTAATAATTAAGTAATGTTGATGATACTGATGCACGGTAAAACTCGAATGAGTTTATGTTTGCATCTTTGGTGATTTGATAATTCTGTAAAGTATCATCATCATCATCATCGACCAATTAATGTCCCACTGCTGGGTACGAGTCTCCTCTCATTTGAGAGGGATAGGCTATAGTCCACCACGCTAGCCTACTGCGGGTTGGCAGACTTCACATGCCATCGAGACAAATCTCTCAAGCATGCAGGTTTCCTCACGATGTTTTCCTTCACCGTTTGAACATGTGATAAATACGCACATAACTTCCGAAAAGTCAGTGGTGCGTGCCTTGGGTTCGAACTCGAAACCTCTGACATCTCAGTCCACTGGTCACACCGCTAGGCTACCACTGCTGTAAAGTATACTTTTAACAAATAAATAAATTAAAAAAAAACGACCCGAAGCGGATCTTGGCCGTTTCAAGTATTAATTATAAAATATCTAAGATTATATTTTTTTGGGTTTTTGGGTTTTTCTGTTTTTCGTAATTGTTAGTAGCTCGGTGTTTGGAAGATGTGTAAATACATAATGTTTTTTGTTTTAATTTTCTATTCTAAATAAGTATAATCTTGAACATACTTGAACAAACTGTTCCTAAACCTTTACAGTTGTAAACTTTATTATTGTAATAAAGTATTCTTAACGGATTTTATAGCGGTATATTGATATTAGGTAACCCTGGCGTTTTGGTTTCGCCGTGGCCATGTACATGCTCTAAAGATCCCGACGAGCGACGTTTGGAATTAAATAATATCAATATATCGCGCTAAAATCAGTAAAAAGTACTTTACTTGCAATGCCTAATATAAATGTAAAAAAAGTAAAATAAATATAACTATGATACCGAGAAAACCTACACGAAGCACCTACAACAAATTGTTCTTTGCACATAGATGGCTTGGTAAAAGATAGAATATAATATATTTCATCCTCGCAATTTACACGGGCAAACACTATTCCCACCATTTTTCTCACCTAAGACCACCTCCAAACAGCTAGAGCTAAACAATGATATATGAGTACCTCGCAATATAACAATGTAATAGAAACTGACAAAATATAAGGAGCTAAGGTATTAACAGCGTTGCCAAATCCCGGATTGACATTATTGCCAATAATATCCAGCGGGCGAGGGGTTAATAGAAAATTTAATACCTTTATTTTCTTAGCTTGAGTTTAGCAGACTACGTGGCGACCACGCGATGGGGATATGTGAGACATCGAATATTATTATTTATAAAACTTTGAGCCGGGAAATCATATTGCTTTGAATTGCATTGATTTTTAACTAAACCTGAGCTTGGGTAAGTATAACTATTACTATAGTATACATTCAATGGATAACCACTGCAATAAGTTTGTTTAAATGAGATATTAAAATGAACAAAAAACAAATTAAATTAAATTCGTATGAAAATAAGACTTTGTACCTTTGTACCCTTTTTAAAGCATATTATTGCGCGCAAGTAAGAAAATACATAAATGAAAAAAAATATATTTAAAAATACATAAATTATGGTCAAATTTAGTAACAATACATATTTTAAAAACTTCTTACTGAACTGTTAATATTCAATGTGCTAAACATTTTTTTTAATAATTAATAGGAACACTCGATCGAGTCACACAACTAAAACAATATCTATCTTTTCACACATTTACAACCTTCAACTTCAATGTCAAGACAGTCTTTTGAATTCACAAATGAGAAAGGTAATAAATGGGCACAGTCATATTTTATTTATACCAAACCCATGGTCACTGTAGTCCGTCGTGCTGATCCAAGATGCACCCGGCTTAACGTACCGTGTGGGCCTGAGATAAAACCCAGTGTTGACCACTGCGGAATACAACAGTCACTGCCTTACTTTCGCTAATATCTATAGCCTATATTGGTTTCACGGTGAAAAGGGAAGTAGCTAAATAAAATCTATAAAATCAGTTTTTTGTTGTGGTTGTTTGATGTAGATGAAGCGATATGTACTTTTGGAATTGCGGAATGCGGAAATGGTTAATGAAATTAAATACTTATTATTTATTATATACCTTTGTTTTATTCGTACACTACGAAACACAAACGATCTCCAACGAATTGTATTTCAATTTATAATAATAACTGCTTCGTTATCTACGATATTTATTGAAGCTTAGATATTACAATATATTTAACATAACTGTTATGGTTTCCTGTGTCAGTATTGTAATTGCGAAAGTACTTATTCATATCAACACAGACGAACTGTAGACAAATGTAAAATTTTATTTAAATCAGAGGTTCTCAACTTTAGTGCATACGATTGAAACAAATCGGAGCAGCTAGTAGTATTTGTTGGTGGGTCATTGAATACGTTCTGTCCGTTTTTTAATTAAAATAGGTACGAGTACTACAAGATACATACTTTCGTAAATTAATTTTCACCCTCTTCAATGCATTATATTAAACTCTTCAAAAGTATAAGTTTATATATAAATCGGCTGCCTATAAAAATGTTGTTTAGTAGTTTTTTTAAGCGACATATTATTTTTAAGATGCGTTTTTTACACAGAAACTTATGCCCAAACGAAATATATCGGAATAATATTACCTACTGGAACTCTCTGCTGTACAAATATTTAGATGGTAGAAAAGTAGAGGACAGGAACAAAAGAGTCAGTAAGTAGCACGAGTAAGGAAGTAGCTAACGTGGAAATTTGTGATGTAACCTTGAATGATAGATTGAGGAATGATTTGAGATAAAAAATTTCATGTCGAGAGAACGAATGACACCTGTCATTAACAAAAATGTACCTATATGCGGACGATGGAAATGCCGGGAGGCGACGCCCTAGAAGGACATATGTATATGGATGTACATCAATCTAGTCGGTGAACTCCTTCAAAAAGGTCAAGTGCCGAGAAGATATACCTACGTATTAAAAAACCAAAGGTTGGGATTTATTCAGATCATAGCCCGTGGCATTGTGTAGTTTCTACTTACATCCGTGGGAAAAAGAAATGAGCGCTTGTTTGTACGCGCGTAGAAACCGATTAATTTAGTCTCTGTACCAATAAAACATGAGTAAATAAATACTTATTTTTTTAAGTGAAAACTACTGACGCGTTGAAACCTATTTGGGTGAACTAAAATCATGACTCGCATCATCGTCACCGCACGCTTTCCATGAGCTATATGTATACTGTGTATATACATATATGTACGTAGTGTGCATTTTCACTTCTATTGACAGTCCCCAGACTGCCCCATATGTTTTTTTTTTTTGTGTTTATTAAAAGGTTGACTACCACTGAATTCAATCGCCACATTTTAATGGTGGTACTTAGATAAATCTTGCTTGTCGCCACGATGGACGACTCGTTATAACGCGTCTTGTATTTTACATTCTCATTATTTATCAATGAGGTGACGATACGCCAGCGGCTAAACGCTGATTGGCGGCCAAAAGTTCACGAAGTTCAAATCTAAATGTAAATAAACTTCTAACTTCTAAGTACGAGCTTGTATTTTTACAATTTATAGCTCCTAAGTGAAGTTGTAATAGCTTAGCAGTGTGAGACGTCTCTCGTGTGATGTCGAGTTTAATCCACATACTTTTCACTTTTAAAAATTATGCTCAAACTAAGAAGGAAAGCATCGGGAGGAAACCGTTAGAGATTTACTCGATGGCTTGCGGTAGAACTACAAATGTATTAATGATGAAATCTGTATGCTATGTCGTATAAGTGGTGTAATTACATTTGTCAATTATTTTATTTTTGTGAAATAATTACTCTTGATATTGACGGCAAGTTTGGAGCAGCGACTGAGATTTCAACTTCTACGGCACGAATTGCCGGTCCGATACTCGCACGGAACAAATATTTATAAGCCCTACATGTATTCCCGACCGATATAAACCACTCGAGTAACCGAGAAAATCGTAGCGCTATGTTTAAAAAAAAATATCTTATTTAAAAAAAACATACGATACTTATCTTTTTTTTTTAATTCCATAGATAACATAAACTGATTACGCTTGCATCTCCGGTTTGGGGTATAAAATAAAAAACAGTTCACAGGGTCAACGATAATGATAGTCACATAATAATATTGTTCAAGTAATTCATTTCAATTTAAAACAATGAGATAAAGCTGGGCGGATGTTTCTGTCTGTATATTAATGCTGTCGGGCAAATACAAGACGGATTTGTGCTGTTTTAGACCAGGCATTTGGTCCTTGAAAGCCATAAACTCTTTACAAATCAGACCATCAGTTTTATAATCCTACTAATATTATAAACGCGAAGGTTTGTAAGTATGGATGGGTGTTTGTTATTCATTCACGCAAAAACCGCTAAACGGATTTGAATGAAATTTAGCATACATATAGTTTATTACTTGGAGTAACACATAGGCTACTTTTTATCTATATACCATGCGGGCAAAGCTAATAAAAATATAAATAAATATACATACAAAATCTGAACAGGCAAGATCTCAAAAACATTGACTCGGACACGACTAGAAATAGCATAAATATATTGCTATAGTTGGTTTCCTGGTAACTCTTACATATCTTCTCTTTTAAAATGCAGAAAATCCTTTCAGGCCATCCCGCCGCTACCCGGAGAGGCAACAGTAAGTATTGGTCTCCACTCAGGGTAGGTGACTCCACCCCTACTGAATCCCATTACGCCTGCCCTATCGCCGGGACCATTCACCACGGCCCCGATGGCCCTTCACAGGTACCTGACGGTGACTAGTATGATCCAACTACTACACTACACGTATAAAAAAAGTATTTATGTAGTATTATATATCAACCTTCTAGTATCTGTAACGCAACTTGCTTACCACGGAACTAGATGGCGCTGTGTCATAATGTGCGGATAAATTTATTTGTTTAGCGTGACTAAAATGTACGTAAGTCAGTAAAGTATTCTATAGACATATAAAAAATACCAAAGTACTCACTGGACGTGCAACTATATGCGGAGATTTTTTTAATTACACATCGTCATGTAGGTATTAAAAAAGTCAAAGTTGCGTGGCCCGGATTTGAACTCAGAGCAAAGGCGACCGCTCTATCCAATACCTATCAATTAGTGGTTGATATAAATAATTGATATTATTGGAAATTATGCTTAATCTGAACTAATGTTATATAGAGAAAAGATATGATTATTTGTATATTTGCTTGTTTGTATGTTTGGTTGTTGAGATGTGTACGTGTGAGCGGGCACATACAGAGAAATGGAGGCCAAGAGTGTGTTAATATTATCATCTGTTATTCTGTATTTCTATATCAGTAGTTTTAATTTTTCGGCTTGGTAAAATGGATTGGTATATGCTAGCTCACATAACCATAGTTAATTATTGCACTCTATATTGAATAGACTGATTATAGTATTATATATAATCATTTATTAAATTAACAGACAGAAATGTGTTGAACAACAGTTTGTTGCGCCGCTTCTTCTTCCCAGCAAAAACACTAGGAAGCGGTAAGAGCGGGCGTTTTTGGGGGCTATCTTTACTGTTGACGTCCAAAAAGAGCCAATTAAATTTGGCCTACTTTGAATAAATGACTTTGACTTTGACTTTGTAAAAGATGACCGTAAAACTGCTTAACTGACCATAAAAGTTCTTTGACTTATAGAAAGATATATTATCAGCGAGTAACATAGGATGTATTTTTTTAATTAAGATCCCAACAAAACTTGCAATAATGCAACCGAAGGTTTCAAAAATTTAAAGGTCAGTACTTAGGGTGCGCTGCGAGAAGTAGGTACCTACCTAATGAATTGTTCAAATAAATTACTAAGTTAAAACACTAATTAAGCTTACTATTTATCCATGAAGTCAGGGCAGGTCTCTAGTTATCTGTAAATTACATACTAAACTTTATCTAGTATAGGTAATTATGCTTCTGACCACCCAAACGTGACCCAGGGGACAAATGTTTTGTCAGTAATTTTCCACGTGACTACTGCATAAACAACCATAAATACACATATCATGATCGTTTGACAGCGATTTCACGTATCTTTTTTTAACTGAGTTCAAAAAAGGAGGAGGTCCTTAATTCGACTGTAATTTTTTTAATGTTTACCTCAGAACTTTCGATTGAGTGAACCAAATTTGATGATTATTTTTTTATTCAAAAGCTGGTGCTCCCCGCGTGGTCCCATTTCAATTTGGTCCAGTTCTGATAGTCGGCTTTTTTTTACAGAATTATGTAAAGTACGGCAAATTTGTTACAGGTAGTCCCGCCGCCTAGGGAAGCGACGGAGTGTGTCACACTCCGCCCTAAGTGGGTGTCTACCGACTAATAACTGCACCTGTCATCGCCGCCAGCCCTATCGCCAGGGCCATGGGACTTGCGAAAGCATACACCATGACCCTGGCAGAATTTCACATAGCTACAACATCACAAATAATAACTAAAGCATTAGTATATTGCCCCAAGTACGTTTTCGACATGATACCTATTGTTATTACAATCAAAGATGACTTGTACCCCAAATGGATCATTTGTTTCCGATATTCGGCAGAAGTTATACTTATCAATACCAATTCTCGTTACGCTGAACGGTTCTGAACACACTTATATGCTCAGCGAATCTCAAGCTGAGACAGATTGCTTATTGCACTATCCTGGATGAACAAGATTAATTCACAACAATGCTATGTACTTAAAGTAGCTATAAATAGAATCCACCATTTCTAAAACGTTCAATTAACCGTATCGATTAAAACGCCATGGATCATCCGCCACGTGCCACGTTCAATTCACCTACAAAACAGCCGAAGCAGGGCCAATATATTTCAAAGTATCTCTAAAGACACTTAAATATATCCGTGTTGAGTTTAGTAAGCTTTTCTCTTTTTTACGTTGCATTTGCAAGCGTCCGTTCTATGCTGTGGTGTAACTAATATTTGTCAATGGCTGTTGTTGAGATTTCAAATATTTATCCATGTTGTCATTTGAAGCATCTCAATATAATTTATTACTTAAGTACATTTTAATAAAATCAAAATCATAATAGCATTTATTCAAAGTAGGCCAAATTTAATTGGCTCTTTTTGAACGTCGACAATAAAGACAGCCCCCAAAACGCCCGCCCTTCACCGCTTCCTAGTGTTTTTGTTGGGAAGAAGAAGCGGCGCAACAAACTCCCCAACAACACAGTTCTGTCTGTTAATTAATTTAACGATTCTATACAATATTACAATGAATCTATTGGTATTGGTACACAGTTTATCGAATCAGCTATTATTATTATTATGTGAGCTAGCATACACAAATCCATTTTACCAATAAAAATATATAAGTAATAATAATAAGTAGAGTATATAATAATAATAAGTAGAGTATTCAATTTATATACGCATTTTCAATACAAAATGACTGGTAGAAACTTGATAAGTAGAGCCGAAGATCGAGCTCTGTGGCTACAACTAAATAATAACAATATAAAATCAAACATAATCAAAAACTGAATCCAAATATGTATGTGAAATAAAATCAACGCCTTTCAAAAAACCAGCCAAGTTTAAACATGTATTCTCACCCTTAGCCAACATTGGTCATTATGTTGGGCCAGCAAATTTCGATAAGTTGACATCACATATAATCATCTTCCGATATTCGTTCGATATATCGTCAGTGTTTGAACAAACGTTATACAATAAAGACGGATTTAATAGTGATGAAATAATTCATAATTAATATTAATTAATAAAATGTTGCTGGTATTTCATGCGACGGTTGTGAGTTGGTATTTATATACGATTTGGTACGATCAACAGTATGTGGAGATTAAATTCCCGGCAAAAGAATTTGAGCACGTTCCATTCAAGGCTCGAGCGATATTTTTCACTTTTTGGAGTATGGTAAGTTTTATAATTATAATTTTGTTAATTATCTTTAAAATATCCAATACTCATATCATTATCGACCCATTAACGTACTGTCCCACTACACAGGGCTCCTCTCCAAGCAGTTATATGCACATTGAGGGCTGTTTTATTGATTTAAATGATTATAATTCTGTAACTAAATACCTATTACAGGCAAATCATATTTTTGCTGCATTGATTGACTTTTTCATGAAAAAGTCAATCAATGCAGTTATATGCACTTTGAGGGCTTTTATTGATTTAAATGATTATAATTATGTGACTAAATACCTATTACAGGCGCAAATCATATTTTGTTTAATGTTCAGTCTGACAATGACCGGTAAATTACAAAAAACGTACGAAAATTTGAATTTCGCGGGCTAGCGTGGAGCTTCCACCTTAACCTCACTTATCACTTATTACAATATTGTAAGCTGCCGATGATACATAATCATATTATTGAAAAAAAAACACAAATGTATAATATTATAGAATTAATTAAAAACTACTAGTTATTTACAAACTTAAAAATAAATAAATAAAATATATATTTATATTGTTTGATAATAATAATTGGTATAAAATTATCATCAACTCATTATTTTCCCACAGCTGGGCAAGGGTGTCCTCACATTTGAGAGGAATTAGGCAATAGACTACCACACTTGCCTACTACAGGTTGACAGAAAATCTCAAACATACAGGTTTCCTCACGATGGTTTCGCTCACCGTTTGAGCATGTGATAAATAAGCACATAACTTCCGTAAATCCAGTGGTGCGTGCGTGCAAGATAATTCTGTAGACCTAGTCCTAAACCTGGACGTAAACGTAAACGTCCCTACCCAACAAGTGCTAAATGACTGATTATTTATCTTATAGTCACTATGAATGGCGACCTCCTTATCATTATATATTATCCATACCTATTTATAGTATACAGATATGGTGTTCCCAGACAGATGGGACACACGTAAACACTTAAAACATGATTTACCTACCTATAAACCGACAAGAAATTCCATAGATAATATCAATATATATATATATAACAATCGTATATACATAACATCACGCCTACTGTCCCAGAAGGTTTAGGTTTACTATTTTACACCCACATATTGCCATAAATCGGGCAAAAACCCAATAACAACACTTTGCTCGACCTGGGAATCGAATTCAATACTTCTTGCTTGGCACTTATGACCACCAGACCAATGAGGCTAACTCATTATCTAAAAGCGTTTTTATTACCATTACTTTGTATGTAGAATTGTAGATATAATTTTTCATAGCACGGTGTCTGATAAAAACCGACAAGAAACTTCAGGAATAGTTTCAAATGAAATGCTACATATACTTAAAGTTTAACAAACAAACATGCTCTAACAATTGAAATCAATCTATTCTTAATTGATATCGATTCCCACCTCATGCAACATAATTGTTTCGAACTAGTGATCCACTGCAGTGTTTCAATATCTTTGTGTTGATATTAAATAGATAGATACATTTACTAATTGGTTCTTTCGTTTCCATTAAATGTCAATGTTAACTCGTAGCTAGTCTAGTGGCGACACCAGTCTGTGGACATCAAAGAACTCGAGTTCGAATCTAATGCACGCACCACTGACTTCTGAAGTTATGTGCGTATTTATCACATGCTCAAACGGTGGAGAAAAGCATTATGAGTAAACCTGCTTGCATGAGGGATTTTCTCGATGTGTGAAGTCTGTTAACCCGCAGTAGGCTAGCATCGTGGACTATAGCCCAAATGAGATGACACCCGTGCCCAGCAGAGGGATAATAATTGGGGTGATAATGATGACTATTAATTCGTTTGAGTAGTAATTATAGGAATACTCAATACTCAATACTCAATATTTTATTGCATTCCATAATGTTTTATAAAGGTGGACTATTACTACTATATATATCTAAGATCATTATGGACCCTGTCGGGCACAGCAAAATTAAAATTAGGAGAGAGGAAGAGGGTTTAGCATCATTTCCAAATTGATTGCACATTAAAAAAGTATGCATTAAAATATTATATTTATGGTGTTTATATTCTTATTAACTCATTTCTAACTAAGTATGACAAATTTTGTATTTATTTATAACATTTATAAGTGAATTTATTTGTTATATTATTTTATAATTGTATTTATATATAATCATTTATTTATAAGATTTAATTGTATTTATTTATTATATTATGTTTAGTTTTCATTTATATACTAGACTTATATTTTTATTATTTATTTATTTATTTATTATTTATTACTTATATTATATGTAGTATGGTATTATATTGCATCGTGATTTTATTCATTTTCTTTGGTAGTTACAATAAGGCTAGGTTTTTTATAATGATGTTTACATAGAAAGGGACATAACATCAAGCCTATATCTTACGAAGGCTTAAGCAGAGGTACTTATGTAAGTAGTGGGTACATCAATCGAGGACCCGATTAAATGCAGCGGTATTAAAAGTTCCCTATTATGGTAAGGGTTTGAATCCCGGTTGGGACACATTTGTATGACAACTTGATGAGGATGGACATTAATTGTTGCCGATGTTATTTATTAAATGTATGTATTAACCAAGAAAAAATACTGCTTAGCAGTATCAATAGCAGTTACAACCATTAGCGTCAACGAGCCTTTCTAAAAACACCGTTATTAAACTTAACTACTTGTCCCCAGATACTCCAAACCCTGTACTTCATAGTGGCCACCTTGAATGACGTCATCGGGAGCAACGCAACAACCGAAAGACCACCTTTCATTCGGAGATTAAAAGACATTCTCTTCACCCTCACACTTACAACCGCTTTCTATGTAGTCCTAGTATTTTGGACATTCTACACCATAGACAAGACCATGATAATCCCCGACAAAGAGGCCGAAGACCAGATCCCAAAATGGATAAACCACACACTGCACACAACGATACTTCCTGTAATGTTAATTGAATTATTGATTACTAAAAGAAATTATCCGTCAAGGAAAATGGGTTTTTCTATAGCAATGTGGGTGATTGCCATATACGGGACATATATTCACGTTGTGTACTTCAAATATGGTATATGGCCGTACCCATTTATGTATGTGGCCAGTTGGGGTCTAAAAATATTGCATTTCGTTTGTAGCACGATATTAGGCTTGTCCTTTTATGTGCTAGGAGAGAAATTAGATAGTTTAGTGTCTGGTAAAATTAAATTTGGACGAATAAAATACGTTGATTAAAATATATAAGTATTAATGACAATTTGTTTGATTTAATTCCTAGATATTTTTTTCTCAACAAACTGGCCTCTCGGACGCAGTTACTGATCACGACCGCGTGTGTTCGATTCCCAGCTTATCGATAAAATCAGGTGGTGCCTCCACCTGATTTTAGAAATACTTATTGTTCAATATTGATATAAATATTGAAATAAAACTACTATTTACGGATTTTATCGCGGTATATTGATATTATTTTAACCCGACGTTTCGGATCCTTTACATATAAATAAATATTGATATAAATATTCAAAAATTTAAAGACAAGTTTTTTTATTACAAATTCTGACGTTTTATATAAGTTTAATTACTCAGGATTAATTTATTATTGTAGGGTATAGTAAAGTCAGAATTTAACAAATCTTATACTTATTTTTTTTATCAAACTTTTGTAGGTAACTAAGTAGATAGCGTTAATGCTGTGGCGACCTTTGAGAAACTTCTTCATAACAATCTCAAACAAGAACGGTCTTTTGCAATTTATATTTTGTTAATCTGCCTCATCGGTATGCTGGTCGCATACACCACATTTGTTCGTAGTTCCCGAATCCCGAGTCTAGTCGAAAGTTTTTCTACAACATTTAAGTCCCGCTCAGAGGTAAGCCTTTTTAAAAAAAAACGACACTAGGATTTTCTCCTGTGTTGTGGATGCGTTTCCAAACTCAAATTTTCACATACACAAACGCCCAGAGTCGGAGCAACTACCTGTAGAACGTACAAATATTTGCTCCGTGCGGGGATCGAACCCGAAACACGTGACGAACAAGCCGGTCGCTCAGCGTCTGCGCAGGTCGTCAAAGGTTGCCTTTGACGGGGTTAATGCAATAAAGCTCTCCAATATATACATAGGACCTGTAAACATGTATTTAACATACCAAAACAACAGCGAGTGTACATCATGCCTCGCCTTTCAGTATGTTCCTGTAATGTGTTTATCTATGTAAGAAAGAAATTCCTACTGGCAAATAGCAACCTGAATCCTATGCTACTGATCAAACTCAGGACACGATGGGCGTACCCAGACTTTTAGAGTCGGGGCGCAGAAGTAAAGTTCTGGTTAAAATACTAGGTATTTTTTTTCCTGTTTATTTTGTGAACCCTTTATAAGCACACTCATCATGGACACCTACCTACAAGTCGGTTGTACATTGTACTTGTAAGTTTTGTTTTACTTTAGTAATTTTTTGTTAATTACTAAAGTAAAACAAAACTTACATCGTCGTCTCCATGTTATTACTGGAGACTAATAATTAACAAAAACAAAATTACCACCTCTCGAAGCCTAAGGGTCACCTAAGCTTCACGGTCTAATTTCTGTTGGCCTTCCGGTAAACGACTTAGGTATTTCGAATCTTTTATAGCATAGGTACGTAATGGTTACAGCTGTGGTAGCCTAGAGGTGTTACCAGTGGACTGAGATGTCAAAGGTCTCGAGTTCGAGCCCAAGGCACGAACCACTGACTTTTGGGAAGTTATGCGTATTTATCACAAGCTCAAACGGTGAAGGAAAACATCGTGAGGAAACCTCCATGCTTGAGAGATTTTTGTCGATGGTATGTGAAGTCTGCCAACCCGCAGTAGGCTAGCGTGGTGTATTATAGCCTAATCCCTCTCAAATGAGAAGAGACCCGTGCCCAAGTGGGACGTTAATGGGTTGATGATGACGTAATGATTCCTGTGCTGTGCTGTAGGCAGTCCTGGATTAGCCCTTAAACAATTGCTTATAAATGGCATCTCGTATAGGGTGTACACGATCGAAAATTAATAGGGACAAATCAAGGTATAGGGTGCTAGGGCTAAAAAAACTAAGATTAGGCCATCCAGTTACGGCTGGCTATGGGTACTGTAAGTGTTAAGGGTCCGATTGATTTGAACGTTGGCATTGAAACAATATTAATATATTGCGGTCTGCGATAAAAATCCGTAAAAAGTAGTTGTAGTACAACACTAAAATTAATTGAAATCGTTGCCGTCATTAAATGGAGCGGGCTGACAACGCCATCTATCGAGCTTTAAGGAAACTTAGTGAGAACACTGACAAGCCAGTCTTCTCATATGGCGGTAAATGTTAATTCCTGTTTAGGTAATGGCGAAACAGTAAAAAATAATGGGATGAACAACATTAAAACAAAACATATTTGGATAATAAAATATATAATTTCATATAACCACCTCTGATTCAAATCCTTTCAATATAAAATTCAACTCTTCATCTTCTATATTCTTCTTCCTTCTCCGTTTCTTCTTACCATCCCATTTGGTAGTCGTCAAGCCCATTTGTTCAGCGCATTTTTCATAAACACTACATAAACTTTTGTAAAATAACAATACACTTGTAGCACCCTTAAGATATTGGTCAAAAAATGTTTTAGGATCAATCTGATTCTCCAGTTTTACTGCTATATTATACACAAAAGTACCGTTAAAAGTCTTAGAATACTTTGTACTCTCAAATAAATTCCTACAAAGAGTATTTAAGCTATTCAGGTGATGTAAGCAACACTGAAACTGAGCAAAAGAATGCATTTTTCTAACATCATAACTTTTAGGCCTTTTCTTCATCTTTTCATCTAATTCGAAATGTTTTAATAAAACATTAGCAGCAATTAAACTATCTTCATATTGCACTTTGTTTTTGTTCAAAAACAAATTATCTTCATCAAAGCTTATGTTAGTTGTATTTTTTTTAAGTTCTTCAATCTTGTTGCTGTATTTATTATTGAATTGAAAATGTCCTCTGAAAGTTCCTGTCTTTTCATCAATAGCTTCCAACATTACATAGCAGATTAGAAGACTATGAACATTGCCTAAAGGCACTTCACATTTAGAAACCCACCACAGCATAGATATAAAAAACAATTGAAAATTGGATGGCAGTATTTCTATAAACTCCAAATCAAAATGTTTCATTTGGTCCTTTAAAAAGATTTTAAAACATGATTTTAATTGATCTTCTGTCAATTCACAATATGATATATCAAAAGGTCTTGGTATGCTGTAGTCTTTGCCAACAAACAATCTTCTATAACTTGAGCTCTTCTCCCTTTTCACATATATACAATTAGTTTCAGAAAAGTCTGTCAACATATCGAAAGCGAAACGTAATATTGGTATGCAACATAAGCAAGAATCTTCATCATTATAATCCTCAGCTTGAGGAGAACAGAAGTGTAAGTGATGGGTGTAGAGGTTTATATAAGTTTTCGGAATAGAATTTTGTCTAATTCCTTCTGCAAACCATGCTGGTAGACCCAAAACAAATTGATCTTCTTCATTGTCAGTTATTTCTTCTTCTAGTTCTTCATTATTAGATACTTCTTCGTTATCTGAAGAATCGTCTTCATTTTCTGATTCTGATTTCTGATCATCACCATCATCATCTAAAACCTTCTCTTCTAAGTCCTCAGGCAGCTGCCACCCGGAATCAGATGGTTCATCATCACTGATATTGAAGTATTTTAATGATCTGCAGTGCTTACTGTGATAGCCATCAATGCTTTTTTTAATAATGTATAGAACTTTATTCTTTTGCTTCTTTTTCAATCGACCCAGTATTTTAACTATCGCTGTTTCTAAGGTCTCATTTTGAAGCCATTGGAATAAACTGTGTATGCATTTTTGTTGGTGATTATTCTTCTTTTTTGTCTTTGTCAGTTTTAATTGTGAGAAGAATTTTCTGAAAACTTTCTTTTCAACATAGTCATTGCCCAGTAATGTTGCCAATAAAGGCAGCAACTCTTCTTTTAAGCCTCCAAAATTTCTGACCATATATTCAACTCTATAAATTTTACATTGTAAGACGAAAGTCTTTGTGCCATTGATGTCAATGGGCTTAGGTTTAAAGTCCAAGGTATTGAAAGGTATGTATAGGACATTGTATATGAAAAAGTCTGAGTCATAGCTAAGTACAGGGCAGTTTAGATGTCTTGCCATCGCTGCAATCTCATCATCAGCCTCAAACTCACAGACTGTATAAGGAACACTCATATCTGACAGAGCTTCCATGAATACATCACGAAATAAGAGCGGGAATATTTGTAGGGCACCTTGAGTCACAGGATCCAGCTTAGAAGCTCCATATATTTTCGACCTTAATCTGCCATACACAGTCCTTAATTTCCTCCGCTCATGACTTCCGTCGAACAATACGTACGGGGTGATATTACATTTTCGCAGATTCTTGAAGAAATTACGAACATATGATCCATATTTATCATAATCGCCACCGAAGGCAGAAAAACAGTTCAGCAATCTGTACAATTGGGCGCAGAGACTGTGACCGTCTATTATCAGGCAACAGTCATATAGAAAGTGGTTCTGTAGAAATGCTTCCTGCTTGTGATTAATAAATGTAGTCAAACCGCGAACTCCCATAGTTACAAATCCAATTTATAGATTTGTTATTTATTTAAAAACACATCGTTATCACGTTATGATTTGAGGTTATAAAGTTACGTTGTTTGACATGTTTTTATTTTTTTTTATTATTTTTTTAAACGTTTCTTCCCTTTCGGGATGAGGCAAAGGAATCTAGTCCATACAGCCTAGTCTTCAGTATTCTTTTATTTTATCTATGATGGATGACTGGATGATTCACGATAATGGTTGATGATAGGGTGAATTAATGGTTTATGAAGGGTGATAGATGATTGTTTTTTTTCCTAGTTTCAATAAATATGTGGTTCTTTACTGAAACCTAAGGCGGACTTCTTGGGAGAATTTGAAAGTCACGTTACACTGTTTTGTTTAATTTGCCAACAGTCATGCACGTTTTCAAACACTTAACGGTTAATAATCCACCATTATTGTACATTAAAGTTTATCAAAACACAAATTTTAGAAAATAAAACAAAGCTGCTGAACATGACCCTTCACTTTCCCGCCAAGAAGTCTTGTTGTTTCAAATGTATAAATTTGTAGTTTTTCCTGCAGGAATAAAGCAAAGGAATCTAGTCCATACAGCCATCCGTCTTTAGTAATTTTTTTTTACGGATGATAGATGATAATAGGACTGTTTTACATTAAAATAAAACAGTTATTATGTGCCGAAAGAAAGACACAGCGTTTATGTGAAGAAGCTGTCTATGATCTTGCCATCAAGGAGCATATTTAGTTAAAAACATATCTGTTTGTCTCTGTTTTATTGAAGTTACCATGAATTTCCGGCAGGGGTCGTGCGTCCTTCCCGCGCGTCCGTTGATTCACTTCATAGTGTCTTCACTCACCAGCAAGGCACTTGCTCTAACGCTGTGTCTTTCTTTCGGCACATAATAACTGTTTTATTTTAATGTAAAACAGTCCTATTATATGCCTAGTCGAAAGACACAGCGTTTATGTGAAGACTTGTTTGATATCTGCTGGTGATGGTAACTGCAAACGCTATGTGAATCGGATATAAATGTGTAAAATACCAAAAATTGTTTCTCATAGATTAAACATTTATTCTTATTAATAATCAATTATTATTTTTTCTAACATTATATAACAAAATATAAGTAAAAATTATAAACGACTCATTTATATAGTTACTATATTATTATGTAGTATGGTTATCTACTACTACAATAAACAAAATGTTATTAATTAAGATATTATAATAATTTGGCACTCAGTCTCATGATCATTAACAATCAATATTATAAAAAAGGGTGCATCTACAGTAGATGCTAATTAAGATCAATTCTATATTTGTAATTATCAATTAAAATATAAACTCTAGACACTTGAGAAATTTGATCTAAGTAAATCCTCATTTTTATCTTTCTGAATGATTTCCCTGCAATGAAATAAAATCTTCTTAAAGTTTTATCACTTTTCCAATTGCCTGTTTTTAGTCTTTCTTCAATTACAATGTACATTTTTCCACCAGCCTTTGAATGCTACTGCAGCTCTAATACTCCCTGGTGGTGCACTTATGTCTACTGCTTTAAAAACAAATTTAACCCATCCTGCAATTAGGGTTCTAGTAGTTGGCTTAACTTACCCTTTAAGAGGAATAAATAAATAAACTGGATATATTACTATTTACCCGACTATGCTGCGAAGTCTAAATTCATTGTTTGATATGTCTTACAGGACATATATGTACAGGGCATTTGGGTGTTTCACCAATGACCATCCTGACTGCCTGTAATGGCTTGAATCTGTTATTATCCAAACCTGGACCACAGCACAATGATGTCCTCTTCTTCTATGCAGTTGTTTTGAGATATGTCTAGTAAGGTAAGGTCATGTATTCTTGGACCTGATGCTAAGAGCAAAATTAATGCAGTTCTTCTATACACCGTGAAATTATAACTATTGCTGGGACGAAAATTTTGGACTCTATATCAATAATGGAATCCATTTATGTGAAATTTAAATGAAATAAAGATATTTTTTTTTATAAAAAATGTGACAGACATACAAAAAACTAGAACGAAACCAGGATACATGGTAACGCCACTAAATTTAACGTACTACGATTACTACGATCGATATCATTCAATGTTACTCACACATAGGTACACAACTAACACAACTAAGCAGTAAAGCATGCCGACAAAGACATAAAAGCCGCTCGCGCGCTGCCGCTAACTTACCTACACATTTGCCGACAATCCACTCGGACGCACTACCTATTATTACCTACCACGCTGAGCGGCGGCCGCCGCCGCCCGCGCCGCCCTCGCGAGGCGGCTTCAGAGTAGCGAGCTAGCGACTGCGGCCGATTTTGAATGAAATATTGGTGCACTACTACTAGCAAACTCGATCAAGTGAAAATATTCTTTTCACTTGCCAACTTTTTTATTATAAACAGTAGAGTTAATCTAAGACTTTTTTTTGTTCTACTAATTATCATAAGTTTCCCACCTTTCGGTTCCACAACGACTACAATTTCACGGTGTATATATCAAAAAGCGAATTGGTGCAATAAACAGTGGTTTCTAACCAATTAAATAATAAAGGGATATGCCATAAAGGCGATTTTGTAGGTTTGAGTTTAATCAATGCAATGGCTTTAATTACTTGTCAACAAAGGAAATTTTTTGGAAAGGTTTTCTACTGTTGAAGCACAATAAGTAGAAATAGCAGATTTATGTAATAATATTGTGTTATAGTATATATAACACAATATTATTGTATATTTTTTGTATATAGTGTATATTGTATATTATATATACATATACACTATAAAATAGTTTTAAATAAAGATTTACTAAAAAACCTTGCAACATCTCTGCCATCTGGATTTTTATTATTAACATTATTTGTGGTGGCAAATGCCAACCACCTGTTTATAGGGGTTTTGTATGTGTTTAGAGTGCTAGTTCGCTAACTGCTACTCAATAATTGTATTTCCTCTCTATTCCAGTTTGAGAGCTGATCACCCCTCCCCCCCCCCCAATTTTGGGAGGCTTGATTCAGGTTTGGAAGGACAATTTGTCCACCTGTGGGAGACCTAGACCTGTTGTTTGATCGATTAGATTCTGCTGCAGATCCAATATTTGCAATGGATCTGGTAGGGCTCTGGCTTTGAGGTCAGTTAACCAAAAGTACTGGTGCCAATGTGGGACTATTAAGGTGAACGTTCCCTTGGCTTTGTTCAAATGTGCCAGTACCCAAGGGACTAGATTGGGTGGGGGAAAACCCAGCCCAACTGACAGTTCCAATTTTGACTGGAGGCGTCACAGAAAACTGCTGACCCATCCGTCGAGTCCCAGGTTACGTACCGCGGGACGACTGCAGTTTCTTTTGATGCAAACAAGTCTATGACTGGCACGCCATATTTTTTTTTAATATTGCCACCCTGGCTTGGATTTGCAGATGCCACTTGGGCACAGGCTTTCCTCTTGAGAGGTGGTCTGCAATCCTGTTTAACCTCCCCGAGAGGTAAGAAGCCGACAGCGTTATGTTGAGCTGCTCGGTCAAGTGAAGGAGTTTGTCTGTCAGGCCCAGGGGTAAGGAACGGGTACCCCCTTCGTTCCTTATGTAGGCTATCAGGGTGCGATTGTCTGAGTGTACCAGTACGTGTGCACCCCTCATGTCTGCACCTTGTTGTGATAAGGCTGCATACACGACATACATCTCCTTCATATTGGAGTGCCACTTTAGCTGGCGAGGACTCCAATTGCCCGACAACGTTATGTTGTTCAGGTGTGCTCCCCAGCCCGCGTCCGCCGCGTCTGTGGTTGCACTTTTATTCTTGCATTTTTTAGCCACTTTAGTAACTCTACTCAAGAGTCTACTAGAGGAGGTAACATCCTCTTTTGCCTTGGTCTGCCTCCTCTGAATGTTTTTAGTAAAATCGGTGTTCTGCGACAGTGCAGGTGACCATTCAATGTCGCTAAATAGGCAAAGTTTATTATACCCAGCCATTTCTGTACCTTCCGGAGACAGGCCATTTTCTTTACAATAAATTGGTTGACATTTCTGTTATATTCAGTACTTTTTTTGACAGGAAGAGATATTAAATTGGATTTTGTGTTCCATGTCATGCCTAAGTATTCTAGTTACTGAGTTGGGGTGAGAAGTGATTATTGATAATTCACTTGCCAACCCAACTTTATCAGGGTTCTAAGCTTTGCTTGGTTAAATAAACTATTAATAATTAATATTTAAAATAAAATAATTATTCTTATGCCCTGTCTCCGAAGGATTTCCGCAATCTAATTGGTCACAGAAGCGAAAGAGTGAGGGGCTGATGAAAGACCAAAGGTTAGGGCTGTTAACTGCAATATCTCGCCTCCATATATTATACGTAGAAAACGCCTGTGGGTTTCCTTTATGCATAAATGGAAGTAGGCTTGGTGGAGGTCGATTTTTATCATCCAGTCCTGATCTTGAAGGAACTGAATAATATCCACTCGAGAAATGAGTTGGAAATGACGAGTTGAGACATGCATATTCAGTTTTCTAAAATTGAATATGGGTTGTACTCCTCGTCTGGTTTTTTATCGAAATCATCTTTGAATGAAAACCCGGTGCGGTTAATTTTAGTTTCTCTAAAATTCCCACTTCCTTGAGTTAGCTTATGACTTGTGTCATTTTTGCTGATTGCTTTGTAGCAAATCTGGTTATTATTTTCTTGCAACGATATTGCACGGGAGGTTTTGTTAAAAAAGGTATACAGCCCCTGGCTATAACATTTTGAACATATTTGCTCGCCCTTAGCTGTGCTCATGTCTGAACATGGTCCCTTGAATATCCTGCTTTGATAGTCACTTGTCTTTATTAAGGTTGGAGTTGTCATGGGAGTCTGTGAGACAAAGGGAATATTTTATATGATAGTTATTATAGTAAATTTTTCTCAACTTTTGATTTATTTTCCTTATCAAATTTTCTTGATTTAGAGGACTGTTTAATTTTTTTTTATTTAAGTTAGTATTATTACTTTCACTAATTTATTTTTTATTCTTTAAATAACTTGGCATGTTTAGCCACACCTGGGATCCCCCAAAGAGTATACCAGTGGAATACGAGCATCCCTATTAATTAGGTGTTTCAAACAGGGTGGAATGTTTTGAAACGCAATTTTTAAATTGACATTGTTTATTTGTTTTAGAATACGGTCACATTTAACCTCAATACATTCTGCCTGCATTAGAAGCCTAATCTATGACTTACTGTAAACCATTTTTTTTAAACAGTTGTCGACTATGTAAGACTGCATTCGATAATCCCGCTAGTAAATGTTCAGTATTAGTTAATAATCTGTTCCCTTATTTAAATGACAGAGCTCCTCATTTAATTTCAGACATGTAAATCTCACATCGCTACTCCGGGTAGCGAAGTGAGCCTGTAATGGTTTTTTATATCTTATGCCTCTCCAAGCTTGCGAGTTACTGTTGTAATTTACTGGTTTCCGCTTATTTACTTGGGTCAGCACTAGGTACAATTTTATTTTCATCAAGTTCTTTTTAACTTTCCTAATGACATATTAGGCGGTTAGGTATAAAAAAAAATTGTTTCGGACATCTTGGAATGGCCGGCATTATCTAAACTATTATTAGTTTTGTTACTATTTGATGCATTTAGGTATGAAGGAATCTGAGCTACACACTCTAAAGAAGGAAAAAGAAAGGAAATCGACTTGATTTATAGGCGAGTCTGAACAGGTTTTGACCTGTTTCGACTTGCGCCTGGATCTTTTGTTTAGTGGTGGGTCCGCAAAACCCTCCTCATCTCCTGAAGATGAGGAAGAGCTGCTGCTTTCTATTGAGCTAGAGCTCCTAGCACTTCGCCCTCCCTCGGGAGCGACGACTTGCGCATCGGAAGCCTCCGACTGATTCATAAGTACAAGTAGGTACTCACCTAACTGCCGCTAACGACGACACCCACACACACAACATTAAACTTATGCGATAAAGCACTTATTTCAGTTAAATAAAAATTAAAAATCAAAGTAGGAACACTTAGTTCTCACTTTTACAACTTTGGAAAATTTTCGCTCCTTACGCGACGAAAATCACAAACGCTATTAAGTGAATCAACGGACGCGCGGGAAGGACGCACGACCCCTGCCGGAAATTCATGGTAACTTCAATAAAACAGAGACAAACAGGTATGTTTTTAACTAAATATGCTCCTTGATGGCAAGATCATAGACAGCTTCTTCACATAAACGCTGTGTCTTTCGACTAGGCATATAATAGTTGACGATGTGGTGAAGTATGGTGTGAATCTAGTTTCAGTAGAGAAATGGTAAAATTTGAAAGTCACGTTACAGTATTTTGTTTCATATGCCAACATGTTTACGAACACCTAACGGTTAATAATAATCAATTCAACGAAACAAATTTTAAAACAAAAATGCTAAACATGACGCTTCACTTTCCCGCCAAAAAACCTCTTTTGCTATCAAAGAGAAACCTTTCGTTTAGAAATTATATAAAATTTATTTATTGGTATAGGAAACGTTAATTTATTCCGGGAAATAATATAAGACGTAACTTTCCAACATCATTCGCTTGCTGAAAAGTAAAATTAATATAGATATTTTTGATTATATCCAACACATATACTTAAAAGTTACAACAACAACCTTCCCCTAAGCTTTACTTCAAAACTGTAGACCAAACGTCATTATTTTCACAGCCCCTCCTTCCTCACCACTCTGCCCCCTCCTTACTAAATACAGTTCGAACCGGCCGCGTGTGGTAAAATTAAAACACGTGTTTTCGAAAAGTTATTCTTGAATTCAATTGCTTTACGTTGCAGTTTCAAAGTTATATCCACAATACAATTTTCTGTTTATTTATCTACAGTTTAAAAAGAGGTAAGTGTTTCAATCAATACCGCCATTTTCTAATTACCAAACGTGCGCGTGGAGTTTACATTGTTGCCAATTTTTCAGTTTGTTTAATATGACTGAGGCAAAAGAAGTAGTCGCTGAGGGCAATGGACAGGAGAATGAAAAGAAGCACGATAACATGGAAGAAGAAACTGAACTGGAGACTAACATCATACGTCAAGTGGAATACTATTTCGGTAAGCGATACATAAACTAAGCACTATTGCTGACGTAGAGTTTTAAATAGAGTAGACGTATTTGGTACAAGGTCTTATTTATGTACAGTAACTTATAAGCATTGTTTATAATGCAGCATAACATTGCACATACCTATATTGTACATTCAAACTGATGTATTCATGAGTATATGATAAGTTAGTATTTATTGCCAGTTAGTGACTAAATCTTGAATTATATTATTAAAGAAACCCATATCTATATGGTCAGATAATGGTATGACTAATACCTGACCATCCCTACTACATATATGTTATTTATATTTCATAAAATCAAACTATACTCAACTGTCATCAGTGGGTTTGTTTACAAACATACAGTTTAATAAACCCAAGCACTGACACCTGTAACACCCACATTTTAGATACGTAAATTCTTGTAACATGTGGCAATTGAACCTGTAACTAGTTCGGGAGCAAATTACTAAGCTACTTGTCAATTATTACTACAACCCTCTTTCTGACACAGTCGGGTACTTACTCTTACTTTTTGTACAATAATTAGTGACTACTCAGAGACTTCTTTTCTTTTTTTCTTTCTTATGGTGTGTGAAATTTGCCAATCCGCTCTAGTCTACCAGTTCACTGTACACTAATCCCTCTCAAATGAGAGGAGACCTGTGCTCAGCAGTGGTTCAAATATAGGTTTGATGAGAGACAAAGGTCAAATAGATACCACAATATATAAAAAATATGTATGTGTAACATTTCCAGGTGACCTCAATCTTCCCCGTGACAAGTTCCTCAGTGAGCAGGTGACCCTGGATGATGGGTGGGTACCATTGGAGATCCTCACCAGATTCAATCGTCTTGCCAAGCTGACCAAGGACACTGATATTATCGCTAAGGCTCTCAGCAAGTCCACCAGTGGGCTGTTAGAGGTAGGATGTTTACTTATTAATTTACTCATACAGTAGAACCCTGATTATCCAAAGAAATTGGGACTGAAACTAGTTCTATTTTATTGCAATGTATTATGTAGTCATTATAATTATTTAAAGATCTATTAGGGAATTTTTTCCTACCCATCCTAGTCTATGCCTTTCCCGCGCACCTGATTTATGCAGTTTATTACTAGATGGGTTTAGGGATATTTTCCAGTTGAAAGTATTAACTGGATCAACCATTAAGAGCTCTTGTAATTCCGATCCAATTTACACTTTCAATGTCCAGCTCCCAGGGCCAAATAACAAATTTGTTTGTGTGCCCAGAACTGTACAGTCGTATTTATGTGCGAGACAAATTTTTTATCATGCATGCATTTTCGACCCGAAGTCTATCGACTATGCATTGAAAGTGTCACCTTTTTCATTAGATCTAGGGACACTTTTTAACCGTCATAAATATGAAAAAAAAAACAGGACCTACTAATCTACCCTCCACTGTAACATCACTATTCCAAAAGGTAATGACCGCTATAAAATCATATATTAACTATTTTCACAGCTATCTGAAGATAACAAGAAAGTCAGAAGAAATCCAGAACTGCCGGTACCGGAGATGAATGAGGAACGCAGGAAGGAACTTAGCTCCAGGACAATTTATGCGAAAGGATTCCCTAAAGATAGCACTTTGGATGAACTACTGAAACACTTCAAACAATTCGAAGTAGTTGAGAATATCATCTTGAGGAAATACCAGGAGCGGTCCACTAAAAAAATGCTGTTCAAAGGATCCATATTTGTTACATTCAAAACTAAAGAACAGGTAACTTTTCAACTCTGATATAAATGCCATTTATATCCCATCTGTTTATTATCAATCTTCTTATTTATAACTCACAAATCCTTTAAGAAATTATTGATTCAGCACATAAAATTCCAGCCTTTTGCCAAATTTTGCCCTTTTAAGCAATGATTTCCGGAACAAAAACTATTATATGACCTTTCTGGGGATTCAAACAATGTCTGTACAAAATTTCATCTAAATTGTTTCAGTGGTTATATAGTGGATAGTAGTATGGTATGGATAGTAGGTGGTAGCAATATGGGAACATAGCAATATGGGAACATAGCAATATTAAAAGAGAAGGTATTTTTTTTTTTCTAAAGCAATTGTTTTTTTTTTAAACCAATGATAATTCCTTTATTTTCAGGCAGAAAAGTTCATTGAAGAGAAACCACACAAATTCCAGGACACTGAGCTCTTGGTATTATGGCAAGATGATTACAGAGTAAAGAAACAAGAAGAGTACACCACTAGGAAAGAGCAGAAGGATAAGAAGAATAAGGAGAAAGATAAGGAAGTGAGTATATTGTTGTGTAATTGTCATTTGTACTGTGTACATGTAGTATATTTGCACAATGCTTATAGCAATAGTACATTGCTATAAGCATCATCTAATAAGTTTATCACTTTACAATAATTGGAGAAAACTAGACTAACATAAAAAAAAAAACATAAAAGTAACTTTTTACCTATTCATACCTAAACGGTTGCACAGATTTTCATTTTAATATTATTTTTTTTCAAGAAGATTATTGTCTTCCCAGATAATCTACCTGCAGTTTAATAAAATAATATTATCCAATTCTTTTTACTTTTTTACTTTAAACTTATACAAAATTAGAAGATATGGGTATTATGTTTACCCACACATAATTATAATGACTTTTTGAGTATACTTATATAATTATAGTATAGTGTTTAATTAAGGTTCACCAACAGTTTTTACAAATATAATACAAATAAGACCATACAAGTGTTGACACAACCAAGAATAGGCAAACATCGCAAAAATGTTTTCTGTTTTAATTCTCCTGTGACTTAATTTTAAACACTACAATATAAATGAATTTAATCCTAATAATATATTAAATACTACTTCATTTTTAGTTATTACAATTATAATTCTGTTGCAGGTGGAAAGGGAAGATATTAAACTGCCAACTGGAACAGTTCTCCACTTCAGCGAAGGCACTGATCAAATGAAGAGAGAAGATATCAAAGAAGCACTCACAACTCTCGGTAAGAAATATTATTCTCCTTTAATTACTAACATATTTTCTTAATCACTGCTAGATGTGGTGTGTCTCAAGCTGAAATAGGTCCGTTAGTCTTTTTAGTCCCACACTGGCCTAGTACACCCTAGCACAGACCATATTTGCTTCACCAGTGATTATAAATATTATCAGTATTAAGAAACTCAGAGACTGCATTTCATTTAGAAATTATATTTAGATAATATATAACCGTAAGCTGTGATAGACTAGCGGTGTGACTAGTGGACTGACATGTCTCGAGTTCGAACCCAAGGCACGCACCACTGAGTTTTTGGAAGTTATGTGCGTATTTATCATATGCTCAAACAGTGAAGGAAAACATCCTGAGGAAACCTGCATGTGAAGTCTGCCAACCCGCAGTAGGCTAGTGTGGTCGACTATAGCCTTCCTTCTCAATTGAGAGGAGACCCGTGCCCAGCAGTGGGACATTAATGGGTTGATGATGATGATACCTGTAAGCCATCAAACAGTGTCTGTACTTATCTCTCAATATCTGTATGCTGTAACCTGAAGAGTAATGATAACTTACGAATTAATTTATTAAATTTTGCCTTCAGGTGCAGATGTAGCATACATAGACTTCAAAGTAGGTGACAAGGAGGGATGGGTGCGTTTAACAAAGGAAAACACCGCTAAGGAAGTAGCAGAGAAAATGACAGACAACAAAATGAAAATCGCCGAGGCAGACGTAGTGTTTAAGGTACTAGAAGGGGAAGAAGAAACGTTATACCTACAGAAAACTGTTGAAGAAATGACGAAGCGGCGGAAAAATATGAAGAATTTCAAAAGCAATAAAGGCAGAAAAGGTGGTAACAAATATCATGGCAAGAAACGACGACATGATAACGAGGAGGGTGGACCACCCAAAAAAGTTAAAGCTTCTGAAAGTTAGTTACAGATGTTGCCACCGGCTGCCGGTTCTATTAATTATAAGTATATTAAAGATAATCTTTAATACAAATATAATAATTGTTAATGATCCGAAACTGTGTGTCGGAAGTTTCATTTGTTACTTGAAATATTTACTATTAAATTTTATCTTATAAGGATTATATTTGATGTTTTTCTTTGGTTATTTTTCAAACTATAGTAAATTCGCCAGCCCAAATGACTTTATTTATCATAAATATTTATGTCGTCTCTGAGTATTGCGCAATGTGAGAATCCCATTCACCTATAAAAAATATATTTTCGAAATTTTGTCAGACCAATTTGACTTGGCATTGCGATCTTCCTTTTGCATAAACGCGAACGTTTAAGAAATGGCTCTTCGCTTCTGCGTAATCGGTGACCGTACTAGTCCAGTACTTAACAAATATTTGTAAGCCTTTCGTCCGTTAGAACAAATTGTTTTAGACCGAAATTAGACTATGAAACTGATATTACATTTGGACGTGATAACGTCTAACGATGCATGTATGTACGAAAAATTGTCACGTTCCGCCTGAGCCGGGTGCTTGTAGGTATATTATTCTACTCTGGCCGCGTGCAAGCGATAGGCAGAAAGCAAAGCGGCTTGATAACCATAGACTAGAGTTGATAGCAGGTAAAATTATTATCTGTAAGCCAGCCTCTACAGACAACCAATTTTTTTAGAAAATATTAGATCTCATGAGGTTCGTCTACAATTATGTTTCTTCTACTCAGTAAACTAAACACAATTTATTTTTGTCCCTCCAGAATAGGGTTTTTGATCAATAGAACGAATGACAATGTTTGATGTCACGCTATCATTCATTCACGTTTTGACGCATCACGTCACGATCACGCTCGTCATAATAACCGGATCGGATTCAACACGCTTGTAATTTGTTGATATTATTGATTAGGTACCTCATAGCAAAAGTGTGCTATGCTCGTATTTTTTAAGTATTTAAATAACCAAGTATTTAATTCTATTTATTAGTGCAATAAGAAAAACAATAATTCCTAAATATTTAAAATGACTGAATATTGGTCTCAGCCTCATGAAAACATAACATCAGATCATCATGTTGAAAATAGAAGTGGTATATATCCTGAACACTGTGGCCCAGATTCGGGGTCAGAAGATAAAATTTCACATCATTCTTCTCATGATGTACACAAAGGGACGTCGGAAGGAAATAATTTCCATAAATATCATAGCCCTTCAAATGTAGGATATCAGGAACACAGAAAATTATCAAACTTCCATATTCATCCAAATTCATTCATTTTGACCCCTGAAGGCGACACATTTTCGGAAAATCACACTCCTTCAAGTGTGTACATAGGAACATCGAACAGTGACAAAGTTATTGAATATCGAGCTACAACAACTGTATATAAAATTATTCCTCAAATGAAGTTTGAAGATTTAACTATTTCTGAAAAATCATCTGTAGTTGAAAACGCACAAAGCACTGAAAAAGCTATTGATTCAATAATGAAATTAAACTCAAAACATAATGAATATCCTGTTCATTCTTTTAACACAAAACCTGAAAAAGTAGATGTATTATCATTTAATTCTTCATTACCAGAAGAAGAGACCCAAGAAGATAAAAAAGAAACAAAAGAAGAATTTGAATTTCCTTCTCCCCCTATATTACGCAGAAAGAAGGGAGGATCGGATGAAGACGAAAGTACATCTCATAATTTACGCTCAACGGAAGTTGACGACAGCAAGTCCACTAATAGTAAATATGTATGTGATTGTTTTTTCTGTTAATTTTGTGTGTCATGCAAAAATTATTAAAAAATTTGATTCTTATTTTAGGGATGTAAATGCGAAGAAAATGATTTATGCAGTTGTAGAAATATGCGAGGGACATTTTACGAATATTACTTACAAACGAAAGAAAAAGAATATTATACTATGTATCCACAAGGAAGGTGCATATTACCCAAAGGAACTGTTTTACATTTTACTGGGGCTACAAGCACCATGAGGAGGGAGAACATTTCGGAGGCTCTTCGAATATTAGGTAAACAAAATATTATTATTAAGTTCATCCATTCTAAAAAGTGAATTCTTTCAAAAAGGTCAGGTGCGCGCAGTACTCACGAGTACTGCGCGCACCTGACCTTTTTGAACGTGGCGACCGGCGAAGATTTATAAATGTGGACGAGGCAAAAGTGGTATTCAGGGACCGTAGTGCATAGCATTCTGTAGTTTCTGCCTACCCCCATGGTAAAAAGGCGTGAATATGTATATTAGATTGATATTATTTTAGTATAATCTATATGTTAAAAATAATAAATTTTATCTACAGGTGCAAAAGTAGAATTCATTGATTATCAACAGGGTAATAAAGAAGGATGGGCGCGTCTTAGTTATGCATACGAAGCAAGAATAATAATAAAGAAAATGACCGACAATAAAATAAAAATTGGTGATGCTGAGTTGGTCTTTACAGTGCTATCAGGGAAAAAAGAAAAGAAATATTTAGAAAATGTTATAGAAGCCATTTATAAACTACAAGAAAAGAGTAAAGGCTTAGGCAAGTTGTTAAAGAAGAGTGGATACAAATATGAAAAAAGTGAAAAACTTAAACGAAGAAAATAAATTGGATAAGTCCATATTGGGAACCTTGCAAAAAACGAAATCCGTAGACGTTCTCTCCCTCGTTCGTCCCCTCTACGTTTATCAAAACTAAATTGCAAGTGAATCTCTATCTACTTTAAATTATACTACGGATTAGGTGCCATGAATATATCACTGATAAGATAAATAAAACTGTTTCTTACTACTTTAGAGGATCGGAAATGTCGGGATTGAAATATAAAGATTTAGGTTAACTACGATATTAGTCCATGTTATTTGAATTTTAAGATCGCCCCCGTAGCATCAAACCACCCTATGATGAATTCAATAAATTTTCCATTTATGCCCTTAATGCCTTAATAACTTGGTACACCGAGTTAGATTGTCAGCCAACATCCCTAAATATGGATCTTGGTGTGTAATGTTTTTTTAGGCCTCTTTATCATTAACCCTTGACCTCCCCCTCTCTGAGTCGAAAGCTGGATTACAGTTATATTATATACTTGCTGCCCGGACAGACTTTATTATGTCCTCATAACTTTATTTTTAGTATTAGAACCTTCTGTGGGCCATAAGTAGGGCTGCTATCTGTCCGGGTTTCCCCGGATTTGTCGTAGTTTGAAGGCCGTCCGACAGGACGGCAGGTTTTTTGTTGTCAGGGAGAACAAATAAGACAATGTTTTTATTTTCGTTGCAAAAAAATATTTTTTCCGGTTTCCGGGAAAAAAAACATATTTCGCCATAAAGTCCGGATTTTTTTGCTGTTTATCCGGAATAGCCAAGGAACATACAAAAAAAAATGCTGAATTGGTCGAGCCATTCTCGTTCGTTATACGCTTAGCAACATTAATTTTTATATTTATATATCATATTGGAAAAGCATTGTTCGGCAGCGATTTTATATGTTTATTTTTCAAGAAGTTTTACCAATAAGTCTCTGATTTAAATTCTAACCCTTAAGGACGCTATTACAATTTTCTACAAATAACGGTGTTTTTCAGGTACAATTTTAATGTATAAGCAATCATATATGTGAAGATATTATGGTCTCAATTTAAAGGTAATCTATTCATCTTCAGATTGGCATCACAAAAATTGTATGACATCATACAATTTTTTCCCATAAATCCGTTTTCACCATCACAATAATCACAGAAAATGTATAAAAATAGGGTCAGATTACGTACCAATTTAAAGTAAACTTAGAGCATATTTTATCATCAAAATTATATAAAATTACGGCATATATAGTCCTCTATACGTTCGACTTATTATTTTGTACCTAAATCATTACATTTTTCAATAAACAGCAAAAATATGAACGCTTGCAAATTTCTTCATACATTTTTCACTCGCGGACTCATTCCGCGCTCAGACGCGCTTGTGGAAGCATGTGCGTATCGCTCTGTCGCAAAAAATAAATTACGAAAAAGTATGTGTCATACACTCATATAGTCGTTTATCGTGACCGGAAGATGTTGATACTTTTTCAAACCTAAATAAAAGTAAATACGACTTTAATAATATTATTAAATTTATTATCAGAATGTTATTTAGGAATTGATGAATAAGATCGGGATTTGGATAATAACGGCTAAGCAGTCGTTGACAAGGTTGAGAAATGGATGGGTGGAGTTAAGTCATATTAAACCTGTGATTTAGATTAGGTCTGAAAGTAGATGGGTAGGGTTAAGCTGCTGTTGGGCAAGTTAAAAAATAGATGGGTGAGGTTAAGCAGCTGTTGGTCAGGTGAAGAAATGGATGGGTGGGGTTAAGTCATATTAATACTGTGATTTAGATTAGGCCTGAAAGTAGATGGGTAGGGTTAAGCTGCTGTTGGGCAAGTTAACAAATAGATGGGTGAGGTTAAGCAGCTGTTGGGTAGGTGAAGAAATGGATGGGTGGGGTTGTCATTTTAAACCTGTGATTTAGATTAGGCCTGAAAGTAGATGGGTAGGGTTAAGCTGCTGTTGGGCAAGTTAACAAATAGATGGGTGAGGTTAAGCAGCTGTAGGGCAGGTGAAAAAATGGATGGGTGGGGTTAAGTCATATTAAACCTGTGATTTAAATTAGGCCTGAAAGTAGATGGGCAGGGTTAAGGTGCTGTTGGGCAAGTTAACAAATAGATGGGTGAGATTAAGCAACTGTTGGACAGGTGAAGAAATGGATGGGTGAGATCAAATTTTACTAAAACAAGGCGAGAATAATTGGGATTAAGAGTTTTTAGGTGAGTCCAAGAAGAGGATGGGTAGGGTTAAGCATTTGTTAGTGAGGTCGAGACTTGATGGGTGGGGTTAAGATGTCAACTCCGTTCCTGACGGGTGTTCCCTGACTAGGCTTGTTCTTACTCGGCCACCGAATGACTGTACTAGTAGGTAAAACTTTCAGATGCACTAGTTCTGTCTTCTGGTACTATTAGTACCACCTACAACAGTACCATAGTACAGTATATAGTGAATTATATTTTATATTCCTTCATACTTTGCAGGTTTTGCCTATAATTCTTACAATACCTGATTATTCTTTATATTTAATATTATCATGCATCCCACTTATTCATACACTGATTTTATATCGCTCCCGCTCGTTTAGTCGCGTTTCGAGTATTTCAAGTATCTACAGTCCTACAGTTACTCAATTACTCAATTCTTTATTGCATTTCATAATGTGTACAGTAGTTGGTAGGCATGTTAAACATTGAATCAATTATGGACCCTGTTGGGCACAGCAATAGATATTTTTATTAGGAGAGAGGATGAAGGCGCTCTTTGTCAAATAAGATAAAAACTATATAGGTATATTAAATTAAATTGTATCATTAAAATATGTATGATTATAGTATCGTATAATATAATTATTTTATAATAAGTATTTCTATATTTGTTTTAGATATGTTTATGTATTTTTATTTTATTTATTGCACGTTTTTCATTTTTTTTAAACTATAAATTATAATAATCTAGATATTTTCAATTTTATTAAGCCTTGTAGAATGTTATTATTTTTATTTGAAAATATATTCTGAGTTAAATTTAAAATGAAATATAGGTATCATGTTATTGTAAATTTTATTGTTAAGTATTTTTTGGTATAAGTATGTGTAGTTTTTACACTTTTTACCGCAGACTGTTGTGTAAAATTTTAAATTTACTAGCTTGTAGCGTGCGACTACTCGTTCAGAACCAGAGACTAACTGACATCTCGAACGAACGACGTAGTACTAAAATAATGATGTAATAATAAGGAAAAGGAATAGTTTGTTCTTGTCAGCGTCGGGATTAATTCTTATTAGTACTTAGTACGTGAACTATACAAGCCTATCTCTGACCGTAAACTTTTGACAATCTTTTTATTAATTTGCAATGTATATATTTAACTACGTAATTATGTTTGTTCAGGTGGATTCTTGCAAGTCAATTTTTTATCTTCAACCGATTGAGCTGAAATTTTGTATAGACATGTTTGGATGTTTAGTTGTGTGACGTCATTCCGGAACACCCATGGCGGAGTAGTTATTTGGGATGCACTTTACAACATGGAGATCAAAAACTTACTAAAAATAACTCAAAAAATAAAATGACGTCTCTCTAAACACAATATCTACATTTTTATGCTGTCCTACAATATGGATATCAAATTATAGGCTTGCTGTGAATAACTCTAAAAATATTGTAACATCACTCTAAATCCAATATTATGGCGGACTAAGTTTTTCGTGGCTTTTTTACTAAATTTAGTTTTCTTATTGTAGTTCTAGTTTTTATTAATAAAGGTAAACGAATATTTTTCCATTATGTTTTTTTTTTACTTTTAAAAATATAAATACATATTAATCATAATTAATGAGATATAGCAAAATAGATCGAGTCATGAATGACTCGGTCTATTGTGAATGCATTACAGCGCATTGAATTCACATATAACGAAATAAATTAATCTTTAAGATATTTTACTTAGGGTATCTGCAGACCAAACGTAAAGTAATTCGTATCGAATGTACAATAAGTCACCAGCTAGCAAATAACTTAATTATCACGAAAATAGTACGATCACTAAACTTTCTGAATCAATTCAAATAAAAATAAGAAATAATAACAAGGATCAAGATTATTTAAGCGATGTATAAAATCGAGCGCTCAGTGGTTTCAATGTGTGCGTGTCCGTAATGTTGCTGTGTGCGACTCTAAATACCTAAATTTGAGTTCGTTGAAAATGTAACAGCGTCCTTAATTGTTTCATATATTTAATTTTATAGTTAAGTTCAATTCTTATAATATTATTTTTGTTACTTTTGTTTAATTTTATTTTCTTTGTTGCTGTGCTGTGACCTTCTTTAATTGGAGGAGCACACCTTTTTCATAAACAATGTACTTGTATAACATATCATGTATAGTGTGTATCCTGTGTTGACGGTCCATAATAATAAATAAATAAGTACGGCCATAGATACAGTTCAATGACTTGGATTTGAACGTTTGACATTGACAGTTTTGACGGCCAGATTTAGTATGATTTGTTTTTGGTGATTAGTTTTCAATAATTTGACTTAGGATAAGTTTGTTCTATTAGTTTTATACATTAATGATATACTTTCTTTAACACAATGAAGCCAGATCAAGTGGAAGTATCTACAGACACTGAAAATTCAGCTCCCGTAGCCGGCGATGTGATAGGCGACACGGCTTATAGTGAACGTTTTGTGTTAAAGATTTTATTAAAACTCGCTAATTTGGATACACTAAAAGAAGAAATAAAGGAAAAATCATTTGAAGATGACCTCTGCGTGATGTGGGATATGACAGCAGAGAGAGATGTTGTATTATTCCTTCAAAAACATGATGTCTTGAAACTGTTCCTTTTCGCTTTACCGGTCATTGAAGTTCCAAGAATCATTGAAATAATCATAGGTATCATTGGTAATATGTGCTGCCAGAAAGAAGTGGTGAACGTGTTGATGAAGATGGACAATTTATTACCTATTCTAATTGATTACATTAACACTGATGACAGTTTAGTGTTAGTACAGTTGTTGCGATTAGTGAGCGCATGTTTATTCTTAGCGAACGACGATGAACTTAATATTTGGTTGGATTTATTCATAAACAACGAATTCTCTGCTGCCTTATACTTTATATTAAACAATTCTTCACATAAAGTACTTTTGGTTACTGCACTAGAGAATATTAATACTGTGTGTTCATACTGTAATACAGACAAATTTAGATCTAAGTTCTTCACACATTTTGTGACCCCAGAAGCCTTAGATTCACTAATCACAGCTTTCACTGAGATAACAGTGAATCAAAAAGAGTTGTGTGTCAAAGAAGAGTTGGAAAGAATCTTAGTTGTAAGTCTCCAGATAGCATTTAACTTTGTTGGGTTCGAGAAGTCTCAAGAAATCTACAAGAACAGTACAGATAATGTTATGAATATGATAAATATCATACTACAATATTATGAGAACAAATTGGTCATTCAAAAAGAAATTGATTCTGATTTGGTTGATATTGTTGAGTCCACAAATACTATAGTCCAGGCATTACAAATAAACAGCGATCCTGATAAGTTTCTGAAACTAGGCTATAGTATATGGAAAGCTTCCTTCTCAATCATAAAATCAGACAAAAATGGCTCATCCTTTGAAGAGAATGACAAAGAGGAATTGAAAGACTTTGTGGCTAAAGTAAAACCACCTCTAGCTTTATTAATTTGTAATTATTTATCAAAATGTACAGACAATAATCTGCTAAAAGTATTAGATTATATTGGAGCTGATTATGAAGATATTATAAATTCTGTGACAGATAAAGAGTTGCAAACAAATGTATGTAACAGAGCCAGTAATTATAGAACCAGGTTGAAAGATAATGTGGATTCACAATAAAATAATGTTTCAGGACTTATGTGTTTTATTGTTAATGTAATATTTCTTACCAATGGATGTGGATCACTGATTAGAAGAGAAGGATATCTTTTTCCAATGAGATATTCATTGTGGTTAATTATTGCATTCTCTATTGAACGCCCGCCCCTATGTAAACTGTCAAATCTTAGAACTTTGATGTTTTAAGATTCAACAGTTTAATCAAATCAAATCATTTATTTCAATTAGACCAATACAGGTGCTTTTGAATTGTCGAATTTAGTTGTACGGTTCTAAAGGGTAGGTCTTTAAGTATGGGACAATTAATATGTGCTAATGTATGTTTTAATAAGTAATTGGCAGAACCATAGTCCTTGGCCTATGATGAGATATCACAGACTAGTCATACATATCCATATGGGTTTGATAGCCATATTGTGAGGGAGCTAAAGACCTAAATAAACCGGCCAAGTGCGAGCCGGACTCGCGCACGAAGAGTTCCGTACAAAATTAAGTATTCCCCTTTAATTATTTTTTATTATTTTGGTTTTAGTATTTGTTGTTAGCGGCAACAGAAATGGTACATAATTTGTGAAAATTTCAACTGTCTAGCTATCGCGGTTCTTGAGATACAGCCTGGTGACGGACGGACGGACAGCGAAGTTTTAGTAATAGTTTTAGTAATTAACCCTAAAAAAGGTCATTACATTTAGTTGTTCAAGCTGAATGAATGGAGGGAGGATGAGTAATGTAAACATGAGGAATGAGATTTTCTTTAAATCTTTTAGCTCCCGGCGCCTCGATCGCTTTGCACTGGGGCCGGGGCCCCTGGAGAAAAGTCTAGATACGCCCATGCTATTCTCATAGGTCAACCAAAAGCACACATTATATATTAAAATTCCACTGGGAAATTATAACTCACAGCAATAGGTAGACAGAAAAAAAACTACAATATTTGTATATAGGATTATATATTTTTTTTTACACATTATGAAGCAACATTTACATTACCATAAACGAGTTTTACACCGTCGCGTGTGCGGCGGACTAAAACTATTCGAATGTAACAGTACAAAGTAACAAAACAAAGCTCACTGCATCCATGCCTCACATCCAGTCACACAATGATATGCTCCTCACATAAAAAAAAACGACACAATACTGAAAAGGAAAAAGGAGATTAATAAATTTACATATATTAAATGTACTTATACACTAACTAACCACGAGCCTACGTGCCCCACAATGAGGCAAAAAACGCACGAACTTTTTTTAAATATCAATTTGTATATAGTTTACATAATATATCGTTAGAGATAATAAAAACAGGATAAAGACTAGACTTTACACTGATCAACGACAATTGGCTAACAGCAACATATCGCGAGGGCGTCTCTGTGCCGGCAACGCGAAGCTATAACATAAAATATATCGTCACTTCATCTGTGCAGCCGATGTCGTCAATTAACAAACGCAAAAATATTCCAAAATTATTATTATATTGTGCTCCGTTCAAAATTAGTCACGACATCGACTGCACCAATCGAAAACATTGATCGTACATAAAATTAAAACAAAAAAAAATGTGTGACCATTAATTGTCGCCCGCATAGAGACGCATCATAACATACATATAAAACGTTACATGTTACCTACTCAATAAGTTACATAAATAATTTGAATTTAAAACGAGTCTTAGGCTTCTGAATAACATAATTATAGCATGTAGTACCATGACAAAACCCAGTTTCGCTACGTAACGTACAGTCAACTAAGTAGCGACCATCGTGTGTTAGGGGGGCCAACCTTTACAATTTAACACAGCCACTATTTGTGTTGTAATGTTAATTCCTTTATTCATATAAGAGCAATATCATGCTCAAGAGGCAACACCGCGCATTATAACTGAACAGATCATGTAAACATTCAATGATCGTCCATATATATCGCTATCTTAAACTAACCTCCGCTAAAATCAAAAAAATACCTTATAAATATTCAAAAAGTTAGAATGTCTATATTAACTGAAACGATATAATATATTTGTGTATGGGCTACAATACTTAACGACATTCACAACTTCACATAATATATAAACACGTTACTCAGGTACATGTGAACATTTTTACATAACAATCCGTTCGGGCCTCGCGCCTCAGTGTCTCTCAGTTGTTAAATTGTAAAGGGTGACGAAACGTGGTCAGGTAATTAGGAGACTGCATAAAAATAATATTTACAAATTAATCGTAGCGGAAAAAGCCGCGGGTGATACGAACGCAGGTTGTACCCCTTTGTACCATCAGGGATATGATTGCATGTACTTTGTGTACATATTGACGTAACCGGCTGTACCTACACGTTTGCGTGCGTTGCTTAACGATGTTCGGTGTTCGTTCGAAGAGTCGCCATATTGTCTCCCAAGTAATATTTTGGTAGAAATTTGTATCAAACGCGCTGCGTCACTTTATCATTTTCTACCAAGGATTTTGATAATTAACTTTAAACTGCTACATTTTATAATCTATTAAACTTTAAGAATGTGTACTTTTTTATTTATTTTTACATGACGCTTTCGTTTTCGACGAACGAACACAAACAATCATATTCAATAATTTCGACACAATTTATCTTCGATATAAAACTAATTCACTTGCGTTTCGTCGATAAAAAAACACAATAATTATGCATAAAATACTTTTAAATACATAAATTTTATGTAAAAAAGAAATTCGACCAGATTATCACCTGGTGTTTCAAATTAAGCCAATTCGTATATGGTTCGATTTTGGCACATTACCTTCGAAATACATAATAAATAATACTATTTTGACTGCAAACGATGGCAGTGTTGAGTTGAACCTATTTTCTTAGCCGTAGGATCGAAAATTGAATGGCAATCGTTCCTTTTCCTGATATTATTATAAAGATTGGTATATATTATATATACATATATTTGTTCGCAAACACGATGTTAATCATAGAATCAAGGGGAGCGGTTTCATTAACTTTAGATGTACTTTATTACACGATGTGCAAAACATATCGCCATGTTTCTATGACACGAAGCATCGCGCTACAAAAATAATAATCATTCTACGATAAACTCTTTGGTACATTTTTGTGAGCAACGACAATATAACTGTGAGTATAAATATCCTTACAAGCGATTATGAACATACTATGCGATACCAAAATACTGCTGCTTGGACCGAATTTCACCTTACGTGTCGTACAAACTAATATTGATAACTCACAATGAGATAACGATGTTGTATGATAGTAGTCGATCGCGTTGGAGTCTTATGAAGTCAAATCACTGGAATGTTGGCATCGACCCCGAAACACCAAGCGTTCCCACCGCACGGCTGAGCCCCACAAATACATATTGCTTCCATAATAAGCGTATTATTTTAATCCATCAAGAGTAGGTACGATACATTCAAAATTTTTTTGTACTTACACATTCTAAACTCGAGTAAATATTTAAACAACCTACATTTCCCCGTCTTCGTTGTCTTGAACGGACAGCTTCAATCGAAAAGGATAGCTACGGGGTCCACACAGAGATTAAATTTGTAGTATAAATATTAGGAATACATCTACACAGTCTGTTATAACGGCAAAGGGTGATCAATACATCTCATTTGTGGGGATTTTCACTGAAATATGTTGCGTGTGAGCAGTGGGCACGCACTGCGGCATACCGCGTTCAACGTGAAGCGATAAAGTCTTAAGATTGGCGAGATTATGTCGGATGCATTTATGAAAATCCCTAGCGCAGGATCTATTGATAACCTCGACCGGCACGCACACACTGACATACGCAAGCGCTCGGGCTGGGAGGCCTAAAGCGACGATCACAACATTTATCACACGGGGGGATATGAAACTATGGTGATATCGAGATTATTTCCACTGCTGGAGGGGCCTACGCCCCGGAGAAGCCGTACACTTCGAGTACTCGGATCTCGAAGTCGCCGCTGGGGCACAGCGGCGGGTTGTTGAATGTCGAACAGCGGTCAGTCTTGCCGAACCTTATGTTCTCGTCCATCCAGATCGCCTGCCCATCACTGTAAATTACAATTATTTAAATTAAATTTAGGTTTATTTAGTTTTGTACTTAATAAAGGTGATTGAGTACTGACTCACGTTGTCTGTGACCTTTTAAGAGCCAATGAGTTGTGTAGTTAAATTGCGAATATTAATTAAGTTCACATCAAACAGTTATCAATACAATTCAATCCAAACTGGTAGAACAAACTGTGATTATTGATACGTGTGAACTGGGTAGAGATGGCGAAATAGGTGGAAGAATGGAAGTCTTGGCCCAACATTAAGGACTATTAGACGATGATTTTCTCAATACTGGGTTGAAGATGGAAAAGGGAACACTTTAGGCACTTGAAATAAACACATGCTTAAACAACCATTCAGTAATAGACATCAAAATCAAACCCAGGTATCAAACACTTACATATGTTTAAAACAACACACATTCAATGTTCAATACAACAATATTATCAACATTCGACAGTGCCACGCGACATACCCTCCACCGATAGTTATCATAGTGTTATCAGCGGCCATGAACAGGGAGTTGGCGTGTGGGGTCCTGGCTTCCGGCTCGCCCTGGACCTTGTTGTCCTCGAGGCAGCCCACCCACGGGTACTTGGCGCGCGCCGGGTGCAGGCTGCAACGTGTAACGTGAGTATAGTGTGGTAACTGACCCTCCGCCGATGGTGATCATCTTGGAGTCGGCCGCCATGAACAGTTCGGAGCCATGCGCGACCCGCTCCTCCCCCTTGCCGTCGGCTCCGCTGGTGCACCCCACCCATGGATACTTTGCGCGCTCCGGGTAAAGGCTGCAAGCGAATCACGGGTTGATGCAACATGCTATGATTTTGTACAGGGTTACATGTAGGTATGTATAGGGGTTTCAATTACGACACATCCATATCAATACTTACTTATCCTTACTAATATTATAGACGCTAAAGTGGGTCTGTCTGTATGGAAATGGAATGAATGGAAGAGGTAGCAGATAGACAGCTATCTGCTACCTCTTCACGCTTAAACCGCTGAATCAATGTAGATGATATTTGGTATAGTGATAGTTTGAGTCCCAGGGAGCCCCGGAAATCATCCCTTAAAATCGCGAAAGGAGGGGTAGCAAGTTTGTATGCAGAATTGATAACTTCTTAAAATAGGAATAGAAGTAAATAAACAGGTTGGCTACAATTACTAACTCTACGAAGACGATGTGATTGGGTATAAGCTATATTGGAATAAAGGGGTTCAATAAACGTCGTAGAGATTTGTCAAACTTTATGACCGGTATTAAGTTGCATGCGAGTGATGTATTGTAAGGAAATACGGTCTAAATTACTGTGGCGAAACCGGTGCTAAACTTTAATGATAGGGACTCCTACTTATATAAGTTTTTTTTTAAATTGAGGTTGACGTGATTTGCTAACCTGTTTATAATATACCTATTGTATTTGTATTATCGTGAAAAACCCGGGTTCATGCGCTTTACGGGATTTTTACAGGGATTTTGATAAAAGATGATACTAATGAAGAGATGAAGGATACCTACCTAATGATCACTATTTACATTGTTACAACAATCAATGTTATAGATAGCATGAATATAGTACTAAAGCCACTAAAATACCACACCACGTACGCACATATGTATTAATATTTTTTTAGTGTTAATATGTAAACAAATACGTAAAAACTAACCCAGCAATATAATGTTTTAATTAAAAACAGCCGTTAAAAAAAATAGCTTGAAGCGCAAGTGTTAAATTGCCACACAATATTTTACATTATATTATAAGTTAATTCAAATGATAATACAATATACTTATATATATATTTAGTCCAGCATTTACCCGAAGAGCACTAATTTAATTATAAAATGAAATTATTTATTACTATAATACTTATGCATAAAATTAAGTCATTAATTAATCATTTGGTAATATGGATTTCTTCTTCGACGAATCTCGATGTTTCCTAAATCGCGATAGAATCCGTAACAAGAAGTTAAATTATATAAAATACCTACATGGTAAATTATTACGTATTATGCACGATATATTAATACATAAGACTGCAACAATACATATAAATACGATAATAATAATATGTATAAATAGTGTATATTATGAATATGTCTATTATTTACTTACTTACTACATTTTATAAGCATAAATATGTAAAATGTGAAAGCAAATATATTTCGCTGATATTCAGTTTTGTTTCCTCAAATGCTAAATAACGTCTCAAAGAATCATTAAGCTATATACTGTACAGTATAAATAATTACTGGGCAGTGGAATCCTCTCTTATAAGAAGGATTAGGCTATAGTCCACTAAGAGAGAATTTCTTTAGCATTTTACCAGGTCGTCAGGAGACGTAATGAAACAATATTCAGTATGCCACAGCATGTACCTTTCTTCAAGAGTACTTATAAGATAAGTTTACCTTCGCTATGTGAGCATCATCATCATCATCATCATCATCAACCCATTAACGTTCCACTGCTGGGCACGGGTCTCTTCTCGTTTGAGAGGGATTAGGCTATAGTCCACAACGCTAGCCTACTGCGGGTTGGCAGACTTCACATGCCATCGAGAAATTCTCTCAAGCATGCAGGTTTCCTCACGATGTTTTCCTTCACCGTTTGAGCATGTGATAAATACGCATATAACTTCCGAAAAGTTAGTGATGCGTGCCTTGGGTTCGAACTCAAGACCTCTGACATCTCAGTCCACTGGTCTCACCGCTAGGCTACCACAGCTCTCTACGCTCTCTCGCTATGTGAGCATATGATAATTATATGCAATCGAAAAGTCAGTGAAGTATCAATCTATTATCATATATTAGTCTGGTAGAGTGAACTCTATTGATTTTTCAATTGTGGTTTTGCCTGATCTTCAAAATATCAGGGTTGCTAATTATATTTTCACATGTCTGTTTACCTGAAGAGGAATGTCTCCCCGGTGCCGAAGTAAGCCTGGCGGTTGCCACGCTCGTCCTTCTGGTTGCGCTCGAACCATCTTGTTGAACAATATGCGCCGAATACCTGGAAATGTTTCGTTAACATTTGTAATTTCATTTTGTAATGGACAGTTCTCAAATCAATTGAGTGCGTACTTAAACTAAAGAGAAGAAAATAAACTAAGACTAGAAAAGTCAACGTCACAACGTAATAAAATCATGTTTGCTTATTTATTTTTTTACAAGAAATACTTGAGCTGATACTGTAACACACGGAACACTTAAAAAGCATCTGTGTGTGTATTAAACCAAAACAAACCAATTTCCTTTAGTTTGGAATAATTTTAGTTTCACCCTACGTAAATATATTGTAATTACTTTCACAAAAAATACAAGACTAGTTCCTATCATGTAAAATGCAAAAATAAAATACTACTAATTTAACAAATTTAAATTGCCTACATGTCAAAACCTAATTATTATTCTTAAAGAAACAAAACAAAACTGACCTCGTTGTTGCACGTTTTGATCATGAGCAAAGTTGGTTCGTGATGTTCGACGCGCACGTAGAATGTGGTTAACGAACAACCGTGCTCTTCTGTGGTGTACAACAACACTGGTTGGTACATCGTGATGCGCACCGGCAACCACGACCATAGCGTGAAGAGCTGGAATGTGGATACATGTTTTAGAAGGGGTTATTTTACTATACGAGGCACGAGGTTGCTACACTAAGTAAATGTAAATACTTGATAGTTACAAACGCTCATCTAAGGATGATCTAATATTCTAGACTCTAATCTTACTTTATGAAAATGAGAATATAATAATTAATACTGTAATGGAAACTCAAAAAAATTGTCTAAATAATAATATATTGAGTCTTATATGCTTAGGAATAAAATTTAATATCGTTTTGCGTCATAGTTTCATATGTACGCCATTTAGAATCGGGCATTGTAATGCAATATTATAGTAAATAATTACTATTTAAAAAAAATTAATGGTAGAAAAATTTGGTACTAAGTATTTTTTTTATTTTTTCTGCTGGCAACATCCTAGTGACGTCACAGTTAGTGGTGTTGTATTAGTAAACGTGTACAAGTGACTAGTGCTCAGAGTGCGTTGTCTAGACAAAAGAAACAAGTCTTATTTTAAAAGAAGGTTTAATGTAAGACTCAGATTTCAAATATATCTCTCATTTTCTAATGTCATATCACAAAAAGAGATGGGGATATTTTAAAATCTGGATGTATCTTAGACCATCTTTCGTAATAAGAGGGTAACAGTTTTTCTGTATTATTTTAATAGTGATAGCGCAATAACTCAAAATAAGGCAATTATTGAATGTTCTATAGGTACCCTGAAAAAGTAATAATTATTTTTTATTATCCACAATAGTCATTCAAACTACCAGCTCTTTCTATATATCAATTAAAACTGAAGTAAAGATTATTTTAAGTACTTTTTATTCTTCTTTTGATGTTAAGCGGTCACTTGTCAGATGATTATCGACCTTATTAAATTGCAATTAGGAGTTATTGCACCAACACCGATGATAAACATGTATACATTTATACAGATAATTATGACGTATCATGCAACATTAAGTACATATTAAAATAAAAAACAAAGTTAGACAGCTCAGGTTAGAGCTAATACACAACATCTGTTAAGGAATAAGCAATGTTTATAAAGTACAATCAATAATATGCTAGACCATCTTCACCCTTATTATTATACGTTTAAGGTCTAAAAGTGGTCTTTGTCAAGGATTGTTTATTTTAGGTGAATTAAGCTGGGTATCGACTATGTGCAGCTGTCACGCGTTCGATCGCGGCAAATCTGAAGGCCGATTCAAGTAAGAAACTTATTATAATCGCGGAAGGGATTCATACATATTATATATTGACTCAAGTCAAATATCCATCCGATCATCTCACAAACATTTACCCCTACCAGGATTCGAACCCAAAACCCATACCACAGAAGGCAAACTCTATTAGCGCTGCGCTAATTAATGGAGTCGTCAAAATACAATAGGAATCAATTTCTTACAAAAACGGAAAATAAATTATACAGCCATATTAGTTGAATCGACCTCTTATGCTGTTTTTATTTTGGCCGCGCGTGACAGTGGGTTTGCCGCGCATTGTGGAAACGAAGCTTTATGAGAAATGATTGGAGACTACTTTAACTTACAGTCACTACTGCTTTTTCTTGCAATTCACTTAGTACCTTTAAAGACGTTAATTTTTTTGGAGAGTTGCTAATATTTTTTACATTAATCACTTATTTATTAAAGCAATCTTGCTATACGAAGCCTATGTATGACCAATAATAAAATAAACTTTTTTTACTAAGTGTCTACATAATTATTATGATAGGTACTACAATTGGGATATTAAAAATTAACAACATTAATTTCAGAAATACAAAATAAAACAAATACTTGTATTTCTAGTCATAAATATTAATCTCTGGTCACTAAGAATTTTAATAAAAATAATGTTTTATATTTTTTAAACTAGATGACTTCGGAATTCAATTAACTAATGCCTATATAAGAAGAAATAATATAATTTCAAATCTAGACACAAATCAGTGTGACTATTAAAAGTAGGTTACACTGAGAAGGCTGTTGAAGAAAGTATATGAAACAATTATTTAAATACCTATACCGATCTATCATGATTTCTTTTAAATTGAATGAGAAGTATTTAAAAGAATAAATTATATGATTGCTTTTTGCGCTATTTATTACACGCGCACTTCAACAGCTAGGTATCTCGACTAGGTAACTTCTTTTTTTTTTCATTTTCTTTACAGTGGACGACAGCCACAATTTTGGTGCAATTAGATACAGTGATAAGATATAGGTTTCAGGAGCTATTTAGGTCATAAAAAATAAGCACCCAACTTCATGACAAACATTACAAATGAAAAAGTATAAAAAAAATAAAAAAAATATAGAAAATATGTTGAATTCAATACCTTAGTGTATTTTTAGTAACATATACATAAATTACTTTTTATTTTTTCTTTAGAAAAAAAAAACCATGAATTACCATTTATTGCACTTTTAATTTATAACCAAAAACTTGACAGAAACCTATTTCTCAAAAGTGACAGTATGGTATTTATAGACACATGCATACAAATGTGGGGTTCCGTAGGCGTGACAACTTATCTTTTCGTCGTTTGTGTCGATACATTTATCGCCACAGTCCCGAATAAGGACCAAATGGCATGACTTACGACTAATTATTATTATATAGCGATATACTGCTTGTCTGAATTCTGAGCTCTTGCAACAGGAAAACTAGTCTACAACTTTTATTAAAATCTTACAATAACCTTCACGATACCCATTCAACTTCACAATTGGGTGACTCAACAATCAGATCAACAAAACAACCACTGACCTACGGAACCCGCCAATTTAAAAACGATCTACTAAAGTGCTCAAATGATATATATAAATCTACAGTTACATGTGCCACCACGACAACTGTCCCCCTGTTACAACACTGGTGTGAACAGTACAGCACATCTGTCAAACCTTTTGTCTCAGATCTGATGCATGTTGGTGCTGGTCCTTGAATACAGCGTTAGGGAATGGGAACCACAGTGCCAGATGGGAGGAGCGAGGGCTCTGTGGGGTAAGGATACTAATCGTCAAACATTGCGATGATCGATGATCACAAGGGTCAGTTTATGGGTGAATTAGACCGGGGACTGTGCCGTATCCAAGAATGGTCTTCAAGCTGCGATCTACATAGAGCATAAGCTGTAAGCTCCATTTCATACAACTACGTTACTCAGACAGAAATCACCGCTCGAACATTCCGGAATACGGTACTTTATGTTGACAATGTTTTTATCAAACCTAGGTACTTTATTAGTAAGTAATGCGTTTTTGTACGGGTATTATAGTTGTTTTTTGGTTTCAGGAAGTTATTGTATTGGCACTGTACAAAATAAACATGTAATACAACAACAAATGAACAAACAGACGCACATTAGCCGTCATGCACACTAGCTTACACTTACTTACCATAAAAACGCAAAAAAAAATTTCAAATTAATAACAAGCTTAATTTTATAAACTTGGATCTTCTAAAGCTATGTCGCTTTAAACGAATTAAAATAAATAAAACACCTAGTGACAAGCGGTGCATCTAAACATCGATACAATGTCGCAAGCTCTCAATAGGGGGCGACACTTATTGGTGACTTAATACTTGTATCTTACTTCGCTCTGGTCTAGAATCTGCGACTGTATCGCTTGGATTGGGAATACGCCCATCGATAGGGCGCGCGGGCCCGGCGAATGTGAGCCCTAACGGGAAAATCGACACACAGTTAGCACTCACACAAAACAATCGATTACATGCGACCTTCACATCACTAAATTATCGATATGTTCTCAAAATTTGTTAATTTCACAGGCTATGTCCAATTGTTATGGCATTTAATTTTATATATCTGTAATTCAATCTGTATAATCCACAAAAATATTCACACACATGCCAATCAAACACATTGACATATGTTCAAATTATTGTCAAAAGAAGGTATATTTTACATAGATGAGAGAAACACTTAAAACGATTAAAGAAACATGAATAAATCAGACATTCAAAGCGAATGATTATGAGGCTTGGATTTCCTTCATTCGTTTCAAATATTACTAATGAGAATTAAAAAATCGAATCGTATGATAACATCGACGGACACAACAATATCATTCACAAATGTTGGCTACACAGACCGAACATAACATAACGGTGGTTCGACAAACGAAACAATATGTATCTGACATTTAAATAAATATATTAGACTGGATATCGAATTTGTATAACAATTCGATTTATAGTTAGTCGTGTTAGGGTTGCAATCGAATGAATTTAATGATAAATAAAAGCCAAAGCCACGCCTAAGTCGTCGTAGTACGATACCATTTGTTTGCACGTTTCCTCAGACATTCTCTGCGAACCAAGTAAAATAAACCGATATACAAATATATTCCTGTATATATTTGTGTTTGTGCAGTGTGTAGTTAAGATATTCATCGTGACTGTTAGCATCAAAGCTACCCGTAAGCAGAACATATAATTCCTATACGCGGCTGTGCCATTTACTGAAAAATATTATCATCATCTTAGTATTTCTTGATAATATTAAAATGTAATTGTATGATACACAAATACATATAATATATAAATATAGTATACAGGGACTTCTGCTCCAGAATACATACGATAAAATATCACATATAAAAAATTATATTAGTATATTAAAATATATCAATACTAATATTTATCAATAAAAAAATGCTTCAGTCAGAACAAGACAAATATGTGTAGTATGCGTTGCATATGCCTTTAAACCACTCCCATACAAATACCCTTCAAAAACACATCCCTAGTTTTATGACACCTGTCAAAGAAATGTCACATTGAGTAAATTTGACATTAGAGATCAGGGTATGGAGAGTGTGGGTACATACCTCGCGGATCGTGAGTGTGTGTGACATCATCTGTATGTTGACTTGTGATTGGCTGGTGGGCAGGTTGTCTGAGGACCGGGAGCGTACGAGCCGGGAGCCGGTGATCACCTGCTTTGACTTGAGCGTCATTTCCGTCTTGATGAACACCCGGGATATGTACTGTGAACTGTGGAACACATTGATTAGTTTAGTGTATTTATAGACTAGTTTTAAATAGGCAGATGGAAATAAATGAAATCTTAACTTAAAACAAACTAATCACGAAATTTAAAAAACGTATTTGGTGGGTTAAATATTTAACATAAAGTGCGATATTTTTATACTAAAAGCATCGAGATTTAATACTAGTATAGATAGCTAAACTATGCAAATTTAACGCTGTGTGATATACATACCCTTAATGCAAAGATTACGTAGTAGAACGAATGAGTAAAAGAGCACGTATATGTCATAAAGCAGACTTCAAAAGGGAAAACAAAAGCATAATATAGCGTGGTTTGTAATATAAAAGTATAATATTACAAACCACGGTACAATTCGTGCATTACCATAGCAAATCTAATCTGTACCTATATTCAGGAATGTCCTCATTTACATATTCAGATTGAGACGAATTCATTATACATTCTGCTCACATACCACCCTAATGAACCAAATTTTGTTAAGGAACAGCTGCGAGTTACGAAAATTGAGCTTTGAATGAAACGTAGTTAAGAATTCGGCGTTGATTAGAAATTGTTTAATTTTGAAAGTCTCATTTCTAACCGCTATTCGCGTATTTTGAAGGACTTCAATTTTTACACGAATGACGTTTAAACACTTAATGATACTACATCCTCTAAAGTTCTAATTTCTGAAGGAGAACTTTCAGATTGAGGATCAAAACTTGGTATATACTGAATAATCTATATAATAGTGGATTCTAGACTGCTACGATTAAACAATTATCTAACAAAAAGCACAGGGGCTCATACTGTGCGCAAACCAAATTAGGTCACTACGTCTGTGGAGGGTACTTCTTTCGTCGCCTCTAGACCAGATGACGCCATTGAAGCTAGAAACAGGTACAACATAATCTTGTTTACCTTAACGCCCTTATACTGAAAGCGGTCCTTAGCAGTTTGGTGGGTGATGCAGGCATATTCCTACAAAACTTGTCTATTGCGTGGTCGACGCCGTTCTTAGTTGCTTCGGCGTACCATTCAGAGCTTTGGTTCGATGCGTGCTTGTTGAACAGGATTAGAATCGATAATGCTACCCTGTAGAACACCTGTGAAAAAATATAAAAGTAAGGAATACGAAATACGAAAGAGGGAAAGTGTTCTTATCCTCATCGGAATTGTCGGTCGAGGGTGTGGTTATTGTGGTACATGCGGGAATTTCCCGGATTTTTCAGCAAACAACAAAAAACCTACATGTATACATATATCTATATGCACACATAACATTTATCCGTGCTTAGGCAGAGACTACAGAACGCCACGTGGTACGATCCTTGTTTACTAATTTTCCTTCGTCTTACCACATACTTGATCTTTTTGAAGGAATCCAATAAGACTTCCCACGTATCTTTTGTTTAATAACTATTTTTACAGTATAAAACATTCTTTCTATCCAGACATTTGCTTCTAAATTCTGTACAGTCTATTCTGTTATCTATTCACAGATCCACAGCTGCTGTTTTCCTTGAATCTGAGCTCTTTGTTAAGCCTGTTAACTCGCTCGTGTCACAACATGAATTAAGAGATTTTCCACTTAGAGAAGAGTTTAAGGGCATACAAAATAATATAATAATATTTTCATCAAATATTTTTGTGTAAACTGAGACTAATTACGGAAACAACTCACGAACAAAGGATTGAGTTTTTCTTTAAACCCTTTCTTGAATAATCTGAGAATATGTCTGGGAATTGTGATTAAGTAAATATTACTATCAGTGAGCGTTCCAGGCAGTCAACCGCTTTTCTACTTTTATTCTATACGGTGATGAAACCAGCTGTCGTAAATACCCACATGACTGCAGTTTCTAGACTAGATTCTCCAGTTTTCGATCGTCCTTTGGGTGTCTACCAGAGAATGGACCACCACTGGAGACTTATTTGATAATAAGCCAGATTTTCCGACATGTTACCTTGATTCCTTCATGGAAGAAGCAGTCGAGGACTCGCACGAGGTGCGGGAAAGGCAGTGCGGCGAGGATCCACCACTGCCAGTCGGCGTAGATCCGCTCGGGACCGATCGCTCCGGACAGCCGCGACAGATGCTGCGCCGCTGACTTCTGCAAACAATTTATTACACTGTACGGAAACTGTATAGATACTTACGTCTTCTAACATGTTGACATGAGTAAATATAGCTAGTGAATTAAAGTTATTGGTACTATTTATCCAACTGCAGGCCTTCCCTTAATGAGAATTTTATTTGGTGTACAACAACAGCAGTAGTAGGAAAAAAACCTCTAATATTTCAGCTGCTTCTAAAAATCATAGACAAAACTAATATCAAACAAAAATATTAGAATAATAAGGCAATGAGATGTTTTTGTTTCCAAAAAACCTATAATTTCGAACCCCAGGGGAGAACGAAGCCCTTTCTTGATTATACGAAGTAAACAAATTCGAAAAGGTTGATAGCACTCGATGATTACAAAACCGTCGATTACGTTCATGATTCACAGGTCTGATGCAACCCTTGGCACAAATCTCATCGTGCAGTTAACATTTATTTTTATCGAATAAATCGATAAAGTTCAAGTGAACTCGATTGCTTTTTACCGCGTTGGTCGTTGCCCTCCACGTCTATTATTCACAATCGATAAATAGTGGTGTGCTTTTCGTGATATAGTTATTGATAGTTTATTGTTAGAGCACGCTGATGCGGTCACACGTGATGTGCGAAATAGATGCGATAATTATATTACTTTACTTACATAATAAAGTCGTTATAGAGTCGTTGTGATTCATTTTTATTTTGTGGTCGCTGTTATTTTTATTGGTTATTAAATGCGCGAGTAGTTTTTATTGTGAGATAAAAGAGATTTTTACTACCGTAATTTTTTAAACATAATCAGGTAAGAAAACAAATGTCATAAAATAAGAATTGTACTAAATATTTAACCAAGTGTTTGATACACTTGAGATGACGCAACAAAAATATAAATTGTTTTACATAAGCCAGGAACAGCAACACCGATACAAACAGAATAATTATTTAAAAAACACCGGACAGACCTAGAAATGTAGCTGGATCACTATAATTCAAATCACCTTTTTATACAAAGAAATCAAATCAGCCATAATCCTCGCTACTCCAGCTGAGATTCAGTTTCCAGGTACAGTTTTATAAGGTGTATTCATGCATGTAACCAAGCGAAAATAATCTTTAGAAGAGTAAGAGACGAGCCGTGCTGATATGTTATAAGTTTTTTTAAGTTAAGCACTATAATTTTCTATCATCATGATCATCATCAACCCAATATTGTCCCACTCCTGGGCAAGGGTCTTCTCTAATTTCAGAGGCTTCACCACAGGGTGGACTGGAGCCTAATTGGACCCTACTGCCGGTTGGCAGAGTTATCACGACATCGAGAAAATCTCTTAAGCATACAGGTTTCCTCGCGATGTTTTCCTTCACCGTTTGAGCATGTGATATATAAGCACATAACTTCCTTAAAGAGTATTGCGTGCCTTACGTTTGAACTCGAGTCCTTTGCCGTCTCAGTCCACTGGTTACACCACTAGGCTACTACATTCAATGTTATATGCATATGATAAAACAAAGAGAATACGACAAGGCACCCCTGTTGCGTGACCTGTCGTTATAGTACAGTAATGGGCTTGATAGCGCCACTTCTAGACGGCTGGCACGCGACGTCTTTTGTTTAAGGGGTAACACAAACCACCCCTTTGCGGGTAAGGTATATGTGGGCTAACCATTGCTAATGCTCAGTGTACAATGTCAACGGTAATGTACCAATTACGTATCAATAATGGTTTAAAGTGTACTTCAAAGAACTGGCAATTCGCATTGAGGGTAGTATTGTTTTTTGCTTTATAGCCATAGCAAGTAGTGGAAAAGCAAAAGAATCAGGCAAACGAAGGAGGCTTAAATATACCGTTTCTGAAATGTCTGATTCTTTTAACGTAATGATTTATTTGCATCAACAAAGCAGTTACGCCCGGTGTCCACCGGAGCGGAGAGAAGAGGAGACGTGCTGAGATGTGTTTTGAATAACCAATCAGATATCGTTGCGGAGAGGAAACGTGAAAATAACGAAATCTGAGTGGTTATTCAACACACATCTCCGCACGGCTCCTCTTCTCTCTGCCTCGGTGGAAACCGGGCCTTACGCAAGGTATGTAAGGGAGCCTTACTGAATAATTTAAAAGGTAGATTTATTTGTTTGATTGTGAACAGACGCACGCAAACACTCCCTAAGCTATGTAAATCCAATCAAAGTTGTTGATACCATACTACTTCTAATCAACATTGATTAAAAAAGTACCTAGTCTACCCACAAAAATTGCCTTTATGACGTTTAGTCTTATTGAACCGAAGACTACTAAATTAATCTCTTTTATTATAAAAAGGTTTTAAGCAAGAGAATTCAAAGTGGGCATGATATTTAGTGTCAATTTAGTGATGAAGTAGATAACAAAGACGGGATGTATATTTGATTGTCGCTTATACAAGTTGTTAAAACTTTTTAATAAGCAATTAGGAATAAGGTCTGAATAAATAAATATGTGAATAGTTAAAGTTACGACAAATCATCATCATCACTATCATCATTAGTCACACCACTAGGCTATCGCTAGCGCTTTTTACGGCAAAAGATCGACAAACATTAGTTAAAAATATAACAGTTAACTTAACTATTGTAGAGATGTGATAGAACGTTCTCGATTTTGAACGTTCACGAATGCAGTTATCGCGACTATAACTTAACTGTATACTAGTAAACTTTACGCTCTGTGGGTCAATATACTCGATCATAACGACAATATAACTTGTTTACTGACTTATGCACCTATAATATTATACTTTATTGCTCTATAATTAACTGGGTTATGCATTTAACTGCACAATAGGGAAATTGATAATTCACTGATAAACTGTAATTGTTTTCGATCTTATTTATGAAAAATCTTTATTCTACATTAAGTACAAAAACTTGTGTACATCAAGACACCTTAGCTAAACCCGACTTAGATATAACTATAGGCAAACAAACGTGATGATTTAGTAAAAGATTTATGTATAATGTTGTTCATAGTCACCCATCTCTGCCTGTCCCACTTTTAAAATAGTTTCAAGATACATTGAAGTCGATTTTCAACTGAAAAGATTATATTGTAAAGTTCATCATTAACCCAGCTAGGGTGTTCTCTCAGATCGAGAGATGTAGATGATGATATTACCTTTCAGTGTGTCAGCGAAATTTCAAAATCATGTGCCTCTGCGCATGATTTCGAAAAGCGCTTTGTGCTGAATTTCTACTCATCTACTTTCTAAGTACGTTTTACAAAGTTACATGTAATTTTGAGCTTTATAAGTCTTTGTAAACGAAATCATGGTTGTTTATTTATATGGTAACTCCTAACTCAATTGAGTGATTTTCGAAATCCGTAGAAAAGGAATTGTTAGTTTATACAATAGAAATTACGCCCCAGAATAGGCCCTGTCTTGTCTTCGAGAAATATACAGTATTATTTTTTCTTCTACAAGGTGTTATAAAGTGGAAATGGGATTTTGATTTGGACTATGAACGTTCGCGACACTAGAGATTAGTGCTATGTAAAATGTCAACTTACGGCATGTTTTTTAGCGATCTGCATGACAGTCTTCCATGTTACTTCGTTGAGTAATTTCGTTTGTGTGATAAACATCTTCTCTTTCGACGCCACCAAGCTCGCCATGCAGTGGTAGCATTCTTCCTCTGTGAACAAAGAAACAGATATGATTAGCGATTTTTTCTTACATTGGAAATAATATACCTACTATTTACTAGAAATTGTAGCAAGGAATGATATACGCATTCAAATAATGAACAATATTTGGACTAGTTCAACAAAACTAAATAAATTTGGTTAGAAAATCTGTGACCAATAAAAGTGAATATAGAAACAAATATTTCAAAAACGTATGAGGTAACAAACAAAAAAATAAAAAATACAGTCGAATTGATAACCTCCTCCTTTTTGGAAGTCGGTTAAAAATAACGTGTTAACGTAGGTTTTGTTTTATCGTAATGAATTTTGTTTTCTTGATTCGTAAAATTGAATTTAATAAATAGAGAAGATTTTTTATTGCATTTTGGTTTCAGATTAGGTATTAATATAAAATGTTTTTCCTTTTTTCGTGTTTCGTAGACCAGTTTAACAAGGTGCTTTTGAATTGTCAAACTAGTTGTTAGTAATCTGTCACGTTCGTTCCTAGTTGAAGAATGTACAAATGCGAAATCCGCTTAAGCTGGTGAGTATAGTAGACATACATAGACTCACGCCTTTTTCCCATGGGGGTAGGCAGAAACTACAGAATGCCACGCGCTACTATTGATATTAAAATACTTGCGGATTCCATCATTACTGCTGGCTCTTAAATCCGAGGTAGCACGCTGGCCGAGAACTAAATAAACTCTTTGTAGATAAACTAGATTGTAATATATAATGTTCGGCTTTGAATTATATATTGTGTTATGTGTTTTGGCAGTACTGCCAAATGGCTGGTTGTAACGCATCTAAAGGCAGTTATGGTTTCGTACGTTTATAGCTGTAAAGTGGTGCTATAATTGTGTCGTGATTGTTCTGGAAACGCATTGGGGAATGGAATTTGTGGAAAGATTACCGGTGCTGTTTGTTTGAAACTAAACAATTTTGAAGGGTAGTAGGTAAGGTATGTATAGCTAAATATAATGTTAGGCACAATGCCAGTTGACATAGAACTAATTTCGGTAGGTTACTGTCATATATGTATGTATGCCAAAGTACGACAAAACAAAGGTTTTTTTAAACATAATCTCCATAAACCTAGATCGCTTTTATAACGTTCTTTTAAAAGCCTGGTAACAGAAATGATATTAGTTTCATTGCATTGTCACAATAGGGCAATAATAGAGAAATTTCTATTTTTTGTGCATGCTACATATCGCCATTACAATTTAAGTAGGTACCTAGAATTCTATACATTTAAATGAATTAGGTAGTACATCAGCATACAGCAACCGTTTAATTTAACTTTTATTGTCCATCCAAAGTCTGGAAGAAATCGCTATTTAACGATAAGACTGCTATTGCCGTTCCAATTCAATATTATGGTGTACAATAAAGCATATTCTATCTTGTACCTAACAACGTTTATTATAATTTAAATCACATACAAAAAACCTACATTACAACATTGTATATACTGCCACATACTGTGTAGTATGTACATAAGGCGAGTCGGGTCATTGACCTGTCGCCTCGTCAGTGACACAGTTTTGCCTCAGGTGACTCTTACAACTTACGCCACTAAAGATAACACGTATTATATATGAACAAGAACAGGGTACGATATTACGATAAAATATTTGTCTAAAAATAATGATTAGATTATGTACATGCGATTGGTATTGATATTACTCAATTATAGCAGACAAAAAAACTGTTATGACTAAACATTTCCTGATTATGTGGTTTTCTTACTGATTTCACTTAGCGGTATTGGACATTGAAATAAAACACTAGTTTTTATGGAATTTGTCGCGGATTATTGATATTATTCACGAAAATTTGGATCCTTTACAGTAGCTTACAACATCCATGATTATTGGCAGACTGATAGCAGTTGATTTTCTTGGTTTGATTGCAAATAGAAGTCTTAGCAATTTTCCGTTTTCTTATGGAAGAAATCCGGTTACAGTCTACAATGTAGCTATGAAGGTTAGTGGATCGTATAGTCATAACTTGTCCCAAAAGTTCTATGCCCGTATTCGAGCAGATTTCATGAAGATAATAATTACTTAAAATTAATTATGTGAAGACCCGATTAACGCAGCGTTATGTACTAGGCTGTCTACTATGGTAGTATACTAGTATCCGTAAAACAAGCCTCGTTGCTTAACTCGGAATTAGATCGGGCTGTATCATAAATCGTAATGTCCGGGTTTAGTTTTTGTTCTTATACTTCCGAGAAAATGTGATTCCAAAGCGGAAAATTGCAAGATGTATTTAGTGATATACCAACGGAGAGATAATACTATCTAAGTTGAAAATAACGAAACATGTGCCACTGTACACGGATACAACACTATAGCGGCTATAGTAGGCTATTAAAAATAAAATGCGATTTACAAACATCCAGGTTAATTGCCGCTGGGACACTCCGCAATCTTCTACTGTCTACTGTAACTCAATTACGGACGCCTGGTGCTGTTACTGCTGGAAATAAAACAAAGCGATGGAAACTCCGGGTCAATCCAGATGGAATTAAAAAACTTGCACTAGTGTTGTACGTAGAGCTAAGTGTTTATAAATCTCGCGTATTTTTATGTCAGGGGTACATATTTTTTAGAAAATGTCAGTGTTAAAATTAAAAAGGTAATTACGTTGAAATATAATTTTTGTACCCTGTTAGAAATAGGTAAGTAAGCCAGATTAATATTCAATTAGTTGGATTTATCTTATTATTGCACTTAATTACTATTAATATCAAATGCAAGAATATGCATTGTCAGTATGATAGATTCAAAGATTGTTTTATTAAATCTGCATTCAAATCTTTTCCCGTAGCCTTAGTTTTAATTTTATGAAGAAGGATGCAATATTTTATTCGTACTCAATAACAGAAGTTCATTCCATCTTCACTTCTCACCTCATCGTCATCACAATTATTGTCCCACTGCTGGGCACAGGTCTACTCTCGAAAGGGATTAAGCTATAGTTTAGTGCGGATTGGTAGACTTCAGATGTTAGCAAGAGGATCTCTCAGGCAAAATAAGTACGGATCTTCGAAAAATCAGTGGTTGCCTTGGGATCCAACTCAGTATAATTTTACAGTCCACTTGTTACACTAGGCTATCACCGTTTATAATGACACGCCATATATCTCATCTGACCTATTTCGTGTTTATAAAGAGGACGGGATACGCGGGACGTCCTGCGATTTTCCCATCACTAGTGACTCACAGCTTGCAGACGACAAATTGGAGTGAGACATCCAATTTGTAATCGACGCTACCGAGCACCCTAGAGACAGGGATCGGTTTCCAATAACCGATGTATGCGTCGAATTTATCGCTGCATGTTTCATGATAAAATATTATGTAAAGGAAAATATTATTAGTTATGTAATAGCTAGCTGATAAATCGAGTTTATATTTTCCCTGTAGTTGCACTCTACTTTTATACATGATCGAGTATTTTCTTAATAGGGATAGTTTAAAGGTTTGTAACAAGTACATATCAGACTCTTAATCGACTGATTCTAAAATATAATTAATTTGGAGAAGAGAGAAAGATAAAAAGAAGAGAATTTTATCACGGATTAATTATAGAAAACTACTTAAAAAAGTGAAGATGTACAGATTGTGCAATTCAGTCAAAAAATTAGAAAATAACTCATAATCATTGGAGGCTAGAGCTACTTTTACTATAGATTTGAATACCTAATTTGATGACACTAACTGAAGGAAAGCATGATTAGAAAACAGAACAAGTTTTCTACAATAAATTACTAATTCAGATTAAGTTGTAAAACCTAAATGTAAATGGTTTAGAGCAGCACGAATTAAACACAAATCGGTTTACTAACGACCGGGCGGTAATTAATAGCAGCTGAGTCGAACGCTTTGAATTATTTATCGAGATGAAAACGTTCGGTTTTATAGTCAGGCTTTACTATTAGTTTAATCTGGGAACTATTTAATATTTCACTTGTACGTTTAAGAACAGTACTCGATTAATTAATAGAAATTGTTGAGTTAAGTAAATATATCTTTGATTTCTCTTCAAGAAAATACAAGTTCATTTATTTTTCAATTAACAAACAATACGTGTATGTTTTCAATTGTTGATCAAATTACGCTGAACAAGCGATATTATTCTTTAGTAGATATTTATTGACAGTTTAATAAATTTATAAATATTAATTTCACAATTTCTTCCAATAAATAAATAAATATTCCACATTATGACACAGAGCCATCTAGTTGGTAGTAAGCAACGAGGCTTGTGTTACGGATACTAGTTGGTTGATATACTACTTATATACTGATATACTACTTTTATTTTGTAAATACATACATATCATACATAAATACATACCTGACTCGGACACAAATGTTTATGCTCATCACACAAACATTTGTCCCTACCAGAATTCGAACCCGGGACCCACAGAAGGCAGTGTTAACTACCGCTGGACTAATTGGGTCGTCAAAATAATGAAACATACTCTCTAACTACCTTGACGTCTCAAAAGAAACAAACAGTGATTTATAATTCGTTATCTACATATTAGTTCGAGTTAGACACTCTTTTCAAATTGTGTTGCTTGTTATGTCTATAAGTTTCTTCAAATTCAAATATTTTATTTCAAGTAGACCAATATTACAGGTTTTTTGAAATGTCAACATTAGTTGTTTGTTAATAAATATAATAACCACGAGCCCAAAATCGCACTTTACAAGCTATAAAATTCGTACTTAGAATAAACTAGATTAATAAATATTTGCATTAAAAACGGTAACAATAAATTTTGTTAAATCATACGGTACACAACCACTTAGTTTTCAACACAATCACGTACCAAATACCAGTAAGTCATTCATAATTTATATTTAATTCGAAGTGATTACCGTCCGGAAACTTCCCAAAATATCTTCCGTCCTACATTTTCTTCCATTTGTAGTCTTAACAGCCGTGTCATTCTCAAGTCTGTCGTGATTTAAGAGTAAATCCAAGTGTCAACACAGGTGTTCGTTAAAGTCGGCAGCATGTCTGCGGCCGACTAATTAATTAAATTAACCGCTTGCTGTGAAACACCTTAGCATATGTGGTAATATGGATTGTAAATCGTCGCACCGTCATGGTTTGGTAATGACCTAACTTGATTTATTACTGTGATTAGTTAATGTACTGTTATTTTTTTTTATATGCCATTGTGATAAGTTTAAATTTAAATTACCTGTGCTTGTTTTATTCTTTTTAGTTACTCGGTGAAGTCCTTCATAAATAAGTCAGGTGCATAGTATGTATTTATAATAAGTTGAAGCAAAAGCGTAACGCTGGATTTTAGCGCATTTGGCGTTCGGTATTTTCTTTCTAACTTCAGGGTAAAAGTAATGTATTACAACCCACATTTTTAATACTAAAGCATGCTATCATGCCCGTATTCCCGAGAGAAACTGCATGTTTTAGTCCCATGTAATAGGGTCACGACTGTAACCATTAACAGGATACTAATCAAACTCGAGCTAGCTGAGAATTTCATAACAAAAGTCAATCAATCTTTCCTTCACTTGGGAATCATACTTAGGACATTACTGACAGCAGAAGTATCACTTCATACAACAATTAAATCCCACTGTACATTATTTATTATTAATTTCCTTAGAATGGATAAAACAAATCCCATACCAAAGTGAGAACTCACAGGGTCACTAAAACATTTCTAAGTGACAAGTGCAAATAGCCCCACTTATACAGAAGAAAGCTTTTAATACCAAACGATATAACGCAATTACAGAATCCCGTGGCTGGCAGAACGGTAAGTGGGTCCCTGCTCAAGGTTAAATGCATTAGTCGAGGTGATGGAAAAAATAATGTAATTGGGTTGTGAAAGGGCAGGGTACATGCGATGTCTTAATTGTCCGATATTTTTACGTTTTACTATTGCTATATTTACACTCGTATTTTAATGGTCTCAATATACAAATGTCTGTTTAATGCATTTTTAATAAGAAATGAAACTACCATTGTACTCTTATTTTGATGGTAGTAAGATTATTTTTCTGGATGAGGAAGTTTTATGGCGCAGTTTGGGAGAGGCCTATGCCCAGCAGTGGACTGCGATAGGCTGTTAGTTCTTTTTACATATTGGAAAACTATCTAGCTTTTACCATAATATTTAATACCTAATAGTACCTAACAAAACGAATGTAATATATACATTTGTTTATTCCTTTAATCTTAACTAATATAGTTTCTTCATGTACAAGGCATTACGTTCCAGATAAAGGCAGCTAACTAATTTTAAACTGAATGGCTGCTTAATTTACCAAAAAGGCTATATCGCGATGTCTCTCGGAATTTATACTTATTTCTTAATATTTATTAATATCTTTATCTGTCCAGTGTTAAGCTAAGGCTGAAGGCTAGAATGTAGTATAGGTAGATATCTAGTAAAAAAAATATTTTTATTGCTTGTAGGTATCATTTAAATGATAACTTTATAGGAAAAAAAACAATACATAATTACAACGCGCTATTATCTTTTAACAATGTTGCTATAAATATTGTTTTTTCAAAAAGCAATTTAGTAAGAGCAACATAAAGTATATTTATTTCCAACGTAATATCGTTTTCACATGAAATAACTTACATAATATGAATTATCTACTAATCGAAAACGATAATTCATCGACACTGGATTTAATTACTTTTGTGTTGCAATAGAAATGATATTTACAGAAGATGTTATGTATCTGTGTAACTAATATTTTATTTTATGGAAAGGCTATATAATATCGACAAACTGTCCTAAGACAAAAAGTCTAGTATCAATGATTGCAAAATGACGGAGCGTGTTCTCTATGGCAATAACGCAATTCCTTGTGTAGAGACAACGTCGGTAATTTTTCAAATGTAGGCGTTTTGTAATGTTACCACATGGTTTCAAAACGTAGAAGAGCGAGATAGACGAGAGTCGATTTATTATTTAACTAGCTGATTCCCGCGACTTCGCCCGCGTTCAATTTAACTAAAAAATAAAAGTTTTGTATTAACTTTGCACCCCGGTTTTACCCCTTTAGGGGGTGAATTTTCAAAAATCCTTTCTTAGCGGAATATGCATACGTCATAACATCTACCTGCATGCCAAATTTCAGCCCGATCCGTCCGTTTGGAGATCCGGATCCGGAGATCCGGGTGGTTTTGGCTGTGCGTTGACAGATCACTATGTCAGGCAGTCACTCACCTTTGAATTATACCTATATATTTAGAAGATGTATTTGTAGACTACAAAAGGACTACAGCCTAAACCTTCTCAAATGAGAGGAGACCCATGCCTAGCAGTGGGACAGTAAATGAATACTTGATTGTTATAAATCGTCATAAAGTGTCAGTAATCATCATAAAGATTTAGATAACAGTCCTTTCCTAATGATAAAATCGAATATCATTTTTTTTTATAGTGATGGGGGCTAACGAGCAGAAGTCTCACCTGATGGTAAGTGATGACCGCCGCTCATGGACATTTGCAACACCAGAGACTTGCAAATGTGTTACCAAACCCCTTAGAAACCGTTCAGGTTTCTTAAAATAGGGAGTTTCTGAACTGACAGCAAACGGAATTCCCACGCCGTCAGAATAGTCACTCCCCCAATGAGCTCTGGTAACCTTACTCACTCGCAGAAAGACAACTATTGTTGATTCACTGCGGTCTTCTGGAAGGCTATCCAATAGTACTATAATACATCTACTCTTAGAACATATATCCCTAAGTATTATAACCATATTAAATGCTAGTTTTCGTTTCCCACTATATTCTCTACTGCTTTATTTACGAAGTTGCCCAACTCAAAGAGATTAATTAACTCCCTGTCATGTACAATGTTTAATAAGTTTCTTTGAGCAGGGGTCGGGAAAACTTTAGCGTGATATTAAAACGAGCTTAACGATATTAAGTTAGTTTTAGGTTCTTTGAAATGCTTGAATGTTGAAGTGGAATAGTAAAGTTACTAGGCGGGTTTCGTTTACCTATTTATTGTTCGGCACGGGTCTCGCTTGAGAGGGATTAGGCTATAGCCTAATCCCTCTCATTGATAGCCGGGCTATAGACCGGCTATCAATTCTTACTGGTGTTGATAGCCGTGTGTTATGGAAGAAAAATATATTGTCGGGAAGTATTTTCATATTTTCTCCACTTTATTCAAGGTAATTCTAGTAAAATATGATGCAAAAGAATATTATTATATGAAGGGTATATTATCTCCCGACTAAATTGAGTTAATTGCAAAAAACTCAATATCATCCTTTTTGTTATAACCTCATTCCTAAAAACATAAGTCTATAACCAATTTAGGTACCTACCTACATAAACTAAGATTACGTATTCTATATATTACACTCCAGCATAATTTCATGGGCAAACTAATCAAAATTCAGTTCCCAATATAGCTCAGAACGTAGCCCGCCTGGAAATCGATCACGGTTAAAGCTGAGCGAGCTTGAGTCATGAATAACTGAGCACTGTATGAAGGTAGTTAGTATATTACCTTGTTTCAGCACAATCACCCCGTGACCGTATAACTTACGTAACGTAACGTTCAAGTTCTATGTTACCTATTTATTATATGGATTTCTTTGAACCACGTTTCAACTTTGTATATTACTAGCGGCTTGTCTCACCACGGGTAGGTAATTAATCCCTAATGTTTTTTTTTTATAAATATAACTTATGTTAATCACAGATAATGTAGCATTTTAATGTTGAAAAAATTATTCAGATCGGTCTAGTAGTTTCGCAGCTTTCGTATCATGTATTTGACACTAGTTTTTCAGGATAGAGTGGTTAGACTACACTAACATAATTATAGTCATTACTCTAAAGAGGTCCGTTCGATCACTGATGCCGTGAGTTACCGCAAAACTATTAAGAAATCTCGAATGTCTTATGTTCGTTATTAACATTTCACGACTTTCATCGGGTTTATATCAAGTAATATTGATTAGTTTAGTTACTCACTCTTACAATACAATAAAACAGAGTTAATTATTTTCATTAAAAGTGATAAAATTTGTTGAGTAGATTTCTACAATCCTTTTAAATTCACATGAATATTATTCTTAAGTCTAGTGTCTACCCTATTTGTGCTTTGCAATAGATTAGATTTCTATTGCAAAGTTTCGCCCAATCAGTCATTGCAGCATCCAAGATTTTACAATCTAAAAGGCCCAACAAATATAAACAAGGTTTTGGCACCCCTCCGGATGAGACAAGTCAGAATGGACCATTTTCATCGCTCGGGGACCATTAGCGTGGTAAAGTGCACACGTTTACCCGCCGTAACTTATTTACCGCTCCGGTAAATGTTGTTGCCAGCCGATACATCAATGTCATGCACAGAATGTTTTCGTCCGTCTTTCGTTATTTCGTAGTAAGCCGTCGCCTATGGCGGGCGTAAGTGCCAAAATAGTTTGGTATTCGCTGAAACAAACATTGTCTAAACATTGATTGAGATATGTCGATGAAGATTTGGAAAGTATTATATATTTGATGAAGCCAAACCGAGACAATCTTGGAATTGTATAATTATTTACATATTTTTTGTAGCCTCGCTTTTTAAATACGCCAATTATTATAGGAGTAGATAACATTTTCAGCGAACAAACAGTTTTGGTTTAAAACATGGACTAACTAGTATCCAAACTTTCTAAGACACGAATCCTAAGTCAAATATAAGTATTATGCTCATTTATCTCGCCGATGACGAAGATAGGTCACCCACAAAGTGCTTTTTTATGATTTCACAATACAAACATGTCCGTCCCATCCATCGCAACAAGAAACAATAAACGTTCTATTGGAGGCATAAAACTTCTCATTGCGTTCATTGCGGCGTATAACGCAGCTGGACGTTTATGAGGCCTCACCCACATATTGCTTGGTACAACGTTATACATATTCAGTGAAATAAATTCTTGCTGGAGAATAAGAGGCAAGAGCAGCTGTTGAGAGTGTCGTATTGATTCTCAAATCCACCTCTGTCCTCTTTAGGAGGCCTCTTTTTACTCAGACATTGTTTAGCCATTGACATACGATAAGAATAAGGAGATCAAGCTCAATTTAATTATCAACCCGAATAACGGCATTGTCTTAACCCCTATTATGGGGCACAGTTTGATTACTATTTTCTTAGACTTATAACGGATTTTAACGCGGTATATTGATATTATTTTATCCCGCTCGTCGGATCCTTTACAGCATATTACGTATATTGACGTAAGTTTAAGAAATTAATATGACCTAAAAACATACTAGAAAACTGTAAGAGAACTGATGTAGGTATGTATACTACCCCACTACCTGACCCCTTCAGTATACCGTCGTGAAGGATTCCTAAGTTAGGTATAATCAATAAGACCCCTTTAAGTGTTCTTTAGTAAATTTCTAAACTAGTTTGTAAGAGAGTTCTAAATTAATTTAATTAAATAAATTTCCAATTTAATTAACACTTATTTAAGTAAGAGCTTTCGCAATAGTAAGACTATTAAATTTATCAGAGGAATAATATTAAAGGTTTAACTTGTATTTCTATACCAAAGCTATTTAAGCGTTATTCGGAGTAGATATCTGATTATTAGATATTAGTAGTGAGCCCTCACGATTATCATAATCATTACTCAAATTAAAATACCTAATAATACAATTTATCAGTAAAAAGTTTGTAACATTCCCATATAAAAAAAAACTACTATTACAGACAGTAAACATCATCAAAACAAAAAATACAAATCATTGTTGAAACAAAACTCATCTAGTTTTTTAATTTCTCCACTAATTAGTAGCTCACGTAATCTAATACTTAGTCGCGTCTGTGACGCCATTATACACGTAAACAAAACGTATGTTCGTATAATGAGCCGTCTGGTTTGGTACTAATTAAAAGTTTTCATGATTAATTACATAGTTTGCTTGCTTGACCGGACTGGCTTTATTTGGTACATTTAATTGTTAAACGGTTAATTGTCACATTGATTAATGATATAAAAAAATATATAATTAATTTCAAATCAAATGTTTTATTTCAAATAAACTTTTTCAAGCATTTATAAAACGTTAACATTCTAGTTGCACAGTTCCAATAAGTTGATCTTATGGGGAAGAATCCACCAAGAAATATCTTTGAGATTCTTTAAATAAAAGGAATAGTTTTTTACTTCTTCCGGAATATTCACTGTCGGACTCTAGACTTAAAAGGTAAGTAAGCAAAAACATATTACTGATACAGCTAAAGTAAAAAGATTCAACTGTCTGCTTCAACAATTTTTTTACGAAAAATAAGGCCTATTTTGTCGCCCGTCGAGAAAACTTTTGTTTTTATTTTACACGCCTGCAGGCAAGAGTAGAAAATATGTACGGCCGAGCTTATAAGCTTTTCTATATGTGGGCTTTACTGGGGCAATAAGTTTTGAGGCAATTTACGGAAAAGGGTATATTGCTACTCGTACAAATAGCGCTTGCTATATTTTTGTACGAACTTGCATTTCGGTATTACAGTTATTAACTTTAGTATTGTATGTTTTTCTATAAAATCTTCCTTTTTGGTAAATTAGTCACTGTAGCTGGGTATACTTCGTTGCATAAGGAAACGGTGATAGCCTAGTGATGTTACCACGGACTAGTCAAAGGAAAAGTCAAGTCAAAGAATTTCAAAGATTCCAGGACACAACTCAAAGAGGCACTTCCACCTCTGACTTTTCAAAAACATTTCAGTCCACTATAGCTTACAGCCCTTATCATAGTGACAGCCGAACAATGCCTAGCCGTGATACGGTAAATGCATCTGTAACAATTCGTCGGTATGTATCTAAAGTAGAAGAAACCTAAACATTTTCAATTGCATTTAATTTTACTAACAGGAAGTTCAGTTACAGTTACATTTCAGTTACGTTATTGTACCTTAAAACATCATACGCAACGCGAACGCAGGTTATATTTAGAATTTATCACCAGTTCCGAGCTGAGGGAAACATCGTAAGGAAACTGGCACTTTTGAACAATAAACAAACATTCGTTTTACGATGCAGCACCGATAGATGGAACCACCTGTTGCTGGGCTGAAAGTGAATAATGAACGACCTTAGTACGTTGCCCTAATCCATCGCTGAACTGAGGGTAATATGCCGTCAACGTTATGTAATAATTATGACATCACGGCTTTTTTTTTTAAATAGACGTAGTAACTAGTTCTATGTCATTTTCTAATGGGTCTAGACTCCAAACAGGCAATGTGTTAAATGAATAAGAGATCGCAAGGAGGATCTAAAATCAGACCAAGGAAATAAAAAATAATGAAGAGGCATACCGCTATCGACGTTACAAGAGACCTCAAGTGAGCTTTGTAATTGTAAGTGTTAGGCCAAAATAGATTAACTTGACGCAGAAGAGTGATGAGACGCGATCGCAAATAACAAGGGACAAAAGAAAAATTTTCATACACGGTGAGACAGTACGTCTTGTAGAAATCTTTCGAACCCATATTAATATATGACGTCCGTGTTCAGATCGGACTTGTGACTAAGTCCAGCAATCTTCTAATCTTCTGGGGTCCATTTGAAGCAAAACCTCGAAACTAATCGGGCAACATTGTAATATGCAAGCAAGTAAAATTCATGAACTAGAATGTGTTTCACGGAAATTAGCAAAACACATTAGTTTTTTCCAAATGCTGTACCAAGTCCCATTACGATATTTTGTAGCTATGAAGCCCAATGTTCATTTCTTACGACGTTGACAGAATATGTAGGACATTCTAGAAGTTTCCCAGGTCACTGACCTGCAAGCTGCGGCAGATGACCGTGACAAATGCTAGTCTAGGAATTACTTAATTTCATGACAATCGTAAAACGTTTACGCCGCACTGAAGTGTCTGTTCGCGACATTCCTTTTTATGTTTCATGGGAGATGGGAAAATGTGTTATCCACATGAATGTGTCCTAATAATAATGGATACATTGCGAAGCTATGACGTATTTTATTTCCACGGCTACTCTACAATATACGATGGGATTGTGTTAAACTATATGATCAGAAATTTGCATGGTATTACAACTTGTACATATTTCAACATGTTATCATTATACTATAGTATGAAGACAAGTTCTCCCATGATTTTGCTTCTAAACACAAAATCTCACATGCACTCATTTTTGGAAAAACTAACTACCTCAATGCCTTACATTGTGATTGTGAGACTGACGTATTTGATACTATTAAGTTTGTTACGGCATGTCTTCTTGAAGATCGACATTTAGGTATTCACCAGCGCCATCTAGTTCTTAAAATCTTAAACGCGTAAATGTGTCTACAAAACATGTATTTGCAGAAAAAATATAATTTATTTGATGTGTCTGTGAGTGAGTCACTTCGCTGGTGCTTTTCTCTTTCTTTTGTCTAATTACGTGTTTTCGTTTCTGTACTCGATGCAAATTTAATGTGTGCAAACACTATAGCTGCTAGTGTATATTGACCATTCGAGTTCACAAGAATTGCAAGGCACAAAGAGAAACTTTCCACTACTGGAAAAAAACCTTGCCCAAGGTCTATGTACTTCACGTTGAAAAGCTCTTGAAGTTACGTTTAGTTTTCATTGCATTTTATAAGTTTGAATGGTTTTTGCGTCGGTTATAATATTCTTGGTTGGGTATTATCTATCTATTTTATGACTTTTTTCTTTCTGTTCTGAATACATGCATGTATTCAGAACTTATTATTCAGATTACAAATGATGATATTCAAAGCAAAAATTGATGCTCAGAAAGTATAGTAAAGGTTAGTGGTAATAATAGAACGTCAACCTTCAATGTTAAATACGTTACTATAAATGAAAAAAAATATACTATAATTGTTTTTGGGAAAGTTATTTTGATGCCAAGATTACTCAGAAGTTACATACTGTTTCCGCACAATTATTTTAACTAAATTACATTATCTTTGGAATGCACTATGACGACCTATAACTAAACCAATCGAATTGTGCAAATATTTGTTTGTTTCATTAGTAACCGTGATCCCGCAACAAATTGATTCTTAAGATTGTACGAATTTGAATTCTTCAATCTTAAACGTTTACTTATAATGGTCCGATCCCTTTTTTTTGCGGGTAGTACCTAGTTAGTTTATAATAAAACTATTTCTACTTTTCAAAGGCGACCCCAACTTTAGATTTCCCAGCCCTATAAATTTAAACATCTATAGGGCTAAATTTATTTTAGTCTAGGTCTTTATTTTACTTAAAATTGAAGCAACTGATTACTATTAAAATATTATCACTACTTACATCACAAATTTCATCGTGGTCCCGAACAGTATAGCAAACATCTTTCTAATTTTCGCACTTATACAGACACCCCTCTTAATGTTACTTCAAATGAGAATATAACTCACGTTAAAAGAGAATAATTCATATAAGGCAAGCGAAAAGAACATTAGGAAAAAAACCAATTATGACGAAGCTTTCAACGTTTTTCATAAAGCTACTGGGACGCTGTGGAAGTTAATTAAAAATTTAAAAGCGGTTTTATTTTTATAAGCCGTCAAAAGCGCTAAGCTTGTTTTATTAAAAACGGGTACAAAGACTACATACTATACCTACATAAAACATATTAGTGTTGAAACTACGTACTGTAAAATATTTTATGTGTGTAATCCAGTTGAAAAGTTACATTTAAATAAAGCAAAGGACATTACGTACATTCCATTGTTTACTAATCTACCTCTATCACGAATTTACCCGGGCTTTGAACCTATTAAATGTTCATTTATGCTCTTGACCGGTGACCTATGCATGTACCATGAATGTCATACTGGTGTCATCAGTTCATCACAAACAATGTCCATTCATAGACAACAGAGAGTTTTGACCGGTAGCCATTCGAAGAGTAGAAAAGAATAGCCACTTTGATCAAACATTTAAAGATTTGAATAAGGGAGGTTATTGAAAACGTTATAAGTCTACCGACTGAAAATTCTTATAAAAGTGATAATTTATCATAGTTATTGAGTCTGTCAGACCAATAGTCATGATTACAGGAATATAGATTTAAAATAAAATACTTATCAATGCCACTATAGATAAAACTTAATTCTTTATGACACATATTGTTTTTAATGAAATGGAAACACTGGGTATGTTTAGATTACATTTAAAATTTTAGATACAAACAAAAAACGAATTGATAATACAGTCAATAACACTGAAGGTAGAGATAAAGTTGATGAAACAAGATGGGCTAAGGCTTTTGAATAATCATCGCTTTTACCAAAAACTGTAAAAATCTAAAGTAGGCTTCCAATCCACAATGAGACAGCACGAAATAGGTATCACAAAAACAGTGACTTGGCAATAAGAGCTATATGTTCTAAGATGACTAAGAAAGCAGTGAGTCATAACTAGGCTCTATTGAATTCAGTCTGCAAATAGTAATTCTTGTCTGGGGACTTTTTTGCGGCGATTCGAAGAACATAAATCAATGCAATTGTAGACGTTGTAACTGATTTTCATTTGGTTGAGTATCTTCTTGTAATAATGAAGTACTAGATTCGATAAATACTGCCTATAAACTACTAGGTTTTGCCCGTGACTTCTTCTGCGTAGTTTTAGTAATTTTCAATCCAAGCTTGTTATTGGGTTTTTCTATGTCATTCTCAGTAGCAGCTCGATGTTTGAAATCGAGCCCGGTTGTTGGTAATGTAATAGGAGGTCCCCTATTACATGGAACCTAAAACATACTGTCAAAATGAGGATGTACATTGGTACAAATCTGTATCTTCGTCCATGTAAGTTGCATGTAAGTTTATGTTAATTCTAGAATCTTATTGAATGATTTCCATAATCATAAAGATTTACAGGATAATTAAATGTCTATAAGTTGTATTAAATCGTTTTATGTATCGGGTAATGATCCAGAATGTGTCGTATCACTACAATCACAGACAGTCCGTGTCCATAGTTAAATAACTACGGAGCTTAATGAGCGTGCAAATAGTCACGCCAACGCTAGACCGAGCCAGTTTAACACGGCCTTTACAACCATATACGTTATTATTTAATTAACAGTTATATTCTAGAGGTTGCAAACATTAATCTGTCTTATTTCTGACAGCTAAATTGTATCAGGAATAATTAAAAAAACAAATTACGTAAACATATCAGATGATAATTTTGAGACGGAATTTACAAAGAAAGAAAAGAGATAAGAATGAATGTGATTAAAAGGTTATCTAAAGTAATTTGAATCTTAAACTATAGACAGAATATTCTTAATTGTACATAACTAAAAAAGACAACAAGATAAACAAAATGCAATTTACATGAAAACAAGTACAAAGACTCAATAATAAACTGATAGCAGACTGAACGTCTCAATAAAACTTGATAGTACGAATATGTATAAACAAAATGCAATTAAATAATAAAAAATAAATTTATTACAAATAAATCATTTGGGATTACTGATTACTTACCTATTATCTAATAAATATTAACTTTAAAACCAGGGTTGTCATGTGACAGGCTATCAGGCCAACAATCATCACATCAAATACGATCGAAAAATGATTGCTTTTGGGAAAAGCCTAAACGTAAGTGATTGTCAAGATAAAGATTTAAGAAATCAATGTCGGAGACAATGTTGAAGAAGCAAATGAATGAAGTCTTCGAAATGAAGCTTCTAAAGCTAAAGTATGTATCAGTACTACTATGATTTTAGCGTATTGGAATAATCAATGTAAGAACTATGATTATTGGGGTACTCACTTTCCAAATAAGTGACAGAATAAAACGAAATAAGATTCTCAATATCCATGTTTTATTTAACTTTATTGTACAGTCTAGAAGCGAACGAAACATCAAAGTTAAATACGATTTCACGTTAAGACTGTTATCCTATTTTATCAGTTTAATCTGATACCCATAAATCGATTTTAATCTTTCGCGATTTGTCACCTATATCAAAAATATCTTTCTGATTATTGTGTCTTTCTCTTTGATACTGAAATTGCACGTGCATTACATAAATAATAAGATAAAAAAAATAAAGTCTCTCCTCGCTTTACAAATTCAACCTGTTGTACTATTTAGTTGGTTTATCGACACCCATTTCAGCTGTAGGATGTTAGATGAAAATAAAATTAACAGATTCAACATGAACAATAAAGAAAAACATGCTATTTCAGTGTGCGAATATTTTATTATGTGGATTGTGTCATGAATGAGCTAATTAATTGTACACACCTATAAAGTAATACATTTAAAATTGCGTGGTGTTTGTCAATAACGTTAATATAGAATCTTGTATCATCCTGTTCTTCCTTCTATTTAGAGATGTAAATGTAGAGACCTTACTTAATATTTTCTACAAATAAATTCTTATCTATTCTCTTTTATATCATTCTAAAATCAATGGCAAAAGCTTAGCTAGCTGTGGCGTGTACTGACAACGATCATACATAACGATGCTCAAGACCCGTATAATGGTGACATTTAACGCCGCACACGACGTTACGCATGAATTTCAAGGATTTATCACGATGTTTCCACTCGATTAAGCATTTATTTACCTTGTAAGGACTACAGTCACAGTTCAGAACAATCGGGTCATTATTAAATGTAACGAGCACTATTTTGGACTGTTAATGAACTTTGATTAAGCTGGTATCTTAGGATAATACTGAATTTGTAAAAATAAGTTGTCTAATAGCGACTTCAATATTTCATAACATCATAATAGTATATTATTTCAATAAGATTTTTTTAATTACTCATAGGTTTCAATATCTTCATGATCCTGAAGAATCTGTTAGGTATTTAACTTTGTTTCTTAAAGGATCAAGTAACCTCCAACTGCCTTCTCTGGTCGATTATCGTTTATAGTAATGATCTATGGGTCTCTGAGACGTAAAGGAAAATAAATGGTTATGCATTAGCAATACCAGTTATGATGATACACGAACTATTACCAGGCTCACATGTGTTCCTGCCACTCGAAGCTAAGTATACTGATAGTGAATCAGTTTTAAAGATTGCAACAGATAGATTATGCGAATACCGTAGTAACGCATCTCTCTGAATTTACTCTCTCACGATATGTGTTGAAGGATATGCGTCTTTCTTGTTTAATATATTTAAACACATTGATTTTAATGTTATTTATGTTGACTGAGGGGTAAGAGAAAGACGAGATGTGAATACTGAATATTTCAGTTCCTAATCATTACACGCATGTTTTAAGAGCTCCCAAGGTTTGTATTGAAAGAGTGAATCTAAACAGAGATTGAAAATATTTAAACAACTCGTTAATGCACCACGTTTCACGTGACTTTGTCAATTTATGTAAGGTTACATCAAATCAAATATTTAATTTGATTTAATATCATGTCAACAACTCACTAATTTGTATGTAAATGTTGTGGCACGCGTTTTATGAGAGTTTCAAATTGTACATCAACGTTATTACAGAAGTTAAATGAGAGCTTTATTTAAACTTTGCAGCTACGATATACTTTAAAACGAACTATGGATCAAAATATGAAAGTTTCGTGCGAGTAAAATGCTTTAAAAATTTAAAGCATGGACGTAACAAGCCATCGAATAACATCGCAAATATGAATGCAGGCATGTGTCAGTCCCATACACTCATGTAAATTTTCGCACTCGTATGCAAAAATATTTAAAGAGGGTTAAGCGATAGCAAACATTTACATTCCGTATCTACTTTTTATCGAGTCAATTTTTTTTGAATATTTTTGCTGGAACTGAAGAACGTCTCATCAAATCAAATGCTTGTCATTTCAAGTAAACGTTTTCAAAAATTATCAATGTTTTAATATAAAAGGTAAGTAAAGTATTATATTTTGATAATAAGTGTGGGAGGTCAATGTAGGTTTATCTTACATGGTCAATAGTCAATATGAAATTCGATATACGAGTACAAGCTTTTGGTTAAAAATAAATAAACACGTATTTTAGGGTTTTTATAAATTAAGCCTCTAAAAGGGTGAATAAGGGGTTGAAAGTTTAAATGGGAAGTCCGTCCTTTTTAAAGTAAGAAGTTTAGAAGTATGAATGATATTCAAGCTCATCAGGAAAAAATAAATGCATACGTGTTTCGTCGTTTTTGGAAATTCAATTCATAACGGGCGAAATGAGGGGGAGCAATTAGTACTAAATTGCGCGGGCGAAGCTGCGAGTATCAGCTAGTCATTAATAAAAGCTAAGGTGACATAAATTCATCGTGACGCTTATGCCAGTATACTCGACTCATGTCTTCCGAAATCGATCAAATAGGACAACTTTTCCCCTCTTAGAGAAGAAGTTTTAGAAACAGAAGAAGAAATAGAAGTCTTACAAACATGATAAAATTTACTTAAATGATAGGCAGAAACTGCCACAAAGCTGACTCACAATAGGAAACCATTCAATGTGCTATTAACTCAAGCAAAAATACTAGCAATAAAAATAACATTGATATCAGTAGATGCGACATAAGCCCTTGTTTTTACGTAAATTTTATCACATAGATACAACGTAATGTGACGTAGTAGGTCCGTAGTTCTCATTACGAGTGTATGCATGTAGGTGGTATCAGTCATTTATACTATTTTATCCTCTTTAATACTACCTCTTTGACGCAGACGTGCGTTGATAAATGTATGTTAATTATGGATTGTCTTTGTTTACAATTTTTATGGTTTTCTGTTTTTGTTTCACCAGCATTATAATAACGATATCTTTATTACAATTATCAGTTGCTGTGTTTTTCAATTTATCTTAGTCATAGGACTCAAAGCCCAGTTTATTTTCAGTTGGTTAAATCTTATTAAGATCGTTAAATATTAACAGATTTCTTAATGTTTTTCTTTACCCTTTTTCTCAAATAGTCTCGCTAGATTGACGGGAAGTGGCAGACGGATGCCCAAACGGATGCGTTTATACGGTTCGTCTGCCAACCCGATCTAACTAGAGGGGACTTAGTTCCTACGTCGCTCGCTCAGTTAATTGAATCCTCCCCGAGATAACTGAATTAAATTGAATATCGTTAACGCTTTGAAGATCAATGTGGGTAAATTGGAATTTAAACGCAATAGACGAAAGCGTAAAGGGTTAAATAGATCTTTGATGATTAATTGAGAAAGGATAATGTAATTTGCCTGTAGTCAATTTGCTTGAATTAGAAATTGTAGGTTGCCATGTAATTGTACGTTGGTTAGTATTACACTAATGTTGGAAAACTACATGAGACGGAAAATATGTAATACTACGCAGATTTATTTTGTAATTTTAATAATAAACCTAATATACTCCTTAAATAAACTCATACGGTGGACGAATTCTAGAATAAACTGACATGAGTCTGAAAGACCTGTCACCACAATTCGCAAATTATCTCCACTCAGACCTAAGGGACATACAGACCTTTTTAACTCAAGGGTCGGTTGACATCAAGTGACCTTCACTTGAATCGTGACCCAAAGATTCTTTCGGAAAAATGACATGAATTGAAAGTGATTTTTACATTTAACTTGGGTGACATTCGGCAGAGAAATGTGGGATGAAAAATTCGATTTGTCAAAGAAAGATATATAGAACATATAAATAAATCACAACCCAATTACAGTCCCACTACTGGTCACGGGTCTCCTCTTATTTAAGAGAGTAGTCCACCACGGTAGCCTAGTGCCAAAATTCACATGCCATCGAGTGCATTTCTCAGGCATCACATGATTTCCCCTTCACCGTTTGAGCATGTGATAAATACACACTTAACTTCGATTAGTTAGTGGTCCTTGGGATCGAACTCATAACCTTTGTCTTCACAGGCCACTGGTCACACCACTAAGCTTATAGCGTGTTGTTATTTATATAGTGAAATGTTATTGGCATCTATTAGCTGAAGAAATGGCATATTATGGATAAATTGAAGAAAAATCTGAAGAAACGGATGAAGAAAAAGGTTTCTGTAAGATATCGGCAATTGTCAGACGACTCAATGCAAATATATTCCTCGAATGTGTTTGTTCCGATACGCCTACTGAACACAACGAAGTTGAATGGGTTTTGACACGTTTACATTATATTAAAGGCCACTCTTACAAATCGAAGTATGTATTGTATATACAATATTAGCACGTGAATTGAACGAACGTTAAAGAAAAAAATCGAACAAAAACATCTTGAAGAGAACATAATGTTTCCTGTAATAAATATTTGGAATGGAAAGTAGAATTTTGCGAATAGTGCTAGACTGCAGTGTGAATGCCCTGTGAATTTCTAAAAATATTTATTTTATTTTCTTTACAGTAATTTAGATGTTTAAGTGCCGAATTTAATTTAAATATAAGTAGAAACTTTTATTGCTTGAATTATTTGTGGAGCATTTAATAAAACTAGTAGTGATGGTAATGCTTCTATTAGAAAAATAAAACATTGATATGACGTAACAGCATTTTTTTAACGACACAGCAACGTTTTCCAACTACATCTCTGAAATACTACAGTGACTATTTTTGTATTAACTGCTGATTAAAATATTTGTAATGTGTTTCTGCTGTAAACTGCTGATTAAAATATTTGTAATCTTATTTCGGTAGACCGTGAATAACTGGTTACTATTTCCGTTCGAGGTTTTTAGGTATATAAATACTTTTCAAGTACAGTTTACAATAAAATTATCAATGGTTTGACAAATATGTGCTCTATCCGACGGTTTGTAACATTCAGTAACCCTGAATTCGAGAATTAATAGAATAGAGTAGACGACGAATGAACGTAATGAACGCCTGACGAAAGATTTCATATATTCATTCCTACCTCAAATAAAAAAAGAAGCATAATAACTATATTACTGCATTTGGAGCTTCTTGTAGCCATTTTCATTATCATGAGATTGCGTAACAACGTAATGGAAAGCTTACGCTACAAGTCACGATGTACTTGTAAATATATTTTTTACAAACGAATAAATATAAATAAACTAAATATATCGAAGTATGGCAACATAGGTACATACGTATTATTTATTTTGTTTATTGGTGGCTGTTTTATTAATTTCCGTTTCGCCATTGTGTTTTTTTAGGTATTGAGTCAGAAATACACATCTTGCATATAAAACTGTGTATACATCAAAAAGGAATTACCATCAACGGTAACAACCTTTAGACAACAAACTTCATTAAAACTTATAAATCCACTTATCCGGACCAAGTGACATATCTTCAAAGCTTTCATACGAGACAACTTGCAAATAACTTGGAAATGAACACCCAAGTTAGCACTTAATCCATGAAGGTAGGTAGGTAATAACTATTTACCGACGTCGCCTGGGAACGAAATTGAACTTCCTTGATTGAATTTGAAATCTCATTAAATGTGTACGTAACATTTTGTCGTGTTTATACGAGCAAATCTAATGGAGAATTTAGCGAGATGAACTGACAGAAAATTGCTCTCTGAATTACTTTTCTTGCACGTAAATCGTCGATCAGATAATTTATATAGGGAAAATGTTATTATATTGGGATTTTATTAAGGACTTGCATGTGTGATAAATGTTTTTATGAGTAAATAAAATATACAAAGCTAACTTACAACTTACTAGCATATTATTCTTTGAAACAGACGCAGCCAATTTATTTTTAATTGCTAAAGACAAAACTGAAGATTTCTTTAACTTTCGTTTTAGAATTATACGCAGCATCATGTCTCTTCTTATTAAATGATATCGCTTACTATCACAAGAAACACGAGAAAACTAACAAAAAAAAATCTCCCCAAATCAGAATACACTTAAAAAATGCAATTTAACCAAACACTTCCCGCTTTTTTATCTAGTTTTCATGAACAAATTTTAGTAATTCATTATTTCGCCTGCATGTTTATTAAAAGTCAATGACAAAAATGATTTAAACGGTGCGGTAAATGATTATTTTGCCAACAGTCATGCCATTTGGCAATTCAAATAACAGCATGACCTAGGAGACTTAACAAACGATTTTATTCACTATTATGTTAATAATAATCCGATTAGATCCGATTAAATAACGCATACGATATCAAGCAGAGCATTGTTTTAACAGATTATTTCAATAATACGATTAAAAAAATATGTAATGAGATTTTAATATATATATATATAATTTCTTCTTTTGATTGGTCCATACAAATTTTTATCCTTACCTATTCCACGTGCCGTAAAATATTTCTAAAAGTCGCAATAATTAAAAGACCTTTAAGCATCACTTTCCAAATATTTGTATTTAGTGACCCATGAACAGTGTTGTTTGATCATTGATACGGGATTATTAGATATATATTTCATTCCTATTCACGATATTGGTTACTACCATATTGGACTGATCTTAAATCTCAACGTAAACTCTTGCTATGATACCATTTCGGGAAGGAACTTATACTTGTCACTTGTCTGTACTTGTAACAATATTCTAAGAAAAAAAATAACACAATGCGATCATGATAATGTTTTACGAACGTGCTCAAAAGCCTAACATTGACATCTGCCAAAAGCAATGACAAATGTATTGTGTTACACGGCAACGACCTGCAAGTTGGGGGCACAAATAGTGGTGTATGCTCTCGCTATTATCACGTGACTTGTGCTGTTAAGCAAACAGTTTTATTCAAAGATTTACCTTGCTTGTGACTAAAATAGTGGAAAATCACAATGAAGCTAATTTTAGGACTGTGATGTTCATGCATCAGTCAGGTACGGCTAAAATCAATTTATGTAGTTTATGACAGTACTTAAATATACGTAGCTGTAATAATTTATGTTTTGTTCGTAAATCGTATTTAAAGCCGTTATAAGATAACGGTGTGGAAGCCTAATAGATATAGAAGCATCTATAAAAGCAGTTAATCGTAATGTAGAAAATGTCATAAAATAATATTACAAACGAGTACTTAAAATTATTAAACACAGTATCCCATAGAATGCATTGAACTACAATATATGCAAGTCAAATGTAATAACAGTGCAACAAAAGAAACATTAGCATTGACACAATTATAGATAGTAAACATATCAATAATAAAATGATCATTATAAGTAAAAGTCCTTGCACCACACCGACTTGTAATAGAGGCCGACCACCTATGCAATTGTAAACTGTAACGATATCACATGAGTTTCTATGAATCATTGTATAAATATAGCAGTTTGAATGGTATTAGAAACAGCATAGGTAATCTGGTGACATGCACTAATAGATATTGCAGATAGAACATAAAAGGCTAGTTAAATTAAGAACGATAAGTTACCTAATTTGGTTACTTGAAATGTTATATTACTTTACAATGTGTTGTGTGTTCATCAAAATAATCTACGTTCTAAGAACTCTGATAAATCTATGATTCTATGGCTTAATCTTTTACATATAATTAAATATTTAATTTAATATTTTGTTATATAAGTTTGCGTTGTATCTAAACGGGTTTAGTATATTATTATTGATATTATTGAACTAGAAAAATAATTATTTTAAGAATGTGTCATTAATATAATATAATATCATGCATGAAATTACTTTATTGTAACATACTTATCGGCTATCTCTGGCTTACGTGGTTGCAATTAGTGGTTCAAAGGATAATCGTAAAAATCAGTAACTTTTATATACTGCCGTGGGCAGTATTACATTTACACGAAATAAAACATTTAGCGCGTTATTTAAACAACAGGTTATATATTTCTATATAAAGTAAACTATGATTGATCAGAATGGTTCTGTATTCATAGTCGAAAAGTAAACAGCTTGTGATCTGAATGTAATAAACGTTAGGATTGGTATCTACATGAGATTAATCATTATGGAACCGAAAAATATCATAGAACTAGTAATAAACGAACAAGAATATCTTATCTAAATAAATATCATACAAACGTTATCAAAATATAATAAAATTAATAAAATAACCAGACATCGTGTCGTAAATCAAATCAACTTTATGCGAAATATAAATATTATATTAATGTACACATTAAATACTCATTTCCTGAGAAATACAAAATGCACCGGAATCCTGAATGATATTGGCAAATGATTTGAGGCTATGACAAAACCTATTGACTAAAGACTGACTGTAAATCGCTAGGGAAACAAAGCACAAAATAGAAGGCAGCTCGTGACCTATATTCCTCTTGCAAGGGTTGTTACGGATTCGGGTCAGGCACTTATGAGCTCAAATGCAACGCCACGTCCCAGAAAATCCTTTGAGACTTACTAACTGTGAATATGCAAATATTCAGTGTTAATAACGGCAGTATTTCAACTACAGATAAAATACCTTCTAGAATAAATCTGCAAGTGATAAAAAGATGTTGAAGTGTTTTGGATGTACAGATGTTTAATCTAGTGCTGTATGTAAATTCTAAAATAGATCATACAATTTTATAATATCTTTGCAATGTTGGAGCTTTTTTCTTCACAATGTGCAATCTAACAGATGACTATAGAAACATTTCTTGTACGTATTCCCGGAGGTCCATATAAATTTTCCAAGTACATTACGTAATACTTGGGGCGCACAGCTTTGGGCGTTTTAAAGCAGTTCATATAATATACAGAATATAGCAAGAAAACTTTTAAGTAAAAAGTTGGGTGGCGTAAGTTCGTAACTTAATGTTTCTAAATTATGATGAAACAAAAAATTCTATTGAGAATAGTTGACTGTAAAATTCTGTAAGGGCTCTACAAGTCTATCTATCTGCAGAAAAGCTTGACCTACATTCACGCTAAGTGAAAGAACGTTAGAGCATTCAGTCGTTAGTACGCTCAATATCTCAAGCTAGACTTAAGGGCTTAATATGTTTAAAACTAACATAGCTTAAATCGAATCAGAAACACGTATAAATAAAGCACAATTTCCTAATGGTAGAACTAGCTATTTGGTAGAAACAAACGAATTTGAGAATTCTATTTTTTAGACTGGGGAGTCTGTGCAGGTTGAAAAGGTTAGTTATTTCAACGAGAAAGAGCATGATCGTCGATGTAATCCAGAAATAGACAAGAGTTTAACCAGAGTGGTGTCTGTTACATTTTAAACTGGCTATAGACGTCTTACGTGTAGGAAGAGGGAAATATGTAAACTTTGGCTATTTGGATAAAAACGTGAGACATTAATCCTTGAGATGTTTTTTTTTTGCTGAAACAAATGACTTCATAAAAAATTAATTGATTTATATTACGGTGTTCTATTGTAAATCAATTAAAGTGTTTTCAATATTTCGGGGTTTTACAATATCATTCAAAGGTTTTTGAGTTTTTTTCTTGTCTTAACTTCGTTTGAGATTTATCGTATTATATTTTTAGCATAGTTTTCGATTTAGCTAAAAGCTAACTTCAGTGAAAACAGAAAATTGGGATACACGTCTGATTTAATCTGGACTAATGATGCAATTGATCCAGTTTAATATGAAAACGCAGTAGTTTAAAAAAAGTAGGTACTTCATAAAGACATACACACACACATACTTCACAAATACGTATAAAAATCTAAATTGAACCCAATGCACAGAACATTGTTTCTAAGCGGCAAGTGCCTACTTAGTAAAAACCTTAATTAAGATTTGCATTATTACGGACAGTAAAAATAAACGAGGACTCAGCAGAAAAAGTTGGTATACTAAATTTCCAGTAAATTGGGACATCTTTCTGTATTCTGCGTCCTTACTTGTCTTTGCCTTTTCCGAATCACATTCTGTTTGGCTTCCAGTCTGCCCTGATTCTGGGCAAAGCAAATGCTATCAGACATCTGCCAAAACCGATATCTCTGTTTCTTTTTTTTTCTTTCTGCGTTTATCTCTGACGATCTAGGTAAGTGTAGCTAAATAGTACACAAAATTTATCAGCTGGGTTATATATATATTAGCCACGAATCTCTCTATTCAACTGTACCAACAGTGTGTATTTACAGAATGCATAAAATTTGGCACATGCCTTTTATTGCACGCTGCGCCAACTTTCAGTTTTAAATATAATTGTAATTATTTTCAATCATTCACCTACTCCGCAGCAATGCCATGATATCACTTGTCTGACTAACTAGTGACATTGTATGGACCTAAACTCGTATGGAAATCGTAGCGGCCTTGTGATCTACAGTTGTGATTAGATCTCACGCAATAGATCTCGTTATATAAAAAAAAAATACTGGCTGTGTCTGAACACACAGTATAAACCTTTGTGTCCATATTGCTGCTTTGAAAAGAGAAAAGAGTTGGTTGCTGGCGAGGAGAAATGTTATCGATGTGTATCAAACGCCCCTATCGATATCAATAAACAACCTTCTTCTATTGGCTGGGATACCCCAAAAGGGAGGTTCCGTTCTGTATAAAATGGATATTGGATGTTCCTTTGATTTGAACAAACTTAATCAAAAAAGTATTAATACAATCTCCTGATTTAAGGAAACGAGAAATAACTCACGTAAAAAAATCCCTTTTTATACAAAATAATAATAAAATATAAACAAACGTAAAAGAGCTCCATAGCTTAAATATAAGCCGATATTTTGTCACCAATTTTGGAGTTTGACAAGAGGCTTATTGGAGACTTTGACAAGGCAATCAAAGGAGACAACTAAAACAAGCAACGAAATTGGAAATCTTTTGAAAGTGTTGAAAAAAGGATTTGTTAGCAGAGGCGACATTTTCCTTTAACTGAACCAGGAAAAGTTGATTAAGTCTTATCTACGCGGCACTGGTGACATAAACTGTTTGTATAGTGCGAGAACGGAACAGGAAGCCCTGTCGCACTTGAATGCTCACAGAAAACGGACAAATAACATGTAATGAGAGTTTTATTCAAGCTTTTTGTGCGACCCTTTCGACCTTTATGTGCGCATTGTGGGGGATTAAATTGGGTTACACACCGTTTTTAATTAAATAGGAAAAGGAAAAGCCTCGTTACAAAGGTTTTTGAATGAAATTTTTGAGTTTATCTCTATAAACTGTTGATAAGCGAATACGTAACTGTTGATAAATATGGAGAAACATAAGAAAAAATTCCTTAATGTTCATATTGTTCAGTAGGCGACTGGTGGTAAACGTTGCCAGTTTTCGGATCGATATCATGGGAACAACTACTGGCGGGGAGCCAACCACTAAAACACGGCACGCCGGAGTTTACGTCGACGCTTTAGAGCGAATTACAAACGCTAACTTTATTTATTAGAGCAAAAACAACTTGAATGTTGATGACGTCGAACGTTATCTGGTTGAAAGCAGAGCGGGTAGTGATAACGGTGAGAGCCACCAGTGTCATGGACGTATGTCAGTACGAAATTAATGCGAACGACATTGACACACGGGCGGCGAGGGACGACAATAAAAACATTGTTGAATACGACCAACGATTCGTGCGTTTGAGAGGCACATGTGACCAACTGGCGTCATGAACTATTTCAGTTTAATAACACGCCGAGAGTAAACGTGACCAATAGGTTAGCTTGACATAAGTACTACACTCCCAGAAGGCTCTAGGGAACCAACATAAATAAGTCCCATTGAAACTGTATTGTTATATCAACCGTTTAGGGATTCTGAGTATTGTCTGTTTTCTCATCAATTGGTATTTTTTAATCAATTCAACACGGGAATAGAAGCCTAGTATGTATAAACACAAGAGTATATTACATGACAAAGTGGGAGATGACTATGGAGGAAATTGTCACTTTTGGGGCCGTCCGGTGGCTAAATTGACACCGATTCTCCAGTCTCCGCCTCCTCCCGGCTTAAACGTTAGTTACAACACGCTTGTCAAGTAAGTATGTACTATTTTATTTGACATAAAACCACGCTCGTTCCAAACTGAAAGTGCATGTTCGCATTTCAGCCTATTATACAAAAACGTTATCCTGAGGAAGTGAATCTTATGAAACTGACAGCGCGATGGACGCAATGCAAATCTGTGGCGACGTCCATTTATCGTTTTGATCACGTCAACCCAGTCAGATCCATATCAAACACATACCAGACTCTGTTGCCCAGTACGAGAGTTCAATTTAGATGTAGATAAGAAAGATCAGGGATACAAAATGTGTGCAAAGAATATTCGTTCTTAATACGGAGATATAAAGTGCATATTCATATCTCAAAGTGTGGAAGGGGTAATCGAGATATGGACGGGAGAGAATGGTCGGGCAATTTGCCTATTGCCGAGTTCAATTATCGCCCCCCGCACTCATTACTGAATTAAGGCGAGAGCGACTTTAAATTTTGTGACGCCTCTGCTCTAGAATTGAGAATACTTTATGTAACCGGTTGTTACCTGACTGTATTGAAAACGGTCTCAATGAAACAAGACAAAATAAATACGAGTTGATAGAAAAATAACCAATTTGGATCTTAACAGATTGGGAAATACGTTTAGAAGATCTTAAATAATGACGTGGATCCAATTTATCGGTCATATACTGGCGTTATATTAAATTTTGTCATAATACTAGTAATGACAATCAATAAAACTGTGGCAGTGCTCGTAAACCGAGCGTGCCACAGTAATAAAATTAACAGCTTCCATTCAACCTTCAAGAGATAGCTTTAATACTAATTAATAAAACCGCCTTCGCAACACCCGCGGAAATTGGTCATTCATTAATGATTTGGTATTCTAATAGACGATGGAAACCTCAGATTTCGCAGATGTTTTCAGTTTAATTTTCAATAAAATTTAACTTCAAAGAAACATTTACATGATATTTAAATAATACGGATTATGATAATAAAAAAGAAACAGGTGTTAAACTATAATGGTTTTGGTAGATTCGTAATTAATGTCATTTTAAGTATAGAAACATACTTCTTGATTCTCTAATTGAAATTAAATATGGGAAACTAGAACAGGAACTACAAATGAACCATTTGTTAAAGTAAACTAAGTAAAGTGGCGACATTGAGAAGACACGGCTTTGCATCTAAAGGTAATTTTTAAAATGTATATTACTGCTAGGTTTACCAGAACATGCTTAGCACGGGTCAGCATGTATAACTAGTGTTATTTTAAAAAGTATATATTTTATACAAACTTAAAACGATAGATAGATAAATTGTAAGGAATATAACATGAACAGACATCATGTATTTTCATTGAGTATCACAACTTATTCTGTAGGCACTGATTACAAACCTGCAAGGAAATAAAACTGACATAAGACCGAAGAGATTACTGTCGATCTTCTGACGATTTGCAGTATAAGTAGCACTTACCAGGCATGAAGTGCAGTAAAGCAGCAGTGATGGGGTACAGGCTAGGGCTGTACGTGATGTCCGGGCACGCGTACCCGAGGACCGAGACCACTCTGTCTGCGACCGCCCGACCCTTGCGAGTCAGGTGGTAGCCCAGGCAGTGCGTCGCCTCCACGAAGGGCGGCAACATGATCGGCTTGTCCGGCAGCTCAACTGTGCCGAACACCTGTAGAGAAGAAATAAGAACGTTAGACAGAGTTAGAAGATTATTTTGTAAAAGAAAAAATACAAATAGGTAATATTAGTTTTGTAAGAGTCCTCTTGTAGCATACAAGAGGACTCTTATATAGACGCTGCTTTTAATATTTCCAAGGAACATTCTAGAGACTTTGAAGTGAAACTAAGCCAAACGCCAAATAAGGTAGCAATCATCTTCATGAATCATTTAATTTTGATTACCCTTTAGAAAATTTTCCTACCTCCAACCAAGCCAATAGATTGATTTAGATTTTATATCGAATCAAAAGAACAATGCGAGCTCTAAGAAATATTCCCAGACAGATGTTTATTTTTATATGTATAAGTCCGCTTATTGTTACTAGTTAGTATCACATAATACTATATAAAAAGAATTTTGTTAAATAACAAAATTTTACGAACTATATGACGTAAAAATCTTTCAACATCTTCTAAGAACCAATTCACAGATACATTTTTTTTTTGTGAATTACTTATTTATAGAAATACAAAAAAAAACATTTCATTCTATGGAGATATTCAGTCAGTCGAAATGCTAAGTTTCAAGAATTTATAGCTACTTGGAAATATGGTCGTTTAAGAATTTCCTAAAAGTGTCCAATGACTTATCCAAGACCGATTCTGGGGTAGGTACTACAGAAATGCTTTAAGGCGTTATACTTTGAAACTATCTTATTCATTGTTTACACAGAAAATTATAACTAGGATTACTAGTATTGAACAAACATACCAATTGGTACTAACATAAATTATAAGTAAACTAGTTGCCGTGATCACTACTTGGCCTGCTTAAAGCCTAAAATCACAACTATCCCGTCTGTCAAGTTGGACCAAACTACAAACAAACATTGTTCAACGATTCATTAAAATCTAACCGATTTTAACGAATAACGTGACACGGTTTTTTTATTTATATGTAGGTAATTACTGATTCTTAAATGCATCAAGCTATTCAAATAGTAAAACCAAACAAATACGTTAAGGATGTTTTTGAAAAATGTTGTGAGGCTCCCAAATTAGTATGCACGTACGAATTTGTTATCCAATCTGTCGGCGACATGTTCTGTGGATGCGTGATTATCCACTTTGCGGCAAGGACAAGATGAAGCGAAGCGCACAAATTATATACTTCAATCTCCATGTTGGTTTAGATACATACTACTTTTGTCAGTATATAAAATACAAAATACAAAAGACTAACACTGACGCGAATATGAGACATTGAAATAAAGCTACTTTTTATGAATTTCATCGCGGTATATAGCTATTATTCTATCCTGACGTTTCGGTTAATATTCAGTATGTTCAGCCTGCCCGTAACTATGGATGCTGTTAAAAATTCGAAACATTAATAATTTCCGGAAAAAATCCGTAAAAAGTAATTTTGTCACAAATTATGATATATAGTCCTCTTCACCGTATCGGTGACATCGACTCTGGCTAAGTTTCTTTCCTCTCATGAGCTCTTAAATGGCTAGAAAATCCAAATTTAGTCAAATTTATTTATGATGTTAGATATCACGTTAAACACCTACATTAATAGAAGGAAAGTCAATTGATCTCAGCTGGTTCCAAACACAAGATTGGTTTTCGAGTGGCGTTTTTTGAAGAAGAGGATAAATTGAGATTTCATTTTAACGCTACATATAGCTTCGTTAAGATTAAATTTCTAGGAACATCGGTAGTTTTATTCAATCAGTTTTCTTGGAAATGTTATTTGGTAAATAACTAGAAGCGGTAGATCGGAATAATGTGCTTATGTAGCTGTTATAGCCTGGAATAACAATTAGTTTCAACGTAGCTGAAAATGTAAATTCAATTCATCACTATTCCCATAGCAACAAATATTTCGTAATAATTTCTTGTTAACAATTTCTTTAAACATGTGTCATCTTATTGACCAGTTGTAAAGAAGTAATCTCCCTGTCACGTTTCCTAACTACTTAATTAAAAACAAAACATCGCATTCTACTTATTATCTCTACTTGTATAAACATACTTGGATCAATATTTATGTACAGTAGAAGCGCATACATGAATTATTGTATGATTACTAGAACCTGGCTTTGCTTTGTAGAAATCTATGATATATAAATTTAAAAACTAGACGTGTAAACCAAATTTAGAGTTAGTTACGCTACAAATAAGTCTTATAAACTTGATACTGCATGCTGCACCATCATTCTGCATGCATGAAATATACTACAAGCAAATAGAAGCCCAAGAATTCATTGTATTTTGGTAACGGCTTTCATTAATCTTGTATAGCACACTTGCTTTTCTGTGACTATTTCACTATCGCACACTTAGTTGTATAATCTAGGTTATCGCGAATATTGGAATCACTGAGACAGTAAAATTTTGCTGTTGATAAATTCAATATTTTTAACAAACATCCTAATACACGTCTAATATTTATACATAATTTAGTCAGTATCGCATACGGTTCACTGTACGATAGAAATCTCGAACACGATAAGGATAGAAGAATGAACCAATCCCATAGATTGCGTAAATTTTGAGAAGCCAACGAACCCAATGTTTGTAAATCAGACGATAAATATAATAAATACATGCAATAAACATTTTTCACGGAGACAACAGCCGTACCCGGCGAAGTGACGCCAACACACTAAAATTAGATTATCAACAAAGCTCGCACAAACGAAGATCCAGATAATATTGGCATCAACAAAAATATAGCTACACTAGTCTATATAATTTTAGTTATAATCTGTGTCACAGTTTCTTGTCGCTTGACGAATTCTAACGCCTATTCCATTCGCCAGATGAGAATGTTGATGTTTTGTTGCTCTTACTAGATACTTTTTCACATAGACATAACAACAAAAACACTCGCCGAATTGTAGATTACAGTGTTGGCTGCTTCTGGCATTGGCAACTGTTTTCTTAGTGCCAAAACTGCGCAGAATGATGTGAAAGATTTACGTGAGGATTCGTGTAAAGCCCTTAGGTCGGAACTAGCTCAATACCATGTAATACTCAGAAAATGTTTATACAAAAGCAGCTACTGTGGAGTCTGTGGATCATGGTGAATCAATAGATCTCAAAAGATGAAACTACGGTTCTTGTTGATGCTTTATTAAAGAGCAATGATGATAATGAAATCTAGTCAAGAATGTAGAAATAGGACTTAAATATTTTGTTTGTTAAACATGTAACAATCAACAAATTTGATTCTAATGTATTATTATCAAAATTATCAGACAAAACCATTTATAGAAGACTCAAATAGATTTTATAAATTGTGAAATACTTTTTATCTCAATCAAAACACAACAGATCATAAGAATAAAAAAAAAGAGTTTCTAGTTAAAGATATGCAGAAACTAAACGGAACCGAATTAGCGACTGCAAAAATACATACTTAATTTTAGATGATCTCACAAACCAGCGCATATGAATACTGAACTAGAAATAATACTAGAATATAAAAGCTGTTATGAAAATTCTTTACAGTTTTATACTTTGAAAATGGCACAATAGTCGTTACTGAAAAGCCCGTAGGCAAGTCCGTTTATGTATGAATGCTCTATTCATTATTTCTGGCGCGTACCCCACGTCCGGGAGTCTTGAATAATGAATGACGTTGTTCGTCTACCAGTTTTTGTCCACGAATTCAGTCTGTCAATCTGTGTTACATGGAAGGGAAATATTTACTGCAGCATAATGAAATTCAGATATATTGTGTGAAAACAAAGAAGCCAATTTTATTACAAAGTCCGGGGTGACCATTTTTTCATTATTTTCATGTCGACATACTTTTCAATAACTTAATTATTGTCATCATACTTAATAACATCATTGATCATTCGTCATAAATTTTTAACGCTCTCAACGAGGGAAAAGTAGTATAAGAATAATATCCACAAGCATCCATACGTGGATCGCGTGCGTGCCACGCCCCCAGCGCGCGCGCACTCTCAGTCGCGCGCCAGCCGTCCTTCGCTTAGTCAAGGCCGCCCACGCGCTTAGAACGAATACGCCAAAACCTGATCCCAGCCTGTTTTGTTTATAAACGAAGCCTCAAAACAGGTTTGACCACATTTTGCACGTGATCTCCCGAGTAAGCATATTGAGCATGACTGTTGTTCGCTACAAACATTCATTTTCATGTTTAGTGTAGAGTATAATTACATTACTATAACAGTAACAATGGCGCATAAAAAGTGTGATTAGATGCAACTGAAGAAAACAATCTGGTGTCAGTCACGTAGACTGTGTCGTGTCGATAACGGTAATCTCAGACATTAGTTACGTTTGAACGAGGTGGAATTAGACCATGACGAAACGCAGAAAAATAAACCGGTTGCGGTTGCTGATAAAGATACAAATGTGGCTAGTAATGCATTTACTCACGAGCATTAAATAAGAATACGAAGATAAATATAAACATAATGTTTGTATTGCCAATGCTTTAATAGTATTGAGGTCGCGCACGTGGGATGTCGGAGCCCATCACTCCCTACGCTGGATCGGGCCAAATCCAACGGAATCCGCCCGTGTATTTGCTATATTCAGTTTCAACTAGCACATTTGCATTCAACCTTGGTGTTTGACATGAATAATGTAATGAATTATTGAGTGTTTACAATGAGTCCACTGATATAGCCACAAATTGACGCACTATGTTAAGTGTTGTTTTCAAAACTGATAGCAATACTGTCTGGATTTATGTCATCTTCATAATTGATAATTTCAAATGCAAGCTTATTACATAAGCTATTATATACCTGCAAGGTGGAATAATTCCAAGATGTGGCAATAAATGACGAGACAATTGGACAATTGTTCGTATGACACGAACATAATAAGGTGTGCTCTATCTGAACAGGGATTATAGGTACATGATGCGCCAACAAGCTTGAGCGTGGGCGAAGCGCTAATGCCCTAATTAGTACAGCCACTACCCGACGCGACCTCTTGCCACCGTCAATCAACGCTTAATAGAATAAAGTGGACCGACACGAGCCAAATTGCGAATTTGATGCGCTTCGTGCACAAAGTACGTCGTTTGATCGTCTGTAAGGATTATAATATGATTATATCAAAATACCATTCATAACTCTATTTACTCTACACACAGTACTCCTGACATAATAAAGGTAGTGAGAATTCATACATATATTCAAAGGCCAACAAAGGGATCACGCCGACATACCACAGTAGCGTAAATATGTAAATGAAGTCAGAGAATAAGGCAAAACTTTTTCTATATTGCGTTGTATAAATAAATACGCGGCCACTGTAATTCTCTCTTGCGAATAAGATCGATGATACTATTTTCGGCGGAGCAAATCCACAAGGCGGATTCCGTCGGAAATAACTTCGTGTTTTACCATCTCACTGTGCGCGACTGTAAATCTTTCGTGGTCATAAGTCTACGGCGAAAAACATTTCTTATCTATGAGAATACATATTAGCATTGAGTAGATACGACACTGAAGCACTTAGGAGCTACAGTCGATGGCATAATTTAAGATATAGTTGGAGCAATAACAACAATTTACGAGAAAAACAAAAGTGGAGAGATATAAGACAGACGTGCCAGTTGCGAGTACATTTGCTATTGCGAAGCAAAGATACTGAACTAACATCCACGCAACGCGCCGGCATGTAAATGACACATGAATGGACTAGGGTTGAAGAGATTGATTTACATAAATACAAAAGTAACATCTGGAACAAGAAGACGCAATGAATACGTTGACGTTTCAATATCACGACTAGTCTTTATATCTGCGTATTAAGCTGTGAACACGAATATCGTTAAAAATGAAAATTACGCTACCTGAATACAAACATACGAAGTATTAAATACTGTAGATAAGGAAGGAGTATTTTAGTTTGATAAAACAACAAAACATTTAAAATCAGAGTGGCACTCTAAAGATAATAGTTAAATACACAGACGTGAGTCTGGAAGTGTAGGCAAATTCCGTTGGCCCATTTTGATAGATCACATAACAACAATTAGGCTCGAATGTGTCACAAGCGCAGACAATTTCCGTATCTAGCATGCATTGCCTGTAAACAGTGTTGATCTGATAACCCCATGTCAAGCTTGTTTACAGTACCTAGTTTGATTGATAATGTGATATTAACAAACGACCCGAGGTTATCTCACAAATATAATGCTCGATTATAGTATAAAATAGTCAGTGCAGAATTATTGTTACGAATTTATCATTTTTTAAGGTCATATGTGAGTCACATTGTATTTTTAATGCATAGGAAAAAAACGATTAAAAGAAATTATAACCTTAATGGAGTTTTCAGTCTGTTTAAGACTGCAAAATTTGGTACCAAGTACCTAATAGTGGCATTTAATAAAAAATGCCGAGTGGAGGAAAAGCGATGTAATAATATTATCTCTAGGGGCTCTCAATATTACACAGACTCTACAGCAAATAGACTATTCGGGAACTGATGGAGTAGACTAAACCTATATGAAACGGAAACTGTTTATATGTAGGATATTTAAAATATTTTTATGGGTTTAGTTGAAGAGATTAAAGGTAATTTGTAATATTTGAGCAATAATAAAAAGGATATTAGAAAATGTGAAAGAAATGGACAGATAACTTGTTTTATATCAAATATTGAAACTATATCAACCAAAGATATTATAATAATTTTCTTATACACAACATTGTTATTTGTACTTTCTTTGAACAAATTATAAAATATATTGGCAATGGTTATACGATAACATACTGAAATAGATCGACCTAATAAATAGGAAACAAGTGTGTGGTACCATTGCGCAATATTTGCTCTGACACGGATGTGAATGTGCTCAGATTGTTGCACAACATAACACACATGGCATTAGAATATGTTATTAGTGCACCTGTTAGTGTTTTGTTTATTAATCGGTTCCGTATCTCAAAATATTGCTGCAAATATGAAACAATTGTTTGATTGTTGCAAAACTATTGCTGCATCCAAATACTTGCCAAGTTGATCTAAAGCAGGGATTCAATCGGCTTGTATACATTCATTATGGCACGGAACAAACAAAGGGAAAGAAGATTATATTTGACATAAATATAAAAAAATGTTAGTTTGGTTTGTGTAACACAGTATACAACCCGCTTCGAAGATTGTACCCAGTGTGCCTAAGCGAAGAGTGGCATGCTAATTAGACATAAATATTAGTATAGAAAACGTTGCCTTTTGGAGATAGAGAATAAATTAACTTGAATATGTGCTATAAAATACACCCTGTTACTGATAGTGATAAATCGGTAAGTAAAGTCATACTATAAGAAATTGCACGAGAAACCATTTTGGAAACATCGATCTAAAAACACTTACACAGTGTAGTATAAAAAACACACTTATTAGACGTATTACTATTCAAGCGAGATATAGAAAAACAATGGGAAAAGGAAGCAAGCTATCTACCACCAAATAAGGCAAACGATATGAAAGTACAAGGAAATGAGATGCAAATGAAAATCAATAAATAGCATTACTATGAGCAAAATTATCAGGATAATTACACAAAAACTATTCGATGTCGAGTCGTAATTAACGCTATCAATAAGAAGCACAACACTCCAGGCGCATAATTCTTGATAAATTTCAAAACAAACTGACCCAACTGGGTTCGGAGACCTGATATGATTAATTTATTTATTAAAACAGCAGTAAACATCTTAGTGAGAGACACTGGACGGCCGATAATAATACAATGATACGAACAAAGTTCGATTTCAACCATTTTCAAAGTTATAAAATCGTAATTTGTGTTTACGTGCAAGAACTCACGTTTATTAATAAATTTAACTGAGATTTATGAGTAGGTACAGTTAATATTGCGATTTACGCTCAAAATAGCAAAATACTATTTTTTTATTTTCAATTATTATTTTTTTGCCCGCATGGTACATTAAAAATTTGCCTCGTGTTGCCAGTTAATAAACTATTTGCATGCCAAATTCGATCCAAAATCGTTGAGCGGTTTTTGTGTTTTTTTTCCCGTTTATAATATTAGTAGGATTTAGTCTTACAGGACGTGCACGTGTTTTGTGACCTCATTAGGTTCGCCAAGTTTTAAGTTGTAACATTTTCTTTCATGATACTTAGAATCGTGTCATTAATTAAAACAAAGTCATCTCCTACCACAAATATCTACGTCTTATTAACGTTTTGTCATTGTTCATATAAACAATGATGACAAATCATGATTCATTGCCTTTAAATCTTATGATATTAGATTGTATTGACAATATTTCCTTACGTAATAACGAATTATCATAATTATTGGTATGTTTTTTACACGTTTTATTAATTTATAGTGTAAATTATGTTTTTTTTATGTCGCGGTATATAGATAACATTTCAGATCCTTTACAGCATCCATGGTCACAGGCAGACTGAGGTGTTGACTGTACTTGATGTCATTCTGACTAGCAGTAAACCATCATTTTATTTCCATGTCTAGTATTAGCATAAGTTTAAGAAAGTGGTTGTTGCTTTTCTTTCAGGTTTTAATTTACCAAACAATTAGTCTCCAAGTAAGCATAATAAATCCAAAAGGTACATAACCTTTTTCCTAATCCTTGATGGAAATAAAGAATAAACAAGCAAACGAGAACAATATAGAAAAATATCTCTAAACAAAGCTGCAAATTACCAATTCACACATGTACGTACATATGACATAATACAGCAAACATTATTATTTTAGTATGCACTTTAATAGTCATGCACTGCATACATTAGTAGACGATAACACTGTAGGGCGATAACGTATGTACGTGCCTCAGAAAAATGGAATTGGGTTAGGTCGGTTATAAGTTGTTGTGATGCGTGATCTATTTGTAATTATTCTTATGATAGCTTTATTTAATTCCAGTTTATAACACGTCCATCGTCCATTTTGCATAATTGGATTGGATCATCATCAGCGGACCATACCTGGCTGATACAGTCGTCGATAGGAACTTATATACATAAGTTCTTATCGACGATTTGATAAGTGCAGTGGTATTAATGGATGTCTTCTGCGGTAAGGAGCCTCGGTTAGAATCCTGGATAGGCACTGTTTCATAAATCTGGATGATGATTTATGTATGGATGATGTAGTTTTATTTATTTACTTCAACTATAATCCTTTTCTCTATAGTAGGCATTTTTTCCTCGCCTTGAATCATAACGAAGAAGATAATAAAATTGTTTTCATCAATATCTATTTTATTAGAATTTCATCAACAAGCATAAAACCTTCAAGTAAAGATCGCATCTATTCTCACTAATACTCAGCTATATACAATATTTAAAGTAAATTTAATTAGCAGCTGGAGTTAAAATATAATGGATTTTAAATTGCCTCAACAATTATAACGAGAAGCCATTCTTCACGGTGAACATGTCACTCAAATCAAATTAGGTACTTAATTTGGGGACCGAAATTACAGAATCTAAAGTTTCTGTTAATAATACAAGTTAAGAACCAACCTATAATTCCCCACCACTTTATTCCATACACATTTATTTATAAATCATCACTTCTCCAAAGGGTTTGATAGACGTGTACACTAAAAAATCCAAAATAGAGGAGACAAGAGTACGATTCTTAGGTCAAATCCGACAGAACCGACCTTACAATTGCAACCTATCCAAATCACATTAATCAATGGATCAGCTATGCGAAATACTCAAAATTATATCGAAACATCTGGTACTAAAGTCAAACCAGCAACTATTTAGTTAGAACCTGTCATTTTATGAAAGTAGGTTTATTATAGATTTAGAAATCCGAATCATTACACTGGAATACAATTTATTTATATATACATCTATTAATGGGTGTACTATTTATAAATATTCCTATCTACTGTTACTACTTACGAATTAATCGCTTCCAATAAATTAGTTAGCACGAGTATTTTATGACCGCTATTTGGAGCAAAATAAACCCTACAACATCTCAAGTTTTGTGTTAATCTCAGAGGAAAAACAGCCGTTACTACACAAACAGATCTATATACTAAATGAGACCAAATAACAATCGGATCCAAGAAAACAAATTCGATTTATATCTCTTGTTAAATGAAACCATACCGACTTCCGTTTCAAGTCAAATCGAAGGTCGGGTAAAGAAAAAACGAAAATGAGATACAACAAAAGGTCTGTCATACTGAAAAGCAATTAGAGGCTCAAGGACGCGAGTCAAAATTGCTTTGTAACCAAATATTGCTATTGAATAGCATCGTAACACTAAAATTGAAACACAATAACACTTAAGAAAGAGGTTACATGATCAAAGAAGATGTGAAGGCAATTATCGCTACGGTTGCTAAGCGATTATTCAATAGTCATGCGAGCTGCAACATAAATTGGTAGCAATTGCGCAAACTCGATTAAACGGACGGTCTCGCAGGTGCCTGTGGTTTAGCACATTCAAACTATTCTACGATCTATGTGGTACTTTGCACAAGCAGCACTTGTTAGGCGTGCCGGTCAAATACCACAGACATTTCCTTTCCAACCTAGAAATGGAGATTAAATATGCGCAAATTACAAAATAGTTGCCGGTTTTAGCAACGCCCCGAGTATCGCGATCAAAGAATTCTTCAAGTGAATTGATTAACTAGACGAAGAATTTAAAAGTTTTATTTAAACTTAGATTATCGCTGTTATAGTCATATGTGTCATTGAAAGAAATAAGGACTAGACTATAATCAGTTCTTATTTAATCTCAATAGTAATATTGACGTTATCTTATCGCTTGTAAAATCGATCCTTTCATCTGTATCCATAAATACTGGCGAGTTAAACTAGTCATGAATATATTCATTCATTACTATTTCACTGGACTAATTTCCTTCCCACAAATATTATTGCAACTGTTTCCCACCATATTTTCGTCTCCAAGCGTATTTGGTCGCAGTTATTAAACTTTACATATTTACCCAACAGTTTCTGCTCTGACTACTGCAATTTCTATTTTAAGCGTAAACATACATTCTATATGCAAATAAACCTGTTCTTCTCGTCCAACGAAACAATGGGAGTTGCGCAAATCAATAACTCTATAATAGTTTTAAATACCATTTGCTGTGTTATTACATTACTTACTCGATAAACGCTCAAGGTCGGCGAGGAGTGCGTGCGAACTCTTGTAAGTGCAGGAAATAGGTTCTATTTGTCTGTCTGTATCTTTGTATACTTCCTGTGGTCGCAGTTCGGCTTAGTCATAACCAGTAATATTCTCTGGTCGGCCGGTCAGATCAGCTGACTCGAGCACAAGGACGTGCCTCTTCGAGCGTGTAATGCAATTTATTTTCACATGTTTTTGATGCCGTTTTTTGTTCGAGCGAGCGTGTTTACCTTTCTTTAGAGCCTGAATTATTCTTTGTCCAAAAGCAGTTTTTCGTCACTAAAATTTTCCTATTTATACTTACGCAACAACATCCGCGACTCTACTTATGTATGCGTGTCGCGGATTTTTTCCTAAGTCATTGTTCTTTTAAACATGAGCTCACATTGAAAATACATCAGTTATATAAAGTTGAATAAAAATTTATGTTCTGCTCACGTGACCACAATGCAAGTAGCAGAAGGTGAGAAAAACAAAATGGTGCTTGTCTATTTTAAGACTTGGCTGTCGGCCATCGCGCGCACGGCTTTACCTATGTAAGTATATCAATTATTGGTACGATATGATTTTATGTCACATTAAATCAAAGTTGGGCATTTTAACGACAAACTCTGGCCATCATAACGATATAGGTGGCCGATAGTAAAATTCAAAATTGGATTATAAAGTTAACTTGTAAAATTCTCGACGAAACAAAACATCCATATCCGCGTTTGACAACAGCTGCGATAAGAGAATTTATAACTACTATAAAGAGCATTGGCTCTATAAAATACCATAAAGTCGGCGTACAAAACAACACCACGTAGTATACTTATACTTGGATCGTTTTGACACACCTCTTTGGCGTTATCAATAGTCATTAATCAGTCGCGCACTGCGCACGCGCACGACTAAATGCTACAGTGCTCACGAATGTGTGCTAAGTCTTTTACTTACTCGCAAACATAATCCTTTATCAAACCCGTAAATTCGATTAAATTACAATATAATCGGGTCATTTCAATATGTGAATATGAAGATAAAAATAATTCCAATTAATATAGCACTAATTTACTAATACTACTTGATATTAATGACATATTTAATCCGACATGAGTTATAAAACTAGCTATTAAAATTATGATTAATTGAATTCAATGAAAATGTATTTACCGAACTTAATCCAAAACTCTAGGTACTAATGAATTGGCAAAACCTTTTTCTCATTTGAGCAAACTGTCTCCTAAGTCCAACAAATGCGAAATTAGGAAAAGCCGGTCTTTGAAACTTATTTACGGAGTTTTTCCCAAATTAACGTTTCTATTTACTCAAATATGTAAAGCTACAGGCCTATTTAAGTACATCCCCAGAGATTTAATCAGATTTGTATTTAAATATGAAATAGCGGAACGTCAGGCTTTCGTCGGTCATAATCGGATTTCGGGTAATAAGATTACAGCATGACGCGGGGCGTCTGAGTAGTGCTTGTAGCGTTAGAGTGCTCTGTTGTTACACAGCCCAACAAGTATAACGCTTAATACTTATATCCTAGAAGCTAAATAATTAGAGCAAAGAATCCTGAATTAGGATTGAAACAAAATGAGGATAATAAAGCATTGAACAGTGGGAACACATTGGCTGTAGTTATCAAATATACATTTTACCCAAACAATGAAAGCATTGAACATATCAGACAATGTAAATAAAGCATACCGCTCCTGATATTTAAAATATCTCATGTTTACAATGTAGTAGACACATCAATGCATAATGTCTAGGTCATGAAGATCAAGAGGCAAAGTATTCGGACACTTTCGTCAGCTTTCTCCGTCCTACTCGCACGCATAGTATGACAAATAGCGATATCGTTGAAAATTCACCGTTATCGGTGAGTGACAGCGTGTGACGGATTGCGAGGTCAAGGCGCGTATGTCGTTGGCACAGCACCAGAGTTCATACGACGTGTTCTTACGAACGGCCCTCGAGCGAATTTCACGGATACCTGAAGACTCGCGCTCATTAAGGTAACGAATGTGTTGTTGTGATGCCTAATTAGAAAAACATGATATTTAACAAGCCTCTTCGTTTGAGAAATGTGGTTAATTTAGCATACTATACACGCTGAAAATCCTGGTGTCTCTTTAGATTTGTTCTTATTCTTCCACAAGACTACTTAAAACCACCACACCATGACGAAACTGTTTCACTATTTCGCGAGCGTTGCGTTGAACAGGAATCAACCAGAAAAATACCACAAATAGTATGAAACATAAGCTTCACTAGCGCCAAAATAGAAAACTATACTGGTCCTTGAAAACATTCGGTATGCAGTACAAAATTGGAAACACATAAATCACTACTTTTTGACACATACGTGATTATAAGACGATGAAATATATATTTTTTTCAATACATACCTATAACGTATGATTGAATGAATGATTGAATGATGATGATAGAATGATTGTTTATTTCTGTAAATAGATCTTTTTAAAGACACTTTTCAGTCATGTAACTTATTTTATATCTAGTTGACATCGGCATTTCCTAACTGACGACCTCTGAGAAGAAATGCCGAAACAAACTCAGAAAATCATGGTCTCTTTTGAAGTCCAAACATCTTTGTTTACAATAGTATCAAAGTATTAACGTCAGGCATATTTGAAGTGAGCTTCGAATGTCTGAATTTTATAGTTGCGAACAGCGGTCGAAGTACAGTCAAAAGTAAAGTTAGTAACAGTAGTCATACAACCGCAAACAGTTCAACTAAACAATGCCTATTTTGCTATAGATCTTTCTGGTCCTTTCAATCGTGTGACTAAGAAAATACATAATGCTATATAATATTAAGTTGTTTAGCAATATATGAACAAAACCAGCCACACCCATAACGGATTCATAATAACAAATGATGATGTTATAATAAGCAATAGATAAAGCGGTGGTAACAACAAGATTCTAAAACGTAGTCACGTTTTAGAATCTTGTGGTAAGCATTGTAGCTAATGGTAGACATATATGTACATATATAAATAAGCTAATAAACAAACAAGTAACGATTTAGCTTGCAAATAGATCTTTCAAAATCTGAATGCCTATCTATCCATTTTATGTACTTCGCTTCTCGGCGTAAGTCTCATTTTTCCATCATCGATCATGTAAGATTACTTCCTAAAATACTATTTGCGTTGAACAACCGATGAATAATGTCGATTTGGAGCGATTGCCAAACGTTCACACAACAAAACAAGTACTTAGGATATTGTTATTAGCCATTGCAATGGAAATACAGAAACGTAGGATGACTACTGATGCATTCCTAAATATAAATAGGTACGTTGTTAAATTATCGATAGAAAAGAACCTGACTAAACTTGGCATCGAATTTGAGAATAGTATTTGGATTTTTCATAAGTATTTACGGTATGAGCTGTTAATCTCAAATCTCTCTCGCAATCATATTCTGAATCCACAGTCACCGTTTACTTTATCATATCCCTTCCAGCCTGTACAGCACAAAGCTTCAGACAATTTAAGTGGATGTTGACTGATTGAGTCCATTGAAAAAGGAAACGTAATGATACCCTGATTTGAATCAATTTAGCAAATCAAAGTCAGCATCAGTGACAGTAGCATATCTTGCATGAATTTTCCTTAACAATGAATAATATTGAAACTATTGCGTATTCAATTTGTAATCTGCAAAACATACACTAAGATGTTCGGTATGGGATTCCTTCTCGATTTCCGAGAAAACCGGAACATTTGGCATATTATCTGACCACGTGGACACTCTACTGAGTCATCCCACTAAAACTGAAACAAGTTTCAATGAGGCGTATTCATTTGTTACGGGGCTAAATTGGGTCAACGTGTTGGACAACAATAAGGGTTTCGGAGAAATGGTTGAGATGTCGATGTTATTGAGTGTTGGACTAAAATGTTTATATGTTTTCCTTTCCAAATAATTCTGGGGGCGTTAATATAGTAGGGACTATTACTGAGACAAATAATATAAATATTGTGGCTACTTTCCAACTGAGAATTCGTCAGTTTTGGAATTCCATTAATGAATAGCTACCTAAATACTTGTGAATGTTTCGCACACTACGGAAAGTTACATTTGTCAGAGAGAGAAGAAAAATATTGGATTAAGCTAAAAGCTTATTACGACTTTTCTTCTCTACTACAAGTTTTTCGCGAAAATTTAATACAAGTCAATTTGTAAACTACATTATTTATCAACAATTACTAGAGTTATCGATTATTTGAATTATATATATTTAATTAGATAAAGACTTACGATATCATGGGTTATGATAATTAATTTATCAATAATTTGAAGATACACACTAAGCAGATGTAGTGACTACCGCCCAGTCTCTGTAGGAGATGAGGTTGCAACCTGACTGAATTAATGATTCAATATATCATATTCCATGATCTAATCAGACTGCATACCAACACAAACCTACTCAATCATGAAATTAAAAGCACTCGCACAATCTGGAAAGCTCTTACTTACAATGCAATCGTTAAGTACACCCACATACGCGTACTGTGCATATAATGCGGGGTACGTGACGCGTGCGCAGTGGCGAAGGTGAGCGAGCTAACTTGATGTCGTGCCAATCTCCTACGTGCATATTAACGACGTCGTTTATGCATTTCGTACGCGAAAAAACCCTCAAATATATTGGGTAAATAACAATTTATTTTTTGTTCAACAACGTCCAAACTTAACATTTACGATACGTTATAAATGTCGCAACACGTTAAAAACAATAAACTCATAAATTCACGGTACTTGTATTCATTAGCCACAGCCACCTGTCGTATAATTAGTCCACCATTGTTTGGCTACTAGCGGTTAATTAAGATGCGCGAGAGTCCCCATTGTGACGCGAGGATGCGCGAGCGCACGTTGCTGTCAAACATACAAGAACCCGCTAGCTGACAGACAAGCCGACTAGAACAAATTCTTACTAAATAGAAGTATTGGGCATATTCCACATGACACTAATACAACGCCTCGTTGGCTAGATTGATCTTTTTATTGACAACTTCACGCACATTGAGTTACAAGGACAACTTGCGCTTGTGTGAGTGCGTTTTGTGGTCAACAATCAACCACGTGACATGAATTCGAAGCGTCGTTAGTCGTTTCAAAATCAAAAGAGAGCACATTTGGAATTAAAACGACACTTTATCTGGGGATGCAATGTCTACAAACATTTGGGCGGTATTTTGCAAAGTAAATAGACATGACCTTGGAAATATTAAGTGCTCGCCGGTTTCGCGAGATAACGCTCTCGGTAATGTTACCGTGCGAGTTCAAAATTAATTTATTTATATGCGAAACAAGTTACTGTAGTTAGTCGCACACCTTGGAAAAAAAACCTATCGCTGTCGCGTTGCGTAATTTGTAAGAGCACTGACCTGTGTAACCATGTCCCAGTAGAATCCGTCGAGCATAGACTTTCCATGTTGATGCTGTCTGCAGAGAGCGGGCCACAGGGAGGCGCGGACGGAGCTGTTGATCGGCCAAGAGTTCTCTCTGATGAGTAGCTTGAGCTCGCGCTTGCGGCCCTGCTGGATGAGGGGCTGGATCTCCTCGAATGTTTTGAGGGGTGCTTTCTTGCCTGCGAATAACGGAGTCGGTAAGCACTGCGTCCAGATATGTGAGGGGTCGGAGCTAGCGAGGGACTCCGCGCTGGGTGCGCGGAACGCGGCCGGTTCTATGTACATCGCACTGTTGGCGCGGAGCACATGCTTTCGGTGCGCGCGCGCCGCCGGCACTGCCGCCCGCCGTCGCAAGCTCGCCAGCCTCCGGAAAATGCGATAGCGCGCCCCAACACTGTCACACTTCCATTGTTTATTTGACCGTGTGACGCGCGTGCCGGTACAACAGACCAAACATAATTAATTAAATTTTCCAATTAAAAAACAATTAGTTTGAACGACATAGGATATTTGATTTGATTTGGCGGGCATACAACGACTGTTCTCTACACAATTAATAATTACAGACACAAGTAAATGCAACATTAACGAGTTAGTTCTGTTTTCTTTTCATTTTCTTTGATAATAGCTTTAAACGACTTTTTTACGAAAATTCAGTACATACGTCAACAGTAAACAACATGTAGATATCACACGATAACAGCATGAACAGTCGTATTAATAGTAACAAAATCAAAGCAAAACGCAACGATTTGGACACACGCCAATGAAACGAGATTTCGTTTTGCATACGTAATCGTAGGTTAAGACTTCGAGAACAGAGAGAGAAAAGAGAAGATTTCAAGATGCACCCTTTGCCCGACCTGGCATTTAGCTTCTAAATACCTTCTCAAGTCAAGTTCTAAGTTCAATGCGAATCAGAGGTTTTTTTTAATTATTATTTTGTCTAATAGAATCATTAAGGGCGGCATTGGATTAAAAATGTACGCCTATTGATTATATTCATCAGCCATGGAAACGCTACTGAAATAGCTAGGGAGTAATTTGGAGTTGATCTGTTAAACATAATATGTATTATATTTCCACAAGCTTTATTTAATTAATAAACCACACAAGGCTATTGCAACCAATTCACATTTCATTAAAAAATGTCACACCAAACCTTGCTGATTTCATCTAACTTCGAGGTAGTTTAGAAAAGCTTTAAAGAGCTCGTATTTTGAACCGAGAATCGTGACCCGAGAAGTCAATTTTATTCGGTACTTTATACTGGCATTTACACGAACAAGCTCACAATGGCATTGGCACTGTCATAGTACCTCCTAAACCCATATCGTGTCGTCTTCCCCTCCCTTCAATATAAAATAATAAAAAAAGGAATATAACAGTTTATGACCGGTTACGATCGGTTTTAACTGCTATTTCCGAATAACGTATATTGGAGTTAATTGTATGCCCGCAAAGACGGTGGCAATAAAAAGAAAATTGCTTGAGCGGCTTTTTTTAATAAATACAGCCTAATTTTTTTTTTTTTTTTTTTTATATATTTAAAACAGGTAAATTTTCTCACCAGGTCGTTTATGCCTTCATTAAACATTTAAGTGTTAAGTAAACAAGTGTGATAAGACGAGGCTATCTACAATGCAGTCGCCGACCAAACGCTGCGATTGACAGACAGACTTTTTTTTTTCTTATTCTTATTACTACGCGAATGTTACGATATGAAACGTATGCACAATCAAACGTAGGTTATTTTTTTTTTATAAATTGAATTGATGATGATGATGTGTTTCGTAACTCCGACGGGATCGAAGATGGACTACTTATAAATTTATTCAGTGTTGTCTCTTCACTTTGCAGGCAAGTGAAATAGGCAGGAATATATTTGAGTGGTACTTAAATTCCAGTAGCGTTTGAGTATTAACCTAATACTTAGCTATATTGCCCTTGCACAACTTGATATTAAAATATTGCACCTGTTAATATTATGATATTGAAAGTTCTTTTATTTCAGAAGAAAGTCATTATAGATTGTTTGTTTCTCTTTAATGAAGAAGAATCCTCCACAAGATTCACAATAAAATAAATGTGGATTACACAATATTGAGCAATTATTATATTTTATTGGGTCATAACTATTTTATTCTAAAAACTTACTGCTAACTTACTACTCAATGTGTATGTATGTATGTGCGTTATATTCCTCGAAACCTCTCTTTATATTAATGAAATACTTGTCTTCGAAGGGGATGATTGTATACAGAGTCAATTAATCAATTTACGCCTATTTCCGGAACTCATTACGATATTTTCCAGGAAGCGTTCATCTTTTCTTCTATACATATATATGTATAACTATTTTACCAATCGGTTTTGCGTTAATTACGTATGATTTATACTCTTATATGAGCTTAATATCACAATACAAGAAATATAGAGAAACTACTGATTTAAGGCAATGGAAATGATATTTGTTGACAGTTATCAGTCAACAAAATAATATTAAATATCTGCTTACAGTCATAGAAACAATATTTTAGTTCTATCAACTGGTAACATGAACAAGGCACGTAATGTTCAAAGAGACATCGATTACGTTGTATTACGAAATAAAATGCGGTAATCGTAGATAACATTCCCTATATCAGTGTTTTATTAGAAATTTACAAAACACCGTAATTATTGTGTTCTATGGTAAACTAGACTCTGAGATAATAAATGAAGTAGTGAAGTAAAATTGGGGACGGCAACTGAGGTACTAATGGCGCCACTTACGCTTGGCCCTCTGCAATTCTATTAGTTGAAACCTTTTTGACATACATAATTACTAATATCATTAACATTTTGATTGGTTGAAGTGGAAACAACCGAAGATGCTGTCAGCTGTTTAAGTTCTGGGTAGTAACACGCATACCACGACATAATTAAGTTGTCGATTTATCTCGTCTCCAGCCTCTATTTCGGCAAGCGATAAAATTGTTTCAAGGCCCTCATGTCAGCCTTGCAGGGGAAGATGAAGGCTGGAAGGCACCAGACATTAAATAACACTCTAGGAGTTGGAAGGTATATTTAGGTTTGGTTATCTCCATCGTTGGTATTGCAAACGTCTATGGGATACGATAAAATGCACAAAATATTGGCACTGAGTTGACAACAACTAGTCTCCATTTAAGTAATTTCAATCGATCAAACTGCTCGGATGCTCTCAGGGATTAAAATGGAAATCCACCTATACTTTGACCAGTTGAGTTTTTTTTTGCATTAAACAGGGTAAATAAATATCAGATATTTAAAGACAGTCAAGTGTTGCCGTAAAAATCTTAGACAGAAACAACTTTCACGCAGATTTTTGTATAGATTACAGTTCTCCAAGAACTGATACGGCGATTATGACGTCAGCCCGCAAGTACGTACGCATACCGCGAGTTAGTTTATTATTGAGTTTAAGATACAGTTTGTTGTATCAGATGGAGTAATTTTGAAGCTATTTTCAGTTTGTTTTTAACCAAATAATTTGCTATTTTCACTGTATTTAAATTGGATTAGAGGCCAGATACTAGTCACTTGGAATCATGACAGATTTTAATGACTTACTCATGAATGAATGAATCAATGTTAAGACAGACTAAGAGTTCTACTGATATTGAAATGAAATATACAAGCAACAAAAAAGCATACAAGATTATTCATAATATGTAACTGTATCTGCCCGTGATCATGGCTGCTGTAAAGGGCCCGGAATGTCGGGATTCAAATCATATCTACATCTATCGCAGCCTATCGCAGTCCACTGCTGGACAGAGGCCTCTCACAAACTGCGCCATAACACTCTGTCCTTCCTCATCCAGTCTATCCCCGCTGCCTTTTTTAGGTCGTCAGTCCATCGTATCAACATACCGTGATAAAATTACACAGCCACGAAATTCGTTCAAATTTATCTCCGTATATCTGGTGAAATATTCAAAAGGTAAAAATTGTACTTGTTAAACGTTTACCGGCAATATAGTTATTTTATGATCATCTCGTTGTTAACTATCAATAACTGAAATAGAAAAAACTATATCATTGCGAAATTGTTCTAATACACCATTTAATGTACTAGGGTACCATAAACGTATTTAAACGGGTATGTTATCGGCCTTCAATAAACTGTATTATGCATTCAACCAGATTGAAATGTAACAACCTATTGATATACAAACAATGTTTTTGATAGCAATTTTCCATGGCAATTTGGAAATGCTATAGCTGTTATATGGCATTATATTAACAATGGATCGTTTCTGCTTATCGTCGCGCGGAAATTACTTATAATAATGTGTACTTGATGTAATAATGAAATATATATTTGTTTGAATTTATGACTTTATTTAAATTATGATTTTTTTTATAATAGGGTGGCAAGGGTGACAAACAACTTTACATACGGCTCGCCTGATTGTAAGCGATTGCCGAACTCTATATTGACATTTGCAATTGCAACAGCAAAAGTGTCGCACGCGCATTGCGGTGTCCCTGTAAAAACCTCATCATTTGGGTACGGAACCCTAAAAAGGAATGTGAATTCCTTTTTAGGGTTCCGTACCCAAAGGGTAAAATCGAAACCCTATTACTAAGATGTCGCTGTCTGTCTGTCACCAGGCTGTATCTCAAGAACCGCGATAGCTAGACAGTTGAAATTTTCACAGATTATGTATTTTTGTTGCCGTTATAACAACAAATATATAGCTATAACTAAAAATAAAATAAAATAAATATTTAAGGGGGGCTCCCATACAAAAACCTACATTTTTTGCCTAATTTTGTTCGGAACCCTGCATGCGCGAGTCCGACTCGCACTTGGCCGGTTTTTATTTATTTATTTGCCAACTTATACAGTTTACACCACTAATATAGGCTATAAAAAAAAATGGAATATCATATAAAAAAATACGGAAGATCTCATGTTAGCATTCCACAGCCTGATTGTTCCTGGTATGAAGTTCCTTTGAAAGCGCACAATAGGCGATGATGTTGGTTTGAAGATGTGAGAATCCATTCGCTGTCAATAGCAATGGTACGATGATAGAATGATGGTCATGTGGACAGAAGCAAAATTTATTACCTACCATAAAAGTTATTCAACTAAAAACCTTTAGCACTTAAAAGCTGTTCCCACTATTTGCTACAAATAAATACGCGTAAAACTTTGTAATTTATATGACATGACGTGTTACAGACGCGTGCAGTGTTAATTACTTTAAGCATAATTAAATGCCTGTTTGGGAACCGCCTCATTTATGTAATATTGTTAAAACATTTTGTTCTCTTGTCCTCAATTCCCAATTAATTTGGGGTCGATACTGAATACAGCTATTTATCTTCCATTCAACCCTAACTGCCATCTTAATATTTACTTTTTTGATTCACCGAACCGTTTCTTAATACCCAAAGACAAATGATTCCATTTCAATTGTTTTGTCTGTCACTTTAATATTTCCTTCAACATGCTCACGTACGCCACCAAAAGATGTGATATTGTGTAAATTTGTTTTGCAAATCAAGATTACGTAGATTTCATCGCTTACAGTCTAAGATAATAATTTCAGCTATATACTTGCCGGAATTTAAGTGTATACATATACGCTTACTGCTAAATTTGACCAACCCGTCGTGAGGTCTAGCTACTAGCGACACATGTACCTAGTTAAGGGCCAAAATCCAAAAATGGGAACTATACTTCCTGCTAGCCGAATCTTTGACTGTTTCTTATAGACCCAATATCAGTCCTCTGAGATGTTCCTCTACAAAATAAACTACACGGGACTGATGCCCAAATTCCAAATAATAATCTGCATGATTCATTCACCATGTATGATTGGTAGTCGAATACACTCTACGAATTGCGATACAGTGTGTATTTTTATATTTTAAGATTATTATGCAAACCCATCCGTGCGGCTGTTTACAAGCGTATAGCTATGGCAGGGATGCCCTAATTATTATGGGAATAATAGTTTTATATTTTAATAGATAATAATCGAAGAAAACCTCCCGTGGTGAGTCCCAACTATTAATCTTTTAGAGCATTGTAAATACCCAAATACCCATACGGGGGAAAAAGCCTAAACAAGATTTCGAAGTCGACGAATACAATCTTTTACGGTTTTCAATTACTCATTAAATACATCACTGACTAATAAGCTACTTAAAGTTATACAATTGTCAAATTGATATTAATATTTATAAAACTTATAATATAAAGATACTGCATACTCGCAAATGCTTTACAGTAGATATTTTTTATCACTACTATACACGGACCGGTTTACGATAATAATAAAAAAACCCCTGACACACTCATTAATAAATAAAATGAAAAACTTAACTAGTATCTAGTGACGTCACATCTACGTCAATTAAATCGCGGGCCGGCCGTTTGTTCATCCAATGGGTCAATTTATTAACAAACTTGGCAACAACCATAGTATTACGTTGCTATATTTACCAATTCAATCTTACATGAAGATATTTGCACAATTTATACAATGCCGTGCTATTTAGATCGCGTATACATACTGGACACTGTTTAATTTTGTTAGACAAATGATTACGTTTAAAACTTTGTCTTGGGGCCGTGTTGTCGGGGAAAGCAGACTGCTTTTACCGATTAAACATAAGACGCGCTTGCGCATATTCTACAATCGCCACTAACATGTATAATAACCTAGAATATTCTTGCATTTGATATTAGTGTTATAACATCTATTTTAAATAATTTCTTTTTTAAAGATCAGTACACATTTTACGTGCACATATGCATATCATGCTCGATATGTATTTCAGCATAATAAATATATCCTACACATATTTTAACGGAGTCAACCCTATATTGAAAATAACACGCATACTAGCAAGAAGCTCACGACTGACATCTACAGAGGTCGGGTGAGATTCAATGCAATTAAATCTATTCGATGTTTACTGAGACTTGGCATCACTATTGACAGATGGCAATACTTACTTAGCTAATGTTTATTGTTTCGTTTTCAGTTGCTCTCGCGTTCGAACACTTTAGATTTAATAGTTTATTGATCCGCATTTATTTTTCATTTTAGCTGTATGTCTGTACACTGGTAAAATGGTTCAGTGCAAACTGAAATGTGATTTAATATTATATACCTAAGTTCTAAAATTTATATTCCGAGTGTACAGCAGATAGAGCCAAATAAAATATACAACGGATTTTTGATGTTGGTTTTTCTCCGCGTGCCATAGGTACATGTTTTGCATGCAGATTATTTGCTTCTAAATCTTGTTTCTATCATATTAGTAACTCTTTGCTATCCATACATTCACCCTTGTTGTCCATTAAATTGTTAGATTCATCGATAGCTCACACTTAAATCCACCAAAATCCCTCATATCTCTTTTAGGCTAGAGAAGGCCTCAAGATCGGGGGTAAATTAATCAAAAATGTATAGAAAAAGCACTTTATAGTACTTTCGCATATTATTATTCTGATAATTATGAGCATCAATATCTTAATAAATCATTAGTGGATAACACATTAACGATGTGATTGTCACGACATGATAATATCATGCAATCTATTGTAGGATTTCAGGGTTTACACACGTGCGTTTTATCAGGACTTGCCTTAAGATTTTTAACTTAATCATATATGTTAAAACATAAAGGATGAAGTGTATATTTTTTTGGTTAGCGTGTGGAAATCTTCAAAAGGTATCCGATGTCTGTGGATAAAATGAATATGAATTGAATTATATGAATTGAAGCCCTGGATCCTCTGTAGAGACTAAGCCTGGAAGCCCCTTTGCAACTATTGTTTGCAGCTATTTGATGTCTTTATGTTAGTTCTTGTACATAATGGTGTACTGCCAAAATGCAGTTTTAACAGTACATAATTATTGACCTTATTTTCCAATTCGATATCATCGGCCAAGGAAGTATTTCATCGATTTTAAGTTCAAGAAACTTCAGTAACAGATAAGTACTTGCAACATTTTATCCCATTTCTTTTTGTGGTGAACTTGGCGCTTTTACAAATATCTTTTAAATGACATACATATTTTATAACGTAATAAAGTAATAATTTATGTTCCGTGTTTATGATTATACATATGTACGTGTTAAAATGTGTGGTGATGAGCATATCAATACATGATTTAACTTAGCATTTTAATAGTTTTAGACCAAGATTAGGTCTTGTTTTAAAATGAGATTAATATACCTAAGGCTACAGGTGTTTCCTATCCTTAACAATGAGGGTCGGGTCTGCCTCATCAGATGCGGGTGTGTATTAGTATTTTATACGAAGTCACTGTCATTAGGGCTTCGCCACCTGACTACTAAACGATTGTGTACAAGAGTTTTGGGTTTCTGACTACCTTTATCTACTTTCATAGGTTTTCCTATTGAATCCGGCCTCGGTTTTTATCTGGGGTCTAGAAGTGAAGAAGTTCATCCATTTTTAAACTCACCTTGTCATATGCAGCATACTCTGACACATCGATCCTTATAGACATACATATAATAAATACGTACTATGTAATTAATAAATAATCGCAATGTTAAAGTATTAAATATAATCTTAGTATCCGGATCATCAGGAAAGTAGATAAGAATTACGTGGTCATTCTTGGTCGACATATTAGTATATTATGACTCAAGCTTTAAATGATTATATTTGTGTAGATAATGATAAACAAAGTATATGTGTCATTTTCTTAGATAATTAAATACAACAGAGGACAAGGAAAATAAAAAAATAAGTTCTCTCGCACAAACACTCTGTGGGATAACTATCAGCGGTCTTTTCAAACCGTTACGACTAGGGAACCTTCATGAAGAGACCATATCCTTTCATGAAATACCATCAAAGCATTTGCAAATCCTCCGGTGTTGCAAATGTTCACTTAGCGATCACTTTCTTTATGATCCTTGTGCCCGTTTGCCTCGTTTTTTTTTTCATATAACACAACCTGACCTGAAATGTTTACCTATAACAAAAGATAACAAAAACCTGCTATAGAGTTTAATCGCAATAATATTCGATTCTTCGAAATCAGGAAGGAAGTTCGTTTTGAAATGCGTCCAAAATTCGCAACTAAGTCGACACGCGCATAACCGGAATGCCGATCCCGATGCATCACTGACAAACGAAATTAAGATTTAAGTACTATACGACTGTTGTGAATGACGAATCGACGTGCTTTCATGTTTCAGATTACTAATTGTTTACGTTTGGTTTGCTGAAGATTCTGAGAACCATGATATTTTGTCATAAAATCTCGAATTAAAATGCTCTGAAAATTATTATACTGAACGTAAACTAAACCAAAACAAGTAATATAATGTTGAGTTTCAAACACCACAGAGGTGAACTTGGAAATTTTAAAAGAAAATCTCGATTAGACTGTCGAATCTAATTGAGATTTTATTTTAAGTCGTATACCTACTATCCTTTTATAATCTGCGAAGTTTCTATGTCATCTGAATAGGCTCATAATAACTAATAGATAATCTACCGGCAGACTTACAAAGTCGTAACTATGAACGGTTTTTGATTCACGATAATCACTTTACGTATAGTAATGTAATGACATCGTTGCCTCAATTACAATTGTATTTAATGAAAACGTTCAGGACAAGGAAAACTGAATGAAAAATCCTTATCGCATAAATATTAACTGAAATATGCTTTGCAGTCCTGTAAATAAGGTCTACAAGAATAAATGTATGGTATCAAAACCACTTACACTTTGTCCATACGATGACAGCGTCCATGGCAAGTGACTTGCAAATTTGAACCAATATAAATGTGATCTAGTCTGTCTAGAAAAACCCTCACATTGTTTTCTGTTACCACATGAATGAACCAATTTATGGGCACAAGTATGACTCAAACACATAACAGGCACTATTCACTATAATAAATCACATTAATCTTGTCACTTTGATATCTCTTCATCTACGGGCTTCTGGCAAACTGTCAGCGATATAATTAAGCGCGTTATAATTATTACTAAAGAGATTTTTGACACAGATTTGCCAAAATACACTAAATCAGGCCCCTGAACGGGGTCAAACGGTCGCCAATGCAACCAATAAGACAATAAACGAATCATTAATTAAAAAACCACAAGGTAAGCTTGACCGATGGGTGTTTAAGCCAAATCGTGACTAAGCCAATTGCGAATGGTACCCTGAATTTTATATTTTATTTTTCTCTTGTAATATTCGGAATACATTGTGCAGTACAAGACAAAATTGGTGTAGAGACTTAAAACTTAATACCCAAACTCATTGGAAGGATTAATAATTCAAAATAAACTAAAAGTTTTTAGTACTAATGGGGTATTGCAACATGTAACGAAATTAAATGCGCCAACTCACATGTCTAACAAATTACACATCCCATCGAACTCTTACGTCATTGCTATGACAAGATTTTAACGGTATTTTCTCTTTGTTTATGTTATCTTTCTCTCCATAGCTGAAGCTTGTGACGTCATAAACCCAGCATTGAAGTATTTTTGCTATCATAAACACTACACTTCTAGTATAAAGAATCATCATTACTTTCCTTATTTAATAACTGACAAGGTATAATACAGATATGATCTTAAAACCGTAGTCCAAAACTTTTAACGGCTTAATAAAAGTAGTGACGTGACATAATAGTAGCTTGTCACTAATCAATCAGGAGTCAGACCTATAATTAGATTCAGCAATACTACGAGTATCATGAAGGTCAATCAGCAACTCAGTGTCTGAAGTCACGTAGACAACGGGAGACGGATCTTAACGGAAACCTTCTCGGAAAGATCTTTACACTTATTGAAAGTAAATAGGTAATATTATGACTGTACGGAGATTTGAATTAGTTCATCTTTCTGCGTAGAGATCGTCATTCAAATTTCAGTTGTAAAAGATACAGCTGAATAAACGTTTTGATGAAAATCATTATTTTTTATTATTCGATTTTTTGGTCCGTGTGAGCATTGTTAAGTACTAAAACTATCAAACATATTAATCCTTAGAGAAACTAATTGGATCGTCATAGCTCCCTTGGGCAGCCTTGCGACGCTTGAGGGTTTAATTTTAGAAAATCTTTTTCATCCGTTTTTTTCGCATTGTTACGCAAAATTACCTTGCTCTATAATATTCATCCAAACGTAGTTATTACGAGAACAAAAACATCGCAATTAGGGTCTGTGTGTGACTTTCGCCAGGTGGTGTGTCCACGCCCCTCCCCCTCCCAGCGCAAGCGCATGGCATCGGACCACCTCTCTACGGCCTTCTTATGGCAGTGGCACACGCAAATGGTGGGTAGCCTAGACCCAAGCTTATTTAAAATAATTACCTGCCAGAATTGCGCATTGCCTCCGGCTAAACATATAATCAAAGGTCAAAGATTTTATGATGGCTAAGACATTGTCTGGCGAAGAAAAATAATTTATTTAATTAAGAAAAAAACCATCCTGTTTCAAGCAGAAAGTTGAGCTACATTGCTAGCAACCCTATAAGATGTTTTCAACTTGCGATAAGTGACAGAGAATATCACCACATATTATAATACAAATAATAAAATGGTCAAAACTTTACTCGGAGTCGAGAAAAACTTGGTCTAATCCTCCTCTAAACGAATTAATTGAGTAATTTTAACGGTGAGGTAACATGGTCTAAAAAGCTAAAGATAAATTGAACACCTTTTGAAGTAATTTAATGGTGCAAACTTGATCCCATTCTGTTGCCAGTTAAACCAGAACATAACCGAATCTCTTCGTCTGACCCTTTTAAATATGCAGGTGTGCAAATAATAGCGGTTATAACACTAAATAATTTCGTTCTGAGTTTAGGGTTATCTGTACTTTCGCCAGGTGGCGTTACCCCCACCATGCGCAGGCGCACGACATCGGACCATCGCGTCGGACGACGCACCATTTTGCTGATCTCACCAAACACTAATCACGTGATTAGATTGCCACACCGACTCCATTGCATTTTTTATTTTAGTCTTTATACCGTTCTTTATTTGGATATTTATTTTTTAGAAAACATCTTTGTGGTATCTTATACATGGATTGAGAAAATTGATTCGTAACCTGCTCTGTTCATTTGAAGGTTATTCGCAATGTTTTTTTATTGTCTAATCCTATTATATCTAATACAAACAAGAAATTTATCTAAAAATACAAAATATATCCGGTTATGACACTGCGCCATCTAGTTCCGAGCTAAGCAACGAGGCTTGTGTTTCGGATGAATGGTTGATAGGACTAGGTATTTTTTGTAAATATCTATATACACATTATACAAAGAAATATCCATGACTCAGTTCAAATATTCATGCTCATCACACAAACATTTGCTAAAGGAAGGCTTTTAATACGGCTGCGCTAATTAGGTCCTCAAATATATTATAATTAGGTCCTATACTGCCTTAAAGGGGGCAATTAAGTTACAAATCAAATCAAATCATTTATTTTGCGACATATGGGTATTGTAGACATAGTTCTTAAGTATAACTAACCACTTGACTAGTTAGTTAGTTAGGTTATGTCAAATGGACATCCGGAAAGCAGTTTAACACACTGGCAATTAGTTCATATTAATTCATACTAAAAGGCATTAATTTTGAATGAAATCATAATTTGCATTTGTCATATGTCACCAATAATAAAAATCAAGGTGCCTATTTCTGTCGAGTGTACTTGTATGCTAGGAAGATTTGCAATGATTATTTATTATTATTGCTCGTAACTCGTTAAGTAATTAATTATTTTATTACTCCTGAGGACATAACGGATGAGACATAATTCATACAAATAGAATAATAGTAGGTAGGAAAACATAACGTAAAAAATCTATAGGTATTTGTTTCTTCAATCGTGTATATGTGGCTTTATTCGGTATTATGTTAGATTAATACATATGGACGAAAAAAAAACTAGTTTTTATACTGGATTCGAAAATAACGTCACAAGTAACTACGTTACTATAAAAATAATTACAAACTAATGACTCAGAGACATAAAACGTCAACTTACTGACGTATCATAAAAAAAAGGTATTTTCCTTCCTAAAAATAATCCTGTTTACGATGCTTAAGAAAACTATAAATTCACACAGTTAAGAGGCTCTTATCGGGCGTACTTAAGATTATTAGCGTTATCACCCGCTCAGATTTCTTCATTGATAACGCTTATTACTGAGATGAGAATTGTTTGCATGCTCCATTGATAACAAACATTGTGCTGTGACCTAGATACTACTTGAATACTAATATACTGTTTTGTTTTATTAGAATGTTCTAGATATCCATGGAATGTAAATAGGTATTATATCGAAAGGTCCAGTTGCCATGTTGCTTTTATATTAATTGGTAAATAGAGTAATGAGAAACGAAGCTATATGTTTGCATTAGGTAAACGTAGAGTGATATATAAATTAATGAAATATTGCCCTTTAATCTTCATAAAAAATATAAATTGATATTAGCGTCCCAACTAGTTGTTTGTAAGCACATTTTTGCAAAACGATACGGAAATTACAGATTAATTTCCTTAAAATTATATTTAAGTGTGCGAAATCACGTTGGTAATATAAATCTCCACAAGAATAGACCATGGTCGGTTAAAAAAATTAAATGTGAATCTAAAAAAAACATTAATAATGAGAGACTATCATGCAATCTCAGTCAAACAATCCGTGTCTTCAAATTACAAGAACCACCTTTTTTCTAAACACGATTCTAATTACGTTTCATTGGTAATTTCGCTTGTAGCTCTTATTTTGAGTATTGGCAACACTGTTATAAACAACAGCATTCATTTTGAGGTTGGAATAGATTATAGTAATCTAGTATTTATTATTCTTTAAAAAAACTTTCTCTTCTCGTAATAAGCACTTTCAATTAGCGAATCCTGGCGATAATGAATGTTATCTTGTGTATTTTGCTGAAGAACATAATTTTTAATTATGTAAATTATGCAGATAGTGACAAAGGAGTCAAAGGCGATTTTAGTGAGATAAGAATTCCCACACTCGTAAGGATCAGGCCTTTGGGGATGAGTCCTTTCAAAGGCAATAGCAAAAAATGGAATTCTTCATATATTATTGATTAATCAATCATGTATAAAGTTTAGACTCGGTCAGTTAGTATATGTATAGTTTATTAATTATTTTTTCACGGTTATGTTATAGTATTTCAATGAAGATTATTGGGCGTTCACGCTGGTAATATTCACTTACATGGATTAAAAAAGATTCAGATGCGATATGCCGATATCTCAAAATTACACGCGATAAAATTATTACTGGAAACGGAAATTATTTTTGACCTTTATTTATTGTTTCGCACTGTGTAATAAAAGGTGATAACAAATCCGAATAAGGTGCGAAATTTTATGTTACATGTTGGCATAATATGTCCTCGTTTTTATAGGAGCAATAAACAGGCTTTTAACACGAATTGTATCCACAGAGATCTGTACCATAATGGAGGAATAAAATGGTATTGCAAAAGAATACCGACCCAAATGTCCCCGTTCTGTTCTAATTTGGGATTAGACGGAGAACACCTGTTTGTAATAAAGCAGAAATATTGACAGATTCATTAAGACATGACAAGTGAATTGCTAATATTAAGTTTTAACTAAGGACAGGCTTAGTCTACCAGTATATCTACTGCCAGATTATTTGTAATTGGAATACGATTTGTAGGTATTTTTCTTTCAGATAAGTTGGAAATGTAAGTCCTAATTATACTAATTTCTTACAACTTATGCGCATACTAGATATTGAAATAAAACTCCTTTATACGGATTTTATGGCCGTATTGATATTTTAATTATTTTTTTAAATTTCTGCCCGTGGCCAAAAGTAATGGTTTCGAATCCTTTTGTCGAGATTAAATTAAATGAATATACCGCGACAAAATTCGTAAACAGTAGTTTTATTCAAAAATCTTAATATAGAGTTGAATTTCGCCATAAACTTCCAGTACTATGAATACTAATTGGTTTTACCAATTCTAAATACATTGTTGTATCATGGTGAAGCGTATAATTCGCAAGTATCGAGTAGTGTAGCACTCTCTTCTAATTCCACTTTAAATATTGGACCTCCTACTAAAAAGTTGGTACTATGTCCTGTTGCCATCAATGATGCATTGTCATTACGTTTGACACATGTCACATAACTCGATGATCGCATTATGTTGTTATTCACAAAGGTTTCGTTACACTTCCTTCTTCATTTTAAATCGCGTGTGGCATAAAAATCGATTAGTAGATGCTGCCAGCATCAATCGCTTGCCAATGATAATGATGTTGGTTCTGCCAAAAGTTGCCGTTACTAAGGTTAAGAGTGTAACGCTATAGATGATACACCATAATGCACTTTCGATTTAACAGAAAACCAAGCGGGCTATTTATATTTGTGTTAAAATTAAACAACAAATAACCTCCTGAAACAAGTTATTTTCACACGGAAAAGATTTATTTATATCGTCTCAAAATGCTTCCTTATAATTTTTACACAATACGAATCTGTTGTTTGGTCGGTTGGTTGGCGGTAACGTTTTTTCATAAATCCTTAAAAACAAGTTTTTGGGTTGGCTTGGGATCGAGAGTTTGACAAAGATTTTTTCTTATCCAAGCTTTTCACATTGCAGTGGAGTTAGCGGGTACTTTCTGAATCCCGTAAAACGATTTCTAGTAATTCATACGTCTTAATATGCCTTTTGAATATTCCTTAGAATATCAGAATTTCTGAATTTTCAATGCGCAGTTCTTTATCCTATAGAAAAACTTTATCCTATAGTTATCCACGCCCACGAAGAACCAGTATTAATACATAGAACCGGTGCTAACATGAACTTCATTGGCAAATGTTAAGTCACTATTGTTACGGTTAAGAGTGTTTGGACAGCGCAATGCACAACACGCCTCTGTTTCACAAACAATGATCCGAGCATTACACTCATTCAGAGAAACTGGCCGGCCACAGCGAAACATGAAGTCGATGAACATACGCTCGATGGCGAAAGGATGGGAATGGAAGCCGATCCACCAAGTTTATTTTCGAGTTTTATGAAGTCTTGACAACAGAGCCTCGCTGTTTTGTTATAAGTAATCGACGCAAACTTTACGCCGGGATTTTAGCTTTTTTCACATCTAATTAAATGCAATTATAATTGATTCAATAACATAAGTATCTGCTGATATAAATGAGACTGATATTGTTCGCCGTAAGATATTTTATACGTTAGTAAACTTCTGGGTTAAATGAGAGCTTGGCAGTCTCGTGAACTATGCAGTTCACACTTTATTTTTCATCAAAGAATAGTCTGGATTCAATAGGACAAACATTCGAATAATCCTATAGATCCTGCCAGTACTTGAGACGTGATGAAGACATGATGAAGATGCAGATTGCTATAGTAATTATAGTTACGCTAATCGACTTGCGATGTAATCGGTCTAATGAGTTTTATCAATCGCTTTTCATTGGCACGTTGCGTCTGAAAATTGTAACTACGACAATCTGGATTAGAACACACCGTTGGGATTCGCTTATTGAGGCCACTAGGTCTGAATTTGGAATTTAGAGGCCCTGGCGGAATGATTGGAAGTAGGTAACTTTTAGGATGCCATTTTAGTTATTAAAATAAAAACTGGATACAGATTTGATATAATTTTTCTCTTATTTATCTTATTTTAGAAAACCATTGAGGAACACAAATCCGTTTTATCACTCCTCTGTTTTATAATGCTTGACCGCGTTTTATTAAAAAGTTTTATAAGATCTGGGGGTGAAAATGGCATTTAATCTTTATTTAAGCTTGGCAAATAATAGGTCTGCTCTTTACCGTCGCGGTCGCCGCGTCTACCTCTAAGTGGTCTCTCAAAAGCTTTTTAACAATTTGATCTTCTTAACTTTTAAGTGCCGAAAAAACCAGTAAAGTACAGAATCAATTGCGTTAATATCGTTATTATATCAAATATCTTTATTTATTAAAATAGATCATATTATTTTATCAGGGCGATGATTTATTTATTCGGAACACTTATCAAACTTAATCTTGCAGACAAATGGCGTTATTAACCCAATATAATCGTTCCCGTGGTCTTGAGCGGACTTACACGACTTTTCATTCATCGAAAACCCTACTTCAATTATTCGTATTAAACCAACAAAAACTACCTGCTTCAATCGGTATCTATAATCGGTATATCACCAGTTTCTATTCCTTGAAAATTTCTTTAAACATACTATAAAATTATAATGTTTTATCACACAATTGTGAGGTGGTTACCATGACGCGGACGATATGCGGATATGACGGAAATTTCCTGACCTGAGGCCTGAGACCTGGCTCTGGTCTATTTTCTGGGTAATTTCTCATATTTAATGGACTTTTCTGTGAGTCCAGAAAAATCATATATCATTTTCACCCACACGAAATCGAACGTTCGACGTTTCCGACTTCGATTACCATAAGACATATCATTGATTTAGCTAGTCAACATTAACATTGTGCTTTGTAGTGTCTAATTTAGGATTTTTAAAGTTCTATGGTCGCTTCGTACGCACAACGCACGCACGAAATCTATAAATCAAAATCTAAGTAAGTCAAAATTGTGTTTCTATTATAGTAGAGAACCTATTTTACAGGTCCACAGTTGTTTCAAAAAGATATATTAAGAGGTATTTTTGTAGTATGAAGTTTTGCGTAAGGTATTTAAGCGAGCTGCTGCGGTTTGGTATGGTTGGCGTTTAAATTAAAATCCGTAATTTCATTGTGGCCACAGCAGAGTGCCGGAAATCCTCCTAAATACGAGCGCATTCTATTATTCATCTTCTAAGGTTACAGACATACATGGCTTCTTCAAATCAAGAAACTTACTTTACTTCCGAAAGTCAAGGTATCTTATGCTATATTGGTAAAAATCATGACTCACATTTCAAAATAATATTCTGACTAAGGTAAGAAAACAAGGACAAAGGCACAAGAAACTGAATCATTTGGCGGTTAACCTTTTACCTTTATTATCATTAGGGTCCTGATTAACAGTATTTCCCTTAAGGCGCTACGGTCGGGAACAGCCGACAACGTCGCCACATGACGCCAACGTCGTCAGGGGACGACGAAAGGACTTTTTAGCCAGTTGTGCTCAATTGGGAGCTTTTCAAGGGGTTAAATGAAAGGACATTCTATGACCTTTTATTTTCATGGTGATGTTTTAAAACCAACTACAAAATAAACAATCTTTGTTTTTTCCTAACTTCCTATATTGATGACTACATACAATTAACAAGTTGAGGACACTAATATAAATGTATCATAGATAATATTTCAGTTCATGTTTGGTAAATTAACAGTTTTGTGCAAAAACAACATTGTTTGTAAGAATAAATGTTAGGTACTTAGGTCTAATTACATTAGGAAAAACTGATGCCTTATTTTATTTATTATTGATTTAAGTAGTAACATCATAATAGCCATATTTTTTAACTAGATTATTATAATTATTTTGTAAAAACCCTTGGGGGAACTGAAAAATTTAGGTATATCATTCAGAATCTGCTACTTGAATAGTCTGAATAGTATATTTCAAAAATCCTTTTTTTTGGCAATGCATCAATAATAAATTAGTAAGTTTATTTGTTAATCATGACATCATAAATTTATTTGCAAAATAAAACTGATTTCTAAGATCCTAATAATGAACTGCAGTAATTATTGAAATAAATAAATAATATGTCACAGCAAGATTTTAATCTAATTAAATGAACATTGCAAGAAATTAAATTAATCAAGTAATCATTTTCAATTAACAAATCTGCTGACAAGTGACTTTAATTGTAACCTTCACACATTATTATGTAAGATCTTTGTAAAAACAAATCAGAGATATTATTCAGGAATGTGAATGTAGTATTATTTTAAAAATATGTACATGCTAAAGCCACTTCGTTAAATTAAATGTTTAAGTAAAAAAGATTTTTATACAAAATAATTTAAACTTATTAATAATGAATGAAAATAAAATCTTACCTGGGGGACTATCGGTGAGAATAGTTATACCGGTGGGGTCAACATGAGGGGGGAATGCCTCATACAAGTCGGGCTCCTCTTCAAGCACCGCTGATAACATGACGGAGGGCATTCCGGCTACACCGTCACTACACACACACTATGACTAGACACTGCACAACACTACACTTGACTTGCCGAGTGTCTGAAGCTCTCCCGGAGCTCACACCAGTGAGCCACCCCGAGCCATTCCCGACTACCACTTCAACATATATGAGTCTCGACTTGCCTAAGTCAAATCTTGCTGCACCATTTTTAAGTCTGCAAAAAGGACAAAGTTCAAATCACTGGAAATGTGTCAAGACTGCCAATATGTGATACACTTTATCTGTGAGATAACATTATCAACATTATATTAATCAAGTGATTAAGTTCGCGGCGATAACTGAATCTTAGAGACTCGAGAGAAACAATCAGTTACCTAATTTGTTATAATTAAAACGCTAGAGATCAGCTGATTGCTACGGTGCCAGGCCAGACTTGACATTTTATAGCTATTTTAAGACTTACGGGCACCTGATCGGACTGACTTCAATGTCAGATGCCAAGTACGAAAATTCAAAACTCGGCTCATGTCTACTCGTAATAATTGTATGAAAAAGAGACCGTACCGCGTCGGCACCGTACTCACCGCAATCCTGACGATAAATGATGCGAAGCAGGATCTGCGCCTCCGTATTTACCGCTTTGGAGTCCCCGCGGCGACTAAACCAAGTGGCCAGTTCCCGGCCCAACGTAATCACGAATAGGATAATAGTCTCGAATGGGAGCCAACGCTTTTGCTTTGTCACTTAAACGAACACAGTACATCCCACAGATATATCGGTAACTGACCAAACGCACGGATACATTGTAATATAAATTCAATGTTATGTGGGATAATTTGCGAGACCCCTTGCTTTCGTTAATCAAATTATCGATGTATCCGGTGAAAGTCGTTTTCGTCTTCATGCGGTAATACGCGAATATGTCAAAAATGGTGTGATATAAGTTTTCGTTTTGTGGGAAGAAATCCCGTTCGAAGAATAAGATCGCACGACTGCGATATCCACGATTTGCGAGAAGTTAAGAACGCGTTTCTCTCGTCGCACACCCGTCGAACAGTCGAACAGGAAGAGCATAGACTAAATCATATCAATGAAACAGACGATCAAACAGGCCGCGTGAAATATTGTAAGTAACATAAGGTAATGAGATATTTTTTGTTGTAAATTTTTTAAACTCATGATATTATAAATTTAATATATGGAACATTTGGCGTGGGATAGCAAAATATTCCCACTATGCCCATTAAATTTTACATTGATGATTTGATTTTTAGCATACTTCGATGCTGTTAATGTTATGCAAGAAACGTTTTTTCCTAGTGTTTATTATTATTAGATTATTACAGAAAAAGAAACATGTAAATTAAATAAACCTCAACAATGGATTTGTAATATTGCAAATCTAATAGAAAACTCAGTTGCCAGCACTACATAGTAAATACAGAAGTAGGTACTAAAATTGAATATCAGTGCGCCTGATAGGTCTGTCCTCCGGAGATACATGTAACTCGTTTAAGACACAAATCAACAAATATCAATACTTTTTTTCATAAAAGATTTTATCATTTGAAATTGTTCGTAGTTCAGGGAGAAATATTGTTTAGAAATGTGATAAACACGAATAAGTTAAAAGTCGCAGCTGATGTACCTACTACCCTATCTGTACTAATTAAGACGTCTTTGATTGCTATTCGTAATGTCTTTGTTTTCCGATTACTTTATATTTAAAATGGCAACATTAAATATGTAATGTTGAAATATTATGGAGAAGCAATTATTTATTGCACTTATCGAAGCACTGGTAGAATATTTACAGATTGTCATGGATTTCCCTGGATTATTATATTTTTAGTACCTTTGCATAATATGAGTGATAATTTTCATTTTTGATTTAGATATGATTTAGGTTAAAAATACGTATATAAAAATGTGAATTCTACAACGTACTCTAGATCAATATAACAGTTTTTCTTAGTTTTCAATATTTACTCATGATTTGAATATTTGCCAAGTGTAAATACAGCTTTAGATAAAATTTAAAACCATAAAGAATGAGAACTATAAAATACTTACTATTTTGGTATTTTTTTCTTTACTTCAGCTATTTTTCGTATTGCATTTAAACACAAAATTATCATCATTGTTCAATTTCAAACGGATTATAACACAAATCCATGCCTACAATAATTGAACAAGTTTTGGATTGAAACGCCGTATATATATCCGATGATAAGTGGGTAGCTTTATTGTATGCGCTTGTAAGGGATTTTGTAAAGTCATTCAGGTTTAGAGGGGGGGGGGGGGGGGAGGTAAATGTATGTATATTAAGTGTTATTCGTGAGTTATTACTTATTACTATTCAACATAATGATATCAGAAATGAAGTAAGAAGGCAAAAATATTAATGTTATTTAATACCATTCTAGGCTTAATATTTACTTTGGGGATATGACATCCCATTTCAGCTCATCACTTCCGATATTAAAAATTTGAATACAAATGTTGGTAGTAATTTTAACGACAAACTGGTAGCACAGCTGCTTAACTGTCATTCTGACGGATTGAGCCCACAGCTGTGTCATGTTTTCGTTATTCATGTAATTTTGCAGATTGTCGCTGATAGAATTAAGAGAAACAAAAGGAATTAGCAAATTACTACGGAAGAAATTGGAGGATATGTGATTAAGTTATAATGTCTTCTTCAAAATCCGAATCCCTCAAAGGTATGAATAAGAATATAACATTGTTTACTTATACGGCTTCGAAAGTTCGAAGTGTTATCAAAAAAACATATTTATATTCATTTTACAGATACAGTGACAGTGTTAATAAATGCTGTTGGCGACAGTGAGAATTCCGTGAACAATGTTGTTATAAAATCACTGACTAAAATAGCGAATACTTATCCAAATGAAGTGATAGAAATATTTTGCGAGTTTTACACAAACACCGTGAAGATAAACCCCGCACAGCTTGGAAACATTGTAAAGTAAGTAGTTTATTGTTTATACAAATGTTGATTTATATGTTTACTTTATTACATAAAGCAGACATGTAGCAATCAAAACTAGTCACATGTTTTAGGTACTTTAGAAGTTTAGACCTAATATCTGTGTAATGATTCTTTGCTTACATCAGAAAATTTCAGCAAGTAGGTTTACTTAGGATAGAATTAAAAATAAAACCTGCTCTTGTTTTTTTTAAATGTTGTGCCCCAAAGTTGGATAGAGGAGGCCCTTAATCTGTATTGCTTTATTTTATATATCTGAAGACATACGGTTAGGATTTAGACTGTGTATTGGAGCTAGAAGACTGATTGGTGGGTGGACCTTTAATACATCAAGTTATAAATTGGTTAAATATCTGCATAACTCTTTTTCTAATAGTAAATTGGTTGAATATCCTTAACCAAAGTTATGTCAATATACTAAATAGAGAGAGATATATCTAATTTTAATAAACTGCATTATCTGCCCACCTCATTAGCATTGGTTGGGATTGATACCTACTAGAATGTATTTAAATGCATAAATTACAATGCTTAATGAACTATATAATAAATTCAACATAATTTTATTACATAACAACTTGCTATAAATATACAATGCAATTATTATATAATAATTGAGGATACTTTTCCTTAACTTGAAGATATAAATAAATGATGTAATTGAAATAATCTATTTGATATTATGATTATTAATGTTGTGCTCATTATGAGTACTCCTAATAGTTCCAGTATTAACCACAGTGCCATATGTGGGTGGCACATGAATCTATGGGAGATGACTTTGTGTAGTAGAGAATGTCGTTTGGTTGACAACGGTCTAACAACAGTGTCCTTTGTATCTACCTACTATCTCAATAAGTAACATTCACTAATCCTACTAATATTATAAATGTGAAATGTTGTATTGATGTTTGTAACTCCTTCACGCAAAAACCGCTTCACAGATTCGGATTAAATTTATCTTACATATAGTTTATTACCTTGATTAAGACATAGGCTACTTGTTATATTACTTACCTACCATACTATATATGTGGGCAAAGCTGCAGGCGACAGCTAGTAGCCCATTTTAGTAAAGGTATTTAGCATTAACATTCAACATTAAAATAGAAACTGGTTATATGGTATATGGATACACAGATATTAAATCTGCATGTGTTTAACCTTTGGTCTATAAAACCAGCTTTCAAAACTATTAAAACTGCATTTACTATACATAAAATGCACATTCTTATTTGGCCAAACTGAAATAAGAAAGAAGCAGCATTGGGTTTTTATATTTCGATCAAATGGTGAGAACTCAATCATTTGAGAAGTGAGGGTGTTAGTTAATATTAGAACACATATTTATTACCTTATTTGCTTCATGACATAAATGCATTAAAAGAGGCCTAATACATTTCTAAAAAAATTCAGATAAATTAATTAGCTTAGCAGTATTAACACTGCATTCTGTGGTAAGGAACCCAAATTCAAGTCCCGGTAGTGATGTTTGTGTGTTGACCTACATTTGTAATTTAGTTATGGCAGTTTTTATGTATTATAAATATGTATGTACCATCAACCATATAGTTATCTATATACATAGGTATCCATGACAAAAGCCTTAAATTAGATGGCCCTGTGTGATGAAGTCCAGATATTATAAACAAAGGATTAGTAGAAATAGTAGTACACAGTTGTATAGAGTGGGTTTTGGCCACCCGGGGCCAACCAGAAATTTGGCTCCCCCTATTTGGTTTATTACTGCAAGATAACATTTTTTTCCAAATCACCCCCCACTCTACGCCACTGGAAGTACAACTTATCTTTCGGGACATGCAGGCGTAGTTACCTTAATCTATAGATTTTATAGTATGTACTAAAAATACCTATTAAATTGCAGAGTTTTAGAACAAACATGTGTAAATCAAGTAAAGAGGTTGGAGCCATCAACAGCCACCAACCTAGTGACGGCTATGCTGCGAGCTATGATGGAGAATGTGACGTACGAGCCCATCGTACAGATGGGGGCATCCGCTGTATTGGTGGCTGTGGGACATGAGCATCTGGACTTGGTATGTAGAATAGAGTATACACTAACAAGTCTGTATACCTCAAGGGCTAGGCAGTGGAATAATCAATTCACCATTATCTTTTTAGATTCCATATAATTGTGAGCCTTTTGCCATAAATTAGACTTTCTTTTTTTTACCGTGGGTAATGCATTTACGCACTGCCCGCCGTCCGGGTAGACGACGGGGGTGTGTCGGACTCCACCCAGAGTGGGTGACTACTGACTAATACCACACGGGATGTTTCCGCCTCACCATCAAAGTGCCGGGGTTACGGGTACGCGTTGGCATTCTTCCGTGACCCCGGCCATAATTTAGACCTGCGTCTAAGAATTTTATAGAATATCTCAAATTACATTTTTTTTAATAAAAAAATCCCCTCCTCCTCACTCTGATCACTAGACCAAAGCAGCAGAGTACACTTAATACAGTTCTATGGGCCAAATTGGAAGAGTTGGTTGGTATGGCTGTTGCTCAAATAAATGTATAGTACCTACATATAAATATTTTCAACCCCATTCCCATGCCATAAAGATAATTAAAGGTTAGGCTACGCTAGCCAAGGTCAGTCTGTGAAAGAGTTTAATAACCGTCGGTCCTGATTATAATACGACTACAATCGTCAATTTTTGCCCTTCGATTATCGGTATAGCCCAGTAATCGGTTTGCGAGTGTCAGATACATCGCGTAATATACTGACATTCAAATGAGTAGACTTGAAGCTGACCCCTACATACCAGAAAAAGGCTCGAAAACTTAACTGTAAATATAAAAATATATTTGCAATATAAAATTGCAGCTGAATTTTGAATGTTGAGTATATTTTTTGTTGAAACGCAGTAATTTCGAATGTATATCCTCTCCGACAACATGTTGATCTTATTAAGCTTCTATAGACACTAATTACCTATAATTAAAACTTGTAGAGTCGTTATTTTTTGCTCCATATGAATTTTTATGTAATTTTTTATAAAAAATAATATGTGTAAGCGCATAATAAGTTAAGTGCAATGACTTCATCTCGCCGATCTTGTTATCATTACACAGGGTTGCCACCCGTCCGGATTTGTCCTAGTTAAGAAGGCAGGGTTTAAATTTTATAGTCAGAGCTCAATAGGTTAGGTAAGGTTTGCTATCAGTGTAACTCCCCTATTTTAAGAAACCTGAAACTGTTTTTACAACTTGCCTGTGGTACTACGATTCGGTAGGTACCATCAAGCTTATCATAGGGTAGCCATCTGTCCGTGTTTTCTCGGATGAGTCCCAGTTTAGAAGGCGTCCGGACAAAGTCCAGATGGGTTTCCATATGAAGTTCGCTGCTAAAATCATCAAAAAACGCAGTCAAAATTGCTTGTATTGTTATGAAAAATGAAAATTACCCAAAGATTTGTGACGATCCTTAGGGGAGACCTATGTTTTTTGTCCTAGTCTGCGAATTTTAGAGATGGTAACCCTACCCCTACAAATGTAAGTGATGTCAATGCCAAATGCGTCAGCTAGTTGCAACGATAGTCTGTTGAGCTTATGAATATAAGGACTTAAATTGGTGCTACTATTGCCCACTTCCTGTGTCATAGATTGGATAGGATGCAGACAAGATATTTAAATCTAGTATAGTCATATACATACATTGAATGTTTGTGCTGGGGAGTTTGTTGCGCCGCTTCTTCTTCCCAGCAAAAACACTAGGAAGCGGTGAAGGGCGGGCGTTTTTGGGGACTGTCTTTATTGTCGACGTTCAAAAAGAGCCATTTAAATTTGGCCTACTTTGAATAAATGATATTTTGACTTTTGACTTTGAATTTCATCGCGGTACATTGATATTTCGCTGTACGTAAAAAATACGAAACTTGGGGTTTAGACTATGTAATAGCAATATATCTTTTGCCATTGCCCATCCATAACCTAACCTTGGCTAGCTTAATATTTAGCTATGAAGGTATACTGATGATCGATTATGAAATCGATCACCAGTATACCTGTAATTTTATAACTTACAATATTTATGTTACAAACTCAAAAAAAACCATTACTTGTTTATCTAAGTCAAATTTGATATCAACCATGATTATAATGGTTATATTATATGTTGTTTGTATATTGTTGAATAGATAAAAGATAAATGTGTATATATACTTCATTGAAACAGCTCGAAATAGAGTGTCTTGACTCTCCATTATCAAATGATTCATTTTCTGTCTCTTGTATATTATAGTATATTGATTATGAATTTGTTTGTTTTCAATACAAACAACATGGTTAAGGGCCCATGTCTTTTATGCTCATCAATATTTTGCAAATTACAACTGTTATTTTTTATTCTTTTGTGTTATTAAGGGATTCTTACAAATTATATATAGACAATCGTAAAACAGAATTATATTCCTTCAATTATAGAAATCTACATATGCACCCACTAAGTTAACTTAAACTAAATTAGAATTGAAGTGAGATTTCGAGGGTAAATTAGATAGTTGAACAAAATAATATTATTTTACGACCATGTAAATTTTTTATAACATTTTTTTGGTCAAACCAGTAAATTATAGATTTATAAATTGATAGAGTATTCCTTCATTGTACACCAATGGGACAAAATGGAATATGCAAAGTAAACAAAAGTAAAATTGGCGGTCTTATCGCTAAAAGCGAAAAGTATCTTCCGGAGAACCATAAAGTTAAACGTACATACTACATTTTCTTTTTCTAATTCCTCAGGTACTTCGGTCTCTGATCAACCAGCTGTCTCCAGCTTCAGTTCCACACTACACAATAGCACATACCTTAGGCACGCTGGCCGCCGTCAACACGCATGGTGTAGTACCCCATATTAAGGAGATTCTCAGCAAAATGCTGCCTCTACTCTCATTGATCAAGGCTGATGGATTGAAGCAAGCTTTTGCTTATGGTAAGACCTCTTTTTAGTACAACGCTTACACTATCATTTTTAACCGACTTTAAAAATAGAAGGAGATGTTTAATTCGATTGTATTTTTTTCAGTTTTTGTTACCATCATAACTTTTTTTTCAGTTTTTGCTACCCGTGTGGTCCCATTTTAATTTGGTCCAGTTCTGACATTTTTTTGACAAAATTGCGGTGAGGTGGTGAGGGAGGAATGCCACTCCATACCTTTAATATAGCTATCTCTCTCCCACAACCTAAAGATGCGCGTTGATACTGTGTATTACAACCTCGGAATTGGGACGCAGTCACAACATAGCTGGCTTATTATCGTCCCAAAAAATCATTTCAAAAATAGACACGTACATTTATCTCATATTATGAATAAGATTTTGAGTTATGATGTCTCGCAAGTGAAAGTACCTATATTTCATTGAAATAGCACTGCAAATATTCTATGGTTTTTTTTTATTTATATTTATTTGCAAACCAAGTGTACATATACATAGATCTTATACAACTAGTGGAACTTGTGACTTAGTAGCCTTTTTCAGGCATTGCAAATTTGCTGGAGGATACTTATTATAAATTTCACTGAAATTATTGTTTAGATACAAAATAAATTATATAATTATAATACGTTCATTTTCGTTATTTAGTTATTTCCGTTATTTATATAATATGTAATCATGTCTATTTGCGATAAATTTCCGTAAACATTTCATACTTGCCATATTTTCGTTACTCGTTATCGATTCAAAATAGCAAAATTAATAATGCAGAACCTCCCTCAGCCAGACACTGCCATCGTAATTAAAATATATGCGATTATTGCTTGATTTATACATATATGCGATCGATATTGTTGTTATAACAACTGCACGAACGACGTAAATAACAGATGTCTCGTTTATTATCTCTTGCCAATATATTTTCGCTCAAACTACAAGGTTGTGATGACAGTTTATTATCCATATCGGTTTAAAATTACGTACTATTGTGTTTGCAAGATTAAATGATCCAAATGAAGCATGTGGAATTCGAATTAAATTCCTTTTATGTCGTTATCAAAATCTTCTTTAACATCATGACAAGTAACTTTAAGTTTTGGCAATACCGATACAATCAATTTCCAAAATGGACCTTTCCATCCCTACCTTATTTCAGCAAAGACTTCACCACAGTACAAAATAAACTGTGCCATGCTTAGTAAATATATTTTTCTTTTCAGCTTTCGGCTATTTCGCAGTCGCCGTATCTGAGCAAATAGGCGATAATGTAGAAAACGACAACATAACATCTATCAAAGACAATTTTGTCACAGAATTTACCATAATATTTGACGTCCTATACAATCAGTGGCTCGCATCTCACGAGCCTAAAGTAACAGAGTCAGTTCTGGAAGCTTTGGGGCCTATCACGAGACTCATTTCAGAACGGCAGTTCAACGAAACTGTGAACAAGTTCGTGCTATCATTGCTGTCTCTGTATCGCAAACCAGCAATCAATTTCTACTACATAAGTCAGTGTATATCGTACTTATTGTCACCGTCTCCACTAAATCCGAAACTGAGCTTAAATGACAGCGTTATAAACTCTATAAACCACGTGTTGTTCAATTTGGTTCTCTTAGAACCTGATTATGACCAGCCTCAGACTGTCAAGAATCATTTTGAAGTGCTTAGATGCTTTGACCATATGGCTGGACAGTTTCCAGATCAAACCATTGAAAGTCTACTACATCAGTGTAAAAACAATCAAGAGAAGGACAGAATGAAGGCTGTAATAATCCTCACTCATTTAACCACGTCTTCTCAAGTTTTTGTAGAAAATTACGCAGCAAAATTTGTTACATTGCTGAAAGTAATGACTGTGATGGAACAAGGAGTGAAAATGAAGAAGTTGCTAGTGAAATCTATTGTAGGGCTAGTGTATAGGAATTGTATATCGACACCCGAAGATTTCACGATGGTGGAGTTTATTATAAAACATTGCGGTTACGAAGCACCAGCAAATGCTTCTAAACACGACGTTTTGGATTTGCACGACACATGCAAAAGCTCTTTGATCCTCATGTGCAACACAGTAACAAGCATTAGAACCCAATTACGCAACTTGCTACTCATAGCATTGACTGGGGAAGAATTCACAGCTTCAATGGCGACAGTATGCCATTGTCTCACTTCGCTCCTCCAGAATAACTCCGATGTGATTGCTGAAGGACAATCAGACAAGGAAATCGAAATGAAATGCTCTCCTGACCTAGTCTTTGTTAGGTGCTTAACACATGTGGTAGACCCAGACCAAGTCGAGAGAAACAAGAACATACTCGTTTTCCTTGAAGAATATTCTGGGGATGTACATAAGAATCTGAAAAATTCATGGACTGTAGAAATCCAGAGGCTACTGAAGTTTGTCGAGACTTGTGAATCGAATGAGCAGTGGCATAGCATGCTGCTGGACCTCTTGGTGTCGGCTGTCGAACAGGTGAACAGTAACAAATGGGTGGAATTTATTGCTACGTTGATATCTCAGCAGGTTATTTCCAAGAAACAATCCCCAATGATAAAAGGCATCTCCTTACAATATTTAGCGGTACTGTCCTGTCACATGTCTAATGCTGCAGTCGTTGAAAATATCTTAAAGATAATATTACTTGCATTGAAGTCAATACCAATGGAAAGCAGTAATTACGTCAGCAAAGCCGTCGGAATCGCTTCGAGGCAGCACGGAGAATTTATTTTGAATGAATTGGATGCGATTTACAAAGAGAATGAGTCTAAAAGGAGCAGTAAGATACTCAATTTCTTGTCCGCGAGACATTCCAAATCAGAGGCAGAGTTGGGTGTCGTTAGGTACGCAGTCATCACGTGTTATGGCAAGGTAGCGGTTGACTGCTTAGATGTCCATGTCTTAGCAAGACTAGGGGATAACGTGACCTCTATTCTCTACGATATATTAAAGTCGAGCCCTCCTTTTGACCTGTGCAAAGCGAGTGTAACAACTCTCTACGAGATTAGTAAAGCCTTGCATCCGGCAGCACATCACAATGTTGTACTTAGAAACCGCTGGCAACTGCTCAATGCAGTCCTTGAACAGATATACAATTCTAATCTGGATAAACGTAATGTAGAACTGTACCCGATCATTGTCAAGGCTTCTAAAGCGCTCACTAAACTTCAAAAAGGAATTCTACCTGAAGAAAGAAATACAATACTTAGGGTCCTATTTAGCAGTATCTTTGGGGAGCTCTCTTCATTCAAAAGAAAGTATGAAATCGAAGACAACGGTGACAAAAACGACAATTTGGCTAAAACTTTGAACGACAGTTTAGCTCTTCTACATCAGTTGATCAAAGAGCTGATCATCCAGTCCACATGTTTAAGTACCATCGATGATCTAATCAACTTATTGATCGAATGGATTCGTCACGATAATGACGAAATTCGAACCGCATCGGTCATGATCTTACAAGTAATCTTCGATACGTACATCAAGAATGTAAAGTTGAATTATGAAACTCCGAGCAAATTTGGCCAGATGGGTTACTTATTGGGGCTAATAATTCCTGGCATCGCAGATACTAACTTCCCAGTCCGATTGACGACCATAGATTGTATCAAAGTGATAATCCAGATCCAGGACTTATACGAGGGGCATGTTATTGGACCTGATGATGAATGCATGTCCAATCTTGGACACTTGCAAAACAACATCTTGACGAATGACCTAAACATGATCAGTGATTATTGCGTGGCTCTTTGTGATGCGATATCACCGAAGATTCCTCATCATCACAACATGCAGTTCATCGAAAGCCTGCTTGAAGGGTTTGACGACCAAGAGTTGAGGAGTGTAGGCGTCAGCTCGATCTTAGATGCTTACTTCACGAAGAAGGGTCAGGATTTGTATCAGAGTATTGAGAGGATCGTGGAAGTGATGCTGTTGACGATGGAGCAGGTTGGTGTGGAGGCTCAGCAGAAGTTGATGAAGCCGATGACGTCACTGACGCGTCATCACTCGAACTCCGTGACCGCTGTCCTCTTGGCTCAGAAGTTGCCGTTGAAACAGTGAGTACTTATAATTATTGATCTTTAAGGCGTTTTTTAAACTATTAAATTGACGATTTTTATGATATTCGGCTTAAATCGTATGGTCTACTGATATTTGTTCCGGGTATGTATGTATGTGTGAGATATTTCATGTTTGTAATCACATTCGCAATACAGGACATGGTCCCGGTGTCAAGCAACGCTCCAAAAAATTATAGATAAAAAATAAGCGACCTACATTAGTTTCAATAGAAATGTCATTATAAATCGAACTTTATACTTTAACCCTGTTTATTTAGGGTCAGTATCATCAGTCTTTTTTTTTCAATACCTTTCTAGGACTTCTGAAACTCTGTTTAAATATAAACATTATGTATAACTCGACAAATAATCATCAGCTAAGTTACCCAAAGTTAAATCCTGACGTTTTAGGAATGTGTTGGCTTGTTGGCGAAGCCTCGCCCGCGATGAAGGTCTGTCCACCGCCATTACCGACAACTTCCTGAGGCTGATGACGTCGGTGGAGCTGTACGAAGACCCTTACCACATCACGGAACACCACATTGCTGCTCTTCAACCCTTAACTGTAAGCTTTTTAAAAATACAAACACCATCAATTATTATTATCACGTACTTGTTTTCTGCGAACTAGTCTGAGGTCGCTTTTTAGTGTTTATCAACTTCTACTCATTTACTGCTCCTTAATTGGGTATATTTTTCTCTTGAGAAGGATTAAGCTATATAGCTACAGAGGAACTGCAAGCGTAGCGGTGCAGTGCAGATCGGCACACTTCAAACATCGTCAGGAACATCTCTCAGACATCGGGATTTTTTAATTCATGATCACACCCTAGGCTAACACAGCTTACAGCATTTTTATGTTAGAAGATCTAATCTTTAAAAAAAAAAGTGTAGAATCCTTTATTACGTTTCTCCAGACTACTATTGAGCAAAAGCCAAATAACTACAAAAAGTAAAGGCCTATTTGACGATTTTGCCACTTACAATCCTGAACATGTCTCAAACATTTTCAGCTCATAAGTGCACTGGGAGAGATGCTGCAAGAAGACACAATGAAACCAATTTGTGTGGCGAAGTTCTCCGATCTATTCTCAGTTCTGTACACGACGCTCGCTTGCTACATCGACGCGGAGTCGCCCGCGTACTCCCCGCCTTCCAATAAGAATCAGGAGCGGTTCGGATTTGTGCCCAATAGAGATGCCATCAAGCTTTCACCGGGAAAGATCACAGTGCAGACCTTCAATGCGTTTTTGGAGCAAGCGGACTGTCATAAGGTGAGTTGTAATGTTTTTTCTTTAGAGAATATTTGTCTGTGCGTGCCTTTTTATTACTATGTTTTGATTAACTCGTTTTTTTGTGTCAAGATTTGAGGTAAAGATTGGTACGTTTATTGAAATAAATTTGAATCTTTTGTAATGACATAAGATGTTCCTGCGTTTCATAGCAATATCAGTACCAACAATTCTTTTTTTTTACCAACTATATAGATGTTTTGTCATTTCCAATCGAAGATTATTTTAATAAGTACATGAAAATGCAAGAAATTGTTTGGCAGTTCGTTGCGCTCTTCTGCTTAACTTGAACCGAAAAGTTGCGATATTTTTTAATCACCGTCCAATATAATAACCACCTTAAACAAATAGCTTTTGGGTCTATTCAATTCCGTTTTCGAAATGCGTTATGCTACTTTGTAGGTCCGAGAAGCATGCTCATTATGCCTGAGCATCGAGCACGGCGACTCGTCGATGACGTTGCTGGAGCTGGCGCCGATCCTGAGCGGCGCGCTGTCCCGCGCGTGCCCGCGGCGGCTGGCGCGGCTGGCGGGCCGCGTGGCGCAGTACGCGCGCTGCCCGCTGCCGCCGCAGCGCTGTGCCGCGCTCGCGCTGCTAGCCGACCTGCTCAACTACAGGTAGGTGACGGGATATTGAAAACAGAAAAGATTTGTACCAAAATATTTAAAAAAAAGGAGTTTTTCCCCGTTTTCTAGCAGTAATAACATCAGCCTCAATATCTTTTTTTGGCATTTTACTTTATTCCTATTGTATGTAATACATAAAACTGAAATCAAATACACACTAATTTCACCCTAATACTAAGACAATACCTACCTACATACAACAATACCTGCCTAATAATGTACTTTTCACATCAAATATAATGTCTTTTTTATACCACAAAGGTGTCAAACGTCCGCCTGATGATAAGCGGTAACCGTAACTAATAGACATTTGCAATATCAGAACTGTTACTCGTGCGTTTCTTACCCTATCAAATTTTATGTAGTTTTTTCATACATTTACATTTTAAACGAAACCAACTAATATCTGCCACTTTTTCTGCATAAGGCTCACCGAGAGAACTGGGCATAAATACACTATAAGTTCAAAAGTACTAATATTATACGCCTAATTGAAATAAAACATTGGTTTTTATATCGTTTCGTTTCTTCCAGATGTAATGACAACCCGGTATTAATAGAGACTGTACTAGCTACTCTGAACACTGGTTGGAAGGACGAGAACGACCGCGTCCGGGCGACCTGCCTCCGAGGCGCCGCTAACATTGCCCAGCTGAAGCCGGAACATCGCAACCACGCGCTACCTGCTGTGCTAGCCGCTCTTAGTCAAGGCGTAGACGCACAGAAGACACAGTAAGTGAAAAATAAAATACAAATAATCTGTATGCCATAGGCTGTGTTACGCGGAACCAATGTGTATAGCCTACAGATTGATGTTATCGGTATGTATATGTGATTTTGTGGATGTAAATGCTCCGAAGATTCAGAACAGCTGTTTTTGCAATTCCCACTTAACCGATTCGTTACGACGCACGGTTCCAAAACTCCTTGCTTAATATTTCGTTTCAAGCGCCGTAGAAGTTGATGACACATAGTGTAAAAAAATAACACTTATTATATATTTTTCGCGCAGCGTGGAAAGGCCTCCGGCAAGATGGACCGACGACCTGGTTAAGGTCGCTGGAATGCGCTGGATGCAGGTGCCCCAAAACCAGTGGTTGTGGAAATATTTGGGGGAGGCTTATGTCCAGCTGTGGACGTCATCTAGTTGATATGATGATACATTTAAAAAAAAAAATTGCCACAAATAAAAAAAATCGATGGCACGCCATAGCGTGTTATCCGCAGCGAACCGGTTAAAGGGGTTGCAACAAGAACTAAAATTAGAAAACCATTCCCCAGATCTCCATCAGACAACGTACCGTTAGCCGCCATCCAAGGCCTAAGCCGTCTTCTAACAGAGCTCGACAAATTAGACCAGGAGTACGACAGGGAATTGCTCTCGATATCCCAAAAGATACGTCCGTTCATGAACACGGAGTGTGCACAACTGCGCGAGAACTCCATCAAACTGTTCGGCATCATCGTCGGGAGGGTAAAGTCAGATGCGCTGGTTGACCAGGCCGTCAGCTCTCTGCCTTGCTTCTTACTGCACTTGTGTGATAATAACCCCAATGTTGTCAGGGTAAGTGGACTTGTTTTAGATTTCAATTGAGTATTTGGAAAATATTGTTTAAGTAACTGAGAAATGTTAGTTTCTATTCGTTTTTGAATTTTGAGCATAAGGTATCTTCAAAATTAATCATCTTCTAATTTTACGTTTCGAATTAAGAGGTATTCGCTATTTCCTATTCGACATAACCTAGAGTTTATTGTTGTAGTCCTTGTCCACTCAAATGGTATTTTTTTAGTAATACCTTAGGAATTTGTAAAGGGTGTTTTTGGGGACTGCCTTTATTATCGACGCTCATAAAGAGCCCACATAATTTTGCCAACTTTATGTACTAAAATGGAAACCAGTCTTTTAGCTTACCTTACCCTATTTCCGTTCCACAGGCCAGCAAATTCACTTTAAAACAAGTGTTCAAAACATTCAACGTGAAGAAGTCCAACGACCTCGTGCAGACGCATCTCCTGGAGGAAGGCAGGCTGTACCTGGACGAGTTCCTGTCGGCGCTGCTGCGGCAGCTGGCTGACGAGATGCCCTCCAGCGTAGTGCGCTGTCTGCAGACTGCCGTCAACTACCTGCACTGCGCCAGGGAGGAGATCAAACCGCATCCACCGCTGTTACTTGGTAAGCTCCAAGAAGACAGAAAAAAAAACCTTAAAGAGGACAAGGAATCGAAATATTGTGCTTACTGTGCCAGGGAGGTCAATATCTCTCTTCTATGATATCCTGCTAAGCAGTAGAATTTTAGCTGTGATAACCTAGTGTGATCAATGGACTGTGAAGGTGCTTCGTTCGAACCCAAGGCACGCACCACTAGAAGTTGCGTGCTTATTTTATTGCTCAAACGGTGAAGGAAAAATGAGGAATCATGCATGCCATGTGGCATGTGAAGTCTGCCAACCTGCAATAGGCCAGCGTGGTGGACTATCCCAAAACCTTTCTTTAAGGTTTTGGGAACCTTAACCTTTCCCAAATGAGAGGAGACCCGTTCCCAGCAGTGAGGCATTCATTGGGTTGATGATGACTTATTTAATGATATAGTATGTGGTGGTATACTGTCCTATCGTTAACCAATAAATAATACCTGTCCATTTTCTTCTAGGACTTCTTTACGCAGAACTGCACCGCATTCGCGAGAAGAATCCAGAAGAGACTGAACTCGATCCCGACATCACGAGGACGGCTCGCACCCGTCTGCTGCAGCTGATCAAGGACCCGAATCCCCTGGTGCGGCAGAACTCCGCTATGGCACTCGCGAACATATGCCTTGTGAACGCCATGGACGGATGACCGCAGACCGCCTGGATCGAAGTGGAACGCAGGTACCGCTTCTTGTTTGATTTCCAACGTAAACCTTAGCTTCAACTGTTTTGAAATATGGCGCCAAATCGAAATTATACATTTTCTGTATTAGTAGACAGTTATGTGTGTATTCGTTAGTCTTCTATATTGTCAATAAGTCTAATTATTCAATATTTGTTCTTTTATATGAATTTAATAAAATCTATTCTTCTTTGTTTTCAAATCTTGATGGAATAAGAAATACGTATGTGGACTAGTCCATTTTGGGAGTGTCACTAGAACCATCTAAGATGATTGTATAGTTAGGCTAACTTATCTGACCCAGTGACCATAATTAGAACTAATATCGCTTTGAATGTTGCCATTTTATTTGATTTAATTTGGGTGTCAGTTTTGTTAGTTTTTTTTTTCATTTTTATTTTTTATTAGCTGTATTCTGCCACGGTTTGCTGCCAATATTTGAAGCAGGTTATATATGAGCTTAATTGACGCAGACCCGTTTTGAGTTTTTGAAGTTTACACAAACCTACTTACCATTTATATATTTATACATTATTCAATCAAGCTGAACCATTTAAATACATTTTATTTCTGGTTATTTTTTTGAAACGGATAAAAAAAAACTTAAGAAATTTGGTAGTAATTTTAATTTTGGCAATGGCAACAGTAAAAGCGACAGTGGCGACGCCAATAACGGGTCAGATAAGTTAGATATTGACTAGAATTGTAAATCTATTAGCTCGAAAGGTCTTTGACCCTAATGGTATTGGCTCGAAGTGCCTCAAAATGACAGAACGTCACATAAGTAACACTAAGAAAAAAATAAGTCTTTAATAATAATAATAATTGTTAACTGTCTCATGTGTCTTAATGTTTTCATGTAAAAAAAAAGAAATGTTATAATAAGTTCGTCTGTTTTTGTCGTAAACTTATCTATAATAATTAATCATTTCATTGGACTTACATTAAGAGACTGATAATAATATAAACAGTCAAAAAATAAATAAAACTATTGGAAAAGTGTATTTGTATAATTCGTACTGTGTTGTTTAATATTTTGTGTTTTAAGTAATCTTGTTCAAGTACTTGGATGTTAAAGTCTATATAACATAAGAGTAAATAACAAATGTCGCTTTAAAGTATTATTCAGTGTAGTTTACTTGAATTATACTTTGAGAGAAAAAACCCGTAGCTTCAAGAACCATCTTCAAGTGGAAAACAGATATTGAAACGTTAACTAACTGATTTCTTACATTTACTCGAATAGTATAATGTAACCTGAAATAAAACTACTATTTACGGTTTTTATGAGCTTGTTCTGTGTAAATTAGATTGTTTTTTTTTATGGTGATAAGGGGGCAAACGAGCAGGCGACCGCCCATAGACATTTGCAACACCAGCGGCTTGCAAATGCGTTGCCAAACCCCTTAGAAGCCGTTCAGGTTTCTTAAAATAAGGAGTTATTGAATTGACAGCAAATGGAATTCCCATGCTGTCAGATTAGTCACTCCCCCAATGAGCTCTGGTAACCTTACTCACTCGCAGAAAGACAACTACTGTTGATTCACTGCGGTCTTCTGTAAGGCGGAGGACTTCCCCAGTCGGGCAGCTCAATTTGAGCGAGAAATCTCGCTATGCCCTACCTCCTACAATTATTAATACCTAACCAAAATGTAGAATATAACTGTTAGTAATTATAACATCAAGACAACCAACACATCAGTCTACCCATGACCATCCATGGTGAAAAGATGCGAAACTTTAAAATTAAATTATTTCTATATACCGCATTAAATCCGTAAACAGTAGTTTTATTTAAAAAGATAACTTGATCAAGATTTCTCCTATAACATAGTCAGTGTTAAAGTTAATACATGTGATATTAATTTTGTTTAAGTTTTAATTGTAAGATGTAGTTGGGCTAACCTATTTAGTTTATTTTAACTTTTAACTTCTGTATATTAGTTACATTCAAAGATCTATGAGCATACAAATATTGTTCGATACGTAAGAAAAATAATAAAGGTGTAATTTGCTTGCAATAGCGCAAATATTCTTCTAATAATAACAAAACGCTAGTGATGTATCAACCAGTAGGTTATTAAAGGAAGGAGATCCGATGTCAATGTGGACTCGCTTTTACTTTATATTCTGTGGTCAGAGTTCTGCGCTCTGATTGGTCGGAGGGCTCAAAGCGGGCCAATTGCAGCGTTGCAAGTAATAAGCTCAACGAACACTTTGACGTTTAAATTGTCAAACTCATACGGATCTCAGGTCACATGATTTCCAGTAAATATTTTTTGCCAATGATGAACTTGGTACCCAAGTTCATCACAGTAGACCACATAAATTAGTACTATCAATTGCTTTTGTCTGATTACTTGTTTGATCCATAATTATTAAAGAAATAAAATGAAAATATTATTTTCCTTGGTTGATAAAGAATAGTACTTACTACATTTTCTTTAGTGATTTTAAATTGTGCATGTACTACATTCATAAATATACTGATAATAAATTGATAATGAAGCTGATGAAATCAAATTGAAGTTAAATTTATGTTAAGATATTATTTTCATGTTTTTTTAATGCTATAGATAATTTTCCACAATGCTTACAAATGATATGATTATGCACAGAAGTTTCATAGCTTAAGATTTTTTGTCCTAGTATAGATTTTTAAATGTTTGTGTTTTTTTTTTGAAAACTTTATTTTTAAATAAACAAAAAAGTCATTCGCAGATCAATTTATTTACAATGAAATAAATAAAGCTACAAGCATTTCATATTTATATACGCCTTATAAAATATAAATAAAAAATACCATCTAAAATAAAATATTGTATTAAAAATATAAAATGTTTAGTCAAATTAGGATTTCCATGTTTATAAGCTGTTTTTATTGGGCCCTGATATATAAAGTACTAGTTTTACCCTGCTACGCTTCGCCGTGGAACATTGAGGTTAAAGATAAAAAAAACCTTTGAACCGGGTTGTATACTGTGTCAAAATTTGAACTCAATAAGTGCAGAACTTTTCGAGATTTTGAAGCTTACACAAACCAACTTAAAATGTTTTTAGGTATATAAATAGATTGCACAGCAAAGTTTCAGTTCAAAAAGTTTTAAGCTGTCTTTTTTGCATTCCATTTTTAATGGCCCATAATTTAATGGACCCTTTATAATCTATACAAATATTTCAAGACATAAAATCTTTTTCAGCTGAAACTTCGTACTCGAATTATTGTAACCATTTGCGTATTTGTTCTTGTTCAAACAAATATAACATGACCCTCTTTCATAGTGATTAACCGCTGCCTTGCTATCGAAATTATATTTAGGTGCAGAAGTAATAATAATGATGTTATTATACTTATACTAATGAAAGGAAAAAATAAGTCACATATTTGTAGATCTTGATGACTGATCCTCAGTAGACCATAATTCGAACTTCAACTTCGATAAAATGCATGTAATGTCTTATGATTATGTCAATAGCAATATTTGTTTGAAATTGGTAGCATAATACAATTGACAAAATAATAATTATTATCATATCATATTTACACGATATTGAGCACAATTTTAATACATCTTTTAAAAATTAATCATTGACAGCACAAAATGTGCAATACTATCAATAATATCGATAGTTGAAGTTCTATTAATATTGGGTTTATCGAGAAGCATTCATTGGATTGTGATAATAACATCTTTGATTACATAACAATAAAGTTTTGTTAAAATAGTCTATTCTGCACCGAAATATAATTTTAATACAATATATATATGTAGTTACGATACAACTAATGTTATATTTTTTAGTTTGACAATAAATAAAGCTACGTTGAAGTCAATTGCATTTTCTTTTCTTCGTTGCATCTCTAATGGCTGTATTCTCGCAAACCGCACAACTGGAGAAAGATATTTTTTTGGGATATATTTTTTTGCGATAACGACACTCTGTTACAAACAAATAGTAAATCCAGAAAGAAAATGGCATAAGTAAAGTACCGATATTTAGGAATGAAAGCTGAATTAATACATCGTAAAAAAATGGTATGACTAAGAGGTTTAGGTACCTACTCGACGGCGTGTGAAGTCTACCAACACTAATTTATGGTTTTCACTATTTATCACTTTAGAAACAAAATAGATAGAAATATTTCATAGACTTCTCCGACGAAGAAATAAATCTACTTACTACGGATTTTAGCATCATATATTTTGATTATTTAATCTGTGACCAAGGGGCGCATAGTTTTATTTCACTGTCTAATATTCGCGTTAGTGTAAGAAATGAGTATACACAAAGTGATATATAGGTACTTACTAGGGGTCCGGTCTGGTAAGCCAGAAAATTTTGGTTGGCTCAGTATGGGACCTTAACTGCTTTCTGTCCCATGAGAAGGAGTCTATGCGCCACTCCGGAGACACGTAGGGCTCTAACAAAGGCTCCAATGCCAGCTAGAATAAGATGATTATATGAATATAACTTTTATATAGATGTTGGACATTTGAAAGATGCGTTTGAGTCGCCAAATAATTGATAACATTTTATTCATTGGCAAACAAGTTTAATGCCTTCCAAACCGTAGCCTAAAGACTAGAACCATCGTGAATTATATTTATTTACCTATTCAATTCATATTAACAAATAAAGTAAAGAACGGCAATGTATAACTCACACAATCATTTCTGTTTCGACATTTGCTCCTTACCTTTCTCCTATAAAATCCTATCCCGGTATTCGGCAAGTCGTGAATCGGCCAACCAATTTTACCTTCCAACATTTTGCGGCGACTTAATGTCGGATGTCGTGTTGTTACGTTTGTAATTGTATCGGCAAATATTTTCTCCTGCTATCCATTGCTGAGCCATACTGCATATGTATATTTATGGGGTATTATGTAACCTAATTCTATTCTATTCTAAACCTTACCGGGTTACTTGGCGCGTATACTTCAGATAGCGGGGCTCTGATACCAGACTGGCGACGTTTCACAGCTTCCCTTAACGCTCTCTCCTTTTCCGATATGTATATTTGGTCAATCAACATTTGACGTTCCCTAGGCAAGAGTAAAGGATATAAATATGGCGATTTAAATATTCATAATCAAGAAATTTGCTGTCGCACTGCTAAAGTGAGCTCTTCGAGTCAGGCTACCCACCATTCGGTGGTCTAGTAGGTTGTCACCTACAAGGGGTTTACAGACATCAAAAGCAGTCGAGAAAAACCGCCAGGCAGGCAGCTCTCTGCTCCCACACCTATCTGTTGCTAGTTTAGACCAGATATTGGATTTTTTATAGGTCCCCGGAGATGCTACAAAGTAAATCTAGCAGGTAGGTAATTAAAAACAGTGTCTACAGATTCTTGCGCTTTGCAACAATTAACATACGGTTCTTTGATGATGTCCAAATCGACTGCTGGCGTCATGATAACTTTAGGACGAGTCCTTTGGACTTCTTCACGATCAAGGTCAAGTGGTCGTTCCTGCAACACGTGATGGTGTTATCGTGATGAATTTAGGTGATTAATTTAATGAACGTGTGGTTTTGTTGCTATTATCGTCTAGCCGGTGAGCTCCGGGAGGATCTGAGAAAGAGTATGCGTGTATAATTCTATATATACATACTATGGTTGCAGTGACGTAATTATAACCATTAAGATCCATGGCATTGTATAGGGTCCCTTTACGAGGGCGCCTTGAAACCCTTTCTCACCCTTAAAGAAACTAAACGAATAATGTAGTTCATATTTCGCTGCTACTGAGTATTTTCTTATTGACATTAATATTAATATATCCAGATATTATAACACAGCGCCCTCTAGTTCCGAGCTTAGCAACGAGGCGTGTATTACGGATACTATATTTTTTTGTAAATACATACATATTATACATAAATACATCAATGACTCTGATACAAATGTTGATGCTTATCACACAAACATTTCTCCCTACCGGGATTCGAATTCTGGAACCATATCATAGCAGGCAGCGTTCACTACCGCTGAGCTAAATACCTAATAACACTGCTCGAGCTTCACGTGGAAATCGAACCAAAGACTTGCCTGGGACCTCTAGACCAATCATCAAGTTTTGTATATTATTCTTTCTTATGCAACTATAATGAAGTCACTTTTCGCTAATTAATTATTAAATTAATACGTTTAATTTAGAAAAATAGATACAACACTTACGTGACGTTTTTGTATGATGTTAGGATTGGTTTGTAGTATCGGTTTAGGGCTATGATACACATCAAACGGAATACTCGGATCACTCCATGCAGTCATAGCATGTAGGTCCTTTAATGGAACGAATTTGGGTCTTATTGGAGGCCTTTTCTCCCTATATGTAGATTCGACTGAGGGCTTCAGTTCAACATGCCGGTAATCTGTTTTATAAGTGGTTTCATAACTAAAAAGTAAGGAATCAGTACGTTTCGTGATTTCCATTACAAAAAAATATGTTCTACGAAAAATAAATCAATATCGTATCAAATATAAATAAAATTACATAAAACGCTCATGCTCAAAAATAAAGTGATGTCAAATTCTGTCATACTTTTTAATTATTTTTTTAAACTTATTATCCTTATTGATGTCATAAAACAAAATAAATAGGTTGATCATAATATATTTATAATCGACTATAAGCTATTCTTATTGATCGAGTTTATCTGAGCAGCAAAAACTATTCAGTCAAATATTTGACTACCTTTTATTGCCCGCAGCTTGTTTTCTTACGGTGTTTTCCTTCACCGTTTCAGCAATGATCTTAAAACTAAGCACTAAACTTCGTAGTCACTGCCTTGGGGGCGAACTTAAGTCTCACATTTCACTGAAAGAAAGAAAAAAAAAATCTTCTTCTTCTTCTTTCTTTCTTTCTTTTCTTTCTTTAAATACTAGAATGCCGTCAATCTATAGGTACTAATATTATAAAGCTGAAGTTTGTTTGTTTGTTTGAATGCGCTAATCTCAGGAACTACTGGTTGGAATTGTACAATTCTTTTTGTGTTAGATAGTCCATTTATCGAGGAAGGTTATGGGTTATATACTATGACCAATGGGACCGTAACATAAATTAATAATTTGAATTATTATAGACAACGGGTCTAGATCGTGTAATTTTATTGAGGTATAAATACCTTTTTAACTCGACGATATATATATGTACTCTGTGACCCGACGTTTTGGCTGACTTGCATCAAGCCGTGGTCACGGGAAGACTGTTGACAGCTCGGCGGCGCCTTCGTGACGTGCGGGCGTTTTCCACTACCCTCACTTGATTTTTATCAACATTAGTCGTATTGTCGGTACTTCTACACACTACACTAACGATATCCCTACACTGACTGACCGCGTCAACGTGACGACGCCTGCATTTACTGATGACAGGATTCCAAGCTGAAGGCAATCGGTATCCATCTTCCCGGTTGAAATTCTTATACTTTCTTATATTTTTTTATAAATGAATAATGTTGCAAAAAAACTAGGAAAATTCATTACTTGAAGATGCGCGGGTCAGCCAGTATATTATAAAATAATGAACTCAAATAAAAATCACTTGGGTGTCATTACCATTTTATTTGCAACTTAAACAAAACGTCAAATCTAAAATTAAATCATAAAGAAAACGACATAATAATAATAATATCTATAAAACTACGTAAAATGTTTTCATATCGTCCGACATTCACGAGTCCGATTTTAAGCTGCCCAGATCATTTAAATTATATTACTATAAAATAAATGCAACAGTATCAATCACAATCAACGCATGTAAATAAATCATAAGTATTATACCTGATATTATAAGAAATATTGAAAACAAATATTCCCCAACCTCGCCTACCATATTAGATTAATATCAAAATAGCTTTTTTTTTTTTTTTGGCTACAGATGTTAATTTGCACCAGGATCTTTGTGTTAACTCTGCTTAGTTGTTAAAGCAGTTTTGTTTTCAATTATGCAGTCTATCCACGCCGTCCAGCCTTCATCTGGCACTGGAGTTTTCTGTTCATTTCCACTAGCTCTGTGTCCCTACAGGGTCGGCAACTGTAGAAACAATACAAGAAAAAAAACTTAGTCGATTTAAGACTCATAGTGTTTCTTGCACCAAAGTCGGTGGAACAAGAAACACTATGAAAGTTTAACTTGGAAATTAGATATGTACTTTATTGTAGATCGAACATAATAGGTATAATATTGTATTTAAGCAATATTTTTTTTTTTTTTTTTTTTTAAGTTAGGTGACCAACATCACGAAAGGTTCAAGTAATTTTGAAAAAATAATAAAAGATCTTGAAAAATACATGAAAAATATGCTATAAGTACCTAGGTAATTTTCTTCACACATTTTTTTTCAGAAAAACAACCTAAATAAAATGGTTTAAGTGACCTACTTAACATAACTATTTTATGAAGACTAGACTTAGACTTCATCATCATCATCATACCATTAACGTCCCACTGCTGGGCACAGGTCTCCTCTCATTTGAGAGGGATTACGCTATAGTCCACCACGCTAGCCTACTGCGGGTTGGCAGATTCGACATGCCATCGAGACAAATCTCTCAAGCATGCAGGTTTCCTCACGATGTTTTCCTTCACCGTTTGAGCTTGTGATAAATACATATAGATTTACGGTGGTAGTTCTTGTCGCAGCCAAAATTCCTTGGTGGGGTCACAGGAAGCCCTCAGCTGCTTACGATCCCACGAGATGGACTCCATCCTCCACTCTGGTGCCACGTACGGGAGTTGAAGTGGGGGCAACTTAACCTGAGGAATTGGAAGATACACGCGGTTACTTATCTATTTGAATAAAAAAATAATGCATTTTAATTGAAGAAATCTTCTACAATTTGTAAAATAATATTTATTGTCTACGTTTTTTTATTTAAAAGAGTTGATATCTATGTAGTAAAGACGGCCCGACCGTGCAAGTAGCTTTAAGAATTCAAAAGTAGTTAGGTAGGTACTTTTGAATTCCGTTCATTTCTCTGTTTTTCATCATACAACGATATATCTTGGAAGATAACAAATTCCCGAAATATTCCTTTTTGTTATCCTCTTTGTAACGAAAACTTTCACTGACCGGGTTGGCCCGCTCCGGTAGTCCTGGCAGAGGTGCTTTCAACATAACGTAGTCCGCGACCGCCTCTCTGGTGGCCTGGGTCATGTTGCTGGTGTACATGTTGTCGTTGAGGATCTCCCTCGCATGAGGATCCTCGATGTCATCCATACTGACTGCGGGCGGCATCACCAGCCGGGGACGAGTCTTCCTCACCTGTTCTTTTTCTTCATCTGGAGCTTTCACCTAGCCATTAAAAAGATGTAGGTTGATAGTAGGAAATTATTAATTGTCAATTTACAAACCTTCGGTGTTGCAAACGCCTACAGGCTACGATTACCGCAATAGTATCGGGCGGGCCGTAAGTTTCTTTGCCACCAAATAAATTAATGGTGTAATTATAAATTAATAAATTAGCTGCGTGGTGCCGGCTTAGAATAGCATCACCCCATATCTTCCCGTGGGTGTTGTAAGAGGCGACTAAGGGATTCACCGGAGGATGGGCAGCAGCGCCCTCCGAGTACTACGCCTGCCAAACTGCGATCGCCAACCCGCCTGCCAAGCGTGGCGATTATGGCATATCCCCCCCCAATATGATTGCACCAAAAAAACGGGCCCTAGTCCCCGGCGGCCCCGCTATTCCTCATGTCCATAATGGTAGCGGTCGAGGTAACGGCGGGGCAAGGGGTGCCAAGAATCTCCGGAAGAGATCCGGCTACCACAAACGACGACGGATTGACCTGGCAACATATAACACGCGCACACTGCGGACGGACGAAAAGGTGGCAGAACTTGAGGAGGAGTTGAGCAAGGTTCGATGGGATATTGTGGGATTATCTGAAGTCCGAAGAGAGGGGGAGGACACGATAATCCTAAAATCCGGTAACCTTTTATACTTCCGGGAGGGCCATCAACAGTCCCAGGGTAGTGTCGGGTTTATCGTCAACAAGTCCCTTGTCAACAACGTGTTGAAGATCGAGAGTGTGTCGACCAGGGTGGCGTACCTTATACTCAGAATCACCGAAAGGTATTCGTTGAAGGTCATACAGGTTTACGCCCCGACTTCGGCACATTCCGACGATGAGGTTGAAACTATGTATGAGGACATATCCAGAGCCATGCATAGTTCGAAATCTCACTTCACCGTTGTAATGGGGGACTTCAACGCGAAGTTGGGCAAGAGAAACGGCGATGAGCTGAGAGTGGGGCAATTTGGATTTGGGCGACGGAATCACCGGGGACACCTATTGGCGGGTTTCCTGGAGAAGGAGGGTCTCTTTATGATGAACTCCTTCTTCAGGAAACGCGAACATAGGAAATGGACCTGGATGAGTCCCGATGGTACGACCAAAAATGAGATTGACTTCATCATGTCGACGAAAAAACATATATTCAATGATGTCTCAGTGATCAACTATGTGAAAACAGGCAGTGATCACCGCATGGTCAGAGGCACATTGAATCTTAATGTTAGGATGGAAAGATCTCGACTGATGACGTCTACGCTCCGTCCTTCACCAACCGAAATCCAAAACCCCGAACACTTTCAGCTCCAATTACAAAATCGTTTCGATTGCCTAGGTAGCGATGTTGACGATCTCAACGACGGATTTGTAGAAGCTGTCCATGCAGTCGGGTCAAACTATCTTAGACCCCGACGAACTGCTAAAACTAAGAAGCTTTCCGATTTAACTTTGCGGCTCATGGAGGATAGACGCAAGATGATTCTGCAGTCTTCAGCTGATCAATCTGAGTACCGGCGATTAAACAGACAGATCTCAAAGTCTCTAAAACGTGACATTCGTCACACGAACTGTGTGAACGAGGCAATAAGCCGGAATAGAGGCTCTAAAATATTCACCAGAGATCTGTCTGTAGGCCAAAGTCAGTTGACAAAGCTGAAGACCGACGATGGCAGAATCGTGTCATCCAAACCTGAGTTGCTTAGGGAGATCGAGGGATTCTATGGGCAGCTGTACACTTCACATAAATCCGTCGCCAATCTAGCGGGCGATCCAAGGGCTAGATTAACCCGGCACTACACTGAAGATATCCCGGACGTCAGCCTGTATGAGATTCAGATGGCTCTCAAACAGCTTAAAAACAACAAGGCACCAGGTGATGACGGAATCACAGCAGAGTTACTGAAGGCGGGTGGAAAACCAGTCCTTGTGGCCCTTCAGAAGCTTTTTAATTCAGTCATCATCAAAGGAAAAACGCCACAGGCATGGAGCAGAGGTGTGGTCGTTTTGTTCTTCAAAAAGGGCGATAGGACATTTTTGAAGAACTACCGTCCTATATCACTTCTGAGCCATGTCTATAAGTTGTTCTCGAGGGTCATCACAAACAGAGTCTCACGCAGGTTTGACGACTCCCAGCCTCCCGAACAAGCCGGTTTCCGAAAAGGTTTCATACATACGCTACGGCAGGTTATACAAAAGACTACAGAGTATAACCGACCCCTATGTTTAGCGTTTGTGGACTATGCGAAAGCCTTTGATTCGATCGAAACTTGGGCGGTAGTGCAGGCTTTACAGCGGTGCCAAATTGACTATCGGTACATCGAAGTGTTGAAGTGTTTGTACGAAAACGCCACTATGTCAGTCCGACTACAGGATCAGACCTCAAAACCTATCCTCTTGCAGCGTGGTGTGAGACAAGGAGACGTTATTTCTCCTAAACTGTTCACTGCTGCAATGGAGGATGTCTTTAAGGTTCTGGACTGGGAAGGACTTGGCATCAACATAAACGGCGAGTACCTCACGCACCTTCGATTTGCCGACGATATAGTCGTAATGGCTGAGACCGTTGAACAGCTAAGCACTATGCTCAATGACCTCTACAGAGCTTCGGAACGTGTCGGTCTAAAGATGAACATGGACAAGACCAAAGTGATGTTGAATGTCCATGTTGTACCGACTCCGGTGAAGGTCGGAAGCTCTGTCCTCGAAGTTGTTGACGATTATGTTTACCTAGGACAAAATATCCGGTTAGGTAAGTCCAACTTAGAGAAAGAGGTCAATCGTCGAATCCAACTCGGCTGGGCAGCGTTCGGGAAGCTACGCCAAATCTTTTCGTCCCAGATAGCGCAGTGTCTAAAGACGAAAGTCTTTGACCAGTGTGTGTTGCCAGTAATGATTTACGGCACCGAGACGTGGCCGCTTACAGTGGGCCTTATAAGTAAGCTCACAGTCACTGAGAGCGATGGAGAGGGCTATGTTAGGAGTTTCACTACGTGATCGAATCAGAAACGAGGAGATCCGTAGAAGAACCCGGGTCACTGACATAGCCCGAAGAATCGCCAAACTCAAGTGGCAGTGGGCAGGGCACATTGCTCGAAGAACGGATGGCCGTTGGGGCTTGAAGGTTCTCGAGTGGCGACCGCGAACTGGAAGACGCAGCGTGGGTAGGCCTCCGGCAAGGTGGACCGACGACCTGGTAAAGGTCGCTGGAACCAGCTGGATGCAGGTGGCCCAAGACCGGTCGTTGTGGAAATCTTTGGGGGAGGCTTATGTCCAGCAGTGGACGTCCTCCAGCTGATATGATGAAATTAATGGTTAACATTTCCATTATAGACGTGTCGATAATTTTTCAAACAAAAAAAAAAATAGTAAGATAAAACCCATTGGAAACGGAAGAGAATATAACAAAAAATATAGGGAAAAAAATTACGGGCAATCTGTCGTCGAGAAGTGGATGGGGGTGCGTTTTTAAGAGTAAAAAATCATTTATCTTGATTTCCCGCAAAAGTACAAGTCCTATGGAAAATGGTAAATAGCAAAGTTGTATTTACACTTTTTTCAGATAGGTAGCCTCAAAAGTTATGTGATTTGTATTTTTTTTTTTATTTAAAATATTTATTTTTCATCTTATGTTGACTTAATACCAAAAAAGCACCCTAATTTTCAATCAAAAATTCTCACGTCATAATACATAATTATATGCTTTTTTTTAAATGATGATTGACAAATTACTTACGTACGGCTCTTGAACTTTTGTGGGATCTATCCCTAAAATGGCTTTCGGTTTGTGCATCAAACTGAATGGAACTGGCTTCGTCCTCCAAGCGGACAGTGTGTGAAGGTCTTTCAGGGGCGGAGGCCTAATCCTTAGGCACGTCGGCTTCTCCTCATACAATGTGAATGTTGGCGGCAAGACTTCGCCCCTCCGGTAGTCGGTCCTATAGGTCGTTTGGTAGTTAAAGAGCATCAGCTCCATTCTAGCTTCGATGTCAGGCATGTTGATTAAATAGCTAGACTCTCTCAAAAAATATCTCGCAGCTTTGAAGTGATACGACACTGCCAAGGTGACTTTAGCTTGATTAAAAATAAATGATGGCAAAGACAATTGTCAGACTCGAGTAAAAACTCCTTGAAGATTTTGCTTGGTAGTTTCACTACCCTGTAGGTAGTGAAACTACCAAGCAAGCCTGTTTTATAATGTCTTGCTCGAATCTAGGAACATTATTTTATTACTTCCTCTAATTAAGGAAGTACACAGTAATAAATGAATGAAACAAAAACACATTAATTTAAATAATTTATTTAAAAATTCATCAATAATTTACACCATTTAATAAACATTTCAAACTATTCAGATAATACCACAAAATATAAGAATTAATTTATTATCACATAATTGATAAACCATAGACATTGTGGAATCTCTGGTCAGAGTAACGTCTTAGTGGACCCCTTATAATACCCAAAATAAAATAAAAAATATTCAAATATCAATTTCAATTATTATTACATTTAAAGGACATTCTATTTTCTTTCAATAAATAAAATTACTATATGATGACTTCAAAAATAGTTTTCATATCTATTTTTTTTGGTAAGCCAGAAAATGTATGTATTATTATAAATATGTCGTAAGAAATTTGGTTTAGCAGTTTAGGAGATAGAAGCAGACAAATAAGCTAATAAATTATTATTTTTTAATCTTTCGAAGAATTTACTGAATATTATACATTTTTTTCTTATACGAGATCAAAATCACATAATATAAAAATATTAAGTATATTTGTTTTAATACATCTTATAATACAAGCATCAAACGCCAAAATATACCTACTTATATGTTATATGGAAAGCGTTAACTTCTTGCATACATTACTATTTCATTTGAGAGGAAGAAAAACGGCAGTTTACGAATTCCGATTCATGCAGTGCATAGGTAATAACGCTATAAAGTTGGCCCTTCTAAAGATCTGCGGGGCGCGGGGTTGGAGCTACGACACTGTATCGGAATAAAAAAACGGTTGAAAAAATCATTGTCTGAAAAGTCGGTTCACGGACGATTTTTTTTTACGATTGTGCCTCTCTATCGTTTATTCTGCGTTCTCGCTTGCACGCTCAGTTCAGGCGGAACCTGTAAATTTTTCGTGCGTGCAGCCGGCGTTCATCGATTAATAAGACGTTATCACGGCAAAAAAAATGCTATGTTATAAGTATTATAAATTCATTCACTAAACTGAGACAATACTATTGTTATGTGACGTCACATGTATGTAACGTCATACTAACTCCGACATATCTCAGTACAATGACAGTTTTGTGGGAAAAAGATAGAACATACACCCTCCAAAAACTTTGAATACTTGTATTTTTTTTAATTTAGTATTTTTTCACGTGTATTACGTGTTTTCATTGTAGCCAAATACCCTATTATAGTTAATCTGTGGTTGTCAACCAATTATATGTCAACCTACTGATACCATGATAAAATGTTATTATTTTTATTGCATATGTTATTTAGCATAGGTTTTCAATTTCTACCGGAATTTTTAGCTTTACATTTAGCAGATATTTTTGCATAATTATTGCTTCGAGCGACAGTAGCTTGCAAGACAGTTTTAAGGAGAAGAAGTGTTTAATTGCATTTTTCTCTTTAACAAACATTTCAGTTCATTTTTTTTTTTATTCATACGTTTTTTTTTCTTAATCTCCTACGTAAAACTCTGATCACAATCATTAGTAGTCCTATTAGTTACATTCGTTTATTTAGTTAATAATTTAATATACAGCTTGCTACATAACTGGACTGGATCACAATGCAGCAAAAATACCTACAGCTTCACACTAAAGAACATAATTATGTATATAATGTTATGTAGACTTAGGTACTGTACACCATGATCTGGGCTGGCGTCTATTTAATCATTGATAGCTTTTTTTTTGTATAATTGATAGGCTAACGCCTTACCGCCAGTTCACCTGATGCTAAGCGATACTGCGATTCAGGATTCACTTTAGATTTAAAGACACACACGTTATACTGATTACTAACAAAATGTTGGACAGTAAGTCAAAACTACATACTTTAATCATTAAAAAAGTAACTTCATACAAGTTGGAGTAAGTCCATTTTGTAGTGCGTTTGGTGTGCTGGCGCCGGTTATTCCCGTTCGCCACCGCCAGTATTGCCCCCTCCGGTGGCGACTGGGAATTATTCTAAAAAAATATCCCAGTCGCCACCTCCGGGTGGCAAACGGGAATGTTGGTCAGTAAAAATCCCAGTGGCCACCCCTAATAATAGTTAAAATAAATGCTATATCTTTATATTGTTTTGATGCACGCTTGTGCGACACACTCAAGATCGACATCTCGCTAGTGCGACATTAGGTACGACGACGAGCGAAGCGAGGAGGAGTGTTAGGTTGTATTTTGACCATAGCGCGCGAGCCGAGCGAGCGAAGCGAGCGTGCCGCGGCAGCGGCCGGCGAAGCGCCAGAACCGATTTGTTTTTGTATCCTGTCGGCGTAACGTCCCATCAAAATAAAGTGTAATACTGCACCAACGCACTGTATACTGCACTATCGTAGTGTCGCACTACCGTTGTGTCGAACTACTGTCGCGCAATCTAGCGACATGTCGATCTTCAGTGTGTCGCACAAGCGTGCATTCGAACTATGCTTGATGATACACTTTATTTCGAAGACACGTTACACCAACATGATACAAAAAAAAATCGGATCTAGCGCTTCGCCGGCCGCTACCGCGGCACGCTCGCTACGCTCGCTCGGCTCGCGCGCTATGGTCAAAATACAACCTAACACTCCTCCTCGCTTCGCTCGTCGTCGTACCTAATGTCGCACTAGCGAGATGTCGATCTTGAGTGTGTCGCACAAGCGTGCATCAAAAAAATATAAAGATATAGCATTTATTTTAACTATTATTAGGGGTGGCCACTGGGATTTTTACCGACCAACATTCCCGTTTGCCACCCGGAGGTGGCGACTGGGATATTTTTTTAGAATAATTCCCAGTCGCCACCGGAGGGGGCAATACTGGCGGTGGCGAACGGGAATAACCGGCTGGCGCTGGCAGGTGAGACCCGGCTCGCCCCCCTCTCCCGTTTTTTTTAATGCAAAAGGTGGACACGCCCATGTTTAGGAGATTTTTATACATATTAATTATCAGTACGTCTAGCACACATATATGTACAGTACCCAAGAAATAGTACCCCAGTTTTTCTCAAAGAAAAAGCGTAATAAAAAAAGAACTTAATAAAACCACGCTGACAGTGCGCAGCGGTTCTTTGCGATCAGGTTCTTTGCTACGGGTCACGGTTTTGATCCCCGTATGGATCAAATATTAATATGACCTACTCAGGTAGTGGTTCCCGTATATGTGAATATTTTTGTTTGCTAACGTACCCACAAATAAAAAGGAAAGACAGAAACTAATAAAATGTGTAATGAAGTCCTACGTTTGTCTACAATCTCATTAAGAGCCTAGCATGGTTGGAGCCTGTGTCATATGTACTCTGTGACTAGTGCCATAGAGTTGACTTTTGACAAAACCCATCAAAACTTTAACGCGTCGTGTCAGGGAAGGCCACAGATGATAAAATATACCTATTTGCAGTATTCTATTTGACGATAGTCACGTGTGTATCGCCTAAGTGCGCCAATATGTCACTTGAGATTTTAATAAATAATTTATTTCACCACACATGTTTTACAGATATATAACAAATAAAATCCACCCCAAAAATATTACGTTGATGTAAAAATTCGAAAAAAAAACAGTAATAAAAATTAATGACTACCTACTTATCACTAAAAAGCACACTTTCAGTCTATGCCCCGCAAAGACTACGTTATATTTACATAAAATATATTACAAATTTACTTAATTTACATAATAAATAGCTAAATAGTGGTAATTTATTTGAATGTAATAATTATTATGAATTATAGTTTTCTGATAAATATTCGCTTGCCCGGCTAGTGCTTTGGTTGGGCAACGTTTATAAATTGGACTACATGCCATACTTTGGTCCTAACAATGTACACATATTCATAGATAAGCTATTATTGTAATAAGTATACATAAACACAGCAAGTCTCGATTAAAAATTCGTTTACAGAAAATCTCGATAAACCATCCGCTATAATACCTTTTTTCTTTCAAATCGTGTACAAATAACTAAATGAAATCCTAAACCCCACATATTCGGGTTATCACGTAGATATTAAAGATATAACGCTTAAAACCATAGATAGGAATACATATTTTTGACACTTTAAGATTGACAGAAGAATTGGCGCCAAAATTGGCGTTACAAAATGGCCGTCTAACCACAGCTGAAATAGAATTGTAATAATACCGCAAGAAGGCATTATATTAAGAATAGAACAACCGAAGAGACAAAATTTGCTAGATTTTTGTGATTACCATCGCTTTTTGTGTGTTTTTGTCAATCTGGGACCTTAATTTCGGCCCAGATGGGGCAGTAAGGCGAGGCGGGACCTCCCCAAGACCAGCCTCGGGGGATGGCTAAGTGACTTAGTCCTGTTTTGATAGCACCTGAGTATCCGTTGAAATTGGTCCTGTCTAACATACCGGGACATAGGATACCGCTTTGGCCCGTAGCTGTAACGTCGACTGTGGTAACTACGTCTTCGCTTAGCACTGATTGGCAGGTTTTGAATGCTGGAAAAGAAAAAAGATAAATTAATTATGGTCATCGTCACTATATGGCCGTCTGATTATATTCAACGAGGAGGTAAACATTGAATGGAGTCTTGGACTTAAAATAGAGGTTGAATTCTAAACCCTTGCGCTTTGAAAGTTACGTACTTATTTTTAATTCTCGTCTACATACTGAGTATAACGAGCCGTAGGTACCTATCTCCGTTAAAACAGACGAAATAAAATACGATTACAAAAATATGTTAGGTATTACCATTACTAATCGCCATTTTTACTTTTAACTCTGCGTCTCAGATGTGAATATAAATATTAATGTAATTTAATGTTTCCGGTGCGAATGTAATATACTACGGATAGTGGGGACATGGTGAAATTAAAATTAAATTTCAAAAATTATGTTGCATGTATGACTTATTTTTATTATTTTTATACCACGAAATTGGCAAAAAAAAATGCAGCCTGCCTGATGGTAAGCAGTTACCGGAGCCTATGGACGATAGCAACAACAGATATGTAGCCCGCGCGTCGCCGACACTGTAAAAACGTTTTCACTCTTTTTTTGAAGGACCCCATCGTGGTATGATCTTCGAGTGAATTGAAGGTATCTTCTAGGTAAGCGTGCTTCATCTTACACCACATCGTCACTTAGAACTAGATGCGATTGTGGTCAAACGAGATCTGATGTTAAAAAAAATCACGTGCCATTGAGAGAACCTCTCAGGCGTACATTTCGAAGGGTTAGTGGTGGCTTTGGGGTCAAACTGAGGACCTTTGACTTCAGAGTCCACTGATCACACTAGGCTCCCACAGCTCGATCAAGAGTCCACTTTAACATAATACATGTATATGTGTATATATTTTAGTGGCTAAAAGCTAACATGGTCGTCAACCTAAGATTTATTGACACCTATTGAATCCTAATAAAATATAGATTAGTGGTAATTCTCGATAAACTTGATTGATCCATTAAATGAACTTGGTTGAACGATAAAGTACATACATTCTTGCGTATCAGTATAATCCTATATTTTTATCGTCTATTGATGCCGAAGTTTTGTTGTTGTTATGCGGACCACAGATATAAAAAATAAGTCATTGCCGGAACCTCTGTTACGACCTACAAAAATTTGGCCTACCTTCAAATAAATAATATTTTTACTTTGGTATAATATTTCGGATTTTTTACATCAGCCATATTCACAGGCAAACGTGTTTTAGTTTTCTTGATGTTAGCTACCCTCCATTGTTTAATTTAGATTTACTAGAATCTATGATGGAATTCCAAACAGTTCTTACGATTAAAGTAAAACCTTCAAATTTTTTGTACCGGAAACGCCAATAGTTTACTTTCAGACAGTTTCAATAGGCCTCGTAATGAGACCTACATCATTATAATATGAATCTAAAACAAAAGATATCGATGTCGCCACCTCGACTTTGTGACCATTTTAGTAATTGTCACCTTCTATTGTGTGGTCACTATTATATGCCACCACGGTAACGCCCTTGAAAGATAGCCACGCCGCGTCATTAATATTTCAGTTGATGTGTAAATTGTCATTTACAAAACTGGTTTATTATGTATGTAGACGTACTTTCTGTCGCGCGGCGTAATTGTTACCTGGTGTTCATTTTGTAGAAACATATCTAAGTAAGGATAGTTCATCTAGTTATAAATAAAAGGAAAACATTGTCCACACTCACTTTGTACATTGCTCCTGGTCCTGAACTCGCCGATGAAGACGAGCTCCAAGTTGCTGGTTTCCGCGAGGTCCGCTATACTCCTGAGACTGGTGACGTCACTGGCATCCAGCTTCTCTTTGAAGTACACGTTCACCACGACTACAGGTCGACTGCATAGCAGGAACGCTGGAAGCAAATGCCGATTATTTAGTATTTAAAGAGTCAATAATAAAACGGGTAAGCGGTTTATGGGACTTTTTTAAATACTTGGCATGAGCATCAGAAATTATATGGTGGCTTACATAAAAGGAAACTATACAAATCAGCATCAAAAACAAACACCCATAACAAGCTTACGGCCGGCTTGATAGCACGTCGTTTTTGGTAAATCCCCACCACACAGGAGTGGAAACATTTGAATAGAGGGGTGGTAGAGAGCTGTGGTAGCCTTGTGGTGTGATCTGTGGACTGACATGTCAAAGATCTCGACTTCAAACCCAAGGCAAGCACCATTGACTTTTCGGAAGTTATGTGCGTATTTATCACATGCTCAAACGGTGAAGGAAAACATCGTGAGGAAACCTGCATGCTTGAGAGATTTTCTCGACGGCATGTAAAGTCTGCCAACCCGCAGAAGGTTAGCGTGTTGGACTATAGCCTAAGACCCGTGCCCAGCAGTTGGTCAATAGTGGGTTGCTGATGATGATGATTTGAATAGAAATAAAATATTTTCTATAATTTAAGTGAAGAACAGTATGATTTGCGAACAAGACATTACAACATTGCCCCCGTGCGAAGTTGGGCCGTCCGCTAGTCTATCAAGCAGCAGTTTCCAAGCATATTTCTATAAACAGATGAACAAAGGAACATTTAGGTACACAGCTGTGGTTTAGTAATTAATTGAGTCATTAGTCATGTCATTTCGTCTTATCTTCAGCTATAATTAAATCTGAATCTCTGTAATATATGTATACTTTGAAGTTGTATTATCTGAAACCGTATTAATTCGCATCGGAACAACGATAAATTTATTTTATTCTTAGTGTTCATCATCAACAGGTCTCCTCACAATGTTCCCTTCACCGTTTCGTCAAGTGATAACATTAACGATGCTGAGGTGTTGGGTCCGATTCCCAGGTCATGCAGTGTTATGGGGTTTTGCTATAAAATTCTCAGTAGCAGCTTGAAGTTGGGATTCGTGCCCGGTTAATGGCAATAAACTCGCCCCCTATTATATGGCACCTAAAACATACCGGTGAAATCTACATTAGTCCACACACATTTTGCCTCTGCCAAACCCTCCTAGATGACAGGCATGATGTCAAGTGATAAATTCGCACATGATTCGAAAAATATGTTTTAGATTCAAACTTGACGCCGACTCGGCAGTTCATGGTTCATACTACATCGGCTGTATAACCTAAATAATCTTGTCAAATCCATTCCTGACACATAAATCCAATAAGGGCTTTAAATGGTCAGTTTAATTAGCTTAATTAACTGGCTTTCTTTTTCTTAGTAACTGACCGTTACTGACTGAACTTGTATTTTAGATAAATACCTACACACATTTTTCTTATAATCTTTGTCATGGTTCTTTTCTGATAGATGTTAAATAAATTTGCCTAAAGTTAGGATTTAGAGAAACAAGACCATCGTTTTTAAAATTTCAAGAATGAGGTAGGAACGGGGGTTCGTCATTTTAATTCATTACTTGGTTATAGTTGCTCTAAAGTAAAGTCACCCAAATTCGGTAGATTATTCGGTAAGTATATTAGCCTGAGCTTCAAGAAAGTAATTGACAAAGAGCGGAAAGTTCCTAACCGAACATTGTTGTTGTGAAAATGTGGCTTTATCATTTGTATGACAAAGGTTTCTTTCCTAACTAACTAACTCCTACGCAAATAACAACATACATGGACGTTTGAAAGTTACTGCCCAAAGAAGAAAGAATAATAAGTACAATTTGTGAGCGTAACAACCCCAATCCACTTTCTCATATATCTGCATAGAAACAGCTGATCTAATGACTCACGATGTTATTAACAGTGTAATGTCCTTTCCTTAAATAAAGACGTCCTTGTAATTCCCTTGCTAGGGCGCTTCGTCTGCAAAGTCGGCAATGCATTTTTATTGCTCCTCGCACAAATACGATCGCGATTGAGTCGGCACACTTGAAATCATACCACTCAGTTGGTTATGGAAAAAAACAGTGTCGTTTTGCAATATTTGTGTGATATAATACTGCACCCTTGTCTCACGATAAATATTATAACAGTATATCACTTGAACTGCAAGGAAATAATAAGAAATATCCGGGAAATTTTGACGAAGTTAGCGATTTAAGTACAGCTACCTGTTTCCTACACCTGGTGGTGGAAGCTTGATCAGAGGAAGTTAATTAACTTCTTACGTGATAAATGTCTACATAATATAAGTAACACTGAGTACCCGAAAAAATGCACAGTTTTAACAATTTTAGAAATAAGCATGATATTTTGGTCTATATATTTATGTGGGCACTAAGAAAGTTTTGTATACTAGTAAGTACTAAAACAAACAGACTTTTATTTGTGTTTGTGCACACTACAAATGTGTGGTTGAAGTAAACAATAATGTTTAAGGACAACAAAGTACACGATAAACTGCGTAAGCAATTAGTTATATTCCGTATGTACTAGGTACTTTTAGGCAATATATAGACCTGACAAACTCTACGGGTTTTTACCATGACGAAATACTTTCATAAGGTAACCTGCATTGTTCGTTGCGCAGACGCAGGTCAATGATTCTCTTAACAAAATATTTACTATTGCATATCAACCTCAGACGGAAAATTTAGTTTTTACTGGATTCTCAATGATAAGATTTGATTCAATGATCTTTGTTTGAATGTGGCTTTTACTGTAGATAGGCAATTTAATTTTAGAGTTATATTCTCCTTGATGGGCAAAGATAACAAGGTCCTCAGCAGCTCCGTTCTCTAGCTGGAATTTTAGACACAATATTGTAATGCAGTTTTTTAAATTATTTTTTCAGCAGTTGACGATATTCAACAAAAAATATCTGGATGTAAATTAAACTTTGGAACATCAAACAGAGGAGTTAGTGTAGTGCAGTGTGTGTGAGTAGGTTAGGCGTATGTACATACGGACCATTTGTTTTAACATATAAGGCAAAAGAGAAAAACGGCAAAACGGATACAATTGAGCTCTTTTTTACTATAAATAAATTATTATTTTTATAAAAAAACTTAAAAAATAAACTCATTTTCTGATATAGTCATCCAATTCTGAGCTAAATTTAAAACAATTCTCTGTTTTATCAGGAAGTATGTTTAAATGGATTAAAAAACTGTTCCGGTACAGACAACTAAAAAAAGAATTATTTTGAACGTAGTTAAAAAGAGGAAGCAATCAACCAAGTAAAAGTATATATGGTCCAAATCTAGGACACCCTTCCAATCCCTTCAAAAACAGCAGCCAACCAATAAGAAACGATTAAATTAACATGCATGTATATCCGTTTCGCCAACACCGTCCACAGAATCGTCTGCAAATATGGTTGGCGACCGTCAACTTCGCCGATTTCGGCGAACGGAACTGGCCTTTGTGGTGAAAGCAATTAGGCTGTACGCGTGCCACTGTGTCTATGAATGTCGACACGATGAATATGGTTCAGTTATTAGCATTGGAGTTTATACGCTACGATTCTATATTGGTATACGATTTATACTAATCAGTTGACTTCCTTTTTCGTTGAGAGGTCCCTAATAATTTCTCTGATTTATCGTTCTGTAAGCTTAAATTGCTCCTGCTGAGGTCAGTTCATAAACTGATGACTGTTTAACAACATATCAAAATCTCCGTTTTATACCACGAATAGAAATTACGATTATTGACCCTGAAGTCGATTGCTGAGAACCCTGAGCCAATCGTGCGGACCCATAACTACCAGTGACAGTGTATTCCATAAGAGCTAGCTGTTATGCCAATTTTGTTTATCGAAGTTGTATAGCGTCATTACCAAACAAAGCCAATGAAAACTACATTCCTTTTGCAGCATCGGAAACATTTCCGGCTGTATCTGCCAAGAAAAAGGCCAAGGGAACGCATGGGAATAATAAAGTATTATAATAAAAAGAAATATCTTCATTATGGCTCACGGGCAATGTTTCAAGGTCAGTCCAGTATGCTAGGGAGTTTTCATCAGATGAAGGTAAGTTTTAGTATGATGAATGTCTTTAGCAATTTGATACAATTGGGGGTCCCCAATTGTAATAGTGAATTAAGTACTAATACATGTTAATTTTATTTCACATATCGGTCATTCAATTGCATATTTAATCGAAGATACAATAGGAGGTAAAGAAGAAATAAAATGTGTGCACTTAAGGCGTTATAACAGCCTAAAATCTGAGTATATTTAGAAAATATTGGGTATATTTAGTGGGCACCTACTGTTCTTTTGTTCTATAAAAAAGATCTTTAAAGCGATGGTTTTTACAGATATTTTTTCAATGTCGTATCGACAATCGTAACAAGTAAATGGTATTACGGAGCACAATGACGGCTCGCGACGCAAGAGGCGACCGGTCCGGCGCTGCAGTTAACTCGGACGAGTTAAAAGTAGACCACACAACAGGTCGTGTTATTGATTCACTTGCTAATTAACACTGTTTACAAGTCAAGTTAAGTTTCGTACGTCTCTGTGGGACCGGTTGGACAGATGTAAGAAGCTTGAAAGGTTAAGATAATTAAAGGATTTTCCGTCAGAATGTATGGCATAGCAAACATAGATTAATGTATTATACTAGTATTACTGTTTTTTACTTCCAAGATCCAAGAGAATGTTGGCCTCGAACGATATTTATTTCCTTTGGAAGGCTTTGAGGAAGTTTTCATTCGTTTATTGGTTAAGTTTAATATTAACGGTGATCTTGTATTCGCGCGATTGTAAGACATCGGTATGACTAAAGCAAAAAAATCGATTGATTCGTTTTCACATAAATCTAGAACTAACAGACTTAATACCCAATTACCATTTTATAAAAATTTTCAGTCTTCAATGTACAGAAACCTTTCTACGACTTTATTATACCTACTAAAGATCACTTTTACCATGAAATCAGATGCAGATTATTATTAGCACAGCCTTGTTCCCCTTTGTATTAGAAACAAACTTTTCAACCTATTGTCTGTGCAATATCCATTCAATAAGGTTATTATTGTAGACATTATTATATACCAATTGAGTTGTAGAAATAGAGTAAAATGGTGTAGGTATAGGTGATGCCAATAAACTGCGCTAGAGAATAAGTCGCAAACACGCGATGGATGTATTGTGATATCTTTTGATATCACAATACATCACTTACCGGTCCACTGGTGGTCATGGATCTTTTCAGATTTCGAGGGACCTAAGAAGTAAGATTATATTACACATAGCGTGTTGCTTACTACGGGTTGGTAGACTTCTCATTACGAGAAAATTCCTTATGCGGATATGTTATACATATAAAGACTGAAGTTGCACAGCTAAAGGGTTTAAAGTGAGTGAGTTATAGTGGTTGTAGACGGGGAATATAGCTTGTAGTACTGGTGGCCGCTGAGGCAGAAAGGTATTTGAGTGGAAAATGACGGAAAATACAAAGTGAGCCGGTCTCCAACATGATAGTGAGAAGAAATTGATAAAGAATTATAATCTTGGGCTGATATCATGATGAATCGAAATGGATTTATTTGGTTTAGCGCATTGGCGCTTTTTATCGAAAATAAATAGTAATTCTCCGTTTTCTCGCGGTCGACCTTCAAGATATAATTTTTATAAAAGATAAATTGTCTCAATCCATATCAAAGGATAAAGTACAATAGCGATAGATGATAATAAAGGACGTTACTGATAAAACGTGTTTCTATTGACTATTTATCGATTGAGAATAACAGATTACATTAGTAATTTTCTTTCATTATGCATTATTTAGGCCGATGGGGCCTGAAGGTTCTAGAGTGGCGACCACGTACTGGAAGACGCAGTGTGGGCAGGCCCCCGGCAAGGTGGACTGACGACTTGGTAAAGGTAGCTGGAATACACTGGATGCGGGCGGCATATAACCGGTCGTCGTGGCGATCCTTGGGGGAGACCTATGTCCAGTAGTGGACGTCAAACGGTTGAAATGATGATGATGATGATGCATTATTTATATTAAATGTATTATGAAAAGTGAAACTTATTATTGAGCTCTATGGCGTGCTCTAGGGGATATTATTGCCTATAGGCTGATGATGATGATGAAACTTATTTGCAGCGAGGTTTTTTTTGCATACACAGAATGTAGATTGATTGAATTGTTTTTGACTGACAGAATTAGAAAAAAATATCCCTCCACGTAGTTTTAGGTGCAATTTCCGTATAAAAAGCAGCATATCTGAGTATTATAAATAAGTGATTATTGGTATGTAAATTACAACAATAAACATATTTATCATAATAAAATAGTAAATAAACTTCTTTTTATCCAACGAGGGAGACAAACTCGCTTACCACCTTTATGATGTAAACAGTTACCGTAGCCCATGGACGTTTGGATGTTTGGCGCTTGCGCGTTCCCAACCCTGTACAAACCGTTCTATGTTTTTAAAAGAGGTAAGTAGGTACACTGGCTGCAAACAGAATAGTCACTCCCCTACCGAGCTCTGGAAACCTTACTCACTCGCAGAAACACAACTATTGTTGTTTCACTGCGGTCTTCTGTAAGGCGGGGTAAGCACCTCCGCTGTACTGAAGACCGCTGACCGCAGTCTGGGGAAGCCCCCAAACGTGCAGCTCAATTTGAGCGAGAAATCTCGCTACTCCCTACCTCTGGAGCGACTTAAGGTGGAAGTTCCAGGTTAGCCCGCGAAATTCAATTTTTTGCCCGTGAAATTGGATTCATGAAATAGACAATCAATACAGTTATATGCACTTTGCGGGCTGTTTTATTGATTTAAATGATTATAATTCTGGAACTAAATACCTATTACAGGTGCGAATCATATTTTGTTTAATGTACAGCCTGACAATGACCGGCAAATTGCAAAAAACGTACGAAAATTTGAATTTCGCGGGCTAGCGTGGATCTTCCACCTTAAGCGAATATTTGATATAGAAATAAACTAAACTTTTTACGGATTTTATCTCCGTGTACTGATATTGTTTTAATCCCTACGTTTCGGATCTTTTACAACATCCAAGGTAACATAATTATATATACTGCGATAAAATAAAAACGGTAAAGCTGCAGTGTTATTTTAATATAGTAAATAATAATAAAGTATCATGAAGTCGCCATAAACTACTGGCCTTGTAATATAAACGATTGTTCTTGCAATTTTAATGTGTGTATATCAAAGTGCTTTCTCATTAATTAGACTTTTTATTGTTGACGCGGCTTTTAAACAAATTATGGGTTGGCATAAATAGTAATGCATATTTTATTCTAGGTTTTTAGAATGATAATTTTTATTATGGAATTACAAGCCATGGGTATTTTATTTTGAAAGTATGACCAATATTTTGATACTTTTGAACTCAAATACGATACAATTTAGGTTTAATGACAAATTATAAATGATATTTGTTTATGTAAGTAGATCTTTTGAGGGCACTTACAAGTCTAGATGAATCTCAAGGATGTAGATGCCGTTGAAATTTCCTAACTGACGACCTTTGAGAAGAAACTCAGATACAAACTTATAAAATCAGCATCTCATTAAATGTTACGTTTACTTTTCGATTAAAGGTATCTTAATAAGTGTATCAATGATGGAACAGTAAAATTACACGACATTAGTGTATTAAAAACCCCGCTTAAGAAATAGTTGTTTAGATCCGTTTAGTAGTAATGTGTTCACGCATATATGAACGCAAAACTAGCGAGTATAAAGGCGAAAGCATACGATATAGCTAAGTGATGCATGATGGATTTATAAATCACTTAATAATACATTATTAGTGCTGCCAGTACATACACTAGGTCACTCAATTCTATACAATTTACGTCCGGCAAGCGTAGCAAACGAAACACTATATTCATCAACATGTGATATTGGCGGAGCAAAACTATGTTTTGAAATATTAAAAAGAGATACAGAGTAGAGTAGAAAGAGTTGGTATATATTTTGTGATGAATCACAAAATGCATATAATTTAAAAGCATAATAGGGCCTGAGTCACTCATTTTGTGCTATTCAAGTAAACATAACATAGTATCTTTTCTTGACTTTTATTATCTAATCATATTTTCTAAAACAACCACTGAATTTTGTACACATTTGTCAAAAGTACTCGATTTTGGTACAGTTGATAACAATAAGGTTTATATCCCATGCCACTTTATTAGATATGTATATAATAGTTTATTATATTCCTGTTCAATCGATGTTTTCAATATAATGGAATACAATAATCCTGATAATGATTCCAATATTGTGTATACAAATACAGTTTAACCGCATAATTCGTAATAGTAATCATATTATTAAAATAATAACCAGAGAAAGGTGAAGATTTGATACTAACAAGACACACGACAACGAAGAAAACTATGGAACCAGTCAGCTATGAAAACTATACTTAGGAAAATTCCTTAGAAAAAGTACTGGCCAAATAAAGAGATGCAAAAGAAAAAATCGCTTATCTTGTCACATACAAAAGATAGCGAACATAACACTATTTTCACAGTCGGTTATACCGCTTGTCAGCCGGTGGCAATAAACGTCGGGTCATATGAACCCGCTGTAGTATGAATTGAGTCAATTATGCAGATTCGGACGAATGTCGCCGCTCATTGTCAGGTCAAATCGATGCTCAATTAAATGTGGGCTTGGAATTTTTGCCGATGCCGTTTTGTTTGTTTAAAAAGAGATATGTAATGACAAAAGTGTTTTGATTGTAAAGGCATTTTTTCCCGAGAACCTCTTCTTTCTTTTGTTATATCGTGAATGCGGTAACAAAAGAATTATAAATTCTTATACTCAGGAAGTGGAAGCTTGAATACAGGACACGTCAAGTTAAAGCAAAAGATTGACATTTCAAATAGATATACTTTTTCAAGCATTAATAAAACAAAGCTTGTAGATGCACGGTTACAAGAAGTTCATCTTATGAAGAAGAATAGTGAAGAAATTCAATGATCGCTATAAATTATTAGTCGCCACTTCAGTACAATATTCGGATAACAAATGTGTGACATCAATGCAGGTTTGGTCTAATGTAAAATAAAGTAATCATTAATCAGGTAAAATATTAATTACCGACTTGTGCGCCAGTATAATTTGGCTGGTTACGAATGCCATATTAGCTAAATGCTAGGTATAAATTCAACCGGTAATCAAGCTTCAGTTGGAAATGATCCATTTTATTTCTTAACTTCTCCTGTCTGTCTAAAATTTTCCATCTCCAGATGACCAAAACAGTTATATAAGTATTCCTTGTTTCAGTGCATATCTGAGCGGCTTATTTACCGAATACGATGTAAACAAACAAAAGTAAGTAACAAAAATTCACTCTGTTGTAAAATATAAAATTTTAATATTTTAACTTAATTTTAACAATATATTTCAATGAAAAAGACATACTAAGTTTAATCACCTGCTAGTAAGTGTATTATCTCCTTGAACATTTAACTTTCACTTGCACTACACTTCAACAACTACAGCATGGAATCACTGAAGGGTTCTATGTTTGAGCTTATGGCACAGTTCCAAGAACGGATGTCCAAGTTTGAGTCAGAGCTCCAGAAGACTCCAAATGCCCCAGCTAGCAGCACTTCAGGGATTGCAGCAGACTTCGTAATGTTCAAGACTGGCATTCTAGAGGCGGTGGGTAGTCTTCAGCGGCAGTTGGAGGCTCTTGTGCATGCGGTGGATGAACTTGAGATGCGTGGACGCAGAAAGATGCTGCTAATTCACGGTATACCAGAGCAATCTAAGGAAGATACAGCCCGGGTAGTGTCTGATGTTGTCCGTGATAAACTTCAGCTGAAGGATGCAACCACTGATGTCATCAAAAGGTGCCATAGATTGGGTCGCCATCCTGTCGCCGGCAAACCTAGGGCTATCCTGGTAAAATTCAACGATGGGGATATCCGCGACAGGATCTGGTTAGCCAAAACCAGGTTGAAGGGCTCGGGTATCACATTATCTGAGTTTTTGACTCGGTCACGGCATCAAATGTTCATGGCGGCACGTGAAAAGTTTGGCATCACCAACTGCTGGACTGCTCAGGGACATGTTTATGTCATGACGCCGGATGGTACGCGTCGTCGCATTCATGACTTTCGTGACATAAAGACGATTGCCGAGCCTGAACCGGAGATTGACAAGCCTACAGATTGACAAATCTACAGCTGCGGTATCGAGGAAGAAGCGTACCGTGGTGAAAAAGTAACTTCTTTCGAAGCATGCCACAGCGTTCGGGTAACAAGTTTGTATTTATAAAAGCTTTTCTAATCTATACCCACATTTTGTTATATTTTGTGCCATCTGCAACTTTTCAACATTTTGCTGCTATTACTAATTTTTATTTTCTGTTACCTTGTTTATCTTTCACTTTAAATACCTGTTGTCATCCGTCAAAGTGTCAAATATGTCATCATATGTCACCTGCAATAACTTGTTGGGTGCGTTCCGTAACCATGATATGATGACATAATCTTATAGTTTATTATTCATAGTAGCATTAAACTTGTTTAGTTTATTATTTAGTGCAGTAGACCCGGACGCTTGTAGCAAAGTAGTTATAGTGGTTCGCATTGTATTTAGTAACTTAGTTTAGAAATTCTCTGTACACACAACTAGCGGGTGGACATTTACATTTAAATTGTATTAAGTTATTCATCAACGTACATATATACATATACATTTATTTATTTTATTTTCTATAGTTTATTATACCAAGCATAATGACTGACTGTGATACAGAATCGGAAACAGATAGCTTCGTTTCAGCTTTGAGTAATACTGACAGCTTCACCAGTATACCGTGCCTCTCTGATACAATTAAGTCTATTTTTTCCGATGTTCCTAAGAGTCTTAATGTAGTCCATATAAATGCACAAAGTATTCCGGCTCATTACCAAGATATGCTTGCTACCTTTGACTGTAAGAACATTCATGCCATCCTTGTTTCTGAATCTTGGTTGAAACCATGTCTCCCTTCGACTTCCTACTCGCTACCTGGATACCAACTAATAAGAAATGATCGCACAGGGGGTGGTGGTGGCGGTGTTGCCATATATCTCCGGGCTAACATTCCTTTCTCTATTATTGATATGTCTTCACAGCCACCACCGTCGCATGCTGGAGAGCATTTGTTTTTAGAAGTTAACCTTTGTCATTCAAAGGTACTGCTTGGTGTCTACTACTGTCCGTCGATGCGTATCGATTTTTTCTCCTCTTTTGAGGATATCGTTGCAAACTTGTCTACGTCTTACAGTCATACTATCATAATGGGGGACTTCAATACATGTTTACTGAAAAATGACTCTCGTTCCTCTTCATTCAAATCTATCATACAATCTTCTAATTTAACTCTACTTCCGTTAAATGCCACTCATCATTTCCCTAACTGTGCTTCCTCTCTTCTTGATCTTATTCTGGTATCTTCTGAGTATCATGTTCTTAAGCATGGTCAGTGCTCAGCTGATGCGTTTTCTTACCATGACCTCATTTATCTTTCGTACAAAGTTCGTCCACCTAAACCTAAGCCTAAAATTCTCCTGCAACGCAATTTTGGTGGCATGGATCTTGATAACCTCCGGGACGATGCCAGGAACATTGACTGGAATAACCTCCTATCCACTGAGTCGATGGATGCGAAGGTCCATCTTTTCACTGATAGCCTCAACAAGCTTTATGACATTCACGCTCCAATTCGTCCAGTTAAAGTTAGACACCTCCCAGCTCCGTGGCTCACTGACGAAATTAAAGGCATTATAAATAAAAAAGCAGCCGCAAAGACCAGGTATAAATGCAGGCCCAGCGCGTCAAACCGGGAGAGATTTGTAGCCATTCGCAATCACTGTAACAAGGTGTGTAGGGATGCTCAACGCCGCCATATTCACAAATCTGTTGAAAACGGAGATCCAGCTAAAGTCTGGAAGTTTCTTAAGTCAATGGGAATTGGAAAATCAAATCAAGATGCTATTCCTAAAGATATTAATCTTGATTTATTAAATCAACAGTTCTCCTCTTCGCCTCAATGTAATGGGGTTTTAAAAGCAAATACAATAAACCTTCTTTCATCTCTTCCAACTCCCGATTATTCACCATTTGTTTTTAATCAACTGTCTGCTTGTGATGTTAAGAAGAGCATTGTATCTGTCGCATCCAATGCGGTTGGAAGTGATTGCATTAGCCGTAAGATGATACTTCCTGTCCTGGATGAGATCCTCCCAGTGATCTGTCACATCCTTTCCTTTTCATTATCGTGTGGCATCTTTCCATCTATGTGGAAAGATGCTCATATTACTCCTATACCCAAAAAGTCAAATCCTTTATCATTCTCAGAATTTCGTCCTATCTCTATTTTACCTTTCCTTTCCAAAGTGTTAGAACGCCTCGTCCATAACCAACTCACTTCTTTCCTTAGTAAAAATAATCTCCTCAATCCTCTCCAATCCGGGTTTCGTCCAGGACATAGTACAACTACTGCTCTAGTAAACGTTATGGATGACATCAGGATGGGTGTGGAAAACGGAAATCTGACTGTTCTATGCTTACTCGATTTCAGCAATGCGTTTAACACCGTTGATTTCGACATACTACTCGGCATACTCTGCTCTTTAAACATATCTCCAACAGCGATTGATTGGTTTCGTAGTTACCTGTGTGGCCGAAGGCAGCGTATTTGCATCGATGGGCGTTCTTCCTCTTGGTGTAATACCGTTGCCGGCGTACCACAGGGGGGCGTTCTCTCACCATTACTTTTCACTTTATTTATTAATTCTATCTCCAATAATCTTCTTTCATCCTACCACCTATATGCAGATGACCTGCAGATATACTCTCAGGCCCCACTGGACGACTTGACGGAGGCTATTAACATGGTCAATAAAGATTTGGCGCAAATAGCGGAGTGGAGTACAGCTCATGGTTTGAGGGTAAATCCTACAAAGACCCAAGTCATTGTTGTTGGCAGCTCCAGAGCAGTATCTAAGATCGACTTAACTTCAATTCCGCAAATTATTTTTGAAGGTACCGTTATACCTTATAGCGAAACCGTTAAAGATCTGGGTATTCATATAGATAAAAATTTGTCATGGGGTCCCCAGCTCCAGGTATTAAGTCGCAAGTTATTCGCTTCTGGAAGGTCGCTATATAGGTTGCGTAATTTTCTCCCAACTGCTACCAAAATTGCACTTGCCAAATCCCTTCTTCATCCAATCCTCGACTATGCAGATTGCAGCTATCCTGACCTTACTGAGGAACAATTAAATAAACTTGAGCGTCTCCAAAATTATTGCATCAGATTTATATTTGGCTTGCGCAAATATGATCATATTTCAGAATTTCGTATAAAGCTCAAGTGGCTCCCAATCCGACTTCGCCGGAATGCTCATATCTTATCTTTGCTGTATAATGTTTTATTTAATCCTTTCACTCCCTACTATCTCAAAGAACGTTTTAAGTTCCTTAATGACACACACGATAGGCACTTGAGATCATCGGAAAACCTGAGGCTCGAAATGCCAATGCATTCCACACGATTGTATGACTTGTCGTTTACTGTCCAGGCTATCCGTCTGTGGAATGCTTTGCCTGTATCTGCAAGGCGTGCCCAAACGCTTACTTCTTTCAACACTCGTGTAAAGGAACACTTACTTTCACTCTAACGTGTAAAAACTGTGTCGTCTTACTATGCTTTATATGTTATATGTATTACTTATTATGCCTTATATATATTTACGTATACGTAGATACTGTATTTATGTATATATGTAGGTATATATATATATATATATATTTATATATTATATTATTGTACATATGTATTATGTAGACATTTATGGACTTATTGTTTTAATTTGTTTTTTTTTTTTTGTTTTTACAACTTTAGTAGATTTAGTTTAGTCGGTTAATTAGTTTAGTATGCCACACCCGTTTTATTTTCACTGTGTTCCTGTCCATCCAAAGGTTGTCTGGAAGAAATCGCTCTTTAGCGATAAGACCGCCATTGTACCCTTATTTTATGAATAATAATATATTATTAATGTAATTCTTTTGATGTACAATAAAGTATATTCTATCTATCTATCTATCTAAACATTCACGCATGCGCGGTTCGAGGAAACGCAAGCGCAGCCGTCGGTTATGCGCACGCGCGTGCGGTAACCAAACTAGCTGCTGTTTACTTTTTAATTACATTTTTACGTATGAAATTGGAAACCTTGAATGTATGAGTATGAACGCAATACTGCCAATAATCTTTAGTCCTTTTATAACCATGGATATTTACGTTTATATACGGAAATATTTTACCAAAATGCCAATATTTCTGGAGGAGTAGGCAGGGAAGTAATAATGTACTCCCAAACTCGCAGGTATGCTCTAAGTCCAACATAAACGGGAGCAAGCCTTTTGGATCATGTAACCTTTAAACCAGGGAGGCCCGTCATATATTCTTTACATGGAAATGAATACGGAATATAGGATTGCCCATGAAACAAGTTAATATTTCAAACAAAATACAAAGTTCTGAATACAGAGTATGGTTTATTTATAATGGCAATTATGGTCATTGTCCTATTCTTATGAGTCAAGTGCTAGTAAGCGATTTTTAGGTCGAGGAAAGTGTTTTTCTATGAAATTCTCAATAGCAGCTTGAAGTTTGGATTTAACGACAATTCCGCGATTTTAGACAATTCCAAACTCTAGTAATAGCCCTTTTGCATGAGACTTAAAGCGTACAGGCGAAATGTCAGTGTACATGCATCAGTGCATTTATACCGAAACATTCGTGGATACAGTCTCGATTGTTTATTATCAAATGTTATGTTATAAGAAATTCTGTGTGAACGCAAGAGAATATCAGCAAATCTCCAAAATTTCCATTCACTCGAGATTTTATCCTCTTAGCTCAATAGTTCGCCTTGATAGTGTTAACTGATTATCATTATCCGTTGAGGGGCGATAAGAAAAACCTCTACAACAAACAGTTAATCTGGACTTTAGACTTGGCAGTGACGTTAATGATTCATTGATGATCATACTGAAGGCATGCATAGACGCATATCTTGTGGATGTGAACGCCAACAAACGTAATCGATCACGCGTTCGATTACTTTTGAATACGGAGAAATAACCGATGGCCACTTAGATTGTCGGTATTCCGAACCCACACATGGTGAATAACATATATGTATATGTAACAAAAATCCTGAAGAAACCTACATGCCAGAGGTATATTTTCTGGACGGTACGCGAAGTACTGTCTATCAGCACTAGGCAACTTAGTTTTTCTCCATTCAGATGTGATACTATGATAAAATCGCCATATAAATTTTCTATAGCGCTTTATAATCATTGAACATATGAAACTAACCTTGCGGAGCAGCAATGTATCGTTCGCTTCGCAACGCCGTCAGTTCGCTGACCAGGCGGCGAGCGTCGGCCGCTTCAGTCAGAAGGCACACCTGGTTCAGGTCTATATCCTCGATCGTGATGCCCCTGTTCACTGAGTCGTATATAAAACCCAGCTGGCGGCTGCAAAAATATAGATACAGTTAGTTTTAAGAAGCTAGAAAACCTGACCTGGTCGGCAGGTAGTAACCGTAGTGTATTCATAGTTAGGGTACCATATGAATAGGTATTTCATATAAAAGCAGTATCTACTTTAGAGCAGACTTTTTGAAATCATGTGCGTATTAATTACCACTCATCAAAACGGTGACGGACAACATCTTAAGAAAATCAGCATGATGAGGGATTCTGATCCTACAGAGTGTCGAAAGCCTGAAAAGTCTGACCACCTATATTAGGCCAGTGTAGTAGACCCCCTACTCATAACTCAAACTCTTCTCAACTTAAGAGATAGACCCGTACCAAACAATGGGACGTAAGTAAAATGGCTATGATGAATCACATTACTGATACAAAAATATCCAGTAACGCGGCACTTGTATTCTATTCGAAGCAATCTAATGTGGCAAAGGTCATATAATTAGCACTGATAATAAACTACCAATACGTTATAACAATTTGAAGTCAAAGTACAAACATACATTAGTCATAATTATACAATCCAACTACCACAAATTAATCAACCACAATTACAAATGGAACATACTGATTTAGTTCCCAAATGACAATGAAACATAATGATAACATAATTGTTATCATAGCGAGCGCTGTTTATATGTGAGGCGTCCGGCTATAATTGTTATTAAATGTCAAAGTGCAAAACATTATCGCGGGTTATAGCCGGGGATTCTCCGATAGCCAAACTGTCTGTGGGATAATATTCTGTGACATGTATATGAGAAATATTGCTGGGAAAAAGAAATTTCACTGATTTATTCTGTAGGTATCTAAGAAGAGAAATAAACGTTGAACAGAGTTTTCTCACCAGTTTCGAGATCAACAGCTATCAGTAAGTCCAAAAATTGTTTTGGCTCCATCTACTAACCGATGGTCCCAGTGGCAAGAGCTTCAATTGAGTATTAAGAACAGTATATTACTTTGAATGTGAGAGCTCAGTCACGGAGCTAATGCTCAACGAAATATAGCAACATGTTAATTTCTGCCCTTCTTATTTATCAAATCTGATTCATCGGCTACTGATTCTCACAAACAGAACAGCTACCCATCAGCCAAACACATACTTGTGTCCATTCATGAACCTATGATCTTGGAGACACCCTTATACTTAACTGAAAATAGCTACAAATTAATTTGTGACTTTATATTATTTAAATCCGATCCGCAGAATCCAATCGTTCGACTACTACTCGTCAACAATTTGGTAAAGATGATGAATTTTTAAATACCAAACCAATCGCTCGGCAACTACTTAGTCGTCAACAATTTGGTGATAAATCATTAAATACGAAAATTCGTACTAAGCCCCAGTAGGTACAAAGTGAATCAAATGTTCACGATCGTAGCCCGTGCAATGTTAATGCGAAAGTTAATTGAATTAAATGACTGCGGCATTCGTGGACGATCGGTTAGAATTCAATTTATTATGAGTGCATGAGCATTTTGTTGGCAGAGGAAAACATCGTGAAGGAAATGTTTATGAGAGGACTCATATTTTTAATTTGTTTTCTTTAGTAGGCGTTTTGTTATAGGTAGATAGAAAATATTGGAGACTTTTTACTAATTTCTCATACCTGAGCAAATAAACATTGAAATAAAACAACAATTAAAACTAGTGAAGGATCCGAAACGATGAGTATAAGTAATATCAATATACCGCGATAAAATACTTATAAAGTAGTTTTATTTCAATCGTTTTCTTGTTTGTTTTGTTTTCAAATGTTTTTAACTGTTTTCTTTCTTCAAATGTGTAAGAAATGGTCAACATTATTAACATTTTTGTTTCTTTTTTAGTGAAAAACGTTAAATATCTCTTGGTATATAAATAATTGATTTACACACAATTAATCGATGGACTTTGTCACTATAACTGTTATAGTGAGACCTTGTAAATTGATCAAAACGATAACCTATTTACGGTGTATCGCTTTATAATTTAATTTTCGATATCTCGAGTCTCACATAATATGCATATCCGGAATGATCTTGATTTTAAATATTAAGAAGACTGGAAGGGTGAAGGTAGGCATCTAATGGACCACAGCAGAGACAGCAGTCTAGTTATAATCTGTGTCGCGGCGCTACCAATAGGAATAGTTGCAGGTCACTCGACAAGTACCTTTATACACAGATCTGTTTTGTAATCCTAATAGTAAGTCGATGTATGATGCTTAAAATTATAATTCTATAAATTCTGATACTTGGCTATTTATAGGTCTATGGAAATGTTTAAAGTGGACAAGTGTAAAATATTTCTGATAAGATTAAAATATCATACGGTTGCATAACACGCTTTATCTAAAAAGTATACATATAATACATCTGTAGACATGGCGTTATTGCCATAAAAATACTCTATGTGTAGGTGTTACACGGATAACCAACAGGAAACCTTACTCTTAATTTTGGAATATTTGTTTGTATGTTTCGGTAATTTCTCGATTCCTCTAGAAACGAATATGATGACATGAAGATACATGTGATGCATTTATATTTCGGCGTCTATATTTCTTATTTAATTTACGCAACATCATCATCATCATTGTTTCAGATGTTCATCCACGGAGACTTAAATTTCCCAAGAAATTTTAATATCGTAAGTAAATATATAATATTGGCAATTTTGTATGTGTGACTATTTTAATAATGAACAATATGAATAGGGCTAAGTTAGGACCTTGTGGTACCCCAGAAGATGCGACTTATTTCCTATATTCACACTCATTAATGACAACGATTTATACTCTATTGTTCAAATATAATAAGTATAAACCAACTAAGACATCTCGTATGCCATAAAAAAACGAAGTGTTTTAATGGAGATACTATGACTGACAGATTCAAATGCGTTAGTAATAACAACACACGCTGAATCGATCTACAAATTATCGTACAAATAATGTCACACTGCGTGTCAGTATGCGACTAAAAACTTCGTTGAATTTATAATAATTTACGTATCTACTATATTGAATTAGTAAAATATTACTATCCTAAAATAATCATTAAAATTCTACTTATATTATAAACGCGAAAGTTTGTAAGTATGGATGGATGGACGTTTGTTACTCTTTCACGCAAAAACCGATTAACAGATGTGAATGAAATTAAGCATACATATAGTTTATTATCTAGATTAACACATAGGCTACTTTTTATCTATATACCATGCGGGCAAAGCCGCGGGAGGCAGCTAGTTATTAAATAAAATGAAAATCTTCTAACTTTTTATCTTTTCTATATGCATAGATAGTAAAAACACTTTGTAACCTTATCACACACGTGTGCAACGATTAATTAATTAAGCGATATAGATACTATTTTATTTATCTACCAACACTGCCATATGGACTAGGTATAACAAATGGAGTGATCATCAGATTGGCACTATTTTGCATTCAGTTTTTTTTTTGGATTTCGTTTTCTTGCGAGGATAACGAGCGGAAAAGTACTGTTGTAAATACTTCAAACTGTAATATATCAGGGGAAAAATACCATCGCAGAGTATTATTTAATGTTTAATTTTAGAATTTTGTTTTATAAAAAATTATAAGTTATTTTATAACCGACAAAAGCAACGGGGCGGTGTTTAGACCCGTATATATTTTTTATGCACACGAATAACTTAACAGAAAGAACTGTATTTTGAAAAGTTATTGAACACATTTGTTTAATGCATGTTACACCACACTATAATTGTGTCGTGTTGTGTGCGTGTTTCCAAATAACTTTTCACCGAGAATCTAGAGACGTTCATTATAAATGTATCAGGACTGTACCTTCCACTCTGTGCAGTCATTACTCTGTATTACCATCGAGTACAAAATTATAAATAAATTCAATGGCCTACTGTAGGCTATTGTAGGCGCTAATTATTATACAATGTCAACAATAGTTAATTGGGGTGATAGCCGTGTACAAAGGGCAAGAATGTGAAGTATTTTCAATAAAGGCATGATTTTAAATGGACACTGTAACGATATATTACACACATAAGAATACCTATCTAAATATATATAACACAAAAGTGACTGACTGACTAACATAGTGATTTATCAACGCGCAGCCCAAACCACTGGACGGATCGGGCTGAAATTTGGCATGCAGGTAGATGTTATGACGTAGGCATCCGCTAAGAAAGGATTTTGATTAATTCTACACCCAAGGGGATAAAATAGGGGATGAAAGTTTTAATGAAATACTTCTTCTTCTTCTGCGAAACCGCAGGCAAAAGCTAGTTTTAATATAAATAGCTTGATTTTTGTAGTTTTTATTCGAATTTGTTTCTTTCTACTTATCCGATCTTCTTGTTTAGTTAGCTATGGAATATTGATGTTTCTTTGTCATATAGAGTCACAGCTTCATAAGTGGTTGGCAGTTTACAAGGCTCTCTATTTATGACTCTGGAGAGTTCGGAGTTTAAAAATCCCATTCTTTAATTTAGCTGGTATGGAAAGAAAGAAAAATATGTTTATACACGTGAAAGTGACGCACTTACATAAAATTCAAGTAACAAAAACAATTGGGTACTTATAATATCTTGTCACTAAAGCGTAAACCTATTAATAAAAAATAATAAAGAAACTACAGCGCGAAATTGTTAAAACGCTCAACATAATACCGTGGCATGTAAGGATATTTAATTAAATTATGTACTTCATAAGTAAGGTTCGATAGATACGAATATAATTTAACAACAAATAAAAACACACCCAGTTTTGTCAACCGTCCCATAATAATACATAGGTACATACATACCATCACGCCTGTCGTCCCCGAAAGGTTAGGCAGAGGTTTACTAATGTACACCCACGTTTCACCGGTAGGTTTTAGGTCCCATGTAATAGGGGGCGAGCCTATTGCCATTAACCGGACACGAATCCAAACTCCGAGCTGCTACTGAGAACTTCATACAAAAACCCAATAACACTTTACTCGAGCTGGGAATCGAACCCAAGACCTCTTGCACGAAAGTCGCACTGTAGGACTACTAGACCAACGGGGCATATATACATACATATATTCTTGCATATGTGATGTAACATGGCATAACGGCAATATACTTTGAAATATAATTTTTGTACTTGACTCTCCTTGATAGTTTCTGTAGATACGTGAAGACATGATTAAGATACGGCACGCTAAGCCTTGCTTTGAATTCTGCTTAGACTCTTATACATACTCTTAACAGCTTGTTCGTCGTTTTCTATTTGATATTGAGTTTTTAAACTTCCGTAATAATTTTGACTTACACCTTTTTTACACAAACTCACACCTTTTTCCCATGAAACCGCAGAATGCCCCGCGATATGCACCCTGCATACCACTATTTAGTTCCTTTTTATATATTTTTACAATGAAAGAAAATACTGAGGTTAGTACTTGAACTGCGTCGTACGCAAACGTAGACTTGGCAATAGCTAGTCTTTTAATAGTTTGAAAGAAATCTTATTTGTGGTTTTAGACAAAGACTAGCCGTATCGTATGCCTTGCTATAGGATGTTATCCGTAAAATTTCAGCGTACTTACCCTATGGCGGGAAGGAGGCGTGAATCCCTTCATTTCAAAAAGGAGGTTCCTCCGACCAGGCGAGGTGTTATGCCTGGCGGGCTACTGCCCAACGGATGATGTTGGGTGGTTGTATATACGCTATCTCGCGTGCAAATTTCACTTGCGGGATGTAGGAGTATGTAGTTCTTATGTGGCGAGATAGATGTCGCTACAACCCCTATTTAATGAAACCGATTTAATTAAACGCAAGCAAACTGTCATACTTCTATGTCCGTTTATGCTGTGCGTTATCTGTCAATTAGCCTTAGAGGATTATTAAGTAGATATGGTCACGCTTATGCGCACAGTACGTAAATTATTGTTTAGAAATTATATGAACTTTCATGTCACGTTTTTAAGGAAGCATGTTGGTTAACCTTAATTGCCAATTTCGGTTTCGTAAGAAATCCATGCTAAAATCATAAATGCCAATTTATGCCTGTAAGATGAAACTTTGTATGGAGATACATAGTTTGAATCCCGGGAAAAGACATACTACTATGTCTTTTCCCGGGATTTAAGGTAGTTTTTATCACGGAAATAATCCCTTAAGGAAGCGAAAAGGTGGAAGGAATCCTTAATGTCTTAAAAAATTACTATGAAAATGTTATAATGTAACTTTTCGCGATAAATAAATAATCAATTGGATAAAAAATAAGACGCCGACTAAGTCGCGGGTAAAAGCTGATGCATCCTAATTTTGTCATTCAAGGGTATGACTTTTTATCCTACATATATCAACATTAGACAACGTGGGACGTACGAAGTCTTACATAGTATAAAACACTTAGTTGATCTCCCATGCCCAATCGAGAAGGGAAAGATTTCAAGTGCGGTTCAATTGCGACTCTATTTATGCGTGGAGCAATAAAAACGCAGCGATTCTCACGTTGCAGACGAAGTGTCCTAGCAAGGGATGTACAAGGGCGTCTTTATTTAGATACGAAAGGAAATTATACTGTTCAATAACCTCGAGACTCATTAGGTCCGTTACTATGCAGATGTACAACCTTAGGAGATTGACTTGGGATTGCTTATGAATTGCACCTATTATTATTATTATTACTGTATGGGAAAATATTCAAAAGTTCCCCTATTTCCTGTGTGTGTGGAAATAAGGCCAAGGTATCTGCATAACCGAGTCTATATTTCCCGATGAGTTCAATTAGGGGGTCTTCATGTAACGAGTGAATACCTATTCACTCGTGACATGAAGACCTAGGAAGAAGATCTTCTAGGTAAGCGTGCCTCATCTTAGACCACATCGTCACTTACCATCGGTGCGATTGTGGGCAAATGATAACATGTATAATGTATATTGTACTTGATAAAAAAAAAACAATTCGTTTAGTAGGAGCTTGTAGCCTTTGTCGAGAGGAGAGACACCATTGGCAAAACCCTCCAGCAACTTTCTGGCAACAATCTTGCGAAAAATGCTCAAAAGGAACCTCAATAAAAACACTAGTCTCATATACGTTCACAAAGTAATCAAATAATATTATTGCATGCTGTACACAGCTAAAACGTCACCAACGTGCAAGCGCACGTGACAGCGATTTGTGTCGCCGGCTAACTTGCGTTATTGCCATCAACAATCATTGTATTGTAAGCGGGTTTTATGGTTAGAGGTTTTAATGGACAGAGAATTTGTTGAGACTGAAATGTTTGTAGATTGTTGAGTTGCAGTTTCGGAATACACAGGGACATATACAAGAGGAAAAAAAATAAACTATTCTTTACGTTACTGCTGTTTTTACATAAAATCTCGTATGTATCCCCAAGAATTACTTGTATGTTTTAGCAGGACAATGCACTGTAACTTTCAGGACAAATGGACACAAATAGAATTGCTAGTGAGAATTTTAGTTTTAAATCTCAAGCTCTCCTTTTAGATAAGAAAACGAGCAATTATACTGTTACGTTATATTAATAAAGCAGTGATATATGGAGATATGATCACTAACTACCAAGTCATAGACCTAAGTTCCGAGGCAAGTCACATTTTGTTATTCATGCGCGCATATATAATTGACGAAAAGGATCACAAACTATCGTAAGAAAACTTGCAATCATAAGCGAAGTTCTCAAAGACATGAGAAGTCTGCAAACGTCAGACTAGGCTAGTCGTGGTGGAAGATAGCCTCACCCATTTAAATGTGACAGTAAATCTAATAAAATAACAGACGGAGACCCGAAATTAAAGGATCGTGCCAGTACCTACTACTATAACAATATTAGTATATCAACGACTGCGACATCTTTTAATATTTCCGGAGAGGAATAACTAGCTACTAACGGGAATATTTTTTATGGACGTGCACAATGTACAGTCGTCCACTAATTTGACTATAAGGCATTTAAATAAAGGCTCCATATTCGTACTTCCTGGCACAGCTATGTAAATACGATACTGTGACATGGGTCAGTAATTTAACCAACATCCTGTATGGATAGTTGTAACGGTATTAATACCTTTTTTCACTCGGAACACTGCGTTTTTATTTACCTAAGAGAAACAACTATTATTCGGCCTTCTGTCCGTTCTGCTCTAAGGGCTATAGTATGAAGCCCAAGTATTGGCCGCGTTTTAAGAATAGATTATACGATTTCGTATGCAACAAGAGTTTCGATAGATATAGGATAGAGGTGCTACACTCTATCGACATATCTTATACCATAAACTAAGATTATTATTACGTATAAATGAGCTGAATAAAAAATTCTTCTTCATTTTGTGTTGTTGTTTAAACGAAAAATGTGCGAATATTGTTTTGTTTATATCACTGAGGTGGCAAACGATCCTACGGCCCACCGTACGTAGGTAGTTACTATGGCCTATGGACGTCTGCAACACCAGAGGTGTCGCCCGCGCGTTGCCTACCATATTAATCGATGCAAGGATGTGGTGACGCATCCTTACGTTATACGATAGCAACAATAACATAGACCCGTGCCATAGATATAATTAAATAACTAACACACGTATGTATATTTTAGCTGGTTCTTTCAAACTTACCGATTGTAATACCGTGACTATGTTAGCCAGTTAAAGTTTCTGAACGCGCTAATGTGAGCGTGAAGATAGAGATAGCTGCAAATTATTTATGTTAGCTGTGGCAGTATTCTGTTATTTTTAATTGAATTGAAAAACTCTCATGCCTTTATCGTAATCTGAATATGATAAACACCTGGGTGTTTATTAGTCTCAAAATCGCAAAAATAGCATTGCGCGTCCGTTCGTTTGCTCGCTCCGTCACAGTATAAATTATACTGTGGATCTGTATTGTCAAGCTGTCAACTGTCAGTTATGTTTGAACTGCGAAAATCTTTTGGATGACTTTATTGAGAGAAGGGGAGTGTCCATTTGTACGAAAAACTATAACTTATTAATCTATGGGTGGGAGTTGTTTAGAGGGCCGACTGTTTTCCTTTTATAGGATCCCCTTTTAAAAAGACGATACAAATGTTCAGACATATTATAACTACTATAGTTTGAGAGTTTAATTGAATAAGAGAATATATTTAGCTACATTTTCCGTGCCTAAGTGTTTATACATGTAACATATATGACCGTCAACCTTCCAACAATACAGCACTAATCCTACGAAAGAACGCGGAAAAAAATAAACGAAATACTGTGCTCAGATTACTGGCAGAATTAGCATTGTTCAATTGCATGTTGTCAGGCCATTAACTGAAGCCTTCGTGCGACTCAACCCAGGCCAACCGAGCGTCAGCATGACATCGCGTAACTGAACCGGTAGACAGAACCCTCTATCAATAACCGTCGCGTGCAAATTTTTTATGCTTTACATACTATGACGCTTGTCGTCCCTGAAATGTTAGGCAGAGGTGTACTTATGTACACATTTCCCCGGTATGTTTTAGGACCCATGTAAGGGCAAGCCTATTGTCGTCAACCGGGCACGATATCGAATTTCGTTGAAAAATCCGATAACGCTTTGCCTGACCTGGGATTAAAACCGAAGACTTCATCCTCATAGTCGCAGTTTACGACCACTAGACCAATGAGGCCGTGTTTTTTAACTTACTTCAAAAAGGAGGAGGTTCTCAATTTGGTTGGTATTTTTTGTTTTATTCTTTGTCTAATATGGTCCCGCATTTGGAGTTTCTCCTGTATTCGCGAGTGCCTTTACACTAGCCAAATTTTCAGAACTCTCTTTACACACATGTAATCTCACAAATATTTGCTCTGTTTGGGTATCGTACGCGCGATTGTAGAGCAGGAGCCGATCTCTCCACTATTGCACTAATCGTGATATCGCTTGCCCTAACTGTTAAGGAATAGGGATTTGTCTGAAGTGGTCCCCCGTATGGAGTACCTACAGAGAAATTTACCGGTATTCGAAAATATTGTTTTGGTCGAGACCGGACTTAAAAGGCTAGTTATATACAGTATAGGTGAATTAAAATTTCGGTGTTAATTAAAAATCAAATCAGTTTCAATTTCAATAAAACAATTAATCTTATCGCTTCGAACACTTGTTGTAGGCAATATCTAGATTGCTTGTCTGATATCACTAAATACTTAGAAACACGTGTTTTTTACCATCACGTTGTGTTCGAAGCCATTCCTGACACGCAAACAACTTTATAGTGCTTAGGCAGCCTTCGTAATGTATCAACAAAGCAAATCAATTTCCTATTGAATTAGTTATGTCTTGCCTTCGTTGAAAATCGATCAAATATAAGCACTGAGTTTTTTTTAGAAATATTTTATTGACTTTCGTTTTTTTTTATCGTTTATAGGTCAGCGTTTGACCACTATCTCACCTGATGGTAAGTGACGATGTGGTCTAAGATGAAGCACGCTAACCTAGAAGATACCTATTCACTCGTGACTTGAAGACCACTTGTGACGTTTGTTTATGTGTTTGGATAGCATAGCGGTGTGACCAGTGTACTATGATGTTTTGACATCATAGTCCACTGGTCACACATTTTTGATTCGAGACATTTATGTCTCGAAGCAAAAATGTAGGGTTCACCAACACTTCAGACTGCCCGTGACCTAAGGATCCGAAACGTCGGGTCACAATCCTACTAATATTATAAACGCGAAAGTTTGTACGTATGGATGGATGGATGTTTGTTACTCCTTCACGCAAAAACCGCTTCACAGATTTGAATGAAATTTAGCATACATATAGTTTTTTACCTGGATTAACATAAGGGCTACATCTATATACCACGCGGGCAAAGCCGCGGGAGGCAGCTAGTAATATCAATATACCGCAATAAAATTGGTTAAAAAATAATAGTTTTATTTCAATGTCAAAGGTCTCGAGTTAAATCCCAATTCACGCACTTACTTTTCGAATTCACGTACGTATTTATCACATGATCAAACGGTAAAGGAAAACATCGTGAGGGAGCCTGCATACCTGAGAGATTTTCCTGATGGCGTGTGAAGTCTGCCAACCAGTACTAAGCTAGCCTGGTGGACTATAGCCTAATCCCTTTCAAATGAGAGGAGACCTATCCCCAGCATTAAAACAGTAAATGAGTAGATTATGATATGATGCTTTTTTCGCGATGTATAAAACAGTTTTTTGAAATCCAGCTACAACTAAAATAGAGAAAAGGAGACATACAAAAGATTAAACGGCCCTGTGCCTACATAGAGAAGAATAATGTTTGAAACTAAGTATTTTAACAGTGACGTACCTTTCTATTCGTTCGGACAAGCAGTACTCCCACCGCTGGCTATTGCACCTCCACTCCCTGACTCTTCTGAGCACCGGCGAGTTCAGCTCATCACATATGATCTTCAAAGCCGCCTCCTCTAGCACGTCTTGTACAGCTATTAATGATAACCTGGCCAAAACGGGAGCAATTATTATATTAAATTCTTTTAAGGTACGAGAGGGAATTTTCAAACTACAATTTTCTCCTTTTTAGTTGATTATCATAGGAAAATATAACGTGTAAAGGTACGACAAAGATTCATTTTTGAAGACAGCGCTATTGCAGATATTTACGATTGTATACAATGCAACTCCAATGAGTGTCTTATCATGGAAATAGGCTTCTTAGTGATGATTAAAAAATTCTTTGTAGTTTTTAATATAACATTTTAGCAAGCCATATAATCAGAATGGCTATCTAAAAAAATTAGCACAAAATTCTTACCATTTAAGTTACTAGAAAAATGTACTCGGACAAGGAAAATCGTGGATTGCAATTTAATATGGCCAGCAAACATTTCTAGAAGAAAACATTTCTAACTTATCCGAATCAGACTGCTCGTATTTAAAATATTACTACATCTTGCTGACCGAAACATTATTTTGTAGCGCGAGTGTCTATTAAGTATACACATAATATTATAAACTAACTGCATATTCATGAAATTATTGTCTATTTTAATATTGTTTGTAAAACTGAGAGTTGCAGCCTAATTTTCATTGAATGCAAGCAAAATCTTTTTACGCTGTCAAAATTATTTTTTGCTGAATTTCTTGCTGACCCACGTTTTAAAAATACCTATCGATTTTTTTTCACGGTTTCAATAAACGTATCTACTTGTTCGAAATAAAACTACAAAAATAGCATATTCATGAAATAATTGTCTATTTTAATATTGTTTGTAAAACTGAGAGTTGCAGCCTAATTTTCATTGAATGCAAGCAAAATCTTTTTACGCTGTCAAAATTATTTTTTGCTGAATTTCTTGCTGACCCACGTTTTAAAAATACCTATCGATTTTTTTTCACGATTTCAATAAACGTATCTACTTGTTCGAAATAAAACTACAAAAATAGTAGGTATATTAAATCTTTGTCCATTAAAGAAACTGAACAAAAATAAAACAAAAGAAAATGTTAGACGTTGATGATTGATATGTGTCTAATGATACTCATAAATAAAATTTTACTTTAATGACAGTAATAGTTGATTATAGACGGCGGCGGGGCTTCAGCGTCAAACAATGTGAAGCATAACTGACAGGCTTTAAAATATGGACAGGAAATATACATAAATAACGCGTAACAATAGAAGCGCAAAAAATAACAACCTGTAGAATATGGGGCAGGAAAAATAACTGACATTTATTTATTTAAAGTTTAACAAGGAAATATCGTTATGAAACCTGAGATTTTCTTCGATGGCATGGGGAGACTATCAGTCAACACTAGGCCAGCGTGATGGAAACTACAAGCTAAACTACCAGCTGAGAGGAAATCTTTGCCCTGCAGTGAGACAAGGCTCAGCCTTACACATTAAAATCTAGGTTTCTCAGTCAGTGGGCTTAGACTTTAAGGTAAAGAGGCACATAACGTAAGGACCCATAAAAGAATAGATTGGAATTGTCGGATCTAGCAGTATTTTAAGTAGATACATATTATATCTCGATTAAAACTGTAAGTAAATATACCTCCGATAGGGTCAGAATAGATTATTGGACCTTTTAAATTCTATTTTCAACCTGATCCCATTTAGGCACTCTCGTTGGACCTTTGGTAAGTAGACTTAGGTCACCCAGACCAAGAAAATAGCGTCAGGGCGTAGCTACCGTCGTATCAATGATACGGGGCCCCCCGGCTACAGAGACCCAGGCACGCTACGCCACTGTTGATAATAGAGACCAGGAAAGCATAAAGGTATTACATATAAACAACAGTGAAAGCAAAGACAATAACTGTCACAAATCAAACATACTAACAAACAATCTCTATTGTGATTATTATTAGACGCGATTATACAAATGCTTAAATAACGATAGCGCTATTTAAACAATACGTCAAGCTATTTAATAAGGTATTTATCTAAATGGTACATGGTAAAATATACGTTCCGCCAGAATTAAATAGTCTTAGTCTTGGAAGCTAAGTAAATGTCTAGTAATTCTTTTAATATTAAAATAAAGACTCTCTTTGTCATTTTATGTAAATAAAGTGAGATAGCACGTTAATTCATATGTGAAAGAATAAGTAGACTGAATTAGTTATGGTTCAGAGTACTCCATTATGAGATCAGATCGATAGTCATCTTGATACAATACAAGATATGACAATACCATATCACTCCAATATCGAATAAATCGAGAATTGGTTTCAAGTGGCTTGTCTAGGGAGTAGCTTTCCAGTAATCCGAATCGCATAAGGAATAGAACGGTAGGAGAGCAAATTTCTGGGCCTATACCCTGTTTGTCTTTATCGAACAATAAGGTTAAAAGTTAATCATTTGCATGTAACATAGGTACTGATTAGTAGATTATTATCCTGTATCGCAGTGAAGCGTGATAGTGTTTTACTATCATTGGTTTACTTAATACATGGTAAATGCCATGGGTATTTAGAGAGCGTATTTGGAGAATTTTAAAGTATCAAAGTATCTACTCACTTATTTTCCAAAATAGTCCTGCAGACCACTTCCCTGACACCAGGGTTCATAATCTTCTCCACACTAAGCTGATGAAGATTCCACGAGGCAAGTCGACAGCACCTTACTCCGTCTCTCTCATACATAAACATTTCTTCAACTATAGGTCTATGGGAGTAAGCCGATAGCAAATCCAAAATGTCATTCACTGGTACTGTGGCAAATCCATTTGGCAGGGTCATAGGGAACTTTGTATTCGTTGGCATTGACAGACTCTTCCTGTGTGGAGTCCTAGGGGTACTTGAGACCCCATTTGGCATACACTCAACATCGGCCCACCCGTTAACATGTCCATTGGTTAAATGCTGTACACTCTCACACTTCCTAGGTTCCAAACTTAAATGATGTTTAACTGTACTTAACCTAACAATGTCCATACCCCGAACTTTAATTAAATCATCTAAGGATTTGAAAGGGCCTTTTTTGTTACGATAGTCTACGATGTTGGCAGCTATTTCTTGGTTTAGCCCAGGCACACACTGTAGTTGGAACACACTAGAGGAGTTTACAGAGCACAGTTTGGTCTCAGACTGCACACGCACACTGTCCAATGATTGTGTCCGGGAACTTGCTCTTGATATTTGTTTCCGTGTATTAGTGCATATTTCTGGCCTGAGTAATTCTAACTTTTCAGCACCAATTCCTACAAGGAAACAATGTTGTGATTAATTTATATAGGGAAAACTATTCGCATATTTGAGAGTTATTTATAATACATTTCTATTTTAAGATTAATTGGAAACATTTTAGTAATTCTAAAACTTTAGGTTTAATGGTTAAATTTATAGAAGTATGAAAGTACCTATTATAACTAAAGTTTACCAATATGAAAATCCCATATATGAGAATTTTGTATCAATACTGTAAATATTAAGACTGTTTTAATTTATTTGTAATATACAATGTGATTGTAAGGTACCTATCCTGTCACATTTACAGCATATTTGAAGTTGATTCAATATGAATTGCAATATTTTATGCAGAAAGAAGTGTCATAGGTCTAATGAGATTTTTTTTTCAGAATAAAGTAATTGATAACATATTAACTTAAAAAGTTGATTTATGATGAAAAATAAAAATTAATGGTTGCTACATGGTTGAAATTCGACCAAATTTTTTATTGATTTAGTGTATTTAATGCATAATTTAATGAAATATTAAACATTCTGCACTCCTTCTCTATATAAACTATAAGTGTGGGAATTTTCATACTCCTCCGTCTGCACATTTTTTGTAAAAAGTTTTTGCTTCTCATATTAATACCTATACAATACGATTATTTCAAATGGATTAACAGATATATTAAAAACATTCAAGTAATGTAAACAATAATTATATGTATGAGTATGTAAATGTTATTTTCTTGCTAAATGTTCAATTGAAATACTCATTTGAATATTTGCTAGTCATCTTTTTTATATATCTACAAGCTATTGATGAACATGCAATCTTACTGACTGAAAGTGGGTACTATAAGCAACATTTGGAGTAGATAACATTTGCACCTTATTTATATGATAGTAAGATTGAAAGTGGTGCACCTGAAATGTTACTGATAATACTTATACTCCTCATGCTTTAAACCACTGCCTTTAAAATGTCTTTAGACAAGATTTTATTAGTTATTGAACCAACAATAATAAATATGGGGAAATCCCACATACCTACACAATAGACTTAGCCATGAAAATATATTAATATTTCAAGTATAGACACTCAAGCAACAAGTGCCATCAACATTATAAGGAAAACATAAGTATTTCAATTCAATATTTACTAAAGTTTGGTCTATGGATATTGTATACATACTTGTTTTTAATGACTCAAATAAGACAATATATTTGCATTGACAAAGGCTGTAACAATAGCTGCAATCTCATGCAATCCAATGATTAATGCAAGAGATTGAATTGCAATGATAGTTCTTTTTTAACATTTGGAGCAAAAATGTCATAATGAAAACCTTGTGATGAGACTTAGGTATCTGCTCCTCTCTGACCAACTTTTGATCCAAATATACTTTAAATAAGTAGTAGGCAGAAACTAAACAATGTTTTATCTTAGATAAGCAAAGGCCTAATTGAAGTTTTACTAACTTTAATAGGTGATAATGTTAAGCTGATAAATCAGAAAATATTTCCATTACTAACCTATAGTACACCAATTAACTCTAATAATGAGTACTTGGCAGTACTGATTATTTGTCAGGCGATTTACCTGTCTACTAATCAGTTATTCAAAAGAAAAATGATGTCTGTAAAGTGTTGCATATTCATGACTTGTTATTTTCAAGTCACAATTTGAAGCCAATTACCAAATTACTCATGTACAAAAGTAACAATTATCCAAGCTTGAATTGAGTCCTTGACATGGTTGAAAAGAAGCCCTACTCACCTCTTAAATAAGTATTTTATCTATGTAAATTCAGTAATTATTAATTTGGTTATTGGATTTGATAATTTTACTGAGTCATGCATGCCAAATTTGTGGTAAAGTTTATTATTGCCGAGGTTATTGTTGCTGTTTACCTGAGACAAGCGCGAGGTCGTCCACTCGCTTAAATCGGCCTATCATTTGCCGATGCCGCACTATTTCTCGCGCCAACTGTCTGTTCACCCCCGGCAACGTCATCAGCTGCTCCTCTGTCGCCGTGTTCACGTTCATCAGCTCTGGATAGTCCTCAGAAGGCGGTAAACTAAACGTATGACTCAAACTGGATTTGTTAAGTTTACTCCGGCGAATGAACCTTCGGTACGAATTTCTCCGGCCACTCTTGCTCAACACGGAGCTCGTACCTTGCCCCATATCGTTAGCCGCCACTTCGAATTATATATCGATCATAACGACACTAATTTCAAATTTCACTAGACATTTGATGAAAAAAAAACTATTTATAGACTCTTACGTTACTCACTAGCACTGATTGCCCACGGACACTGAGGTATCGGGATAAACCACCTATTGTTGCACTTATCGCAGTAATTATCTCCGTGTAATCATTAAAATTATTACGGTCTTGGTAAAACACTACAATACAATAACCACACACAGCTCCCCGTCATCAATATATCGCAACAATGAAGTGAAATGAAATGACAGCAAAACGTATATGACATGACAAACAGAATTTGACAACATGACATTGACATTATGACAAAGATAAGGACGCGGGATGCGCAGTGCTAGTAGCAATTAAAATCAATGATTATCGATCTATATAAAACTCATCAAAATTAGTCATCAGAAAATCATAACGAGTAATTAACGTAGATATCTACGAATATCCAGAGAAACCTCTAGATATCCAGAGATTTAGATTGTGACTCTATAATTCTATTATAAAAATAATTAATAAGACGGCCTAGCAATAGCATTTAGTAATTTAGATTAGACTCTAGATTTTGTAAATTATTATAGTATATTATACTGGTAGGATATAGTAATCTACAAAATGCACACAGCATTAATTTATTTTATTAGATTTTTTTTTGATACATTTTGTATACGTCATATTTAGGGACGTATACACCAATATTTATATCGATTAGTTTGTGCACATCTCTTCTACGAATGTGTTTATGACTTAACGATGTGCGTTTACAAAACACGCTATCACTTTAGCTTAGTAAAACAAAATAAGAAATTGGTATATTTAACATTTATTAACAGTTGTATTGAATGTGTTTATTCACCAATAAAAAAATGGACGAAATAAATTCAAAAAAGTATGATATAATAGTTGATTGATGGAAACTTAAACATTTATTTCATCGCTTAGCCTAGCACGAACTCGTAGGTGCGCATAGGTATATTAATTTGTTATATGTATAATGTATTTACTTGTAAGGCTTTATTGTACGGTACCTACATAGTAGCAGCGAGTTTCTTTTAACAAAACCAAAACTGAAGCGTTTCTACATGCTGCTATTGACCCGCTCCAAGTTCCCTGAACATTGGGAGCACAGGACGTATTAAAATTTTGATTGTTAATAGAAACTCACATTGGACATTATACGTAAATTATACAGTTGCTATTGATCAGATTCTAAGCAAATACATCGGGCGGGCCTATGGTGGCCATTGGTGTAGTATAAGGGTTCGATTCCTGCAAGGTACAAATATTAGTATCTCCTACTTTCTAATACTATTATCTGGGTCAGGTTGTTCGTGTACATACATAGTAACATAAGCAACCACAATACCGAAGAATATTCTGGGCTTGCTTTGTCCCATATTGGATTAAAAAAAAACACTGGAAAGTTGGGTTTTAAAAAATAAAACACAAATTTGATCAGAACAGTTCCCGTGCTAGTTTATTCAAATTATGTACAGTATTGCCTGTAAGCTTACAATTAGACATAACCGCTGCTTATTAAATAATTATAGTGTTTATTTCACTGCATTAGCTCTGTAAAGGAAATATATTTACAGAGATGAGTGTGCGATAAGATTTAGGAGCTATGTAGGTCAAAAATCAAATAAGAATTTAATTAGGTAAATCACTGTATTTTAATAAACTCAAAATTTGTTGTGAAACAATGTTGTGATATTCTATCTGCTGTAAATGTGAAAACAAAATAAATTAAAGAACTCTCCTTGACGTTTACCTCTCGTTAGTCTCAGAAACGACCGGTAGAGGCCCTTTTATCGTTAATTTCTCTTACAAAAGGGACTATATCTTTTTATTTGAAAATGTATTAAATATTCTGTAGCTTAAGACATAGAAAAATGACCTTTAGGTACGAAGATATTTATTTTATATTAACTGACATAGACCTACGAAGCCCTTTATAATATTAAATTACACCCAAATAGTGAGATGGAAAACATATCATGGAACATGTCACCAGTACATATGGATGCCCACTGTCTGCATTTTATTAGTTTTTAAAATTCCATATACTTTTTATACACTCAAATACAATTAAATCGTTCGATCGGGCCATTAGACCATCGCGCATCGCTTAAAGATTAGTAATATTTTTTCTTTAAATAACATAGTTAAACTAAAATGTTTTTTTTTTGCTATTAAATATTGGAATCTAACCTATTGCAAAGCGTAACAAAAACATTATCTTTTGAGAATCTAACTAATCACTAAGCCTTATAGCTTCAACTGTATTAATTACAACCGAAATGGCATTGTTTTTTTAAACAGCCAACTATTTATTAAATTCTACTTTTAAATAAATACTTTTTAATTTATATCGGAAAAAATAATGCATAAAATATTATAAGTATGTTACGATTTTTTTAAATTAGAAACTAACAAAAAATAACAAAAGAACAAGGAATTGTCTTTCTCGTCACAGTTGAGCGGGAAACGAAAAAATCTATGCCTATATGAGGATGTTATGTGGCTAATACATCATACACAGATTACAAGGAAATTAATTTGTTCTACATAAAAAAAATATATCACAGAGAGATGTAGGTAGTCGTTAATCAATATAAAACCAACTGATATTTGACTAGTACAAAAATGTTAAAAATAGAAAATAAATGAGTAAAAAATTTTCTGTTCCGAGAATTTCACCAAAATTGTTATAAGACAAAATGTTTAGAAAATTGTTGGACACTAGTTTTGGGTAGCTGAGCCAACGGAATACGTAGAGACACAAGGTTACAATGCAATTATATTATAAAAATACTTGATTACTATTTATAATAAATATTATACGTATAAATAGATGACCGAGTCAATTCGGAATTATTTCAATAATTTTAGACCAACATTTCCACATACGGTCAGTGGTCGAAGAAACTTGTCACAGCACGCTAATATGTCTATGCCGTTTTAAAATTATGCATTTTAGCCACTTAACATTTAACCCCTTTTATAAAAATAGACAATAATCCAGCCTTTAGCTTCAAACCACATTTTCTTGTACAAATATTTCATATCAAAACTTTGCCAATACTTCTCCGTTATCATACAAATGAGTTTATTATTATTATTATAACATATTCGTGTTTTTTGACAAACTTATTTTAGTCATATTACAATTTCATTAAAATAAAATAAAATACATACCCAATAAATATGCATCGGTGCAATATTTATAAATCATATGATAATCAAGCCAAGCACTAAGTTGATATCACGTTGCGCTTTAGCAGATTATCACCTTACATGGAATACATATAACTTTATACTACCTATACAAATAACATTCAACTATATGTAAAAATGTATCAATGCCTCCAGCTGCCAAAATCAGAGATATTTAGAGAACATTTGTGAATAAGTTTATCAAAAAACACATCGCTAAAATTAATTAATACCTAAGCTATTCACGTTAATAAGTTATAAGTTGAAATATATTTTATTAATCGATATAAATACTTAGTACAATTAGGAAAAGCCATGCTTACTTCTGTTTTTATTATCATTGGGATTTGCTAAATTTTTAAGTACTATAGGATATGATTGCACACTTTTATCTACTTTTACTGAATGTTTAAATTAGAATGTTAATTTGGAATAATAGTGACCTTTAATGCAAAAAGATTTTAACCGAAATAAATTTAGGAGAGAGCGCAGGCAAGATACATTAAATGAAACGCCATTATAATTAATAATAATTTTACTATTACAATAAGCACCAAACCAGGTTTGGAATGTTCAGTATTGCACCATGTGTGAACAAAATCCAATCTAATTACAGTCACAATGTAAAAAATAAAGTAAAAAAAAACACAATACACGAGGGTCGGGAAAGTAAAAAAATATTTCCAAATAATTAATATATATTTCTCCATAATAAATAAATTCGGTTACCACAACACAATAAAGGTCACCATTGAGTCCAATTAGGGAAGCGAATCTAAAATACAGAGCGATGAGCAATTAATAGAATTAAAAAAAAAAAAAGTTTTACAACATACATAATTACTAGCCATACACTGTTGAATGGTTTGTACAAATAGTGACTTCATTGTGCATAAAACCATGTATGATTGCATCGCCAGTCTTCACAGAAGAACACGTAAGGATCTTCTTAATCTCAGATAATAACATAACCTTTCGCTAGGATAATGCTTCGTTTCATATTCGAAAATAAGTGCTGGTTTACACAAATCATATATGGTGCAACCATTTTGCGTTTAACTCTGTTTACTGTGTAGGTACTTTGTTTATTCAGTGTCAGTAGATAAAACATACGGTAAATATTAAAGTTTTTAGTAAGACATTATTTTTTATTGATAAATATGCCTGTCCTGTAAGATATCTGCTAATCACCATAGACAGTTTTCTACAGATGTTTTTTCCTTTTATTCCTTTTAAGTAATCATTTCATCTATACCAGCACTTATTTGTAGACTCTATCTAAATAAATACTTATTTTAATATCATAAACAATGTTACAAGTAAACATATCGTTTTAATTAAAAGAAAGCGAATTAAACTCTCATTTAGTTTCGATAGTAATGGAAATGTATGAAAAACGTTGTTCCTATACCCAGGGCAGGGACATTATTGGGTTAGAAATACTATTTACAACATATATAATGCTACAACAATATATTGTTATACAAAATAACGTCAAAAAGAAGATACTAAGCAAAAGCTGAATGATATAATTTATCCTTAAGTAATTTCTAGCCATTTTTGCTCTATAAAATCCACTTGTTGAACTGTGTTTTACAACTTGTTTCATAAGTGAACGAGTTAAAGAAAACAGCTGATTATTTTTTACTACACAACTTTTTGATATTACCTTCTTTCAGATTTATACTGTATAGATACTTTTATGGAGTCACTAATTTTTGTATTATTATTTGTCGTGAAGTGAGGAATACAATAATTCCATACATTATAAATATGTGTTTGTAGACTTGTTTGCACAGCTGTTGTTTTTTAATGGGTAAGGATTGCAGCACAACCATTAAAAAATATGGGATTAGTGTCTGAAGTGGTTATTAATGATATTTTAATTAGTTATTGACAGATTTCATCATCCGAATTCATCATTGACCTTATTTAAGCATAAGTATAAGCTAAATAGACACAAAACACATTGACATTGCGTGCATAAATTAAGACTTGTGATACAGAAATCCCGCTACCAATAAAATAAAGTTGTGCAAACAAACTCTACACATATATAATTTGATTCAAAATACTGGTGAAGGTAACTAACTACCTACATTTCTTTTTTATATCTCTTAAACATTATTATATAGAAGTTTAGTCTGTTTTTTCTTAGCTGCTTGTAATTTAATCATTTTATTTTTATTGATGTGTATTTTATTTTCGTTATTACATAACGTTTGTATTGGAACTTTTTATAAAATCATGAGATATTGACAGGACAGCTAAGAAAAAACATTATACATAATATGTATACTAATTATTCAAATCTAAACAGTAACATCATATACCCAAAATGCCTCTGACCCTTTTGAGTTAATTTTACAATTAATATAAAATCTAGGTTGTCGTTACATAATACAATCACTTATCGCCTGTGTATTGAGGCGATTTGAAGCCGTGGCGTGCAGACGGGAAGTACAATACTATGTTGGTAATATTTACTGAACGAGATTTTACAGTGTATCTTTAAGAAATAAGCTTTAGATGAATGATAATTAGCAAAGATGCTTTATGAGCTTATGGCATCGATATAATTGTCGATCTATAAGTAATATTTTGAAATATAGACGATGAATTAGATTGGTCACAGATTGTGTATGTTTAAAAACGTTTTTTAAGATAAATATTTATGTTATTCGAAGTTATTTTGTCGGAAAAGTACTTGAGGCTTGTTGTAACTGCAATCTGAGAGAGATAAATAGAGCTTGTAGCGTTGCATGTAATCTTTAGAAACTCGGTTGTGGATTGCCGTGCATCCATGTCTATTGCAGTAAGTTTATTAAAAGGAGTGCTTATAAAAAAAATATATATGTATGAAATCTTTTGTGTTTTTAAAAATATCACTTATAGACTTACAATTACAACTAAAGAAGCGGTTTTTTAATCAATTTGACGGAAATAATAATTAATACTTTTCATATAAATTGACGATTATACACAGTAAGTACTTCCTCGCCGTTATTTTTTACGATTTTTGAAAGACTGAATATTCAAGCTGCCTTATTAACAACCAGTTTGATTTATCGAACATTGTCTGTCTGGGTGTAACACGAAAATGCTGGACCGGTTTCGATGTGTTTACGATTATCTAGAGATTCTCTTGATGGGCGGGAATGGCCTAAAAATATTGAATAAGTACGAAGTTATTGTATGTTACTGGAATTACCAAGATTATGAAAATGTTAAGATGCAAAACTGATATTTATGTTAAATAATATTAGAAACTATTTATTATGCGTTCCAAAGTTCAACGACTTTTACCGTATATTTTTTTTAAATCTAAAATTCTCTAAAATTAAATAGCCAATCTTTCAAAAATCCGGGTGGCGGGTTAACGTGTCCGCCATTTAAGTATAAACCGAATACGTGTGTCGCCATTGTAAGCCCCGTGTAGGAGAATGTGTTGCGTCGCGTCGGCGGTGAAGCGGAACGTTCGTACGGATGGGGCGCTTACCGGGTGCGCTCTGCGGCCGCGCGCTGCCGGCGGCCGGCCGGCCAGTCGATGTGCCCGCCGCATTGCTATGTACCTGTCGGTGGATATATGTACCTTTTAATTTTCTGTTATTGGATCGAGTTTATTCATTCAAGCAGTACTTTTACTGAAAAATGTTGTTTTTTTAAGGATTTTACTGTGTAATATTGACACCATTGTAAATTTCGAAGTTTCAGATTTTTTATACGTTTCATTGCCACAAGCAAATTAGTCGGTCAGCCTGACAGTGACTATGCACTTCTAGATATACTACGACTAATACATGAAAAAACGTGTTAGCTTAATAAAAAAATGTAGATTTGTTAAACAAATTGCAATTCGCAGTGTAGATGACACTGCGAATTTAAACTAGACACGAAAAAAAAAAAAATTACAAACATTCCACACCCACGCCAAACGTAAAACATCAATGTGCAAGAAAAAAAAATTCTCTCTCTTTCCAAACCCATACAAGTAAAGGTACACTCTAACAACCTAATTGGTATACATGCAACTAGCGACTGATCCATGTGTGGATGTCAACCAATTAGGTTGTTAGAGTGTACATATTTAAGTCTAGATTGTGTAGCACCTAGTAGCCTGGCGCCACCGCGCGCGCCGCCGGCGGCCCGCTCTCGTACAGCAGCGAGTCGCGTCGAGCTCTCACCTGTGTACAGCGGGGGGGCCTCGCCGGCGCGGCTAGCACTCGGAGGAGGAGTTGAGGTCGAGCGGCGGCGGCGGCGGCTGCAGCGGGGCGGGGCGCGCCTTGGCCCGCGTGAGGCGGTCCAGCTCGGCCGCCGCGTCCGAGCGCGCCGCCGCCGCCGCCGCGCCGCCCGCCGCGCCCGCCGCCTCCGCGCGCCCCGCCGGCGACCCGCTCTTCTTGTACAGCAGCGAGTTGAAGAAGTTGGCCAGCACGCCCTCGTTGCCGGGCGTGCCGGGGCCCATGCCGATTTTTGCGCCGTCCAGCTGTAAACAGAAGAAGTACTTGTAGACCTGTACCTGTGTACCTATACTTGTACGCCTGTACCCGTACCTATACTTGTACACCTGTAACTATACTTGTACACCTGTACCTGTGTACCTACACTTGTACACCCGTAACGATACGCCTTTATCCGTACGGTTATACCTGTACCTGTGCGGTGGCCCTCTGCGTGGCCCGCAGGGGTGAGTCAGCGCGCGGCGCGGGCGTGCCGGCCTGCAGCGCGGCAAGCTGCCGCTGCAAGAACGCCTGCTCGTCCTCCGCCTGTACCTCGGCTTCACGATTCGCGCCGCTCTGTAGCAAAGATGTCATAGCATTTATTAAAAAACGGTATCAATAATACATCTCAAGACGGGTCAAAGCTTTTTTTTTAAGTACGGAAATATTTTATGTACTGTCCCGCCGCTTGGGGGGGCGACGGGGTGTGTCGGACTCCGCCCAGCGTGAGCGTTGACTGACTGACTAAAAAGCCGCACATTAGAGCCACCAACCCTATTGCCGGGGCCATTTAATTGGCGAAAGCATGCATTACAACTCCGGCGGGTTTCGGTCCAGCTTTTGTTGGGGTCCAGACCCCAGGAGCTAGACATCGCTCACCTCGCATCCTCCGCGCACGTGTGACAAACTCGCAACGCCCCCTACATGGAACGGGTCGAAGCCTGTGCACTCGCCGGCAAAGTAAGGTTCGCGCGCATTTTAGGCAGGCGTAAGAACATTTTTTCTCGAAGACGTTTAGTCTATCAACCCGCACTAGCCTAGCGTGGTGGACTACAGCCTAATCACTCTCAAACAAACCAAAGCAAATACTCCTAATGGTGAGATTTCGCACCCAAAACTATCTACCGTTACATTTTACGAATAACTTCGATTATACAAGTCAGAAATACTCACTTTCCGTATAACAGGCTGCACAATAACATCTCTGTAGTAGTCGTCTGGCTTACACGACTGCATGTTCTCGTATAATATGCTAATTTTCTTCATGCTGTCCCAACCAGCGGGTCTGTTAAACATATTAAGGTAATTAATGCCTTTGTATCTATATATTAGAAACACATGACAGCTGTTAGAAACTTATTTATGGATGAACTTTTAGTGACCAGCCAAAACTTTTCGTCTGAGTATTTTTTTATGTCATAAGGATGGCAAACCATGCTACGGCCCGCCTGATAGTAAGGGGTTACCGTAACCTATGTCACTCGCGCGTTGCCGACCCTGTAAAAGTTATCTAGGATTCTTAAAATAAGGGTTATTAAACTGACAGCAAACGGAATTTTCATGCTGTCAGAATAGCTGCCAACTCCCCTATTTTAAGAAATTGAATACGTTTCTTACAGGGCATCGCGGGAGCGGCGCCTCTGGTGTTGCAAACGTCCAAAGGCTATAAAAACTAGTAACTAAATAAATGATTCATATCTCAAATTTGTTTTTTTTAATATAAAACTACTCACATCAACACAGCATCTTTCTCCACGATAAGCGCGGGCGTTCTGAACGGCAGACCGTATATCCTGTGCGTGAGATACTTGTAGAGCAGGTCGCAGTTCTTGTCCTCCTTCGCGCTGCTGTAGAACAGGGCGGCGCCGTACTGGAGGCAGAACCGTCTGATCCACTGCTGCATGAAGTCGAAGTGCTCGTCGCGGTAGTCGTGCTCTTTCTCCAGGGTGGTCATGTAGTCAGTCTGGAGAAGATTAGGTGAATGTATATAAATTGATGTTTGTTTGTATTGGCCCATTCAAGTATTACGTAAACACTAAAGGGCGGCGGAGGCCGGGGCTTATGCTATGCTTATTTTTGAGATCGGGTAAGGTAGGTTGGTAAGAAATTTGCTTGCTTTTGCTGACATGGGGGAGGACGGAGGGTTTAATTTTTATAAAAAAATTGCTTACGTAATAATTGAACGGCCTCTATGTTGGCTATGGAAAAACGACTGCAGCGATTTGGATAACATTTTAGACAATCTTCGTCTCAGTCTAAAGGGTGATCCTTTATAGTTTGGTAGCGATCGGATCAATAGGATAGGTATTGTATAGGTAAGGTAGCTAGGGTACACACTTATTCTTACCTAGGCGAAGCCAGGGGTGAAGCTAGTAAATATTTCCGAAGAAGTACCTCTAATTAACGAAATAGAAACCATGGTAACTGATGTTGCTAATTATATTATCATCAATCGCTAAAGAGTCAAGGAAAACATCGTGAGGAAATACGCCCTAGAGTTAATCAACGTGTGAAGCCTACACCAAATCAAAGGGACCGACAATATTTTCATCTTTACGACGGTATGCACTCACAAAAAAAACCTCTTAGAAATAAATGTCAAAAATATTTGTTTGCGAGGATAATGACGTCACGAACGAAGCATCATGGCGGCCAACTTTTCAGGTACATATTTGGATTTACAGATATTTAAATGCTTTATTAACCCCCGACGCAAAAACGACGTGTTGTTATAAGTTTGATGTCTGAGAGAGACATCAAACTTATAACAACACGTCTCTCTCTCTCTCTCTGTGTGTGTCTGTCTGTGGCATCGTAGCTTCCGAACGGATGAACCGAATTTAATTTTGTTTTCTTTTGTTTGAAAGGTGAATTAGTCGGCAGTGTTTTTACCTATGTTTGATGGAAACCGATCCAAGATGATCGCTTTCTATATTAGCATTTTTATAGTAATCTTTACCTTAGTTGCCACAACTACAATATCAAGTCCTAGGTTGGTAGTAAGTACGGCTTCGGGCAGGGGACTGTCGTCGTCGTCCCCGTTCTCGAAGTCATCTGACAGGTTCCTCGAGGACCGCTTCATGGGGGAGGAGGCTGTGGGCTCCAGCTCGTCCCCCGGCTCCGTATACCTCTGCCATTTCTGTACTTGTTGCTTTTTACTTTGTAACCTTTGTTCTGTAAATAATGAAAGCGAACCATTAAGACATAATATGTTGATAGCAGCCAAAAATCGAGTTCTGTGGCGTTCACTAGGGGAGGCCTACGTCCAGCAGTGGATGAATATAGGCTGATGATGATGATGTTGATTATTGAATATTTATAGTGGTTTCTTACACATTATACAAATATTAGACATTAAATAAAACTACTTGTAATGTATGTTGTGGAGGATAGAAACGTTGGAATTAAAAAATAAATCAGTATACCGCAATATAATCCGTATAGTCTTATTCTAATTGGACAGTCATTTAAATTAAATTGTTTTTATTTCAAATATTTTACATACATATGCACTCACGCCGTTTTCCCATGGGGGTAGGCAGAAACTACTTGTCAAGCATGCGCGCCGGTTACCAGTAACTGCCCTTTTTGAAGGAGTTATGTCAGGCAATCTAGGGTGCCCCCTCCCGGCGTTTCCACTGACATCCGCCTTATAAATTCCTTTGGTCAATCGACTATCATTCATCTTCATTTTACACGAATTTATAAAATTAGTAATTACATTTATTATTGTATAACTGGCAAAATAAGCCAGTAAATAATTTCTGTGGTGTCGGTGTTGATTGTCTTAATTAGTCCAAAGTAACATTTTAAGAGACTGTTAATTAGATTTTAGCAAATTTGAAATTTAAACAATTAAAGAGGTTTGAGCCGAGGAAGGGACAGTGGGAAACTGGCTTAATTACCTAATTGAATGAGGAAAAAACCGTTGACTTCCGTAGACTTTTTTGTAGTTAGAACACATGGGTAATATTATTATGCGCACACGCACTGAACTTTTTATAAATAAAGGTGATTTTTTATTGTATGTTGTTATTTGTAAGTTAGTTAATAATTATGATACCTACTAAACTGATTTATATTAAAAATAGCACAGAATTGATGCAAAGAAGTATTTCTTCACACATCACGAGCCCAAAGCCCAAGAAGTGAATAAACGAAAATAAATTAACAAACTGTGCAATTATATTTTAAACGCATCCTTAATTTTGATTAATTAAACAAATTAATAAGAACAACGGAATATTTTTTTATGAGACTAATTCTCGACTACACTCACAGTTGAATAAGCAAATCATACAATTCGGATACACACATATACCAATGTCGGTTAATTATACAGTAATTTCAATGATACTACAATTAAGATTCCGTTTCGTATAAAAACTAGGAAATTAATTCAATACAAACACATTCGCACTTAGTAACTAAAGTCTTTGAGAACGGTATTTTATGCAATTAACATTACTTACTGTGCAAGTGTATGTGCCGCAAATAAATCTTACAGAAATGAGACTGCTAAATATTTGGTAGTTGTCATTACTTTCTTCTTCGGTTTCACGTCGTTTTTTTTCTTTAATATTATAATAATGTACATATTTTTTTATTTTAATTTTTTTTGGGTATTATGACTCGCTAAGAATTAAAGTATTGAGTACGTTGTCATGTCATGGGTTGGTTATCACATGGGAATGAATAGTTATCAATTAGCTATGGACCGACAACCTGGTAAAGGTCGCTGGAATCCGCTGGATGCGGGTGGTGCAGGACCGGTCGTCAACGCGTCGTGGCGATCTTTGGGGGAGACCTATGTCCAGCAATGGACGTCTAACGGTTGATATAATGATGATGAAATTAGCAGTCTTGGGGTACACCGTACATCAAAAAAGTTCTGAAATATGTCTAGTATAATTAACCACCATCGGATAAAATTAGTACCAATGTCGGCAACTCCCAAATAATTAACACAGGTTATTAAAGCACGTTTTTTTAAATAATTATTTTCTTAATGTTTTTACATCATTCTTCTAATAGAACAAACCACTTATCTACATTGTAAAAGTCAGCTTAAACTGTCACAATCATTGTAATCTTTCCCGCCTCAGGCAGTTTCCACCAAAGAAGAGGAGACAACCAATCAGATTTCGTTTTTTCCACGTCTTCTCTCCGCAACGATATCTGATTGGTTATTCACATCTCCGCACATCTCCTCTCCTCTCCGCTTCGGTGAAAACCGGGTCTTAAGAATGCCCGAAAATGATTGACATTTCAAGCGAAGTTTATACGAATATTTTAAACGAGTAATTGTTAAAAAAATGATTCCCGTTATGTTATTGTAATGCCTACAATGCCTAAATTAGATTATAAGAACCTTTGAAGGTTCTTATAATCTAATTTCGCGTCAAAGCTTCGGATCATTACGTAGAATTCGGTATCGAACGATTTTGGCTGTGTTTATTTTAAGGTTTTGAGAATGGAAATATTTCTGGTCGCTGCTATTGCAGTTTTATAGTCTGTATTTGCACTTTAAGCTCGTTTTCTCTTCCTTTATGAGAAGATTTTCGGTAGAATTTATTATATTGCGTCCGTATTTGGGATAAGCATATGCGCAATCCACAAATAATGATCAAATCCACTTTATATAATTTCCATACAATCAATATCAACATGATTCGCGTAAATATAAACAAAACCTTTTATTATGATAACTAGAACTTTAATCTTAAACAAAGTTACTGAGTCTCGAACGTAAATATTTGCGTACGAGTAGAAGCATTATTAACCTTATGTTTCAAAATTCAGGTTTTAAGACTTAGTGGTTTTGGCTGTGCGTGGATAGATTATTTAGGACAAGTGATTTTATAAGTACCTATACATTACTAGGTTCCGCTCCGGCCTTCACCCGCATGGCATATTGATAAATTTTAGACGGCTATTCTGAAGTCTCTTTGAGAGGACTTCAGTTTCTCTATTACTGTTCAGCGTGAAGTCCTCTGTTTGATCCTAAAGTCGAGCAGTGTTATTACGTTTTGTTATGAAATTCTCAGGAGAAGCTCGGTTTGGACTTGTGCCCGGTTAGTGGCAATAGGCTCGCTTTCAATTACAAGAGACCTTAAAAATAGACCTTATAATTATCCTTAAAGTATGTGGGTGAACACTAAATCTACTACTCAGCCTACCTTACTGGGGATAGAGGTGTGATGTCATGCATGTATAAAGTAAAATCTCATTGTAACTCTTTTAGTTGGTTTTGTGTAAAACAATTTTCTTATCCAAATAAACTTTCACATTTATTATAAGTAAAATAGTAAGAAGATTGATTGTATACATTTGTCCCAAAATAAATCGTGAGTCATAAAGATCAACAACACAAGACAATAATAATCTCAAGTTATTAATATAATAATAAGTTGTATTGATCACGGATAAAAATAGTGACTATCACGACTTACGCTCGTGTCTATGTTTTACGTCTTTTTCGATCAATGGGCGGGAAATGTGGGTTGAAAATGCGTTGCGAAAGATCAGGATGACATTTGGAATGAACTTCCAAACAATCTTTATGCTCAAGGATTTTTTCGTAATAGCAGAACAAGAAAATATTGCGACATTTTCCATGACTATGAGTTTGGTCCCGTTTTGGAAAATAGTGTGTCCCTTTCTTCTATTTCAGACTTCTATCCAATAAATAGAGGAATTATGAGTGTCTATGTTATTTTTTATAAGAAAAATATATTTATATGTTAAAATAACACTACTTTTCACGGATCTGAGAATCCGAAACGTCGCAGAAGCGTAACGCGTAAAACAAGCATACCGCGATAAAATCTGTAAAAAGTAGTTTTATTTCAGTTACTTATGTTTCAATACAGTGCTGCATTTCAAGCTAAGTATCTATACAGCCAATAAACCCCTTTATACGAAGCTATCCCATAAAATAAAACCTTCAATTCGCCCACACTTTTTATATTTGTTTACGAGAGCGCAACCAGCGCGCTAATGAATTTTTTCTCCGACATTCAAGGTCTCGGTCGGTGAATACTTTGTCAGAGGTCAAGATAATATTATTACCATATGTTCCACTAATAGATAATAATCATGTCTATGATAGTTGTTGTAATTTTTAAAACTCATGGTTTCAAGAGACCTATAACTTTAGATTTATTTAGGGCAAAGATTCGTCAGTATTTTCATTCAACGTGGCAATAACGCTGTAAGCCTTCTGTGTACTCTTTTTTGTAGTGCGCAAAATCCTCATGGATCTTCATTAGCCACCTGGGGAAGCGGCCTTGCGCTATCGTCGAGGCAGCCATGCCTTATCGTTGAGGCCACGGCCCTGGTAAACACATTCACCCTGATGGGTGCATTTTGGAGCAGCTTTTTACCAGCTGATAATGAAGTGGAGGACTTTTACTATACTATTACTTGAAAATTTTAAATATTAATATATCATAATTTGTTATTAGGGTGCGTACTCATGGCATAATTTAGATCAATTGGCAAGTAAAGCTTTAGATTAAATTTTATGTCATAATATTAGCACACAACTGCTTCAACATAGCAATATGGTAATACGTTGATATTAGAGGAAATCAGGATCATATCACTCAAATAATCGTATCTTTCTTAAGACAAGTAGGCAACCTAGGGGCGCATCACAACTTATTTACTCACAATCAGCCTTTCTTTAGTCGAATAGAGACGACGCTTTATTGGTTAAATAGCGGCATCCTTCTCTTACGAGCTAATCAAAAAATTGTAAAATTGTAGTACGGCCTATTAGCTTAAGCTGTAATAGCCTAGGGATAAGACCAGTGGACTGAGATGTCAAAGGTCTCGAGTTCAAACTCAAGGCACGCACCACTGACTTTTCGGAAGTTATGTGCGTGTTTATCACACACTCAAACGGTGAAGGAAAACATCGTGAGGAAACCTGCATGCTTGAGAGATTTTCTCGATGACATGTGAAGTCTGCCAAGCCTGAAGTCTGCCTCTCAAATGAGAGGACACCCGTGCCCAGCAGTGGGACAATAATGGGTTGATGATGATGATGACGGCCTATTAGTACCAGTTGTAAGAATAATAAACTGCTAATCATTTTTATTGACGGCGGAGGAAAGTAAAATCTTTTATGTACAAAATTTATGCTACATATGTTTGTTTACATTCAATGAATAGTTGATAGGGTAGTTACGGACATTTTATGATTCTGTACGAGGATGATGTACGACTACACGAGGGAGAGATTATCGATTATTTGGCGATCTCTTAACTTAGGTCAGTACCGTAGACTCCGGTTTCTAGATCACGTATACATTATTAATTTTCATTTACGGTTACAGAATTTGGAACGATGAAGGAAAACATCGGGAAGAAACCAAAATGCTCGTGAGATTTTTTTCAATGACGTGTGAAGTCTGCCAACCCGCATTAGGAACGAGAGGAGACCCGTACCCAGCCGTGGGACGGTTAATGGGTTGATGATGATTACAGAATTTTAAGTAAATATATTTCAAAGAAAAGGATTATGAAAGTCACCAAACCCGCAGGATTGAGGTAAACTAATTTATGTAGAAGGGTCAATGACGTCATAAACATATTTATCTATTATAATCAATTACAGACAGTCCGTCAGCCAGTGTCCTTGGCATAGATTAAATGCATCGCCATTATCATAAACAAACATGTCAACGGTAAATGCTTTAACATTGGGATTGATTAATATCATATAATATGCATACACAGCAGTTTCAAGTTTATAGTTTATTTTCTACACTTATGGCTGCTGATAAATGAGTTAATCAATCTATCTGTGAGGAAACCTGCATGTTTGAGAGATTGTCTCGATGGCGTGTGAAGTCTGCGAAACCTTAGTGGACTACCGTGGTGGACTATAGCCTAATCCTTCTGGGATGAGAGGAGATCGGTGCCCAGCAGTGGGATAATAAACGGCTTAACGTGTAGACTGATGTCCTGTGACAATCAGTAGTAGTCAGAAACATGAAAGAAAAAACTATACTAAGTTTACCAGCCTTACTGGAAGGTCAACATAGTTGGGAAAATAACAGTATTACTATGATGTGAGCGTTTGTTTTATAGGGGGTGTGTGTTGCATACCAACAAATTCATGTCACGGAGACGAAAATTAATCCGTAGTCGTGTGTCAACGTTTTATTTCCGACTAGTAGGACACTGGGACAACATGCCACTACGCACACAGAGGTCGTGTCAATAGTATAAACCAATTTCCTGACAGAAAGGCTTTTATCAGGCTGATTTGCTGTACAACAGGCGCAGTGGCGAGAAGCTTCTACGGAATGGGTTTCGGGTCTGATATCCGCAAGAAACAAATATATGTATGACCTACAGGTAGCCTGTACCTAATTAAGAATTCTTGATCCGGCACTAGAGTTTTCTTAATATCATATGCAATTACTGGAAAATAAAGAAATGTTTAACGGCAACACGAATTGTGATTTATACAAGCAAAAGCTTTAAGCTATTCAAATAAGACCGTATCGATCTTCTATACGTATCGACATTACTTTATACACATACATACATACACTCAAGCCTTTTCCCATGGGGCTACACAGAAACTACAGAATGCCACGAGCTACAATCCTTGCGTACCACTTTTGCTTCGTCCACATTCATACATCTTGTCATGCAGGCACGCGGGTTACTGCGCACCTGACCTTTTTGTAGGAGTTCACCAATTTGGTCGGTGTATATCCTTCTAGGGCGCCCCCTCGCGGCAATCCAATGTGAATGTCATTGGACCTTATAATTCCATTTATCAATCATCCTCTTAATTATTATGAAGCCCCAAGAAACAGCATACATTTCAAAACGGATGACGTCATGTGACATTAAAAAGTTTCCCATCGTATAACTCGAGCAGACCAAATCGTTTATCTCTTTCCTGCTTCCTATAATCTTTCTTTTCCGTTCGCTATCAACACGTTAAGAAGAACATTAATAAGTATAAGATATAATTTTAGTAACGGTATGAACGTAATGGACCAAATGAAACCTTTATAAAACATTATGGAATGCAATAAAATATTGAGTATTGAGTATTGAGTAACAGTTATGCAATTTGTAAGAAATATATAGAGGACTGACTATGATAATAATCATACTTATTTAAAGATGTAAGTATTGAGATTGGAGAACAACCTAAAGGTTTAATATTAATAGTGCTTTCCTAGTGTTTTTTACGTAATTACTCCGTGATGTTTTTTAATTTTACCTATTACTTAAAAAGTAAAAAACTTGCAAGGCTTTTTAATATAAATCCATCAAGATATGAAGATAGATAAAGATCTATAAAGATACAGAAATTAATGTAATTTATAGATAACTCCGCCGGCCGGTGTTTTGGAAACTTCAAAATCACAATAACATCAGCTGTCAACTTGTCCTGTTTTACTAGATCCTTTAAAAGTTACGAAGTCACCGCTGTAAATGACACCTTAAAACCAGTTTCAAGACCACAGGTGTGGCGATAATTTATTAAAATGAAAATGTAAACTAATAACAAACAATCTAACGACACGGATCAACCTGTCCGCTTTGTATTCGCCATGCGATATAATACTGCCATAGTGACGTAAGATGTATGAGTCATGGACAAGAAATAGACGTTTATTGGGTACTTTAAAGTTTATTAGACTTAGGCTGAGGTTACATTAGGCCGCGATATGCGATAATATGGCGTATAGACGAGGGTGTCGCCAGAAGGGTTCAAGGGGTTATTCCCGAATGATCATGAAGTAAAATACTTCGAACGTGGTAAAGTAATCTCATTAAATTAATAAGTGAGGGATGCCGCTATTCAACTTATAAAGCGTCATCATACATATTGTGGTACGGACCGAGTCAATGTAATTTTAGCCTATAGTTTTTACATACTTTTCATGTGGGTACCTCCCCGAAAGTAATCCTGCCATAGGTGCGTAATATTAATTTGTTTGATTGATTATGTTACGCAGATCGCTCCGCGTCTCAATATAGCCTCAGCTTTACATGGACACGACTTTCGTTATCGATTAAGGATCAAATTTTTACAGTTGCTTCGTTGTTCTAAGTTTTCACGGTGAAGATGGTTGTGCCCTTGTTAGAAGGCGCTTGATCGATTTTTTCCGACAACACAGAGCTTGTATAGTACACGACAAGGTAAAGGATATGCTGACACCGATACGTAATTGCTTGTTTAAGTGTTACGCAGTAAAAGAAAGAAAAAACATGAAGTACAAGTAGCGCACACATAAATTATAAGAAAAAAGACAATTAACTTACACAACTATAAATGTTAGCAGTGGTTTGATCATGGTGTCTAAAACTTACAGAAGAAAGCTATCATAGTTCATACTTGAGTAAAAACTTTTTACATTTGCTTGTATATTGAATGCTTATTAGGTAATGTAGGTGTCGACTTGTAAATTAAGGGAGCTGAGAAGTAGGTTTTGCCGTTTCTCCTTTCCAGTAAAATACCAAGAAAAAGTGAAGGAAAAACGTTTTTGGTGGCTGTCTGAATTGTAATACTGACTTTAAAGATGTACAACGAATCCTGAATAAATGATTTTTCATTTTGTGGATTCCATTTCGTCCGTAGGTTAAATGAAATTATCTAAACGAAGACTTTCATTAAGATTTTTGTTTATAAGACTAAATGGTTAACAAAATCAAATTAAACCCCGAATATAAATTGATAATCTAGAGAAAACACGTGTTCCTTATACTATAAAAATGCCTCGATACAATATGCATTAACGGCAGATGGTACAAGAAGGAATCAGGTAATGCATCGTAAGACCTTTACATGCAGCTTTTTTTTGTATATCGCAGGCAATATTGCCTATGCGTACTTTTTATGGTAATAAACGGGCAAGAGGCTCTACTTCTGGCTGACCGATGTTCAGGGTTTAAAGAGAAGTTATAGAGGATGAGGGAGACTTTTCTGCAGTTCCTCTGTGTGAAACACCGCATTGCCGATTTTTCGGCCGCTAAGCAGCAATAATGTACTAATATTAGGATATTCTCGTGAATGTGACCAGTAAGTTTGTTTAGTCACAATTTACTGGAAGTAAATTGTGACTAAACAAACTGAAATCTCAAAGTGACAAAGTACAAGTACCTAATATCATTCATGTGTTAGGGTTGTCGCTTATCATCAGCAGCATAATTACTTATTTACCACTAAGTTACGATGTAAAAAAAAAACAGTGCGTACGATCGTAAGCGTTTTTATGTAGTTATGAATAGAAATCGCAGTAACGTCAGGGTTGGAATATAATGTTATGAGTGGAATATTGCATTCTTTGTAAGACGAATCCCTTTAGAAAGCGTCGTCGTCGTATTTGTTTTCTTGGCATCAGCTAGACACCACACGTTTTATGTCACTCCTTGCATACAATTGACGTTGTCTAGGAGTACCGTTAATAAGTGCATTTGGTATGTCGACGCTAAACTAACTTTTACATCAAAACACTGTCATATTGCCGAAAACAGCCATTGTAGAAATATTTCAATCTTTTTCCATAATGTATTTATGTAAATGTAGAAATGAGTCACATTTTTGTATAGAGCTTGTCACTACTAAAAAAACTTATTTCAAATATGTGCCTTAACATTGAATTTCGTAATGAATATGTGGGTTTCTGTTGTGCTATGAAAGACTGGATGCTGACCCAGTGTGGTTTAAAATAGGTTAGGATGACATGGAGTATTTAATGTTGTGTTCCGAATTTATATAAGTACTAAAGTGATTGTATTATTTGAATATATAACAATTTTGCCAGCGGTTTCCTCTGCGTGAAAGCTTTCACCGCCCCTTTTACATGATGGATTAAGGAATTATTTCCCGGATAAAAACTATTTTATGTCCTTCGCCGGGACTAAAATCTGTTCTGCGGTTTAAGCGTGAAATAGTAACAGACTGACAACCACTAGAGAATGAGATTTCTTTTTAATCAAATAAAAGTTCAATAATAAAATTAACGAATTGTAGGGATTCTAAACTTCTGAAAATATCAAAATGGTTTAATATCAATTTCATATTAAAGTTTATAGAGGTCATGTAGACAAAATGATGTTATTTATTAACAAACATACGTAATGCTTTTTTATAACTTTTAAGGCGGATACTGAGCATTAGAAGGTAAGCTTGATAAATAAAAACGCCATTAGTATTCAATATATGTGGTTGGAAGTTTGAATAATATGAAGTAATGCAGGTGCAAGTTCGGTTGGTTCGGGTTTTCTGCACTTTATTGCAGATACATACGATAGTCACTTTTAATAAGAACTAGCTGATCCGGCGAACTTCGTACCGCCTATTATTTTTTGGCTAAAAACCTTCCGTGGGCCTTAAGGAACATACAAAAGATAAATTAGCCAAATTGGTCGAGTTATACGCTTAGCAAACATTAATTTATATTTATATAGATTATGGCCTACCCTGATCAGTATTTGTTAGCTGTACAAATATTTATTTCAAGCGGGAATCGAAAACGCGTGTTGCATCATCAATATCAACGTTTGCGCCAAACGACACAATAGTGTTTATTACGCATCACGCAAAAAATATATTATAACATTAAGTAAATATTATACTTGCAATGAGTAATCGAGAAACGTTGGTTTTGTATTCATAAAACTAGAAGGAATGGATTCTATAATTCAATGTGCAAAATATATCTATTATCTATTCTAAAAAAAATGAATCGAATGACATAGGGTATTTTTCGTTGTACTACAAGATATTGAAATTCTAGTAGCTCAACACTAAACTAGGGTAAGTTTAAACTACTTTTCCAACCAAAATATCGTAACACCGTATTATAGGTAGAATTTGAACTAGCTAAAACAGTTATCATACATTTCCTTCCATCAAAAGACCTTGCGAAGGGGCGGATAAGAATAGACAGCAATGGATGCAACAGCATACACCTTGAATGGTTAATCAGGATGCAGTAGTGAGTCATTTCTAGAGATAATGACAGATGCATCGCATTGGCTGCATCTACGCAATTTTAATGACGCGCGCACCTGTATATAAACCGCTTTGAAGACGCGCTATAATAAGCGGACGGGGATTGAATACTATACTCACTTAATTCAGTAATAAATACTAATTTAAACATGTTTTCGATTCATTGTTATGATAATTAGTTTCAGGTAATATTTATTTATGTTTGTACGCAGACTGCCCGTGACTATGGATGCTATTAAGGATCTGAATCGAGATTAAATAATGTCATATACCGCGATAAAATTCGTAAATCTTATATATAAAATTCTCGTGTCACAATGTTCGTTCCCGTACTCCTCCGAAACGGCTTGACCGATTCTCATGAAATTTTGTGAGCATATGAGTAGGTCTGAGAATCGGCCAACATCTATTTTTCATACCCCTTAGTGATAAGGGTTGTCCACCAACCCCTATAATGTGGCAAAACAACGTTTGCTGGGTCAGCTAGTAACAATATATAAACGATAGTAAGAATCACTTTATTAAACTTAATAATTATTATAATAGAAATGATTTGAATTAATTGAATCAACTATAAATAATAATACTTAGTATAAAATTGGTTACATTAAAAGTGTTTGATCGTATATATTAACCTTTGGGCATGTTAGGTGTCCTCTTGCTTGTAGACAGAATAAATATATCCAAACACTATGACACAATGACATCTAGTTCCAAGCTGAGTTAGGGATCCTAGATGGTTGATAGACACAGACTATAGATACCGTTTTTTTAACGACATATAAAAAGGAGGAATGGGAGGCCTATGTTCAGCAATGGACTGCAATAGACTGAGTTGATGGATTTATACAAACAAATTTCTATGCTCAACACCAAAAACATTTGCCACTAGCGAGCAGCCTATGCTTCACTAATCAGGTGGTCAATATCTAATGACACTTTAAATTGTCTTCTACCTTTTATGTATTATTTTACCCAAATTTGGAGGAGCAGATATTAATTACTATAGGTTCACTTACCAGGTGTGAGATCTAATTTGTCTATGTGGTCGCCAAGCACGGAAGCCCAGCTCTGCAACTGGTCTAGTATACCCCATGGAGTGGTCATGGCCACTGTGAGGAGGACCAGTGTGTGGGGGAATGTTTCCTCGCTAAGGGCAAACTTGAGGAGGTTTGTGTGCCCTGGATCGCCATCCAGCACCCATACACTGAGACGTGTCTGATCTGTGTAGGAGAAATAGATTGGTTAGCTAGTGCCTGTATATTTTATTAGTTTGGCAAATAAAAATAATAAAAAAATATATATTGTAGTATAAAACTTTATTAATTATAGTAACTGTATTTGTCAATTGAAATACTATTACTACTTTTTTTACTTTAATGGGATTAAATAATATCAATGTATCTAATATTAATATTATTTAATCCCAATGTGTCAATAGAACTTATAGTTGTAGTGACTCGCCAATTATTGTCACACATCTAATTACCCAGTTCCACAAATAAATAAAAAAGAAAACCATCTGCCAGCCTGGCCTTTGGCTGATAAATAATCAGCTACATGATTTTGATTACTTTGGGCTACTATTTAACAATTTATTAATAAAATCGATGAATTGTTGTCATGAACGTTCCCCCTAAGAATCAAACAACTAATAAACCTTAAAGATGTAATTGCAAAGATCTTAAGTTGAATGAGAGTTAACCAACTTTTTTACGTACTTTTTAATATGAGTAAAAGTTAGGCTATATTATTCGGCAATAGGCTTGTACCCTAGGATTGGTATTTACAACATAACAGTAACATAACATAAATCAGTCATAAAGGGTTAAGCAAGGAGTGTTAATGTACACATAATGGTATGTGTACATTAATACTCCTTGCTTAACCCTTTAAGGCTACAGGAAAATCCAAGGAGTCCTATATCAATATCAATAGATCAAGCTATTTGTGTATGGTTCTATTGTGGTAAAATGCCTACTCTCTAAAATTAGAGGAGAACCATGCCCAGCAGAGGGACAATAATAAAATATGGTTGATGATTATTGTAGAGTGGTCAAGAAAGTTTTTTTTTTATAATGAAAATTTTAATAAAACAATGCGTCTTGTGTTTCTTGAGCTTAAAAAATACTTTTTAATAAGATTGATTGATTTTGATTTTTTTTTCTTGGATAAAATAAATTATTCTGCGCTTTCTAATTATGCAGAATTGTTAAACTATGAAGTTCATTTTCTTAATAACCATAAGTAATTGTCATTCTTCCCTTTTTAAAAATTATGATCTATTACTAGCCTACTTTCTTCTAAAATGCCTGGTCACTGGTCAAGTTACTAATATCCGTATGAACTTATATTAATAATAATATGCGATAGGTGCACAGTATTGGTAACCAGTACGCATGCATGACGAGATGTATGAATGAGGACGAGGCAAAAGTGGTATGCAGTTTCTGCATACCCCCATGGGATAAAAGCGTGAGTGTATGTATGTCCGGACATTATGACACAGCGTCATATATTATAGGTTCGAGCTAAGCAACGAGGCTTGTGTTATGGATACTAGATGTTTGATACACTACATATATACTTTCTTGTAAATACATACTTATTAAACATAGATACATCCATCTATGACTTGGATACGAATGTTGATGCTTATCACACAATTATTGGTCCCTACCGAGATTCAAACCCGGACGAGTAGCAGTATTAACTACTGCTGACTCATATGATAGTAGTTGTTTCAAGTTTATGTGTGTGTGTGAAAATTGTGTTTGTAAACATGCCTATGATAAAAATGTTTTGTTGCAGTTTCAATGTAAATTAATACAAGAATTGATTGACATTGTATTTTATCCTTTTATTTATTTAAAATATGTGATAAAACTATAATTAACAGTCACATTACAATCATAAATAGACATGCTAGTTGTTTGACTGCCTTATACTAATTACAGGAGATGAGATAATGCAAATCAAAGATGATTCATCAAACAAAATCAATACTTCTGACATTTACTCACAATAGATTCTAATAAGAATAGATTTTGATGATTTAATGATACATACAAACAACTGATGACTGTTTTTATGTCATACAGGTGTACACAAGTTGTAATAGAATAAGTATGCTCTGATTTGTGTACTATTAGGAATTCAAATTTTGTCAATGTAGGTTATATGTTTTGGGAAACATTTTAAGTGTTTGTTTACAAAATGTAGTGTGTAAAGTGACAATAATACACACTTACCATCTCGATATTCATCTCTAACGTCTATATACGCGTATTCGAGTGCCGAGCCTTTCTTGGGGTCTTCAACACCTTGTAATTTCGCTACCAAAGTAGTTTTACCAGTCTCATTATCACCCAACACTAAAACATTTTTGTTTGAAGGTAGTTTTGTGTTCCCTTGGTTTTGGACTTCTTCCAGTATCGAAGACCTGAAAATTTCGAGCATACAATATTCACTGCAGTATTGCGAGGTTGGTAGTATTACGGGAAAGTGTACACAAATGGACAGATTCGTCGCCGTGTGAGAATGTTTCGCTGTTATTTTACATACAAAGGTAGACAACGCAGCTAGGTCACATATTTCTCAGCTTCATAGCTTGACATCACGTAGGTGTGACACATTGGATCCCTATATGGGGAGTGCATGTTACCCGTAAAATTAACAGTGAACTGTTACCATAGGTTGTCCTTGGCGTCTCCGTTTTCTTTCTTTTTTGATTTAAGCCCATTAGCCTGGCCGTTTGTCTCCATTCTTCAGGTACGATAGAAGATAACAACGGCACAGAAAGGCTTTTCTTTCGTTTTCGTTTCTTTTGCCGTTCATACGTCACTCTCGCGATGAATAAGTGTTGTCAGTATTAATAAATTGATTTATACTGTTAGACGTGTTGAAAGTCAATGTCTTGAAATCTTAAAATATTTTGATTTTACAGTGAAGTCATGAAATTAAAGTGATGTTGCGGATTTTTGTGTGGAAATTTTCTATCGCATACTTTTTCATTAAGTGTATAAAAATAAAGATTATTACATTCAATTCTAATAATTACTTTACAACACATTATTTCTTTTTTTAAAGTATTGCATAGAGAGGTGCCATAGGTATTACATATACTAAAACTTTTCTATAGTTTTAACGTATGTAACTTAAATAAAAATTGAATACCCTTTAGTTATTATTTCCATACAAATATTGTGTTAAATGAAAAAGAATATTATTCGTTAATATTCATATAATCGACTGACTGTCCATGTTTTCATATAAACTAATAATTTCTACGTCCCTAGTCACTGTTTTTCTAAGTCACTGTCAGACAAAATCACAATAATCAGAAATTATTTCTAAGCTGAATAAAACTTGATAACGTTGTAATACAATCGCGATATATCGGAGTTAAATCTTGAATATAGTGAATCATTATAATTAGAAGTTTAAAATGTCCAGAAGACCGAATTCTGGTAAAAAGCCCAGTTTGTCTCAGGTGAGTCATACAATTACACTATTTGCTTGTTATTAAGGTCTCGTCCGGTTGTATTTGCGCGGTTAATGATAGTTTATTTATAGGAGCAAGTCATTGTCATTAAGAAACAGTAAATCTTAATTTAAGGTTAATCTATAAAACACGTTATCAGCTGATTTCGATTTTGTAAACAAAGCATCGTTATGTTCGGGACGTTTCGTAATTAAGCCATTTACAAGTATTGTATAGGGATTTCTTTGTTTTTACTGAAGTAAACAACGTTTCCCTATTTGGGTATAATTGGTATAGTATCAAATTGCTGCAGTAAAGTGGAACAACTGGATAAATAGTAGACAAAAACACCTTTGTAACTATACAAGTAATAATCATGGCTGCTTTCTCAAACACTTTCATGACATGTGATTAGTATTTTCCTTAATATTACTAAGATACCTATGTTAATAAAAAATTGATTAATCACTGTTTTACTTTGAATGCTTAAATAATAATATTTCTACTTGTTATTAGATACAAATGTATAGTAAATAATTGTTTAATCTATTAGATAAACACAATATTAAATATATAATTTTGTATTTACTAGAATTGACAAGGTAGCATACATCATTGGACCTTTTTTTATTAAATTGAATTTATACACAACTTTGTACTTTTCATAACATACTTACATAGTATGTGTTTCTTAAAGTTAATTAATGTAATATACAATTAAAAACACATTATACAGATCTTAAATTAAAAAATGAAAATATAATTTTAACACTTTGTACTACTTTTATATAAAACCAGAATATATGCCGTTATAATTAATTAAATAAATAAATAAATGTGGATATTGATTAAAACATATTTTAACCAAATTTGGCAAGTACCTAGATAAATTTCGTCATGTAGATACATATATACCATATAGTACTAAAATCATAGTCTTCTTGTATATCTTCTTCTTGGAATCTGTCCTGTTAACAGATTCCATATCATTCTGGCCCCAAAAATGTATGAGCCATCCATGGATTTACTTGAATTTTTTATGTAGCATTTCATTAAATACCAAAATGTTTTATTTTTTACCTAATTTTAGGTTGTAGTAAAGTTGTAGAAATGTAAAACATTGCTGATTTTATGGCGACATTATTTTGGAGGTTTTTTTTTATTATCGATGTTGTAGGGGGATTAAAATAATGCGATAAAATTAACATTATAAAATTAAAGCTGTCACATAAAAATATGTACTGTTTGCTAAATTTCGGATTGTGTTGTTGGTTGTTTCTTCAATCACAGTGTGGCCTCATTAATGCAATGCGTCAGATTATTAGACATTGAAATAAAATATTTTTTTATGGATTTTATCGCCGTATATTGATATTATTTTTCACCTGACATTTTGGACTGAAGTGTTAAAGTCAACCAACATCTCAGTCTGCCTGTGACTATAGATGCTGTAAAGGATAATTCCACTGCTCATATTTTCTTTTTTGTGAATACATACCTACATATGTAATGGCCATGCTCTTAATACAAACAGTATCCCTACCGGGATTTGAACCCAGGACCTTTACCACAGAAGGCAGCCTTTAATGCCGCTGCTAATCGGGACGTCAAATCGTCGCGCGTCGTTGTATAGTAATTAGTTTCTCATTTAGGTGGATAGATGTCGCTAAAACTAATACAAACCATTCTTCAACAGTTTGGCCTCTTAGATATACCAGACATCAACAACGATGATGAGCCCCTCGACTTATCAGACGATGACTTTGACTTGGAGGCTGAACTGGCCGCCATTAGCGGCGGTGCTGGCCACAAACCGAAGCCCAGGAAGCCTCCGCCGGTACCTGCGGCGAACCTGGATGTTATGATAGCTGAAAGCTTGAAGGATGTTCCATCCGATGATGAGGGTTCTGGTAAGTGTATCAAAAGATCTTATTGACGTTTATTGTCTCATATCTGGACACGGGTCTCCTGTCATTTGACAAGGATTAGGCTATAATGTACCTCGCTATGCGGGTAGACAGACGACATTATCAAGAAAATATCTCACTCAAAAAATCGTAAAGGAACCTACAAAGTTTCCTTTACGATTTTTTTCTTTACAGTTTGAGCATGTGATAAAAGTCATAGACATAAGCATGGATCTCGAGACATTTGACGTAGCTTCAATACTTGGCTATCACAGCTTGCACGCCGGCGCTGTGGTACATGCTTTCGCGTATCCCATGACTCCCATCCCATGATATTACGGTTACAACACCGGCGCGCATGCACGTCAAGATGTATGAATGTGGATGAAACAAAAGTGGTATGGAGGATTGCAATATAGAAGTAGAAGAAGAAATAAAAATTCAAAAAACGTCATAATGTTTTATTCAAGAAATTTGTTACAACTTTTGCCTGTGTTAGGAGGCCCCGGAGAAATATCATTTATTTAAAACAAACAATCCACACACACACAAAAAAAAATAAGTTACTGATTTCTCACGATCAATAGCAACCTATTAAATACATATACATAGTTATGTTCGCTAAGTTATGTAGTTTCTGCCTACCCCCATTGGCATGAGTGTATGCATGTAATATGTATGTATGTATGTATAAGAGTGTAAACCTCTAAAGTGCCGTTCATGAGTATTAGACTCTAGAGTTACGTCGTTTAAACTTTTATTCGGTTCAACATGGAGTTTGTTATGCCAAGATTCCTGAGATTAATGTGTGTACCTATAAATGTCTTATAAATGTGGGTCGCCCCTTAATAATTCCTCCCGCCTACTTAAATATAACATAATTATGGACTTGTACGAGCTATAATCTAATTATCTAAATCGCGAGTTAATAGACTGTTGGAATCAATGGACTACATAGTTAGGGAAAATTAGGTTGGTAGATCACCATTGGTGGTATTGATTTCAATAAATACATATGCATAATAAGATAAGGCTATAGGCCACTATAATTTATGGAGTTTGCCTTATTTGTCGACGTTCAAAAAGAGCCAAATTACTCGTAGGCTACTTACTGTGATGGTAATCAATAATAATTTCAGTTCGAGTTTCACCAGAGTCTGTGATCAGGAAGACCGTGTTTGTTTTCCACGACACAGGCTAGCCTAATGTTGGGATACAGCCTAACTTCACACTCATCACTGTACCCGTTTTATCAGAATCAATATTTTTTCATAGGTGATGATGACGACCCGGATTTATTAAACGAACTGCAAGCACTGGCCATTGACGATGATGAGGCGCCCCCTCCCCCTCCCCGCACGTCTCGACCCGCGCCGCCCCCTCCCGGAATCCCCCTCAGTACCGACAGCAGTACAATCAGCTTACTACAAGACAGAATCACCAACTACACAGTGGCAGAAAAAAATGCTAAGAAAAGTGGAGAAAGCAGCCGTGCTAGAAGGTAAGGTCAGATCTAGTTCTACCGTTTCATAATCATTATCATCAACCCATTTTACAATAATACCCCGGACTTACGCGATAGGGACCGAGCGATGACCGCGTAAGTCGAGTTCGCGTAAGTCGGGGTTCAATTTTTATATTTAATTGGGCCCTTAAAAAAAATTATTGTTTAATTAAATGTATAGTGTTTAATGAATAATTGGTTATTGAAACATTTTACATTATTATAAATAAAAAAATTGTGAGCAAGGTCAGAAAAATGAGAGGTCGACATTCCAAATGAAAACCGCGTATCTCCGAATTCGCGTAAAACGAGTTAGCGTAAGTTTGGGTATTACTGTACTTTATATTTGAGTTCTTGTTGTTATAATATACTTGTAAGTTATTAACAAGGAGAAGACACCGGCTCCTGTAATATATTAATGTGTGCACCTAGTGTATGCAAGAGAATCCAGCCAAGTTCAGACAGGGAAATGCATTAAAATACCATCATCACGTCTGTCGTCCCCGAAAGGTTAGGCAGGGGTGTACTAATGTACCTACCTACACCCACGTTTCGCCGGGATGTTTAAGGTCCCATGTAATAGGTGGCGAGCCTCTTGCTATTATCCGGGCACGAATCCAAACTCCGAGATGCTACTGAGAATTCAACAGGAAAACCCTATAACACTTTGCTCGACCTGCGAATCGAACCCACTGAACCCAGGGCCTCTTGCTTGGCAGTCGCACTGTACGACCACTAGACCAACGAGGCAGCAGTTTTCTAAAATATCGTAAAACTGCCTATCGTCGAACTGGTTCATAAACTAAATGAATAACAATTTAATAAATAATGACAGCACGATTGAGTTAAGGTGGAAGCTCCACGCTAGCCCGCGAAATTCAACTTTTCGTACGTTTTTTGCAATTTGCCGGTCATTGTCAGGCTGTACATTAAACAAAATATGATTCGCGCCTGTAATAGGTATTTAGTTACAGAATTATAATCATTTAAATCAATAAAACAGCCCTCAAAGTGCATATAACTGTATTGATTGTCTATTTCATGAAAAAGTCATTCAATCCAAGTGTATGCAATGTGAGGGTTGTATTGATGATATTAATTTCGCGGGCTAGCGTGGCACTTCCACCTTAACAGCTGAACGATTTGCTGCTCCATTTCAAGTCGCGGGTTCGATATCCCATTTGCATAGCCTATAAATAATTATCCTACGTTCTGGCAGTTTATGCATATGAAAATCTGTGTTTTGGAACCACGATAAAGGATAAAAAACGATGCTCCATAATGCAATTGAAACGTCCGATAATGCTGTCGCACCCGCCAAAACATATCTCCGTACACGCAGCGTCGCGTTGCGGTCGTCGCTAACGACTTGACGACCAGAATTCATGACCTTTCTCTAGTAGGTATTATATTTTTCTATAGTATTTGACGACCCGTTTAGCTCAGCGGTAGTTAACGCTGCCTGCTCTGCTATGGGTTCCGGGTTCGAATCCTGGTAGGGACAAATGTTTGTGTGATGAGCAACATTTGTATCGGAGTCATGGATGTATCTATGTATAATATGTATGTATTTACTCCTTCAAAAAGGTCAGGTACGCAGTACTCATAACCGGCGCGCATGCATGACGAGATGTATGAATGTGGACGAGGCAAAAGTGGTATGTAGGGCCCGTAGCGCGTGGCATTCTGTAGTTTCTGCCTACCCCCATGGGAAAAAGGCGTGAGTGTATGTATGTATGTATGTATGTATGTATTTACAAGAAAAATGTATTATCCATCTAGTATCCGTAACACAAGCACTCAATAAGCTTCAATAACGCTGTTGGGAATGGAACTCAGGTCCTTACGTCAGCAGCTGCGCGTACGATCACTGCATTAATGAGGCACATTACAGTTACAAACTTTTAATAAAGACAGATTTATAATCTGATATTTTCGCTTACCGTACTAACTAGTACTAATATAAATTTTACTACTAGTATTTGATTTGATATAATAAAATCTAGTATAGATTTTTTTTTCATCAGCAATGGCTGTATAATTAAGTTAACGTTGCTACTGTTTATGACCTTAACGTGTCGTAATACGCTATTGTAATTACAGAGTATAATAGAAAATTTATTATGAAACTGAAGATTCGTTACAATGAGTATTTGCTCGGAATTAACTTTTCAATGAAATGGCACTATGCTCTATACATCTTTGTCTTTACATAGAAAAAAAAAAGATACATCCGGAATATATGACACAGCGCCCGCCCCATCTATGTAGTTTCGAGCTAAGCAACGAGGATTTTTACCGATTAAATGGTTTATACACTTCGACTACATTGATACAGAAAAACACAAACATTTGTAGTGGTAAATGATTGTGCGAGAATTCTATCTCCGTCTTTACACTAACAAAATATCTGTTGTGTGAACCTACCCTACTACCATAAAACACAACCGCAAAACATCACACAAAGTATATTGACGTATTCAAATAAATAACTTAGAACCCGCGAGATAATAAATCAAAGAGAAAATGGATGCAGCAACCATAACAGAATATAGCAAAGTAATAACGTTGTGACGTAATATAAGCTGTTATTGATTTATGCACCTGTCTCGGAGCCTGAAATTCATGGAATAGAAGTTTCCAGCCCACTCATGAATGGGCAGAGCACCCAGCGTGACCTATATACCGGTGTGCAGTTTGGCATGCGCAACAAGTCCCGAACACTCGTTGATTTAGTAGCTGTTGCGCCCTTCATTCATAACGTTACGGTTAGACGTATACCATATTGCCACATCTCTATGAATATCCACTTCCTGCGTTAAAGTTTTTTTTTTAAGCACAGGCGTATTTGTTATGCCAATGTTTATTTGTTATGTATTTGAAATAAAACTACTTTTTACGGATTTTATCGCGGTATATTTGATATTATTTTAACCCGACGTTTCGGATCCTTTACAGCATCCATGGTCACGGGCAGACTGAGGTGTTGGTCGTCTTGAAGTCATAATTACTAACAGCTACCCTACATTTTTAATTATTATTGACAATCCGATTTACACAGAACAAGCTCACCGTATCCTTCGGTCGTGCAGTTTTGTTCTTGGATTTAGATTTAATAGAATCTATGATAGGGTTCCAAGCAGGTGGTAATCCGTAAAAAGTAGTTTTATTTCAATGTCTAATATTCGCGTAAGTGTACGAAATCAATATGTTATGTATTTTTTTAAATTTGATTATTATTAAGAGTGCGTAAGTTATTCGGTTTTTAAAAAACAGGCCAGGGCAACCTTGTGCCCAGAGGTTATTTGAAAATATTATTACATAATATACATATATATATACTATTATTATTTTAATATAACATTTAATGTATCCCCAAACTAAAACTAGTGTTCTTAGTTACAAGTGCTAATTTTGTGCTCGGAAGAAACTTTGTCGGACAGTATAAAGTTGATAAGAACGTCAATATAAACTTGCAACTCTGCAGTTTTCTTGAACATTTTGCTATGGTGGTATTATCCTGCTTAAAAGGCTAGGTTCCGGTTATGGAGTTTTTATTTACGTGACGGATATTCCTGTCGGGTTATCAATTTAGGTCATAGGTAGGCTATCTAGGGTCCGAAACTACCAGTTCGTTGCGGAGGCTTGTCGCGCGAACATCTTCAAGTGTTCGGACGCATTCGAGTCTGCTTTTATAGCAGTTATACATCACCATCAACCCCCATCAACATCAACCGGCATAATATTCGGGAATCACCAAACAAAGATGAGTATAAATTGCATTAATTAGGGTTTTTTTAGTACCTTTATATACTATATATATATTTAAGCTGTATCTATAAATAGAACCAACCCCGGGAAAGTTCGATCGAGCAATGTGCAATGTACCTATAGTGCGTTTTTTTTCTTAATTTGAATGAGTAAATTGTGTTCGATTTCGGAGATTCGGGATTTAAATCGGACGAATCAGAATTCGCGCCAGATTATCCGAAGCGTTGGAAAGCGGACGCTATAGAAGGCTTGACTTGCTCGTGATTCTTCGGAAACCACGAAACGTCGAGAATGTTTCGTTCGTATTATACTCTGTATTATGTTAACTAGATATAGGTACCTATTGAGTTTTCTGTCTCGTACTTTTTTATATTACAAAATGAACGTACATTTTAGATCGAGTGTTGCTAATCTTGGCGTCTTTGTAATACAAAGGAAAGGTGTAGGTAATTAAAAAAGAATTAAAAAATCTTTTTTTTTATGGTATGTCTGGCAAGGAGGCCCGGGCTATTTAAGAAAGACGAAAATGACATTTCCGTATTTTGTAACCATTATCGATTTTCTGATCGATAAATCTGTAATGACTAGAAATGTCTACCGGATTTAGATTGAAATATAGAAAGAAAGAAATCTACAAAAAATCCACCGCACGTGCTACGCATAATATTTCATATGTTTTTCAATCTATGTAGATTACTTACTGTATCGTACTAAAGCATTAAGTTAGATTTTCTTTATATAGCCTAGTGACGCTATTAAAAAAAATAGAATAGAAAAAAAAGTGTTAGAATAATTATCGTGACTTATATTAAAATAGAACTAATGCGACATTACACTACAGATAAAAAAAATGTTTCGCAAAATTTCGCAGGTCTGTGCTGTACTGTTCGTTATCCGTTAAATTAATCTTACACCGATGTAATGACGTCATCGCTATCCGTGGGAGTCCATTGTGATAGATTTTGACGTTTGCACTATGCGCTGTTAGGACTCCGGTCGTTGCAGGGCCAGTAGCGCGCATGCGCGTGTCTTCGGAACTATTCGGGAGTGTTCATATGACGATCAACTTAATAACTAATTATTGCGTAAGCTTTTGCCCGGTCGGGAACTTTCTGGAAGGCGGACATTTTGATGATTACGGAAATTTTAGTTGCTCAACTACCCAAGTAGTTGTCTTGAGGTTTTCACAGATAAACTGCAATATGCAGACTATGCTACTAGATTTTAAGTTTGTTTTGCCTTGAAGATTTCGCAAAGCAATACGACACATGGGACCATTAATAATAATAAATTATAATTTAACACTATACATACGAAAATACTTAAATAATGATTAATATAAAATTACATCTTATCTTGGGTTTGGGGATACTTTTTTAAGAGAAATTAACTACACACCAGTTTTACCCGTAGTGGGTAGGGGTGGCCCGCCCCCGCCGCAGCGCTGGCCACACAGAAAAGACGTAAGACGCAGACGGGGCACGGTCATTGGTCTCTACCGCGTCCCTTTCATAAAAAATTTATAGAAGCGTCGCGACGCAAAACATACAGAAGAAATGGGGCGCGAGCGCAACGCTTTTACGTCTGCGCCTTTTGTTCAAAACATAGTCCTGACTGCGCGACTGTGTCGCGTCTGCGCCCCGTCTCTTCTATATAATTTCGGCCGTGGCCCTGTCCGCGACGCGTCCTAGTCTTACGTCTCTTCTATCTGGCCTGCGCCCTAGTTAGGCCACTGTTTGTGTGTGGTATGCGCTTTTAATGAATTATAATTATACATCCAGGTTCGGGCGAGCTTTAAAGACCCTCAACGATCAGCTAAAACAAGCGAAAGCGGGGAAAACAATTAAGAACGAGGATATCCCCCCTCCAGTCATGGTGGGGAAGCCTTCGGGTGGGTCCACGCTCGACACACTACCCGAAGCGCCGCAGCCACCTCCTCAGGTGGATGTCGTAACGCCAGCTCCTCGAGAAGAGCCTTTGATAGACTTGGAGCCTCCAGAACCAAGTCCTCCCGAGCCCAGTATTCCGGCCCCTAGTCCGCCCGAAACAAAACCGGAGGCTGAACATACACCGGGAGATGATCAAAGAAAAAAAGAGTTACAGATCATTTTGGGTAAGATATTTGAGATTTAAATACTAATTTTGATAGATTGTTTCATGGTAACTGACATATACATATGTTGGGCTCGTGCCTAGCAGAGGGTCAATTATTTTCTCCTCTCATTCTTGAAAAGAATTAGGCTATAGACCACCATTCTAGGCCAAGTGCGGGTTGGCTCAATATCTCGCTCGCATACAGATTTCCTCACGATGTTTTTCTTCACCGTTTGCACGTGTTAATGTGTCAGTGGAACGTACCGTGGAATCGAACTCGAGACTTGCCACAGTCAATAGACTCGCTAGACCACAGCTAATGAAGGAACTCAAACTCAAACTCAAATCATTTATTTCAATTAGACCAATACAGGTGCTTTTGAATTGTCGAATTTAATTGAATTTAGTTGCACGGTTCCAAAAGGTAGGTCTTATGGAGAAGAACCGGCAAGAAACTCCATAGATACTCTTTTAAACAATATAAAAATTACAAATTTTTTTGCTTTCGTTTACAATGGTTTAGGTATGGATATAATAACAATATGAGAATGGTGCAGATTGATGTGAAACGTACGGAGTAATGTATAAACACAATTAAAATAGTCCTTATTCCCTTTAGCCCGCCAAGCCGAATTTAAAGCGTCAGCACTGGCTGCAAAGAAAGCTGGCGATAAGTTCATGGCGCTCGGTTTTTTGAAGATCACGAAGCAGTTCGACATGGTGGTGGAAGCTCACAAAAATGGGCAGGTTATGAACATGGACGAGTTGCCCACTGTGGAGATGATCACCGCTGCGCTGGAGCAGGATAAGGCGCAGCAGGAGAATGCGCCAAGCGATTCGCCAGGTGAAGTGAATTGTATAATTAAAAGCTTTTGCCTGCGTAGAATTATTATCCAATCTGCTTTTTTTCCCCTCATCTTTTAAGAAATTATCGATTCTGCATACAAACTTACACCACCGCCTTTTAAAGTCTTTAAACGGGGTGAATTCCGGAACAAAAACTGTCGTATGTCCATTTCCTATCTCCATACCAAATTTTATCTATATCGGTTCTGCGGTTAAAGCGTGAAGAGGCAATAGACGGACACACAAACAAACATACTTTCTAATTTATTATATTAGTATGGATTAATAGAATTAGGCAATCTTTGCGGTACGATTGGTTCAGGTTTTGGGTGATCGGTTCCTGCGCCGCGTGTTGAAACAAATTTATGTATATATATAGGCCTACAGTTAGTTATTTCGGGTCTTAGTGTTTTATGTATTTCAATATTAGTGGATGAAAACGCATTTAGGATATCGTAGAAAATCCTGGTGTAGGGGCAACGTTTCCCGAGAGACTTTCAATGGCCAATAACTCCTATAATATGGAGGATATCTTAGGACCCCTCTATTTTTTTAAAAGAAATGGACAAAGTAGGTAACAGCTGATAAATGAAGTGATGGTTAATAATAAATTGGAATATAGGAATCAATTTAAGTCCTAAAAATCCTATGGAAGTTTCTTCATCATCAAATGGAAAGTTATTTACCCACTGCCAATGTTTGCAAAACTAAAAACGTGTACTTGTTATATCAGCCGCTGCCGAGGATACGAGTGGTGGTGGTGGCGGCCTCATCACCGCGAAGACCTTGGGGGAGGGACTGCACCAGCGGCTTGAGGCTTTTCGCGTAAGTGCTATTATGATATACCATTTGATTTTTTTAAGTGCGAAAATATCCTTTATGGACCTTCCCGCCGCCTGCGGAGTGTGTCGGACTCGTTCTCGGAACAAATGGCAAAAAAACACGTTTGTTGTATTAGAGCCCCCTTTAAATATTTATTTTATTATATTTTTAGTATTTGTTGTTATAGCGGCAATAGAAATGCATCGTCTGTGAAAATTTCGACTGCATAGCTATTACGGTTCACGAGATTATAGCCTGGTGATAGACAGACAAGCAGACAAACAGACGGACGGATGGACAGCAGAGTCTTAGTAATAGGGGTCCCGTTGACACTATTTGGGTACGGAACACTAAAAAATAGTCGGTTTCGGTTTACAATGTTACAGAAACAAGAGGCCAAGGCACAGGAAGAGGGTAATTCTTCTAAAGCGCGGCGCATGCAAAGGATCGTGAAGCAGTATGCGGATGCCATCAAACAGCACGAGGCCGGGCGCGCCGTGGCTGTGGACGACCTGCCCGCACCAGCCGGCTACGGGCCTCTCCCTCCGTCTGGAGTAAGTAGCATAACTTCTCCAGTCCTGGAGTAGCCTATAAGCTATTTAAGCAATTGCTAAGGGCATAGACAGGAGTCTAGACGGGCATGTGAGACGACCGAAAAAAAAATACGGTTAAATATACGCGCGTTCAAGGGCATTGGGGCTAAAAAAAAGGTCGCCACTTTTAACTTAATATTTTTTCCAATGGTGGAATATTTTTGGAAATCCAACAAGCAATTTCGTTACAAACATACTATTACACTAATTTAATGACTGTATAAATAATTGTTCCACTAGGGTGACTCTATCTCGTCGTCCTCGCGCAGCGCGCCGCCGCAGCCGCCGCCGCAGCCGCCGCCCAGCCCCACGCCCAGCTCCAACCCCAGCACTGGGAAGGCCGTGCGACGCGACAACGTACTCGCCTTCCTCATTAAGAAACAGAATCAGTTCAAGGAGGCCGCACTCTATCACAAGAAGAAGGGTAAGTGGAACTTTAGTTTGGGATTAGGTGACCTATCACCCAATCAAGGACGGACTAAGATTTCAACTCAGGGGTCATATACCCCATGATCCCCGCCTCCTCCTGAAACCGCCGTTGCATCCTATACACAAAATCATTTCTGTTAGCTGAAAAAACAACGTCAATCAAAAATCAAGTCATTTGAATGAGAGGAGTCTTTGAAGTAAAACCAGCGTTATCTTTCAATCCAATACTCCAATCTCGGATTCTAATTTTCAGTTTCCAATCGAGTAAAGGCATTGTAGGTATTTTGTTTTCACTAGAATCGATTTCTGTATGTCAAAGTCAAAGTCAAAATATCATTTATTCAAAGTAGGCCAAATTAAATTGGCTCTTTTTGAACGTCGACGGTGAAAACAGCCCCCAAAAACGCCCGCCCTTCATATGTGAGTAGAACAACGTCTCATAGGCTGGAAGAAAACATGTTATTAAAGTGAAACACGTGTTCTTTTGCTTTATTCTTGTGGTTGCCGCAACCAACTTCACTATGCTCTATCTAGCTATGTAGAAATGCGAGAGATAAATTTATAATTATAATACACTAGCTGATTCCCGCAACTTCGTCCGCGTTCAATTTGACTAAAAAAATAAAAGTTTCATATTAACTTTGCACCCCCGTTTTGCCCCCTTAGGGGGTGAATTTTCAAAAATCCTTTATTAACGTCATAACATCTACCTGCGTGCCAAATCTCAGCCCGATCCGTCCTGTGGTTTGGGCTGTGCGTTGATAGATCGCTATGTCAGTCAGTCAGTCACCTTTTAGTTATATATATTTAGATTAAGTAAGGATCTTGGCGTTCACTAGGGGAGGCTTACGTCCAGCAGTGGACGAATATAGTGCTGATGATGATGATGATGATGATGAAGGATCTTCCGACTTACAGGTTGTCTCACTATGTTTTCCTTCACCAAATGTGCTTTAGATTCGTGCTTGAGTAGGTTATTCCTACAAACTGTACGTATGATTTAATAAATCTGTCTATCTCAGGTGAAGTAGACACAGCTATACAGTTGCTGCGGAATGCGAAGCGCTTCGACCCGCTCATAGAAGCGACGCGGGCCGGGAAGCCCGTTGATTTGAACAACCTGCCTTCGCCACCCCTGGCTATCACGGGCAGCCGATTCACGTAAGTAGTCTCCTATATCTTATATTGTACTAGCTGACTCCCGCGACTTCGTCCGCGTGCAATTTAACTGAAAAAATGAAAGGTTCATATTAACTTTGCACCCCTGTTTTACCCCATTAAGGGGTGAATTTTCAAAAATCGTCATTACATCTACCTGCATGCCAAATTTCAGCCCGTTCCGTCCAGTGGTTTGGGATGGGCGTTGATAGATCACTATATCAGTCAGTCAGACAGTCAGTCACCTTTGAGTTATATATATTTAGATTGGTATTGGCTTTGTTTACTTTTGAGATTGGGTGAGGTTGACAGGTAAAAAATTTGTTTACTTTGGCTGACAAAGAGGACGATGGAGAGGTCAATAATTGAAAAAAAAAATGATGACGTAATACTTGAAAGGCCCTTTATATTATAAAAGCTAGAGATCACACAACGACTGAATACGAAATCTCGAAGAATATTTCTGTCCTATTTAGCTGTAATATGGCAACTAGTTTGAGATAGGAGGATTTAAGGAATTATACACGCCTCGTTGCTTACACGGAACTAGATGGCGTTGTGTGATAATGTCCGGAAATATTTATTTATTTATATCCTTAAATCCTCCATAACTAATCTAACAACTGAAAGGTGGAAAAGGCACTTGCGAAGTTGCAAGCACCAACTAGTAACTTATACTAGTTAATATAGACACATATACACTGTTAAAAATACACACAACATTAAACTATAGGTATTAAAAACACTGTCAAATTACAATTATACAAATTACAGTTTTTTTATGGTGATAAGGGGGCAAACGAGCAGGCGGCTCACCTGATGGTAAGTGTTGACCGCCGCCCACAGACATTTGCAACACCAGAGGCTTGCAAATGCGTTGCCAAACCCCTTAGAAACCGTTCAGGTTTCTTAAAATAGGGAGTTACTAAACTGACAGCAAACGGAATTCCCATGCTGTCAGAATAGTCACTCCCCTAATGAGCTCTGGTAACCTTACTCACTCACAGTAAGACAACTATTGTTAATTCACTGCTGTCTTCTGTAAGGCGGAGGTACTTCCCCAGTCAGGCAGATCGATTTGAGCGAGAAATCTCGCCATGCCCTACCTCCTATAAAATATATAGTCAAACAATTTCAAATATACTATACAGGTCAGATTCTACTCAAAAGACGGCACCGGAATCTCGTACTCGGGACAGTCCAGTCCTGGACGGGTCTTCGACCGACGAGGCTTCCGACGGCTGGATCGACGTCGGGGTGGTGGCAGGCGGTTCCTCCAGCGAAGCCTTCTCCAGCTTGCAGCAACAGCTGGAGTCACAAGCCAAACTGACCAAGGAATACATGAGGCACTGCAAGAAAATGGGCCATGTCGCCGAGTCGAAGATGTATGAGAAACTCAACGAACGCGTCAAAGAGGATTTGGATATACTGCGTGTTGCTATGCTGTGAGATTTAATTTTGCTTTAATTCATTTTTAACCGATTTAAAAAAGGACAAGATTCGCAATTCTTCTGTATTTTTTTGTTTTGTTACATCAACTTTCGTCGGGGTGAACTGATTTTGATGGTTTTTTATTTGGAAGCTGGCGTTTTCCGTATGGTTCCTATTTCAATTGGTTCTGTTCTGATATTTGAAGAAGTTTTTACTAACTGGATTATTTATGTCCATGTAGGTATTTGGACTTTAGGTAGTTGTTCCCAGGTCTGATTGTATTTGTGTTTTGAAAAAATAAGCTTTGATAACCTAGAGGTGTTACCATTGGACTGGAGAACCTTTAGTCCAATCCCAAGGCTGGATTTTCCCACCACTGACCCTTTCGTTGCATGCGTATGAGAGATTTTCTCGATTGCGTGTGAAGTTGGCTAATCCGCGCTAGGATAGGATAGGCTAGCCCGGGTACGCACCACTGACTTTTCGTAAGTTATGTGCGTATTTATCACATGCTCAAACAGTGAAGGAAAATATCGTGAGGAATCCTGCATGCTTGAGAGATTTTCTCGATAGCATGTGAAGTCCAACTCGCAGTAGGTAATTCCTCAAATGAAAAGACCCGTGCCTAGCAGTGGGAGAATAATAAGTTGATGATGATGACTATAAATGAACATTAATATATGTTTAAATTTCAGTAACAACCGTGGTTTACCGAATTTCCACTATGTGATGCGCGAATTTTCGATCGCACAATGCAATACCGACCTTGGTGTGAATGATCTAGAGCTGACAATCGTGCGTGGCATCGCTTACAATGTGTCTAAGGAGATTGACACCTATGTGAGATTCGAATTTCCCTTCCCACAGGTGAGTTCTATTTATTTTTCCATGTCCAATAAATATCATGTCACGAGAATAAGTAGTTCAAAATAAAGATTGACTGTTTAGTGTCTGCGCGACTGGAAGTAGGTGATAAACCAGTGTAGGTATATATAATAAAATATAAATACTACCTGCCGGGCTGTGGTAGCCTAGCGGTGTGACCAGTGGACTGAGATGTCAGAGGTCTCGAGTTCAAACCCAAAAGCACGCACCACTAACTTTTCGGAAGTTATGTGCGTATTTATCACATGCTCAAACGGTAAAGGAAAACATCGTGAGGAAACCTGCATGCTTGAGAGATTTTCTCGATGGCATGTAATGCCTGCCAACCCGCAGTAGGCTAGCGTGGTGGACTATAGCCTAATTCCTCTCGAATGAGTTGGGACATTAATGGGTTGATGATGACTACCTGCCGAGGCTTTCCCAAGTGACTTGGACATAGGGTTATAAAAAAAAATATTTCCCATTTCAGGAAGCTCCAATATCAGAAAGGACAGAGGTAGTGAAATGCACGAACAGTCCGGAATATAACGCCGTGTTCCCTCTAACGATCGCCCGCAACCGAGCGTGCCAGCGCGTGTTCAAACGCCACGGCGTCAAGTTGGAGGTTTGGAGTAAAGGGTACGTTGGATTACGTTGGAGTCTGGTGGGTAACGGAACCACTGCTGGGGTCAGTTTGGTTGTTGGTGGTGGAGTACTGTGGTCGCACTGTACCGTTTGCAGGTACAGTGCGCTCACAGTATCTGGAGTATGGAACTGAATAGCTAGGCTTACGTCGGAGTTGGAGACGTTTAATTTATAAATTTTGATCAATTTATTTAAAAGTACCTAGTTTTCTAAATATATTATATGATTTAGCTGTCTTTTCATGAACAAACCGTTACCCCACGTCACGGTTATAAGCATTTTGAATCAAACAATAAATTACATTTGCAAGCCAATATATTAAATATGGTTATTTCTGAATAAATTGCAGGCTAACGCATATCGTTTAGTGATTTAATATTTGAGTTTAGTGCTTCATTGAAATAAAATTATAAATGTACAGTATCTATAGTTACGAAAGTCTACCCCGGTACATGTCATTACACCACGATGAAATCCGTCCAAAATAGTTTTATTTCAATGTCTAATATTCGCGTAGGTGTAACAAGTCAATAGTTTAGCACTTCATGTTTTATTAGCACGTATACATCTGTATACTTCACAAATAATAATATAATTGTTTAAATAAACTGATAACTTTTCCCCTACAATAGGGTATTGCGCACATCTCAGAAAAAAAAATACTAATAATTTATTGTATTAAATTTAAATATTTTATTTCAAGTAGACCAATATTACAGGTACTTTTGAAATGTCAAAACACTAGTTGCAGTAAGTAGTTTTTGTACGCTGTAAATATCTAGTCACCGATCCGTTATTCTATTCTTAAATAGTCGCTATTTGTAGTCAATTATTTGATACTTCTAACTCGATTTTTTTTTCGAAAGAAGAATGAAAACGCGATTATTCTGACATACACAGCACAGGACAAGATTACAATCAAACAAACAGTTACACAGAGTACAATTTTTCTGCGTAGCCGCCCTGCGCGATGTCAGAAAAGGCCCCTATCTGAGCACTGTGCTACAGCAAGCTTAAATAACAAGCTAAAGCGCTGATTTTGTGAAGATGGTTCTCCTTGCCTACCTATGGTTCTACCCTCCATGCATTTTGTGTTTGCTCTAGCAGTGACGTCACAACGAGAAAAACATGTTGGCTATCGTTTTGAAAATGAAAATAATAATCAAATTATTTTTTTAGAGCACATATGTGTTATGTTCTGTTTAAATGATTTATTATTATGTATCGATTAAGTAAATTGGAAACAAAAAAAAACATGTTTAGGTTTTTCCCCAATAAATGCGCAATACCCTATTATATTTCTACTAACACTAAAATATATAAAAATATTTTTATAATCGGTTGTACATTCCTAGTTTCACTTTAGTGTTACATTTGTAGAATAAGCTTTATAGATGAATAATAGCACTATAATAGCAAAAAATTAAATAAAACAAATAATTCATTGTAAGCGAATTAATCGACAATATTTAAATACATAAAATGAAGTCACAACATCTCACTTTTCTAATGCGATCACATTATGACTAATAGAAAATTTCATTTTTAATTATGACATTGGGTTTAAAAAGTGATAGTTTAGCGAAGTGTCAAAGGAATGTACGCTCTTGTAGTTTGATTTCCAGGCAGGGAAATCTTATTAGGTTGTGGTAATGAAAATTTTCCTGAAATTTCCAGAGAATTGCTAAGAATTATAAGCAAATCAGGGCTTTACATGTTTGTTTTTCTATATATGATTATCGCCTCTGTTATGTGGGATATAAGACATATTTACACTACAGTAAGTGTACTGACGGGAAGAAACGTCAATATGTTATGTCAACTAAAGAATTGACAAAATCACTTGCCTGCATGCTGTCATGCTTCATCCGCTGATAGCCGATGACATTGACATTTTATTGACACAGATAATAAAATATAAGTATACAATTTATGATTCATGCTAGCTGTGAAGGATGTTTTGGGTAATTGATCAAAGTATTCATCAAATCATCACATCGGCTTTTAGTTCATATTATGTGTATACATGTCGTCATAGATCAATAAATTCATTATTAAAATATAAATTAATGTATATGTATTTAAAAATATTTTTTTCTAATAATATGCTGGGCGATTGTTGTAAGTTGGTTGGGTCTGATATTGCTTACGGTTTGCTGTGTGTAATGGTTGTTGGTAAACCCTTGAATTTGTTTGATGGGCCATTTGAAAACATATTTTATGTACCCTGTATATAATGGCAAATTTCTGTCACATATAGTAAGATCTCGTCTCATGTTTGAGGTAGGTACACTCGCGTTTATAATTTTATATCAGTTTAATATGTACTTGAGGCCCCTTGATTTCATTATAGAACTCGATATGGCCAGTGGTACCTATAAGCCCCCCTAGATAAATAAGTGTAGATACGTCAATATCTAGTTTAGTATTATTACCTAATTATACAGACTAGTGGTCGACAAGTAGTCCAAAATAAAAATATTAGCATTCCGCACTTCTTCTTCTTTATATAAATTATAAAAAAATATATATGTCAAACGTCCTACAGTTATATTATTATGACCTTTTAAAACAGTTTGCAAGTTGATTAATTTTTAATTTGTATGTTTAAATAAATGTTTTTTCATTTTTCATTTTCAACGGTGGGACATTTCACACTCCTCCGTCAGCGCAGTTTTCGTAAAAAGGGGTGCAAAATTTTGCTTCACGTATTAATATATACATACATATTTGTATGATTAAGACCCGCTAGTTAACTGTGTCAGTTGGCAAGGCCAATCGGGTGAGAGAGTATCTTAATTTTCTCCTATTTTTTTGGGCTTAGCTACCAATACCGCCTTTAAATAGATGGCAGCACGTCAGCGATGAAACGATTTATTAAAAATGACAAAATGGTCTAAGTTGTCTGTGTAAGTTACTCGGGTATAAAGGTTCGACGATTGATTGTTTAGTGTACCATATAAGCCAATATATACAGGGTACTTCGCAGATTAATAATCTGTTTTCCCCCCTTCTCAATGGTGACATCTAAGCTGTAAGTTGTATTCGTAATTATTGGATTTATACTTCAAATGAACGAATGTAAATGGAAATTGATATCGCTTACCCAATGTTCTTATCAATTTTATTCACTAAAAATCCTGAATGCATTTAATTTCAACACAATTCTAGGACTTGCCGACCCTTGTTGCATAGTGATTCTTGTTTACTTTATGCATGTATATTATTGTATAATGGTGCATCTTATTTGTATGGTGTATTTCAAAATGGTAACTTTGACGCAGTGGCGTAACAACAGAATGGCAAGACGGGCCAAATAAGGGCCCCCAGCCTACAAGGGCCCCCAGTCAACGATATACCAAATATTAACATTAACTGTGCTAGTAACTATCCTTACATAATATTATTTTGTTTTGTATTAAATCAATGTTTGCACGTAGGTGGTTATTATAAAAAATAAAACAGTAATGTTGGTTGAGAATTTTAACATGGAGTATAAGAGAGGGCCTCTGCAGGATGAGGGAAAAGCTCTCGAATGGGGCCCTATTAGACAAAATTGCCCGGGGCCTTAACTGGTATAGTTACGCCACTGCGTCGACGTTCACTTAGCGGGTGATGTGAGTTCAGTGTGGCCTAGCATGTGTCCCCGGTGTAGTAGCGTGTAGTGGTCGCGCAGATGCGGCGGCTGCGTTGACGCGCTGGTCTGTTGCAGCGGCTGGTTCCGGAGCGACTCGCTGGTCGGCTCGGCCACCGTCAAGCTCGCGCCGCTGCAGGAGGAGGTCACCCTGCACGACTCCTTCCCGGTCAGTTGCTAGCGACATCTATGGGGCCATTCAAGTGTTTCGTAAACACTAAATAGGGATTGATTGCCTTCGTTTATTTTTGGAACTGGGTGAGGTAGATATGAATTTTGGTAAGAAATTAGCTTACTTTTATACTTGAATGGCCCCCCTATACCTTCGGATACTTGAATTGTTTCTTCTTTTATACTTGAATGGATCTTCCAAACAAGTGAGTGGCCACTCACTTGTTCGGAAGATGCTTTCTTTTAACAACAGCGATAAAGTTTCTTAGTATGATGATAATTAGAAACTTTGTTTTATTTATATAAATATTTGTTTTATTTGGGATAATAAATATTATATAATTACCATTACTAGCCGTTTCATTATCCAACTACAGTCGTTCTTAATACGAATATTCACGAATGTATTTATCATTCCACAGCTGTACGATGGTCGCCGGCCTATCGGTGGCTCGCTAGAAATCAAGATGCGCGTGCGCACCCCCCTTCTTCAACAAGAGGTCAAGTCCTCCAAGCACCGCTGGCTCATCCTAGACGATGTTGAAATGTTTTAAGATGCGCAATGATGTAGGATCCAATCCTGTAAGCATTTCTCCAAAACACATATATTATTACCTCCAATATAAAGTGTATGGGTAACTAAACTATAGTTGCTCATTATATGTATACGACTATGGACTCAAGGGCGGATTGAGGGGATCATGGGTATTTAAATCAAATTAAAAGGTTTTCATTTCATATACATAAACTTTTTCAAGCATTTACAAAACGTTAAGACTAGTTGCATGGTTCCAAGAAATTGATCTCATGGACGAAAACCGGCAAGAAACTCCATAGACACTCTTTTAAAAAAAAATGATTGTAGTACATTATTCTGGTAATAATTGTCACCAAACTCGGACTAAATAGTCATCATGTAAGATTGAAACTTCTAGTGGATGGTATTTGTGTTTGTAATTTAACTGGCAACACTAGTCATGGGTGTGTCATACGTGGCGAGACCCCCAACCTCCCTGAATTGAAAGCTAGATCCACCCGTGTATAAACTTCACTTCTCAGATGTCTGTTTGATAAGATCTTTTCTACCAAATGCAAGGTAGGCATTGAAAGAGCGCATTGCGTTGAGTGGGATGTCTAGTCCGTTCCTGGCTCTGTCAATATAAATTAGATTTTCTAAACACGCACAATTTTGACGAAAAAGCTAAAAGTGATGTCTTTATAACAATATTTATACGATATATATGTAATGTATTGAAAGATAAAATAATCAGTAATCTCAAGACTACAAAATTTCTGAAATTTTTAAAATCAAAAGGCTGATTTTTGAAATTTCTTAATGGGCTACACATAAATAGTTGGTAGAAAAGTTAACTAACTAGTGACAGATTGGTTCATATTTAACTATCACAGTATTTGATAGCTAGACTAACTAACTGCCCAGAATGATACGGACAATCTATTAATATTGAAGTCAATAAGATTACACTTTTTAAAATTTCTTATTGTTAAAATGTATATTTTGAGAAACCTCAATATTAAATTGGAGTTATTCTGTAAGGATGTTGTTGGGAATAAATAAATCTTTCAATGTTAGAGGAACAGTAGGTATTCGTATTATAGTAGTATATTTCAAGCTACGAACCAACATGGCCGAAGCGTGTTTCTTCATGTCTAATTATTATTAAAGGTAAATAAAAATAAAATTATACTATTCTACCTGCACTAGCCTAGTGTGGTACATTACATATAATATAATAATGTATAATCTCTCAAATGAGAGAAAACCCGTGCCCAGCGGTGGGACAAGAAGTAATAGGTTGATGAATGCTGACGATTCTACACATTATGTGAAGTCTGGAAACCCGCACTAGATCAGTGTGATGGATAGCATCACACATCCATTTGATTGGAGCCCGGTGCTAATCAGGGAGGCGGTCAAGTTAATGATTATTGTAGTAATAATAACTCAAGCTTTATTTTCTAGAAATATCTAATACTAAATAAATAAATATACTCGGAAATTATGACACAGCGCCATCTAGTTCCGAGCTGAGCAACGAGGCTTGTGTTACGTGCTGTGTTATTAGAGGATTGATATACTACATATGTACTTTTTTTTGTAAATTTATACTTATTATACATAGAAACCTCCATGACTCAGGTCAAATGTCCATCCTCATCCTCAAACAAAATTTTGTCTTTATTTTCTTGAAATATTTAATACTGTTAGACTACATACACCCTATATATACTGTTAGAATTAAAACAAAAGGAGTCCATAAATAAAGTCTGTGAGCAGACCTAAAGAGGTTATGTGAATCAGATCAGAAACTTAAATTGGACACACGGCTAGTTGCTCATAAAGTTCAAATTTGATTGATACACATATTTTGTTAACGGTCTTCTCCTGCGAGGAGACTCGTGCGCAGCACTGGGACTGTAAGGGGTGATGATAATATTAAAAAATAAAGTAATATTTAAAACAAAGTCTCAACATCTGACGGGATATATTAGGGATGATGTTAGGGATACTGTCAAAATTAGCATATAATATATTACAATTAGATTAAACATAATAATTATATTTCTCTGATTCTATAATGAAGACATTGATAATAAATTGATACTAAGTTATCCACGACAGTACAACGATTAACCAATTATATTTTTTTTCTATAAATCATAATTACATTGCTTAAGATTCAATTTCCTGTTGTACCCTCCTTATGACGTAAGCCACAAAACACCATTCATTTATTTACAAAAGTATAATTACGTATTATAAATTATACTCCGTGGTTCTGTAAACAAACTCTTAATTTGTTACTACTTACCCCTTAAATACGCGTCCAGCAATTATTTAAATATAAAAAAATGCATGCGAAAATGAACCTTGTGTGCTTAGTACAATCACAATTATTTATGATGTTATCGGATTGATTTTAAACTCTATTTCTTGAGTTCCAAGCTCTAAATTCCGAAGTTACGAAGTTAAAAACTTTTTGTTCTGTAAATATTAAATTATCTCTTATTGGTATTATGTTTGTTAGTAAAAAGCAGCTACAACTCTTTGGGTTGGTCTGAATAAGGTTTTAGCCATAAGGCTCCCCTACACAGCTGAAAAAAAAAATCCGGACATTATGACAAGCGCCATCTAGTTCCTAAATAAGTAACAAGGCTTGTGTTACGGAGACTAGATAGATGATACACTACATAGTTTTATTTTGTGTGACATATAAAAAAAAACTATGTAGTTCCTATAATAGTCCGTGCATACAAGGCCTAATGTATGATGAAATAAATAAATATTTCTGGACATTCTGACACAGCGCCATCTAGTTCCGAGCTAAGCACGAGAGTTGGTTGATATACTACATATACACTTTTTCCTTTTACGATTATTTTGGTGCAAAACAAAGCAATTTGTGTAGGGGAGCCTTTCTATTTTAACTTCCTACTGTTTTATGTACTCGTCTATAAGACATTAGCTCTAAGAAAGTGCATACATATCCTCTCGATTTTGGCGAAATCACAAGAAAATTTGAAATCTGCGGAATCTCTGGGATCAAAACTTGTCACAAATTGGCTTTGATAGTGTGTTAAACACTATGCAAGATATTAAAATGCATATTAAACGTTATTGTATCATACTTCTGTAATAAGTTAAAAATAAATGTAATTTTCCCGAAAATATTCACTACTACAATTTTTAATCGGTTGTAAAAAAGAACTGTATTGTTTGTGATCATCTCCATGATCACAAACAATACAGTTCTTTAAAAGTCTCCACTTTTTGACATTTGTCGGATGTTGTTTTCGTGGCGTTTTTATTACCCACCCTCTCAAAATAGTGGCTTCAAATTTCGCACACTTTAATATTGTAACTTTAATTATATTTTTATACATAGCTTCTTACCACATTAGGATAAACATGAGTCACTTTTTAAAACCATAAATTCATCATAATAATTAACACGCCTTAGAAATTAGATGAACATGCCTATTCAAAGTAGTATTTTATATAATAACATAGTTACAAAGGAAACTGATCTGTATGTCATGGAGTCAAGATAATTTATTTTTAAAGTACCTATGGTAATTTAATGTATATTTTTTATTATGTAGGCTTGCATGCGACCATGGAAAATGATTACCTAGATGTACTATTGACTCGTTACTTGAAGAATACGCACAGAGCAAAGAGTTTACCAGTATCTGTGTTTAAAGAAACTACTCTTCTCATCAAAATCGAGCTTATATGTATGGACATAAGGTTGCGGATACACGCAATGCAAAGTTGTGACTATTAAATAACGATAGTCAACTATTACTGTAAATTATGAATATATTTGTGTATGTTAATTAAATAAATGTAATTATTAAAGATCTGTTCGATCGTTTTAGTGGTGTATTATTTTTTATTGTTTTTTTTTTATTTATACTAACAAAACCCAATGGTAAGTACACAATAAAAACCGAAATGATATTGAAGTAAGCATACGCGTGAAAATAGCGCATAGCGCCGTAACATTACACGCTTGGTACACACAATGGATGGCTTATGTCTGTTCCAAATCGGAGATAGAAATAATAGCACGCTATTTGACGCTATTTGTAGCTAGCGCTAGCGGCACAACGCGGAATACAAGCGCGACCACGAAATAATAAATTATAATAAATAATAATAATAATAATCCTATCACGCGCGGCTTCGCAGTGATACGATGCTCGATAATGATTTGTAGTTCGCACGCTTTTGTAATATACCTAACCGAATTTGAACGAATTTATTACATACTGTATTGTGATTGTGTTAATATACTCCCGTATACCTTTTTAGTTACGTTAATACAGCCAAAGAATAACCTAATTGACCTATTTACTAAACGATTTCCCTTCTTCCCCTCAACGTCGAATAACTTAAGGACTCACAGTTCGTATGCTTAGTAATCGGTAAATAAGCTTCTAATCATTTGATTAGAACCATCCATAGATATTTCCATGGATGGATTCTATATGAAAAAATAAAGAAAAAAATGTTTGCACTACTAAATTGAATTGATAAGCATCTTGTAATTAATTGATTTAGTTAATATTTAAATTATTAATGAGATTTCCTAGTTTAATATACAGTGTCAAAGTCAAGGTGATCCACTGTGAATCGAAATACCGGCACGTGTTTTTCTAACCAGTTATATCCGGTTATATAGAAACCTGTCCCCTTTTTTTGAGTAAGGAAATCCGACAAACATGGGTAATCATAATCGGTAATCGAGAATGGGCATCGAGCTTCAGCTTCGATATCAATTCAATTCAACTTTATTGCAATCCATAATGTTTTAAATACAGGTGGTAAGGCTTAGTGCTAGATACAATTATGGACCCTGTCGGGCACAGCAAAAGTATAATAAGAGAGAGGAGGGAATAATATATATATAGTATTTAATTTAATTTTATCGAATAGTCTTTAATTTTATCGCAACGATATCTGATTGGTCATTCAAAACACATCACCTCACGTCTCCTCTCCTTTCCACTTTGGTGGAAACCGGGCCTAAGACTTACGTGTCAAGATTTAGACAGATGCATGGCTGTTCTTCGTGAACAAATCCTACTAATATTAATATAGCAATATTTGCATTCTATGTGGTGCTATGATACCTAGGGTATCATAGAATGCAAATATCTAGATATATATAGGACTAGGGTCCATGACTAGTGGACTGTGAATTAGAAGGTCTCCAAGATTTAAGTTCAATCCCAAAGTACAGATGCACATACAGTCTAATATCCCTTTAAGAACGACCTTCATCGAACTGGTTAATGGACGAAACGTATTTTTATGCAACCCAGTTACAATATATTTATTAATATATTTACTTTGATATAAAATACTTTTAAAGGGATCTCGTACTAACATACGGTGAAAGAAAACATCGTGAGGAAACCTACATATCAGATACCTACATTATCTGGAGGGCAAACTTTTTCAAATATTTATAAAACTCTAGATGCACTGTTGAAATCTATGTAGTTAGTCATTTAATACAATCATAATATACAATATACAATTTTAGACGAAAATATATAAAATACCTACTTATTTATCATATATATGATATATAAAATACCCACTTACTTGTCTGAAAAGAAAATAGTTATATGTTCAAACAATCTGGCTAGTTCTAGAATAAAGACAACACATGTCTCCTGTCGTGATCCTTATTTTCCCTATGTTAGGCATTTCTCCTGTGTCGTGAGTGTACAAACACAAATATTCACAATGCACAAACACCCAGGCCCGGAACTGCTGGGAGCCTGTAGGTCATAACTCGAACCCTCTGCACCAACCCTGTCTGCCTTATCCTCTTAATTTTATCTCTCTTAATTATATCGATCTTCACATTATCCATACCATAGAGTTCTTGGCGTCTTTCTTTGGTAAATTACAGAAATTGTATCCATTAAATTTTTAATTAATTAATTAATTTCTCTAAACTATCTTACCGTCCTACAACCAGTAGAACTATTAAAGTGACTGCTTCGAGCGTATTCATAAATAAATTGCAGTAGAAATGATAGTAACAAAATTATAAATACATATAGTAAAACAAAATTGAAATATTCGGTAAAAAAAAAAACAAAAAGAGTTGTGGCCCATGAGGGGATCGAACCCGCGACCTTCGCGTTATTAGCACGACGCTCTAACCAACTGAGCTAATGGGCCTGTTGGGATAGCTGTTGAAATTACAGACTAGTTTAGTCAAAGCTTACGTAAAAATGGGCGTGACTTATCTCGGGCCCAGATAAATGTATGTCTATTGATAATAAATATTCCTGGACATGATGACACAGCGCCATCTAGTTCCGTGGTAAGTAACGGGACTTGTGTTTCGGATACTAGTCGGTTGATATACTACATAATATTTTTTTTTTTTGCGAATACATACATATTATATATAGATACATCCATGACTCGGATACAAATGTATATGCTCATCACACAAATATTTGTCTCTACCGGGATTCGTACCCGGGACCCATAGCACAGCAGGCAGTGTTAACTACCGTTGGACTAATTGGGTCGTCAAATAATGTTTGTGGTGAGAACATTGAACGGAAACATTTGTTTGCATACTTACATATATAAATGTTTCCTAGAACTTAGTCTGTGTAGTTATATTATATAATAATAATATATAATAATATTGTACTTATGACGATTTCCAAAAATAGATCTTAAACTTCTTTTCGAAAAAAATTGTATCAATTAGCTTTCACAGTTTTCCTATTACTTTGTTGCTAATAGATGGCGCTAGTAGTAGATAAAATGGTAATATTTTTCTTCACGAATGGTAAAATCTGGATAATAAGTTAAAGTTATCGTTGAACTTTTTTCATAGGTACATTAAAAAAATGGAATGCTAAATTCGGATTCCGAATAACATTTTGACAAGTTATATATTATCTATAGGTAATTATTTTATTAAAATTGTTACGAAACACGCCTCCATGGTATAACAGACATGGCAGTATCTTAGAATAAAAAAAAAAAGATTGTGAAAAGCGCTAATTTACTATTTATAAATGACTTCTCATAGAAAATAAGATCACAAGTCACAACATTTAGCAATAAAATAAAATAAGGTATATAGGTGAATTATTACTAGGTGAATTATTATTAATTATTATATTTACCTCATGGAAGGTGAAAGTAAACACCTCTATATGTTACATAGATAGAAAAATCTCTACAGTTTAAAAACTCCTAAAAATATAACGGCCGGTTTAGTGTGTTAATACAATATTAATTTTAATAAATAATGCTGAACAGTATTCTTATAAATTAAAACAAAATAAGATTATATCTACTATCGTAATTCCTTTTCAGAAAAAAAATATATAATAATAACATTTAATAATAATAATTACATAATAATAACATTATTTATTTAAATGCCTTAAAACTACCATTACAGGTCTTGCCTAATGCGATAGTTCAGTCACACACCCAAAATTAAAACTAAAACAATATACTATAGAATTATTTGTAACACAATTTAAACAATAGCACTTTTGCGAATTCACTCCAGTGACATGTAATTAAATCAGTTTCGACCTGCATACATTTGATGGTGCGAATTGCTCGAGTCAGAGGGGTTTTTGCCAGCATGTTAGTCTTGGCTGATGGCACGACTAGCAGTAGCGGGGGCTTTCGCCTCCACACATAACGAATATTCACATAAATATACAGCCAATTATAAGTTTTCTAAAAGTGAAAACTTGTAATTGGCTGTAAGTTTTCCGTGCATGAAATAAATAAAGAAATATTGACTATGTAGTGAATTGCATTTCAAACAAATTTTAACAAAAGGTTTTTTAGGTTTTTTGTTTGAGTTTTGTATTGAACGAATTATTTAACGCTGTTAGTTCATCAGCGGACGCCTCCCCTGGGGGTCTTCGTCTTCCAAGCGCGGTGCTGCACACGACGGGCTCCCCCGCCTCGTGTCGCACCACGGGCTTGTAAGCCCCCGCTAGCCGCTTTCAGCCCCCCGCATTTCGGGTGACCGAGAAGCGCCTCGGGTGTCTAACTGTACCCAGAGAGAGGTCGGTATCTTACTTGTCTTTAAATTTTATGAAACATAGACATTTTCAGTCAAGACTCCCGAGGCCGACTAGGTCCACCTAATGAAGGTAGGCCACGGCTAGTGGGTCGGTCGATGAAGCGACCCCAGGGGAAGACCGAAGGATATACTTTGCTTTTCATATATATGCAGCACTCTGAGAAAACTTCACTTGCGCGATTCAGGATTCGAATTTCAAATCAAGTTTTCTCTCCCTCAAATAACTTTTATACGGCGTTTTTGTATTCAGTTAATGTGTTAATGCAAGTTTCAGTTAGGAACATGAAGATTTTAACATCTGATTCTTTTGTATTTCTTGTTTAAATTGACCAATAGCAGTGCGTGCATTCAGGGGAATACCAGTTTTAACTAAGCGATAAATTATGGTTTTGCAACTGCAGCCCTTATGTCAAGGTTGTTAAAGTTGAAATTTTATTGTATAGGAGTATGTGAACTTAGTCATCAGTGGTTATTAAAATAGTTGCGTTGCACAACAGTCCATCCGCCTGCGCCGGTGTCCTTATCGCGCTAAGAATGAATCACTCGTTGGTTACTCGACGGTACTAGACTGAGTTCGATTTTCAACTCGGGCAAACTGAATTAATTATATTATTTTTGTAACTACAAAGAAAGGAAGTCAAGACAAAATAATAATCATAATGAATTGTCGTTACCCTGCATGCGGGCTCTGAATTTAAACTCATTGGTCGATAACTTGGTCCATTAAAAATGGGTGCTCCCCGCAGGCGGGCGCTAACGACCAGAGAAAATGATTTCTCGAATGCGAACTCTATGGCATGCGTTTTAAAACTCTCTCGTAGCCCGCATGCGAGTGGTAACTAGTATTAATGAAAATGCGCCTATAAACATAATTATACTTTTAGATTTTGTTCTCACGTAAGTATTGTGGCTGGGTGTGTGAAACAATAACATTTGTTGTATGGTTGTATGTAAACATCATCCATACTCACAACAACTACCGATATAACATATTTAAGATAAATGATTGATCCATGCGGGAATCGACCGTGACGTGAGGCCTTGACGCTGAAGTCAAGTGTGTTACAATGTTTTAAATACCTACTACTGTATTGATTTCTTACACTTATATACGCGAGTAGGTACTACTAGTTATCATTGGGTGAAAATTGTATTTATTGTAAGTTAAGTGGCGTAAACAATTACAAAAATAAATCTCTGACAAGAACAATAGCCTGGAAATATTTTCAAAATTCTCGTAAAAATAGAGTCCAGTTGAAGCCAAGCATTTACAAAAGTCTCAATCGCAGTTGTCTGCTCGAAGACGGGTCTCTTTTTAACGCAAAGATTTTTTTGCAGCCTCTGAGCAAGAGGTCTTGGGCTCGACTCACAGGTCGAGCAAAGTATTGCTGGGTTTTACTTTGAAATTTTTAGTAGCAGCTCGGGTTTTAACGTGCCGGATTGAAAGCAATAGGCGAGCCTCTTACACGAGGCTAAATGTGGGTGTACATTAGTGCACCACTATCTAACTCTACAGGGCCGACAGGCGTGACGTTATGTATGTAGGTTCTTCAAAAAAGGAGTAGATTCTCAATTCGACTGTATTTTTTTATGTTTGTTAGCGCATAACTTTCGACTGGGTGAACCGATTTAGATGATTCTTATTTGAAAGCTGGTGTTTCCGGTTGTCCCATTTCAATTTGGTCCAATTCTGACATTTTAAGTCAGTTTTTTTTACAGAATTATTAGAACGATACCTACTTCAATACGCTTCGACTCTGTTAGTGTGTACCTATAGCTGTGTTTTGACGATTATAAGTTCATTATTCGGTTCTGACGGTATCGTGCTCCGGTCCATTTTACGTCATAATCATCACGTGGTGCTCGCGTGACGATCACGTGACGACAGCTGACCATTGCAGCCGGTAGCACTAACGTGTTTGGCACAGTTTTCTTATACAACATAAGTAGCTGTGTATAGGGAATTAGGGACTAATAGGGACGTATTTTCATTTAGGTACATATATAACATGATTGACTCATCGATGTGAAGAGGGTAGTTTCTTTTTTGGGTACTAATTACCACAGCTGGGCTCAAGTCTCCTTTTATGATTAGAGGAGTTAAGTTAAGCGATAGTCCATCGTGTTAGACTAATTTGGCCTTTTGGTAGATTTCATAAGCCGCCTATAAAGTCTCTCAGTTTCCCCACAACATGTTTTTCTTCGTTTATGCGCATTCACAAAAGCTAGAGGTGTGTGTCTTAAATTCGAGCTGAAGGCCTGCCTATGCCTATGATACACCTATAAGTCTTCGTTTAGTTTTCCACCCCATCGTGATTCTATGAAGAGATATGTTCGTCATCTATTTAGTTTTTGACATTTTTGTATAAGCTCTGTGGTATCCTAGTGGTGACCAAAGGACTGGGATGTCAAAGGTTTCAAGTTCAAACCCAAGGCACGCACCACCAGTTTTCGGAAGTTATGTGCGTATTTCTTACATGCTCAAACGGTGAAGGAAAACATTGTTAGGAAACCTGTATGTTTGACAGATTTTCTAGATGGCGAATCTGTCATCAGAATGATAGGCTAGCGTGGTGGACCATAGCCTAATCCCTCTCAAATGATAGGAGACCTGTGCCCAGCAGTGAGACAATATAATGGGTTGATGATGATGTTTATCAGAGGTTCCACGCCGAGCATCTGCGTCAACTCGAAGGCTGACGATGAGAAGATTGCGATAGGTATCGTCGGCATAATGGGCTCTAGGTAATCTTTTTTATCATGCTTCCTTCTAAGCCCAACAAACTGCCAGCTTTCCTAAAACATCTTGAGTGGCCGACAATATTTTTGGAGACAGAGGATCCCCCTGCTCAAGTCTCAAGGTACCGTCACGGAGTTCATTCTAATTGAGGCTAGTAAAATCTATATCCTGATTGTCTAAAGCGCTGAAAATATATCACGAACTGAATATGAAGATAAATTCAATCCTGTAAGTGTATAAATAAGGTCGAATGTTAATTGAATAGGTAAGAAACTGTCCGATTTGGAGCGGTGCTCCTGTAGTTACCCTTTGGGGATTGTTGTCGTCATACCCGCCCTCTAGGATAACGTGACCGACGTCCCGTGACGTCAGCACGCGACCTTATATCGCGTAGGAGGGGCACGCTGGGGTTTAACACAAAATAAATTATATTTTCTTAGTGTCGAGATATTCGAATCTACGAAATGGCTAGAAACATTTTATGTTAGCTATGTACCTGTTGAAATGAAATGATTGTTTATTTCTGTAAATATATATTTTTAAAGACACTTTTATAAGTCATGTAAGATTTTTAGTATATAGATGGTATCGACGTTTGTTAATTTTATAAAAAATACTAGCGACCCGCCCCAACTTCGCACTGGTAGATTTACGTAATAAATGTTTAACAAAAACTTCAATTGTATTTTTTATATAGATCCCTAATTATATTTAAAATAAGCTACAGACTGTTCAACACGGATAGCGTAGCATTCTAATGTTGAAAGAGTTCAAATCGGTCCAGTAGTTTCGGAGCCTAGTCAATCAGTGGCGTAGCGTAGGGGGGGCAGTGGGTCCATGGCCCCGGGCGGCATATAAAAGGGGGCGGCATCAAGTGCCATGTTTTTTTAATAATACTAGAATAGGGGGCGGCAAATTTCCAGACGGCCCGGGCGGCAAAAACGCAAAAGCAATCAAGTCTTTTCCCTTCTTAATATTAGTAGAGATCTTTATTTCCTTCTTTCTTCTTCTTAATATTAGTAGAATCTTTATTTTCCATATTAAAGTATATTTTGTTGGACCAATTAGCCCAACGGTATTAAAGGCTGCCTTCTGTGTTATAGGTTTGGGTTCTAATCCTACCCTACGTAATTGTAGAACATTCTATCTTCAGTGTATAGATGTGATTAGAGTTTTATTTCTACTAAATTGCAAGATGTCCGGTGCCTAGATATTGTCGGATTTTTCCTAATAAAATCTTTCAATAATCGCCATTTGACTAACCAATCACGATATGTCGAGAACGAAAATGAGTAAAGTCAACAAATATTCCTGTTTATTTGTTGTTTAAATACGTTATATCATCGGACGTAGGCGTGTCGTGATATTCCGCCAAGAATACCGGTTAAAACCAGATGTTTATGAGAAATATGCATTCAATTGCCAAGTACCTCACACGTACATGGTTAAATATATTAAGTACACTTATGTACTACATACATCATACATGAGATGTATTATATAGATATTCGTTTTCTGTACATTGTATTTGGTTCTAGTAATAATCTTCACGTGTAGAGAATGCTATGACGTTATCATCAACCCATTATTGTCCCACTGCTGAGCACGGGTCTCCTCTCATTTGAGAGGGATTAGACTATAGTCCACCACGCTCGTCTACTGCGGGTTGGCAGACTTCACATGCTATCGAGAAGATCTCGTAAGCATGCAGGTTTCCTCCCGATGTTTTCCTTCACCGTTTGAGCATGTGATAAATACGCACATAACTTCCGAAATATCAGAGGTGCGTGCCTTGGGTTTGAACTCGAGACCTCTGACATCTCAGTCTACTGGTCACACCACTAGGCTACCACAATGACTATGACGTCATAATCAACACTATTATTGCCCCACTGATGGATGATCACGGGCATTCACAGGTCTCTTACTCATTTGAGATTGGGCTATAGTCCACCACGCTATCTCAGTCCGTTTTGGCAGAATTCTCACGCTACCGAAGAAATTTCTCAGGCATGCCTATGTTTTCCTTCGCCGATTGAGCATATGAATTTAATTTCCTTGAGAACATCCACGTAACTACCAAAAGTAAGTGGTGCATGCCTTGGGAATTTGGGATCGTACTCGAGACCACAGGCTTTACAGACCACTGGTCACACCACTATACAATAATACCTGTACAATATTACCTCTAACGTAATAATCTTGTTCTCTAGCACTTCGTATAAAATATATTCTCAGATATAACAAAATCTATTGATTTCTTACAATCACACTAATATTAGACATTGGAATTGAGACCACCAGAGCCTCCTGCAAACGTCGGTAGGTATTAAAATAATATCAGTAGGTATACCTAGATACAATCTGTTAAAAGCACATTCATATTTATAAATAACATTACATATACATAGATGTAGAGCCTGTAGAAATAGATGAGAGTGTAATTTTATTTACTTATTTCGTCTTCCTTTGTTTCTTCACCTTTATTGGAATATAGTCCTTGCATCAATGATAATTAAGGACCTTTTCCCAAAACATTCTTACTACATACTGCTAAATCATATTAACTCTCAAATCCGCAACTAAGGCACGCCCCTAGGACTGCGAAATCACGTGCATACTTAGTAATTATCACTGCTGAAACAGCGAAGAAAGACATCGTGAAGAAACCTACGCACGTGAGTAATATTCTCAACGGCATATGAAGTCTACCAAGCCTCACTAGACCACTGTGGTACACGTAAATAGTTAATAATAATTGGGATTTCTATAAAAGAAAGATTGGTCCGCCCTACAATACAAGCGACCTAGAAAAATATTGTCAACCTGTAGGTTAACTTTATTAGGCACCTGTGTGCCTTACTCCCTAGGGATACAGACGTAATGATAAGGTTCGAGTAGAAAAGACATTTTTATAACTAGCAGGAATCGGCGTTTTCCGTCTGCCGTTGGAGGGGAAACAATCCCAAAGATAAATTAGAAAATTTTAAGTGTTATAACATAATGGCAATGTTCGTAATATTCCTCGATCATTCATCAAACTGAAGCAATCTAACTAGACTTTACTGTTATTAATAAACATCTACTCTTCGGCGCTTTCATTCACAACTGCGCGAAATGTAAACAGTGGCGGCCTCGGCATTGCGGACTCCCGCGAATCGATACAGCCGACCGAATGTCAAGTTGAAGGGGGTTCGGGGCACGAGGGGAGAGGGGGGGAGGGGGTCGGGCCGAATGACGTCAGACGCCCACGCGACTCCCGCTCAAGCAGGGCGTGGAGTTAGGGCGCGGACGGAGAGCATGCTAAGCGAAAGATACATATTTATCCTGAGTATTGCAAAACTGTGGTGTTTCATGAGATGAGAGGATACTCTTCGTGAAAGTGCTGTTTATCGGCTCCATTTGTGTACCATTTCTACATTTGTGTATGATTCTCGCACGGAGTGAACATATTATAATTGTTTGCTTGACCTTAGGTTTTTGTCTGGTCTTGAGAGTGTGTGTTTATAATGAAAAAGTCCTTCCCGATACGAGAAAAAATATTAGTGTCGGGAACAATATTAAGGGATGGCATAGCGAGATTTCTCGCTCAAATTGAAGTGCCCGAACGGGGAAATACTTTTTCCCCGTTCGGGTAACAGTAGCAGTAATTGTGTTCCTGCCAGTGAGTAAGGTTGTCACTATACTGACTGCGTGGTATTTCCGTTTGCTGTCAGTGTAGTAACTCCCCCTAATTTTAAGGAATCGGAATGTACCTCTGCTGTAGCTGGTGTTTTATAGGCTACGATAACTGCTAACCATCAAACAGGCCATAAGCCGCCCTCAAAAAAGTAATGATTTTATACATACAGTCTTCTCAAAGGTTCGCTATTGCTGGAGAACAAGCATGATAACCTTAAAACTGTACAAGCACAAAGGTTGTGCTTGACAATGTATAATACCGCGATATTTGAACTGCCCAGCCTTGAATGTAATAATAGACTTTATTATTAGAAGATACAATTTACTTTTCCAGGAAATGAGTGCGTTTGGAAGATGTTATGAATGAGATTGCTTTCCATGATTTTATCTACGCGGTTTATTGTACGTTCAATTTGGCAACGAACTTCCTTAAATCCAGTAGGTATGGTATATGTTGTAAGTATTGCCACTCATAATAATCAAAACAGGTATAATTAGTAACCCCGCTTATTTTAAGTGAAGCTGTGTAGGTAAATTGGAGGTATTTAGCAGACTTACATATTTTACCATCTTTATTCGGCTACCTGCGGGTGATATTTAGGTCCAGACTGTACCAAAATAGGTGTATGTATAGGTAATATGTTGGTTCTTGATCGAATTAAATATAATGATTATAATTTTGGATTTAGTAAAATGTCTCCTTTAGCTAAAATATTTTCATTACATAATTATTTTCTTATCAGTCAGTAAAATAAAAAAAAGTCATTGCAAATAAATATATTTATAAATAAAACGTCAATCAATAAACAAAACTTTAATATCATAACAAAAAATTCAAACTCATAATGTATGTTATAAAATAAATAAAATATGTAAAGTTTATTTTACTGCACCGTTGTGGTGTGGTCTAAAGCTCGTACTGGTCTTTTGCAAATCTGCATGGAGCCCATTAGACGTCATACTCGCCCCCTCGGGTCGCATGGGGGCGATTGTCATCCCCGGAGGGTGAGAAAATGTCAGTCGAGCCGGCAACAGGCACGTTTTGTTCTAAATTGAGCAAAGCTTCCGTTGAAAATTTTGTTACAGAGTTGGTAAACACAAAGCATTTTTGGTGACCTTTTTTTCTAGTGAGTATGACTTTATGTTAATTGAACGTGGTAAAAAGTTTTTTTTATTGATGTAAGGATGTCACTTACGAAGAAGAATAGCGAATACATTTGGCGAATAGAATCGATGACTGAAAAAACTAAATAAACGTGGATTGGACTTTTTCGCTAAACTATGTACCTAAACTTTTTCTCAAGAGTGAGAAATATCTGAGTAGTTTTTTGTACTTTAGATATATATATTTAATTCACAGATTGGTGATTTAATTGAATTGTTTTGTTTCACTCGTGCGTTTGAAATAGGAATTAATAGGTCAGTGAACTCGGCCTGTCAAATTGTCTTTCGACACACTTTTCTTGTATTGTTTTTTTTTTATTTGTGTAGAGAGAGATATATAGACAGAATATTCTTTATTGAACACCAATGGCACAACAAGGGTGTGGCAATATGTGTACATACAGATTAAAAAAAACGTTGTTTTATCTTGGTACTTAAATAACTAACTTCTACTTCAAGATTTAGGTTTGCGTTCTGCAATGTATTAGGTTTGATAAGTATTTCATCCAAAATCATTTAAGCTTATTTTTACATATTTTGGCATCACATTGGTGATTAAACAGGTTAGTTTAATTCATTCTTCTTTTCTTTTCTCGAGCTGCTGATTGATTGATAAAATAAATTTTTCGGAATTATACGTTAATAGGCACTAAAAAGACAATTGAACAATATTCTTATACTCGGACTAAAAGAAAAATAAATTTAATTGACAGACTAGAAAAAGATGCTACATATATTTTTATCGATTACATAAGTGACACAGTGTTTGTTGCTGAAATCCTCCGAAACGGCTAGACGGATTATTACGAAATGTATGTATATTTGATAGGTCTGAGAATCGGTCGTAGGCAATTTTTTACCCTGTTTTTTTTTGACAAAACTTTTTGTATTTTTTTAGGATTTGGTATTAAAAAGTACAGCCGCCAGCAGGTCAACCTATCCGAAACTGTCAAATTTTCCCAACTGAACAGGAACCTTATTAGTTTGCCATAAAGTTGAAAATCTATCAAAGAACTTTGACAGATTGTAGTAGCTTGATGTGCTGGCCACCGTACTTATAAGCCTTCCTTTTCTACCACCAACCCCTATAATATGGCAAGACAACGTTTGCTGGGTCAGCTAGTATAGATATAAGATGTATTAGTAGTTAGAGTAAAATATATCTTTATTAATTTAATTATGTTCAGCTATTATTTAATAATCTCATATATTATTTAATGATTTGAACATGAAGATAAAAAAAGATACTAAATATCAGTAATATTTCATTTCAATATAACAAAGAAAAAAGTATACATATAATCTTATTTAATTCAGAATTCTAGGTCTGTTATATTTCTGCGACGGAGTTAATAAGCGTCATGTTAGAAGCATCGAGCGTTTTTTGTGTTAGATTACCTTGTATAGCAAATAAAACTCTTTTGTGCATGTTTAAGGTATGTGTAATAGCAGTACCTACATATCACATTATTATTAGTTTAATTATCCATTATTTAAATTATAACAGGATTAAATGCCTATAAATTCGTTTGCATTTTAGCGTAATTTAAAAAATAATTATATTTAATCTGATTAATAGTTTCTTTGAGATATATAACTTAACATAACGCCACAATTATTATTGTTCTATTAAATTATTTAATACTTTAAAAGTAGGTACTACTCATACCAAGTTTGCGTACTCCAAATATATTTTTGTTTTATTAATAATAATTTAAGTCACATAAAATCTATATCATTACAATATTACAATAATGGTTAGGTTAGGTTATAATACTAATATACATTTGTTAAAAGACAGTATAAATTCAAATTCAAATTCAAATTCAAATCTTTATTGCTTTCACATGTAGTTATATAAGATGTTACAATAAATATAGGTAGTATCAACATGAAACCCTGCAAGGGCGCTGCAAAATAATATGTATTAGAATATAAGTTAATAAAATATTCATAATTACACATTTTTCTATGTCTATTTTACTTATTTTCATTTTCTACTTTTAATATAAATCTTCAAAATTATATAATATAATCTCCCCTATTTTATTGTGGTATAATTTGTTGCACATATTTACTCTTATCATCAAAAAACTCTTGTAGGCTATAGTAACATTTTTGACTCAAATATTTATTCAATTTTATTTTAAATATATTGTAATTCAATGTATCTTTTATTTCCTCAGGGATTTTATTAAATATTTTTATAGACATTGCATACGGTCCAGAGTGAAATATTGCTAAGTTTGAGGAAGGGAGTGATAAGTAATGTTGGTGTCTTAAATTTCGGGATTGTGAGTAATGGTCTTTTCTCTGCGAGTAGAGGTGTGTGTATTTTTTAACAAATAGGCAGATTTCGAGGATGTACAGTGATGTTAGTGTCAGAATGCCTAGATTTGTAAAGTGAGGCCTACAACTGTCCATTTGTTCGATATTTACAAGAATTCTAATACATTTCTTTTGTAGTTTAAAAAGTATTTCTGCATCTGTGCTGTTTCCCCAAAGCACTATTCCATACCTGAGCCAAGAGTGTGCATATGCATAGTATGCATTTGTTGCGGCTTTTACGTCGGTCGATATTTTAAGTTGGTATAATGCGTAGGTGAACCTAGACAATTTTCCGCTAATATTATGTATATGTGATTTCCAGTTTAAATTGGTGTCTATATTTAATCCAAGTAGTTTAAATGTGTCTATGCATTCTAGTTCTATGTTATTGTATAAGTATTTTATTTTTAGTGGTCGTTTTTGGTATGGTTTAAATTGCATGATTTTAGTTTTTGTAAAATTTATCTCAAGATTGTGTTCTTGTAGCCAGGTTGTTATTTCTGATAAAAGGTTGTGGATATTATTATTTAAATTTAGCTCATTTTCGCATGGAAAGACGATTGATATATCGTCCGCAAAAAGGATGCTTGTCGCATTTATTATTTTTGGGAGATCATTTATGTATATTAAAAACATTAAGCACCCTAGTACACTACCTTGTGGGATTGAATTTTGTATTTTCGCTTCATGTGATCGTACGTGCGTTATTTCACCAGTTTTTATATTGTGGTGTTCGATTTCTACGTATTGGCTACGATTATTGAGATAGGAGGCAAACCAATCGTGTGCTATGCCTCGTACCCCTATACCATCTAATTTATTTAAAAGTACTTTGTAGGATACTCTATCGTATGCTTTACTCATATCGAGTAGAATACCTACTGCATATTTCCGTTCATTTATTATATTTAATATTTCTTGCATATATTTATAAACCGCATATGTAGTGGACCGATATTTTCTAAAGCCATTTTGGCTTTCATCAAATATGTTATTTTTTTCACAAAAGGAGTATATTCGTTTTGACATTGCTGTTTCTATAATTTTAGAGAAGGTAGGTAGGAGGGCAATTGGGCGGTAGTTTGTGCAATCTGTTTGATTCCCCTTTTTAAATATTGGCTTTATTATTGAAATTTTCAAAAGCTCGGGTACAATTCCTTCCGTAAATGATTGATTTATTAGAAAGGCTAATGGCATTGCTAACATCTCGGCACATTTTTTCACAAGTGTTGGTGGTATCTCGTCGTGACCAAAACTGTTTTTATTTTTCAGACTACGAATTATAGAAATAACCTCTATAGGGTCAACTGGTTGGATGTATACTGAGTTTTCAGTTTGCTTAGCCACTGGGCGTCCAGGTTGTGAACCGGGCTGCCCACCCACTTTTACAAAGAAGTCGTTGAATATATTTGCTATCTTTGATAGCAAATATATTCTAAGCACTTCAGGTAACCTCTACAAGCTTGATATCCTCCTATTCACAAAAAAATGTGCAGTATAATTCAATATATCTAAATAAATCTATTACAATACTGCATCTCTTCTACTTTGGACCCTTCACGGCTCTCCGCGAATTTATCGACCAGGTGTAGGCATGAATGGCGTTGACGTCACTGGTTCCCCCACGAGGTAGGAGGGGAGGGGTAGCTGGCAATGCCGGGGGTGCAGCCTTGAACTTGCTGTATCGATTCAGAACCCTGCACTTGAACGACACTGAACGGGGTTCAGTTCGTTCATTCGTTCGGCCGGGGAGTGGAAATACGATATGGAATGCTTTAGAAACTTATTTATTATATTGTAACGAAATTATCTTATCGCGCGTTGCGAAAGGGGGTTAGACGGAAATAATTAAGACGAAAAGTTGTAACAACACTTTTTGCTATAGTAAGTTATTGTAAAAAAATAAATACAATTTTATTACAATTCCTTCACTAATTAATCGAAAGGAACTTTGTTCCATCCGGGTGTCCCTTGACACCTCTCAAGTTTTTTTTCGAATGTTTTCTATACTTTATTATCTATTTAAAGGTGTTGCTAAAGGCCTGATCGATATTTTTCGAAAGGCTGGCCTATATTTTGGTTAGAGAATTGCTATTGCCACCCAACGTGGTAATGCCGCCAGTCTTTTGGGCACGCTACCCTTTGACAGAGACTCGGAGGAAATATAATAGGGTCAAAATGTAATTCTATTATTATTATATTTTAATTAGAATTCCCCTGCTTACCTGAAGGCTATTTATTCTCCATGTGATATTCGCCAGCCAACACTAGGCCAACAACATTCGTCGCTCAAATTGAGCTGCCCTATAGAGGACGTACCTCCTATATCTTTCAGAAGACAGCAGTGAAATGACAATAGTTGTATTTTTACGAGTGAGTAAGGTTACCAGAGCTCGTTAGCGGAGTGAATATTCCGATAGAATGGGAATTCCGTTAGCTGTCTGTTTAGCAACTCCCCTATTTTAAGAAACCTAAAATGATAAAGGATAAAGGGATATAATGGGAAGTTATATAGTAGGATATTGAGATATTTAGTATTGTAGGAGGTACATAGCGAGATTTTTCGCTCAAATTGAGCTGAACGGTTTCTAATGGGATTGGCAACGCATTTGCAAGCCTTTGGTGTTGCATATGTCCATGGGCGGTGGTTATCACTTACCATCAGGTGAGCCACCTGCTCGTTTGCCACCGTATCACCATAAAAAAAGGTACTCTTTTCCTACCCTACATATTATTGATTATTTATCTGGTTTCCTTCCAGCTAAAAGACTTATATTATTACTAGCTTCATAATAAACAAAGAAAAAGCTTTATTCAAATGATGAACATCTCGTGATGTAAAAATCTATAGTCCCTAAGTAAACTATCGAATCTTAAAACATCAAAGTACATCACTTCACACGAGAGTAAAACGTAAATAATTCCGTAACTATGTCGGCCCATCCCATGTTACTATGACAAAGACAATAATATGCTTTCGCTTCGTCGTCATTCGCTCAATGTTATCGTTCGCCATTCGTCATTTGACGTCGCGCTGACAACGAACGCGTCATGAAGGCGGCGTATTCGTCATGACAAAAGGAACGTCACGTCGATATGACATGTACGTCAAAAAGAATGTTCGTCGTTTGTTTTATTTTTGTTTTACTTATTATATTATCTATTGTCTTATTGGTCTAGTGACTACAGTAAGGAGAACATATTAGCAGTCTTTTGACGGGGAAAAAGATTCCATGTAAATCTTTGAGGAAATTAATTGTTAAAATCAAAATGGCTGGTTGGGATACATTACTCATTGAAATAGTTATAATATTATATTTTCAAAGGGCTTGTTGCCAGTGCGTTTGGGATCTACTTACTTGTTCTCGTAACTCGTATTAGAGGGTGAAACCCTATTTTTGGCGCCGTACTGGCTGAAAGTCTCGTAAGAGATCTTTTAGGTCCCCTTTAGTAACGCACTCAACGTGTTGAAGGTATGTACGTGTCTTGAGAAAGGTCAATGTCTTAATAACTAAATGGCGCCGGTGTTTCCTGACCGACGATCTCTGAGAAGAAACATCGAAATAAACTCAGAGATTTGCGGTCTCTTTTAAAGCCGTATATGTGCGTGTCACCATGTAAGATACGTCTGAAAATGCCTTTCTAGGAAAGCACCACTCCACCAAACTGCTTTTTGAGAGAGAACCCTCTTAAGATTTTTACTTTGAAAAAAAAGAGGAAAAGTTTGTTGGATAAAAAAAAAAACTTTCACCATCAGAATGCTAAATTACCCCTGAGTAACATAGGCTATATTTATTACTAGAAAAAAAATAGGGATCTGTAGGTACTAGAACTTCAATTATGTTATCTCAGGTGTAAAAAAATAACGGGGCCGCTATTTCGTTTTCTGTCTTCAGTCAGTATTTCGTCTTAAGGCATACATAGAGAATGCACTAGTCATATTTATTTCTGCTGTTCAGATTAAACATTTATTATACCCAATTTGCCATTTACCAGTACAAACACTAATTACATAAATTATTACCAATTCAATGGCGATATAATATAAGTGTTCTAATTTATTTACTGCCGTCCAATGATTCATGTTTATACATTACAATGATAATAATGGGTCAATTTATTACTCAACTTGTTAACTAATATGGTAATTTTGAGTTTATTTTGTATGAGTTACTAGTCATGTCCCACGGTCCGCTTTTATATATTTCTTGCAATCTATGGTGTTTCTTACCATAACGACGAGGACGATTATTTCGAACAACTTTATCTTAATCTCCACTTTATTAGTATTGAAATAAAGTTGTAAGTTGAAATAGTAGCTTGCTGCTATCACCTATAGCAAAATATCACGCATGTATCCCAGGGGTATAAGGCAGAGGAGTACTGATAGTACATCAGTAGTAGTATGATGTAGCAAGAGAATTTCATAGAATAACTAAATAACATAATATGTAGTTAAACAATACTATCTGTACTGTGTATGTTCAATACTTACTACGAAACGATTTATTTGCATTGGCATAGAAGTATTGGTCTAAAGTGCGACTGCTGACCGTGGTCCTGGATTCGATTTCTGATCGAGAAAAACTGTTTTAAAATAGACATAATGCAAATATATCGCCTATAAAGTATCCGAAACGTAAGGATTAAATAATATCAATATACCACGATAAAATCCGTATTTTTTTTTATCAATGTTTAGTATTCGTGCAAGTGCAAGAAGTCACAAATATACGTCAATCTACATTTATGCACATCAAGAAAATACAAATATACGTCAATCTACATGATTGCAATCTACAATGCACATCAAGCACAAAAATTTCCTACACTCAGTTTTCGCACACACTGTGTTATTTATTTTTTATCGAATTTATGAAGTATGCGCGCGCGCCGATAGCAATGCGCACGTCGCCGCTGTCACGTAGGCGCAGCCCTTTGTATCTGCGCCACAGATTAATTAAAAATTGTTTACACAGATGTCTTTGTAACTGGGACTAAGGAAATTGATCATTCATCTTGATATGTATTGCTAATACATAAAAAAATAACGGGAGGTTAGGCTCAAAATAATTAAGGTATTTTTTTGGTTTAGGAGTTTAGGTCATTATCATAGATAAAGCCACGCCCTTTGTTTACAATTCAATAATATAAAATGTATATCTTAGTTTAAACTGACGAATGCAGCGAACTTTGACTTTTCGTAATGATATAAAAATATCTAGTTATTATCTCTTGTCTGTTTTACGGTGAAGAAGAACAGGAGACCTGAATAAAGATATTTTCTCAACGGCCATGAAATCTCCCTACACGCACTGGGCCGTGATGGATTATTAGAACTTACTTAGACAGCAAATGGATCGATGATGTTAAGATAATAATATATTTTCTTGTAGTTTTCTTTCAAAGCTAGTTTTGACAAAAAAAATGCACTTTTTGTACACCTGAAGTCATTATCGCAAAAAAAGTACAACATCATCATATAAATCATCACTATGATCAAATCACGCGGTAAAGTAGTGCAGCGTACACTAGGTTCGGGCTAATCGGACAAACCATGATAAAAATCACGCGCCAAAGTCAATGCAGAATGAAATGCTAAAACATGAATATCTCTAAACAATTTACCGAAATAATACCTACTTAGTTGAAAATATTATTGCCATCCAACGTCTTCTTTATAAGCATATTTTCCCACGAACTAATACTCGCTATTATCAACCTTATGTCTTATTATCTTTTGGGTCGCTTTGACGTAATATTGTAATACCTTTATCGAAGATAACACCTGATATTCAATCAGCTCTCGCGTGTAAGATAAAGAATGTTCTAGTTAAAAGTGGTTTCAAAGACATGTTATTTGAACATAATGGATATTGACTCATTGTTTTTAAATGTATAATGTAAAGGATGTGGTGAAAATCTTAAAGTAGTTTAGTTAAGTTTTTTTTTATGTTTATTTGAATCTTCTTATTGTTAATATTGAGGAGATGAGTCCTGGCTTATGAACCATGGGTTGTGTCCATCTCCTTAATGTTATTCCCAATTTTTGCCGGCAGTATTAAACAGCCACTTGCTAATTTGTATGCAATTTTTTTTTCTATTAATTCATATAGTTGCTAGGAATGTCAAGAAAGAAGAAAGGAAGAGGAACACGTCGTAGTCCTAAATAGAAGCGAGTAAGCGAGCTTTTCAAGAGGTCATAATCAGACTGGAAGTTTTTTAAACTTCCGCAATCATTTATAAACTAGGTAGGTACTTCGTTCTCGAAAGTGTAGGATCAATGTAGTAGTAAAAATCGATTTTCCTCTTATTTTTTTTCTTTTTGAACATCAACGAAAAAAACGGAACTATTATATATTAACGGAACTATATTGTTCTTGCTATGATGACAGCTACAGGTTGAAAATATAAGAAATAAAACTGTTTGTTTATGGAATAATGACATCACAGACAAAACATCATGGCGGCATTACACCTTATAACTTTGCATAGAAGCGTGCATTTTTCAGTTATTTATAGCAAAAACAATTATTTTACTATCAAATTCAATTTTTTCGCATATTAATCACCTATTGTTCTACTTGTTTAAACTAACAATGATATTTAGTATTTGATAGAAAGACTCAGAGTTACGTATACATACATATGAGGTGTTGGTTGTCTTGGTATTATAGTTACTAATAATTACAACTTCAGAAATACGGTAACTCTGACGAGCAGTTTATCCACAAAATATTGTCTTTGGACTCTTTTTACTCTACAACTAGTATCCGTAACACAAGCCTCGTTGCTTACCACGGAACTAGATGGCGCTGTGTAATAAAGTCTGGGAATATTATTATTATTATATTACTGTTTTACCGTCTGTTATTTCAAAATTAAGGCTAATACTTGATACCTACATAGCTACTAGCTGTAGATCACCACCTAAAACCGTACGTGTGCGTGCATCGATAAACGGGGATTATGTGATTTCTGCGCAAGTGGGAGCGGCGGTTTATCTCTTTTATCAGATAACATTGAAGCGTCACTGGACACGTGACTTGTATCCGTGTACAGCTAAGGTTGCAAATGCCAAACTAAACAGACAATGTAATTTTAGGCTTATATCAGTAATAGCCACTAATATTCCAGAATAGAGTATGGCAGACCAAATGACTGTAGCCAATGTGGCCCATTAGTCACATAATAGAAAATCTCCTGTCCCAAATGGGAAGGTTTCACAAACCTCTGGATAAAGTGGCAAGGAAGATTAGAAGAAGAAGATTTTCACACGATTTTTTTACTATAATAGGCAGTGGGTACCTAGAGGTATACTTGTATACTGCCTCAGGTCACCAGCAGTCCAATGCTACCACCAGCTCAGTTCCATAAATTATCATATTATATAAAAATCAGATAGTTATCAGTTTTGCTTATAGAACTCCAATGATTGTCACGCGTTGACCACGCATCGCACGAGAAATTATATCTCATGATAATAATCATTGAAGGTATATATTCCTGCAGATGTTAATCCTGCCTGCATGCCACTGCAGTGTAATCCATACTAATATTATTTGTGAAAGTGTTCTGTCTATCTATAACCTCTTCACTATTTAACTGCTGAACCGATTTTGGAGAAAAATTTAGTCCCAGAGAAATAGAGTAGTATTTTTTTCCGTAAATCATTCTTTAAGAGAAAAGTGGTATCAAAGTTTCTACACAGATGAAGTCGTGGGGAAAAGATAGTATTATGATATAATTAATAATCATTACATATACTTTAGAACTAGCCATCTCATCACTCTCTCTCTCTCTCTCTTCAATCATATCATATTTCCGGTGTTTTAGTCATATGCATTTAATTCCTTTTATTTTATTCCTATAATTTCAGCTATTGGTGCCACTTTTGTACTCATTCGATTCTGTATCTCGTTTTTTGCTACCATGCTGTAGGTTACCTCACGATGTTTTCATTTACCGTTTGAGCATTTGATAAATACGGACGTGACTTTGAAAAGCCAGTGGTGCGTGCCTTGAGCTCGAACTCAGGACTTCTGACACCACAGTCCACTGGTCACACCACTATACCATCAGGGCGTATCATCATCATCATATTAACCGTTACACGTCCACTGCAGGACATAGGTCAAGGATCGCTACGACGACCGGTCATACGCCGCACGAATCCAGCGGATTCCAGCGACCATTACCAGGTCGTCAGCTTAGAACTTATCATACATACACATAAATATATTTGATTTCAAGCCCTAGAGCTGACAGCGCATCCCTTCATGAAGTGTCTTCTATGTCAGTGACACTAACACCTCATAACACAGTGGTACTTTTTATCACTAATAGTGTCACTTGTGGCTATCAGATCGAGGGTAAAAGTCACATTACGTAAACAAGTTACAATAGTTTTCCATCACGTACAACTCTCGTGATAGACATTTTACCTACTTATACGTACCTATGTATATTATGCATAGTATTGTACGTCACTTCAGGATAAGATACCACATGTCGATTGTTAGATAATATTAAATGTAGTTTAACTAATAATAAGTGTACAGATTACAATGTTGTGTTGATAAAATTTGGTGATATTACTTTGTGTATATCAATGATACTACCTATTTTATTTGCACACTCACAGCACATGGTCATGGGCAGTATTGAAATTGCATGTAACCAGTGCAAGCCTCCGTTCTGAAAGCGCTGATAGATAAACACGCGTTTTCTGTTCAAAGAAATGCCAATTTGTGAATGGGCCCGTTCTAGTGTGGGGTGGGTGAATATGCTGTATTTTTTTAGATATATGGTTCAATTTGCTTGGACTCCTGTGTCAATGTGCCTTACTCTTAGTGTTTATAGACACGCTCACGACTCGGGTCTGACTCCTATTGTGGGAAACAGTTTTTTTTAACGAAAATAATAGGAAAACATATTTCATGTTGCTTTGTATAACCTTATTTATATTGTAATAGTGAATCTTAACGGCTTCTTGCAGTATTTACATTTGATAAATTGATATTTATACATTATCATACAACATCATTTAGTTTCTGCATGATCGAGAGAAAACTAGAAGGTATTGATAACAGCAGTTTTATAGCCGCATGTTTATCAAATGTTATTAATAGGCAGGGTTTCCCGCGATGGGAAATGAAAATGCTGTTTGTATGTAAAAGAAACAGGTGTTTAATACATATATTACAGGTAAGTATATAAGTACTGTGATAGGGGTAAAACTATAAACTCTACCACTTCACAACAAGACTGTCACTGATTCGATTCCAAAGAATAGTGCTATTGGCTTTTATTATTAAAGACTAGAAGGCCAGATTATATAGATTTATCCCGTATAATTTTTATTGTGTTTTTTCATTTCGCCATTTCCTTTCTTTGATGTACATAGTACCTATATAGGTATATATGACCTTAAAACATAATATGTAATTATAAATGAGTATGTTCAATCAATATCGAGATAACTCAGATAAGGTCATTCTGTTTATCGATATTACAAACTGGTGATCTTAAAATAGATTACATTGAAACAGATTATAATATTGTTAACAGCTCATTAAAGTCATTGAACCTATTCGAATGTAGTGCATGCCCCACTTACTGCGATGTTGATAACAATTTATTTTTGTACATTATATTACCTACCAACCATTGAATGCATGTCAATAATGAGTTTGACGGTCGAAGATTTAGAAGATTACTTATTTATTTTATTTTTATTACTAAAGCTTTGAACAGAATTACTTGCCATCCATTTTGAAACATCAGTTCAATTCATAAGTTGTTAACCAACCTAGGAATTAACAATATAACATAGCCCTTCAATCTGAGAATCAAAGGTGGCGATAAAAACTGACTTTTCGAAATTACGTGTGTATTTATCATTAGCTCGGTGAAGAAAAACATCGTAAGGAAACTTGCATGCCTGAGATTTATCTCGATGACGTGTGAATTATGCCTAGCGAGATGGGGTATAACTTAATAGCTCTCAAATGAGAGTTAACCCGTGCCCAGCAGTAGAGAAGTAAATTTGTTATTCAGAGTAAGAGATTTTGTGCAGAATATTCGGGAGTGCAGGGTTATCAACAGATTCTTATTACTGTCAAAAATTACTTTCGACTGATATTTTAAGTTAAAATGAACTATAGATTGGTTCATTTTAACTTAAAATATCAATTTATTTAAGCGGTAAGACAGGTACCTAGGTGGACAGATAGAGTACCTATTCTATATTGTACGCGAATGATGCAACAATATGGAATATACAGAGTAAAAAAGTAGAATTCCACCAATTCTACTTCTTCACTATCTACCTAGTTTAATTTTTCAATTTAATTGGACGTCCTCGGGTATACTCAGGAATCCAGAAGTCAGGATATGTGAGTGGCAATCGTAGTGTCATTGCGAATCTAATGGTCCTTGCGGTGGCGTTGGAGGGCGCGGTTATTAGTCAGTCGGTCACCCACGTAGGTTGGAAATCAGGTGACCGCGTAGAAAAAAGAATACGAGATTGTAGCTATAATACATTGCAAACGTTTGGCACGTAAGAAAGATTACGTTTAATTAACTACATTTATAAAATTTCAAGCTATACTCCTTCCATTCTATGAAAGAGAAAAACGTGCCGTGAATTGGGACTGAAAAAAGGGGTGGATGGAACCAAAATCCTCCATAGAATCCAGGTTAAAAAAGGACGTTTGACGTCATCCGTCGCTATTAACACAAAAAAAGTTCAACACATAGCTACATTAGGGGTTGTTACCCCTTCGATCCGTCCTGCGACCCCATTGAAGTTAATTTAGGCGTTCGCAACACATTATTTATAGCCGGGGTCTGTTTTGCTGGTAGATTTACGCGCGATGAGTACGGTGGGGCTATTTTTGTGGGTTATAAGGGTGTCAGTGTGCAATTAAAAGACATTCATGGTTGTGTACCAAAAAAATCTAGGGGAGGACGACGATATATTTTACTATGTGTATACAATGTTGAAATAAAAACTAAGATACAGTGACTAAAGGCCTGAATTTATTTATGCTTAATTTTTTTGAGTAATGAGACAATGTTATTAGATTAACAGTTGTTTACAACTCCTGTTCTGCAGTTTAAGCCTGAAGAAATAACAGACAGATAGACAAACATTTATAATTGTAAATAGTATGGAAGTATGGATTAATATTTGCGAAAAAGTAGACTAGGCATATCTTCCAGTTTACTAGTGTTTACGTTAATAGCCGACAATTGAAAAAGGCCGATTGTCTTTATCTCACACTTCACCTCATTAGTTTTAGGGGCTAATTTATATCTTTATTTATATAAGACGCCATTTAAAGTTTTGAAGATACCGATTTTGTAAACTTAGGCGAATAGTTAGACATTAATATAAAATTACTTTGCTCAAACGGTGAAGGAAAACATCGTGAGGAAACCTGCATGCTTGAGAGAATTCTCGATGGCATGTGAAATCTGCCAACCCGCAGTAGGCTAGCGTGGTATACTATGGCCTAATCTCTCTCAATTGAGAGGAGACCCGTGCCCAGCAGTGGGACATTAATGGGTTGATGATGTTGATGTTGACTTTTTATGAACTAAGAAAGCTCGAATTTGATACATATGTTTATTACTTGACGTCAACATCTTTTGGAAAGAAATTTCGTTAGTGGAAATTCGCAAGCAACACCTAGTTTAGTATTATGTATGTGTAACTACTTCCTACTACCTATTATATAGCAGTAGGTTAGCGGGGTCTAAGCAGAGATAGAGGTCTCCGTGTCGTGACCTTTGTGTTACCACGATTTGATAACTTTTGCGATTAATAATACATATAATGATACTATATTAAATTATGACATGTGATTTACATAACATTTACGTGATTTACTGTTATTTATTTACAATTAATTTAAAGTTATCGGAAATAGTGTCTTATTTATATGCTTAAAGGGGCGATTTTGGTTCAGGTGGTATTAAAAAAGTATAGATACCGATTTTTAAGGGTTTATATTTTTTACACCCGAGAAAAGTACTCGTAGAAGTATCTTATATTACCATTTCCAATAGTAGACTAATTACGATTTCCTGACTGACTGACTGACTGACAGCGGTATTGCCAACCTTTAAAATGTGTAAAAACAATTGACCCTATTTAATTTGACACAACCCTAAAGTTAAGGGTCAGATTAGGGTTTCCACTCTCACCATAAATAAGTATATTTTTTTAATATCCAGGTTTAATAATTAAGTGTATGTACTGGTTCATGGTTTTTAGATCAATTTGGTAATGTAATAAAAATAAAGTTTAAAATTTCAGTGCTTTTTTGGGCAGACGCGCAGCGTGTTTTTTTCTGACAACTATTTTTATTGAGGGTGCTGTGATAACCTAGTGGTGTAACCAGTGAACTGTGACAGTCAAAGGCCTTTAGTTCGAACCCAAGGCACCACTGATTTTTTGGAATTTATGTGCGTATTTATCACATGCTCAAGCAGCGATTGAAAACATCGTGATGAAACCTACGTGCTTTAGATTTTCTCAATAGCGTGTAAAGTCTACCAACCTGCAATAGCCTAGCCTGGTGGACTATAGCCTAATTTCTCTCAAATTAGACGAGACCCGAGCCCAGCAGTGAGACAAAATGGGTTGATGATTATGATTCAGGGTTGCCAACATTAATATAGTCGTCTAAATTTTTTAATGCGGATTCATTAAAAATATCCGCTAGTTTCAAAATGTGGATAACCAAGATAACCCATGCCGAGGGGTCTTAATTCGATTCCGTCGTATGTTATTATCTAGTATCTATCAGTGTTTTGCTCGATGTTGGAGGCGGGCAGGGTTCGAGACCCGAGATAGCGCGGCGGTTACAACCGGCCGAGGTGGCGTCTGTGTATCATGATATAGTATATTTAACGACTACTGGATTTTGCATCATTTGCTTTTGTTTTGCGAATTTATTACAGTTTTTTTGGTCTACATTTTTAATTGTATTTGTAATTAACTGTATAGTATGTTTTTATACTGATGGTTCTGTTTTGGTTATTCATAACGCAAACTACACCTTCAGTCACAATAGAGTATAGAAAGAAAACTGAATAACTAAATATAAAAAGAAAGAGGCCAATATAATATACCGTCACGCCTGTTGTTCCCCGACGGGTTAGGCAGAGGTGTACTAATGTACGCCCGCATTCCGCCGGTATGATATTTTGGGATATGTGATGTGATAGGAGGCTCGCCTATTGTCATTAACCGGGCACGAATCCAAAGGAGCCGTGGTAGCCTAGTGGTGTGAACAGTGGACTGAGATGTCAAAGGTCTCGAGTTCAAACCCGGGCACGCACCACTGACTTTTCGGAAGTTATGTGCGTATTTATATTGGAAGCTCAAACGGTGAAGGAAAACATCGTGAGGAAACCTGCATGCTTGAGAGATTTGTCTCGATGGCATGTTAAGTCTGCCAACCCACAGTAGGCTAGCGTGGTGGACTATAGCCTAATCCCTCTCGAAATGAGAGGAGACCCGTGCAGCAGTGGGACGTGAATGGGTTGATGATGATTTATGTATTTTAGAAAACTTAATTGCTTACAATTTAGACGTACCTGTGTATGTAATAATAATTTATTTTTGTGAGTGAAAATATTAAGTAAATTCGTAATTTTAATATTTGCATGTCTACTGGCAGAATGTGGAGATCCTCAATATTTTATTAATACCAATATTGTTGCATCCATATTCTGGAATACATAAATAAATTGATTGATTGGTTGACGGTTAGAACATCGATGTTTACGGGCAGGCTGATTTTCAGGCTTGCAGGCTTGGTTTTCTTGAACTTTTGCAAAACTAAAACATGCACACTGTTTCTTAATTGTCATACGATATTATAAGGCCATAGTGGGCAGTAGCTTAGGAACAACACATATGCTCTAAGCTCAGTAAGGTCAGAAAAAAAACATTACAAACACGTGCCGCAATAATAAACAGCTTCATATTATCACGCCGCAATAACGCGGTAGGTACAACTAGATATGTAGGGGTTATCAACTAAAATCATTACTTTATCGCTTAAAAATATTTTAATTATCATTTGCTAGTACCGTTCCTATTGTAGTGTTACGTATGTGGGTCTTATTTGTTTTGTTTTAATGCGAGATATGTTTTTGTTAAATTTCTTTGTTTTCGTTAAATTGTTAAAGTTTTAACCTATCCAAGTTTGCTAACGAATAACGTTTATAGAATACATATACCTACATAGAAAAATATACAGAGAAATTGCAAAGGTTTTTTTATCTCTAAATAAATTCGACAACCGTGTTTCGTGTTTGGCGCTGTGTCATAATGTCCAGGAATATTTATTATTATTATTCTTAACTAAAACTATATACCCACACACTGCCACAAAAAAAAGAATGCGGCATAGATTTCAGTAAGAATGAATAATGACAAAATACTTACGTCAACATGACATTTGACACTAAAACTGTCAAACGTCAAAACATATAAATATTGACATTCCCATAAAAAACAGGTTGAATTCTACTCAATTAAATGTCGAGATAAATTACTGCATGCGCAGCTAGATATTATGTCGTCCTATTGAACTGAAAGCACTTAGATGTAGGTATAGTAACATGAAATCCAAACAGTGCCGTGACCCCGACTGGCAGACACGTTATCAGTGTTGACACTTGCCAATCTCGCTGTGCCAGGAGGCATTTGCGTAAGCGCACTATCAGTGACAAGATCCAACACAAATTGACCCCTACCTTTTAAATAAACACTCCTCTTAGACCCTGATTCTATGATAAAACGGGGAGAGAAGTAGCTCAACCGAGATTGGCCAGTCATATCAGTTTAGTAGGTAACGTGGGGGCTTTGTAGTTTTCATGTAGTCAGTCGGTGGCGGATCGTTGCCGACTGCGGACGCCCTGGGGAGAATTTATTAAATTTATCACAAAAATACACTTAAAATTCTTATCATAATTGATGTTACATGCTTTACGTTTACAATAACAGGAACATGATACCAGGCAGTTTCAGTTCCACTAGTTTTCTTAACACTTTGCATAAAACTGTCACACAAGTCAAAGAGATATAAATTTTACAAGAACTATTCATAGAAATGTTTAAAAAAAGAATGTCATTTGCAAACAGTATACTGACATTATTTTTTCTTTAATATTTGTCATTTATTTTTACTAGAATTTCAACACCAATAGACTTGCTATTTTATTTGAAATTATTAAAAATACATGGCAATACTTAACCACGTTCTTAATTGGAAACAGTAATCTCAGAATTAAAAAAAAACTCCACAAAATGATTGCTATGCAGCCTATGAGACATTTACGACATTATTTTGTCTGGCGTTGATAAAGCATGTATCAGTTTTTACACAACTATAATTTTATATTATTATATCTGGTTTTAATACTATATTACACTTTAAATCACATACCAACTGGCAGTGTTTGATGTTATCTGTCTGTGCTTATTATATTTTTTTATTCATACTGTAAACAAAGAGAAATAAAAAAAGACACACAAATACTAGTCGGCATAAGAAATTAATAAATAAATAAATATTCAGGGACATTTTACACAGCACCATCTAGTCCCAAACTAAGCAGAGCTTGTACTATGGGTACTAGACAATGGATATAATACTTATATACTTTTTTTTTTTTTTGTAAATACATACTTATAATACATAGGAAACACCCAGACGAACACAAACACTTATATTCATCACATAAATATTTGTGTCCCGTGGGAATCGAACCCACGACCTCGTGATCAGCAGTCCGGTACTCGAACCACTAGACCACATAGGTCGCCATCTAAATACCAATGACAAAAATTTGAACGTAGATTAAAGGATTTTGTTTTAGTATTAAAAACGATGTAACCATCAAATTCTCTACATCAGTAAAATCTAATACAATTGTTTTAAAATTGGGCGCGAAAACGGTAGCAGCCATTTTGATTTAAAAGTATACACATCGAAAAATTAAATGCAATGCCAATGTTTATTAATTTTTACTACGGTAAGTAAACGAACATTGAGAAAAAAATCGACGTATTACAGAAAAATTTACGACAAGGGCAGAGTTCACCGGTGTGCAGTTTAAAAATAAAATATTCTCTAGATAAATTTCTTAATCTTGACATCTGTCATTGGTCAGCTATTGCAATGTTCTAGAATTTGAATCAAAATAAAAAACAGATTAGCCAAATTAATTTACACTTTGCACCTACATGAAATTGGCACTCGAAAACAAGCTGAATATAAATAATTATTCACATATAAACATATTCGTGGGAATCGCAAAATAAAAGATAAAGAGAATTTCAAACAATCATCGTCGTTTTATCGATAGTTTAATGAAGCTATCGTACACCAATTAACGTTTTACGACTGAAATGATAAATCGGAAAGCAATCTAGTACACATAGTTACACGATAAAGCTAGTGAGTACATAAAACAATAAAATGTACACGATGTAAATATGTGTGAACGGTGTAACAGTCATTATCTGAACAAAACAATGCCACGCGGAGAGCGCGTGGCGGCTGCACGACTACGATTTAAAAATAGACTCGCTGACTAACCACTTTAATCTGACCTTCCCTCCCCCGCCGAACCTTAACAAAACAAGCGATAACGAATGCTTAGTCCTTACGATTACAGCTCAATATTGCTGGTAACCGTTGTATCCCACTTTTATATCCAGACCTACCCACCCCTTTCAAATCCTGACATTTAGGACGAAACCGAGGAGTGACGTCTAATAATTACAGGTCAATGTGAAACTGGTCACTACAGTTATACTTTAGCGCCTTGCCTCATAGGACCACGCCCTGTTGATGTGTTGGATGCGTCTCGCGTTCCAAATTCAAATTCTTGGCACTGGTGTTGCGAGGTGGAATTTTGGCGCGTATTTTTGCTGTATGAACATTTTATGATTTTTAAATGTCATTGATATGCTCAATTAAATTACCTACTAATATTTCGTCATAATTGTTTAGAAATAAATGTGTACTATGTTACTTAGCGTAACATAAATGTAATACACATTTATTTCAAATCATTGGATGAGAATGAAATATAGGAATATTCTTAAAAAAATGAAATGCACAATGTCGCTCTATTTAAATTAGCTGCTGATTTTAAAAATATGGAATGTAATACTTTTTTTACATTGAATTAGGTAAAAAAAAAATTTTTTTTTCAGTATGTATGTTCTCACCTTCATTCACACCTTAAAATAAATGATTGAATAAAAAGCAGTCAAATCCTATTATTTAATAAATTGCGTAAGTGTTTACAATATTCATTACTTACAACAGAGTTTTGTTATCTGTGAGAAATAATTTTATTCATAGTAACAATTTAATTAATATGTATTTGTATCGGAGATGACATACTACTTTTTTAAATTTCTATGTAAAATCTATTGTTTTTGGTGGGTATAACATATGGGGTAGTTGGTCGATTTTGTTTGTCAAGTCTGGTGTGTAATGTGATATGTGAGTTGTTTTCGGTGATATATTAACATTAATTAAAAATAAATAAAATAAAAGCATAATAAAGGTGTAATTTATGATGGTGAAGTGAAAGTGTATGATAGTAACTATGTAACTACATATCGTCGTTGCGCGTGCAAAAGTCGCTATGTGTTGTTTAGTTATTTTCCGTTTTTTATGCAGTTTTAATCGTTATTTCAATACACACATACTGTAAAAATAGCTATGTGATAAATGCAATATTTAAAGAGTTATGGAATGTAGCTATGTGACATTCATACATCGAAAGTTCCATATAAACACGCTAAGTGTTATAATTTACATAGCTAAAATAAGTTTACTAAAGTGGAAGTAAAAATTGCGCCCGATATGTGCTTCACTGCACATAGCGAGTTTTTTGGTCAAGTTCAGACTCGCTCGATCACAAAACGCACAGGTCGAGTGTCACATAGATAGTTTTTTCGATGTAATTACTCAATTCAATTCTAGCAGTGAAGGAGAACGGATTCAAAATTGTTTGCGCTATACTAATTAGTGTAACGTGCTTATGTATTTGTAGCAGTTTAAACCGAAATAGTGTAAGTAAGTTAATATAGTAAAAGTTTTGTTTTTCTAACTTCCTAACAATTTTACTAAAGAAGTCATAGATAACATCTTAACTAATAGACTTATTTAAACGTATAAATTGCTTTTCCAAGTTTTACATTTGTGTTTCGTTTGTTACACGTTAAGGATAATAATTATACCGTAGATTTTTTTTTTGTAATTATTAATATTTCACAATATTAATATAATTATGTCGCGAGAGTGCACTAACGCTTTATATATTGGGTTTCTTTTTTACACTAAAGCAACATGTGTGCTAATCTGCTAAGTGTAACATAATACCTAGTTAATTATTATGAAGTAATTGATGATGGTTTGTTATAATATTACTCTGTACGGATTTTGCTTTAGTTGCTTTTATTTTTCTTGGTATTTATGTGGTGTGTACTAACGCTTTTAATTTTGCTACTTCTTACAGATATATTTTTAAATATGTCAAGATTTTATAGAAGCAAAAAACTAATATCTTTATGCACAGAAGATGAACGACAGTAATCAATTAATCGGCTGGCCAGAGAGCTTGAAAGAGAATCAGCTTTACTGTTTCAACCATTTGAAATATTGCCATCCAACAGTGAGGAGCAAGATACAATGGACATTACTAGTGTGCATATTGAACATCCAAATAATATTTCAATGGCTGGAGTAGAAATTACTGCAGTTAACATATGTACTACCCAATCTATAATAACTACAACAGCAGTAATTGATATTAATAACCCCTGCTTGATAACCCAAAACGATTCTGAAATACCCAGCAATGAAATCTTAGGTATGGATCCTTTATCTTATCAGTTAAATGATCAAACTGGTTGCTTAGAGCCTGTAGTTCTCGAAAAAGAGAATATTTCTAGTAATGTTCCTGAGGAAGAGGGATTTACAAGTGAGACAAGAAAGAGGAAGAAAAACCAGAAGATGAGGCTTTTGGGAAAACATTATACGGGACATAAGGTCAACAAAGTTGATAGCGTTACAAAATTAGAAGAAATTTCAAAAAGTGACAGACAACTAAGAGAAAAACCATGTACTCACGGGTTAGAAAAGAAGTCGGACAGGAGTTATTTGTGTGCTGCAATAATGAATAAATGATGAAATCAGAAAAGATTGTTTCAGATACTTTTGGCAACTACCAACATGGGACGCTAAAAAATCATACATAAACGGACTGATTCAGGCAAGAAAGATATTACGACGGCGAAAAACTTCTATAGATGAACAGAGAAAATCTTTTGGGTTTGATTGCTATTTACCAGGCTGTAACGGTGACAAGGTTCGTGTTTGTAAGGAATTATTTCTGGCGACGTTTGATTTAAAAAAAGATATGTTTCAGCTTTGGATTAGATCTAATATAAATATTTTAGAAAGTAGTGAAGGAACCCCTGTTCGAAGAATAGATAAGGTCCCTAACACACCAGGAACTAGGGCGCTCAAATCTGATTCTGTCCATAAGTGGCTTGAATGTGTACCGAAAGTTCCAAGCCACTACTGCCGAGCAAATAGTTCCAGGATATATGTTGAAGAGTCTTTCGAGTCATTTAGCCACATGCATTCTGTGTATATTTCATGGTGCCAGACTAATAATGTGGATGCAGTGAGGAGAAAGAAGTTTCAGGAGATTTTAAAAGAAAAGAAAATTTCTATTTTTAAACCTCGCAAAGATCAGTGTGACATTTGTGTTGGCCACAAACAAGGGAATATTCCTGACGACGTTTATCAGCTTCATATTATAAAAAAAGATGAAGCTCGAGCAGCTAAAACAGAAGCTATTAACCAAATTTCAGACGACGTGATTGTAGTATCAATGGATATGCAAAGTGTTTTACTATGTCCGAAGCTACTTGTTTCAGAGCAGTACTATAAAATGAAACTAGCACTACATAATTATACTTTTCATGTTAAAAACGACAAAAACGTATATTTATATGTGTGGCATGAAGGCGATGGAGGAGTAACCGCAAACAATATCACTAGTTGTATAATTGATTTCATTGAAAAATATTGTTGTCAATACAAAAAAGTAATTTTGATATCAGATGGATGTGCCTACCAGAATAAAAATAAAACACTTTGCAATTCATTATCTAATCTCAGCACTTCAAAGGGCATTGTGATAGAGCAAATTATTCTAGAAAAGGGCACACGATGATGGAGGTGGACAGCGTACATTCAACTTTAGAAAAAAAGTTTAAAGGACCCATCTACTCTCCATCTGACTATATATCACGGATGAGAGATGCCAGACCATCACAACCTTACATTGTCCATCACTTAGAGTACACATTTTTTAAAGATTATGAGGATGTACCCGGTGGTTTTTCAAGCATAAGACCTGGAAGAAAAACCGGCGATGCAACGGTAACAGACATTAGAGGACTTCTTTATTTCAATGGTGATGTAAAGTACAAACTACGCCACACAGATGAGTGGAACAATTTGCCGCAGAGGAGGACAAACATGGCACAGATAAGGGAACCAATAAGCCTTTATGATGGCCCACTAAAAATTGACTCTACAAAATTTGTTCACTTACAAAGTCTAAAGCAATACATGCACCGCGATTACCACCTATTCTACGATAATTTGAACCATTAATAATGTTCCATATTCTAATCTCATTATAATTGATTTTGTATGATTCAATAAAGTGAAATAAATAATTAACATAAAAATAAATAAATAAATAATTCATTTGATTATGAAATTTATTGGTTTTTTATTTCCTTTCTTATTAATTATTTCTTTCTGAAAAAATAACTATGTGTCATCGTGCAGCCAGTTTCTTTAAGATTCCATAAAATTATAAAATTATGTGCTCTAAAATGCACATAGCTTGTATTTACGACTCAAATAAATAACTCTATGTGTCAAATTTGCCTATTATATTTAATTTTGGCGTTATTAATAATGTAATCTATCCAAAAGTAATCTAAAACTACGTAAATTGGTTATATGTATTAATGTAAAAATAAATTATTTGGATTCTCTGAGTACTTTTCGAGAAAATCAGTTTTTTGCGTCTCCTGTAAAGTGTGTAAAAAACACATAGCGACTTCTGAACGCGCAACGACGATATGTGATATTTATGTATGTAATAATTGTTTAGTGTTTTTTCCCGTGTTCGCCTACGTGCGCCAAATGTGTGATAATGTGTTTCTCATGTAAGTGAATATTTTATTCTTATGTGAAATAGAGAATCTTAAACCATACCTATACCCAATAATTTCAGGGTCGCGACTTCGATCCTCGATTTATATCGTTTCGTTGTTCATTTTACACACACAAACGTCCAAACCTGGAACAAATAGTTATATATAGATCGTATAACCATTTGCTCAGTGTGGGGATCGTATCCACTACCCGTGACGAATAAGCCAAGCGCTCAGGCACTGCGTCAAGTGAGTATTTGTATAGTTTACAGGTTGTAAGTAGTTTATTTGTTCTAGGTGCTTATATATGTGATACTTAATTTATGTTTATAAACAACCTCACGTGCTCACGACACGGGAGAAGATGCTCCTATGGGGAGACGGCTTCGCAATTCAACATTATTTTACAATTCCATAAATTAATCAATGATACTCATTGTACTTATTTTTATAGATTGCCTGAGTCCTTGGATGCTTGCGCATGAGCAGGCATAATGCGACCTCGGTCTGCCGCCATATTAAATGTAAGTACCTATACATAAATAAATTCCTACAAGCACGATAATATTATTTAAAACTATCATTTGTTTACACTGCATTTGTTTTTAGAATTGACGTTTGTGGGTTTGTTTGTATTTGTATGATACCTACGTGAAAATTATTCAATGGAAAATTTGATTTCAACTCTACTAAAGGTTTAGTTTGGCATAAAGAGTGGTTTCTTTAGGGCTTCCATCGATATATCTACATAATCATGCATTTATATTAGCCACTTTTAATTCTTTCTTTAGTTCATCCATCCCAATTCATCAACGTTGCAATTTATGAACCGACTTGTTTTGGAAATGTAGGACAGTTGAAAATCGAGAGATTTAACATAACAAAATGAATTGATTTTGTACACTTACGCGAATATTAGACATTGAAAAAAAAAACAACTTTTTACGGATTTTATTGCGGTATATTTGATATTATTTTAAGGACACGGTGAGCTCGTTCTGTGTAAATTGGTTTGTCAATAATAATTAAAAATGTAGGGTAACTGTTAGTAATTATAACTTCAAGACGACCAACACCTCAGTCTGCCCATGACCATGGATGCTGTAAAGGATCCGAAACGTCTGGTTAAAATAATATCAAATATACCGCGATAAAATACGTAAAAAGTAGTTTTATTTCAATAATAAAATGAAACTACCATTTTAATTCCTATCACTTAAATCAATGAGTTAAATTTCCTCCGCTCATTTACACTTGGGATATTTAATCACAGACACCATTCCACCTAACGAAAATATAATGGTACCTATTTCTATAAAAAAACCCGAAAAATAACCCTTATGATCATTGATTCAAAAATCCCAAGTATTACCAATTTTACTTAGATAACTGGGTTTTACAACATTACTAAACCGCAGTTTATTAGCGTACTATTAAGAATACAACGATGGACGCTCATCCATGACTCACACATCCATGAAGGAAGGTGTGTCATGCGTTGACTGCTGTATGAGTTGTTTAAAATTAGAATCGTGGGCTTACAAATGAAGTTAAGAATTCGTAGGTTCCATTCGTACGGTAAGGGGATGAGTTTATATGTTCGCAGATCCTATAGTCCCATACTATATACTACTATACATATACATATTATATACTACTATTCCTATATACATTTATGGTGTGGCTCGAATTCGATCCCGCAAAGCATGCACCAAGGGCTTTTGGAAGTACTGTGTTTATTTATCATATATGTTGTATGTACTATGTATTACATGCTCAAACCATGAAGGAAAACATCGTAAGGAAACCTAAATGCTTGAGACTTTTTCGACGGCTTGTGAACACTACCCTAGTGCGGGATGCCAGACATCCAGCACTAGTCTAGTGTGATGGCATCTGTTGTTGATGTTCCTGCGAAATCAAAGAAAATCCTTGCTCCGTAATTTTTAGTTGGCCGGTACGAGTCTGGCATTTATTATGGTTTTTGGTAAAACCATTAGCCTTTGCTGTTGATATCTGTTGGTGGTGAAGCTGGTATTGTAATTCGAGATTTAAAAACACCAGGACAAAAGGTGGTGGGTTTGAGTAATTTCAAATAATGAAGAAGAGCAGAAAGCTACTCCTATAAATAATTGATTTGGTGTAATTTAATAAAAATAAATATGAATTTCGGTCGATATTCGACTCTTGGTTACTGTAGTACATATAACTTTTCACATGTTATTGTGTGTCATAAACGCCTAAACGGCTGGACCCATTTTGATGATATTCTTTTGTTTGAATGGGTCCCTGGGTAGTCTAGATTCACAACAGCGCGATAGGCTTAGTCTGGTCTGCTAGTAATTAATGAATGCAGTATATTGGTATACATTTCACTCCCAATTAACGTAGACAACAAAGTACCAAACTATATAACTAAAACAATGTGTATAGTTGAGTTGTTATGACCAGATACCAATAACACACAAGTACCATATGATCACGAGGTCGAGGCGACACGATTCCTGTTTTAAAACATGTGGCTTCAAGATGCACGCATTTACATACTACTTGCGTCTGCAAGACTGCATCTTTACCCGAAGATTGAACATTAATATTATATTTTATTTAGCAAGGAGACTTCTTTAACCGGTGGATATAGTCTTGCCGACATAATTAGGAGACTACTTTGTATTAAGGAACGATAAATATAAAGGAGCTGTAAGTAACGATCAGGTTGTGGAATGAACTATCTGCGAGGTTTCCCCGAACTTAACAGCATGGGGTTTTTCAAAAAAGTATGTGAAATAGAGTTTACATACACAACGGTTTAAATTCAACGCATTTCTATTAACAAATTGCAATTCAAATAACTAGTAAGTAGAATCTATAAATAGTTTCTAGTTAGTACTTATTGTTCATCTTAGCTTACAAGAGTTGCAGTAGCAGGGATGTAAGGTAGCGGGCTCGTCCCGTAAAATAGTGCTGTAATATAGGTAATAACATAGGGTAGTGTGTTACTATTATGCCTACGTAATACGACAGCCAGCCGGTATGGTTTTAGGTCCGATGTAATAGAGGGCGAGCCTATTGCTACAAATCGGGCGCAAATTCATGCTACTGATATTAATTTAATTGAAACACGCAATAACAGTGCTTGACCTGGAATTCGAATACAGTACCTCACGACGTTTGGTGCTATTATACTAATGAGTCATATGAAGGAGCCAAGTTATACAAAAATAGAACTCCTTTTTACGGATTTTATCGCGGTATATTGATACCTATTACTACTACTATTTGACGACCCGTTTAGCTCAGCGGTAGTTAACGCTGCCTGCTGTGCTATGGGTCCCGGGTTACAAATGTTTGTGTGATGAGTATCAACATTGGTTTCCGAGTCATGGATGTATCTATGTATAATATGTATGTATTTACAAAAAAAAAATTTTTTTTATGTAGTATATCAACCAACTAGTATCCGTAACACAAGCCTCGTTGCTTACCACGGAACTGGATGGCGCTGTGTCATAATGTCCAGGAATATTTATTTATTTATTTATTTACCTATTATTTTAGCCCGACGTTTCGGAACTTTTACAGCTACCATGGTCACGGGTGGACTGACTAAACATTGATCAATCTACCAAACATAAAAAGAGCAGATAACACCAAAATTATTGTCTTTAAATGTTAAAACAAGTTACGCAACGATTGTCGACTTTGGAAAGTTTATAATGGACTGATGTCCTAGTAGGTACGTACCTACCTATTTTTAAGTATTGAAGATCGTACAAATATGGTTAGGTTCCGTTTGGGAAACTCCAAAAGACCCTGGCGCCATATCTGCTGTTGTAACCTTTCAAAATAAAGGACACCCGCCATATACGTCATGAAACGCATCTCAAGTCGCGCCATTGTATGCTATATTTACTCGTAATATATAGATTAAATTAGCATCCACAAAAATTACACTGACTTACATAGGGTACATATGAATTGATTGAATTAGTTCAGAATAAGTCCTATGTATACATATACAATTAAAGTTTGATATTGAATCAGTAACGAATGTTGACGGACAAGGAAATGTCGGAAAAACTTCTGTATCTCATTGCTAGTGTTATTTTAATAAACATTTAAATAATAATTTAACAAAGGTTTAACAAACATACATAGTAGATGAACACAACCTCCTTCGTGCTAGAAGTCGTTTAAAATTAATTATAATTGATATTGGATTTTTTTATTAAATTCTCAATAGTTTTAACCTGTGCCCGGTTAATGTTAATAGGTTTCCTTCCTAACATTTAGGACCTACAAAATATGTGCCAAGTATTGGGTACCTACATCTGTGCCTTTGTTTAATATTTCAGTGGATACAGGGCCAGGCGGTGATTTATGTATTTAATGTAAATATTATAAGCTACAAACAGCAAATATTTTTTTCTTCTTTTTTAAAAAGAGGCAAAGGAATTTACTATCTAGTCCATACTGCCATGTCTTTATTTTTTACACAATTCGATGGGGTTGAAATTTTATTACGAATTTCTTAAGAGAATTCGAAAAGTCTCATTACACTGTTTTGTTTAATTTCTCAACAACCATGCACGTTTACGAACACTTAACGGTAACGATCCATTATTATTTTGCATTTACTGCATTAAATACAGTCTAAATATGACACGACTTTGCCGCCAAAAAGTCCGCGGACCTTTCACAGGTTGTTTACTTTTTTCTATGAAACTAAGTGACTAAGGTAACAAAGCATACAGCCTACATAAAAAGAGACTATAATATATACATTGACTTAATATGTATAGGTCTATTATAGCGGCGCCAATCGCGGTGTTGCCAACCCTAAAATAAAACTATTATAATAATTGTTCCACTATTTACTGCAATCACAAAGCGATTGTGATTTTTCATATCCGCGCCAGATAGCCCCCACATAAACAACTGCTACATTATGTAGGTACCTACTTATCTGTTAGCACGAACCTATTGCATGGCACGTTACTCAGTGTTAGTCACTGAGAATTGTGTTATGTTCACTACGCTTTATAATACGATTTTATGTCAGGGACCACTACTGTTTGTCGTTAAAACTTCTAGTAGGCACCTATCTACTGTCTATTGCAGAAATATGCCAGCCATCACGCCAGTTGTCATGAGGGGTTAGGCAGAGATGTATCAACACAGGTGTAGTTTTGCAATAGCGGGCGAGCATAAACCAGACACAATCCAAATACCAAACTGCTGCTAAAAATAGACAACTTACTCGACATGAGAATTGAACCCAGTGTGACTGCCGCTATGCTTACGCTTAGCAAACTAGACCAGCGAATAATCTGTGGTGGTTTTAAACCTATTTTTGTTTTATGAAGAGGTTCGTCCAAATATTTTATAATTATTGCCCCATATTTAATCACTATGTCAGCAAAACTTGCCGTGTTCATTTATAATAACCAGTTCTAAATAGTTTAGGGAAACAAAACTTCCATTCAGCCAGTTGTGAAAGTCTATACCAAGGACGGTTGGCTATCATTAAACTGGCGATAACTACTATTTATTGTTTGTGTTAACCCACAGTGTTAGGATATGCATTTTTAGAACCGAACTGAACTGTTATCTAATGCCGAAAAATACAAGCATTATTCTAATTCGTTTTCAAGGATAAACTATGCCGCAGTTTTGCAAGTGAAATAAAAAACCGAACGTTGCACGAACACGATGAATGTTGGCGCGAGTGGCCGTGCGTGTATCGAAGCGAGTCACACTGTGGTGGGCTCGTCAGGCGGCGAGCACGCGTCGGCGGCGTGCCCGGTGACGTCATCCGCGTCACGAAACAGTCAAAACAACGTAGCCACGCACAACAAACACAACTTTAAACCTTAATCCTTCACAATAAGAATGTCAATATTCTTCTATTACGATACTGCAGCCGTAGTTTTCCGTTCGCTTCGTTTGCGTAAGTTCACGAAGCGTGTTTGTTGTACATTTTTTCGGCCACACACGCGCCTTCTCGTAGTTTCGCGTCATCGCAACGTTTAGTTTCTAGTATTTAAATATAGAATTGTGTAGAATTTCAACATTCGAATTTTGAAACCATTTGTAAAATAAAAAAAGAATTCGTGTTACATTGGGTAGTTTATGTATGCGTTTAAGACCGGAGCCTTATATGTAAACGTCGATGTAATATCGTCATGTAAATATGTCATTTTATCAGTGCGCACCGAGGGTATAAAAGCGATCGCAGACATAGCTCCACGCCCAGTGCGGATCGCGCGGGCACACTATAAACATGACTAACTAACAAACAGACTTTAAATAAAACTAGCAATCTAGCTACTTTGTATCAAAGTGTTTATATTAAACAGTTAGTCATATCGAAGCAACTTAGTTTGAATACAAATACTATTCAAGCATTGTTTCTAAGTGACTCCATGACCGTGCTTCTTAGAAATGTTATACTAATTTAGCTTTATCAATGTCAATAAACAAACCATGTAATATTTATTATGAATGAAATTATGCAATAACACATTTGCCTGTTATTGTAAATAACAAAACAATAAACTAAATTTTAAGAACTTTATCGGACATTAGTCCAGATGTCAAGCGATTCTCGGATACAAACAATAATCGTAAATAATCGATTATAAATATGATCGATTAATGGCACGAAATAACTTCAATATAGGTCATGGATGCATGAATCATTTACTATGGAAATGCAATGGTAATTGTTGATATTCCACTACCTACCTAACTGCGAGTTCGTTCTATGTGTTGATCAAAAATAAAGTTAGGTTAAGTAATTAAAAAACACGATTAAGATAAGAAATTTACCTTCATACATGATTTTATTAACAATAGTTATTTAATGTGGGGAAGTATAATTTATGTATTTATAACATAACAGACTATCACGCATGTGAACCCCGAAGTGGTTGGGCAGAGGTGTGCCTACTGTAAGCCTATTGCCATCAAACGAGCACGAATCCAAACTCCGAGCTTCTAGTGAAAATTTCAAGAATATTAAGTCAAAACTGTTGCGTGAATTTTCGTTAGTCAAAAATGTTCATAATTTTTCAACCTTTAATCGTCTCATAAAAAAATCCTACTAATATTATAATCGCGAAAGTTTGTAAGTATCGATAGATTTTTGTTACTCTTTCACGCAAAAACTGCTTACCAGATTTGGGTGCATACATATACATATACTATGCGGGCACAACCGCGGGAGGCAGCTAGTATACTTCATATTTTGACCCAATACAGATATTTGATTTGATTTGAAATGGGATATAGCTCCTTGACAAAAAACTGTTATCGGTCATGAGCAAATAGCAACCATATGCATGTTTATTCTAGAGTGGTTCTTGAGTGGAGACGTGCCGGAAAACACAGCGTTGAACAAGATGGCCTCCAACTGGATGGAACATTGGTCGGACATCCTGGCAAAGGTCGCTGGATCTCATTAGCTGCGGGGACTATGCAACCGGCTCTTAAGTTCGATTTTAGCTCATCACTGCATGTCCTTCAGCTGATAAAATGCTCGTTAATTGATACCTCAGTTATACTTGCTGTAGTCCTTATTTGCTTGGGTATGTTTACGCGAGATACGTATATAAAGGTTATATTTTGAGTTTAGAAGATTGTTCGGTATCTTTGTATTACTACTGACGACTTATCTTACAAACTAAAAGTTAAAACTTAATACTCTCTTATACTGGTTTCTAAGATAAATGATACGGATATTGTACGGTATCTAATTAAAAATTTATAGTCGAAATGACTTCCAAACGACTACATAAAATATTGTATAATATTTTGTTTTGTTCGTTATTGTCAGGATAACCTGTGTAATTAAAATTTAAAAAAAAACGATGGATAAAAGGAATGTGGCGCTACGAAGTTCGCCGGGTCAGCTAATATTAATTAAAAGTATCAAGAAAAGAAATATAAATATTGAACTAACACATGGCAATAATTTATCAAAACAACTGTATCACACAGTAACATACAATGTAGTCCTTGAAATCGTTCTGGAACATTTTGTAGTGCGTATGCGCACCGCCATTGCAGACGGTTACAACATGGCCGACCGCCGATATCGGGCGAGGCCTCCGTCGGCATAGGTTTCCTGCAGTATCTGTAGCACCCATTTTAATTTAATAACACTAAGTCTATTTAAACGTGTTTTATTAGTACTATAAACGTAACCTGTATAACCATGAAAAAAAATATTTTTGTTAGTAATAATCTAGTGGTTACCGTTAAAAGAGTCTCGATCTCTAGAGGTTCGCTATCCGAATTACTCTTTGAATATACATATATGTCATGTTGAAAAAAAAAAGAAACTGAAATTAATATTTACGGATTTTACAAATGTTTTTATTGATCTAGGTGATTCGTATCGTTTGCGTCAAAGTCAAGGGCATATTGATACTTAGATCTTGGATGCTTTTTCAATGTCTAACATTCATAACTTTTTTTTGGTGGGTAGGTGTGAAAAAGTAAACATATATCTCGGAAATTTGATTTAAATTTTTAATTAATTTAACCATTATATTTGTCTATATTCTATGTTATTAATATTGAAAAAGTTCAGTACTCACATTTTCAATAATTTAATGTGAAAACAAGCACTAATTTACACCACCTGCTAGTTCAACAACAATCAACACTTTCACCACTCACTATAAAATAATATTAAATAGAACAATGTCTCAACTTGCTGAGATTTTATCAGTCCAGAAGACCCTTGAAGAGAGCTTCACAAAGAAGATGGCTGAGTTAGAAGCACAAATCCAAGGCGCCGGACCAGCCAAAGACACTGTGGCCAAGATTGCTGAGGAGTTCCGGACATTCAGGGAACTGATGTTTAGCATGCTTGGGTTGCTTCGCAATCAAATCTCCGAGTGTGCTCGCCAAGTTGACGGATTGGAGACCAGACACCGCCGGAAAGCTGTTATAATACAGGGACTGGTTGAGGCCGAAAACGAAGATAGTAAGGCCATTGTTCTCGATGTATTGAATAACAAGCTCAAAATAAAAGACCTCTCAGCATCTTCCATTAAGGTCTGTCATAGACTAGGTGCAAATAGCACGGAACATCATAGGCCTATGCTGGTAAGATTTTCTAGTTACGATGGTAAATCTGCAGTCTGGAGGGCGAAATCCGGCTTGAAGGGGACCAGGATTTCTATTAAGGAGTTCTTGACCAAGTCCAGACAGTCTGCCTTCGCAAAGGCGCGTCTGCACTTCGGCATGCAATCTTGTTGGACCCAAGACGGGGTCATCTTGATAAAAACCTTGGATGGATGTAAACATAAGATCACAAACATCGAGGAACTTAATCCATTGCTGACAAAATATCCGAAGGCTGCTGGTGACCTGCAAAACAAATCACGTAAATAGTTTCATCTCATAAAATATATATAGCATTTCACTTTTATTCAATTTTTAACAACAAATTACTTACTTGACTCAATTGGGCAGTCAATTCTACAGTAGTAACTTTCTACAAAGTATTTTATTGTATTTGAGAAACCTATTGGGCATAGTTTTATCATACATGTACCGTCTAATTCATGTATTCGATTTGTAATTTAAATTCTAAATTTCTAATAATTATTATGGTTTAAGTTCTTTTTACATAGTCATAGAGCAGTTAGTTTGACAGGTCAGCTAATGTCAATGTCGAAATTCGATGTTCGGATACACACTTCATTAGGGTTAGCGTCTGGGTGCGTTCCGTAACTGCACAGTAGTAATATAATTTTTTTTTTTTTTTTCTGTTTCTTTCGAGCATCTCATTCGAGTGTTTCATAAATTATATTATTATGTTAACTTAGCTCTGTTAAACTTAATTGTATTGTTTTGTTATTTTCTTGTTCTTTTTGTGTTGAAGTGGACTGGCGGGTGGTGCAGAGATGCAACGCCATTCGAATAGTGTCCTTGTGTTATTTTTGTTAACATATATAATATATAAAATTAGGTATTTATTTATTTATATTATTATACTTATATTATTTATCTATGTCCATCAATTCTGATGATTCTTTTTATTCTGCCAACGAATCTTCTTTATCTGATAATGATCTCACATTTAATTCATTAACGGACACCCTTGGTGACCTATTACGCGATAGTTTTAGTAAAAATCCTGACCAGTTATTAAATGTATGTCACATCAACTCGCAGAGCGTAGCTAGTCATTATGGTGAATTATATGACACATTTACAAACAATAATATCCACGCCATCCTGATTTCCGAAAGCTGGCTCAAGCCTAATCTTCTGTCCACTACCTACTCTCTCCCCGGTTTTGTCCTTATCAGAAATGATCGGGTTGGTAGGAGAGGTGGTGGAGTAGCAATTTATTTGCGGGCTGACTTTCCCTTCAAGCAATTAGCTACTTCTTCCGTCAACGATGCCGCTGAGTTCCTTTTTATCGAGGTTTGTGTCAGGGGAGCTAAAGCAGTTCTCGGAGTCGTATACTGCCCGCCTACCGTTGATTATTTCACCGAATTCGAATCGGTATTGGAATCGTTGGGTTCACAGTATGTACATCATATCATCATGGGCGATTTTAACACAAACCTTGCACTCAACTCCCCTCGCTCCCGTAAACTCTTATACCTAATTGAGTCAGCCAGCTTGCATGTGTTGCCTCTTCAACCTACGCACCATAATGCTGTTGGAGATGATACTTGGCTCGACTTAATCCTCACCTCAAATCCTTCCCTTGTTTCGTCCCATGGTCAGTACGCTGCTCCTGGCTTTTCCCACCACGACCTTATATTCCTTTCCTATATCCTTAAACCATTTAAATCTAAGCCTAAAGTTCTGTACCGGCGGGCCTTTGGACGTATCGACGCTGATAAACTTTTAAAGGATGCTTCCGAAATTGATTGGATGCCCCTGGCGGGAGCTAACACAATACAGGATAAAATTTTATACTTTAACCATGCAATTGTTAAACTTTTCGACAAGCATGCTCCTGTTAGAAAAATTAAGCTCAAGCGTCAACCTGCCCCATGGATGACAAAGGGCATTCAAATGGCAATGCGGCGACGGGATCGCGCCTTTCGGAAACATAAGAAAGAGCGCTCTGAAGACAACTGGAATCTCTACAAGACTGCAAGAAATCGCTGTAATCAGATGATACGCAACGCTAAACGCCGCCACATTCTAGACAATATTACTTCCTCTTCTTCTGCCGATATCTGGAAATTTCTCGGAACCCTAGGTATTGGCAAAACGCGGCATTTAGACCTTCCTAATACCGTTAGTTTAGAGGATCTGAATCGCCATTTTTCCACTGTCCCCACTTTAGATCCTGTAACTAAAATTCAAACCCTTGATTTCATTGCTGGTCTAACGCGTCCCAAAATAATTCCTTTCCACTTCACCCCAGTCGACCCAGGAGAGATTAAAAAGATCATTATGTCCATTAAATCGCAAGCCGTGGGCTGTGATAATATAAGCCGACGTATGATTGTGATGGCTCTGGACCACCTCATTCCTGCTATTTCCCACATTGTAAATTTTTCCCTTAGTTCTGGTGTCTTCCCTTCCCTGTGGCGAAATGCTCTTGTAGTTCCTTTACCGAAAATTACTAATCCTTCGCTAGCTAGCCACTTTCGCCCGATATCCATTCTCCCTTTCTTGTCCAAAGTGCTTGAAGCCTGTGCTCACAAACAGTTTTCTCACTTCATCCTTCAAAACTCCCTTATCAGTCCTTTTCAATCTGGGTTCAGACCAGGGCATAGCACCGTTTCCGCCCTTCTTAAAGTGTCTGGTGATGTTAGGGCAGGTATGGAAAATACCAAAGTTTCAGTCTTGGTGTTGATTGATTTCTCTAATGCCTTTAACACCGTCAGTCATGATATCCTGCTATCTATCCTCTCTCAGCTTATGATCTCTCCTGAGGCGCTGGAATGGTTTTCATCCTATCTTCAAGGGCGTCGGCAGTCTGTGCGGGTTGAAAACTCTTCATCGAGTTGGTGTGACCTGCAAGCCGGCGTCCCACAAGGCGGCATTTTATCTCCACTTCTGTTTTCTATTTTCATTAATCTCATAACTACTGAGCTTCAGTGTGCGTATCATCTTTACGCTGATGACTTGCAGTTGTATAGTCAGTCAAGGGTTGATGGTGTATCCGATGCAATTGATGAGCTAAATCGGGATTTAAGAAGCATAAAAGGCTGGTCAGATAGGTTTGGAGTGGCAGTTAACCCTACAAAGTGTCAAGCTATCATCTTAGGAAGCCCCCAAAATATCAGGAAACTAGACAGCTTAACATTACCACCTGTGTTATTTAATGATGTAGTTATCCCGTTTAGCTCCGACGTCAAGGACCTCGGCTTGTACGTTGATTCCACCCTTGATTGGCGAAAACAGATCACTAGTGTCTGTCGGAAGGTTACCGGAACGTTGCGATCTCTGTACCGTATGAAAAATCTCCTACCGCCTAACACTAAGTCTATGCTTGTACAGACTTTAATTTTTCCCATTATTGACTATGGTGATGTATGTTGCTATGACCTGAATGCAGATCTCCTCAATAAACTCGACCGACTTCTAAATAACTGCATTCGATTCGTTTTCAATCTCCGTAAGTATGATCATGTAACTGAGTACCGAACGCGCCTTAAGTGGTTGCCGATTCGACAACGGCGAATGCAGAGGGCATTGACTACGTTATTTTCTGTTCTCGATTCTCCCACTACCCCTTCTTATTTGTCTTCTCACTTCCAATACTTGTCCGACAACCACAACAAAAACCTTCGTTCTTCCAACAATCGTCTCTTACAATGCCCCTCGCATCGCTCTGATTTCCTACACTCTTCTTTTTTTGTCCAATCAATCCTCCTTTGGAATGCGCTCCCTCGGGATATCAGGATGGCTACCAATCGGGTGTCATTCAAATTAAAAGTACGCGAACACCTCCGTAACTCGTTGACATAGCTACTGTCAGTTTATCATTCATGTATTCGTTATATTACATATGTATGTATTTATGTATGTGTGTATATATGTATGTATCTATGTATGTATTTATGTATGTATGCTTATTATCTTTGTTAGTAAGTACAGGTATGATTTATTATCTTTACAATCAGGGTGCACCTACCATGTTATATCTCTGCATCGCCCTAAGGTAGACTGGTAGAAAATGCCTATGGCATTAAGTCCGCCTCTGTACAATTTATTTTTGTGCATAAAGAATAAATAAATAAATAAATAAATAAATAAGTGTAAGAACTCGAAAAGTAAATTAATATATCTGGAAATGTCCAGATAGCGTTATGTCATAATGATGACACAACGCTATCTAGCTCCGTGGTAAGTAACGACGCTTGTGTGACGGATACTAGAAGGTTGATATATTACATTATATACTTTTTTTAAAAAAATATTCATACTTACTCGGATACAAATATTGATGCTCATCACACAAACATTTGTCCATACCGGGATTCGGACTCAAGACCCATAGCACAGAAGTTTTAACTACCGCTTAAAATGTAAAAGTATTTTAATTATTCATCTCATTAAGTATCGCGTAGGTCAAACGCCCGACTCAATTCTTAGTTATGAGTTATCTCCGAGACAGCTTAAGTGAGTATTATTGAGTTCAACCAGCATTCAACAGCAAGCTACCTAATCTCCCAATCTTCCGTGTCAATTCGCCAAATCCGCACACCCACTTCGGTCATGCACGAAATTTAACACAAGCTGTAGTCATGTCATGCGGTCATGACGCAATCTGCAATGCATGCGCGTCACTTAAAAGCCACGTCGTGCTAGCGTGCTGGCTTACTCACAGCTTGTATATAAAAAAAGCTGTCAACGTCAACAGCATTGTCACGCTGTTATAAAGAAAATGAAGATATTTTTATCATCCTATGTAAGTCCGCCTAAGATAGTTTTTCATTTGTTCGAGAAGAATTTTGTAATCGACCTTAAACTAAGTAGTATGAATGTTTTTAATCAGCTTCAAAATTGTATTAATAATTCAGTGCAACAAATAACATTTGTCAGTATTTTTAAAATATTAAGGGTCATAGTGGATCTTATAAAGGGGATATAGTAAAAGTATCGCCATCATATTTGTGGAACAGCTCGAGAGATCAAGATAATGGTAATCAAAATACATACTTGGAAATACTTATTAAATATTTGGATTTACTTTTAATTCAAAAAGGCAAGGGCAGGGGAGGCAAGGTGGACGGACGACCTGGTGAAGGTCGCTGGAATCTGCTGGATGCGGGCGGCGCATGACGCCTAACAGTTGATGTGATGATGATAACTTTTAATTCCTAGGAAAGCTACCTAACTTGACTAGTTTTAAAGTATTCAGTACACATTTGTTGGCTGTGTTAAACCAAGTACAAGTAGGTACGTCACCTCATGCTCGTTTGTATTTCAATAGAGTCTCGGTTTAAAGAATTTTATTTCCCAAAAGAACATTACAAAGTTCACTTAGAATGAGAAACTTAACTAAATTATTTTAAAGTACAAGTATTTTCGATCTATATATATATCTATACAATATACTATATAGGTATATAGCTATACAATATACTAAAATATGGATACTGTCAGTTTTTCACAAGGTGTGCTAACAATCGTTTTTTGAAAATATTTGTAGATGCAGACTCTTTTATAGCCTTCGGTAGTTTATTATAAAATTGAGCTCCCTCAAACTGTATATTCCTTTTTCCATACAAGGTTCTGATCATAGGAAGTTCTATATTGCCTCTGCTTCTGGTAAAGTAGCGATGTGTTTTATGTTTAAATGTGATTTGTGAGTGAATATTATTGGTAAGTATTTTATGAATTAGTATGCAAGTGTGGTAAGTGTAAAGTTTTTGTATGTTGAGGAGTTTAGTTATGTTATAAATTTGATGAGTCTTATCCAGGAAAATATTTTGCATACGTGTTTGTATGCACCTACTCATTGACCTTAACTTTTACTATGAAGTTGTCCTTTTGTAAACATGTAGTGCTTGTTTAAATAATTAAATATATGAACTAAATGTAGTATAATGTACTATATATGTAACTGTTGCTGGAAAGTTTGTTGATATTTTTGATTGCCGCTTCTCGGGAAAACCCGGTGAAGAGCGGGCGTTTTTGGGGATTTTTCAAAAAGAGCCAATGAAAGATATTTGGAGCTTGGGATCTTAACTCGAGGCCTTCATAGTCCACCAACTAGGCTATTATAGCTTCAATAATAAAAACAATTTCGAGATTTCGACCGTGTTCCACGGGGGTAAACAGTAAATATGGTCTCAATTATATTTCTAGCTTCTATGAACCTCGCTCGATAAAATCATATTGATAAATACTAATCTTCCTTTGTTAATATGCAGTCTTTTGTTAATGGCGTAGCTATTACCTAACCGTGCTTCAAAATTAGGTTAATGAGGTCTACGTGTACAATTGAATTGATTTCATAATATCGACCAGTATTGATTCTAATAGCTTCAACTTTAATTGTGATTGTAAACAGTTAAAAGTAAATTTTAGTTGGTTTTTAGCAGTTCGGACCGCAGAGCATGCGTCAGCGATCGCATGAATAGCAGTGGTGATTTTAGTTAGTATGCCTAATGCTGGCTACATCAGCTAAATGACGTCCACAGCTGGACGGTCGGTTGGATCGATCCTGGGCATCCAGCGGATTCCATCGACGTTTACCAGGTCGTTAATCCAAGGCGCATTTACCGACCCGAAAAACAAAAATTAATAGTTAATAAATTCAGAATTTATTTTCCTCGTAATTTGTATAGCTAATTTGTATAATTACTTTGTATACCCGTTAGGGATGACGGTTGATACGAAATTTGGGAAACACCCACACACAGTATTTGTGCCTTAACGGAATCACCATTTCTGCCAAATCAAATCAAAGGTCTTGAATTGAAACATATGGCACGAACCTCTGACGTAGTTGAAATCGTTACAATTATATATCAATTATCGGTTTTATCAGTTTTTTAACAAGTAATCATTACAGTACTGATTTCTTTTTCAGCTTGCCCTTGACCATGGATGCTGTAAATAATCCGAAACGAATGGATTAAGATAATATAAATATACTCCGATAAAATCCGTAGTTTTATTATAGTCATTTTGCCTGCATACTTTCCATAATTCCGTTTAAGGTCTGATCACCGACTCCAGGTCATCGTTCTGGACTGTACCCTAGCCTATTCTGAGAAGAGCACGGATCTCCTCTCAGAATGGGCTCCAGCCCAGATGGGAATCCATCAGTTGTCACTATGCAACGGATAACGGACGGAGGGGCGATGATGATGATTAGGTATTTCAAAATCATCTTTTGCTTTATAAATGTGAGTTTAGTTGCCAAACAACAGCGCTCTAACATTCATTATAACGTTTTTGTGCGCAGAAGTCATCTGCTTTGCGCCAAGACATATCAATAACTTCGTAATATTCATGGATTTATAAATTTAGCATCACAACAACAACATCAGAATAAATTTAGTACGATTTGGAACCTTGTTAAGATTAGTATACCTAATTTCAGTTATCATAACATCTCTATCATTACGCCTGTATCCCTAAACGGTTAGTCAGAGGTGTAATGACGTACCTACACACCGATACGTTAACAGTATGTTTCGAACTCCGTGCTGCTGAAACGTCATTAACAAAATACGAATTGATATTCAAAACCAGTCCGCTTCGAACCAATTTAAAAACACAATCTTATAGTGTTGTAATTTGTAATTTCATCATCAACCCATTATTGTCCCACAGCTGGGCCCGGTCCCCTCTCTTTTGAGCTATATCCCTCCAAGCCTACTTCGGGTTGGCAGACTTCACATGCCATCGACAAAATCTCTCAAGTATGCAGGTTTCCGCACGATGTGTTCCTTCACCGTTTGAGCATATGATAAATACGCACATAACTTCCGAAAAATGAGTGGTGTCAGTCAGCCTTAAGTATGAACTCGAAACCTTTGATATCTCAGTCCACTAGTCACGTAAATCACTAAGCTAGTTAAGCCGTTGCAGTTTAATAAGGAGGAATTACCAGCGTAAATGGAAAAATCTCGAGTCTTTGTAAATGCTTAACCTACACCTACAATAATAATTACGCTTCTTTGTTGATGTGAGTGATGTCACTGTCTATGTGTGCGTTAAATACTATTGTGGATCGTAGTAGACGGTCACTACGATTTTATTTGAAATTTAAATTTGTTTTTGTATTGATGAGAATAATGGCAGTCTTGTTGACTCAAACTGAATGTATTATTTTGTATAATTGTAACAATAAAATACGTAAAATGTATGTATGTGTGGGCGCATCCAGACTTTTCCTTCACGGCTTGGATCCTCCTGGGGTGGGCAACTGGGGTGGGTACTGTCCACCGTATGAGAATTTCTAATCAGTAGCCCGGAATACTAGGGTGGTCCTCGACCATTCTGGGGTAGGCACGGCCAACCCAGCCCCCTCTCTAGGTACGCCCATGTATGCATGTAGTAATATTTCAATACCGGCGACCTACTGGTTAAGAGAGTAAAGTATATAATGCTATGTTATATCACGTTAAAAGTGGCAGAAGCTTCAGTAGGAATTTGTAAATATCTCATTCCGTGTCCAGTTTGTGTGTCAATGTTCGCTGCGCAGGTGCGGGCGCGCCGCTGACGTCACATGCGCACGCGTCGTTCGCGTGGCGCGCACGCCCACCGACCGCCGAGCCCGTGCACTGTACGAACGCGCTGCCATTGTGCCAACCGTGTGGCAGAATTCTATGACATTGGTAGACGTTCTGCAGACGGTTTTGGGTTTATTGTAAAAGAAATGTGGGAATATTTGAGTATTGTCATGTTTTTTGTCGAAATTTTAATATCAGCTGATGCTGTGAAATAGTCTTGGCGATTTTTGTGTTAGCTGGTATATAGTAGATAATATTATTTTGTGTTGTTAAACCATTTCTGTGTCTTTACTGCATATACCTACCTATAGCGTTTTGCTTTATTACTTTATTTCTAGGTATTCGTTTTAGGTGTAGTAAATAAATAAACTGACTTTGTTGTTAATTATATTGATAGTTCAACGATATGAATATCGGCTATTCTTAGGAAATCGACGTTACTGAAACATTAAAAGGTGAATGAAATATTATCTTGCTTTTTTGATGAGGGGTGAGTAGGTACACTACAGTATACTGAACTATAACCACAGATTGGCGGTATATTTTGTGGGGGCAAATCTGTTGGCCATTTCTCGAAATATATTCATAGAGTTATGTCAAGGATTAATTGTAAGTACTAGTGGAGAAAGATATACAAATACATACATTTGACGTCACTACCACTGAAATGCGGGAGTGGGTCTGAGTAGCGAGACGTCTCTTCTGCGTCCCTACCATTCCTTATGGCCCATATATAAAATAATTTCATTTTGTTTTCGTTTACTTTTGATGGAGAGAGGTATTTACAGATGCATGTAAAATAATGAACAATGACATATATAGGACACGCCTGTAGGATGTTACACCAGTGAGCGATGACTAACGTATTATCAACCAGCGATGTTCAGCTCCGTATTATGACTAACCCAACCATTTTGAAATCAGTGCCTTTGTTTTTAAAGATGATGTGGACTAGTAGTTACTAGTCTACTCATGAATTTGTTATTAATTCTAGGAGACGTTAGAAGTAGGGAAGATTTCTTTTAAAGTTGGTAACTACTTTTGGAGGAAACTTACTATCCCAATTAAGGTAGTAAGGTTCTAGTAATGTAGTAAGGTTTAAAACAAAGGTCACTGAAACGGTTTGAATCCCTGAAAGATTTTCTTAACGGTATGTGAAGTGTGTCAACCCAGACTAGACCAGTATGGTTAATTAAAACCTAACCTCTTTTAATCAAGGATCTCTCTAAAAAAACCCTTGTCCAGCTGTGAGAAATCAGAATATATTAAAAATTAGAAGGGAGTTTCATGGGAAATAAAAACCGGTACCTATACATAATTATTGAGAGTGTGGCAGACACTCTTCAGTGACACAAGCGTGATGGTACAATAACGATATTCGAGGAAAAGATAGAATTGCCTTTCAATAATGTTACTTAAATCCACTTGACAATAATTGACTCCTCCGCATACGAGTACAAAGAAGACCAAATTCCCCGAAACCTAATGAGTACTGTGTCGATGACGTCACTAACACATGTCTACAATAACTTTAGCACCACACCCCACACTGTTTACCCACTACACGGTATTAAATATCGAATAACTCAGTCTCAACCAGTTCTGTAGTAAACGTAGGTGGTAGCGAGAAATTTGTGATGAAAAACAGACTACAAACGCCATGTAGAAAAGATGTAGGGAAAATTTATTAATAAGTTTCTAATTATTTCTTACACTTCTCGAAAATTCATAATTGAAGACAAACTAGTTACTTTTAGTTAATTTTACTTCAATGTAGAGCAATTACTTTACCTACTAATAATCTTACACTTCCAGGCAGTAGGCAACTAACTAGAAAAAATGCTAAATTAGCTGGTCACGTCTTTTATTTTACACCATAATTGTATATTATTGTTATTTTCTTCAAGTTGTATTTTATTAGTGGATAAGTCGTATAATTAATTGCTCTACATTGAAGTTGAAACAATAACCGCATACCGCGATTAAATCCGTATAAAAGTAGTTTGTTTTCAAATACCAATTTTCGCGTAAGTGTAAGAAGACCAGTAGAAACATACTACGTAATACATTTCCCCTAGATATTTTCCAAATGGCGTTCTTGATCAGTTTTTTATCACAAATTTCTCGTGACATTGGCACGGCAACATTGACGGCACCCGTACTACGAACTTTGATGTATTCTTAAACACGGCCAGGTCTAGAGGATTCTAAACGGGGAATGGAGGGGTTAATGAATATTGATGAAATAACTCTTTGCCCATTACAGCAGGAGGAAATCTTTAGTCTCTGCTGAGGTCAGTTGTAGAAAAGTGTTGATAGGCAAATGTTTATGTACCTATGTGTATCTATAGTAATTTATGTCGATTATTTTTGCAAGTGATTCTCAATGCATTCAGTCAGACAATATTATATGTAGTTACAATTCGCATTGTGCATTCGTAAAAAAATCCACTTGTTTTGTCAATTCCACAAGTGAGTCAGTGCAGTTAAAATACTCAGCTCGATTCTATTTTAGTCCACTAACTCGTACAAAGCGCATAAGGTCGGATTCGAACTAGTATACCGCCGGTGTTACTACGTCATGGAGGGGAGTGGTCGCCGCCGCACGCCTCGAATGCGTGCGCGCAAGTTCACGTGCGCATAAAGTGCTCTGTTGGGCTACGACGCCACGTGGCAGCTTATAAACTGTTGGCATTACTTTGTTTTAAATAGCTACGACTTCAATTTATCGTATTATATTAACATCTTTATATAAGTATACAAATTTCGTGTCACGTTGTTTGGTCACGATTATCTTCTAAAATAAAGAGCGGATTTTAATGAAATTTAGAAGAAAGACTTGTTCTTTTACGTCTCAAATAAAAAATGACGTACTCGTCTAGAGGGACATAACAGGCGGTTCGTTGAAAGAAAACGTCGTATCGAGCCACGGTTCTCAACAGTGATATACTTCATGGAGATTATTTTAATCCTGTACATCAAATTACATTATGCTATTATAGGTATAATAAAAAATGTAACCGAAACCCATTCATTATTAAAATTTATTTTAAAAAGTATCTATAGAGTGGGCTAAAACTATTTCTGTTTATACAAAAGTTTTGACAATTCTAATGTTTCTGTAATACATACGTATGTATATGTGTCTTTTATAAAAAAGGGGGCGTGTAGTGTGAAGTAGGGGGGCGTATACTGTCATGGACAATACCTAGAATATGAACATAAATATTATTACAAACTACATCACGCATCAAGCAATTTGCACAAGTTTTTAATAAGTACATATTAATGTATTTAAAAAATACTGCAGTTACAATGTTAAGATATTATATATATTACATATATTCTACTGAAATATAATTTACTGCCCCACTGAGGATTGAGGCTATAATCCAGCACGCTAAAGGCCGGCAACTCATTTCACGTCCCCTGGTGTTGCAGATGTCCATGGGCGGCGGTAATCACTTACCATCAGGTGAGCCTCCTGCACGTTTGCCCCCTTATTTCCATAAAAAAAACGCTAGACTTGAGTAGGTTGGCAGACTTCACACGCCATCGAAAAAATCCCTTAGGCACGACGGCCAGGCACGATATCCTTCACTGTATGAGCATGTGGTATTAGACCCGTGCCCAGCAGTGAGTTGATAATGATCACAGTATAATCGTATTGTTATATCGTCGACGTTTCGAATCCAGACCACGGAAAAATCCATGGTCACCATATGTAGTTTGATTTCAATTACCATCAAGTGTTCAAGTTAGAATTCTCCATCAAATCTGTTAATAGAGAAACTGAATGATCAAATCGATGTTAATAAGTATATGTTTCGAAACTATAATAGCTCAAAAACAGAGCAAAGTCCACGTCGGCCGCCACACCTCAATATCTAGTGCACGCTATTTTGATCCAATCTCGTGTTGTCTACACTGGTTTGTTTTTAATACGTTACTTGGTACAAAGATTGAACGTAAATATCGGCTACAGTGGAAAAGTTTGCGAATACTGCATAAACTTGTGTTGAGAAAAGCTGTTGCATTTTAAATATCACCGGTGAAAATATGCACGAAAAAAGTATACCACATTTTTGTAACGATTATTACGCCTGGTGTTCTATAGGTTCTGTCTGTCTCCATAAAAAATATGGTACTGTAAGTTTGTAAGAACAAAGGAAAGTGGTTTTGTAGGTGTGGAAACCTCCAAAATTCACCCAAACCCCGGGGAAAAGACCGACTGTGGGATGTTTACCTCACTAAAACCTCCCTGGTGGTACCATACTAGATGAAGTACAGTCCGCTTAATGGAAAAAATCATCACAAATGTAAAATTATTGGTCTGGTAACCGTGATTGTTGAGCTTGAGGGCGGGTCTAGTTTCGATTCCCAAGTACATAAGCGTCATTGGGGTTTCGTATAAAATTCTTAGTAGCAACTCGGAGTTTGGATTTTTACTTGGTTAGTGACAATATAAACGTCATTATTTGGGACCGAAAGCGAAGTGCGGGTATACATATTAGAACTCTCCTGTCCAATCCTTCAGGAGTATAGGCGTGAATATATGTTAATAAACGAAAGGTCAGGATTAAAAAAACAACAAAATACTTCATAGACATATTTAGTTTTATTTCAATGTCTAATGTTTATTTGCGTATCAAATATCGTCATTTCAACAAATTCCCTGCAATATGAAACCAAAGTCACGTTACCAAGGTGTACAACAACAAACAAATATGACGAAATAATTGCAACCAAAAGCTTTGTTTACGTTCATAGAGTACATTCAGCATACATGACAATAGACCATCTTCAATCGTATTATTATCCTCATAACGTCCAAAGTACTTTACCATAAAGTTTGCCGTTTCGAGTGAATGAATAAGATTGTGAAATTCGAAGTAATTAGTAATTAGGGCGATTTCTTCTTATTCACTGCGCTCGTTCATTTTCTGGAAAGTTTATGCGGTTGGTGGTTTTCCCAACTTCTAAGACTTTAGTCTACCTTCTGAATCAAACTAGTACCAACACAGAGCATTTCAGACAATTTTTTTTTTATTAAAACTTTATAATACTTTTTAGCGTAAATAGATTTGCAATAAATGTACAAAGGCGGTCTTAATGATAATAATGCCGTTGGCATTTTCTACCAGTCTATTTTAGAGTGGTGCAGAGACGAAATGGTAGGTGTAACCAAGAAAGAAAAGAAACTAGGGAATAACATTACTGTACTCAATAAATAAATACATAATATACTATAATAAAGAAAAACAAAGTAAGTAAGGAAGGCTACAAAAGAAGTCAATGGTGAAAATCTAATTTAATAAGATACCAATTATTATAATTATATAAAGTATGGTAATCTGTGGAAAATGTAGTGGGTAGTATATTTGTTAAGTTTAATGTTAAGATGCCTCTGTTTACATTATAATATGATACTGTTTGCTTTCCCTTATAAAATAAAATAATAATAATTAATCAGCCAATGTTTTGCGAATATGATCCCTTGCCATTACTTTAAATGCGAGTTTACTTTAGAACCTTGAATAAAAGGACGCATAAATTGTAATATAATTAGCTGCTGTACTCCCAGCATCGTCTCCGTGAAGCTTCAAAACTATCCAATCTCACAAGTCTAAGTAATCAATCCAAACTGCATACACAATTCAAACAAAGCTTCATTAAAATCAGATGCAAATTAATGTTAGATTTTTGAGAGGTAGGGCATAGTGAGATTCTTTGCTCAAACAGAGTGGCCCGACTGGAGAAGTACCTCCGCCTTACAGAGGACCGCAGTGAATCAACAATTGTTGTCTTTCTGTGAGTGAGTAAGGTTACCAAAGCTCGTTGGGGGAGTGACTATTCTGACAGCATAGGTATTCCGTTTGCTGTCAGTTTAGTAATTCCCTATTTTTAGAAACCTAAACGGTTTCTGCAGTGGTTGGCAACGCATGCCTTCTGGTATTGAAAATGTCTATGGGCGGCGGTTATCACTTACCATCAGGTGAGCCGACTGCTCGTTTGCTCCCTCATCACCATAAAAAAAATTATAAAACCTAATTTAAGATTTCATTTGAAAAGTTTGCTTTACAGCCTTTTTTATTAAAAACATACTTTGAACAACGTGATCATAGTTACAACACTTTCGTTTGTGTTTGATTAAACTAACATAAAAGCAAATTTGTACACTAATTACGGTGATACAGCACTAATTATTGTCATTTAATGCCATGAAACAATGATACCGTTCACACGTGACCGACGCATGCAGTTTAGTCGTGAGTTGACTATCGTAGATTGTGTACAACATGGATACCAGTAGACAATATTTGTCTTTAAGTCAATTGCCTTAATGGAATCTGATTTTGGGTTTTTCTGACATGGTTTTATTAGCTTGGTACCTATCTATTTAAATCATTCAAGGTGGATTTTTACCATGTCAAAGACGGTTTTCCTATTTCATTGATAATAATTTGTTTATTTAACTTCCTCTTTGGTCATGTGGTCGTAAGAGCGATCGAACAAGAGGTTTTGGGTTCGATTCCCAAGTCAAGCAAAGTGTTATTAAGTTGTTCTATGAAATTCTCAGTAGCTCGGAGTTTGGATTCGTGCCCGGTTGATGACAATAGGCTCGCCACATATTACATGGGACCTAAAACGTACCGGCGAAATGTGGCTGTAGGCACATTAGTACACCTCTGCCTAACCCGTCAAGGACAACAGTGATTGTTGTACGTAATTAGTTAAGAAAAAAACTGGTAGCTATAGAAATGTTACGTGAGGTTAATGTTAATAATATTGTCAACATTATTTCAAGTGATTTTATAAAAAATATGCACTAATGCCATTAGAAATTTGATTTCAGAAATTGCAACCGATTACTTTACTTAAATTTCGAAACGCTTGGTCGACGTTTTACGTTACCCAAAGGCTGGCGTATTTTTCGGACAAAGAATTAGCATTGCCATTCAACGTGGCAATGCCATTCAACGTGGCAATGCCACTAGTCTTCTGGGCACTCTACCCCCTGACAGCGTAGGGGACGAGTTTTTTGACGCCCTATAACTTCTTTTTTTATTTATTTATTTTTAAGTTTGTAAATATTAGTTTTTAATAAATTTAGGATCTGTATAATGTGTTTTTAATTGTATATTACTTTTGATTTCATGTTGAAATAATAATTTTAACTCCCGATGCAAAAGCATGTAGCAAGAATGAACCACTTTGAATTTAGTTTTTTTTTGTTTGATGTTAAACTGTTCCATTATTTGTCAACCCTGTTGGTCTTTTCATAGTCATATTTTATGTATTATTTTAGAAACACTCATATTGACAACACATTTATCGTTGGTACAAATATTTGGATCCTGAAATGAAATGAACGCCGAATCCGATCATCATTATCATTACAGCTCCTACTGAGTCGTTAAGACTGAAAGCCGACTGAATCCAACATAGTTGGGAGATAGACTTTCAACATATTTTCCTGTTGAATTCATGATGTTTTATTTTCCTCTCACAGCATCTCTGGGCGCCTCACACCGTGGTTTCTGACACAATGACGCTTACAGCTTCTATACTATAACATGTGACGTGTGCTATTGTAGTATTACGAATACATGCGTTTTCCTCTACTTATTACATCAATAATTATAGCTCAGCACATAATATGTAACATAATCCCCATACGTCTTATTAGTCGCATTAAAAAGGTTTCGGTGTTTGCAGTGAAGCTTCGGTATTTCAAAGCCCATTCATACTGAGCTTTCATATTGTTGTCCGAGAGAGTTATTTTTCCTACTTTACAGCCTTTTGGATCAGTATCCTGCAACCTGCTACGAGTAGTGCGAGCAGAAATTGTCATAGTTTCTACTTTCTACTGAAAACCCAGCAGCCACCTCTGATTAATTATTCCGTTTCACCATTAATTCCCGATCCTGACAATCTGTGGTGATACGTTTGTTCCCGGTTCTGGGTCAATTTGGATGTGATCTGGTAGTTCAATAGCACTACACAGATCGGTGCGAACGTTTTACAATTTTGGAAATCTCTACCTGTGATTTGCCTCTGTCATGCAGAAGTTGGCGTGGCATGCGGGTGGCGCAGAACCGGTCGTCGTGGCGATCCTTGGGGGAGACCTATGTCCAGCAGTGGATGTCTAACGGTTGATATGATGATGATGATGATGATGCAGAAGCTGTATCTGCCCACGATGTTGTAGTAAAAGTTATTTTTTTTACAATAATTACAATGATGTACCTAACTCGAATCTTGTGAAATACCAAAACCGTACTTTGTCACTGAATGTATCCACAACGAGCGATAGTATGCGAACTGATAAATAAATGCAAGAATAAATAATTATGGCGTTTTATTGCAGAGTGAGATTTTTTTTTAATAGTTTTTACAAAAGATTCCTCCAATAGATTTAGTTTTAAGCAAAACTTTCCATGTACGTCCGAAATTTGTAGTGTGCTCAATACTTTTGGCCGAGGTATATCTGCATCTCGACACGAGTAAGGTTTCGCCATATTGGCCCTGATGTTGCTACCGTCCATAATTTTTGTTTGCCACCTTAGTCGTAAAAATAAACTAAAGTTGCGGACGATAAAAAAAGGCGTGGCCGTAGATCTAAAAATACCTCCCATCGGTATTTTGTCGCCCTACGCTTCCTGCAATGTGGACTGGCCAAAAATAAACAGGGCTTCTGACGTCATTCCACAACCGGTCGAGACCCATCCAGCACTAAATACTTACAATTCGTTTTAAAAATAGTATTATTAAAAACCATATTTAAAAAAATAATTAAACCAGTCAGCTAATACTTTCAGTTAAATCATAGATTGGAGAAGGCTTGAATTTATAGCACGAATGTATTAGTAAAATTGTAGTTTTTGGGTATGTTTTTATAAAGCTTCAATCATATAAAAATAATCAAACCTAGATTATATACTCTAATTTGTGTTATAAAACATAGGTTCAGTTGTCTAATCGATTTAGAATCTACATATATTATTCAGTCTATTTTTACGTTTTCCGAAAGATGCGAAATTTCCAGACCGTTTTTCAGGGTGGTTCCCCTGATGGTAAAAGGCTAGAAACAACAACCAATCTAGAGCGTCCTAAATTATGTTGCATCGACTATGACACAAAATCTCACAGAATTGCACCATGATTGACTATGCATTGTAGATGTGTGTTCCTGAGATTTGCCCCGGTGTGACGTCAGATCACGTTATGCGTGCGTGCGCCACGCGTGGCACCCGTGTGCAACCATCGTGCGAAGATTACACGTCAAATAGTTTTGGCGCTATGACGTAGTATAACGATATTGATAATTCCTGATAATTCTATTTATTTTCGCAGCTGATTCCGTGACGAGATTACTATGGTGTAAATTTTTTTGTTTTTATTTTGGAAATCATCCTTGTTGCGCAAATCAAAAGTTTTGGAAAATACTTCTAGATGTTTAGAAAAGAAATATAATTTTAAAAGAAAGAAAGAAACGTTTATTGGATCACATTTTTAGATTTTACGACTCCGTAAAACATATAGGAATAAACTAGGGTCTTGTAATCATCACTTAACTCATAAATGTATCATGTATCATGTTTTTTGTATTGATAGTAATTTTTATGTAATATTTAGTTAATACTAGCTTTTACCCGCAACTTCGTCCGAAAGTCAAACTACTGACTGTCGTAAAATTAGTGATGTTATCCGCATACAAACTTCCACCCCTTTTTTTCCTTTTAGGGGATGATTTCCGGGATTCAAGCTATCCCTATGCCAAATTTCATCTTAATCAGTTCAGCGGTTATAGCGTGAAGAGGTAACAGACACAGACAGAAAAATAAAAGACACATAAAAAAATATATTAAATAAATATAGTAAGGATAGTAACAATGTACTGTCATTGATGTTACACACAATGCTTAGATATTATATTAATGATTAAATAAAAGTTCCACCATGATACCGACGGTGGAATTATACAGACACACGTGGCACTAATGATGTTATAGAAATTGGTTGTCATTAACATGGAGAATTCCACTAAGAAAAAATTATGTTTATGGAAAACTCGCAGCTAAGAAGCTCGTCAATCTCAAAGGTTTTGATCAAGGCCTTTGGAAAGGAATCCTGTTCCACACACGGTTTCTGTATATGGACATAATCATCAACCCATTTATTATTCCACTACTGGGCACGGGTCTTCTCCTCCTAGAGATGGATCAGGCTATAGTCCTCCACGCTAGCGTAGTATGCTATCATAGTCAGTGTTGTGAGACTTGAGGTCGAGACTATCGCAGTTTTTAAATTTGTTATGGGTGTGGCATATGAACACACACACCTATCATCATCAACCCATTATTGTCCCACTGTTGGGCACGGGTCTCTTCTCATTTGAGAGGGATTAGGCTACATTCCACCACGCTAGCCTACTGCGGGTTGGTAGACATTACATGCCATCGAGAAATCTCTAAAGCATGTAGGTTTCCTCACGATGTTTTCCTTCACCGTTTGAGCATGTGATAAATACGCACATAACTTCCGAAAAGTCAGTGGTGCGTGCCTTAGGTTTGAACTCGAGACCTTTGACATCTAAGTCTACTAGTCACACCGCTAGGCTATCACAGCTCACACACCTATAACAATTATAAATGATAATAAGAAGCTTTAAAAGCCTGACCACCAAAGGATATCGTAGCATTATATCAGATATGATAAACCACAAGTCCTTTAAAAAGAAAATCGATTCCTACCCAGGATGGTATTGCCATCTACTTGGAACCCTATTATAGATTCTATTAAATCTAAATTCAAGAACAAAGCTGTACGGCCGAAGGATACGGTGAGCTCGTTCCGTGTAAATCGGAGATGTAAGTAGGCATCCGCTACGAAAGGATTTTGATTTGATACCCCCAAGGGGATAAAATAGGGGATGAAAGTGTGTGAAAACTATACCTAATTAATAATAATACTTCTTAACGCGAGCGTAGCCGGGGACAAAAGCAATTTATAAAGGCCTAATTACTAATGACTAAAGTATGAATTTCATGGAGAATCTTAATAACTGTTTGATCGACATAGGAATGGAATCTAGGTTCTGACATTCTGAAGACACGACACCAATAACTAGTTGCCTAGGTAGCCAACTGATTTATTCATTGGTTGTAATAAAAGTCAGCTGAGGATGAGAACTATTAAACATTATGAGTCAGATATTTTCAGCAGTGTGTTTGTGTATATTATAAAATTCACGGCACGACCTGCTAAGTGAATTTAATTAGAGTTCTACCGGATATTTCCACTACATCTTTAAGAAAAAACTGGTGAGGTGCGAGTAATGTCAGTCAGCTGTCGAATTCAAATATATTTATATACCTACTCGTATATGTATAATGAAAAACTAAGGTTCACTCAGTCAGTCACTCATTTAGCGTGATATATCGAAAACTGCTTGATCTAGTAAGTCGAAATTTGTAGTTGTTGTTGTAACCGAAAGTTGGTCAGCTTTAATCAAAAGTTTAATTATTACACGCTATTGAAATATTTCCTTCAATGTTAGAGCATCAGGTGGGTAGGTAGAGCCTTTAAACATTCAGCGGAGGCGTGTCTTGGGATCGAACTCGAGACCTCGAATTCATAATCCACCAGTCACACCACAAAAGAATTAGATATAGCTTAAAACAAAGCGACCCTCACAAGACAGTGGCCTACTGTGTACATTCCTCTAACTAAGCATTATAAATAAAAAAACCTATCAAACGTCAAATCTTACATACCTATTATATTAACAGAACATAATATAACAAATAATAGTAATAACAGAAATACAAATCAAACACCGGCTACGGATCCGGCCAAACACTAGCCTAGCAACCTGCTACGAACTATGTACTTTCGGTTTGTAAACTAATAACATTCGGCCGCAGCGTGCTACGATAGTCACGTGTCGCTACGACAACAGTTTAAATTGTGTTGTAGTGTGAGTGTGTGTTTAGTGTGGGTGCTGGGTGTGTTGTTACGTGCGTAGCTTCTAGGGAGGGGTTGAGATTTATGACACGGTTCTATTTTGACACGATTTTAACCCCTGTAAGGGATGTCAAGAAGTAGAAGAAGAAAAATAATAAGTTTACATCACTGTGGCATTAGTATCTAAGCGTATGAACTAATTTTAATTTAGATTTTTTATAATGGTTTGATTTGATCGACAGTATTTTATTGAAGAAAATCTGTTCAGCCGTTTGAAGATAAACTTTTTAGTTCATTTAAAAAAACTTTTATATAAAAATATTAGGATGAATAAAATTAGCGGATATATTAACTAATAAAAATAACTAATTTACCCAATTTTTCATATTTCGAAAACAAGTGGGTATTACCAACTGCTCTTTCTGTCATATTCCTACTCTCAGAAATTAAATTTATTTATTTATTTATTAGGAAACTCAACAGCTTATATATCTAAATACATGTAATTAACTATTATCATGTATGTAGATATTCATTTCACCATCAATGAGCAGTATAATGCAGTCGTGGTAATGTAAATCCCGACTCAGCATAAACTGACAGTGATAGTGAGATGTTGACAATTATCTCTTAGCCAATTATACAGTTTCACGGCATTGATAAAATTAACTAGAAAGTGGTTCGAAGAATTACAAAATTGCAGCAATAACAGTGGTAAATTAAATTAAATTAAATATTATAAGGACTCACTCAGCACACATGCCCACAAACACACGCGAGCAGGTAAGTACATCATGCGCCGGCGCAACACCGACGCGCGCATGCAGCCATGCATGTCATATATTATCTCTTACAGTTTTCAGCGTTTTCCTTGTTTGGTATTCGCTGAAGTGACAGACGGACTAGTATCCTCATTAATATTATATTAATTACTACGCAAAGCATTGCCATTATCACTTACTTACACCAACAAATTGTCATGCAGTTTGTTGTCTCGAACTATTATTTAACAGATAAAAAATCTTTGATTGTCTGATGGACGTAGCTCTGTCTTAAAGCTGACTTCTGTGGTAAGCGTTTGGTAGAGATTTGATACCCGGTAGTGGTAAATGTTTGTGATATGATCATGGATATTACTTTCTTCCTTTTTCCTTTTTTAAAAAACGTTGCCTAACGCTAGGGTTTTCTCCTGTATCGTGGGTAAGTTTTACAAACACAAATTTTCACATACACTAACGCCCAGACCCGGATCAACTACCTGCAGAACGTACTAAATATTTGGTCCGTGCGGGGATCGAATCCGCAACCCGTGACGCACAAGGAATGGTACTGAGGCACAGAGGAATTGAAGAGTATAATAAAGGTATGAGATTTCTTTGAGTACCTATACTCCACGATTATGTTTTAGGTGTAATTTGATAGGAGAATTTGTTATTATAGGTTATTTAAATAGAGGCCTGTTACTATTTACTCAAATATTGATAAATGGTACGTAATAGTATCAGTTGAGATTTGTTTTTGGTTTATCTTGGAATTTAATCTGATGATGTTTCATGTAATTTATATTATTCTATATTTATAAATTCAAGTAAATGTCAAGTTTTAGATACTCTCTAAATAATAAAAACATATACATATACACGTCGATACAAGAACCTCAGTCCTCTTTGCGGTTTCAAGTTTCAATAAAACATGAAATCATAGTTATTTAGAAGAATTTATGTCGCGAGCTTAGTAGCATATGACGCTAATCTTATGACGTCACACACATAGTATCGTCATAACGTGGTTCTGGCGTCAAAGTGTTTGATAGCAATTCCACTAAGTTATAGGTAATATTTCCGGACATTATGACACAGCGCCATCTAGTTCCGTGGTAAGCAACGAGGCTTGTGTTACAGATAATAGATAGTTGATATACTACATATGTATATACTATTTTTTTTTGTAAATACATACATATTATACATAGATACATCCATGACTCGGATACAAAATGTTGATGCTCATCACACAAACATTTGTCCCTACTGGGATTCTTCCTTCATTGAATGAATCCAAGTATAAAACTACACGACCAAAGGATGACATACCCCTGTTGTTGTTAGTAATTGTAACATCAAGTCGTCGATCAACTTAACTTGCTCGTAACCTCCTAAAAACAAACATCGAAACATCGGCGGCTTTAATAAAATCCATAAAATGCAGGTTCATTTCAATCTTATATCTAAAAATCTCGTGTCACAGTGTTTGTTGCTAAAGTCCTCAAAAACGGCGAGACGGATTATACGAATTATAATGAAATGTTGTATGTATATTTGGTAGGTCTGAGTATCAGTCGTAAGCTATTTTTTACATCCCTAGGTGATAAGGATGTCTCACACTAGACTTTTCTTTATTTATTTTTTTACAAAACATTTTTTTTGTTTTTCTCTTCTACCATTAACCCCTATAATGTGGAAAAACGACGTTTGTTGGGTTAGCTAGTGTATACTAGCTAACCTAACAAACATATACATGGTTGCATTATATTATTATTATATGTATATATAATAATAATATAATGCAACCATGTATATTCGTTAAACTTCTTTGCAACCTGTGACGAAGAAATCTATTTGAACGTGAAATTCGATTCACGGAACAGTCAGTAAAGTATGACAGCTGTAAAGAATGACGAAGATGACGTTAGCTCGCCGCGTGTGACGGTGCTGGCGTCAAAATAACATTGTACTCGTGTAAGAGCTCTTTCCCTACCGTTTGGCAAACGATTTGCTTACACGTAGCTACATAGTTTTCTCTATAATTAAATACTAACATTTAATACTCTGTATCATTTTATTGCTGTGGTAGCCTAGACCTGACTGAACTGAGATGTCAAAGGTCACAATCTAAAGGAAAAGACGCTGACTTTTTGAAGTTATGTGCGCATTTATCACATGATCACACGATTGCGGAAAATATAATGAGGAAAGCTGCAAGCCCGATAGATTTTCTCGATGATGTCTGCCAACCCGCACTAAGCTAGCGTGGTAGACTATAGCCTAATCCTTCTTAAATGAGAGGAGACGTGCTTTGCAGTGGGGCATTAAATTGGTAGTTTATGATGATTATGATGACAATTAACTCCATTGTTTATCTGCCTAATCCCTCTCAAATGAGAGGAGACCCGTGCTCAGCAGTGGGACAATTATGGCTTGATGATGTTAGCTCCTGTTTTTCTAATACATTCTCAGTAACGGCCCGGAGTTACCTAAGTGCATCCACAGTTTGTCAGATTTTATGGCTTTTCACAAACAAAACACATTCCTACTCCGAGTTATAATTTACGTAGGTTTTTTATAGAAACCCCCTATAACACTTTGGAATCTAGCCCAAGACTGTACTTCTAGACTAATAAAGCAGTCTATATCATAATATTTCTGTTCATTTTATTTTCTAGTTTCAGTGTCAGTGTGCACGTATAAACGCGACAAGTCGTTGTTAGTATGACACAAGCCAACTGGAGCTAATCGTTTGCTTTGAAGATCAAAGTTTTGTAAACACGAATTGGTTCTGTGTTGAAAGTTTCCACTTTAAACTGTTTTGCTTATTTACATACGTATACGCTAACTGTATAAGAATTTATTAGATAAAAACTTTTAATTCAAATATAAAACTGAAAGGAAATGAAAAAATATTTATATTAGAGGGCATAAAAAAACTCCTTTTCGTCGCTGTCGGGGAGTAGAGTGCCCAGAAAACTAGCGGCATTGCCACGTTGGATGGCAATGATAATTCTCTGGTCAGCCTGTAGGTTATGTGAAACTTCGACCTTGCGTTCCAAAATTTCTTTACATTGTAAAAATGCTCCTATGATTATTATTATTATTTGGGGTTGAAACGCTCGTAGCGTTTCAACCCCAAACGGAACTGGACAATAAAACTATTAGGTAAATAAATTACCTTTGGTTTTGTTACGGAACCGGAATTTTCTTTATGACGTAAGAAAGTTTGGTGGGAGTGTACTGATGCTTTGGTCCGGGGAGTACCATCGTATTACCGAATATTTAACCGCTAAACAGTAGTGTTGTGCTGTTGAAATGATAGAGCAAAATGCGACTTAACTGGCATCTAAAGGTAGGTAATTATAATAGCTTAAATTAGCTACTATCACGCTTGTAGCAGTCGTGAAGATGTTAAAATAGTAGAGGGAGCAAAGGAGTTTGCCAGCATCATAACAGGTGAAAATCTGTAGTTCCCGCCTTTCATGATAATGTAAGTATAAAACTTTACGAGTATTTCTTTGTAATTTTTCTATTCCTCCTGTTGTATGTATGCATAGTTTCAGTTATTACATATTGTATATTATCTGTTACATGTTGTCATAATTTTGGCATTCATAGAATTCTTTTCATATCATTTGGAGATGATGCAATTGTGTTGAAATTGTATCTAGAGCTTTAGTGAGTTTTAGTGACGATTTTGAAACATCAGAAAATACCAAAACTTTTGGTTTATCTTGACCAGTTTTTTATTGTTATAATAACGTATCTATATTATAGCCATTAATGTCATTAATAATAAAGACAGTATTATGATTCGGTAATTGATTGTTCAACATTTCGTTTATCTGACGTATTCTAATTAGTCTGTCTTTTACATTTGAAATGTTTTCGGTGATATCGGTAGAGATAAGAGCGGGCACGTTTGTTATCTGGACGTGTTAGTGGCGGTGCGGCTGGCAGTCGGCGGGCGGTCGCCGGCCGGCCCTGCTTGCCGGCTCGGCCGGGCCGGGCCCGAGCGCCTCGCCGCCCGACTGTATCGTGACCGTCCGTCACGCGACCAGCGCGTGTGCCTCGCAACGAGTTCCTGCGTTATAACCAATTCAGGACGTGTCTGTGTGTGAAGTGTACAGTGATGCAATCAGTGAGGTGCAAACAAAACAACGTACTTGTATAAAACATTTAGTTTAATCATTTGGAAGCTTAACGTCGCTAACAATAACATATTCTTACATCTAGATGCTACTTAAGTAGTCATAGGACAGTCTTAGAGATGAGTAGAACTACAACTAGGTAACGATCATGAGATCTAGATCACAGTCGAGGAGCCGGGCCGCACAGAGTCCTACTGTGCCGGCGCGACAGAGGGCTGTACCGGGACCGGTAAGGCGAGGGGCGGCGAGGGAAGGAGCTTGAGGACTGGCGCGGGGGGGACGCGCTCTTTGGCGTGTCTCTTGACGTGCTTGGCGAGGTGGTCGGAGCGCATGAAGCGGCGGTTGCACACGCGGCACCCGAACTTCTTCTCGCCCGTGTGCGTGCGCTTGTGCCGGGACAGCTCGTCGGACCGGGAGAACCGGCGCTCGCAGCCAGCCCAGGCGCATCGGAACGGCCGCTCGCCGGTGTGTGTTCTAGCGTGAGCTTTTAGATGTGACGATTTGAAATAATTTTTCCCGCAGCCGGGGTACGAACACTCGTAGAGGCGTCTCCTTGCGGCCGGGGCGGGTGCTACCAGCCACAGTGCGGTGGTGGGCAGCAGTGTACCGGGCACGATGACGGCGGGCGCGGGCCGCGGGGCCAGCGGCACCCAGCCCGGGGTGGCGGCCGGCGACGGCACTTGCGGCACTCTCTGCTCGTCGCGCACCTCATGCTTGGATGGACACTCGGGGTGCGGCGACGGCACGCGAGCCTCCTCCACCTTGGGCGGCGGGCTTGGGGGCTCTACTGTGATTGGTGGCACAATTTGAGCTTGCGTCGCGATATATTTCGCTTGTGAGTAGCTGTGTCCTCTATTCATTTTAAATTTGAGCGTTTTGAGGATGTTCATGTTGTCTTGGGGTGGCGGCGGCGGCAGCGGTTCGGGGCTGCATGTGCCGTCTTTGTGCGCGCGCATGATGACGGAGGGCCGGTAGCAGGGCTCGGGCGGCGGCGTCGTGAGCAGGAGCCGCGCCAGCTCACACCGTGACCTCTTGCTAAAGTCATCCTCACCCTCCGAGTCGGAAGGCTGAGGAGTGACCAGTCCGGTGAGCGGCGACGACTCCCGGGCGCGCTTCACTGCAGCCTTCTTGTAAGGTAACTCGACCTGTGAGACAAAGACAGATGCACGTAAGTGAACGGTCGCTAGCTGTGCGGGCACGCGCGCGCTGCGTGATCGCGCCGCGCGCTCTTACCGCACTTTCGATTGCACAAATGGCACTGAGAAATTTTTTTTTGGCAGGAAATATTTTATTGGGACTGTATAAAATACTTTTATATTTTTTGAAAACTTTTTTAGGCGGAATATTTAAGACACTCACTTTGTTTTCCATCAACGGCGGCGTTGACGGCGGTGAGAGGGGTCCACAAACTTCGAGCAGAGTCGACATTCTGATCAATTTAATAACATTCAACGTAATAAAACTTTCTTGTTTAATTCACAAAACTTGTGTTTTCGCTCCGCGCTTCCGCTGTTGGGAGCCGTGTGGTTCTGTTAGCGGGCGACAGACGAATAAACCGTTCAGCGAGTGCTCGACGGACGAGGCATGCGAATGTGGGGTGAAGGGGGGGCGGGTGTCCAATGGGAGCGGGCGGCTCGGCTGCGCGGGCCAATGGCGGGCGAGTGATCACGCAGCCGGCGCGTGTCGGCGCGTGGTGTTCACGTGCACGTGGTGTGGCGGCGAGGCCGGCGTGACGTCACCGGCGCGCCCCCGCATGACGTCGCGAGGGGCGCGGGCGCGACAAGGTCGCTGCCGGCTCGGCTGCACCGCACAATCAATGACACTCGTTTGCATCTAGCTCTACTATTTTGACAGTTGCGGTTCGATGACCCGCGTCCGACATTCGTAACTTTCAACGAGTTGCAGGCAAGCGATGCTGTGACACCACTTTAAACTCCCGTTAGGAGGTTGCATTTTTTCACATGTTCTGTTGACATTTCTATTATAACGAGTGCAATGTTGATATAGAAGTTATCAGAGCAACAAGTGGATTGTTTCACATAGCTGTTGTTGTTATTGTACCGAGGAGATTAGATATCTAGCCGTGTGCTACGTGTCTCTGGTAACAATTTGATGCGGACTAAGTGATATGCGTCATTAGTGATTTATGAATAAACACTTCTATATGTATATATTTTAAAGTCCAAATTAAAGTAATCTATCTGTTTATAAATTTAAAAAAATACTACATTATATTATTGACACAAAACATATCGCAACAAAAAATAAAACTAGAAAATATTTATTCTCGGTGGAATGTTATAAGTGGAAAACCATAACATAGAAATTTAAATTAAATGTTCAATATTATCGTGCACCTACATGCCTACCTCACGTGCCTATTATGAAATATACTTAATGCATATGTGTATAATCATGAACACGATGCTCAGCACTTACGACTATTAGACCAATGGCGGTTTTTAATACTCCTGTTTTGCGTTTAGGCCGTTTTTTTATATTTTTATGTCATATTTATTTTCATATACCTAATACATTTGTGGTGCTGTCTCTTTATTGATGTTTTGAGCTTGTCGGTATTAATTAATAACCTTCAGAAACAATGAATCAATTGCACTCAGACATAAAAAAACGATAGTGGCGTAGGTCAATAGGTATGTATTCTGTAATTTATACCCACATAACATATATATATAATCACACCTACACCCTTTATGGGTTAAAAAGGAGAGATGGTTGCTTCTATGTTTTTGGGTCCCATGTGTGTACGAGGCCAGAAAATGCTCTCATTCGGCCGCAAAACCCAAACTGATAGTGAGAAATGTAGGATAAAAACTGCTTAATTCTAATTTTGCATCAGTAAGCTTATATTTTATAAATTCCATCTTTTTTATAGAGTTCTATCGGTTCTAATGCTTAATTTTAAGAGGTTGTTTCACTCGTCTGCAAATTGAAATAAATAGCTCTATAAATGAAAACTACTATAAATTGACTTGACCGTTTGAGTTTTAAATATTATGTAATATTGCATCATGGTTTGTCTTGTCTAGATATTATTAATTCGCAACCAAACAATCATTGGACGATTAAGACTGGTTTTAAATGATTCGTGTTTATAAGACATCTAATGAAGTAAAAATGATTGAAAAGTATAATTAGTTTATTTATTTAGTACTATAATTTATAATATATATGAAAGGTTTGCTGTATACAAATAGGTAAATAATATAAAAAAGGGAAATTGTTAAAAAATAATATTGGTAAATATGTCACACGATTAATTATATAAATTCAATTCAATATCTTAGAAGAGCACCTATCTAAAGAGTTTCTGGCCGTCTCTTCTTCATAAAACCTAGTTTTTGGGACCGTGAAACTAGTTTCGGCAATTCAAAAGTTATATTGGTTTAATTGAAATAAAACATTTGAGTTTTAGCCAATATTAAAAACTTAAACAATTGTTATTGTTTGTGCTTTTAGTGAAACGGAACGACTCAATCAATATCTTCTTAAACTTTCATTTGAACCATTACTTATGGAACAATCAATTATTCTGAATACTCACTTTAATTTATTTCTGACTTCCTGATACACAGTTTGCCAACTTTCTCTTCCAATTATTTGAACATAATCTGTACCCATGTAAGTATGTATGTATAATAATAATCTATAATGACTGTGTCGTCTGTCTAGTGGGTTGCGACTGCTAATCTGCTTGGTTTCGATTCCCGGGTCGAGCAGAGTTATTGGATTTTTCTGTGAATTTTCTCAGTAGCAGCAAGTTTGGACCTGTGTCAGTTTGATGGTAATAAGCTCACCCCCTACTACATGGGGCCTAAAACATCCAAGCAAAATGAGGGTGTACGTTAGTGCACCTCTACCTATCTCTTCGTCGATGACAGGCGTGATGGCATGTATATTATGTTATATCATTAATATTATAGATCTTTCCCCACCTATAACTTCTTTCCAACAGAAAAAGTAATCTACACAGCTGTTATAAAAATAATTTTATTGTGTAGGCAGGTATTAAAATTAGACTTAATTTAGACCGAGACTACCTTGGAAAGTCTGTTTTATTATCATTTCTAAATTAAGGTCTGACTTGCAAAATTAATTTTATGTTTGTCGCAGGAAATGTTGTAATTAATTTTATGATTAGTAATTATTATATTAATATATAAATAATATATTTTTATCAACCTATTTACTGCCCAAATTATGAGATCTGGGCACGATTCTCCACTTTTTCTCCGATTTGAGGAGATTAGATAACACTTGGGTCCACCACGCTAGTGCGGGAACTAAATCTCTTAGGCATACAGGTTCTTCACGATGTTTTCCTTCACCGTTTCAGCATGTGATAAATAAGCACGTAACTTCTAGAACTTGGTGATGCGTGCTTTAGGATCAAAAGAGACCATTGACTTGATAGTCTACAGATTATATTTAGCTATGATTAAAGGAATGTCATAAATATAATAGTGAAGAATGTTTGGTTCATAAACATTATGACAGAAATTGTAACTGGTAGAGTTCCAAGATGTTTATAAAAAAATCAGGTCAGGGCAATGACATTAATTAAACTATTTTGTTGATTCAATCGGCGCGGCAGATGATCTCGGCTGCAGCGATACGACTAGCGGGTTCGATCTCCATTCTATCCAGATCTACAGGCTATCAGGTTTAGCCGTTTGTGTATGTGCTAATTTATGTTATAACTATTTGTAAATGCAGCCATAATACAGAAGAAAATTTTAATACAGCCAATTTTAATGAAAAAATAATGTTTAAAAAAAACAACACTGTAATTTCTTTGTCAGAAAAATTTGTGACCGCCGTAAACTACAAGAACTTATAAACACCGTTTGAGTATGTGATAAATGTGCACGTGATGTCGAAAAGTCAGTGGGGCGTGCCCTTGAGATTAAACTCGAGATTTTTGACTGAACAGTTTACTGGTCACACCACTAGGGTATCACCGCGTTCTGGATTTTTTTAAGCCAATAAATACTTGTATTTAAAACTTTATATGTACAACGTTTACGTTATTATATTCAACTAACTGACCCAGCAAACGTTGTTTTGCCACATTATAGGGGTTGGTGGACTACCCCTAACTTTTAGGGGGATGAAAAATAGATGTTGGCCGATTCTCATAGATACCGGATAAGCACAAAAATTTCATCAAAATCGGTCAAGCCGTTTCGGAGGAGTATGGCAACGAAAACTGTGACACGAGAATTTTATATATTAGATAAAGACCACTGCACATAATTGTAAGAGAAAGATCGTTGACCTATCAATCCGGATTGAATCCAGTTGTTTCACAAAAGTTCATTCGATTTTTCTACATTTCATATAATAAGCGTTACTCATATATGCTAATTTCCTACTCTTCTGTAGTAACGGTTACGCGGCGCGGCTACGTGAGTAATTATGTGCACATGTGTGATTGGTGGTGTGTTTGTGTGAGTAGGTGCGCTGACGCATCGATGTGCCGAGAAAGTGTGGCGCGCACGCGGTGACTGAGTGATCGGGTGAGGTCCGAGTTAAGGGAGGATGCGAGGTCACTGAAGATTGGACTTTGGACCTTAGGCAGTGAAAGAAAAATGAACTATTTTTTTGAGTAAAACTAACAAGAAAATGAATGAATATTTTGTTTTTCAGATCTGTCTTTTGTCAATATTATTTTGTGTAGTGTTGAAATATTTAATTTTTTTTGTTAATGTGCCAGCCTACTGTGGTTTGGCAACGGCCCGCAGCTGGTTAGTATGGTGGACTATATATAGCCTAATTCTTCTCAAATAAGAGGAGGCCCGTGCCCAGCAGTGGGAAAATAATGGGGGTTGATCATAATTGATAATTTATAGAAGAGTAAAAGAATCAGATCTCGGGACTCTACTTGGACTACGTGGCTGGTAGGTTGGTTTGTTATTAAAATAATTAAAGTATGCTAAATTAACACTCGTGTTGCTTCTTCTTATTCAGATTTTACAACTTCACATAGGTATGACGGCAGACTATAGAAATATGCTACTATAATATCTGTCATGCACCAATCAGAGACATCCATATCTACCAATTTATTTCCTCCAAAACACTCTTAAAAACTCACACGACTACCACGCAGTGTCATAAATAAAAGAAATACCTGATCCGCTTGTAACTTGTACCATACGTCGTATTGCCGCGTGTGTGATGTAAACAAACTAGTATTTGTGTATGTGTGTGTTTGTTTGGGGAACACGTCGAGCGTCGCCGGCCGATGACGTGGACGGCGGCGGCATGATAAGCCAACCATTGTTACGATGACTAGGGTACTGGCAGGTATGCCGGGGTCGCGGAGATATAATAATAATAAAAAATAAAACCATTTAATTTTTTTTATTTAGTTTGAAAAGAGTTTCTATGGAGTTTCTTGCCGGTACTTCTACATAAGACCTACTTTTTGGTACCGTGGAACTAGTTTTTGACAATTCAAAATTACCTGTAATATTGGTCTAATTGAAATAAATCATTTGAGTTAGAGTTTAATTATTAAATAAATTTATTTTCAGACTTTAGTCTATAGTTTTGAGCTTAGGTAAATAGGTTTAGTAATGTTATTTTACAGACTTATGACTGTTCACACCCAGTGTCTCTGGAAGAGGCAGTCCGGTCTGGCTGCAATAATTTTATTTTAATTTTACAAGCCTTGAGTACCTGCCCTTGGGCCTGTTTCTAGGAAAATCGTGAGAAATTGTTATCTGCCCAAACACGGAACTGTATGACTGTACCAAAACCATGGCACATTCCCGCCGCCAGTGGCAGGCGTAAATTGACGAAGGAATCGGGAGATGTTCGAAAAAGTTCAAATAGGATCGTTTCGCGACGATAAACACCTACTTAAATTATTTGAGCCTCTCTCAATGGCCGGAGGGTTTTGATGTACAGACGCAAGCGCATCAAGCTACTACAAACTGTAAAATTTCTTCAATAGATTTTCAACTTTATCGCTAAAGCATTAAGGTTCAAGGTTGATTGAAAACATTTTACAGTTTCGGGTAGGTTGACCTGCTGGCACCTGTACCTATACTTATTCAATTTATATCATTCTAGGGGTCTTTGTCCAATTTTAACTAAATTTCTCTTAAATATAAGATTTGCAGGTGCCTACGGCATCATTACGGTGGCAGGTAATGTAAAAAAAAATGTTTTAGTACTAGATGGTACCATTTAATTTTATTTGTGAAACAAATAACGCCATGTTTTATAGTAGATATAATTGTTTCAGAAAACTGGTCCCCATCCTGCTCAGACCGATGCTTACCACTAACAACAGCCTGAAAATAAAACAGATCACAATAAGAAAAACGAACCCCTTAAAATAACAAAAGAGGTCACATAGGTAGACATATTATTTTTTTATATTTTTATATATTGGGTTAATGCAAAGTTCGCAGCGATCTATTTTGGTGGCTGTTATCATGCAATAAAGGAATGAACTATGCACAGTTGTTTTCATTTATTTATTTCGAACATAATTTTATAAGTTCAATATAATTTACTATTTATTGTAGATCAGTGTTACAGCACGCAACGACTTGTATTTTAATTATAAATCTGATATTATAAGTCTTTAATTCGAAGCGCCTATTAATTACAAATTTTATTATACAGTTTTTCATGTAAGGTAGCAAGCCGGTGTGGGTAAAAGAGGACTACCATAACTATCGATTAGACTCAATTTATGTTCCGCGGTTATTTGTAGTTTTCGAGTTAGAATTTTATATTCATAATTTCGAAAAAAGTCCGTCCGACTTACAAAATTTATATCTTTTTTTGAATAAGCTTTTCTCTGAGTTTTTTTGTTATATGATCTTCATGAAAAATAATATCATACATAAAATAATCATCTTCCCCACATAATTAGAAGTTACACAAATTTTGATCGAAAGTGAGATCGGATTTTTTTAGAAAAAAATAATAAAAAATTCCAACTCGGTAACTACAAAAAATGTCGGAACCTCTACAACATATTTTTAACCATGAAAGCCAAAAGATATTATGTATTAATATTTCAAAGTTTAGGATGAGTGTTATGTAAGTATGTAATTTATTAATTACTAGACCTAACAGACGTTGTTTTGAAGAGTGAAAATTTTGGGTTGTATTATTATATGTATATAATACCAAATCATAAAAAAAACAATAAATGTAAAAGTCTTGTGAGGGACATCCTTCACCATCACCTAAGGGGTGTAAAAAATAGCCTACGACCGATTCTCAGACCTACCAAATACCTATATATATTTTAATATGCGCCTGCGCATTCGACAAAATTTAACCGTATTTTATGATCGAAGGCCATGTAAGTACTGTTAGGTCTGTCTTGTGTTTTACTAAGTCTTTGGTCTAGTGGTGCGTGACTATTGGGCGTGTGGTCCTGGGTTTGATTTCCAGGTCGAGTATCACATACCATCGCCTCTGTCGTTCCCGAAGGATTAGGCAGAGGTGTATGAATGTACACCCACATTTCACCGGTATGTTTTAGGTCCCATGTAATAGGGGGCGAGCCTATTGCCATCAACCGGGCACGAATCCAAACTCCAAGCTGCTACTACTGAGAATTTTATAGAAAAACAAAATAACACTTCCCCGGAATCGAACCCAAAACTTCTTACTTAGCAGTCACACTTACAACACTAGATCAATGAGGCAGTAGATCCTCAGCAGCTGTGCTAATGCAACTGTCATAGCAACTGTCGTGTCCATCACCTTCTTCATCAGCGTATAACCAAGAGGAATTTCACAGGTGCTTACAAGTTGAAAGATGAATTCATCAGAGATCCAGTCACCATCATCAACAAATATACTTCACCATCATTTATTATTACCACTATTGCGCTAATAGTGAATGGATCGGTGTTTCTAACTGGCGGACTTGAGGACACGGTGACGTCATTGTTAAATATAAACCCGGAATTTATTTGCGTAATTTACTGTTTTATTACGTAATATGAATACATAGACCGGAAATGGTTAGCTTAAAAAAAGTTGACCTTGACCTTGAAATATTTTTCACAGATTTTTTGAGTTGCAGTTTAGACCCAAAAATATACCGCAGTTTTACAAACATTAGTATAGTTACCTCTACGTCAACCTTCGACCTTCAGGTCAATAGATGAGATTGTAGTGTAAAAATAGAATCACAATGCTCTGTTCTATTGTTTAGTTAATAAAGAGTAATGTGACCTTGGCACCTTAGACGTTGATAGTGTTAGTTGGAGCGGATAACACAGGGTTTACTTCCAACTTGTTTCTATGCTTTGGAATTATTCTATGCTTTGGAATTAAACTACTTACATATTTAAGAGCCCAAGGTCAAGGTCGGTCACAGACCTTACGGCATTGTACGATAGATGCTTTAAGGGGTCCGAATCATTGGGAATTAATCAATAGAACTACGCAAAGTTTCTTGTTATAATTTCGCTTTTATTTAATTTTGAAATTGATTTTTCTATGAAAGTTTTAGTAATACTTCGGAATTCGGATTAATGCTTAATAATTCGAGTAACCTCAGATTTCTTGACGATGTTTTCCTTCAACATTTAAACAAGGAATAAAATGATACATAGTTCATAGTCATAATTAATTATCTGTTTATACCTAATTAGTTTTTAATGTCATAAGTATATAGTGCACCATTTTTGATTTTAGTCGCAATTTTAAGATTATATTGTTCTTCATGTGTTTTGTTTATTAATATTTATTTCAGGTATTTAACCTCCTTTAGCGAAATATCTGAATAACCTTCTTTTATTTAATTAGTGTTAACCTGTAATTATTTTATAGACTTAAATGTAAACCTGAATAATATTACATTTTATAGTCTACGTATTAGTGTAATAAAAATAATTAATAAAAATTGCTTTATTAAAAGTCGGTCAGCAACTCTCGAACTGCACCAGTCTCATATTGATATTACATTACATACATAAATCTTTGTAAAAGAAAACCATCAATTTTGTATTTAATTTAAAAAGAGTATCTATGGAGTTTCTTGCCGGTTCTTCTCCATAAGACCTACCTTTTGGAACCGTGCAACTAAATTCAATTAAATATGACAATTCAAAAGCACCTGTATTGGTCTAATTGAAATAAATGATTTGATTTGATTTGATTTGACTAGCTTGCGGTCACTTGTAAAAGATTTTAATGCACATTAATTAAGTAATTAATTTATTTATTGAAATAATTAAGTTACCTTGTCGATTCGTTCGAATTAATAATCGTTTTTGTCCTAATCGATTACATACAATATTCAAATCATACGGACAGTCTCCTGACCATGGATGAGAGAAATATCTTGGGTTCGATTCCCTAGTCGAGCCAAGTGTTTTTCTATGAGATTCGCACTGGCAGCTCCGAGTTTGGATTCGTGCTCGGTTGGCGGCAATAGGCTCACCCCCTATTACATGGGACCTAAAACATTCCGGCGAAATGTGGGTGTATATACATTAGTTCACCTCTGTCTAACCCTGCAGGGACGACAGGCGTGATGGTATGTTATGTTAGTAGTTTAAAATAACATAAAAAAGTGTATTTTTAAATGTATCAACTTGCTTGTTTTGTGTGAATTTCCCAAGCTTCAGCTTTGGCGTCGTACATAACAGGTAATAAGATACAGATAACGTTTTTAAGAGTATCAGGATATTGCCATACTTTTCCTTATCTTTAAAATGTCCTGTCCTGCTGATCTCATAGAGGTTTTTTCCACTAAAATATACTATGTGTGGTCGTACGGTCGCAGCTGTATTGTGAGTTTGACTATGAAGTTAAAGCTATCGACTTCAATCCCAAGGCACGCTCCAATGAGATTTTCTCGATAACGTATGAATTCTGCCAACCCCCACTAGGCCAATGTGATAGACTATAGCCTAATCTCCCTCAAATACAAAAACAAATTGGGATGAGAAATATAATCTATGTATAATATGTATGTATTTACAAAAAAGAAGTATATATGTAGTATATCAACCAACTATCCGTAACACAAGTCTCGTTGCTTAGCTCGGAACTACATGGCGCTGTGTCATGTCCGAAAATATTTATTTATTTATTTATAATCATACGGTTACTTATGTAAGTATATATTGTTTATCGACGTTTTCCTATTTAAATATTACACTATATTATTGCGTCGTTTATACACGTAGTGTCAGAGTGTTATCGTGGCACTAGAATGGTACTTTACGGCTGATGAAATAGTGGCATGATGACACTTGTATACTTGATAAGCCATCGTATGCGAATTAATCATTTTTATGTTGATACTTTATTTTGAAACGTAAATAACAAGTGGGTACTCACAACAAAGCAGGTGTTTTTGTCCATACAGCAGCATCTAGTCACCAAGTACACCTTCTGACTGAGGGTAGGTGTTCCTCTAGGTTTGTCCACTCAGTTTGCTGATGCCTTTTACAGCTGTCATCTTTACACGAGCTGCAGGGCTCGGTTGCAGGATTTCTTTAGTTTTTTTCTGTAACTTCCACTAGCTTGCGAGTGACGTCGGTTGTCTGTAGAAAAATATTTGTAATATTTGTTATAGTATAATTAATTAATGAACGACGACCCAATTAGTCCAGCGGTAGTTAACACTGCCTTCTGTGGTATGGGTCCCGGGTTCGAATCCCGGTAGGGACAAATGTTTGTGTGATGAGCATGAACATTTGAATCCGAGTCATGCATGTTTCTATGTATAATATGTATGTATTTACAACAACAAAAAAGCAGTATATATGTAGTATATCAACCAACTAGTATCCGTAACACAAGCCTCGTTGCTTAGCTCGGAACTAGGTGGCGCTGTGTGTGTTATAATGTCCAGGAATATAAATAATAATAATAATTTAATGATTTACTCTTACGAAATTATTAGAGATGTTTGATGGGCAGTCTCTGTTTGTGACCATGGTGACATCGTCAAGTATCCGGAATGTCTATATACAACGCGATATATCCGTGCAATTTTATTTTAATATGATAAACATTATATCATCATCATAATCATCATCATGTCAGCTGGAGGACGTCCACTGCTGGACATAAGCCTAACAATATATACATATTATATTTTGTTAGTTTGTGTTCGTTTGGATTTCTATGCGTTCCTAAGTTATTATACAACTACTTTGATATTTTTTAATGATAAATGATGATGAATGATATTTATGTTGGGTTATGAACAAATAACACAGGATTGACGCAATATAGAGAGATTTATTAAGTAGGTAGTACCGGAGCAGACATGACAACAAGATCAGAGTGGAGAAGTTAGAGACACAGGGTTGCCAACAGCGGCATCATAATAATATAGTACTACAGTGACATAGACAATAATTGTTTAGTTTATTATACAGTTCTAACACCTGCCCTTAAACTAAACAATCTGTAAACCAAGATGAGAAACACAATTGTAATGTTTGTCTTTACTTAAACATTTAGTTAAGACATCAGCGGGCATTTTTTCAGTGGATAAATATTCTAATTTAATTATTCTATCATTCACAATTTGTCTTACATAATGATGCCTGATGTCTATATGTTTACTACGACTATGATTAATTTGATTATTACAAATTTTCTGTGCTGACTGACTATCATTAAACAATATTACAGATAAAAGTTTACCTAAACATTCATAAAGAAAACTTCTAATAAATTTGGCTTCCTTTGCTCCATCACATAATGCCATGTATTCTGACTCTGTGCTTGATAGAGCTACAGTCTTCTGTTTACGGCTCTCCCAGGAAACAACTGAGTTACCTATTTTAAACACGTAGCCAGTGTATGAGCGTCGATCTAGCGGGTTAGATGCCCAATCTGCATCTACATAGCCTATGATAGATATTGAGGATTTTTCAAATACTATCTTATAATCTATAGTTCCCTTTAAGTATCGCAAAATTCGTTTAGCAGCTTTCCAATGTGTATCTGAGTGACAATTGTTGAATTGGCTCAATAGGCTTGCTGCATGTGCAATATCGGGCCTCGTACAGACTGCTATATACATAATACATCCAACAAGACTCCTATACTTAGAATCAAGATCAGTTTGTTCTCCTTTTTCGAACTTCATGCCACATTCTAAGGGAGTACTCACAGGCTTACAGTCAGCCATATTAAATTGTTCTAATACCTTTCGTATGTAGGTCTTCTGATCAAGAGTAATTTTATTCTGTTCCTGATTCAACTGCATTCCCAATATATGTTTAGCCCGGCCTAGATCTTTCATTTCAAACCTTTTCATCAACTCCTCCTTCAATAATTTCTTCTCAAATGAATCCTTACTAAAAATTAAAATGTCGTCAACATACAGGGCCAGTATCATAAGATTACCATTGGCGTCTAATTTAGTGTAAACACAAGGCTCACTGAGTGTTTTCTTGAACTGAAGGTCTGACAGGGCATGATCAATCTTGTCATACCAGACCTTTGAAGCCTGTTTAAGGCCATATATTGCTTTATTCAGTTTAAATACGTGGGTTTCCTTACCCTTTATTTTATACCCATGGGGCTGTTCCATGTACACAGTCTCCTGTAATTCTCCATTAAGGAAGGCTGTCTTCACATCCATGTGATCGATGTGCAAATCCAAATTTACTGCAAGGGCAATTAATATACGGATCGTGGAGTATCTTACTACAGGTGAGTAAGTTTCCTTGTAGTCGATTCCATATTTTTGTGTGAAACCTTTGGCCACAAGACGTGCTTTATATCGAAGTAGCTGACCTTCAGACCCAAGTTTCTTCTTAAAAACCCATTTGCATTTCACTGCCTTTTTTTCTGCAGGAAGTGGTGTTAAAGTCCATGCTTTATTTTGTTCAAATGACTTATACTCATCTTCAATTGCATCCCTCCAACATTCCTTTTCAGGTCCTGACAGCGCTTCCTCTATTGTCTGTGGTTCTTCACCATCACTGGCCGCTGTCATAGCAACCACCATGCCAATAGATTCATCAATGTCTTCATAATCACTTGATCCTTGATCCATTGTCATGTCCGGATTCCATGTAACATCATGTGGATCATCAACATAGCTGAAATTAGGACCAGAATCAGAGATACTTGAATCTAATAAATCTATGATAGGAGATGGATCAATATTATTATTTTCAATTATGGGAATTTCATTTGTTTCATTGTTAGTGAGATTTAAATGACAATCAGTGGAGTTATTTTCCTGATTTAGTTTCAAATCTTTGTACATTTTTTCTTCTAAGAATTGCACATTCCTAGACTTGATACATTTAGAAGGATTTTTCGGATCAATTAACCTGTATCCTTTAGACTTACTACAGTATCCAACAAACACATACTGCTTACTTTTTGCATCTAATTTCTTGCGCTTTTCATTAGGAATCATTGCATAGGCAATACAGCCAAAAACTTTTAAGTCAGATAAGTTAACTTTATTACCAGTCCACTTTTCTTCTGGAGTAGTACCTCTTACTGCCTTGCTGGGTGACTTATTCTTAATAAATATTGCTGTATTCAATGCCTCTGCCCAGAATCTTCGGTCCAATCCAGCATCCTGTAGCATGCATCGTCCTGCCTCCACGATTGTCCGATTGGCCCTCTCGGCTACACCATTCTGCTGAGGGGAGTAGGGTACAGTCGTCTGATGCTCGATACCATGCTCTTGTAGGAATGCCTTGTTTCAGTAAATCCATACTGCGCCTATTTAGATGACCAAGTCTACGATGCCATAATTCTTGTGTTGGGTTTGACTCACACAAAGTAGCAGCTTCTGTTTGATGTACATCCACTGACTGGATGTCCGGCTCAACCAAAGCCACTGTTTGACACGCCTCAGCCAACTCACGTTTACTTGGCAGTTGTTGACACTCCAAGTCCAATTGATAGACACCATTCACCATTGTAGCGCTGGCAACTGCGACTTTTTCACAGTAAATGTTACATTTCTGTGCACCAAAAGACACTTCAAGTCCCTTCAAAGCCATTTTTCCAACAGAAATAAGGTTTGTTGACAAACCTGGGACATAAATAACCTCACTCAATTTCGTGGGTTGAGTGTGTCCTTCTAACAACAGTTCCACTTCACCATGTCCTTCACTGTGCAATTTTTCTTTATTTGCCACAGACACTAACCGCGGAGTATCCACAACATAATTTTGTAATAAATATTTGTTGTTTGTCATGTGACAAGTCGCGCCAGAGTCGACATACCAAGCATTTGAATTAATGTCCACAGATAATGCAGTTAATAATGTTCCGTTCCATGCTTTTTCATGGTTTTCACTCTGTTTTGCACTTATGTTTGTTTTCGTTGGACAATTCTTAGCAAAATGATTTGGCTTTTTACATAAGAAACACAACTTGCTCTTTGTAGAAGACTTTTTTACATGTTTTACAGTCCGGTTTGTAAACATAGCACTTTCTTCATTCTTGTCAAAGTCTCTGCGTAATTTTTCTTGTAATAATTTACACTTTACTGTTTCACTAGACAATTTGATGTTTGAATTTTCCAATGCCATAATAAGCGGATCATAATCGGGAGGTAGACCGCTTAACATTAACACTGACAGGAAATCATCATCTAATGGAGCGTTAATATCTCGTAGTTGTTGATCTAGATCCGTGATCTTTAAGAGATACGCTTCCATGTCACTAAATTGTTCAAGCTTCAATCCAAACAATGTACGTAAAAGTCCAAGGCGTCTACACAGCCCTCTATCTTCATATGCCGTTTTTAGGTTGTTCCAAGCCTCGAAACCTGTGGTTGCGTTTCGTACATGGGAAAACGACGACGGCTGCACCATTAGACATATTTTTGCAAGTGCCCGTTGTTGCTTGCGGTCATCTTTGTCCTTGGGAACACCCGGCGTGGCCTCTGTGATGCAATCCCACAGGTCTTCATGAATCATGTACATCCGCATCGAAAATTTCCAATTTCCGTAATTTGATATACCACTGAGCTTTTCAAAATTGATTGAGATCCCAGTATTCGTAGCTGAAGACAACGATGCCGTCGGCACCGCCCGCGCCGGTGATGATGAACCACCATTATTATTCGGCATCTCGTTTTAATAATCTTTGCAGAAAAACTATTTACGCATTGTTATTTATCGTGTATCCTGGGCCCATAACCTGTTGGGTTATGAACAAATAACACAGGATTGACGCAATATAGAGAGATTTATTAAGTAGGTAGTACCGGAGCAGACATGACAACAAGATCAGAGTGGAGAAGTTAGAGACACAGGGTTGCCAACAGCGGCATCATAATAATATAGTACTACAGTGACATAGACAATAATTGTTTAGTTTATTATACAGTTCTAACAATTTATTTCTGTAAATAGATCATTGGAAGACACTTTTACAAGTCTTGTATAAGAATATTTTAGTATCTAGATGGCATCGACTTTTGAGTTGTATTTCACGCCTGCCTTCATTGATATACATACATACTATCATCACGCCTGTCGTCCCCGAAAGGTTAGGCAGAGGTGTACTAATGTACAACTTGTTTCACCGGTATGTTTAGGTCCCATGTATAGGTAATAGGGGGCGAGCCTATTGCTATTAATCGGGCACAAATCCAAACTCCGACCTGCTACTGAGAATTTTATAGAAAAGCTCAATAACACTTTTCTCGACCTGGGAATCGACCCAAAGACCTCTTGCTTGGCAGTTGCAATGTACGACCACTAGACCAACGAGGCAGATTTCTTTATTGATATCTGGTTTCTTGCATTTACGTGAATAGGTGTATGTTTGAAATTGAAAAAAAAAAACTACTCTTATCAAATTTTATTGCAATATATTGATACTATTATTTAATCCCGTGTTCGGGATCCTATTCGCACACTGTATAGTTAGTACGAAAAGCAATTTTTAACCGACTTCAAAAAAGAGGCGGTTATATATTCCATATATTTAGGTAGGTATATTATATACATATAGGAGTAGTGTATAAATCGGGAAGAACGAGTGTAAAATTGAATATAAAATGCTCGTGCATACATTTACTAATATGTTTGTTAGGTACTTTTATGAGCCAGTCAGCTGTCTAAGGACGTTCACCCATGTATAAGCCTAGCGTTACAAAATTTGCAATTTAAATCACAAGTAATACTACTTCTCAAATACACAACTTTTGCGTAAAAAAACTGTTGATTTCGGGGTCAATGCCCTAAAGTATGTAGCCGAATATGTGGCAACACTCCATATACCCGTCAAGTCGGCCAGACTGGCATTTTTGTCGTTACTATTTATATTGATTTCTAATTTTATAACATACTTACTTACTTTATTTCGTTGCTCTGCGAATGCAAGACAAAGAACAAGATATGTTTTGTCTAAGTAGATCATAACACTAAAAAAAAAACAATACCAAATTGAATATCGAACAAGGAAAGTGCTGGAAACGGCGTCGGTACATTAACATTGGGTGCACGCGATGTGTTCATGCTACCTGCGTATGCGCACGTTGCAGGTGTGTGCGTGCGCTTGACCATGCAGTGTGGACGTGTTTGTGTGTGTGCTGCCGGCTGGGTGTGTCCGTTGACCGGTCATCTCTTTGCTGCAGACGCGCAAAAAATGGGCGTGCGGTGTAATATTTAACTGTATATTTTTAAGATGTGACTGCAGATTTGAAATGTATAGATTTTATAATTACGTTGGTGTATAATTATGTTGTGTCAATTTCTTTTACATAAACTTGAAAAGGGGCTCGTCGGTTTGTAAAAGACACTTAGGTAAGGCTGTGTTAGGTTACTTTCCGTCCTGACTGACATAGTTGGGAAAACGCTAAAGATTTCTTTACAAAAAATGTCCAGTAAAAATATAACTTTAAAAAGGTATTATCATTAATATCTTTTTATAGTTTGCAACACATTCGCAATTTCTTGGAGCATTGGGAATCCCCGATATTTTTGCGGGGGATTTCCGATTAGAATATACTTTAGTTTACTGGGCTATTCCTACAAATCTTAAATTTCTCATTTAATACACTTTAGTTTGGGTATTTTTATTGATAATTAATTTAGTGTCTAATTTCTAGTTCTACTACATATTAATTTAACGTATTTTCAGGCATTAAGGTTTTGAATAAAGCTTTTATAATTACCTACTTTTTGTTTTAATTCTTACTTCTTTTCTATTAATAATACATAGGTATACCATTTACAACGAAACAGGACACACTGCCTCCTGCAACACAGTTTTTACTAGTGCAGGAGTCAGGGAATTCTAATAACAATGTACCAATGTTATGTCAATAAAGCATTATTATTATTATTATCATTATTAAAACACATTCATTTTATTATAGTCACTCATACATACATATAAAATTGATGGCACGATTGATGCAGAGTCAAGAGCCAGGACAGATGTCTATTGCCGTCTTGCTTAAATATATTATTATGGCCTACACAGAGTTCCCGAGTAGACATTACTGTACGAGTTAGTTTCTTAACCTACTCATGATAGAGAATAGAATATAATTCTGTCGAAAAAAAAACGACTTTTAATGTCAGAACTGGAGCAAATTGTTCATCCTGTCGAAAGTTAACAAACATACAAAATTCAGTCGAATTTAGAACCTCCTCCTTTTTTGAATTCGGTTAATAATAAGCCACTGAGTGTGCGGATTAAAAAGTCGAATATTGTTCTAAAATATACTAGCAAACATGGTTAGGTTTAACAAAGCATAAATAGCAAGTCATACATGTAAATTAGGTAGTCAGGCGGATTGTTAAAGCTTACAATTCCAGTTAAAAATAAATCGTTATTCGCATTTATTAAATAATTAACTAAGTTATTATTATTATCAACATCAGTTATATTAGTTAAATGCAGACTAAGACGAGAGGTGCGTCTCGTTGATTCTTTATATGTATATAGAAGATAGGTATATAGTATAATTACATATACAGGGTTAAGACTTGAAAAGTTATACATTTTATGATGAAAACATCCACTAAAAAAGACATTTTAGAAATCCGACCCCTTATTTTAAGAGGAATAGTTGTAAAAATACATCATTATCAAACTTACATAATGTACAAGCTTTTGGTTAGAAGTGTATACTACGTATCTCAGGGTTTTCAAAAATCAACTATCTAAGAGAGTAAAGAACAATGCAATTTAATATTCAAGCTACCTATTCAACAAAAAATAATGCATTGTATTTCGCCGTTTTTGCAATCTGAATCCCGAACGGAGAAATAAGTTGAAGAATGCGCGAGCGGAGCCGCGGCCCGCAAGTAACAGTAAGTATACTAGTTAACGTACTATGAAGATGTATCAGTGAATTCCAAGCTCCGCCGAAGCGGAGCATTCAAAAAATTGAGTTAGACTCATTTGAGTGTTCCCCTCCACGGAAATCTTTAGTAAAAGGCGAAAGATTTATGCGTTTTGAAGGGAAACCAGAGTGACGACTGTAGCGTGTTCGAGCCGACCCAACCAAACGGCGGAGAATCTTAACACCGCGATTCAGAAAACGGGTGGAATTGCACAGTGACATCTGTTGGACGGTATTTGAACTAATTGTGTAGAATAGAAACTTGTTATCATAATTCGTTTCTGCTTAAAAGCAGAACCAAGAAGGACCTATACTAAAAATAAAAAAGTTGTAACTACCAAGTTCTTACAAAATAAAAATTTTTTTTTTAATAAAAAATATATTGGTTTCTTTCCTTTTATGAGTAATTTATTCGTGCAAAATAATCAATTACTTAGTTTATATGCTACTGACTAGTAGGCAACAAAACTTATATACAAAAATATATATATGATACAAGAAGACATTTTTGTCACCATCCTAATTCTCTCTAAAAAATAGACACTATTTGTATAAACTAAATAATTAATAAGGTAAAATTACAATTTTGAATGGCTTAAGATCGCAGATGCTCAATATTTTGATAGTTAGTCTGAGCAAACGAAAGCTATTTTATTATTTTTACGGAAGATTATTAAATTACTTACAAAATATTTTACGGGAAATTTTGTAAGTAATTATTATATTTGGCTGGTTACAGTCTTCTTATACACCAATATATATTCAGTCAGGTTACTGGATGGGTAAACACCATAATATTTGAATGTTAGTATTAGTAACAAACACACAACCCTTAGTTGTATGTTTGTTTCTCAACAGAGATGTTAGTTATAGTAACAATAACATTGAAATACAAACAATGTTCCAAATGGAAATATTATCAGATTTTAATTAAAAACAGCGCCATCTATTAATGCGAGCGCTTACTACGCTCATGCCTACTTGTCACGAGTACCTACTTCACTATCAGTATTCTCCTTATGTATATATTAATACTGTACCGGTTCACAGAAGTAACTAAGAATCCTATAGGTGGCGCTACTGTTTAGTTTATTGAAGTTTGAAACTTGATAATACACATGGACGTAACTTGTACAAAACTTTGGTATGAGCAATAGTACATTACTACGTAATGTAATAACTAAATTTATACTTATATTATTAAACTATAATTATGTACATTATTCTGCAACAATTTGATAAAAAATACTAATTAAAGGTATTCATCGTGGGAAACTTCTGCCTGAGAAAGCTGTAAGATACAATCAAATAATCTTAATTAAAAACAAAACAATTTACGACATTGAAATAATTATAATACTGAAGTAATTAAAATAATAATCGGGTAGTATTGTCAAGTGCATTTATAGAATCTCCCCGAGTGACAATATGCACAATATGACTGTTTGGTTCACTCAGAACAATAAATCTAATGATTGCCGCCTATCTCTATTCCATAACAGGAACTATTATTAAGTAAGTCAAGTCGTCTTAAAGATGATTGTATTTTAAATATTATCATTACTGCTAATATTTAAAATTAATATGAAAGCATTTACTAATTGACTTAGACATAGACTTGGCGATGACACTACCGTGCTTCCATATCTATGTCAGAGCATTCTTAAATTCTTTAGAGTATAAAATAGAAGCAAGTGTTAATTTGTTAAAATAAGTTACATATAGATCCACAAAATATATGTAGATCTACTTATTACGGATTTTATCACGGTGTATTGATATTATTTAATACAAACGTATTGATTTTTCTGTTTGAATTCGTCAAGTAATAAGTTAATATTTTTTAATTCTGTGAAATCTATAATTCCGCTATTCAATCACTGGCCGATGTACTGAGAATAATAATTAATAAGTGGTCTGAGTTATAAATTTCTGATTATAATGAACAATTATTATCATTAATATCACATAAATATCAACATCAAGACTTGTGAAGCAGTGTAGGTTTTTTATCGGTCACTTCTATGAAGGTATGCAAACTCCATCGTAGAATAGAATAGACGATTACTTTGAGATGTAGCTACATTGTAGATCACAGTATCGCTTAATATCAGGCGAACTGATGCGATGACGGTCAAGCATAAACCTATGAAAAATATGTTTAATAAAGGTTTTGACCTTTGCAAAAGACACCGGACAATAAAGGGAGGTCCCGGGTACTTTCTTAAGAAACGAACTCCGGAACAAATTGCACACTTACTAAGTATCTTAATAAATAAAAGACAAAATAATAATAAAACTCATATTAATATGTTTACGTATTGTATTTGGAAAGTTTCTAAAAAACATCTGAGTTTTATTCAAGTTAAAACTTCTTCGTGCATTGCTTGCCTTAAACTGCCATATATAGTAGTCGGCTCATGGTCGGCTCCCATGCAGTCTATCAGATCAAGCTGAATATCTGTTAATGGGAAAACCACGGTGGAGCAAGGTGGGGCCCGACCCGGCTCTCGGACTCGAATCTAAACTTTTAGTACTTTACGAAGAATAAAAAAAGGTTGGTTAAGGTTAACAATGACAGAAAGCGGCCTGGTTGAAAAGATCTGTATGATGAGTGTGCATAGAAAGAGAGTTCATATAATAAATTTTGAGATTTATTCGGCACTCTTGCAGATTATTAAAATCAGGAGTAGTGCAGTAAATAAAATGTATCAGATCAGTCAGTAAATAAAAAGCATTTTGAATTTTCTACTACTTAGTTTATACTGCTTCTGCCCCACGCCTTAAAAAAGCTGGGTATACTAAGCTACTACCATCAGACTTTCACAACTTGGTTACTAAGGAATACCGATATTCCAAGGTTACTGGTTCTTAGTATTCGGGTATCTCACTCTCATTAACGATTTTCGTGGGTATTTCTATGACAATCAGGAATGACAGTTTGAACTTTCCAAGACATGAGAAGCCTCGGCGTTGAGAATATCAACCGCAGGTGCATATTAATCTTGCAGATATGAGAATTGCCCAGCAAAAACTAGTAAGCGGTGAACGGCGGGTGCTGTTGGGGGCAGTTCATATTGGCGACATTCAAAAACGTTTAAATAAATGTTGTTCTGATGGTGGTATTAGTAAAGTGATTATTATTATTACATATTATGCCTCATCATCATCATTATCAACCCATTATCGTCCCACTGCTGGGCACGGGTCTCCTCTCATTTGAGAGGGATTAGGCTATAGTCCACGACGCTAGCCTACTGTGGGCTGGCATGTAATGCCATCGAGAAAATCTCTCAAGCATGCAGGTTTCCTCACGATGTTTTTTTTCACCGTTTAAGCATGTGATAAATACGCACATAACTTCCGAAAAGTCAGTGGTGCGTGAATTGGGTTTGAACACGAGACCTCTGACATCTCAGTCCACTGGTCACACTGCCAGGCTACCACAGCTCACATTATTATTATTTAATCTTCAATGGAAGAAACGTAGAAGATCACAAAATATTAAAAGTAAAGTAAAAGTATTTTGTACTTTCCTTAGGGTTCGCAAGGCGAGAGTGACTCTTCTGGTGTTGCAATCCGGTGGGCCGTAAGCTTATTTGCTATTTTCGTGGTATAAAAAATACATCAAATTGTCCTACTAATGCACATGTACGCTCCTAGAATCATTGCAAGAGTCACCAGCGTCACCATTACAATCATTCTAGTGCATGTTTGCAAACTGTACACGCTGTCGAAAAATATTGGTTATTTATATTTATATTATACAGGTGGCACTAGTCTCCTCTTATTTAATGGGCTATAGTCCATTACGCTGACCTAATGTGCGTTGATTGAGAAATTGTCATAGGCATGCAGGCTTCCTCACACATGCATATTTGAGTATGTGATAAATACGCGTGCCTTTGGATTAAACTCAAGACCTTTGACTTTATAAGTAGTCCACGGGTCACACCACTTAAGCTATAACAGCTTATATTACTATATTAGGTACAATTTTGACTTATTATTAGGTATTATTAATTTATTATTACTTTATTTTGAACATAGAAGAAATTGATTTTATGAGAAGTTGAATACCGACTATTAACCGATTGTAGTGGGAATACGGCTGGCTCAGTTCAGCAGTGGACATTCTTTGGATGATACGATAATTATAATAATATCGTATATAATAAAATTAAGTGTAGATAATAACATTACCATAAAAATAACTTATATTAACGTGCTTTTATTAAATTCACCTGTGTGTAAGTGTATAACGGAATCTTTTACCTCGATTTTCACTCACTTTAAAGTGAGTTTAAACGTTGGGTAAAATTGTACTTTTGCACTGTTGTTGATGAGCGATGACCATATTATACTTTTATTAAGTTTGTCCCATTATCCTGACTGATCATGGAGTTATTTATCTAAGTGCTCGGCTGTTTTGGACATAACATAACATTCCGACATAGATGACAGCATGGGAATTCCGTTTGCTGTCAGTTCAGTAACTCCATATTTTAAGAAACCCGAACGGTTTCTAAGGGGTTTGGCAACGCATTTGCAAGCCTCTGGTGTTGCAAATGTCCATGGGTGGCGATTATCACTTACCATCAGGTGAGCCGCCTGCTCGTTTACCCCGGCATCGCCATAAAAAAAATGGGGGTTTGTTATTTTAACAGGCTTCAGTAGCATTTAGCTGGGGAAGATATCTAGACAGCATCTAAATAGGTAATGTGGAGTGTGGACTAAAAGACCAAAACTAAGTAAATAATATAAAAAAATCCCTAAAATACCCGCTCTTATATATCTATAAGAGCAGGTAGTTTAGGGATTTTTAAAGTCAAAAAAGTAGATAATATTTTATTAATGTTAAAAATCATGGCGGTTGGTTTTTCTTTAATTTAATACTATGAAGCACACCTATAATAAAAAGCTCGGAGAACGGGCGGCCGATGGTTGGCTTGAAGGTTCTAGAGTGGCGACCACGTACTGGAAGACGCAGCGAGGGCAGGCCCCCAGCAAGGTGGACTGACGACCTGGTGAAGGTCGCTGGAATCTGCTGGATGCGGGCGGCGCATGACCGGTCGTCGTGGCGATCCTTGGGGGAGACCTATGTCCAGCAGTGGACGTCCAACGGTTGATGTGATGAATATGTACACAAATCTAGTAAAATTCGTAGCTGGCATCGATAGAAGAGAGCCATCTTTTGTAGCTAGCTACGGCTACGGGCTACGAATACTAGCTACGACGACATTCTAGCTTACACAAACCTATAACATTGACGCCATATTTCTACCCGATTTTAAATAAAACGAATTACTTCATAAATATTTAATCTGTATTCTGTATGTTCTTGTGTGTATGTTACGTGATATTTTGCTAATGCTAATAAATTTTTATTCACTTTTTAACGTTGAGTTCAATAATTTCTTGTTATTGAATTGTTTACGCTGTTGTCATAAATATAAATTATCATGGTAGTGCAATTAATAAACGATTACTAAATTTTAATAGATTGCCTTCAAAAAACGGATTTTTTATAATTTATTAGCGACGACTGTAATATTGTTGTAAACAAAATTTTAGAACACATGCACGGTACCTTATTCTTTGCCAAAAAAAAAGTTTTATGTATTTATTTGACACTATATTGACCCGGTCAGGCTTCGCATAAGTAGCACTAAATATCAACGGTATATTTATCTCACTTATCCTCATATAACTTGATTCCGATTTCGATTCGAACTCTCAGTCCCATGTTTTATTTCTGCCATCTTCAACGATCGTCGTCATTTTTTAACCAATTTACACAAAAATATATATAATGATTTCTGCACTTAAATCTTCCTTGTGAATCACTTTGTTCAAAGTTCAAATTCAAAATCAGTACTCGGATCTCAAAATTGGAATCAGTGCTCTTCAGTTTAATATCTTTAAGCAGACAAACGAGCTGTGGTAGCCTAGCGGTGTGACCAGTGGACTGAGACGTCAGAAGTCTCGAGTTCGAACCGACGGCACGCCCCACTGACTTTTCGGAAGTTATGTGCGCATTTATCACAAGCTCAAACGGTGAAGGAAAACATCGTGAGGAAACCTGCATGCTTGAGAGATTTGTCATCGAGAAAATCTCACGCGATAAATACGCACATAACTCCCGAAAAGTCAGTGGTGCGTGCCTTGAGTTCGAGTTCAAGGCTTCTGACATCTCAGTCCACACTGCTAAGCTACCACAGCTCTTTTTAAGTAGTAGAATTTGTTTTATAATAATATGTAGTGATAGACAAGCATGCTTAAAAAGGTTGCAATCATGTTTAGGTATCTAATAATTAAGTGATCGTTACATTGCAAACTTTTTTGATGGATGATCTTGGCTGATTGTTACAACTTGTTCACAAGCTAAATATATCTCACACTTGCTAATTACTTGCCCACTGCAGATACCACCACTCGATAATTACCTTTCCATTTTTTTTAATCGTTTATAGGTCAGCGTTTGACAACTATTTCACCTGATGGTAAGTGACGATGTGGTCTAAGATGAAGCACGCTTACCTTTTCTTTACATTGTTTTATTAATTTTAATGGTATTATTTGTAAATCTAAATTCATGTTTATATAGGAAAACCGAGGTTTTCCCATAACAAATATCGTTTGATTACTTTCTGGGAAGCCCCGGAAACTCACTTGTAAAGATTTACTGAAATGTAAAATATATAAGGTAGGTTTTTAGGAATTCCATTCTGCTGTCGACTATGTACGCAAATATTATGTTAGTCAGACATCATGTAAGTTTACCTAGTATTCAAATTTAAAATTAATGGCGTAGCCTGGTGATCTGTAATACAAGTTTTACGTAATACAGACACGTCTCTACACTGTGTTTATTTTGAATAATCAAATTTATTTTATTTGTAACTCTACATCAAATAGTTAAAATAATAAATGCTTTCGAAGACACAATAAGCAGATTTTAAATTAATTAAAAACTACTAGTTACAAAGTTAAAAATAAATAAATAAAGAAAAGAAATATATTAAGTTATAGGGCGTCAAAAAACTCGTCCCCGACGCTCTCAGGGGGTAGAGTGCCCAGAAGACTGGCGGCATTGCCACGTTGAATGGCAATGTTAATTCTTTGTCCGAAAAATAGGCCAGCCTTTGGGTCACGTGAATTTTGAATTGTACTGTAATACTTACGATGAGGAGAAAATATTTGAAGTTACTAATAATAAAAAGATCTTATCGCTGACTTTTCAAAGTTATAATGACCACCTGTCGTTATATTATATTTAATGACTCGATTGGCGCAGTGGCTGAGGGATCAGACTTGTTTGTCACGGATTGTAGGTTCGATCCCTGCACAGAGCAAATATTTGTACAATCTACAGGTAGTTGATTCGGGTCTGGGCGTTTGTGTATGTGAAAAAAGTATATTTGTAAATCCTAGTGCAGGGCAACGTTAAAAAAATTAATGTGTAAGTAAAACAAAGTGAAGGAAGCTGCATGCTTGGGAGTTTTTATAGATTTCATGGTAATTCGCCAAACCAGTACTTGGTTAGCATTGTAAATTGTTAGGAAGATCACTCTCAAATGAAAGATACTGTGGGAAAATAAAATGGGTTGATCAGGATAATTTATGTGCATGTGGTGTGAGGGCCACTTCGTCAAATCTTTTTGAAGTTTGCCTAGGATTTAGTGAACATTCCAAAACAATTGTGAAAGTTGGAATCAGAATTTGTGAAAGTCAAGTAAGCGAGTTATAACCTTTATAGTTGGGTCCTCAGTCCTCACATAGAGGCCACTGTCAGTGAGTAAGGTTACCAGAGCTCGTTGGGGGAGTGACTATTCTGACAGCATAGGCATTCCGTTTGCTGTCAGTTTAGTAATTCCCTATTTTTAGAAACCTAAACGGTTTCTGCAGGGTTTGGCAACGCATATGCAAGCCTTCTGGTATTGCAAATGTCCATGGGCGGCGGTGATCACTTACCATCAGGTGAGCCGCATGCTAGTTTGCCCCCTTATCACCATAAAAAAATACTTAAGTTTCAATTGCTACATAAACAATGAAATTATTTAAATAAGACTACATTTTATGGATTGTATCATTTGTATTGCGGTATTGGTATTGATATTATTTATACTTGACGTTTTGTATCCATATACAGCATCCATGGATGATCAGACTGGACTGTGGTCGTTGAAAAGGATCCCTTAACACTAGTAATATTACAAAGTATGGGCAAGTGTTACTAATTAGTACATAGTAAAGTATTTGTTGAACTTAATAAGAACGATTCATTAATAATTTTTATATGAAATTAAAAAAAAAAACAGCGAATTGTCTACGCGGCTACGGGTCTACGCGCTACGGTGGGGCGGGGGGGATTAAAGGGGGCGGCGCCAGACCCAGCCCTCGAGTGACTCGCGAATTGGCACCAGCGTGCTCGATGCCGCCTCCACGCCAGTCGCGTTCCGACCTTTGCAGGAGCCGGTTGCGTGTCAGTGGTAACAAACTCGTATCGTGTGTAGTGTTTGTGTGTGTCATGTTGGGAATCTCTGGAGCCCCGTGCTAGGTCATGTCTCGAAGGAAGCAGAGCAACCCCAAACCGCTAAAACGTAAGTTAAGCACACTTTCTAAGCTAAAAACGACTTATTTCCAAAAAAGAACCAACTTGTAACTCGAGTTCCAAGAACTAATATAAGTTTCTGTTTGTGATTTCGATACTGGATTTTAACTTGATGGATTCTTATTTGAATCCTGTTGTTAATGTTTTTTTTTACTCAAACAATGTTAAATTACTTTTTTTGATTATTGTTTATCGGTAACTAATGGGATACCGGCTCAAAAGTTAACAACTTAACTTTTAATTGTTGTTTACAAGTATTATTTTAACTAAACTATGTTTAAACTGCGTATTATTTTATTGTAACCGTATTGTGTTTGTAGGAAAAGTAATTTATTTAACTTCATGTAACTACATTGAATTTAATTATATTTGTTATCAATTGTTACTTATCGTGAAGTTACTTTTAATAGCACTGTGTTCTTATTATGTAGGTAATATACCTATAAACATTATTATATTGTTGGTTAATACAAATGCATCGGCAAAATATGATTTTATAGAACTTTTGATTACAATTTATTAGCTCTACCTCAATAACATGATTAGTGGTTAAATTTATCAGAAATTTGATTTCATTAAATCAAAGTATTTTATCCTTATAGCGTGTAAATGTGCAATTTGACCTGACGACTATAATTATCATAATTATTATATAACTTTCTTGAAAAACTAAATTAAAGTTCTTCCATGGTTTTTCTACGTTAGTTGGAACCTACATATTATAATGTATTATGTATAGTCTGCTAAATCTCCATAGACAAAACTATTGTAAACCACAGTTGTCAATAAATGCCTAATAGAATATATTCAGTCAAATAAGACTGTCAATCATTGAAATGTCAAATGAAAAAGTAATAAGCGACGGAATAAAGAAATTCATGTAATATAGTCCTTATTTTGTAGGTAAGTTTGTACCTATTACTTCTGGAGTTGACTAACAAATATACCAACTTATAAAAAATAAAGATGTGTAGACTGTACACGTGTTCATGGGAACTACAGATTCAATTATTCTTTTTATATTTTTGAACAAAATATTATTCATAGGCTACCATTTACATTTTAAATGATAGAATAATTATGCATGTTTTTACACACCAACAACATTTCTCATTAAAACACCGAGAAACATTAAAATGTATTGATTTCTTGCTCACTTACGGAAATATTAGACGTTTCAATAAAATTTTATTAGGATTAGGATTTTATCGCGGTATATTAATATTATAGTCTAATAATCCATGACCGTGATACTTGAAGCTTCTAAATAATATAAATATTCCACGATAAATAAATAAATAAAATCCGTAGAAAAACTGTTTTATTTCGATACTAAAATGTATCTTATAACAAGCATTGTAAATATGTTTTTTATTTGTGTTAAAATTTATTCTTTCGCATGCATGACAATATGTATGAATATGGATGAAGCAAGAGTGGTATGCAAGGATCGTAGCGCGGGGTATTATGTAGTTTTTGCCCAATGGGAAAGGCGTGAATGTATGTAAGGTATTGAAGAGTAGAATAAACAACATTATATGAAAAATCTCAAAGAGTAATATGAAGTAATCGTGTTTCTTATTCGGCAATTACGAATAATGTCGGCTAGTATAAGTTCAACCAGTAACATTCATGTGTAATTATTTTTTGTTTGTACGACCGTACCAAAGAACACTGAGTTCGTTAAACCGTTATCTCTTATATTAATATATTCTTTGATTGTTTACTTATCTCTGTACCGTAGATAACTTTAAGTTATAACTTTAATTACAGTGGAATTGTTCTGATAAATAGTCCAGCGATCACGTTGGGGTGGGTTGGGGTTTTGATAGGAATGGGGACAGTTGGGATTTATGGGGTAGTTTGTTATGAATTATTTACTTACCTATGTTGTTAGTTTTATTTTTGGAAAACCAAAAATATGACAAAAAGAAAACTAATTTGTAAGTTCTGAAACATAGGTTAAGGTAATAGGTTTTCATGGATAGTCACAGTAATTCACGTAATCTTATAATATATCGTTGCAAAGCAGAAATGTTGAGCTAAGTTATAAATATCTATATTTAAGCATAGGTAGAATTTTTTTAATCGCAAACCATAAAAAAATAAGATAGATTTTAAGGTGAATTGTATCTTGGAGTATTGATGTCAATAGTTATCGTCAAATCTACTCATACATGACCTTAATGCTAATTTGTAATTTTGATAATTTTCGACGATAGGCCGAGAAATTTTCGAGTTTTTCGATAAGTTAAAATTAGCATTAAGGTCATGTATGAGTAGATTTGACGATAACTATTGACATCAATACTCCAAGATACAATTCACCTTAAAATCTATCTTATTTTTTTATGGTTTGCGATTAAAAAAATTCTACCTATGCTATGTTTTAATAGGTCCACTTAAAATATTATTAAAATAGAAGTTATAACTTATTAAATATTTAAAACCCACTGAAGCATCAAATTAAGTAATAAAAAAACTATAAAAATACCTTTTTTTAAGTCATTCGAAATTATTTGAATATGACATTTTGACTGATGAAATTTGACTTAACGACATTGTAGATACGACTATATTACGTTACATTAACAACTAATAAAAGCTTTTAATATTTATGAACTATTAACATAGATTTGTTCATTCATTCGAGTAGTAAAAATTGTAAATACTTTTAATTTAATTTTGATCTTTTAATATGTATTTATTCAATGGAATATTATTTTACTCTGAATGAAAAAATATGTATTTAACACTTAATTATTTGTTCATAATTCATTTTAAGTGAAGCGCCCAGGCCAATTATAATAAGTAAAATTAGTAAAGTACAACAATCTACAATGAATTAAATGAAACTACAGACTATTTCTAAGCATATATCAATGTAATTTTATTCTAATTTGACACAAAAGGGTTCTTAAATACGCGCTTTTAACTAAAACTGAAACAGGACATAAAATATTGAGGAAATTTAATTATCTGTCATTATTTTAGAATTTTAGGTATAAATAAATTTATCATTAACTTAATATTAACCGCATTTCCAAATGTATTATATTTATAAAATGGAAAACCAGGCTTAGACATTGTATCCTTTTTTATGTTTCGGAATTTCCAATCACGTTATAATAATAACTGAATAATGTGCTATGTAATGAATACCTATCAATTCTTTTAAAATTACCAATATAGATATTTTATCTATATAATATCGAATATAGATATTGTTTTCAAAGGTTTATTACTCAGCCAATAGGGTGATAATTCTTCACTTTGCAGCCCTAGTAATGCTCCCAATATTTTTTAAATACAATTTGAAGTGCTAATGCTCTCTGCTGCGCTTGCACAGACTGTAGTGTTAATATATTTAAAAAAAGGATAAATATTTCTTTAAAAAAGTCACGATCTAGGTGTCACTAATACATTAGACGATAACTTAACCATAAATAGACCAACAAAGACAGAGAGAGTATCATACCATCACGACTGACGTCTCCGAAGGGTTAGGCAAAGCTGTACAAATACACACTCAAATTTCACCAGTATGTTTTGATCCCATGTAATAGGGGGCGAGCCTATTGCCATCAACAGGGCACGAATGTAAACTCCAAGCTGCCTCAGAGATTTCCACAGAAAACCTCAATAACCCTTTGCTCGACCTGAAATTCGAAGATCTTTAGCTAGCAATCGCACCTTACGACCACTCGATAACGAGGCAGTCGATAAAGTACCAATTTATTAAGAACAAACACACGTTGATGACGTAATTCTTAAAGTATTTTATAATGGATACAAGTAGAAAGTAAAATGATTAATATAACTGATATTATAACTCGGGTGACCCGTTATCTCTTTGCTAATGTCAACAAAGATTTGATCGTTATTCGTTATTTTTAATACTCGTCTTGACAGTTATTGTATTATATTATATTTATCACATCACTAGTGATTCGAATAGTCTAGAGAATAATCGCTTGACATTGGACATGTTTTAGTGTAGGTACTTATAAACGATTTAAGTGATAGAATTAGTAACAAGTAATAACTTTTAATACTTTCGATTATACTTCGATTCTTTTAACTTAAGAAACCCAAATAAACCCTAATAAATCGATAAGACTGCCCTTCTAATTCTACAATGTATAGTGTAATAAAACATATTATTTTATCTATCTAAATAAATGTATTGTTTAATTCAGACCAATATTATACATGGGTACTTTTGAATAATTATCTACGGTTCTAAAAAATACGTTTTACGGAGAAGATCCAGCTACTCCAGCTAGAAGCTCAACAGAAACTTTGTTTAATAAAATAAATATTACAAAGTAATTGGCTTCCATTACAACGCTTGTTATACTGAGAAAAGAATATTGTAGTTTGATGTGAAATAGATGAATTGTCATTCGAAGCAAAACTTAAAAATCTGGTTAGTTAATACGTTTTACTATAATAATATGTGCATAAACTCAAATCCTACTAACGAAGTATTTTGCAGCAATTATAACATGCTCAAACGTTGAAGAAAATGTATGCCTTCATCGTTTAAGAATGCGTGAGGAAACTCGCGTGCCTGAGAGATGATTGTAAAGTCTACTGCCCCAGCTAGAGACTGGAATAATTGCCTTATCCCGGTCAAATGAGAGGAGACCCGTGCCCAGCAGTGGGACGATACTCGGGTGATGATGTGCCGTGTTGACGAGTTTGTTTCGTGATTTCTTTAAGAAGAACGGCAGTAGAATTACACGTTTAAAAAGTGCTACTCAATAAATACTTATATAAGTAGTCTAAATTGAATTAAAGAGGAGAGATTTTGCCGTTGTTTTCGATTACGTTGTTAGTAACTTGGGTTACGGTAATTTTGAATTAAACTATTTCGTATTTTGAGAAAACCTAAACAAAGCATAGGTTGTCCTTAATGAGATGCGAAACTTTTATTTATCTAATTTTGACTTTGTAGTAAAGCAACAATAATAGTCTTTAATCTATACGCATACAACTTTAGTAAATGGAGAATCATTTACTAAAGTTGTATGCGCAAAGATTAAAGACTATTGTTATTTTGGAATTAACCTGCTTCAATATGCCTATATGAAAAAATCACTTAATACCTAGTCATGCCATTACCAGATGGGGATAATTATATCTTAGAAAAAGAGGCTCACATTTTTGAAACGTTAGTTCTTAGTTCTAAAATCATCTTCCATTTTACATATTTTTCAAATCACAAGAACCACAAACCAGATAAAAGATGTGTTCTGTGACAAGAACCATGTAATTTCATTGCAGATACAAGGATATACAAGTAATACCCTTCATTCCCATCTCATATGTATATTTTGCATTACACCTTAAAATACCTATCTAAATATAGTGTAACGTCACTAGTCCTATCAGCCCAGGAGTGGCCCAAAGCTGTTATCAACACCATTACACTGAAGTGGTACACCACTTGACGATATCAACGCTGAATAAAATCTGTATTACACATGGCAATTACATCTCGTTATCTGCCCAGCCCCTCGGTATGCGGGATTGAAACATGAAATCGTAGTGCACTTTAGCGAAACAGTTTATCTTATGACGTCCGCCGTTAATAGCGTGAGTCAGTATTTTTCTTAGCGTCTATATGTAAAGTGTTAAGTGATTTGAATGAGTTGTGTAGAAATATTTTTTTTCTTACAGAATTGTTAAAAAAAGCCTTACATTTTTGCAACACCAATTCAAATAAAACCTTTTTTTATGTCTTCGACGCATGATTGAAATTGTCCAAGACACCAGGCTGACATGACACAGGGTTTACGTTTTGTATACAAAAAAAATTAAGTGTTTATTCTTGTCAGTTCTTCTCCATAAGACTCACTTTTTGGGACCGTTTATCTAGTTTTATCTAGACCGGTACTCGTGGCGATCCTTGGCGGAGACCTTTGTCCAGCAGTGGAAGTCTAACGGTTGGATATGATGATGATATCTAGATTACCAACTCAAAATTACCAATAATATGTCGTCGGATTGAAATCTGCTGGTGTTCATTGCAAGGATTCTTGAATGGATCTGTACCAGATTTGTGATTAATTATAGGAGCGATAAAGTGTTTACTTGTATTCCAAGTTCATCTAAAAAATCTATCAACATTTAATTCTACCTAATCACCAAAAAAAACCCAACATCTTTTATTTCATTTACTTCAAAAGCTTTTTATCCTTACATCTTCCCATCCTCAACAAGCTAAAAAACAATGAACCAGGAACAAGGCGAACAAGGCGTATTTCTGTCACAGTGGCTGCGCTCGCGCCGCCGTCATTTGCGTATAAGCAGGCTCACTTGACGCACAATACCCTTTGGTCGTGCCGCGCGGCATAATTCCAGTCAGGTGGACGGCTAATATCCCCGTATGTTACACAAACAATCGTAAATGTATGTAAACAGATGTACAGTTGTACTTAACTTATGATTTCCTAGTATCTGTGGACAGATCCTCTGTAACTAGTAAAGAATCGCGGCCATTTTATGAATTGATTTCAGTCCCCGATATGTATGTATTGTGTTGTTTTATACACAATTAATGTCTTTTATAAGTTACAAGGGCTGTTTATGTGGACCCAGAAAGCGGCTTTTTGCTGAGAACTATATTTTGAAAGGATATTTTATATGGTTTCATCGGCTTGGTTTTCCGTTTTGTCTGTTCCTTTAGCTTATATAGCCTGTGTTACTTACTATATATAAGTTTAGTAAGGTATATTTTGGATGAAGAATCAGTGGATTCGATCAGCAGGTTGATGGTCAAGGGATCCTTTTTTCATGATGACTTCCAGGTTAAAGTAAATCTATGCTTCTACTGGGTTTGTGGGTCTAGTGAAGCTTCTGGATATTTCCCACATCGAGCAGTGTCAATGGATTTTTCTATGACATTTTCAGTTGATTTGCAGTTTGGATTTGTGCCCGGTTAATAGTGATATGCTTCGAACCCTTGATTGATAATGGTGACAGTGTGATAGTAGGTACATACATAGTTTAGTAGTAGTTTAGTTAGTTAGTACGTCAGTACGCTTCTATCTATTTTATAAAATCAACAATTTTGATATAATACTTACAAAACACAATTATCTACAACTCACAAAAATCCTTGTATCTACGGCTCAGTAGCATAATTAAAACATTGTAAAGGAATTGCCTTTCTATATTGTAATTTGTATTTATTTAAAAGAGTATCTGTGGGGTTTCTTGCCAGATCTTCTCCATAGACCTACATACTTTTTGGAACCGTGCAACTAGTTTGACAATTCAAAAGCACCTGTAATACTAGTCTACTTGAAATAAATGATTTCAATTTGAATTTAATAACTAATACATAATAAGTAGTTAACTTTACAATTTATTAGCGACGTTTGACAATTGTCAAGTTGATGGTTATATTCAAAGTTTAACTTAACCTTAGTTTAACTGGCTACAGATTTTTCCTTTTCACGTAACGGAATATTACACTAAGATAAATAGTCATTCAAAGAATATTAATTCTTTATTTCTGCGTATATTTGTTAGATAATAAAGTTCTGAATAAACTTGAGTCAAAAATGATTCACCTATGATTATGATCCAGGTCATCATTGTTTATAGCGGTGCTACCGGTTCGATTCTCCGGTGGTGAAGTCCCAACTATGACACATGAGACACATAATCTTTACTGGGACTATAACTGCGTACATTTAGTAAATAACAAACTGTAGTTTTCCTTAAGAGAATTTGTTTTTCAAGCAGAGAATAACTTCGTCATGCAATAAGTTGTGCAAAATTATTAAGGAAAAGTATTCATTCATAACATAAAAGTTATGATTTTACGTTATTCTTGTAGAGCAAACGTTTAAACGTTAAAATTCTTCACGTTTCGCATTCTATTTTTTTTAATATGTAGTATTTTTGATCAAAACATGGCATTGTATATATATTTTGCAAAAAGAGGTAGGTATGGGTCAACGGTGTGGTCTCTGCGTAAAACTAAAATTCTTCGCGTTCAATCTATGTTTTTTTTTGCAAATATACTATTTTTGGTCAAAACATGGCATTGTAAGTATATTTTGGAAAATGAGGTGTGGGACACTGTTCAACCTATATACCGCCATCCGTCTCTTGTAACCACTTAACCGACCGACGCCATAACATCTACCTGCATGCCAAATTTCAGCCCGATCCGTCCAGTGGTTTGGGCTGTGCGGTAATAGATCACTATGTCAGTCAGTCAGTCACGATAGATAATCATATTTGGACCTACATACCCGTTGTAAGCTACGTTGTTGATATTTAAGCGAAAAACGGTTCGAACTGGAGACCTTTGAATTTCATAGTCCAGTAAGCCATATCACAGTAATAAATTTTTTAAAGACATTATATTCGTCACATAAAGACATTCATCATCATCAACCCATTAGGTATGTACCACTGCTGGGCACGGGTCTTCTTTCATTTTGAGAGGGATTAGGCTGTAGTCCGCCACGCTAGCCTACTGTGGGTTGGCAGACTTCACATGCCATCGAAAAATTCTGTCAAGCATGCCAGTAGTCAAAGTCAGTAGTGCGTGGCCGGGTTTGAACTTTTGACATGCTAATCCACTGGTCACACCACTAGGCTGTCACAGCTCACTCAAATTATTTATTAAAGACATTAATTACGTACAATTGTTGTTATCATATTAACAGCAATAGCTTGTGTATTGGTAACACATCAGATACGGGTTGATAACGCGCAGCATGTTACGCCTCCATATCGTGTGTTCTAAAAATTATTGCAATTATATCGATAGCTTATCGATGTTTTTTAATTGTCTTGGGTATGTCTTCACTACGGTTCATGGACGTTGCGAGTGACATATGTCATCATTTAAGCTTAATTTTATGTTTAAATAGGTTCTGCCCGTGACTTCGCCTGCGCAAATTTTTTAATTTTATTTTCAACCCCTTTTTCCCCCTTTTAACGGATGAGTTCCGGGATGAAAACTATCCTATGTCCTTCCTCAGAACTCAAACTATATCTACACTAAATTTGATCTAAATCGGTTTAGCGGTTATAGCGTGAGATAACAGACAGACACACACTCTCGCATTTATTAAGTATGGATTTTGTTGGATACAAATACCAAGTACTTGTAAATAATTATAATAATTATTTGCAAAAATAAGGTCTTCAACTCTGCGGTGATTTGAACAGTCGACCAATTTTCTTGAAAAGGGGATTGGTCTCTTCATGGGCTATTCCAAAACTCGGGAAAACTTATGACCCCAACACGACCCACAAATTTTGGTATTCTGTCCCAATGCTGGTCACTAGTCTCTCATTTGAGTGGGTATACCACGTTAGCCTAGTGTAGGTTGGCAGGATTCCTCATGGTGTTTTCATTGACTTCGAAAAACCACTTAGAACTCAACCTTAGGATGTCACAGGTGACTGTTCATGCAACTATAAATCACGATAATATTTGTTAGGCACTTCTTGGAACCGTGCAACAAGAATCATAACGTTTTAAAAGTGCTTGAAAAAGTTTATTTGATAAAAAAACCTTTTTGATTTGATTTTGAGGCATTTCTATTAAACTAGACACAGGTAAACTAGACCTGTGTTAAATAGAAATGCCTCAAAATCAAATCACTAGATAGACTGGAAATTCCAGTCTTCTGAGCACGTTACCCGTCTACTTTTACAACGTGCATACTATGATGCCTAGGAGTACATAATTAGTTACTTTTTACATCCCTCACGTGCTGAAAATAGAGACTCGAGACTCTAGGTTTGCCCTGGAAAATAATTCTGGTATGTTACACACATTAATTAAATACCTTTATGTGCATTGATGATGTTCCTTAACAGTGATATAATTAACTACATAGATATTTGAAGTCCTCAAGGTAATTTTCTATCACTGTTACTTAAGTTAGGTACTAGATCATTTAAAGTATATCTTTCTTTATAATATAATCATTTAAAACTACACTTAAAAAGATTTATAGCGTTTGAGAATAAATTATTAAGTGTCAATAAACGTAATTTCAATATAAAAACTTAACTATTCCGTTTCATATGTAAATTCATTCTTAAAAGCTTAATTTATATCCAATAATATATTAATTTATTATATCTTTATTAAATAGTTATAATTACTATTAATTTTGTTTTAAATTTATTATTGTGCTAGAAATATCAATGACTCTGTTGAACTTTTTTTTTAATATAATAAACGTAAGTGCATGTCATTTTGGTATTTCCTAACAATAACATTGTAACTCATCTAGCGTTGATAATTTTTAATTTTTTTGTTACTTTCATATGTAAAGAAATATTTTATGCAAATAAGTTAGGCAAAAGTGGTATACAGGGATCGTACCGCGTGGTATTCTGTAGTTTCTGCCAACTCCTGTGGGAAAAAGGCGTGATGAAGGCGTATGTATATGTACGTAAAAGTATCTGATTTGAATGTGCTTTCAGTGCAGTGGGACACATTTAGAAAGTACAGATTAGTGAACTAAAGCCCTCACCAGCCACCCACCTTAAGAATATAAACGAGACCCAAAAAAAAAAAAAAAGGTCTATGTTACGTAAAAATGCCTAAAATATACTAATGTCTTACCTACACTTACCTATGCGAAAATTAGACATTGAATATACAACTACTGTCGGATTTTATCGCGTTTTAATCCGTTTCGGAATATTTGCAGCATCCATGTTAAAGGGCCGACTCCTAAACTAAATAAAGCAAAACGAACTTTACAATGGGACAAAACTGCTCTTTTGGAAAAGAAATATATGAACAAATTCTGTCCCGCGAATATTCGGGGTCTTCTCGACCATATGTTAGCGGTTGGGGTGTCAACCCTCCGTGATTTTTCTTCTCACCCTAGGTTCCCATGGCGCGCGCGTGGCCCGTTTTGACTTCTGAGGGTTGATGGCGTTAAAATAAACGGATGGCCGTGGAGGGCTATATTTCAATTAGGGTTGGTATTGCTGTAGATTGAGTTTTTTATTATATTTCGGACTAAAGAGGTCTGGAGCAAATGTATAATATAAGGTATAATATCTAACAGGAATTATTAGGAAAAAATCATAGGCGTTTCATAATTATTATGTACGTACCTCAGGCATAATTGGAGGTTCTTAGGTGTGCCCAGTGGATAATTCTCGTAACAAATTGACATAATATTATAAAAAAAAGAAATTGAACTTTGAGAAGTGTATAGAAGGTAAAGCTTGGATTCTACTTGTTGATTCTTGGTGTAAATTAAAATATAGGGTCATAAATGAGATTCTATGCTTTTCCTATTTTTATACGATTTCTTACGTTTATACGAATATCAGACATAGAAATAAGACTACTTTATATGGATTTTATCCGTTTATATCATTGTCTGCCCATAAATACTGTAAAGCATTTGAAACGATGGGATTTACTTAAATAACATACTGCGATGCAATCGACAAAAATGATTTTGTTTACATATTTTGAATAGGTATACAAAAAATTTAAAATGTTGATAAAAAATGGAAATAATAATATTTTCTGTTTTAGTTTTATTGTAAATAATGTTTTATGGAGACACACTACGTCGTACGCCATAATTTCCGTGTAATTTATGAGGAAAATGTTGAGTCGTTTCAATTTCAAACTAATAAAGTTATTTTTCAAAATACATTATTCATTATCGCCATCAATTTATTGTTATAATTACCGCGTATTTTCCATAATACAATTTTAAAAAGATTTATTTAGTAGCCTAACCTACCTTAAGTACCTACCTATAGATTGTATAGAAATCTTTTTGGCTCTCTCTATTTTAGAATTTAGGTAGAACCTCCTTGAGTGACTTAAATTTAAAAACGAACCAATTAGCGCAGCGATATTAAAGGCTGCATTATATGGTACCTATGTGTCCTGAGTTCAAATCCCAATGGGGGCAAATGTTTGTGTGATGAGCATCAACATTAATTTGACCATCAACTATTGATATTTCTATGTATATTTTGTATGTAAATATTTACAAAAATATATGTACCTATGTAATTTATATCAACCAACTAGTATCCGTAACAGATGGCGCTGTGTCATAATTTCCGGATATGTTTATTAATAATATATGTACTATATAAAGCTCTTGAGCGCTGGTGTTAAAATATGTGACATTCATATTAGTACAATAGGTATGTATAGACTTGGCAACTCCTGCGCAACTGATTGATAAGTTAGTCATAAATCAATCAAGCTTATCGTAGTAGAGTATATTCTCCACATATCGAAGCAACTAAAATGTTAGTTTGTGTTGTCTGTGGATGTGACGTCTACCAAGCATTAGGTACAAGATTGGAATAATACCTACGTATTGGCCCTGTAACTTTTACAGACAGGAAGGGAAGGGTCACGAAACTAACGTTATCGAGGTCTACATAATCGATAAATAAATATTATCGATTAATCATCATCGTCGTCCTATGTATCGTTTGACGTCTACTGCTGGACATAGGTCTCCCCCAAGGATCGCCACGACGACCGGTAAAACACCGCCGGTATCCAGCGGATTCCACCAACCTTACCAGGTCGTCAGTCCACCTTGCCTACCCTATTATCGTAATCGAGTTAAAATGGCAACCGTTTAATCTATTAAACTAATATTCCCCGTATTAGTTTAACCTTTATTCCTTAATCTTTTTAAAATATTCTGTCTAAGTAACTTTTATACAGGTAACCTATTAAGTTATTCGAATAGGTAGTAAGATCACGGAGAATATCTAATTAATTTAAACTAGTTAGTCGCTGAACTTTTTTTAAGTACATAAACTGTGCAGTAAAACCGGATAAAATAATATCAATATAACGCGATAAAATCCTTCAGAAGCAGTTTTATTTCAATGTCTAATATTCGTTTTAATATAAGAAATTAATAGCTTTTTTTGCTGCATTGCATAATGTAACATCGTACAATGCTTAGCAAATATTTATAACTGCAAATATAAAGTGTAATTTCCATTTCTAAATTAATCTAATAAAATGAACATTGTAGTTGATAAGATATTTTATTTCGACTAAATTCCCTATCTCGATAAAAAAATTAAGCAACCACTGATAATGATTTATCGATGGAGGATTAAAATCGCTCGGCTAGTCGATAGCGATCTATCGATATCAAGTTGTCGATATGAACACACACTAATGAAACCTAGATAGGCTACTGGATATGCACACCTGCAGGGTATATTGGATTATGATTTTACCACACCCTCAGATTTGTATTCTTCTAACTAAACTAACTTCTAACTAACTAACTAAAGGGTTGATTAAGTAATCTATACTAGTATTATAAATGCGAATGTTTCTATAGATGTTTGTTACTCTTTAACGCAAAAACCGCTTAACATATTTGGATTTGGATAGAATTTAGCATAATCATTGACTCTTTGACTCTTACCAAAACTGTAATAAGCTAAAATTTTCAGAATAAGTTTATTTATACATTTATTATCTTTTATTTGAGTAAACAGTTTGTAAGGCTTTCGAAACAAATTTTATAAAAAACAATTTTACAAATTCCTTCGTTCAGAAATTACGGTTTAAAGATTACTTTTTTCAAAATCCAACATGTTTTCTATGTGTACTCTCTGTAAACATACAACATCCATGTAATTTGATCTATATCGCGTTCTGTAATCACATGAGCCCGGTTTATCGATAACTGCTTGATCGATCATTTTCAGATATACATTAAGATAACGATTTTAATCGATAAAGGGAGTTTTATAATTTTACCTTCGAACCACGGCTGAGGAATTCTGGTCTATAGTGATTTAGTGCTGTTTGTTGCTTAAGTTTTATTTTGTAGATGCTTTAAAAAGGGGATGAATTTCTAGTAGCTATTTGTAAGACAAAATTAAATAAATGTTTTGCTCCGATAGGAATCGAGCTTTTACGTATTTCAACTCGCTCAGAAAATAATTAAGTGCATATAGTAATATAAATTTCTTAGCTTTCAAAACTTTTTCTTAAACTGAAGATTCTGATTACTTAATTACCTACACTTACTTGAATATTAGACACTGAAATAAAACCAATTTCTTACGGATTTTATCGCGGTATATTGATATTTATTATTTAATCGCCAACATACGATCCTTTACGACTGGTTACAATAAAATAAAGATTAAAGACGGATTATAGTTACTTATAAATCGTTCAATTAGGTACTGTTTCTGCTGTTAGGCTGCTACTAAGTTGGTTATTGCAAATTGAATGAGATAAAAGTTCTGGATTGTAATCCTACTGACAGTTGTCTGTTTTGTATAACTGAGATAACATTTGCATTGTTTATCAACACGAAAAAAACTATGCAAAAGATTATAGGAAGATACGGTTCAGAATATATCATATTTCTAACCTCTCTGTGTACATAATGACGTCAGTAAAGACCACTACAAGATTCTGACCGCGCGTACAAAATATTGAATGACGAACAAAGTATTAAGTACTGATTGTCACTTCAAAGTTAAATATTGGTCATCGGTTTGTTTGTAATGGTCGCATGTTGCATGGAAGCAACATTGTTTCGTGTCCATACGCTATTTCTCGAAAACCCAAAATTCATATCTCTGAGACGATCTCTGTAATCCGATCTCGATCTAACAACAAACCCTTTTTTAAATACAACGCCATCTCGTGACGCCTGTCAAAAACAAAACAAGAGTGACCACGCATCTTCATCCCACGTCCTTGTGGGACACATGTTAGCTACATAAATCGCGTTCGACTGATATAATCAAACTGTTTATCAATGTGAGGGCCGATAAATTAACATTATCTATTTCTGCGATCAAACCTGAAGAGGTAAAGTTAGGTTTAATTGAGCACGCATGACTTGTTTGCCAATTTAAAAATGTATTTAGGTGATTTCTTTCTTATTTTTAATTCACGGATATACCTTAACACTTGTACCATTCAAGGGTTTTTTAGTGGTGTACTGAGATACATCTTTATGTAATACAGGACGAGTTTATTACTATAAATAGGGGACAAATATAAAAACCGAGCTGCTACTGACATTTTCATATATATACCCAATAGCACTGCTCGACTGGGGAATTGAACCTTAGTCTCAAACTTAACTGGCGAGCTAGTTACCCCAGACCTACCATTATATGTACGAAAGAAGCGAGTAGATGAAATTATAAACGTGTTTAGAAGTTTTTCTACTACTTTTCATTAATGTAAGATAAATCAATTGTTATTATTATTAAAATATATTTTTGATTAGTAATATAATTATTATTTAGCTATTTGTCTTTCTACTTAAGGATATTTTTATTACAATAAATTGTTTTATTACGAATAGATTCTTAATTTACATATGATCAATCTGCAATATTACATAAATCAAATAAAAAAAACACTCCATTTTTTTGAGATAACGATACGCAAATTCATATCTTTATACATACATGTATATACAAATAATTACGTTCTGTAATTTTGTAGTTATTATCATTAAATTGTAAACTGTTGTCTGGACATCGGTAGCGAACGATCAGATGATAAATATCGTTATCATCGCGCTGTTATCACGATGAGACCTACAGCGATCGTTAGCACACATTACATGTGTTGATAACTAATCACTGTGTTATATTTATGTTATTTACTTATGTAGCTATTTGGATTCAACGGGCTAGGCTGAAAATCACTGGGTTTTTAACCATATATTTTCGTTAGCGAAGTGACTATTTTACTATTCTGACAGTATGGGAATTCCGTTTGTAATCCGTGTAGTAACTCCCATTTGATCCTCCTATTTAAAAAAACCTAAAGCCCTATTCTTTTTGGATTCTGGGAGTGAAAAGGTTTTTACAGGGTCGGCAACGAGTAAGCAACGCCTCGGGTGTTGCAAATGTCCAAATCAGGCAGACCGGCTTGGGTGGTGGATTGAGGTCTCATCGTGAGACGAGAGATACAAGACCAAAGTCCACCAGTGGGCCAACTAATTTGTTGTTGATTGAACATTAAAAGTTAACACTTAATTCGACCTTTCAACTTTAGCGCTATTCCACAAGGGGCCGAGTAGAAGTCCCGCGTCTCACGACACGGGGTCCCGTTAATTTAAAAGTCAAAGTGACGCAGATGATCAGGATCAGATTTCAGCGTGGGCTAATATTCGTGCTGTATCTGTGAGTAATGGCGGCTGGGATGCTGTGCAGATAAGGGCATTCTCACGTCGCGTACTGCGCGCAGATTTGCTATCGACGCTTATACTGTGGTGTATCTCAGCCGGGTAATAATTAGACATATCTACTAATAGAATATTATATTGTTATATAGCTTTTTTTAATAATAGTGATTTCTGAATCTGTGATAGCGTAGTGGCGAGTGACTTTTCAAAGTTACGTGCATATTTATCACATGCTCAAACGCCAAAGGAAAATATCGCGAGGAAATAGTGCGTAAGAGATTTTTTCGATGTCGTGTGAAGTCTACTAACCCGCCCTCGGCTAGTGTGGTTGATGTCTGCTTTTTCTGTCTCCGTGACTAACCTTGACCACTCTTGAAAGCCCAAAGTGAGGGACACTAAAAAAAAAACTCTCTCTCAAAAATTTATGAAAACAAGACCAATTTCTAATCAGATTTCATCAGAAACAGAAACTGATATGTCAATTAAAAAAATATATAAATATTAGTAATCGTTTATCGCTATTGCAATTTCCAGTTACAATAGATTGTATTATCTCTTTTTTAAACGAGAAATTATCTCGTTGTTTAATAAAATGAGGTTTGGTGATAACCAAGTACATAAGTACATACATAACCAAATATCGAACGCATCAGTTTGTTGAATGTGGGAGAAATTGCTGAAAAACGCTTAAAAATAACGCCTAACGAATAAATAAATGCTAAGAAATACCGTTATTTTGAATAAAGCTGATCACTTGAACCGTGAAGTCCAAGGTTCTGAGTTCGGTCCCAAAGCTATTGAGTTTCGAAGTTACGAGCGTTTCTATCACATGCTCAAATGGTGAAAGAAACTCACCATCGCGTGTAGTCTGCCAATCCGCATCAGCCTACTCTCAAAAGAGAGGAGACCCATGCCCAGCCGTGGGACAGTAATTGGTTTTATGATGTTAAGCACAATATTTAAACACAAACATTGCAAAATCAAAGTATTAACGATTACACCAATCTAGTCATTACTTATCATTAGACACTCGATGCTTTCAATAAAACCAACAACACACACACATTGGAAGAACTTTGACGTCATCTTAGATACGTCCAACCATGTTCTAGCTGTGAAGAAATGAATGTAAGCTTTATCGCTACATCATCATTATCATAACAACCAATAAGATGTCCACTACTGGGCACAGGCTTCTCCCAAAGATTGCCACCGCGCCCGCGGTCAGTCCTGCGCCACCCGCATCCAGCGGATACCAGCGACCTTTACCAGGTCGTCGGTCCACCTACATGCTCCACAGGAGATGCCGAAACACATGAAAACAGAGAAAACGTGAAAAGGTCGTATATAATTAAATTTCCATCGATAATCGGTTTGATACCGTCCATGCGTCCATCACGCGTCACCTGTCTCTTTCACTCCAACTAAAATTATGTTTTATCTCCGTCTAGCTTATCGGCTAGCTTTAGAAATATAAAAAATAAAATAATGAGCGGTATCGTTATCAGGCTGGTGCTATCGCACAGCATCCGCCAGCGTATCGCAGATGATAATGAAGCATCTGTCGTGTCAATGGTCGCCGATTTCTGTTCTATTTCTGATTACCGACTTGTGTTTTGCACATGTGTGTGTAATCTTTGATTTTATGAGTTAATAATATCAATATCATTACAACCTTCTATGAAGTCGGATAGATTAGAAGAGTTTTATTATGTTTTTGTTTAAGTATGAGGCCAGAAACATAATATTCTATGAAATTCTCAGTAGTGCGTTTGATAGCAAAAAGCTCGCCCATTATATGGGACCGAAACAAACCGGCGAAATATGTGTGTACATGAGCACACCTTTGCCTAGCCCTTAGGGGACGAGAAGCGTGATGGTATGGTATTTAATATATGGTATATAATACATTGGTGTTGTTGTCCCAAGAGTAAATGAATTTTCTTGTCTCTAAAACTCATAACAGCCATTAAAGTTTGGACCTATGCCCGGTTGCATTAGGCGGATAACATTAGGCTTATCAAACACAAATTATCCGCTCCTTATACGTACTTATTTTTAAATTGAGCCTCAATATTCATAAAGAATATTGAGCCTCAGTTCATACGGTATTTTTAAATAATCGTTGTAGGTACACTAGCCTACTCCTACTAGACCACTTCGTAACATTGTTGCTGCATGCTGCTCAACGTTTCAACCAAAGTGCGTACAATTATACTTAGCATGCTTGGAGGAATATTTTAACATGTTATTTTAAGTGTTTTTTGTTCTACAACCACAACATTTATTTAGGTACATCATAAAATGCGTCTAGAGTCAAAAATTTCTACGTTTTCACTCGGTTAGTTAAATAAATCATTAAATTCATTATGCAAATAAACTATTTTCGTCAGATTTAATCGCGGTTTACAGGTATTATTTTATCCCAACGTATCGGATCCTTTACAGTATCCATGGTCACAGGTAAATACATAATCTGCCTATCTGGATATGGTATGTGACAATAGAATGATCAACATATGTATGTCAGAATGTATTGTTTTTTCCTTGTTAGTTTGATATCCAAATCTGTAAAAATAATTACAATTGAAAAAACGTACAGTCCATTCGTGTTTCAGCCTTTCTCCCAAAACGACCAGTTATTCACTGAAATATAATATATCATTTTTAAGGCATTTTCTGCCTCGCACCACCGCTCTGTGGAACCAGCTGTCGCCGGCGGTCTTTCCGAACCGTTACCACGTGGGAACCTTCAAGAGGAGAGTATATTCTTTCTTGAAAGCCCGGCAACGCATTTGCACGTCCTCTGGTGTTGCAGATGTCCATGGGCGGTGGTAATCACTTACCATCAGGTGAGCCTCCTGCCCGTTTGCCCCCTTATTTCCATAAAAAATCCCCAACGAGCTCTGGTAACCTAACTCACTCGCAGAAACACAACCATTGTTGTTTTTTCCTCACGGTATTTCCCTTCACCATTTGAGCATGTGATAAATACGCACGTAAATTGTAAAAGTCAACAGTACGTGAGGCCACCACTAGGGTATCACAGTTTTTCTCATCATCATTCAACATCAAATCGACTTGATCGCCGAAAATATCCTACTAATATTATAAACGTAAAAATGTGTAAGATGAGTGGATGGATGGATGTTTGTTACACTTTCAGGCAAAAACCGCTCAACAGATTTCAATGAAATTTAGCATACATATAGTTTATTACCTGGATCTATATACCATGCGGGCAACGCCGCGGGAGGCAGCTAGTATTACATATACACAAAAAAAGAAGTTTCTGAATACAATCGACCCTTAACAGTTCGTTGTTTAATCACGCTTTGATAACAGTTGAACCGAGATAAACTTTACCTAAGATAATCAGATATGGACACGTAACCGTGTGTTTACTGGCTGTGTGTACATGAATGTAGTCACGCGCTTCGGCGGTATAGACAGAGAGGTTATAGAACATCCATCGTCGTCCATCCATGTAACGATTTTTGCACAGCGGTTTTGGCTGGCCTCTGTGGTAAGAGTCCGGTAGGAGCAAATGTTTGGGTTCGTCTGCCTGCGGCCACGGATGCTAGTTTCGAAGTGTATTAATGTACACCCACATTCCACCGGTATGTTCGAAGTCCCATGTAATAGGGGGCGAGCCTATATTGCCTTGACGACAATAGGCCCGCCCGAATTCAAACTTCGAACTGCTACTGAAAATTTCATTGACAGATCCCAATAACACTTTGCTCGATCTGGGAATCGAACTCAAGACATCTTTCTCAGCAGTCGCACTTACCAGACCAACGAGACAGTTTAATCCCAATATTATAAACGCGACAGTTTTTACTAATACCCAAATTCGAATCGTGACGGTCAAAATTTTCACAAATAATGTATTTTTCAGTTGCCGCTGTAATATATGTATGAATTTTTGTTACTTTTCACACAAAATCCGCTTAACGGGTTTGTATGGATTTTGGCATACAGATGGTTTATGACTTGGATTAAAACATAGGCTAGTTTTTATCTACATATCTTTGCGGGCAAAGCCGTTGGCAGAAGTTAGCTATTATAATATACCTACCTATAGTGGTTATTCTTTTTAAATATAGTGTGTTACATAAAATAGTAAGCAGATAAAACATTTGTTGCCATTTCAAGCCTCACTTCCATTACTTAAAACTAAGTTGCGTGTGTGTATGTACGTGTCTTATCTCGGAAACAGTATCGGCCGAGACAAAGCAACTTGTGATGTGGCTGTGCATTTACATTAAGAACGCTTATCGTTATGTTATCGTTAAAAATTTGTTACATAGTAATTAGAATCCGGGTGACGATAGAGTATGTTCCTAACTATGTCCCAGAATATCTATATACTCCTATATATACCTATTTACTCATTGACCTGTGGTAGCCTACCGGTGTGACCAGTGAACTGAGACGTTAAAGGTCTCGAGTTCGAACCCAAGGCACGCACCACTGACTTTTCGGAAGTTATGTGCGTATTTATCACAAGCTCAAACGGTGAAGGATAACATCGTGCGGAAACCTGAATGCTTGAGAGATTTGTCTTGATGGCATGTGAAGTCTGCCAACCCGCAGTAGGCTAGCGTGGTGGACTATAGCCTAATCCATCTCAAATGAGAGGAGACCCGTGCTCAGCAGTGGGACGTTAATGGGTTGATTATGATGATAATTATACTCATTTACTGGCCCACTGTTGGGCATAGCTGTGCCCACATTTCAGAGGGATTAGGCTATTAGTCTACTAAGCTTGTATAATGTGGTTTGGTAGACTTCACACGCCATTGAGAAAATCAATCAGGAATGTGAATGTAACCTACATTCACATTCCTGATTTATTTTCACGATGTTTTCTTTCACCGTTTGAGCATGTGATAAACACGCACATAACTTTGGAAAGTCATTGATTGGGGTCGAACTTGAAACTACGGAGTACATTGGTCAAACCACTTAATCAGCTGTATAATAACTGCGTCCTGCTCAATAAAAAAAAATATAATTTTCCCCTAAAAATCCTATTAATATTTATACACGCGAATGCTTCAGAGGAAGTATGTCGGGATATTTGTTACTCTTTTACGTAAAAACCGCTTAACGGATTTGAATATAATTTCGCATACAGATAGTTTGTTACCTAGATTAACACAAAGACTACTTGTTATCAATATACCACCCGGGAAAAGCCAAGTTTAAGCTAGTGTTACATAAAACTGATAGCAATTTAATTCAAATAATTAAATACAAATTTAGAATGCGTCATGTAACGATGATTTTGTGTAGGTCCCCATCTGTCAGATAACGCGCTGATAATGGCAGATAGCTCTCTTAATGGACCTCGTTGTTTCTCGTTGATAACGATACGTTGGTAATGAATCTCTGTGTTTGTTATTTCTTGAGCCAGATAAATGTGCTGTCGTTGTAAATATATCCGATATTAACCACTTTTGTAAGCAACCATTGTTATAATACACTTTGGAAGTTTTAAAGTTACATAATATAACAGATCGAGCTCTGTGGCGTTCACTAGAGGCCTACGTCCAGCAGTGGACGAATATAGGCTGATGATCATGATAACATAATACTATCATGCCAATATCGCCAGAGGTGTATGCATAAATGTTCAAATATACATCCACCTTTCCTCTACAATGTTTTGGTGGTCTTGGAATTCGAAACTAAGATCTTACAGAGATCAATCTATTTATATCTACTAAAATTTAACGGGATTGTTGGTGCAGTGGTCGAGCCATTGGCTTCTGCTCTTCTGGCATGTTGCGGGTTAGATCTCCGCGCTGAACAAATACAAATATGTATCACCCATAGGTTGTTCCAAGTCTGGGTGTTGTAATCGCATCCAAAATACAGGAAAAAGTTCTAGTGTGGGGCAACGTTTCAATAAAAACTATTTTTGGTACAGTCGAACAAGCTAATTGGTATACATGCAACTGTACACCGATCAATTAGTTTGTACGACTGTACTTACACAAATAAAAATTCTTAAAAGCATAACTGGCCTAGGCTAGAAACTCACAACTTACCACCTGTAAGTTTCAAACGACGTTGCTAAAGAAACAAGGAATTAAGAGCAGAAAAAATATTGAAAAAAAAGAACAGTTTTAAAATAGTTTTTGTACAAACACTGAGATAAACAATGGTGCAATCGGACGCTACTGATAAGGCATGTTATCATACACTCGATGTTGTTATAATATATTAATTTGTGTTTGATGTGTGACTATAATTATTATTATTATATCTGTATTGTGTTATGATCAGTAGGTACGTGTGGTTTAAATACTGGATACTAGAATTAAAACTTAATTTATTATCTAATTTTTAAAATAATTTTATTTGGATTTGAGATCTCTATTCAAATACAGTTTTGACAGAAATTTGAATATTTTTTTAATTCTCCTAAATGAGAGGAGATCCGTGCCCAGCAGTGGGAAAATTATGGGTTTATGATGATATACACGCTTGTATGAACTCACTAGCAGGACTCATACTTACATCCATGTTCACCAAGCATGCTGACATTGATTTACTTTTACATCATCGTGATTTTAAACTTACGCGAATGTTAGACATAGAAATAAAACAAGTTTTTACGGATTTTATCGCAGTATATTGATAATATTAAATCGCGGTTTTTCGGATCCTATATAGCATCCATTGTTACGGGTAGACAGAGGTGTCGGTTGAATGTTATGTTATTGAAATTTAATCGGCTCCATCAAGAATCTTAAAATAAATCAACATGGACTTGTAAAATGTTCAAAAAAACTTTAATTTAAGTATAATATGCACGTTACCATCTACCGTACTAGATAGGACCATAATAAATTCATCATACCAATGATTTTCATAAAATACTTTGAGTAATTTACTCAAAATAAATCAATAGCATAAGTGGTGCGTTTGATTAACTTACATATTAATATAGTATATTCATAATACGCTGCCGTATATAGTCAGACATTAGTGCGCATATGCATTCTTACACACGTCACGGGAAATAACGAAGGAAGTTTTTTGTGGATGGTTTTTATTTTTTTTTTCCTTGTCAGTGTTTTCTACGTGGATTCATTAATACACATAAATATTAACTACTAATATACGCAGACTCAGGAATTCAGAACAATTTCCTGAACTGAAAACAGCACGCGTTTCTGTTCGCAGAAACCGCCATTTTAAAAGGGTCACGGTAAAAATTACGAATTCTCCAAGGAATAAATGTCAAAACAGTGTCAAAAATTACATTTATAATTTGGATTTAAATATAGAAACTCTCGCTTATTAATTGCAAAACCCACAACATAATACATTTTCATTTCTATCTTGCATGATGCGCAAAACGGAACCTATTTTCAGATTTTGTCATGTCTTCTAGCAGTTCATTTATTAAAATTTATGACGCAGAGTGCCTAAAAATTATTGCAATAAACGTCATTTTAGGAAACAATATTTCGTATAATGTGAAAATAAAACATACCAACTTTATCTTTTAGTTATTAAATCCATGTAAGGACAATTTTCAATAATAAGGAACATTGGTATACTTATTAGGTACATGTACGTTTTTGATAGATTTTGATGTTGTGGCTTTGGTTTCCTTGAGGTTCCGATAGCTTGACGCTGATATATCGCTGAAACTATGTCTTATTTTATAGTATATTGTATACTAAAATAGATTTCCTTATAATATATTTAATAAAATAAACTAAATTAGTTTAGGTACGTAAAGGTATATTTGTATGGCTGATACAAATATACCTTTATGTACCTACTTAAGCTAATTTATTTGAAAAATAAGCTGTGATGACCATTGACCACATAAACATAAAAAAGCATATATTTTTTTTAATTTACACTTGTCAAAGTACAAAATAACGTTCAAATTTAGAGTGACCGCTGACCACGTGACATCACTTTTTTATCTGTAAAGTTCTTAATTCAAACGTTTCAAACTTCCAACGTTCTACAAGATATTACTTGTTTTAAATTGAATTTTGAAATAAGAACAAACCGTCCCACAACGCTCAAGAACACACAACACCAACTTTCTGATGTTATCTGCCGCCCTATTACCAAACCGTGATTAAACAATAGCCGTATAATCGAAAAAATAATTTGCCCAATTTGTCCAACCGGCTGACTGATGCCCCCGCAATTAATACCAACAGATAGAGATGCCCCGATTGTTAACTTTAACCAAAACGTAATTAGAACTATTTGTTTTTGCCGGGTTATCGCGCGCCATCGCCGCGGAACAATAGGAAAGTTCGAATTTTGAAATAATTCGATTACGGAACGCGGTGATAGTGATTTGTGGGGTTAATTATTTTCGTTTTTTTTTTCGACGCTAAGGTAATTTGGGTTTGACTTTTTAACTTCTTTTTTTCGAGATAAAACTGTTTTGAGTTAACCTCAGCATGGTTTTGTCCGTTGTTTATTTATATGCGTAATTGAAAACTTTATTAAGTACTTACTTACTTAGATAGTGGTCAAACTGGAGTGGGTATTGTAATCATGGTTGGGTTTTCCCAAATTACAGTTGCTTTGGTTTTAACGTACCTAATCATTTTAATACTTACCTATACCTTTACAGCAATTCCTTAATAATGTCTTTGTCAGAACTATAGGTACCTATAGGTAACTATCCTTTTATTTATGTGTTATTAGTAACTGTAGTTAAGTTATCCATTTCTGAATGATTTATTTGTAGGTAGCTTTTGCCTCCGAATTCCTCTTGGTAGAAACTTGTATCCCCTTTTAGCACTTTAGCTGGATGGGACTCTGGACTATTTCTATACCAAATTATAACAAAATAATTTAGCGGTTGAAGCGTGAAGAGGTAACAGACAGACAAACGTACTTTCGCATTTAAAATATTAAGAATGGATTCTCACAAAAGTAGGTTTATCATTCATTTAATTTTTTTTCCGTAAGAACTACATACTTCAGAAAACAGATAACCTAACGGTAACAATACCCAAAAAACCCTAAAAAAAGTATCTATATGGTCACCGATGCATTGACATTGACAGCTATTACAACCGAGTAAGTAGCAACTGGTTGTTTCAACCGCAGCGTGTAATTGTTACGACGTGCGACCACCCGCGCGCTACCGAGAATCACACGTGTTGTATTCGGTTACAATGCATTAATATCAGATGCCTTATGATTAAGTAAAGTGCTGTTTAAGATAGTGTCATGGTGGCCAGAGGACCAGGAGACCAGAGCTTCAAGTGAGTAACTATAAACGTTGACCCCCGCGTCAAATTTTTCGAATAGGGCCCCACATTCAAGGGCCCTTGGTGGGGCCCTCCTTCAATCTCCATGTATGGTCGTAAGTGTGACTGCTGAGAAAAAGATATTGGATTGACCTAGGTCTAGCAAAGTATTATTCGGTTTTACTGTGAAATTCTCAGTAGGTCGGAGTTTTCGAAACAAGTGTTTGTGTACATTAGTATGGCTTTGCCCAACACTTGCAACAACTTTAACAACGATGATGGTACGCTATGTTATAGATAATGATTGTTAAATCAATTAATGCAAGATTTATCACACTTGCAACATAATAGATATTAAATGTTATTACAGTTATTAGTTCAGTAATTTGTGTTTATGTATGAGGGCTAGGGCCCCCTCTGACCGGATTCCATAGCATTTTGTACCTACTTCTCAAAACCCTGTTATTTCGCTACTTCACACAAGTGTTTATTTGTACTAGGTATATGTATTTTTAGCGTTAACCCTAAACGGAAACTTTAATCAAAACGCATATAAATAACTGTCACTTACAAATGTTCTAGTAGATTATAATATACGATACGTCAAAGTTTTCATTCAACTTTAACTCCAACTGAATGTCACTTAAATTTAACTCAAACTCAAATGTTTTATTCCAATAAGAATAGGTATTTAGATACCTAATGGAATCACTACCACTAGTTACATGATTCCAAAAAGTACATCTTAATGGATTATATTATATCCCTCTTCTGAGCATGGGTATTTGTCCATCATCAACCCACTTTAACTGTCCCACTGCTGGGAACGAGTATCCTCTTATTTGGAAGAAAATCTTTTCAACATGCAGGTTTCCTCACGACGTTTTCCTCCACCATTTGAGCAGGTGATCTATAACTTCTGAAAAGTCAGCGGTGCGTGCCTTGGAATTTTACTCGAGACCTTTGACATCACAATCCTATGGTCACACCTCCACACTACCATTAGTCTTCTTTTGTTGAAGGATATTAAGCTAAAGAGGAGCTATATGAAAAGGGGACCGCGTCATATCAAGAGGTCAAGCAGAAAGCAGAAGATAAAGGACAAGGCACTTGCTACACCAACAAGAGCTGATGATGTTTAGCTCTTTGCCGAGAGGTACGACGGAGGTCTTGAGGATCGACGGCACATTTGCTATGAGCCTTAAACCTTATAATGAAGCAGCAACATTGAGAATATTTCCATTTATGTACGATGGAATGTTACTAACTGAAGCCTAAATTCCAAGTAAACAGCCACATTCTCACCGGCTTGTCCTACAAACGTCACTTTTACGACTGCCAGTCCATTTCTAACTAAAATTGATTGAATATAAATAAAGCGAATGTGCAATACACGTCATAGTGTTGCTACAACTTCTGCGTTTCTAAAAGCATAGCGGCCTAATCACTTGTCTCATCTCGCACTGAGCAATTGTTCCTTAAGGCTTGAAGCAATTGAAAGCCAACCCTATTTTGATTTAGAAAGGGTTGGTTATAGATTGAAGGCCAATTCTTTCTCGACCTACGGCCTCACGATCCATTTCATCTCTTCGAAGCATAAACTACATTATAGGCGTCAATTGTTAACAACCTTTCGATTCTCGTGAACCGATAGTATCGATTACGTCGCTTATTTTCTCGCACTAGCGACTTGATTGTTTTATTCGATTCTCACCCTGAGGCTTAGATCATGCGTTATTAAAATGTGATAATGTGAGTACGCTTATTTTTAAAGTATTATACGTTTTACGATTTGCCTTAGAGTGGGAATCCACTACATAATAATATTATAAATGTGAAAGTCTGTTTGTGTATCCGGTCACCTTTGCACGCTGAACTGTATGTTGGTTTCAAGATAATTTGAGTTTCAGGGAAGGATTTAGGATAGATTTGATCTTTAATACCATCGTGTAAGGGAACGGCACCCCTTGCCGCTCTCTTAGACGTTTGAAGACATTTCTACGCAGACAAATTCGCGCGCAAAAGCTAGTGTAATAAATGGGCTCTCCATTATTGAAAAACTTTCAGGATGTTTGGGATTGCCACTCTATAATGACATTATATTTTTACCACTGTTCCTACTAAGAAGACTATCTAGAATCAATTGAACCTCCTTATCCAACTAAAACATGAGCGATACATAATATTTTGAGGTTAGAATTTTGACACTTGTGTTCGATATCGATTCATCTCATATGACGGATGTTATTAACTACGAATAAATAACATTTAAAACCTTATAGCTTTATATTAAGGTTTAATATAGTGTGTAGGTTAGTGGGCGTACTTTTTATGGGCTTATTGTTTAAGGACAGTGTTCGTTTGTTTTGACAGTCAGTGTTCGGTTACGGGTGACTACGATTATGCGATTGTGTGGAGCGTTTTAGATCGACAGATAACGGGAGTGGACACACAGAGATATAGAATGGGAAGCTATCAATTTGTTGGGCATGTAGTAACTTATTTCAAGTAAGTCTTGGTTCAAAATCATAGGCCTCTTCAAATTATAGGTACAATATTTGATAAATAACCATAATATAATGAATTAAGATTAAGTTAAATCTGTAACGCTGCTATTGTTATTTCAATTATCAATATCCCAAATACGGCCTGGTTGAGGTTCTTTCGTAACGGGCAGTCACTCACAGAGTCTTGTCAGAATTGAGTCCTTATACACAACACAAAAGAGCTGATAGCTTAATGGCGTGACTAGGAGCCTGTGAAAGTCAAGGGTCTTGAAAACCCAAGCCATACACAACTGACTTTTCGGAAGTTATCCACGTATTTATCATATTCTCAAACGGTGAAGGAAATCTGCACTCCTGAGCAATTTTCTCGATGGCGTGTGGCTAATCGCTCTCAAATGAGAGGAGACCCGTGCGGGACAATAATTTGGTCGATGATGACGCAACACTAGACACTACTCGCGTCAACTTCAAGCCAGCCAGCTACCGCGCGTCCTTATTCCCATAAGCTCAAAAGCCTTGGTGCCTGTATATCATAAAGCGCTGTACACACATCGGCCAGCAGGTCCGCCTAGCCGTGTTTTTGTGGCCAGCCGTTAATGGTCCGATGTACTGATAAGATAACAACACAATGTTTTACTTTAATTATAGACGTGTTTGTGTTATACAACTATTAATGATTGCTATTACTTCGGCGTAGCTACTTGGTGATTAAGGAATAGTGATTTTTGGTTCGGAATTGAAAAAAGATTTGATGTTTGTCTATGAAAGGAGTTCACTTTAAAAACATATGATTGAAATTTTCACATTTATTATGTACTATTGACCTTAATATTATACATCACAAAAAAGGTTTTTATGGATTTTATATCCTTCAAATAGGTTATTATACCTACTCTATTTTATTCATTGTTCATTTGGTCAAGTCAGAATTCGACATCCTATAGTTGTCCTGGGCTATTTATGGATAAACATATTTTTCTTCTTATCGAGTCGATAATTTTCGAGTAATATGAAGCAAACTCTTTAGGCGTTAACTTATTAACCATTGCGAGACATGTTCTAATAAACAACAGCTTTTTCTCTATGCACAGTAAAAATAATATTTACCCATAAAAATGTGCTATGAGATGCGCGCGCGCAATCACAAGATGTATGAATATAGATAAAGCAAAAGTTGTATACAGGAATCGTAGCGCGTGGCATTCTGTTATTTCTGCCAGGGGAAAAAGGCGTGAGTGTATATATGTATGTATTAATATACTTACCTATGTTACAAAACAGAAATATCCAAATTGAACAGCAATTAATCCATAGAAATACAAAATCGTGTTTAACAGTATAACAGAACGATTGGGACTCGATACGTGCGCCTTAATCCTCGCCCACGCACTATTGTCTAAACCGCGCAACGTTGCGTATGCGCAGATAAAATCGTTTGTGTCGGGAACAAAAACAGTGTGCACAGACTTTATAAGGATCGTGAACGGATCCGAGTATCGTGCGATAGTTGTGGATTTATTTATCTTCAAGCTGTGTACGGTGTAGGCAGGATTGGAAGCTTTGCGGCTAAGTGAGGTTGGTTTTGCTTCCTTAGGAGAGAAAACGATATTGGGGATTGGAAATCGACAGCTGAACTTCCTTTTATATATATATAGGTACTTAAAGTATGTTTATTTTGTGTATAAGAGCCATTAAGTCTTAAGTACATAGTCGGAGCATAGTTGTGTACGATCGCGAGCTTGGGGGAGAACTGGTGGAGCAAACAGTTCCATTAAAATACCTCTCAGTCAGAGAACGCATTTTAAACATTTCAGTTTTTTTTAATCATTGGAAGAGAAAAATATTTCTTTAATTATTCGCACTACGTTATTCCTGGAGAAATCATAGCAAATCCTTCTTCGACATGATTAGGTATTACTTTCTTGACCTGAGTAGTTAGTACCTACCTACCTACTAGTAAAATCGCTTCTTCAATATCCTTTTTCATATCTTTCTTTTTTAGTCCTGTCATCAATTGACGTTACCTAATTATTGTCACTTTAACAGAATACTCAAAGTATAATTAAGTATTTATCAAATGTTATTCCTTTCTTATTATTTATCATTACGTATCTACTTTCGTTTATTTTACATGTCTGAAGTGGCACCTACTGGAGATAGACAATACGTTTTTACAATAGCCGAAAGGCAGATTTAATCTAAGTCATTATTGTACGTACATACTATAAGTATTTACACGTCATTATATATCAAAATGGCTGACAATTTGCCTGTACATGTCAATGTTGTACAAACACTTATTCAAACGTATTTCAAAATAAGTACCTAGTGTTGTCAAAAAACCGATTTTAATCTTCTGAAATTATCGAGTAATCGACGTTACGGTGCGCCCGCGCCGGATGCCAGACCAAAGCTTTATGACGAGACCAATTTTATTCGAAACCCGAAAAAAACAATATTTTACCTTGGTGTCAAGGTAGTAAGGTCTAAAGTATTTTAAATGGGATGCAGAATATAAGTTTGTATGTCTTTGTGTCATAATAACAGTAACCTGTCATGGTGTGACATTTTCATAGATTAAAATCGCGCTATTAAACGACTGTGCGATGGAATAGATGATAGAAAGATGGTTTATTTAAATAATGAACATGTTTTTTTTATCTAATGGTACTGGTTATGTGTAATGCTATGGTATGAACTGGATAAGTGCTGATTGTGTATGTGGAATTTTTGATAGCGAATACACTCACATAACAGTTAGAAAGTGAAAAAAGAATTATCAAGCATTTTATTTTATGTTGCCTGATAACATTTTCAGTTACAAAATATTCCAATTACGATTGAAACGAACCTATTCCATTCTATTGCAACACTGTCGCCATCTGTTGATCACAATTTCAAATACACAATTCTAACCTGACCAATAGAGGTCGCCCGACTAAAATTTAGTTTCAACAAAACGATTATTCGACTGACTTATGTGATTGTTGTAAGCTCTCTACTCTTTGTTCGAAGTTCGAATTTCGATCGATCAATTTACGAAGCGTTTGTATGATTTAAAGGCTGGCGAAGGGTCGTGCTGATCTAGGATAGAAAAGCACACAGCTTATAATTAATTTTTGTTTTTGTTACAACGCTTGTTTGAACTATAAAACTAATAAATGATACTCGTTTGATTTAAAAGCGTGTTTTATTCAGATAGTATTTGTTTTAGGATTTGTGTTTTATGTGGTGGGTTGTGCGTGAGTTGTAATAGAGGTGGGATATTGATTGTTTATGTGTGTTTAGAAGGGATTAAGTAGGTAGATATTCGTTTTTGTTTTAGGCTGTAAATAATTTATATTAAGGTGTATTATGGTTCGGTCACTTGCCTAAAATTATAACCTCTATTTATAGGATAGACGGTATGTATGGGTGGGTGGACGGGAATCAATGGGACGGTATAGATGATGGTAAAATGATGATGTCATACAAATACTTAGAATTCATATAACACTGCGATAGAGTTTTTAATTATGACACTTAGTATAAAAAAGACGAACGATTTCGTTAGGATGTATTTTTTATCTCTAGCTGTTGTACTTGTACGCAGCTTTGCATGCCCCCTCCACATTCCTGCAACTGAAATGTGTTTAAAAATCCTTTCTTGTGGATTTTTACGTAAATTAAGTTATGGCCCAAACTTCAACTTACTTAGATTTAATAGCTTTGGTTGTGCGTTCATATATCAGTCAGTCAGGACAAAAGATCAACGAATAAATATCCATTGTCTGAATTTAATATCTTAATCTAAACGTAGCAAAAAATCTTGAACAATAGTCCGATATTAAACTTAAACACACTCGGGCCAAGTGTCGGAATGTACAAAATAAGTAATAAGACAATTACCTGTTGGCAAATGTTACCGATACGGTGAACCACAATCAGCTCACCAGCCGACAATCGCACCATCGGTAATTTGGTAATAAAATGAAAATACGTTCGCCTCTTATCTATAATCAACTCTATATAAATATCCTTTACTATATAAACATTCGCTGCACCCTTTAAAACAACCCAAGAACCATACATCACCCCAAACGATTATGAACCTTTACGACCAAATTGAATCTTAACGGTCATTATCGAACGTTAAGTACTCGTTCGAAAGCAATAAGGATCAATGTTGTTTGATCGACAAACTGGTGTTCTCCTTTCGCGGATTCGTTTCGATTTTGCGTGGCTGCAAATTTAATTTTCTTTAATAAGCTGTTTATACTGTGGGTATTGGAAAACCAGCTTTAGAGGTTAAGATTTAGAGTTCGGTATTGTTGGTTGTGGAGTCCAGTGTTGGAAGGCATGTATCTCGATACAGAGCATGTTTCATCGGTCGCGATGCAAGTGCAGATAGGGGCCCCGCCCATGCTTTTTTCGAGGTTTCTCCTAAGTAACAATGGGGTGATCTGCTAACTAAATAACGAGTGAGATACATCTTGAGGAGGCGATGTGCGAGAACAATGTTCGCTTTTATTTTCTTCTGATGGTCAGCTCTCTGATGGGATGCTTCGACGAAACGAAACACGTTTTGATTTTTATTGCGGCGTTGTATTAAATAATTGACTAGTGAGAAACTTTTGAGATTTGGATGGTGAAGTGAGACTGATTTTGGTACACATGTACAGTTACAAAACTGAACTAGTGTTTTGTTATGCTTTGCATTTTTCGTGGTGACCTATCACCTAATCCTTTTCAAATGAGAAAAGACCCGTGTATGACTCACGTGTTTGACAAGTTAATGAGAGAGCGAGAGAGAGAGAGACCTAAGACTAACTTGTTGTTTCAGAATTTTGCCAATAGCAACCTAAACATCATAAATATGAGCTGATCGGAAGGATGAAATAGCGATCCAAACCAGTTTGAACATGATGTCAAAACCGTATCTTATTAATAACCTGATGAGAAAATGTAATCACCGAGATTATATTAATTAACAACTGTATTACCAGTTATAGATAGTAGTGTTTGTCATTTTCTGACCCAGGTACCTCGCATATGTACCGCAAAGTTTGTGGCCAAAAGATTTCGACCAATTGGTCTTGCCTGTTATGACATACGGCGCCGAGATGTGTCCCCTGACACACACTCATCCAAACATTCAAAGACGCTCAGCGAGTTATGACCGGATTTTTTTAAAGACCGTAACGAAATTATCCAGAGAAGAATTGGACTGATAGATATAGCTTGCAGGTTCAATAAGCTGAAGTGCCTTTAAGCAGATCATGTATTTCAAGGTACAGATGGATGGCACAAGACAGACCGCACACCTACCAGATACGTACAATGTAATATAGGTATAATAATACGAATAAATGTTTTCAGTTCATTGACATTAGACTCGTAAGATTTAGAACATGATGAGTGTGAATATATTGAACTAACAATCTTATTAGATTTATTGGACAGTGACATCCAAAGTAAACCTTTAATTATATTTTTTTTACTAAAATTGTTTTAACTGATTCTAATTAAAGCATATGGAACAGATGATTTGTTTTATATCACCTATCCAGTAAAATGAACTAACTGAACTGAACCATGTTTCATTTGTATCATTCTAAATTAATTATGTCTAGCATGTACCAGTACATACATATTACTTTACGAGAAATTGTAAGTACACACAGTCCACACTCAAACCCAAGAGGTTTAAGTGGATTATGGAAAAAACAAATAGTTGTGAATGTGTTTCTGATAAATAAAAAATAAAATTGTATTTACCACTTTAAATAAATTTGTGTATTTTTTACCTAAGTAGGTACATATTATATACCTTGGTATTAAAAAAATAACGGTCAACTGTTGCTAGCTGTACCGATAAAAACCACAATGGATATATTATGTACATAGCTATAAATATAATGATACAAATCCCTTTCAGCAATCATGAGGAAACTAAAGGTTAATTTATCGATATGTACGTATGTTTATAATATTCCGTTAAATTTGCCCTATTATGCCCCGCTAAAGTTTTAATTAAGCGTATACAATATGTATATTTCCTGTTCTTATCGTGTACACACATGTTTGTGTCGCTTTTAACCCATGATACCATGATTTTGATTCACGTTTAGGAAGGAAAAACGGTTAATGTACCCGTGTAGACGTTTAGCAGTCGATTTAAGTGTTTCTTAGAGCTTTTGTTACTGCAATTCTTTGTTCTACTTCATGAGATGTGATTTGCTATATAATTAGCAGTTTAATTTTTGCATTCTTTCTTTATAGCTTATTCTGTCAAAGGTCTCAAGTTCAAGTCACTCACCACTGACTTTCCGCAGTTATGTGCGTATTTATCACATGCTCAAACGGTGAGGCATGCTTGAGAGAATTTCTCGATGGCATGTGAAGTCTGCCAACCCGCAGTAGGCTAGCGTGGTGGACTATAGCCTAATCCCACTCAAAATAGAAGGAGACCCGTGCCCAGCAGTGGGACAATAATGGGTTGATGATGTAGATGATAAAAATCTGAGGACAATGTCGCTGATCATGCTAGTTTGTCGTTTTAATACACACTAATACGTCTTTCGAATTTTAAAAGGTATTTTGTTATATAGAGTCTCTGTGGGTCTGCCCGTGACGTAATGCTGTAAAGTAATTTAAATAATGTCGGTATACCAGGATCATATCCGTAAAAAGCAGCGAAAAGGACTCTAACGAAAGGTAAAAATATGAAATGATATGGTGAAGGGAACCAGAAAAAGTGAAAAATTTAAGATTTTGTTAATGGCGTGTAATGTTCCCCAACTAATAGGCTAGAGCACTATAGCCTAAACCCTCTCAAATAGCTAATGGAGATTAATAATTATTTAAAAAGTTTATGTTCTTAAATGAATTGATGTCTCATTCTTTAGCAAAGGTCCCTAATCATGCTCCTTATTTATCTAAAAGATCCTTTGTTTTGGCAATTCTGGTCATCGAGATTTTGTTTTATCGTGCAAATATTTTTTTCATTTCGAATAATGTTATTTTTTTTTTCATTTGTGTCATCGAAGTCTGCATTATAATACCTCTTCTCAATCTTTCTTTTGTCATATTTCAGTATTCAACTAATTTTCATTTTTGACAATATTTCGGACCAATTAATAAAATTACCAGCACTCCTTTTCAATCAGGCAGCTTTTTAGTATACTCAATAAGAAGAATTCACACGATACTGCAAAACAAAAAAGCCAACCTTTTGCTCTACGTCAATCAATAATAAATTATCTTCAAAAGTGTTATTAACACGCGGATCAGTTTCCCGCGCAAAACACAGATGTCGCTGCAGTGGTTCCCGCCAAACCAGTCGGGCATCATGGCTGGTGGGAGGAGCATTGAGAGCCTCCGCCCCCGACCACTTCAACATGCTCCAACTTCAAGTATAAAACTTGATATTGTTTCATTACGTACTAAAGTCTTGAGCTTTAATATTTTTGTAACTATTCGATTCTCGATTAATTTGAAACTATCGATAACTTTGTAAGCGATATTCTATTTATAATCTGTGGGGTAATTATAAGAAAACGGAACATTATTTTTAAATGACAATTAAATGTCAAATGTCATTTTTGACATTAGTTAACAGAGGATTAAAAAAATATTGAAGTTAATATTGATTGTATACAGAATGATGTCGAGAAAATATATAAACGTTTGAGGCGCATAATAAAATATGAAAAAATATTATAAAAAGAGTAAAAATACAGATTGGAAATCAGTTAAAAGAGTTCCAAACTGTCAAATTAAATAAACAAGGCTTCTCTGGAAGGTTGGCTGAAAAATCGCTGAAAATAGCTATTTTTCCAGTTCAAATATTTTAAAAAAAGTTTTCTAGTGTAAGTAAGTAAAGAAAAGAACTAGAACTTCTCAACGTTGATTGAAAAAAAAAGTATTATAATATAGGTATATAAGTATTATTCTAAATGTATATTATGTTATATATATACCCCAAAAGCGCTTTTGCCATAAACGTTAAGATACTTAACAATTACATAACATGTAAGTTAAGTTACTTTCCTTATAATGTTATTTAAAAATGTTCCTATATCTAAAGCAATATATAAATCAATTAATATCAGATAAACTTTTATAAAATTATTTTTACGTACATTCAACAACGTAAAATATTTGTAATTCTTTATTCAAAAATACCGCTTTCCAGCCTATTTCCTAGTCAAAAGACAAATCGGCCATCATTGATCTTGAACATTAACGGTGATCTTTTTTTTTTAAAAAAAACCTGATACATCTCTGGAATTTATGAGTAAAATCCCGTCAATTTTCCCCCCTAATGCTCAATTTGAAAAATCATCTTTTCCTTTATTGTCAACAAAGTGATTCGGCCGCCATTGATCGGCGGTGTTCGACGCTGTACAAACAAATTAGCGCCGGCGGCGACTTGACAACGCTCTTATTAAGAAATGAATCGCGACCGACAACTAGGGCTGCCAACATAGATAAAGATTATTATAAAATAAAAGATGACGCGAAGATGGAATAATATGTTTAAGAATTAACGCAGAATCTGGATACATCCATATTTATGCTAAATCATTATTTAATCAGTATTAATTTATAAAATAAACATAACATCTTACAATATTTAAGCAAAAGCGAACATTTAACAGCTACAAAAGTTGAAATATTTGCAAAAAAAATAGCTACAATTCTTGCACATATCGTGGCTTCTATAAAAAGAGGACATTTTTATATTATTCTGGAATTTCTTCTAATGTCCGATCTGATATTTCCATTAAAATTCATAAATAAATAAATGTTAGTTACTATTCTATAATCTCCTTTAAAATACAAGAATTAGACAAAATCTCATTAATCAATTCATGACAATAACACAACAAGTACACAATAAAATAATCCCCAACAATAAAAAAAAGCATTTAATATGTTTAGCAATAGCTACTCTTGCCAACCCTAACAGAGGGCGCGCGACGGCCCGCGGCGTCGCATATAAATTAAGGATTTATACATAATGTTTCATTTTTCAAGTCTGTTAACGTTCCTCATTGACACGCAGTTGAACGGATCATGAACGATTTTCAATAAGATATGGAAATAATGAGTTTACTGCCAGATTTGTTTGCTTCCAGCGATATTAACGGTCGAGGGAAATTGGGATTGTTTTATTTTTATTTGATTAAGGAGGTTTTAATTTCTTACTTTTATTGGGCTACTTATGGACTAAGCTTGATAGAGATCGTAATTCTTTTCTATGTGAAGGCACTTTTTTTCAATTATTTGCGTCAATTAGGAAATGCAAAATATTGGTGTCCCTAGATCTTAATAAATACATAATGGTGGAAGTGTCTTCAAAAGATCAATGTATTAACAGCAATAAATGATGCTTCGCAAATTAACTTTTTCATTTACGTAAACATAATTTACCAATGCATGTATATTGTCAATTCAAAGCTATATTCAAAGCTATTATAGTAAATAAAATATCCGTAGAGATCGTTTGATGTAGCTTCGTATTAACTCCCATAAATAGATCCTTTGAAGAATCAACTATGATTTCGGTATACCAGAAGCCAATCTAGAAGATTGTGATACCAAGTAGGTATAATAGAATTTAAAAAGCTTATTGCATTCCAAAAAGGTTACGCTTTACAATAAGTTTTAATAACCAACAACACAATCACAAAACATCATTAAGTTAACTGCTTAAAATTCGCAATGATGTTTCCCGCGCGATTTGTAAACATGACGTCACATCCGGTGAGGCCGCGGCGGAAATTCGACCTCCCATCTTTGAGGGGGGCGGAGGGGGTGATGGAGTGTGATCTTGCTGTATCATGGGGTTGTGGAATTGGCTACGTTTGTTTTTGTATAGTTTTGGGCGCTGGATGTAACTTCGTAGATGTAACTTCAAACTTTTATTTCAGTTTAGACCAGTATTACAGACAGGCTTTTGAAATGTCAAATCTGGTTGGATAGTTCCAAAAAGTAGGTCTTTTGAAACATCATTATGAACATTTATGAACCGACCAGCCTCGACTGACAGAACGCGCATGACGTGTGTATCACTGTCAGCATCGATCTACTAATCTATTTTATGGGGAATAAAATGAACCGACACATATTGCCACCTTCAACAGTACATTGACAACTGATAGAAGTTTTGCAAATGCAATATCAATACTAACCATAGTCAAATTTTACAAGCTATTTTTAAAATTAATGTAGTAATGAAAGAATACATAAGTTTACAAAACCTATAATAATTAGAAATCCTAAGAATAATAATAACAAACAGCTTCGAAATATATTGTTTCTTTTTGTTTGTTTGTGTTAGTATACAGAGGGGTCAGGCGTTTTTGTTACACCTTTGTCAGTGTCTTTTTATATAGTCATTTATTTATTATTATTTTTGTTATTATATCATCATCAATTCAAGGGAATAGGATAAAAAATCATCTAGCGTCTAGTCTAGTAAGAGTTGGGAGACTTCACGTGAAGTTGAAAAAATATCTGAAGCACGTAGATTAGTAAAAAAACATTTCTTGATAACAAATGATCTTCTGGTATACAAAAACAACGATTTCCACCAAATTCCTGTTCATAAATAAATGTAGACACAAGGAAAATGAGAAAAATATAATTAAGCTAATTGAAAAAAAGCGTCCAAAAACGCGTTATAACTCACCGCTTAATGCGAGCATCGTTTTCGTTAATGTTCCAAATCGGGCAAGAAATAAAAATGTTGCAATTAAAAATATTCTTGCTTACAATTTAGCAAAAAATACATACTCAGCATACTTTTATGAAATCTCCGTTTGTTTAATTATATTATTTAAGATAAATTAATTACTGATGTGTTAATTGTTACTGTTTTTTTGGAAACAATATACTTGGGCTAAAATTGTCGATGTTTTTTTTTGTTTTTGGCAGTGACAAAACTGCTTGTTGCTTATAATATGTCCTTTATTTAGATGCAGCCCTTTTTCTAAGTCACTTTATTGGGAACAGCAATGAACTGATTTCATTAATGCATATTAAATATTGAAATTGAAATAAAAAAAAAGAAATAAAAAAAGAAAAAAAAACAACATTGAGACAAAATTCTTGAAAAGTAGTTTTATTTCAATAGTTAAAAGTCCTCAAAACAAATAACAAAAATAAGCCATAATTCGACATTGCTGTGTTGAAAAAGTTGAGTTCTAACGTCAATTTCCGAGAATCGAACTGGCTAGCAATCAAAATTAAATGATGATAACGATAATTGGGCTGTCAGAAAAGTTGTATTAACGATATGTATTTTTGTTTTACAGGTAAGTGAAAGGTAGTTATGTCACACAGTCTTCAGAAAGTAAGTATTGAAGAATATTATTTTAACAGATATCGACGAAGAAATAAGTACTGTATTTTGAAACCAGTTATATTAGCAGCTAGCAATAGAATTCAAATTCGATTAGAATAAAAAAGGAACTTCTAAAATAGACGTAAAAAAATTTTTACTAGTATAGTTACGTCATAAACTAGATATAATGGCGGCAAGTAATAAATAAAATCTAATATATAAAATTCTCGTGTCACAGTTTTCGTTGCCATACTCCTTCGAAACGGCTTGGCCGATTTTGATGAAATTTTTTGTGCTTATCCGGTATCTATGAGAATCGGCCAACATCTATTTTTCATCCCCCTAAAAGTTAGGGGTAGTCCACCAACCCCTATAATGTGGCAAAACAACGTTTGCTGGGTCAGCTAGTAATAGATAAAGATAGAAGTCATTTATTTATTTTTGTTTAAAGACATTTAATTTAAAGATTTTTAAAAAATCACCTTGATTTTTTACACTTACGCGACAATATTTATCATTGAAAAATTTACGGCCTGTCTAACCATGGTACCGTACTGTGAAGACGTTAACTGTAAAGATGCTGTAAAGGATTTAAAACGTCCAGATAAACTAATATCAATATACCGGGATATAATCCCTAAAACCTAGTTTAATCTATTAATTAATCCATCTTCTAAGAAAAATCTATGACAGCAGCAATATTACCTATTAATTGGTTACATATTATCGTAAAACCTATTTAACATACAAAGTGCCAATGTCATGCCATGCCAGTGTCATGACGCAATCGAAAAAAATTACCCCTCCAATAATTAAAAAAAACACACACACACAGCATAAACAAACTTTCCACGAACACAATACTCAGATAGCCCACTTCGTATGTTTTAGTCGAGCCCGCTTAACTATTGTTCGCACTCGACGTCGCTCGCACATTATGCGCTGCATTTGAATTGTCTGAACAGATTAAAAACTTTCAAACAACATGTGAGCTCTTTTGCGCTGTATTGATTTAGCTTATGTTTGTTTGTTGAATTGTGTTGTTGTTTTTGTGTGTGTCTTTTTTTATGTAGGGATCTTTATCTGTGTGTGTTGTATATGTTTTTGTATGGGTAAGTGTTGTTGTGTGTGACGTAATTATGTGATAAATTTTAGAGTCATTAATTATTTAATGTAGAACATCGTCAACAAAATCATGATTCATGATAGTGACAGCTCATGATAGGATCATTGAAGCTGACTATCTCAGCCAACTTAACCAACCAACCGCAGTTTGACGTAACATAGGTACATTCACGCCCGTTTCTCTGAAGGGTTAGGCAGAGGAATGCAATCAGTACACTCACAGTTCATCGCATTTTCGGTCCCATATAATAGGGGGACAGCCTATTGCCATTATCTGGGCGCCAACTCAAACTCAAAGCTGCTATTGCATATATCATAGCAAAACCTCATAACACTACCCAATCTGATAATCGAACCTAGACCGGTGAAGCAGTTTCTGTAATACAATTATGTTTAAGTAACTGTAAGCTGTGGTAGCCTAGTTGTGTGACCAGTGGACTGACTTGTCAAAGGTCTCGAGTTCCACCCAAGGCACGCACCACTGACTTTTCGGAAGTTATGTGCGTATTTATCACAAGCTCAAACGGTGAAGGAAACCTACATGCTTGAGAGATTTATCGCGATGGCATGTGAAGTCTGCCAACCCGCAGTAGGCTAGCGTGGTGGACTATAGCCTAATCCCTTTCAAATGACAGGAGACCCGTGCCCAGCAGTGGGATGTTAATGGGTTGATGATGATGAACTGTAAGCTTCTTTCGATAACTAATGTTTTTTTTATTCCACAAGGGTGACAAACTTACTGGAGGCCTCATGGTAAGCGGTTACTGTAGCCAATAGACATTTACAACACCAGAGATGTTGCGCACTCTTTGCCAACCCTGTAGAATGCATTTGGTTTTCTTAAAATAAGGGGCTTAAAATTTCCGGAGGTACTTCCCCAGTCGGGCAACTCGATTTGAGCGAGAAATCACCTCTCGAAAAAGTACATTTTATTAATTTAATGTTATCAAATCCCATTCCATTAAATTCTTTAGGTCAGCCTTAACATTTACCACCAACTAAGGTACTTCAAAATACAAAACAAAATCCTCCTGTCATGTCCGTTCGTCATCTATCTCGGAGGCGCTCAAGCGTGCCGGCTTCGTCCCGGGCCCGTGCCGCGTCCGTCCCGCCCCCGGATCGCGCCCGTCTCGCCGAGGAAATTAACACGGTACGCGTTCCGCATACGAATTGCGTACCCCGTATGTTGCACGCAAAAACTTGGTGCGATTGCGATCTACACATCTGTGGAGTAATTCTCATCATACATAGGTACTTACTTAAATAAATAATAAATGATAGAATCTTGTAAAAAAAATTGTGTTTAACAGACCTAACAGACAAAAAACAACGATTATTTTTCTTTACATAAATAGTTGCTATATTGTAAGGCAGTTAAAGTTGTTAATTGAAAGCTTAATCATTTTCTATTTGGTTTTCGTGTGCGTGTATAATCTTTAAAATTATTATTCATAATTACTCATTACTAGCCTATTTGACTAGTACGTAAATAAAATATTTAATATCGTCATTTCACTTTTACCTATAGTTTGTACTTACTGCCGCTTTTTCTAGATTAGTTTTTATTACATTATTGCTGTAACTTTGTTTTTCATTTGTAGTATTACAAATGAAATATTCATGAGACACACCTACCTACACAAGAAGGTAAAATCTTATATTGCCGATTGACAAAGTTACATAGCAATAATTTAAAAAAAGGCACATACCTAACGAAGAGAATTAAAATTAAGTATAAATTATTAAGTATGCTTTTAAAATCTTCAGTAGGCCGTTATTATTTAATTTTTCACTGCATAAATTAGGCTGATTTTATTTTAAATGGTTTATACTATAGATATATACTAGAATAGGCGCGTTATATCATAATTATTCTTAAATACATAGCTTTAAAGTACATATTTGTATGATAACTCGTAATCACAGTACCTTCCTACACCACAACCAAATAAAGTCATATACTTTGCCACGTTCTTAGATACAATAAAAACAATACAGTATCAATTTTTGCTCCACAGTGAATTCAAAGTGCATTTTCACAGCATAAATAGGTTCAGAAGTTCAAAATTTAGCAACAAGTGTGGTTTGTACATATTAAAATCTTATTTATATTAAAATAAGTGTGAAAAAATCGGCTTTCAAAATACGTAAATTAGTAACATGTTTAATCATTAGTAAGTAATGTTAGCACCACCAATAAATGTAAGTATTTTTCATTAATTTAAGTTTCCTTATAACCAGTAATCGAATTTTTGTATTACTATAGTCTCGAAACTAGTACAAAACCAATGTCTTAAAAGTTTACGCAACAACTGTAAATTTGTCGTTACAATAAATAACATGTTTATTTAGTTTTATATTTGTTATTAAACATGTTACGGGTTTGTTGATAATGTTCAATATATATTTACAAAACACTGTTAGAAACATGTTTTGTTGTGAGCAAGTCGTGTGTTTGACGTGGGCATGTATATGGCCTTCATCAGAATTCATCATGTATTCAGTTGTTGTGGGCGTATTTTCGATCGAGAGGCCTCATCTTCTGGCTTCTCATTATAATCAGATACTAGGGCACACTATTCGGACAGATTACAAGCGATTCGTCGCAGATGGCGCGCTTGCTGTTCCCGTTCAGCTCATCTCCAAAACAAGATACCAGCACCGCTTCCGTTCACACGACGCTCCGCTAGAGCGACTTTTTGACAACCGCCACTCTCAAATTTGACAGTATCGACGACGCACGCATGCGCCGTCGTATTATATATATATATACCTATATGTGTGTGTGTGTGTGTTTTCGCTGGTTGTATGAAGCCACCCTTCTGTGCTAGCTGTTTGGCGGTAGTGCAGTTTGACTAGTACAAAACAACTGCACGGTATCCGAGTCGTGCGATAACGTTGCGATAACGCTGCGATCACGTTACGCTATCGTCCGAGTCACATTGTTCGATATCGACGACGTGCACTTTCGCTAGATACGTTAGGGGTGTGAAAATAAAATGGACGTGGCCATGGAAGGAATATAAATACAATTTTGGATTATAATTGACTTGTCAGTAGCATACAACATTCTCAAACTTATACGAATAATATATGATTTTTTTACAGACTAGATTTTTTCTATAGTCATGGGAGTAGTTTAATAATTATTTCTTCTGCCTCCCTCTACGACTCTACGAGGATAAAAGCGTGATAGTGACATCGTGATAATAATGTATATTAATTAATTTATGATTATATAAAACGAATATGACTACAACGCTAGAACTCTAAAAAAAATAGACTACAAAATAAAAACAAATGACGATCCATAATCAACAATTATTTCTCCCCTGTTCGTCATGGAAAAAAACCAAAACAAATAAATAAAAGCAGGTGATTTGCAACCCTAACTAGATGCAACTTACAGGCGATAGTGCATTGTCCCTGATACACTTGTTATTGGTATGATAAAGAGAAAGTGACTATCGACCGAGCTTATTTGTAAATACGCCACTTAATTAGCTCCACTGAGGTGACATGCACTTATCAAGATGTTGATGTCTGGGTCATTTTTTAAATCGTACTCTTATGTTTATGTGTGTTGTTATGGAAGACGAACGATCTTGAACTGTTTATGTCACGTGATTGCACGTGAATCCATACCCATACTTTACATATATTATAAATGCGAAAGTGTTTCTGTCTGTCTGTTACCTCTTCACGCTATAAACACTGAACCGGTTGAGATGAATTTGGTATAGGGATAGTTTGAGTCCCAGGGAGGGACAGGATAGTTTTAACCCCGGAAATTATTCCTTAAAAGGGGGAAAGGGGTTGAAATAAAATTACTAATATTACGTAGACTCGTGGCGTTCACTAGGGCAGGCCTATGTCCAGCAGTGGACAAATATAGGATGATGATGATGATGATTGCACGTGATTAACAAATTTATTTAAATCTGCTCGCGAATGATCCAAAACATCGATATTAAATAATATCAATACACGGCGATAAGATGCGTAAAAAGCAATCCAATCGAATCTCGCTTAACACATTCTACAAGGAATTATTAAACTACATTTTGTCAGTACAAAAAAAAAACATTATTATTAGACTGTAAACTTACACATTAATAACCCTGAACATTTTGGTTTTCAATGTCTAAAGCATCTTTAATATCATAATCATTCTCATAATGCTTGCCACACAGCTGGATCTTCTATCGTCTATGGCATGTGTCACCTAAATTGACATTTAGACGTCAATGCAGTTTTTTTAAATTACCTGACCACAGTAACAAAAAATCATCCTTAGAGATTGCTACTTATTTTATTCGATTGCAACACTATGTAACTTATTCTTCATTGAAATACTTGGGTATTTTAATGAAGAATAAAAAATAAGTTACATAATTCAAAATATGAGATTGTTTTAAGTTGAGCCAGTTGAGCCTCAAAAGGTAATACACAAAACACTTGTATATTTGTATTTCTAAGAACTCGAATCTGTAATAACCATTACATAGCGATTGATAACGTGTTTTGACGTCGTTTTATTTTTATCAGCAGTTGAGAAACGTCTGCAACGCATTATTGATAGTAGAATAGATTCACTGTTTGCGTGTGGTCGTGTTTGGATATAAAAAAAAATCATATCTTTTAATAGGTGTGACAAACCTGCCCTGGATACTTAAAAATACTCACCTACACCTCAAAAGAGTAAAACGATGAAATAATAAGCTTGACCAGAAATAAAGAAATGTTAAAAAAATATCACTCTTCTCAATTTCTCAATTATATGTTGGTTAGCTGCTCGGATGCACCTCAATATCAAAGATTTTTGACAAAAAAGGCTATATAAATAAGATCACCCCCGCAAACAAGTTACGAAGCAATACCAATATTCCTCAGCTGGCTAAGTTTCTAAATATCACTAAGGATTGTCATAGGTATTGGTTTAACCTGCTCTCAAGAAATGATCAATAATATACATACATACATACACGCATATTCGTTCCGTGGACATCGGCAAAAATTGCCGCGTGAGCCATTCAAAAGGCACCTCTCTCCCACCATATGGGGAATCTCACTAAAATAAACCTCGATTGGAGCACATGGAAATAGGTCATGGGTTCTCGACACCATTGTGTGCAACGCCTAAAAGGCACATCCAATCTCTCTCAACCTGAAAGCGAGACTCATTCCCAGCAGTTGGTCAATAAAAGGATTGAACATGACATTCTAGTTACTGGCACTGATTTCATGGTAGAATAATTGGAAGTGTGCTGATTACAGCTATTACAGCTAAGTCCCACCACTGTAAACTTATGTTTATGAAGTACAATCACGTTTGGACTTTACTCTAAATAAAATAAGGTTTAAAAGTGGTGTACTGCAAAGTTAGCTGATTATCAATAACACAAAATATACTAAAGAACAAAATATAATCACCGGTACGGACATTTAGTCCGCTGGAGGTCGTTAGGGGTTGTATAAAAATCGCAATAATCTCCCGATCAGTTAAGGCCGGTGTAATGGCGAATAAATCAGTCGGTATCAACTTTACGCCGCCTCTGTCAATAGCTTTGAGGTGGCCTTGTATGTTGGATTAGAGAGGATCGTCCAGTTACTTATTTATTTTTCATTTTTTTTTCGAGAGTTGTCGATGGAAATACGCTAAGGATAGAAAGTTCTGCTCGTTACTCGTTCGAGGGGTATTGATAGTGCAAAGCAAAGAACCAGAAAACCTTAGTGGTAGGATTAAATAAAAAAAGAAAATGTGGGAATATTTAAAAGAAATCAAGTAGGTAAATAGAAAACACACAGAGCAAATCACATTAATAAAACCAGTGAGGGTGTTATAAATAATGCAAATATAACGAAATAATTTCCAAAGCAAGAAAACTTATAAACTTAAAACATATGCATGCAATCGATTTTTTTTAATGTGAACTCATTTGAGATCATATTTCAATCGTATACATTTGTTGTTTCACAACGTATCCTAGGATTTCTAGATACCCATTATAGTTTAACTATTTTAGTTCAAAATTAAGTATAATTTACCTTAATTATATCACTTATTGAAATTACACTGAAATTACCAATTTTAGACACCAATCAAATTAAATAAATACCTTAAATAATTGTGTGAAAGTCGTATCCCCGCTATTCTATCGTCCGTATGAAGTCCATTATCGAGTGCTGAAGATCGGCGGATAACGGTCATAATTTGCAATAAATATAAGGGCGGAGGTGTCGCCGCCTTTGTTGCCGGTTCGATTCCCGGCTGCGGCGGATTTTGTGCCAGGGTATAACTTTTAGATGCAAGATAATTTTTGTTCGTGTTATTGATAAAGTTTGAAAGTGTATTATAGAAGAGTTTTTGGGTTATTTCAGTGATATTTAAAGCTTCGTTTTTTGCAGCACATAGTCATTCGTACATAAATATTATTAGATTTTATTAGAATTTCGTTTTGTAAACATGGCATGGTGGACTGACGACCTGATAAAGGTCGCTGGAATCCGTTGGATGCGGGCAGCGCATGACCGGTCATCGTGGCAATCATTGGGGGAGACCTATGTCCAGTAGTGAGCATGTAACGGTTGATGTGATGATGTAAACATGCATTATACATAATTTCATTAACACTATTCAAACTCACATGCGAAGGTAGTCAAAATTCTCAATAAAATTTATTACTTCTCAATTAACTCTTTAATAGGATTTTAAATGCAGAGATTTAAACTTATGAAGAATGTTTTCACTTTAACAGTAATAAATATTCAAGTTGTTAGATAGTAAACTTAAATTTAAGTGACTTTTTAAGTGACATTGTAGATTACCAAATTGAAATTCAATTATGATCACTCAGCTAAGTTAATGTTATAATAGAAATATGAATGGAATTTTGAATAAAAAAAAAACGCGTATCTGAAATTAATTTGAATAATGAATTGCAGTTAAATTAATGATAAAAGCTTTTAACATTGAATTAAAACTACTTTTTACGGATTTTATCGCGGTATATTGATATTATTTTAAACCGATGTTTCGGATCCTTTGCAGCATACATGGTCACGGGCAGACTGACGTGTTGGTCGTCTTGAAGTTATAATTACTAACAGCTACCTTACATTTTTAATTAGTATTTACAATCCAATTTACACAACGAGTTCACCGTATCCTTCGGTCAATATACGCGATAAAATCCGTAAAAAGTAGTTTTATTTCAATGTCTTAATATTCTTGTACCTAAGTGTAAGAAATCAATAAGCTTTTAATATTTTTTATTTTTAGTACCGAATAGAAGTATATTACACTTTTTAATCAGACAGGGGTCACAGTGGAAGCTTTATAGGATTATTTTGTTGTTTTACTTTTTCTTAGGAATGAAACATACATATAGTCACGCCCTTTTCCCATAGGGGTGGCCAGAAACTACAGAACGTCATGCTTCACGATCTTGACAAACCATTATTACTTCTTCCACGTAGGAGGTAAGGCATACCGAGATTTCTCGCTCAAATTGAGCTGCCCGACTTGGGAAGTACCTCCGCCTTACAGAAGATCGCAGTGAATCAACAAGTTGTCTTTCTGCGAGTGAGTAAGGTTACCAGAGCTCATTGGGGGAGTGACTATTCTGACAGCATGGGAATCCCGTTTGCTCTCAGTTCAGTTAATCATCTATTTTAAGAAACCTGAACGGTTTCTAAGGGGTTTGGCAACGCATTTGCAAGCCTCTGTTGTTGCAAATGTCCATGGGTGGCGGTCATCACTTACCATCAGGTGAGCCGCCTGCTCGTTTGCCGCCTTATCACCATAAAAAAACGTTTATAAATCTTGTCATACATGCGCGTCGGTTGCGAGTAGGTACTACGCACCTTTTCAAGGAGTTCACATATAAGGTTGGTATATTATGTCCTTCTTGATTGTGAAGAAGTTCGCCAATAAGCCTTTCTTGGGTGCTCCTCCCTGCGTTACCACTTACATGTGCCGTATAAATTCTTTCTTATATATTCAATCTAAATAATATTAATGTAATGCGAGAGCTGTGGTGACCAGTGGACTGAGATGTCAGAGGGCTCGAGTTCGAACCCAAGGCAAGGCAAGTTATGTACGTATTTTTCAAATGGTCAAACGGTGAAGGAAAACATCGTGAGGAAACCTGCATGCTTGAGAGAATTCTTGATGGCATGTGAAGTCTGCCAACACGCAGTAGGCTAGCGTGATGCACTATAGCCCAATCCTTCTCAATTGAGATGAGCCACGTTCCCAGCAGTGGGACATTAATGGGATGGTGATAAATGTAATGCGATCAAGTCCGTAAAAAGTATTTTTATTTCAATATCTAGTACCTATTCGTGTAAGTTCGATTCCGGGCTTTTTTATTAAGTAATCATGAGAAATTATACGACTGGGCACTATTGTAATTGGTATATCGAACAACAGATATTTAACTTCACAATCTTCTAGTAACACCTGCTATCTTGATCGCCCAAAAATCTTGAACTAAATTTAACTAAAATCTTGATAGACAAAGTTAATATTTGCTACCATAATTATCTGCCATCTATTAAGTCCACAGCCTGATAAGATAGAGATAAGATAATTCTGCATATTTACACATCTCGATGGTAAACAGATAGTACTTACGTTTTATCTTCTATTGTTCTAAGAATGCCTTGCGTTGAAGTTTTATATCTACTATTTTATACTTTACTTTACCCAGCTGATAGTTCGCATGGGTAGCGCCATCTACCGGCTTCAATAGACAATCTAAACACTAAAAGACCCACTCAATCCTCAAAATCGGTGCAGCTGTTAACGAGAAGTCCAGTGACATACATTCTAAAATAATTATACACACACGCCTTTGTCGCATGTAGGCAGACACTAAACAAAGGATTTATATACATAACTATATAAATATTATACTTAAAACACAATACATAAGTGTGTATGTATATATATATTTACCTGCTTTCACAGACATTACATTCACAAACATTACACCGTTTTATATTATGTTTTGTTAAGCTGAGTGCATTAAGTGGTTTTTAATATTGTAATCATTGATTATGAAGTGATGAATTGTAACCATAATGATTTAAAAGATTAGGTATGTTTATTACACCTACCATAAATAACATTTACTATGAAGTGAGTTGAGAAAGAGATGAGAGGAGCCGAAGATCGAGCTCTGTGGCGTTCACTAGGGGAGGCCTACGTTCAACAGTGAATGAATATAGGCTGATGATGATTATATTAATTGGTAGAGGACTCTTACTAGTGCAAGAAATACTCTGCTGTGTCTAGTAAGACTAGTGTTGTGATGGAGGGGCCAGTGGATTGAGATGTCAAAGGTCTCAAGTTAAAGCCTAACGCACACACCGCTGACTTTTTAACCCACTTCCAAAAGGATGAGGTTATCAATTCGACTGTAATTTTTTTTGTGCTGACTTAACTTAGTACTAGATAGCGTCGTGTCGTAATGTCTGTAGATATATATTTATTAACCGACTTCAAAAAAGAGGAGGTTCTCAATTCGGGTGTGTATTTTTTATGTTTGGTTAGCGATTACTCGAAGACAGCTAAGCCGATTTTGATAATTCTTGTTTGAAAAGGAGTACCTACCTTCTGATGATCAGATCCTTGGAAAATTCTAGAAAACCCTATTTTTTTTACGTCAATGACACATTTTATTGTGTAACCTATTACAGACACTAAAAAGTAAAAAATAAAATAAAACAGTTTTTATTAATAAGAGGTTAATATACTCATTGCATCAATTTCTTACAAGCATTTCAGAATCAAATCAACCACAGACGGACATTGAAATTGAGAAACAAATACAGATATGAGTCAACACATTAAAAGCGTCTGTCTGTCATACGATAAACAAGGTTTGATAACTATTTTAAGAATATATGACGCATTATGTTATATTACTAATTGAAATAACACGTTGAATGTTAATCTTGGTTTAGGTGAGTATTATATGTATTATATTATAATACATGGGTTGAAAAGTCCCGGGTCTAGCATGTAAACCGCGCTTATGTTATTGTATTAACCGTTTTTTCAGTTAGTAAACATATAAAATACCATCACCCCTGTCGTTCCAAAAGGGTTAGGCAGAGGCGTAAGTACTAATGTATACCCACATTTCACCGGTGTGTTTATGGTTCATGTAATGGGGGGTGAGCCTATTGCCATCAACCGGGCACGAATCCAAACTCCGAGCTGCTACTGAGAATTTTATACAAAAACCCAATAACACTTTGCTCGACCTGGGGATTCCCAGGTCGAGCAGATTCGTACGACTGCCGAGCAAGAGGTCTTGGGTTCGATTGAACCCAAGACCTCTTGCTCGGCAGTCGTACTGTACGACCACTAGACCAACGAGAAAGTTTTTGAACAAACATGAAAACAATTCATCAATTTCTTAAATCAAAACAGAGTTAATATAATAAAAACAATTTAATCTAATGTACTAAGCCACACTAAACTTATAAAATAGTGCGCGTTTGTTAGCAATTACATAAGTAGCTCAAGAATGTCATTAATAACCCAAGTTCAAAAAAGCTGTAGTAACACAAGAAGCAATTCAGAGATCAGAAAAGCATTCAGCTGAAACTAGATAAGCTTATCTGAATCATAAACCTACGAAATACGAATCTGTTTATAGCTTAATACAGTTTAGTATTGTACTGATTCAACAAGTGACTTACCGTTAGTACCTAACCAAGTTAAGGTACTGACTTGCTGGAACTCAAATTATTTATCATAAAAACGTATTTATAAGTCAATAAGATTTAAAATAAAAAAATAACAAGTTTGTAGCAAAAGTTGTTTGAAATGAAACTCCTCAACATAAAACCATAATTATTTCTACATATTATAAAGACTGTCTCAATGACCTTGCCGATCCTACATTTGATTTCCAGGTCATGCAAATTGTTGACTGGTTTGTATCCAGTAGGCTAGGCCTACTGGATACAAATCCATTTAGAGATACAGATGTGGCAGTATGTTGGGTTATGAAAAAGATATACTAGAAATACGAATCAAAATACAAATATTGGTGAGGTGTATGCTACTGATCCACCTCGGGCACTTCATAGAAAATCTCTCCATAAGTAATCTTATTCTATTCAAGCAATAAGGCGAGCAATTTAATTCCGCGCGCTCCAACTACATACATAACAACGCATGTGCAAATAGGTGTGTTAATTAAGTCCAGCTTGTTCACTACACAATGATCTTTGCAATGAACTGCAAATGTTTGAAGGTTCCTGTCATTTGAGAGAGGTGAAGTGTGGCCGTTCTGCAGTAGTATTATTAGTTATTCTGAGCTACTGTGCGCGTTTACTAAAGCGTGCTCTATCAGCAGCCCATCGCGCGTTACGTTACAAAGTTACAATTGTAATGTCATGCTGTAATGCAACTGATAAGCAGGTGTCAGCTATCAGGGTTTGTGCCGATCTGTTACAAACGGCATGTTTTGTTTTTTTTGTAATGTTTTCACTGTAAGTATTAGTCCTGCATTGTAACAATAACATAAAAGTTATAGTTAATAACCTATAGATACTTATCGTTAAATCTAAGGAATTCAATAAAATGGTATAGGTTTAATTACATATTTTAATTTATTAACATATTAAAAAGCTTTTGTACTATGAAGTCAAAGATATTGAAATAAATGTCAAGAGGCACCAATGCGTATGCGTGTTTATCACATGCTCAATTGACAAGACATAATAATAGATTGAGAAAAAATCTCAAAACAGTGAAATTTTCTCGGTGACATGTGAAGTCTGTCAAGTAGCACAGGACTAGCGTGATGGACTAAAGACCAAACGCTCTCAAAGAAAAGAAGACCCGTGTCCAGTAATACAACAGGAGTTCTGGTCTCTGATTTTAAACAACTCACACTCACACTCAAAACCCACTCATATCCCGGTAGTCGTAGTAGGTCTCTGACTTTAAACAACTCACACTCACACTCAAAACCCACTCATATCCCGGTAGTCGTAGTAGGTCTCTGATTTTAAACAACTCACACTCACACTCAAAACCCACTCATATCCCGGTAGTCGTAGTAGGTCTCTGATTTTAAACAACTCACACTCACACTCAAAACCCACTCATATCCCGCTAAAAGTCACGAAAACTCATCAAAAACATCACCAACTCGCTTCATAATCGCTCCTTAGTTAGTTAAACGATCATAAACATCTCAGATGGACATGCAAAGCCTCTCGAGTGAAGCCTACCTGTGTTCCGTCAATTAGACTCGAAACTTAGCGCGTCGTGCATAGAGTGCCGACTGTATCGCGACGGTTAATGGCGCGAAAATCGCTGATAACGCCCCCCCACTTTCACCCCCGTTCACCCCAGCACCCCCCATTTTCACCCCGACGCCTCCCGGTATCAGGGGGCCAGAGATCTCCGATCGGTGTAATTGTGTGGTAATAGATAATAGTTCCGACTTTGCGGGTGATTTTTGATTTGCTGGAGCCTAGTGAGATTAGGTAGTTTCGAGTTTATTCGTTTGGTCGGTTTGATTAGATTTTCAGTTGATTTCAATGTTATTGCTAGTATCTGAAGATTTATTTGCCGTGGATTTATGAAAAAAAGTATTAATAAATTGGCAAATCAGTTAGGTACAAGCCCCACATAAGTATTTTCTACTGTATCGTGGGTACCTCTACCTACGTTCATTAACACAAGCGCTAAAATAAGCAAATGTGAATTATTTATTAATACTTTTAAAGGATATATATGTAGGTATTCACCTACATATATAATATATACCTTTAAAAGTGGCACTTGAAGGAATCCGGGTGAGTTTGGCATTCTTAACTCACTAAAACCCCGTCAGTGATCACCGTCAGCAAATGAAGTCACATTCTAGTAGTTCTTGGGTCAGTTTAAAATACCTACCTAATGCAGGACAAACGTGATATCACTTTACTAATATTAAGGCCGTATATTAAGGCAATATTCCTCTGATATATACTATAGCTAGGTATAATATTTTTTTCGCTCAGTTACCTTTCAGTAGCAGTCGACCCATCTTCCATTCACTCAATCATCCTCTTATCTCGCTGGCTATCAGTAGGTAATACATTGTATCACATTTTCATAAGAGATTCATTTACCTTGAGCTTTGCTCACCCTCAGTCGAGTTGGCGCGTTTCCACTGGACATATTTAGCTTTTGGATTATTAAGATAATTAAAACTGATTGATCACGTTTAGTTACTTCGCTGGCTCAACGACCTGAAGTGATCATGTATGGGTTTTATAATTAGGAATTAAAAAAGAAACCTTATTCTAGCCTTGACTTTAAACGCCTTTTTATAACAGTTTTTATTAATCACACATCTTCTGAACTTTAATAAAATTCTAATCACACATATCTATCCATCATATCAATATGATAATAATGAAGATGCGTTTAAAATTGTACTATTGTATATGTTGTTCAAATATGTACTTTTAGGTAATTTATAAATTTGAACATTTGAAACGAAGTTATTAAGAAGAATAGATTTACGTTTTCTCTGTTAATGCTTCCTTCAGTTTTTTAACGGAATAAAATATGACAACTTTGATTACCTTTTTCGTGACATACGAATGCAATTATATTAAAAAAATACAAGTAACCAATCACTTTCCAACCTTATTAATTCCTTTTTCTCGTGTCGTATGACAGTGGGCACGCTCCCAGTGGGTGGAGGGCTGTTATTCGCGATAGCGCCCTTACCTTTGTTCTGGCGGCTATCTCCACAAGAGGATCATACTAAATTATTTATCCTTTTCCCCACGAGGTGCGAACGATCATGACAAAACAGATGCATTAAATATTTTATGATATAAAAATACTTTAGCGCAGTTTTCGTTTTTTATTAGAGTAAACTGATCTTGGTGCCTCTGACAATCTGCTACTATAAAGCTTGTATTTACCGAAAGGTTAGGTAGAGTTCACTTTTATATCAATAATAATAACTGCCTCGTAAAGGGTTAGGCAGAGGTGTACTACATATTATTGTACACCCACATTTCGCCGGTATGTTTTAGGTCACATGTAATAAGGGGCGAACCTATTGCTATCAACCGGGCAGAAATCCTTACTCCGAGCGACCTGGGAATCGAACCTAATACCTCTTGCACAGCAGTCAAACTTTACGCCCACACGACGAATCAGTATACTTTTTACTGTTAATCATGTACTACGTAACTATGTAAACATTAATTCACAAACGTTTCTTGATTGTAAATCTATATTATGTGCTTATCTTCAAAATCTATTAAAGATTGGTGGGTGATTTATATATGAAGGTACGAAGCGCTCTCTTTGGGGACGCAGTGTGTTTAGATGAAAAAGGCCTTGTGTATTTCAGTGTAACATGCATTACTGAAATGTACAGCTGTTTTTAAGCGACTACATATTACTTTTATTATTATGTTGCGTCACGATTTGTTGTGGTTTGATCTGTTGTGGATGCGTATAACTAAATATTTCCATAATTTTAATTTTATGGTATCATTATAAAACAGTTCTAGATACAACCTATTTTATTCAAAGCATATTGCTATGGAAAAAAACTCAAAACAATGTGACAACACCAAGATATCATCTCTAATGCCCATACAATTCAAATAGCTACCATTAAATCGATTTACATACAAATCAATCACAAAGATATTCAACGCGACCGCTTCACGTCAAAACGATTGCCGGAATCGATTCTCGATTCTCGATCGTCAGGTATCAATTACAATCGGTACTCGATCGGAACTCGTTTTCTCGCCAGCTAGTCGCAACCGCCGCGCGAGTATCGCAGGCGATAACGTCACCTGTGATCAATCTGTAGGCCCTTCTCAACGGTAATCTCGTATGAAATATTTCTTGTTCTGCGAGGTAGCCTGATAGGGTTTGTATCGATGGAGGGTTGGTCAAATATGGGGGATTATGTTGGCATGTGGACGGGTAAAATTGTAAACGTTTTTGAATTCGTTGGGCTAAGCTCAATTTGTAGACCAAATTCAATTATAGGCCATTTAAATGTTCATCTTCTTCATTTAGAATTTAACACCTCTCTTTCCTGATTGTTGAGTTTCACACAAGGGGTATAGGTAGAATTGTTTACTAACCTGTCTATACATATATTAATGGACCTAGTGGACGTCCATGGTGCTGATAACACACAATACTCATTCTGGGCCGTTCTAATATTATGAGCAAACATTCAGAACATTTTTGTTAAAAAAACATGGTGAGGAAACCTGCATGCCTAAAACAATTTCTCGATAGTGTGTCAAGTATTCCAACCCAATAAGGCTTACCCGTTAATCTATAGCCAAGCCAAAACCATTGCAAATTACCCCTAATTTGCAAGGGTTTTGGCTTGGCAGAGCCCAGTAGTAATAGAGAGTAAACGGGTTTATGACGACATTGACAATGTGAACTAAACTCATTGATGATTTTCTTCCACCACCAATATTTATTATTATATGCAGAAATAGGTACTTATAAGCGAAAAAGTAGGTAGGTACGTATTCTAAAAAACAGAAAAACCTAAAGTTTACGATCACAAAGCTGGTATCAGCGATGTAGATGTCGGTCGTTAGTTGGAACGATCCGGTCGGTCGGCCAAATTGCGCGTGACGATAAACTCCAGCTATATCGCACCTTCACAGAATAAGGAGGTTTTTAAAATCAGTCGAGTGAATTTTTGAATAGGCTTAGGTGAATGGAGGTTTATGTTTATGAGGTTTATTACGCTTATAATAAGGCGTTTAGGTGTTTTGGATGTATAGCAGAAGAGAATATAAGTTGGAAGTAGGATTTCTTGGTCTCTATTGAAAAATGGAGAACGGTTTCTGGAGTAGTTCAAGAAAGAAAATTATTGAACTATTCCAAATATTTTTTTTATAACGCATTAAATACATATGTTTAAGAAGAATACGCTCCACATTATCATACATAAACTGTCTAGAGGAAGTCTAGAGACCAAGAAAAACCCGGATCGTAAAAATATTTGCTGCATGCGGGGATCGAATACACAACTCTATCAACTGACACTAGGCGCATGAGATCGACTCATGGACCCCTCCCTTTAAAGCAGAGATATACCGAGTAACGAGTTCATGACAAATAATTACTAATAATAATAATAAGACTTTCAGTACTTATCATTGCTTAGAAAATGATAATTGTAATTTAGACAATACTTACTAAACATGGATTACAATGAAATCTAGATTACAATGTAATTTAGTGCACAGTTACATATCCTTATCTTTGCCGTATTCAGTAATAGATTACAAGCAATTGTTGCTGCATTCTATTGGCTAATGTTTCAATTGTGACGTCATTATCCTACTAATAGTATAAACGTTAAAGTTATGTGTGGATGTTTGTTACTTTTTCACGCAACAACCGCTAAACGGAATTGAATGGAATTTAGCATACTTAAGGCTACTTTTTATCTGTGCAAAATTGGAGCAATGCCGCGGGTGGGAGCTAGTATAGTATAAGTATAGATAGATAGATATAATACGTAAAAACTTAATTGTGATGTAGCCCCTTCATCTCGCTAAGTTCTAAATGTATGTGGTTTTGAAACTAATTTTCCTTGGTGATGAGTAGAGTGGCAACCCACGTGGTGGGTTCAGTTTGATGGTGTAATATTATTTCTCTAGGTTTTATGGTACAATTTTGCCTTTGACCAAGGATCATTATCAATTAAAACAATATTAAATTAAATTAAATTAAATTAAATCTGTCAAAGGTATACATAAAAAATAAATATACCTAAACCCACTGTACATTAGAATGCCGCTACAAATCTGTATATTTATTTAGTTAGATACTAACAAGCAGTAAAGGCACAGTAAATGCACCAAAATAAGATTATCAAAACAAACTTGACACGTGGTTTACTCTTGCAAGGACCATCATCAAGGAATTAAGGCTAGATATTGTTTCATTTAAGTCTTTTATCTTCCAGTATTTTATATCTTAAAGTATGTTATAGCTATTCATAGAAATGTAGCTTTTGTTCCCAGGTTATTGGGTATTTGGGTCCCTCAATGAAAACCAGCGCTGTACTATTGCTTCGGTAGTATTGTAGCATTAATTGATAAGTTATTTTTTTATGTTATTTTGTTTTTTAATGCCCAATAAATATTTTCTATTCTTCTCCTTCTATTCTTCTATTCTAAAGCCTAGAAAGAAATTCTTAAGCTTTATAATCAGTGTTGATGTCTATTGTTTAAGTAATTTATCGGGAAAAAATTCAAAAAACACTTTTTTTAAATACATCTCATAAACACTTAATGACAGTATGTTCGAAACACAAACGAAGCGAATCGACACATTATTCCTTCCTTTTCGAACCGAAAAATTAAAAAAAAAACACACTAAGCATACGTTACGCTTTATGACGTAATCATTGAGCAGCGAAATCCATGGAGTCGTGGACGATTATTAGATAAAAACTTGGGCTGAGCAGCGTTTGAGCGTGTCTCGTTAGCGGCCCAATTGGGCGTGACAGCAGATAACAGGATTACTACTTGTTGTGCGATGTAATGTGAAGTTTCCTTGTGGTGGTTAGTGTAATTTGTGTGTGTGTAATTTTTGTGTTAAAATGACTGAGTAGAAATATCGCAGATGGTAACCATACTGCGAATATTATTTGCGAATTTCTACCTGGAAATGCCACTTGTACTGGCTACTCTCACAATGGTAGAATATTTTGCAATTCCGTTTACCCTTCTGACCCTATTATTCTTAAAGTATTTAATTCCTATTGGCTTTCACACTAGTTAGGTAACTCAATGTCTATTATTCGCATAAATGTACCTAAAATTGAGGTACGTCAAAAAATATGTCCCAAAAATTAAAACCCAATGTTTTTTTCCCAACTTTACATATTACCGTATATATTATTACTTATTATACTACAAAACATTACATATTATTTCAGTACATACATACTATAATGTCACCCATTTATTAATGGTAGGCAAGACAATTTTCATACCGAATTACATACATCAAAATTCATATCGGTTTATCAGGGAGAGGGGGGTTGCTTGCAACGCGGAGATAACGTTTAAAAGTGAAGCAGGGGAGCTTGCTACCCCACACTAGATTCGTGACTGGTTTGCTTCGGTTTAAAGTGATATTTAGATCTTTAAGTAGGTTTTATGGTTACGTTTTGAGTGGTAGGATTTTACTGCTAAGTTTGTCGAAAGATTATTGAATTAATATGATAATTTTCAAAGCTAAATAACATACATTTGGTATTCTTTTAACCAGTGTTCTGTAATACAAACAATATCGTACTTGAATGTTTCTAGAAAAAGTTCAAATTCTAACACTTTGGAAGAGAGTCTTTGTACATTCTGATGGTATAATGTATAATATGACGTATCATCATGCTAGTATCCATGAGGGGTATGGTAGAGCTGCACTATTATACAAGTAATCTTTGCTGGTATGAAATAAAATCTCATGTAGATATGAAGAGTGAGCCCATTAACACCCAAGGTGCTTCTGAGAAATGACTGGGACACATCAATAACTCTGCTTAACACATGGGTCCACATTCTCAGCAGCTTCCCTTGGAACCACTAGACTAATAAAGCAGTTCAATTTCCCTGTGTACCTACTTACCCATAATTTTCGTTACAGTAAACACTTTATCATCATTAGCCTATATTCGTCCACTGCTGGACGTAGGCCTCCCCTAGTGAACGCCACAGAGCTCGATCTTCGGTTATTTTCCTCCAATAACTGCCAGCTGTAAACATTTCATTTGATATTATTTTTCAGAATATTCAAAAGTACTTTAAGTTTTCATTCTTACGCCCTCTGCCTAACCTCGAAGGTACACATGCGTAATAGTACTTATATAATATTAAGTAAACGCTTATCGCTAAAACAGTCCAAAAGTTCTTATCAGTCCCAACATAATGCAAAGAAAAGTATTTAATTACGAGAACCAGTGGGTAATTTGGCGAATTACAAGGTAATTCCCGCTAGAGGGCGCTAGGGAGGTGATAGAGCGCAGCAATATCCGTTGAAGCAACAGGCAGTAATGCCACCCTTCCAGAGTAACGTCGACCCTGTACTTGGTAAGCTAAGGTTGGAATTGGCATGTGAGCAAGCCAAAAGATGTATTATCAGGTAATTTTGTTGTTAAATGTCTGTTACGAGTTTTAGTTTTGTTGATTTTTTATCAATTATTTATAAAGGATTAAGTGTAAAAGGGATTCGTTCTTATTGAGTTCTATTGTGGCTTGATTATAATTAATAAACAGTAATGACTAGCCAATTAAACCTTTTAAATATTATGTGCGTAAGAATGTTTTTATTGCTCAATGAAACGGTCCAGAAAAACATCGTGAAGAAACTTGCAAGCCCGAGGGACTTTCTCGACGGGATAATAAGAAGTCTGCTCACCCAGGCCGTACTAGGCCAGTGTGGTTGCAAATACTATAGACTATAGCCTAACCCTTTGCAACCTGGGAAGCGGAAGGGAGTGTTTATCATTATGTTTCAAGAAATAGTACTAAGGATTGTACGTTCTCGACCGTAAGTTACACTCAGTGAGCTGACCCTTTCAATCCTTCTCCGCAAATACCAAAATACCTACCATAGTAATATTAATATGGTAAGAGAAATCAAATCTGTTTATATAAACATTTATATTATTAACAGATTTATGTAACAATTTTGACACAAGCAAAGCAAAGCAAATTTTATTTATTACCATAATTTTTTCTCATATTTTCTCCAAATCACAAACACCTTACGTGAGAAACCGAGTTTATCTGACTCACCCAGGCTTAGATAGTATCAATTTAATTATGTAGGAGCAGGGTGGTAAAAATGTGTGCACACAACCCACGTCAAAACAAACCCGTGTCATTGTAATTAATCTAGGTGTATTGCATAACGTACGCATCATCGCAAACCATAACTAATGACGTTTTAAAATATACAGAAAATTCAAAAATAATACTAAAATAAATAAATATATCCGGACATTATGACACAGTGCCATCTAGTTCCGAGCTAAGCAACGAGGCTTGTGTTACGGATGCTAGTTGGTTCATATACTACATATACTTTTTTTTGTAAATGCATACATATTATACAAAGATACATCTATGACTCGGATACTAAATGTTTATGCTCATCACACAAACATTTGTCCCTACCGGGATTCAAACCTCCCGGGTTAGAATGTTGGTAGGTCGGTAGACCCATAGCACAGAAGGCAGTGTTAACTTCCGCTGGAATAATTGTGTAATTATAAAAATATAGACAAATATATAAAAATACATAATATACCCAAACATTATTAAGATGTATACATATTAACAATTAGTTTCACAGTTCCAACAAGTTGATCTTATGTAAAAGAATCCGACAAGATGCTTCATGTGGATGCTGTAAAGGTTTTGGAACCCCAATTACACTGTTTGATCCGGGAATCGAACCCAAGACTTCTAGCACTTACGGGCATTAGACCAACGAGGTAGTCTTAATTAAATTTACTTAGTTAATTACTTTAATCATACCGACATATTTCTAAAAGCCCATCAAGTAGGTACCTAAGATGGCGCTCGTTATTCAAATTCTCTTTCAGAATATATCTCTCGAAGACACACATGACATAACACAGTAAAACTTTGGCGCTATCACGGAATTCAAAATTCTAGAACTGGTTTCACCGACCTTATTTTGGACCTTAAATTTTCTCATACACGTAGCCATAAAATATTTTATTTTTCGTTTTTAAATAAAGGTCCCTACACTAGAAATTTCTCCTGTGTCGTGGGTGCGTTTACATACACAAAAAAATATTGACAATGCACAAACATGTGTGTGTGTGTATTTCTTTTGCATCAAATAAACGATTTTTCTTTCTTTCTTCTTTCTTTCAAACACCCTGACCCACAACAACTACCTGCCAATGTACCTAGTACCTACATATGTATATTAGTTTCGCGCGAGGATCGAAGCCGCAACACGCGATGAAAAAACCTGATCATTCGACCACCTCAACTCCCGGCTATCACAAAGGACACTGCCGAGGACATAGAGCTGTGTATATATCGCACCAGGAAACTGAATAACCTCCAAGAGTCATTTTGTACTTATCAATTGCCGTTTCCGCATTACACATATCGATTAACTCTGAATATTTTAATTTGTATTGCCGTGCAAATAATTGTATTGATATTATTTTAGCTTCCATTTGTATGTCATACGGTCTACGCATTGAGAACTACGTTTTTTTTATGGTGATAAGGCGGCAAACTAGCAGGCGGCTCACCTGATGGTAAGTGATGACCGCCGCCCATAGACATCTGCAACACCAGAGGCTTGCAAATGCGTTGCCGAACCCCTTAGAAACCGTTTAGGTTTCTTAAAATAGAGAGTTACTGAACTGACAGCAAACGGAATTCCCATGCTGTCAAAATAGTCACTCCCCCAATGAGCTCTGGTAACCTTACTCACTCGCAGAAAGACAACTATTGTTGATTCACTGCGGTCTTCTGTAAGGCGGAGGTACTTCCCCAGTCGGGCAGCTCAATTTGAGCGAGAAATCTCGCTATGCCCTACCTCCTACCAAACCTAACTAGGATTTAGTTAAGATGATGGTCAACCATCCCGCTCATTCTTGCATACTTCTTTTTCTGTGTAACTGAGACGTATAAAGAAGAAGCAAGGTGAACGAGAAGACAGGAGACGAGTTGTAGCGAGAACAGAAAATACTGAAGATAGAGAACAGTGTCGATTAATCCACCGGTTAAACTCAAAGGTTGGCAGACTTTACACGCCATCAAGAAATTTGCTCAGGCATGCAGGTTTTCTCACGATGTTCCTTCGCCGTTTGAACATGTGATAAAAGCATCGAGCTGTAACTTTAAAAACTCAGTGGCAGGCTTGGGATTGAATTCGCGACCTTAGACTTCAAAGTCCATTGGTAACATCACTTGATGAGTTTATTAATAGGTACCTACATAAAAGATGCACGAATTATCCAAAGGCGTCTTTCATCAAAATATAGCAACACTTTCCAATTTTTAATGTGGCAACACTATACAAAACAAATCCCAATTAAAAGTGTAAAGTGTAGAAATAAACGTGTCTATGTGTGTAGGGTTGTCAGTCGATAAGGATGTATTAGCACATTCCGCCGGCGAGCCACTGTATTTATTCTTATCCGGAATAAGGCAGGTTACACCCCTAGTGACGGGCTGATATCGATAGTGTTTGTTTGTAAGACTCACGTCGGGTTGTAGCGAGTGTATCGATAATATGCTGTTCTTAAAAAGAAACTTCCAATACGGAACCAAATATTAGGTTCCCTATAATTAACGACTACGTATATGTCGTTAATAATCATTTCATTCATTTAACAGTTAGAATTCAGCGAGATGTGCATCGATTCTGGTGCTAATAATAATATGTACGTTGTAAAATTGCCGATATATAATGGTTTTGTACGTCGCAACACATGGCTCATATGACTGATCATGGAAATGTCGCAGCGTGGGACGGCTTACAACAAGATGGACGGACGACAGATTAAAGGTATATTATTATAACGGGTTTCTTGTGAAAATCAATAGGAGAAAGCCTTTGTATAGCAATTATTCTTCGTTTGATATGATGATTACATACGTAGAAGGACTTAAGAACACAAACAGCTGCGCTCACTCGAATATTAAATAATGAAATAAATCTTCGTTTTTACGGATTTCATCGCAGTGTAATTGACAATATTCCTTTCCCGACATTTCAAAAACAGAAAACTGTATCAAACTCATTAGTTTCCTGAAAAATACTATCAAGTACTATGACACTCCACTCATAAACTGTCGTTAAATCACACCACTCAAACACCACTTCATAATAACAAAATTTATTACACTATCGATATACTTTCCCATCCCTACTCCTCACAGAAGGGGGTGAAGCGACGCTTGGCGCTGCGAGATAGCGGCGATAACATCGGCGGGTGGCGGCCCTGATAGTACGAATAATAATAATTTTATTATCGCGATCCAGGGCTGCCACCTCTTTGTTATTGCTGGAATAGTGACACTCGTGAATTTTAAAGTTATGGAGTGGAAGGTTTTCGCTTATGATGTGATAAGGACTTTAATATTCTCACGTCTGTCGATGTGTCAGCGGAGATTAGGGCGTGTTGAATTGGAATTCGAAGTGAATGCTGTATATATCTGCCATTACAGTTAAGGTCCATTTTTGAATGGACGATTTTATCATGGTCTTTTTCACTCTTTTCACAAAAGTTATGTTTTTAATATCTTCGGTAAAATAAATGTCAAAGGATTACATACATAGATTACCAAGAAAATACTTAAAAACACTTGAAAAACATTATATATGTATAAATTGTGTACTATAGGTAACTATTATTTATTATCTTAGTACAATGAAGAAATACTAAACGCAAAAACCAGAGTTCTTGTGACTGCTGAGACCTAAAAACTAAAAATACTTACAAACATTTCAAAAAAATATTTTTGTATTAAAAATATTACCATTCTCAAAATTCAACCCACTCCTACATTTTATAAGTAAATAAAAAAAACATATACGCAGTGACCGTCAAAAGTCATCCTCGCATCCGGCTTAGCCTCAGAGGGGGATCTCCTCCCGGGGCCTTGGAGGGGAGGAGAGGGGAGGCAGGGGCCTTATCGCAAAGTCGCAGATTGAATATATTTCATGTGTGAGTTAATACAAGCTCCTATACTTGGGAGATTTTGTACAGTTTTCCACCAACTTATAATACATACGAGTGTTTAGATTTTTGATATTCTCAACTGCGTCATTTTGTCTGCCAGTCTCTGGCTGGAGCTGCGTGTGAGATCAACACTCTTTGGGTGGATTTCTCCAGTTGCCTGGCTGAGTTAAGTGTTATTGAGGTGTTCTGTGAAATTCTCAAGTAGCAATTGCTCATAGTATGAATTTTGTGCTTGGGAAATGGCTTTGGTAATTACGGTGCTTACACAATATAATAAGGAAACGAGGATCCTATGTATAGTCTACTTGTAGTTATTCTTTTTCTGCCCGTTCGACACAGGAGAGAACCCTTTTGTAGGGCAAACGACTCACGAAAACACAACTATTGTTGTTTTACTGCGGTCTTCTGTCTGGTGGATTAATTTCCGAGTCAGTCAGCTTAATTTTAGCGATAAATCTACGCCCTACCTCTTTAAAAAGAGATTGGCAGACTGCACATGCCATCGAGAAAATCGCTCAGGCATACAGGTTTCCTCATGATGTTTGCCTTCACTCTCAGAGCATGTGATATATATGTACGCACGTAACTTCGAGAAATCACCAATGCGTGCTTCGGGAACTTGAACTCGAGACGTTTTTCTTAACAGACTACTGGTCACATAACTAGGCTATCAGAGCTTCTCAACTTCAAAAATAATTTGGGGACAACAGGCGTGATATGTTCATGTATGTTTGTAAATTGGTTGTCTGGGTTTTTTGTCTTCTGTATATCAATAACGGTTATCATAGGTGATCGAATACCGACTGGAATCAATAGCTGAACGGTTACTCCAAGGTACGGAGACCATAGCAAGAACGTATTGTAAGTAGAGCGACGTGAACATCAGACTGCATTCTTCTCATATTAATATTACATACAAACATTGTAAAGAAAACCAGTTATTTAAAAGAGTATCTATGGAGTTTCTTGCCGGTCATACCTTTTGGAACCGTGCAACTAGTGTTTGACAATTCAAAAGTACCTAAGTAAGGGCCTAATAAAGTACCTACTAGCTACACACATTTGCGGTTTGGCAGTATTTCTCGAACAACAAAGCAAACAAAGGTTTTTTTTCTCGATTATTCATGTACATATTATATTAGATTTTACCGCCCGGCTGTGCCGATTAATGCGATCACGTTTATGTGTGTCATCATCACATCAACCGTTAGACGTCCACTGCTGGACATAGGTCTCCCCCAATGATCGCCACGACGACCGGTCATGCACCGGTACCCAGCGGATTCCAGCGATCTTCACCAGGTTGTCAGTCCACCTTACCGGGGGCCTGCCCACGCTGCGTCTTCCAGTGCGTAGTCACCACTCTAGAGCCTTCAAGCCCCATCGGCCGTCCATTCTTCGAGCGATGTGTGTGTACTGTACCCTAATATTGGTCTATTGAAATAAATTATTTCAGTTTGAGTTTTGAGTTTAAGTAAAGCATATGTCAATAAGTAAGCAGTCCCACCAATAAAGCGAAGGTCTCCACCGATTCAGCCTCGTTTTAATTGCCACGGCTGCGATAGTGGTATCGCGCGGGTTCGATCCCGGCGGCGGCTCATTAACTGATAGTTATTCACTTAGTTAACAATGCTGGTACGTGATAACTGGTACAAAGATAACTTGCACGTGTACTGTAATTCGTTTTATTGGTATGTTTCAGGTTTTAGGTATTGTAGCTTAAGGATAAGCTATTTTATTGCTATTAGTATATGGTTTGGTTTTGTTTGAAGGTGAATCTGTCGTCATATTGGTCGTCAATATAATCCAATTGGCTATAGAAATGTGTTTTAAAAATATAATTATAAAAAAAAAATTGACGCAGAGTTTATCAGAGACGCTAATAGGTACTGACTTTTATGATTCTATTTATATCCGATAAAAAAATATCTCATATCTCGATTTTGATCATTCTATTTTTTTCTTATTAAAATGTCGATAATATATAATTAATTAATATATTATGACCAATTAATATATAATTAGTATTTATTATATGTGCAAGGATATCTCAAAATCTGTAAAAAGTAGTTTCATAAAAATTTTTAATATTTGCATAACTCTAAGAAGAATCAATAAGCATGAAGTTAACGCAAATTCTCTAATCATCAATTCTGTATGTTTATTATCATTTTAAACACTTTATTTTTTATCATTAACGACACAAAAAAAGATAGTCGTATTGTGTAAGTAACAAAATAAAAAAGCATAAAAGGAATAACTAGACAACGTTATATAAGCCGCTTCAATAAAGCTCGTATCGCGAGATCTGGCACCGTCCTATTCTGGCGCGGGCGGATTGGTGAAAAACGTGAAAAGTGACCGAGATAACGGGGGTTTTGGCCGCGCGGCCGGGGCGATACCGCCGCCTAGGGGTGCTGCGATTGTAGTGCTAGCGTTATAGTGCCTTCTGCACAAGCTTAATATTTTTTTAAAAGAGCTAAATTATTGAATACAGGTCCTGTGTCCCGATTACTGTGTGCCTTGCGCATGAGATTTCACATTTGTATTGACATACAACTAATTAAATTGAAATAATTGTATATAGAATAGTAACGTATAATTATAATAATAAATTAATTATTAACCTAACTAGTGGCACAAACAGTTGTCCTATTCGAATGCAGCGCCACCTACCGAGTGTAATAATGAAATTAAAACATCAAGGGTCCCTGACTTAGTATTAATTGCACGCTAGTCTAGAAGCATGCGGGTTTCATCACGATGTTATCCTTCACAGTTCATAATTTATTTTGAAAAGGTACGCACAAGATTTTAAAAAGTGTAAGCGTTCCTTGAATATTGATATTGCAATAAAAAAATATTAAAAATAATAACATAAAATAAAAGCACGCGTAATTTGAAGACTAAAGAGTTTGAATTCGTGCTTAACTCAGGAATTCAAACTCCTGAGTTGCTACTGAGAGTTTCATAGAAAAACCCAACAACACTGCTTGACCTGGGAACGACCTTACGACCATCGAGGCACTGGTCTAGTAATTAGTTAATAAATAATGAAAGTTTTTAAACAATAATAATCTCCGTTGTACCGTCTAATCAATAACACATTTGCAACAAAAAACCCGTGTTGTATGTGCCTTGAACACAAGAACACGGCTCGCGCGTGTGCAGTCCACTCTCGATGGCGTGATAGTAGCTGTTTTGCATAATACCGCAGATTTTTTTAAACAGTGCATACGTATAAATTCTTTGCGCTAATACTATGAGGAGATGGTACAAGCGATAAGCTACTAGCGGGCTAGTTTTTTATTTTTATTGGGACATGCCCACTGCCCTAAGTCCCTACTACTGCAACACCTGTAAGCGAGGATCAACGATAGTAACCATACAGAAAATCGAGAAAATGAAGCCCGATATGCCCCAAGGGAATGATTTTAACTGTCTTGGAATACACAGCGAAATTATTCATGAAATTAGATAGGAGGAGTAAGAAAAATATCGGGATAGACACATGTCTCAGAAAACTATGTTTAATAGAGATGCCAAGAAACAACTTTGACGGTCAAATTAGCAGAGTAGCTGACTGCTAATTTGACCGTCAAAGTTGTTTTCATGAATAATTGTTGGCTTTGACAGTCTGCGTTACCAATTGAGTTCAAAGTCAACTGGTAACGCAGACTAACAACTAACAACTCCTATCTGAAGCCATACCCCAGTGACTTTTGACGAAACATCGTGAAAAATTCCCAAAATAATAAGGAACACGAGTCCCTTAATCTATTTTAGAATAATTTAGATTCATACACATTTTGAACACGCTACCATCCCCGCTACCGCTTATCACTCGGCGCCATCGGGTCACTCGCAGGTCAAGCTACCGTCACCTCGTAATGATATTATAATGTAATTTAATTTCGCTTTTTTTCTTGCAGGTAAGTAGGTCATCAAGTGCCATTATGTTCTGCGCAAGTAAGTGGCCAACATTCGAGTTTACGAGCTAATTGGAAATAAAGAGGTTAGCTTTAAATGTAAAAAAAAATATAAAAATGTTTTCATACTAAAAAATATTCTCTATGAAGAGTTAGATTATACAAAACTGGTAAATGTGTCAAAATATATTTCGGTGTCTTTATTAGAATAATTGTACTGCATTCAAAAGCTTTTATAGCCAAGCTATGATGCCTGGTCGTGTGATCGTGCTGGCTGACTTGACTGAATGACCGGTTATGGATGCTGTAAAGGATGACCCGGTTGGCAGAGTGGCTGAGCGATCGGCTTGTACGTCATGAGTTACGGGTTCAGTCCCAACACGGAGCAAACATTTGTACGAACTACAGGTAGTTATTCCGGAGCTGGGCGTGTTTGTGAAATTTGTGTTTGTAAATGCACCCACGACCGGAGAAAACCTTAATGCCCCACACCAGAGTATTTTTTTAAGTGAAATTTATCGCGACCAAATTCGTAAATAGTAGTTTTATTTAAATGAGGAACGTAAATAACTGAAATATCATTATTCTATCAAAGTTAAGATTAGTCCAAAGTCACTTAAAGTCATTTTTAATTCGGTATCAAATATTTCTAAACATTATCATCACACACACCAACTTCTGAATGTATGTAAGTGTCTGGGGGTGGGGGTTTGCAGGGCAGGGGTGGCTCGGCGGGGGCTCGGGGGGGGGGCGCGGGGTGGCGCGTTACAAACACAGCAAAAGTTCACGTCCGTGTTATCTCATCTGTTTGACGGATTCGTACCGACAACGCTGCGTATTCATATTTTGTCTAGAGTAGTTTGTAGACAGAGGCTGCGGATTATTTCGTTTGATTGAGCGAAAGAGTAAGAAGATTTTTATGATAGCGTAATGTTATTAAAGTCGGCAACGCGGGAACGACACCTCTCGTGTTGCAAACCTCTAGCCGTTTACTGTTAGACGGACCGGAAGCTTTGTTGCTACCTTTATAACTATTTATACAATGTAAATATACATATAATTTGAACTCAACGGTAGGCTAACAAATAGCAAATGATAAAGTACACTAAACTCTTATTATTCGTCGCTCTGTACCGAGGATCAAACTGTTGCTTTAAGCAATTGTTGAAGGAAAGGGACATAAATAATGTATTTTCATTGGTATATTCAGCAAATATTATAGATTTAAAGAGTATTCAGAGAAAGCAAAGTTCATTTAATGCAGATTTATATAAACACTAGCTGACCCAGCAAACGTTGTTTTGCCACATTATAGGGGTTGGTGGACTACCCCTAACTTTTAGGGGGATGAAAAATAGATGTTGGCCGATTCTCATAGATACCGGATAAGCACAAAAAATTTCATCAAAATCGGTCAAGCCGTTTCGGAGGAGTATGGCAACGAAAACTGTGACACGAGAATTTTATATATTAGAAGATATTGTAGCGTATGTTTATTTCCATAATCGAAACTCATATTAACACCTCTGTTTTCAAAAACTACTCTATGTCTCCCAAGATCGTCGGCTCCCGCTACTGATAACGCGAGCTATTTAATCACAGATAACATCTGTAGGGCGGGCGGCGCGTTATCGCCGCCCGCGGCCGCTTATCGCCCGCCCGCCCAACCTTATCGCTCCCGTATATAAATTCTTATCCAGTATCGCTCCAAGGACGAGTTTCGTCATTTCTTTATTTTGTCTACAGTATTGTATTATTGAACTTTGTTTCGAAGATTGACAGATTGTTTATTCAGGTTATATTCGACTAGCATGTATAACGCGGCATTGCTCAACCTCCGTCTGTCATTTCTTAAAATTAAAAATTTCCAATACATGTTTTATACTTTATAAATAATTGTTTAATTATTAGGACATCACATATCTTCACCTAGTTCTAAACCAAGCAGCCTTAATTTTCGGATATTGGATGATTAATACACTGATTAATTTTCTTTTTGTAAATACATACATTTACCTAGAAACTTACATTACTCAGGCACAAAAATATAATCACACAAATATTTGCCCCTACCGTAATTCAAATCTTGAACACTTAAAACAGAAGGCAGTCTTAGTAACACATCTGCGCGTGAAGAAAACAAACTAATCGACTGAACTTTGGAGGCTGAGGTAATAATTGCTAATTATAATGCAGCGTTCATTACACTGACTTAAACAAATATGTGTTTTTTTTATTATTATCGATGCAGTACAATTTGCCAAAAATACAATGAAACTGCACAACACTACACTATCACCATGGGTATACTAAGTTTATGGCGATAATGCCTGTGTTTATATAATTTTATATATATATATATATATATATATATATATATTTATATATGGCTATTCGTATCGCTCGCGAAGTACGATTCCGGCACTACTTCTTATTAAGATTACCAATTATATGTATCCCCAGATTAGTAAAAGGAACGTTCTAACTATAAATCCCTCACGATAAAAATATCCAATAATTATAAAAAAATAAAACAAATATACTATAGACATAAAAATATATAAACCAAAAGAATCTTAGTGTCACTCAAAGAAATTCAACATCCACTATCAAAATACAGATATATCATTGTCAACATACATAAATATATATAATATGATCTTACACTGTGCTCCAGCTAAAAAAGCGCTGGAAAGCTTTATAACCGAACTACCCACACAGCGCTATCTGCTGTAAAGCTTATCTGCGCCGTATAAATCCAGTGCTGATCTCTATCACCGTTTCGTTGCGATTTAGTCCGCTTTTTATCGTTATTATTTATGTCGATAGCATTAATTTTAGTGCTTCACTACACTAGTGAGGGGTCAGTAGTGTTTTAATACCATTAACTTTAAAAAAAAAGAAAAAACCAACTTCAAAAACTAAAAAGCAAAAAATAACTTCATACAGTTTTACCTTTTTTTTAGTTTTAAAGGTATGAAGTCGGTGCCAGGCCAAACGTAATAGTAAGTACACTTACTATTACGTTTGACTGAAACGTAACAGTGACCTTGAGCGGGGTGGTTAAAACCACCACATCATCGGCACCGACTTCATTCCTTTAAAACTAAAAAAAAGGTAAAACTGTATGAAGTTATTTTTTGCTTTTTAGTTTTTGAAGTTGGTTTTTTCTTTTTTTTTAAAAGTTAATTTATTTTTTTCTTTTTAGTGTTGGATATATTAAAATTTTCATATCAGGTCAATCTAATAGCCTGAAAGAATACAACTTTCGATCCATATGTACTTATAACTATGAAAGATTTTTCCTTCAACTCCTAACCGTTGAGGAGTTGTACCTTCCATCATCAGATGATTACATGAGATGGTGATTTTCAGATGCAAATACTTGAACAGCTTTGGAGATTACATGTAAATGTAATAAATGCCTATAACTGAAAGAATTTTCTATTAACTCTTAACTGTTGAGGAGTTCTACCTTCCATCATCAGCTTGAAGAGAAAGAAGATTCCGACGAATTGAGAACCTCCTCCTTTTTGAAGTCGGTTAAAAACGAACTGTTTCATAAGGTTGATAGTTATCAACGCAGCTGCTGAACGTGAAGTTCGATTGCCAGATTTAGCAGTTATGTAATAAATAGATACATATAAAATTTCGGCATTTCTTCTCAGAGGTCGTCAGTTACGAAATGCCGATGCCGTCTACTTCCTAAAATAATCTTATAAGACTTGTAAAAGTGTCTTTAAAAGATCTATTTACAGAAATAAACAATCATTTACAAAGATTTGTATGTAAATAATATCAATATGACAAGAATGCAGTGTAATGTGTTTAGCAACGTAAAGTCGCGTATAGTGCAGTTAAGTGTGTTTAAAAAGAACTTTCTACCAAGCTAGTCAGATAACTAAGGGCTGGTGTGTGGTAGTCATAACAAATTTTACCGATGATCAATAACTGTTTGCCTTGGTCGCTATCTGTTTGTCAGCGCCTTGGCTATAAAACTGCGCTATCTCCGCTTGATATCGGGCTATAAGCAGTATAAATAGTTTTTATCTTTTTCTAGAAAGCTCCTGTAGAGGTTTTATGCAGGCATAACACAGTATTGCATCTTAAAAGATTTGGTTCGCGCGTATTTTTATCTGTGGGGCAGTTTCATAATGGATCTTGAGTTCTTTATTTTGTCGTATTTTTTTTTATCTTTTCTTTTACAAAAATACATATTATTTTATGGCAAAGCTTTAATAGCCTTGTGTTGTGAACTCAGGACTATACGAGTCAAAGGTCTCGATTCCGATCCCAAGATTTTGAAGTTGTCGAAGTCATATGTATATTTATCATAATATACTCAAAGGGCGAAGAAAAACCGTGGCTTGGAATTAGTTTTTTAGAAGAAGTCAAGTTTACCCTTTCGGTAAAATAAATTGTTTCAATATCTAATAATTTATACATATTTTATAATAATTCCGAAAAATATATTCAAAATAAAATGGCATTTTAGTAAATTTATTATTTTATACGCATGTTTTCCGCCACTAAGAAGTGTGTACTCCAAACAAAAGAGGTTATATAGCAACAGCTTATATAATATTAATAACAACAATATTATTATATTTTATTTAATATTTGTTATTATCGTTGGTCTAGTGGCCAAAAGTGTCAAGAAAAGTCTTGTTGGGGTTTTCTATGCAATTGTTAGCAGCTGTTTGTAGTTCAGATCCATGCCTGGTTGATAGCAGAAGGCTCGCCACCTATTCCATAGGACCTACATAAAACATGCCGGCGAAATATGAGTGTACATTAAACCTCTGCCTAATCCTTCACCGACGATAGGCGTGGTGGTATTTATATTATTACGTATGTATATTATCTGTATACCTAACAATATTATTTGTTGTATGTACATTTTAATAATCTATTTCTATAAAATGTTGCCTGCAATAGGCAAATTCTTCATTTTAATAGTAATAGTGTGTATTTAAAATATAAATAAAACACCAAGCTACTATCAGGGTTTCCTGTTGGTTCAGTCTGGTGCAAGATACGGTACGATCGTATCGACTCGCTAATTAGGATTATCGTAGACCAATTATTTATAAGTGTTCCTACCTTATCGTTCAACCATTGTTGTAAGTTTGTGCCGCGCTACACACGGCTGTAACGGCTAGGAAGCACGTCTGTTGATAGTTGGATTGTGTTCGTGTTTTAAATATTTGTTTGACTTTAATTGAAGCACTTGTTTCGACTTTGCTGGTTTTCTACTGTTTGGTAGACAATATTTTTATTATTATTATACTATCGGTAGAGACGAGGGACAGAGATGGGAGAGACTCCGAGAGACAGACAGGGCAATTATATTAAAACAAAATCTCATAACAATCTAAAAAAAAAATATTTATATGTTTGTTACTTATTCACGCAAAAACTACAAAACCATTTAAAAAATATTAAAAACCACATGTAGTACTTTTTGTCAACTAACTTGTCAGTCAGTTTGAAAGCTAATTTATTAGTTTTATTTGCCGTACCACACGCCTGTATGTCCGTAAAGATACATCAACAACATAATATAAATACTTGTGATACTTACCTATTTACCGCTGTTTTCCTTGACATACAACGTTAAATAATAATAAATTACTCGTATACCCTTAACGGCTAATAAAAAAACGGAACACTTCGAAACTTTTCAAGGGTTATCGATAAAAATGTGATACGTACTTCGTACCTACTTCAAATTGAATGTCACTAGTGACACCTGTTAATTGTTGATTAACCGTAAGAAGTAGTGTAGTTGATCTGATATTAGTTTGTTAACTCGTCGTGTAGCGAAATCCAGACGCCATTTTAATCGAATTTAGCATTTGCGTGTGTGATTTAATTTTTTCTTAAAGAGCCTTTTGGTCGGGAATAAATAATAATTTTATAATAATATCGATATCGATATGTGATATCGATATTATTTACTCACGCTTTGGGCACAGTCTTTATGGATATTATGAAGAATCTGATATGTCAGGATTAAATGATATCATTAAAATGTATTTATCCTTTTTCAGACTAATGAAGAGCTAATTTTGGAAATAAATGTATTAACAAAAAATACCAACCTGAGTAGCCAACTGCAGCAAAGACCACAGACCAAATTTCAACCTTTCACCACCGCGGTACAAATTGTCCGTTTTAAAACTACGTACCTAATTCCCTAATCACCAGTTGAACCTATAACAAAGGAAAAATGCATTAAATCCGTATTTCCTCGCCCATCAATTGTCCGGAGCAACGCTTGCACTGAATATATGGCCCATAAAAATGTTAATACTGTAATACAACTGCACAATTTTCTTGTATGTAATTTGCCATTTTGGGCACTAAAATACGCTATAGGTTGTGTGGTGTGAAGCTCGAGCGATTAGCGGGTTAAAGTCAGGCTCACTGCACCGATTTATTGCTGGTCAACCTTTTTTGAGTGTACATAGTAGTGTAAGTTTAATTAGATTGTAGTTTCAAAATATTTTTGAATAATTTGCTGTAATTATATGTATTTGTAATGTATTTAACAACAATCCTGTATAGGTACTTTACACAATCCTTGTTGCTTAGCTTGTTTCTAAGAGATACTGTGGAAATACATAATATAAATTGATTGCAGAGAAGCGTGTTTTCTATTAATAAATATAATAAAATTAATAAGCTTTTGGATTCATTATTTCGGTCAAAAATCGGTGAATTTACTGACAATCTCGAGCCCCTGTTGAAACTTAAAAGTTATAATTTCTTACGTGTTCATTTGACACTTGGATGGTCCAGTTGCAAGTAAACATTTTTATATGAATCCGAATATATTGTCTCTAAAAACATAATTATACCTACTTATATTACACGCTTTATCGCTTCAGCTCATGGTTTAAACGCAATAGTTAACGTTGATTCGATAGCAGTGTTCTTGTAAAACTGCTATGTAAATGTGACATGTAATATAAGGCATTAGTGGAGATTGGCACACGATACGATCACGATACGACATAAAAATATGACGCTAATGTTCATACTAATGTTGCCAACGCTCCAAACTTTTTAAATTGAGAAATTACTATCGGAATTTATAGGTAAGTACTTAATACTTGTCGTCGTTGGTTTTGTGGTAACAAGTACGACTGCCGAGCAAGAGGCCTTGGTTTCGATTCGAAATTAATTCCATTTCGAAATTTAAATTGATTTGCCTAATAACATTTAATTAATAAATAATCATATTAATGTGACACGGGTTTCTGACATTTCCGCGAATATTAGACATTCAAATTAAACTTCTTTTTACTAAATAAATATTGATATAGATAAGAATAAATGTATCGATAATATTAGTTATTTTGAAGACACGCTTACAAGTTTTACAATTTTAATACTAGATGGCGCTAGCGTTCTCAAATAGCCTACCTCTGAGAATCGTATGATCGTTATCTCTTTTGATAGTATTGTTATCATTATCATCAATCAATTTAATGTCCCAGTGTTGGGCACGGGTCTCATTTGCAAGTCTACTGAACGCAAATGAACGAGAAGTGGTTCGCTTTCGAGGTCAAGTCAATTTATATATTTTTTTCTATTGAATTCTCGCTAGGAATTGTAAATTTGGAATTGTGTAAATTATAGCATGCATGACACGATGCATGTATGTGGACGAAGCAAAACTGGTATGTAGGGATCACAGCGCGTGGCATTCTGTAGTTTCTGTCTACCTCCATGGGAAAAAGGCGTGAATGTATGTGTATATGTATGAACTAGCTTTTGCCCGCGGCTTCGCTCGCATTAAGAAGTATTATTATTAATTAGGTACAGTTTTCATACAAACTTTCATCCCCTATTTATCCCCTTGGGAGCAGAATTAATCAAAATCCTATCCGTCCAGTGGTTTGGGCTGTGCGTTGATAGATCATTATGTCAGTCAGTCAGTCAGTCCTTTGAGTTATGTCTATTTAGATTGCAATAGAGACAAATGTAACTGTGGAGTACGCCAGAAAATCTCTGCTTATTTCTGCTAGGATGAAGGCGTATTGGTATGAAACTCTACAAATAAATGATATAATACAAAGTCGACAAGTTTACGGTAATCGTCGGGTGTAAATAGCGAACAATAACGTATCGGTTTGAGGGTTAACGCCGCGGCATCGAGGGGTTGCTTGCCAAAATGCGCAAATGTATGACCCCCATATACTTGTGCCAAAAAAAGTCGCGCATAACTTACATTTCGTTGTACATGTCACGTGTTAATTCTTACATTATACTTAACTAGTTTTGTCCACGTAGAAATAGTAATTGTATCCAATTATCCAATCAGCTTAATTTTTTTCTATCCCCTTTTAATAAATTATCAACACAAACTTACATCCCCGTTTTCAGACTTTTACGGGATAATTTCCGGGATGATAACTATCCTATTTATTTATTTATTTATTGGATCTCCAACAGAGGTTACACCATTACATACAAAAGATCAATTCATAGACAGTACAATACAAGTGTGCTCCTCATCCTGTGTCATTCCCCGGGATTACTATCTCTGTAAAACGGTGCGGACTAAGCGTGAATAGGTGACAGACAGACAGACACACATTCGCATTTATAATATTAGTAAGGATTTTATCGTATAGTTAAACTAGATACAATTTTAATTAATATATAAATGGTATGATGATTAGTTCTGTAACCTGTGATGTATAATAATAATAATTTAAAATGCAATATTAGTTTTAAGTCGATTTGCTGTGACCTGCCAAAAAATATTTTGACTTTGAGTATCCTTTAACATCTTAGCTATTTATTTTAAATATTTTCCGTTGATTTACACACATGAACAAAACATAATTATGTATGTTCATAATACTACAGACTATAAATGCATTGCAATATCTTAGTTAACCAAAAACAAACGAAATACGTCTACAAATAAAAGTGACTGTAAAACATCGGATAAGCACTCAATACTGAGGAGTTCACCTTTTATATGATAAGATAATGATGAGTTTATATTTAATTCTCTGATAGTCTATCTTTGGGCGATGGGTTTGGCGCCAACCTAATGCATTTGGGGTTGGTTTGATTGGCTTCGGCGGTCTTCGGGATGATTCTAGTACCCTCGGGGTTGTCTTTCGCGAATGTGTTTAAAGCGCGGGACCAAATTGGATTGTAGCTTGTAAAAAACACTACATACACAAACGCAAATATTATACATTGAAATTTTACATATTTTTATTTTTATTTTTCTGCTTGGTAAAATAGGTTGGTATATGCTAGCTTACATAATCATAGTTAATTAATGCACTCTATATTGTATAGGTTGATTACCGTATTATATGTATAGAATCATTCGTTTAATAACCAGACAGAAATGTGTTGTTGGGGAGTTTGTTGCGCAGCTTCTTCTTCCCAGCAATAACACTAGGAAAAGGTGAAGGGCGTTTTTGGGAGCTGTCTTTATCGTCGACGTTTAAAAAGAGCCAATTTAATTTGGCCTACTTTGAATAAATGATATTTTGACTTTGACTTTAACTTTACATAAATAAGCTCACGTAATTTTCCCATGAGGGTGAACAGAAACTACAGAACACCAAGCGCTACGATCCCTACATACGAGTAACTACTACGCACTTGAATTGTTCAAACCTATTTAGTTTAATATATTATATATATTTCTAGATACAAATATACGTCTTTAAGTCTATTTCAAAATACTTTATTTTAAAGACACATGACCCCAAAAACGAGCTATTTCATAACAAAAACTGTTATTACCTAGATGTCTATCTGCCACATACCCTGCTCATCCAAAGTCATCTGGTATCTAACGTCATAAATCTAAAGCTAACTGCACACGAGCTTACAACTAATTCACGAAAAAAGCTTTAAAGCACGTTCGTGATAAGCGGGCCGGTCGGAGCAGCCGATAATGTTACTGAGATTGGAGATCTTCCGATTGCAGTCTATAGATTCATTATCATCAACCCATTATTGCCCCACTGCTGGGCACGGGTCTCCTCTTATTTGAAAGGGCTCTCATCTACTATATAGTAGCTCAGTGCGAGTTGGTAGACGTTAGACGCCTTTGAAAAAATCTCAGCAATAAATGTGTTAATTTAGACTTTGACTCGTTTTAAATAGTACAATTTCCTCTGCACACAGCAACAATTATGGTAGAGCAATTAAAAGATACTCAAGACCACACCAAATTATCCATTTAATAAAGACTTTCATTCACAAAAGCTCAATAAAACATAATGTTTTTTATTATAGTATAAAACATACTTAGTACCGATCGTAAAAATAATAAAACACTACATTTAAAACCAGAAACAAATGCAAAGAGCACAAACACGAAAGTTTTAATCAACCGACAGCCCGAAGTGATTGTAATCTAATAAAAATCTCGTTTGACAATATTATCTATCGCCGAGAAAAAGGGCGTAACGCGATATACGACAAACAAACGCGCGAGAAAAGGACAGAAGATGAACAAGCTACAACTACCGGCGCGGGCGCTCCTACTAACAAGCGCAGATAAATTCAACCGTATCGATGTGTATCAGTTACATTGACGGCTACACAAGTCGTCGTGTATTTGAAATGAGAACAAAAAGGGTGATGTATACGGAATTGTTTCGTTTGTAACACTAAACGGGACGTCGTATCGATATTCGATCTGGCCGATTGTCGCCATTATTTTCTTGTTTATTGTTCAAGTATAAATAAATTTAGACAAGCTTGTTTGTATTGAAGAAAGTAAAGCAAAGTGGAGATCGTTTGATACTGAATGTTCTAGTTTTATTGTTTTTATAATAAAGTTAAGCTTCAATGTTTTCACCAATGGCATAAACGACCAACTAACTTTAAAATACATGGTTTTACTTGTAGAAGACGGATGAGATTTCAAAATAAAAAAAAATGGATGTCTTGGCTTGTACATCACTAGTTGCGGGTTCGATCTTTGTACGACCACAGGTTGTTTTATTCCGGGGCTGGGCGTTTGTATATGTGAAAATTTGTCTTTCACGGCACAGGAGAAAATATTAGCGTAGGCACTAGTTGCGGGTTCGATCTTTGTATGACCACAGGTTGTTTTATTCCGGGGCTGGGCGTTTGTATATGTGAAAATTTATCTGTCACGGCACAGGAGAAAATATAAGTGTAGTGTAGTGTAAGGCAACGTTTTAAAAAAATATATTTAACTCATTCTATAAGTATGTATATGTAGTAAGTTAACATCACGCACTCTAAGTCAGGCGTGCCAAGCAGTTCCACCGTGACCCGTTACTTGTATGTAGAGATCAGACCCAGTGCCCGCAATGACATTTCCTCGAACTCAACTGTATTTTACAACTCTGCTTGTGCTTTCAATCAATCATAGAATCCGATGCATTTAATAATATAAAAAACACAGTTCAGTAAATTAGACTTTATTGGACAACAATAATAACGTTTGAGTTACTCCTTTTTGAACTTCACATATATTTTAAGTCCGCCAAATCTCACACAAGCACTTTACAAAGTATGCGGTGTATAAATAAATACAACATTTACCATAATAATATTATACCTACAATGTATAAAATACATTTACTTATTCATACGTAAAGGCAGCTTTTTATAAACATTTTGTAAAAGCTTGGAATACCTACTTGAGGATTTAAAGTGAATTCTTCAAGATATAAGGTTTAAAAACAGCACCAGAATTGAATAAAATTGATCCTTAACTCCCTCGAAATCAAAGGTAACCTGATCTTAATAAAATACCTGACCTTATAACAAATGTGTTAAACGGTTTGGAAGTATAAACACTAAAGGCATTGTTCTTGCGATGGCTATCTGTAACACAAAGGAGTGACGCGTATCGTGGTAGCGGGTCCCACTTGACAAATGAGAACTGCTTCAGCCCACCCAACGAGAGACCTGTATTATGAGACACCTATTAAGCTATTCGGATTGTACTCCTTGGAATTGATACGAGGAGGCGTGGTTGTAAAGATATTTTGAACGATTCGGGTCTTGTTTTACATTTGGATGTGAAGTGGATACGAATCTTTATTTGATTTAACAATAGTGTCTAAATTGGAAATTTAATCTTCAATCCTTCTACAAGAGAACGAAACGGTGATAAAAAACGTAAAAGTTTTCCAAAGTCAATACAATGATTCTAGTTTTATTTTAATTATATTGTGTTGCAAAATTTAGTTTGAACATTAGCACAAACATTGGTCTGAATGGGACAATGTAGGCTGTGTGCACACTTGACAACAACAGATGGTAGATGAAGTGATCAAAATTTTTCCTGAACCTGAATCATTCTGCTAACCCGAATACATACATATTTCGCGTTAAATAACTCATTATTTTACAGGTCCCAAGATTGTTCCTTGAAGCATACCATGTTAATATGCGCGATCATAATTTAAATACTTAGGGCATTTAGTCACAGCTGGTCACAGGGATCTTGCCGATATTGAACGGGAGCGGAGGGCTTTGTCAAAAAGAGCGAATATGCTAGCCCGCAGGTTTGCACGCTGCTCTGATCAAGTTAAGATCACACTTTTTAAAGCATATTGCACATCTCTGTACACGTGCAGCCTGTGGGCTAGCTATACACAGGCGAGTTACAGCGCCCTCTGCGTCCAGCACAATAACGCGTTCAGGGCGATATTGGGGCTGCCCCGATCTTGCAGTGCCTCGGGCATGTTTGCGGAAGCGGGCACCGACTGTTTTCATACCACCATGCGCAAGCGGTGCGCGTCCTTAGTGCGCAGGGTGCGGGCCAGCTCCAATGTTGTCCTGGCGTTAATCGCAGGGCGGTTGGACTGCCCTTATATAGGAATGTGCTGCAGTAGGCACATGCCTATTGCAGCACAATAAATAATGAAGTCAGCATGCCGTGGCTACGCTGACTTCATTCAAATTCAAATTCAAAATTTAAATTCAAATTCTTTATTTGCATGGTATAAAAAGTTGTTACAAATAAGTTTATTTATTTATTCAAAATTAGCATAACATTTTTATTTTTTATTATTATTGTTATTATATCAAATATGGGAATATCTTCCTGAATAAATTTTATTTAATTTTATTTTATTATAGTAGACCATAATCAGCATACCAGGATTACACAAGTGACTAGTTATAAAAACATATGTTCCAAACATAGTTCTTAAGTAAATAAATTAAATTAATAGGAGAAATTCTAACTCCCTGCAATTTACATCAGTGTCCAACGCTTATGTATGTTCCCTCTGTTGACTATCAGAAGCGGGGATCTTGTTTAAAGTAATAGTATCGTCGTTCGATAGTGTTCGGCCATTTTTCTTGTGCACAACAAAGGATGAAATCGACCGTGTGTTGTTCGTATGGCCTTTAGTCTCCCAGCCTTTAGTTATGAGCGATCGCGGTGAGAGAGATAGGTACGTTTGTGTCTGTCTGTGTCGAAATCTTAGGTTATTTGTTTTATAAATCCAAAACTTTATTATTTTCATAAAGATTTTTTATTTAAATAATTTTCTTTACGAATCCGCACATAAATTAGAATGAAACGGTAGTATCATTTCCTTCTACATATACAATTATTCCGTATTCAGATGGAGTATATTATATTACCTATTTAAAAGTTCTATTTTTTTTTCTATAGCCATGTAACTGTTTTGAAACATTCCATTCTCTCGTAATTTCCTTCAGTTTTACCAAACCTACCCCAAAAATCGTTTGTAAATTGTTTAAAGCAAACCTTCATTGCTTGCTTATCGCTTTTAACTTGACCTCATTGTTGTGGCCACAGAGGGCGACGCATCACCTCCGCCCTCCATTGGGTGTTTAATGATTCACTCGATCGCCCAGATTACTGCTTATTATACGAAATGTGAACAAAGCTGATTAGATTAGCTGTAACAAAATGGATTGTATTGCATATTGTGAAGCTTCAGTTTCATGAAAAGTTTGAATGTGTGATAAGATAAATTAATCATATTCATCAGCCGGTCCCTGTGCTAGACACAGCGCTCCTCTTATTTTTTAAATAGTTTAGGCTTATGACTAACCCACACCTAATCATTATTTGGAATGCTTTAGAATATTATTGGTAACTTTAGGTTTAAAGAACTTTGGTTTTGGTTTTTAAATATTAAGCCACAAAAGATAAAACGCAAAAGAATACTTTTATTTATATTCATTAACACACATATCATAATAAATAAGGATAGCGGTTTAAAAAAAAAAAAATCATCTAACCAAACATTACAACTGAATCATTATATTTAGTGAATAATCACCATTGTAGTTTTAGTTATTATAAGTATTGAGAATGTGATAAAATTCTTTTGTCTCCATATTTAATAAGTTTGACGCGGTTTCTGATTTATACATATTATATATTTATACATATTACAAATCAGAAAAACACATTAACATATGACGCAGATTATGTAAAATCGATGTATATGTAAATGTAGGTATGTATTCTAAATATTGCGCGCACTCCGCACTCTCAACCTCGTAGCCATTGACGTAGACATATTCTGTTGTACTCTGAGTTCATACTAGGATAACTATGTATAATTTAAGCTATGAAAAGACTTTAGTAATAAGGAATATGTTAATATGCTACAGTATCGCATTGGGTTAGCCTGTAAGGATATTGTATGTACGTAAATAAATAAATAAATATTGTACTGTACCCGTAACCTATTGCTAAATAATAAATAGATATATCAAATCCGCGAAAAGTAGTTTTATCTCAACATTATGCAATTAATAATTATTAAACGTAGAAATTTTGCTTGACAAAAAGTTGCATTGTTGCAGCAGGTGCTGCAGATGAAAATTTTTAATTTCTTCTATCCCAATTGGCGAGACGCGTGTTAGTTGCTAAAGCAGAATTTGTATTTTAGAAGGGTTAGAACTACCATCCGTCAAAACGTCTTAGAGGTGCATTGATATGGAATCAACAGAATAACTTTTTTTCTTCCTATGGCAACACTACAGCTAACAGCTGATTTGAATTTGTCCTCATAATTTTGTGTAAAATTAATAAATTAAGGCATAAATACAGGCCTATCTACATTGAATTATTTAGAAGTAAGGTTACTAAATATATAAAGTGTATTATAATTAAAATTTTAGTGGTATTTTCAGTGTAAAAACCGTGTGTGAATTAGTGACTGACGGTTACCGGTACAAGTTTTGTAAATTGTCATCTCGAAATCAGGTACAAACTTTTAATTTAGTAAATTTGCGTAGTGCTTTGTATTATTAAGAAACATTAATAAGTATAACTTTGGAGTATTTAAGCAAGTACGCCTTGTAGACTTGTGTTGATATAAACATAACCTTATTTTAGTTTGGTGACACAACTTCTCTTATTACTGTACCCTTTTAAACTCCTTACTTAATCTTAAACTTATTATTCTATTCCAAATCTTACTTTTCTTTGTTATTTCATATCTTTCTATTCATATATCATGCTTACTCGCAAAGCCTCTGCTCGCCAGGAGGAGTCCAAACTCCAATTGGCTTTGACTGAACTGAAGGCTTCAAAGGAGTTGTGTGGCCAACTGAATAGAGAGAGGGATGACAATGAGAGGGAACTATTGGATATATTAGATAAAAATAGAGTTTTAAAATCAGAGATGGCTCAACTACATTTGCGGTATGTAGAAGCCGTAGACTCCAGGGACCGGCTCCAACTTGTTGTGGATGGGTTCAACCAATGTAGCATTGAGTACGAACAAGCTCTTAGTCGTGCACATTTATTAGAACAACTGCTACATGAGGCAAATAATAAGATCACACTTTTAGAATTGAACACCACAGCCTCGTTGAACCAAAGTCTATTCAACGAGTTGGTAGTCAGTGCCCCTGACATGGTTTCTGCTGCAATTAACAGACCTATTGTAACTATTGATCTAACATGCACCGAAGACCACAATGACACAGTGCAGGTAGTTAAATGCAGCAAAAACAAATTAAAAAAGTATATAAAAATTAATAAGTACATTAGAAAAACCCAAAGACTAGTTAAAAGACAAAAGTATTTCATCAAAAATGTCAAATTAAACAGAGAGCGGCTCCATTTACTCGGTAAACTAGATGCTTATTATTTAAAACTAAAAAATAATACTTTGAAACATAAAAATGAGACTGAGCAATTAAATTGTGAACTTAATAAACTTAATGAAAAATTAAAATCAATGACTAATAAATATAAAAGTTCAGAGATGCAAATGAAGGAGTACATGTTAGCCATGAATGAGCTTGTGAGTGCAGGTTCATGTAACCATGAGCGGAGACAATCAATGCCAAAGTCAAAGTCATTGAATCCTCTGGACACCTCCCCATCTCATTCACTGTTGACATGTAACCCTAATACTTTGTTTAGTTTAGAGTCTAATAGTTCCCTAAAGACAAAAAATTGTGTAAAAATACCTAAAGAAAACTACACACCCAATAGTAAATATGTAATGTTTAGTGATGAGATTGGACAAGGAATGGGTCAGTTATTGTCAAATCATATGGGACAAATAACTACCAATTTTTGTATGCCTGGGTTGGATTATAATAATATTGTTAACAAAATAATTGACTCAAATTTTAATCCAGACACCACTATCCTTATATTTGTAGGTAATAGAGGTAATGTAAACAAAAAAAAAATGATTGAACTTTTGACCAAGTTGTCTAGTCTAAATGTACACAACATTGTTTTGTTTACATTTCCCTATTCAAAAAGTTTGCCAAAGGAAGAAAATGACATACGATTTAGGCTTAACCTATCTCTGCATACATTATGTACAAATAATTCTAAATTTAATTTGATTGACAGTAATAACTATGTGTGCAATTATTTTTATTTGACGAAAGATAAGTATTATCTTTCAAAGTACTGTAAGAGGCAGTTAGCTGTGTCTCTGTCATACTATTTTGATATTTTAGCCAAAAATATGGCTATTCAACATATTGGTTCTATTGAGCCTGTTTCTGACATTGTAAGTGATTTTAGTTTGTAAGACAACAGAGGTATCCTCTTGCATTAATTCATCTACCAATGATTGCGCCTCGAGTGATTGTATGGTAGACATAGGTCAGTCGGCGTGCAGCATTATGGATGGTAATAGGCATTGTATCAGCCTGGTGCACCAAAATATACAAGGAATAATGAATAAAGAACTAGAAATTGAATTATTTTTAAATTGTAACAATATAGATATTCTTTGTATAACAGAACATTGGCTAAAAAACCATCAGTTAATTTTTAATTTTGGTAATCACCAGGTTGGTAGTTCATTCAGCAGAGAGAATGCCATTCATGGTGGCTCCTTAATCCTATTAAATAATCAAATTAAATTTAAAGAGCGAAAGGACATAGTGAGCCTCTCTGTTGAGCGAACAATTGAGATAGCCTGTGTGGAATTAGAACGGTTCATTATAATAAGTGTATATAGGCCACCATCTGGGCTGTATGACTGTTTTGAAGCGGTGATGGATGAAGTGCTTTATAAAGCCTGTCATAGTACAAATAAATCGATTATTACATGTGGCGACTTCAATGTTAATTTATTAGAAAAATCAGGTTCCAGCATTAAAATCATCAACCTTTTTCAGTCATACAATCTAAGTAACATATTCTTGGAGCCTACTAGAATTACTGCTACTTCAGCTACATGTTTGGATAATATTTACACCAATATTATACCAGATCAAAAGAAAATTATAAACCTACTGGACTCCGATCACTGTGGACAGCTGATCTGTTTTCATAGTGAAAAGAGAAAAGTAGCAAAAAAAGATATCACAGTTAATCCAAAAACACATGGTCGCTTGGAGGCATTTAAAAATAAACTTAGTCATAAGTTACCTTTATTACCCTATAATAGTGACCCTAATAAGCTTTATGATTCTTTTTTTAATATTTATTGCAAAGATTTTAATTCTACTTTTACACCCAAGACGATCAGAGTTAATGGAACTGCATCTTTCAGTGAATGGGCCACTGTTGGTATTCATAAAAGTAGGAAGAGACTTTATGAGCTGTACAATGAAAGAACTTATATCACTACCCCGGAGTTTAATTCTTATGTTAAAAGCTACTCCAAACTATTTAAGAAAGTTTGTTGTATAGCAAAGTCTCTTTATATTAGCTCGAAAATAAGAAATAGTAATAATGTTATTAAAATGACCTGGAATATTATCAACAGTGAAACAGGGAGATCTGTTGGCCGTAACAGTGAATATAGTCTTATTATTGATGAACAAATAATTAAATCAGACTTAGAAGTTGCCACCGCATTTGAAAATTTCTTTACGGGTATTCCTGTTCTGGTCACTAGATCCTTAAATTCATCACCTACTGTTGCAGAGAACCTACTTAGGGAAAACGTAAAAGCTAGCTTTATTGAATTTAATTTTAAACATGTTAACAGTAGCGATATTATTAAAACTTTCAATACACTAAATGTAAAAAAAACTGCAGACCTGTGGGGAAATTCTGTTGACGTTGCCAAATTTATTATTCACATTGTAGCACCCACTTTATCCTTTATATTTAATCAATGTATTGATGGTGGTAAATTCCCTGATCTTATGAAAAATAGTAAGATTATACCTTTGTTTAAGTCAGGTAGCACATCAGACCCTACTAATTTTAGACCGATATCAGTGCTACCAACATTCAGTAAAATTTTTGAAAAAATAATTTTAGATCAATTACAAAGTTTCTTTTACGCCAACAACCTAATTAATAGAAAACAGTTTGGCTTTACCAAGGGTCGTTCAACAACCGATGCCGGTGTTGAACTTCTAGGTCACATTTTTGATGCATGGGAAGAGTCACACGATGCCTTGGGTATCTTTTGCGATTTGTCTAAGGCATTCGATTGCGTTCTTCACGATACATTGATCAGGAAGTTACACCACTATGGCGTGAGGAACACTTCTCTGAATCTTCTTATTTCGTACCTGGGTAAGAGGATTCAGAAAGTGGACGTCAATGGAAAGAGATCCCCGGGGTCGGTTGTTACTATGGGAGTTCCGCAAGGTTCAATTCTTGGCCCTTTTTTATTTCTAATTTATATTAATGATTTACCCTATCTGATGGGAGATAATCAAGAGATAGTGTTGTTTGCAGACGATACCTCGCTTTTATTTAAACTAAAACGTCAGCAAAGAACTACATACGATGTGGACACTGCTATCTCGAAAGTGGTACATTGGTTCAATGCAAATAATTTAGTTTTGAATGAAAACAAAACTAAATGTATTAAGTTTACAACGCCTAACGTCAGACAAGTTAAAACCAGTGTACTAGTTAACGGTGGAGAGTTGGATCTTGTAGATACCACTGTATTTCTAGGCATTACCTTAGATGCTAAGCTTCAGTGGGGCCCACATATAGAGAAATTGTCGAAGAAGCTTAGTTCTGCAGCTTATGCCGTTAAAAAAATTCGTAATTTAACGAATATAGATACAGCTCGGTTAGTTTATTTTAGTTATTTCCATAGCGTGATGTCATACGGCATTCTACTGTGGGGGAATGCTGCTGACATTCAAACTATTTTTGTGTTGCAGAAAAGGGCTATTCGATCAATTTATAACTTAAGTCCCAGATATTCACTGAGGGAGAAATTTAAAGAAATTGATATTATGACTGTTCCATCACAGTATATTTACGAAAATCTTTTATATGCTTACAAGAATATCAATCTCTTTGAAAAGCATTGTGATATCCATAATATTAATACTAGGAATAAGATTAAATTTGTTGTTCCTGCAACTAGGCTCCAGAAAATCAGTAAATCCTTTAGATGTCAATGCATACGCTTTTATAACAAAATTCCAACCCATGTACAGACATTAAGTCTCAGCAGATTTAAATCCTTTATCAAACAGAGACTTTGTGCTAAAGGCTACTATACGTTAAAAGATTACATGGATGATAAAACTGCTTGGGATTGAATAGTTCTAATGAACCGGGCTATCGAACGTCTTTTACTGTAATTTATTATGATTTGGACATTATTTTTTCATGACATTGATGTTAATTATTATTATTATTTTTTAATTTTTTTTTGTTGACATTAATTTATATCTTGACATGAATTGTATAGGTATACCTATAGATTTTTAATTATTATTATTATTTGACTTTATTTATTTTATATTTTTGACATTATGTTAATGTTATGTTTTGACATAATTATTTTATATTTGACATTATGTTGATTTTTATGCATTGGGATTATTTATAATATACATATCTATGTGAATGTGAGCACTTTGTAGGTAGATAAACATACGCTTACAAACTAATGTCTGGCGGCTTTGGGTTTTTGAAATGGCCTACGCAAATGTCCCGCTGATCTTGCATAGACGTGCGTCGGGTCGTTAAGCTCCCACAATAATGGTTTGAGCTAAACGATGGCTGACGTATGCGTGCTGTCAGTATGGACAGGTCAACTCAAAGCTGCACTGGTGCTTTCTTCAAAAGGCCATCCCAGACTTTAACTTACATCGTCAGGCTCACATATTGTAACCAAAATGTTTGGACTTTAAAAGAGACCATGATTCTCTGAGTTTGTTTCGGCATTTCTTCTCAGAGGTCGTCAGTTAGGAAATGCCGATGTCAACTAGATACTAAAAAAAAAAATGTACATGACTTGTAAAAGTGTCTTTAAAAAGATCTATTTACAGAAATAAACAATCATTCAATCATTCAATCATTCATTCAATCAATCAATCAATCATTCAATCATTCAATCATTCAACTTAAAATATTGTGTTTTAACTAAGTTCATAGAAATACGTAGGTATAACAAGAGATTCAAAATGCAGAAATGGCAATGCAAAACTTATGAGTTGGCAATTTTAAGAATGACACATTCTGGACCCAAGATCTCTTTATTCTTATTATTAATGACTTTTTAAAATGTATGCAAATTATCTCCATAATGAATGTGATTTCTTGTAATATCATAAGGATTCTTGTACAAGGCTGTAATGTATTTATTCCAAATAAACGTTATTATTATTATTCAACAAATTCGGAATTTGTGAATAACTAGCCGAACCCTGCAAACGTTTTGCTGTTGCACATTGTGGTTGCATTGATGCGAAAATAGATAATCACAGTATTTCAAGGAGGTTGTATGTCGTGACAAAATTTTAGCTCAATCTGAGCAGAACTTTTTCAAGATTACACGAACCAACTTTACATACCCATCACGCCTGTCGTCCCCGAAGGGTTAGGCAGAGGTGTATTTGTATACCCACATTTCGCCGGTATGTTTTTAGGTCCCATTTAATAGGGGGCGAGCCTATTGCCATCAACTGGGCACGAATCCAAACTCCGAGCTGCTACTGAGAATTTCATAGAAAAACCCAATAACACATTGCTCGACCTGGAAATCGAACCCAGGACCTCGTGCTCGGCAGTCGCACTGTCTGACCACTTGACCAACGAGGCAGTTACCAAACCAACTTTACATTTATATATTATATTCGCATAGAGCTGTGGTAGCCTAGCGGTGTGACCCACTGGTCACTGACTGAGATGTCAAAGGTCTCGAGTTCAAACCCAAGGCACGCACCACTGACTTTTCGGAAGTTTGTGCGTATTTATCACATGCTCAAACGGTGAAGGAAACCATCGTGAGGAAACCTGCATGCTTGAGAAAATTCTCGATGGCATGTGAAGTCTGCCAACCCGCAGTAGGCTAGCGTGGTGGATTATAGCCTAATTTTTCTCAATTGAGAGGAGACCCGTGCCCAATAGTGGGACATTAATGGGTTGATGATGATTGTATTCGCATAGCCCCTATATTAGTATATGCAATAGTTTTCGATAAAGATTTGTTTGGTTCCTTAATTTGTATAATATTGTAAACCAATAATTAATGTTATGCGTCCCGTTATCTGAGTTTTAAATCTAACACGTGTTTTTTTTATTATTCCGTGACATTAGAAACAAGGCGTTGATTGTCTCTGCTCATAATTTGTATACATTTTCGGGACATCAATTATGATTTTAATATTCTTTGATGGTATCTATTCAACAATTTATGTTGTTAAACATGTTGCGAACATTGTTACTCGATTGTTATCTTAAAAAATCTATAAACTGCAAACCGAATTGAGCAGTTTGTATTATGTGTTAAAACGTTTATTTATAATGTTGTATATTTGTTTATTTATTTATTTTATTTATTAATAATAAGCTTACAGTTTACACCAAAACGCTTACTATTATAGTATATGAGTTTCTAAGGAGTTTCTTGCCGGTTCTTTACCATAAACCTACTTTTTGGAACCGTGAATTTAGTTTGACAATTCAAAAGCACCTGTAATACTGTTTGGTCTAGTTGAAATAAATGATTTGAATTTGAATATGTTTGTATTTACAACAATTTTTTTGTACTATTTAGTACCCGTTACACAAGCCTCGTTGCTTAGCTCGGAACTAGATGGCTCTGTGTACCTATGTATATATCCGGATTTATTTATTTATTATTTTACGTCTAGACAGCCATTAATTATGTCTAGCTTTTTCATGCGCCATTTACCTATGTCCATTAAATGTCATGTACAACAAAAAATACTTAATAACACTTCCTACAGATATAAATCTAAACCTAACCTTAAAATAGATAGGTATATACTATACTAGTTAGTGCAACTAGAATCATAACGTTTTAAAAGTGCTTGAAAAAGTTTATTTGAAATAAAAACCTTTTGATTTTGATTGATTTTGATTTTGAGTTGTTGCACGCAGCTGCGCTCGCGCTATTTAATACTAATTTCTCCTCCTCATTTCGCCCGTCAAGGGATGAATTTTCAAAAACGACGAAACACGTATGCATTTATTTTTGCTGAGGAGCTTGAATATTAATTATATTATGTGTTTAATTATTTCTAACCAAAAACTTGTATATTGAATTTCATATTTCTAACTTTAAAAATAACGGATTTCCATACAACCGTTTATCCCTTATTTTACCCCCTTAGGGGCGGAATTTCTAAAATTCATTTCTTAGCGGATGTTTTCATCATAAAATAAATCATCTGTCAAAATTTCAAGTTTGTAAACCCTGTGGTTTATGCTTTGCGCTGATGAATCAGTCAGGACAAACGATTATACGTATGTATATATATTATGGATAACTCGCACGGGAAGATATAAGTATTTAATAAATATTTAAAAAAATATAAACTTCAAATGAATTTTTGATAAATTTTTTTGGTTCCCTAACAATTTTTTAAATAAAATATAGCTTATGTTCAACACAGATAACGTGGAATTCTAATAGGTTATTCGAATCGGTTCAGTTGTTTTGGAGCCTATTCAATACAAACAAACAAACAAACAATCAAATCTTTCCTCTTTATAATATTAGTTTAGACTAGTTTTAAGCTCGCGACTTCGTCTCCGTAAAATTGGTATCTTTACCCAAGCTGCTTATTTATTTCTTACCCTACACTGTTAAGAAATTATGGCTAATCCGCATAAAAACTTCCTTTCCCCTTTTTTCCCTTTTACATAATGATTTCTGGGACCAAACTATCCTAAGTTCTTTCCCGGGACTCAAACTATTTCCTTATCAAAATTTCATTTAAATCGGTTCTACGGTTAATGCATCAATTAGTAACAGACAGACAGATATACCTACATTCACATTTATTATAATCATAATATGGATAAATATTAATATCATATTCAAAGATATTTTAAATAAATTAAATACCGTTATTATTTATCGGGTTTTAATCTAAGGTTATCAACTTATGTAACTTGATAACCTTTTCCATTTTTTTTATGTAACACTGGGCTTCGATTAAAATTGCTTGTATTTACACATAATAAATAATAATAAATATATCAAGACATTAAGTTACAGCGCCATCTAGTTCCGAGCTAAGCAACGAGGCTTGTGTTATAGTTACTAGATAGTTGATATACTACATAGTTTTTTGTTTTTGTAAAAACATCCATGTCTCAGGTCAAATACGCGCAAGCATTTGCCTCTACTGGAATTCGAACCCAGTAATATTACCACAGAAGGCCGCTTATAATGACCACTGCTTTCATCTGGTCGTCATCGAGCCACACTCGTAAATTAATGAAGGTTTTATCTCGATTCCACTTTCAACTCATTTTCACTGATAAATGCGTAATTCCATTCATTCAATTCAGTCACTTATAGTTCACTGCTGGGCTCGTGGTATGTGTCTACCATCAGAACGAGAGCAATACCTACTATACAATGTACAAAGAGTCCACGCATCGGCTAACAAATCATTTAATTTCCCGTTGAAATTTCTTCGAGTGCGTTTACCATCACAAATGTTCACTATGTACAAAAACCCGGAATAATTACCCATTGGCCATACATACAAATATTTGTACCGAGCGGGGTTCAAACCCGGGACACTCAACTCTAAAGCCGATCGTTCTCACCTTCACAAACTGCGTGGTCAAATTTCACCAAACTTTAAAAAACAAGAAACGATGTCATACCAATCATGAATTACGATGTATCCTGAGTTTTATTAAAATGTACATACAGGTGTTATTACGTTAATAAATATAATTAATAAGTGAATAATAATACGAACGTAACAAGGTGTAATCTCGACGATATGGCGTATCGTTCAAATGGATCTCTGTCCTCTAATTAAAGTTTATGCACCTTTTTTTACAAACAGATTGTAATCTACATCACAACAGTCACGATACAGTATTAATTTTATTAAGGCAACGCTATTAATAACGTAACTCAACATATCTTCTCGCCTGTCGTCCCCGAAGGGTTAGGCAGAGGTGTACTAATGTACACACATTCGGAATTTTAGGGCACGTGTAATAGGGAGCCAGGCTATTGGCTTCAACCGGGCACGAGTCCGAACTCTACTGCTACTGAATGTTTCATAGTAAATCCAAAAACATTTTACTCTACCTGGGAATCGAACTCAAGGCCACTTGTCATGTATATGTCCAATTATGATCAATGATTACTAGTTCTGCTGTATCGGTTTGCAGAAATTTGACTGCAGTAGCTACGTTTAGATCAGGGTCAAAAATATAACTTATGACAATGATTTCAAGGTGCAAAATAAAATGCATGCCAGTAACCAGTTTTTATATATCCTGCTGGGTATGTGACTCATAGTGTGGTCACGTGGTCTGTGTGTAGGGTTGTCACAGACTGAGCTCCGAAGGTTTCGTTCCGCGCAGTGTTCCAGGGAATCAACACAAGCGAATAACACTCGATCGGGACCAATTTCGCAAAAACTACACAACACGATCCGTTGTTCAGATCGCTGATAGCGAAGTAGGGTTGGCAGATAAGCGGGCGAATACGTGACCTAATTAGTTTTTTTTTATTTCAACCTATCAAACCTCAGCTGTACCCTATTCGCCTTTTAAATATGGAATAGTTCACTAAAGAGGTCATTATCTAAATATGAACTATTAGTTAGAATCAAGGTTATTTTCCTTTAGGCCTAAAACACCGAAGACTGAATGAGACAAGTATTAGTTCTCCTCAAATATGCAAAAATAATTCACTTAATATTTAAAACTTATAACCACAAAATATAACCTCAAAGGGTTTTGCAAAAAACTGTACGGTATAATACATACAGTTACCAATTGCCGTAAACCGTCCTTAAATTCAACCTCAGAAATCATATTGAGAAATTTAGAAAAAATCCGTTGACCTTTGAATTTAACCTACGGACCTCACGCTAAGAAGCCTAGCTTCAGAGAAAACAAAAAAAAACATTTTGTTTCTTTCCGAAAATTGTTAGTTAACTTGCTATCCGTACCGCCGCAGCGTATCGTGCGATCTAATATTATTCTGGGAACGGCCTTAATAAGTCACTACAGAATGTTATCTGTGCCATTTTATCGGCTCACAAGATAAGCATCTCTATCCAATTAGCCTCACAATGCAATATGGGCCGTCTCAACACCGGTTATGATGGGCAGCGTGTGTGTTTTCAGCTTTATGCGCCTTCTAGGGTGTGGGTAGTCGAATAGTAGAGTGCATTTGGTGCAGTGTCTCACAGATCTCGGCTCGTGGGTCGTGAATTTGTGGGTCCGATTCGGGTTGAAACAAACATTTGTATGGCCTTAGGGATTAAAGGTAAATTTAATGTGTTTTTGTGACATTAAGTTCAAATTCATGTAAATTGAAATACCTAGACAAAATTAATCCTAAATGCCTTTTCATCTCGATTTGTAAGATGATCTTCGTTAGTTTAAGTGCTAATAAAAAAAAGTAGACAATTTACTTTTCCTACTAATCCTTACCTTTGATTACATCAAATGTAAGAGATAAAAATTGTTTAGTTTTTTAAGTAAGTCAACTTCAAAGACATAGAAATGTCCCCGAACAAACAAATGCCAACATTTGTAATAATTAAAGTAAGTAGGTGTACATGGCGAACGAGAACAAAAGAAAATAGTAATACTTAAAAAATACTTTTTGCTGTACCAAATATACAGCTGATCGGTAGTGTGCTAACATTATTGTGTTCCAGGAAAATAAATCTTAAGACGTATTTACGTATTAAGGTGGCTACGATTACTGCTTAACATCAGACGAAGAGTATACTTTTGTCAGCCTATAATTAATTACTCAATACTGAGTAAGTCTCTAGTGACGTCTCTATCACTCACTTTCAAATAGAAAGATGCAACACTATATTTAAGAAGTTGTACTTCAAATTGAGTGTTTAGCCATTAGCGATATAAAAAATAAATAAGTTACTCTTAGCTTGTACCGCAGGTGTTAGACCAAGAGTCATAATAATGTTATTTTTATATTAATAGGTAATTAACTGATATAAACTAGGGTATAAAAGTAAACAGCTGAAGGTTTTTTTAAGACCTTAGAGAATGGGCTTAAATGTACTCGTTATATAGCTCTTTATAAGATTACTAATCTGTAGTGTTATTGCTTTTTATTAATATACTTCTATTTTTTCGTAGAGACAACAATAATTGCGATTCTACGAGTGAATAAGGTTGCCAGAGCTCATTAGGGAAGTGACCTAAACTACTTAAATACATACACTCACGCCTTTTTCGTATGGGGGTAGCCAAAAACTACAGAATGCTACGCGCTGCGATCCCTGCAAACCATATGACCTAATTTAAGAAACAAAAATGTTCTGATGTTTTGGCGTTCTGAAAAAAAAGGGGAATGTAATGATTATAGGGTCTGTAACGTGCAAACGACACTTCTGATGTTGCAAACATCCATAGGCTTCGAAAACTATGCTGCTATCGTTGAGATATAAAAAAATCTCTCTCTTTCTCTAAGTATTTGTATGTTAATATATCACCAACGAAAGTCCCACTGGTGGAAACCATTCTACTGAGAATAAGGATGGTGAGCCATTCATGAATGCCACAAATCCACTGCATTAGTGTGGGTTTTGTGGGTTAGCTTACAAACACCGTCCAGAAAAGAAAATCACTCAAACATGCAGGTTTCTTCACAATGTTTTTCTTCACCGTTACCCTATGATTGAATGATTGAATGATTGTTTATTTCTGTAAATAGATCTTTTTAAAGACACTTTTACAAGTCATGTACATTTTTTTTTAAATATCTATTTGACATCGGCATTTCCTAACTGACGACCTCTGAGAAGAAATGCCGAAACAAACTCAGAGAATCATGGTCTCTTTTAAAGTCCAAACATTTTGGATATAATATTATACCTATATATCTCGGACGACATAAAACAAGGGTATCAATCATTGCTCTTTTTTAATATTTAATTCATTAATGACTGTCTCGTTAGTCTCGTCAGTCCTAAGTGCGGAGCGTAACGAACTGGGTTTGTTTCCCAGGTACAGTAGTGCTTACCAGATTTTGGAAATATTACTATGATTTCATCCAGCTTGCAGTTAAGAATTCCAGTTATTTGTAATAGGCTCACTCCCTATATCATGGGACCAAAAGCATACCGGTGAAATATGCAAGTAGTTACTTCAGCACTCCTCTACCTACCCCTTCGAGAAACAGGGGTGATAATATGTCTGTAATATTTATTCATTACGATGTCGTCCTTTTCACAGTAAAATTGTTCTTTGTAAATAAAAATACCACCTAAATATATAATACAAAACAATCTCAAACTCAGATCAGAATCAAGATAAAAATAAAGTAAAAAATAAAACATCTGTTTGGTTTCAATGTGACGAGATCAGATTACTAACGTTTTCAAGGTGTTTTAGGTAATATATAAACAATCTTTTTTAGAATAAAGGTGTATACAGCTATGTAGTAGCTTTAAGCTCGTAATCAAAATATGAGAGCTTTCTCGAAGTGTGGACCAATCGAAAGTCAAGCCACAGGTCTCTAGTTGGTACGAACCACTGTATTTGTGTAAGTTATGTACGTATTTATCACATGCTCAAACGGTGAATGAAAACATCGTGAGGAAACCTGCATACCTGATAGATTTTCTAGATGGCATGTGAGGCCTGCCAACCCGCACTAGACTAGCGCGGTGGACTATAGCCTAATCTCTCTTAAATGAGAAGACCCGTGCCTAACAGTGGAACCTCAGACCAATAAGTCACGTCACCACATGATGTATTATAACTACTATATAGATGAATTTGAAGATATATTTTTTTAAATATGTAGTTAAAACTGATAAGTTAGCTAATAACAGAACTCTTTGTTCTTCAAAAGTGCTTAAATTTTTTTTTCCATTTTTTAAGCCTTTATTACCTTATTTATAAAGACCTCTTTTGTCTTCCGCTGAAGTTACTTCGTAGCCAGTTAATCATCACACCTTATACCAAAGGAAGCTCGCAGGCGTGGTGACCCCGCCGGTAATTTGATCGGCCGATTATCAGCACCATCTCACCATCGCATAAATGTTGTAGCGACAGAAGAAAAAGTTTATTATACCTACATAAAATCAGTTCGCAGCCAAGTGATCCCGAAGTTATTTGTTTTATTTCGAATATACCAATATTTCAGGTTCTTTAGAAGTGTTCTTTTCTAAAAAAGTGGGTGAGTATGTAGGAGAATCAGCAAGACACACTTTAGAAAAGTAATACATACCAATGTAATTCGTATTGCGTTCAGATACTTGTTTGGGGTTCGGGGTTGTAGGCATTTGAGTTCTATGTTTAATATTCTATACTCATAATAATAATACGAGGAACGAAATTTAAGTTGCTATAAGACTAAGCAATATTCCACAAGTAGCAATAAAGTCTAATTTAAATTTACCAAAACTAATCCTAATGCTATTTTTGCTGCCACTACCTCCAGCACCTGTGGGGGTCGCGGGTGGGGAGGGAGGGGATGCAGATGGTGCTGATAACGTATCGATTGACCGCCTATCGCTCCATCGATGAAACGAAACGCATCAAACTCAATACCTACGTTTCGTTACCTGTAGATATTTGTTTCACTGTGTTTTGCATTTTTTATTTGAGGCCTTGATGTGCTGGTAGTTTTTGAAATAGGAATATTGACAATTGTGATGACAGCTTGCATGTTTTTCATGTCAAAATCCACAACTACTCTGCTTTATAAATTCTAGAACTGTTTAGAGTAGAGGGTAAAACTCTGGTGCTAACTGGAGCTTCTGGAGGAGTACTAGCTTTCGTCACATTATTTCGTTCCAAAGATCGTATAATAAAATTAGTAAACTTAAACTTATAACATAATAATTTATTCCAAGTGGACTAATAGGCCCTTTTGGTCATCACCATCGACAACAAAGACAAGGCTACCTTCACACACGCCCTTGATCAAACAAATAACATCAAGACATCAAGACGTACTTTTGACGTTGGCAGAATTGTCAATACCGCTGTAGATAGCCATAAGTACAAAAATAAGAATTCACACCAAAAATCATTACTAGAGTAAAATAGCCCACAATTGGCCCCCAAGGCGGTCCTTTGCTACCAAAACCAGCGAGTATTGGAAAGGATTTCAAGGTCAGAGTTTAAAGTTGTATTCCAATAAGACTAATTTTACAGGTACAGTTCGCGCAAAATAACTTGACCCAACATGGCGCCGATCTGCGCAGGTACAGACGCGCACGCATTTTTAGAGGATATATTTTTTTAGTGGTACATGACATACATAATATTATGAATATTAATTATCGTGTGTATTTAACCCTAAAAAAACAATATACTAGTGATAGTAAATAAAAGAACAACTTTTAATAATTAGTTTTTTATTTTAATATAATATTTTGAATATTGCACTGAACACTTACAACTTAGGAACATAATACCTATGCCCTCCGTATGTACCGAGTGAATAACCCTTTTTGTCTACCCACGAAATAATACCTTTACATGAGCCAATATGACCACCATCGCAGTGAATACGTCAATCACTGTCACTAAATGGCGTTATGCCTTCAATAAAACTACCAAGTCCACTCGTGCCAGGAACTGGACTAGGCATTTCGTCTTCATCTTCTGAATCACTGCTGTCATCAGATTCTCCAACTCGTATAATTAGTTCCTCTGTCATTTGGTCAATGATGGGGTCACTTTTGGCATATTCGTTTTCAACTTTCTTTACCTTCTCGGTCAGCTTAAACCACTCACTGGGTCCCATTTCATTTACTTTCTCCTTCACTAATTCCATGACACGAGCTGTATTCCAATCTACGTTTTTGCTGCTTACGTAACCCTTGATCGTAGCCCATGCCATCTCGATAGGGTTAAGATCAGGGTGATATGGTGGCAGGCGGAGCACATCGTGGTTATGTTCGGCCAAAATTCTGTCTATACAAAATTTTTTAAATCTTTCTTTGTTGGCTTTTATCAGATCATATAGTTGTGGTTTATACATCTCTGGGGTAAATGATATTCCTTTTTCGGTTAGCCATGCTTGCATTTCGGATTTTCTACTATTTGAAGTTGGCGCGGGATCATCTTGCTTGTTGTGGTAGGAAGCGTTGTCGACTACCACAACGGATCTGGGTGGAAGATTTGGAATAAGCTGTGTGCGAAGCCACTTTTCATAGTTTATATAATGCATGTCGTCGTGGTAGTCGCCGGACTTAGTGCCCGACTTAAAAAGCAGCAAAGCGTTAGGTACAAAACCCGCTTCTGACCCCGCGTGTACAATGACTACCCGTTGCCCTTTTGAAATAGGCTTTTTCAAACCTTCCTTTGATCCATCAGACCACGATTTTGAATTTGTGTGGCTAGAATGTACGTAAGATTCGTCTGTATATATAATGTGTCTATTTTCCTGTCTATATCGTTTTATTTTTTCTAAATAATGTATTCGAAGAAGTCTTATTTGCGACTGTTCTATTAAAACTTTGCGGTTATTTTCGGTTTTTTTCCACTTAAAACCCAAATTCTTAATAATTTGACGGAGACTACTAAAAGAACCGCGAAAATTTATGTCAGAAACTAATTTTTCATGGAGCTTCTTCACTGTTGGTATTTGTTTATTTGTAACATGGAAATTATGAACACATCTCTTTACGACGCCCTGGTCGAAGTTGTCTATATCCGTAATGGGTTTATTTCTTTCTCTTTTCTTGCCGGGAGTACGAAAAACTGTGATTAAATCGGACTGATTTGTTTCTTTAATTATTCTTTTGACGGTTGAAAGGGAAGTTTTTGTGGCTTCAGCTGTGTTAATTTTAATTTGAGTTTCAGTTAAACGACTAGAGTCCTTTTTAAAGAAACAATAGACGTTATAAATCATTTGTCTCGATTGGCGCTTCAAAACTGTATTGCTTCTACGAACTCGCGGCGGCATTATAAAAACTGTCACAATCACAACACAACACAAAACGTAGCACTCGACTATCCTTGGAGACGTCCGCGGTGGGTGTGCGGGCGCGCGGCACGCGACGCCTCCTCACGCGGGGAATTGTCCCCCGCCCCGCATACCGCAACCCATTTGCGCCTAAAATTCGTGCAACGCGCAGGTTCAAGTTATTTTGCGCGAACTGTACTTTTCAATTACCCAAACCTAGCTGCTCCGTACCAAAAACAAGATATCGTTTTAAATATCCGACATTATTGTTTCCAGCCTAAAAAATACTTGGTTTCTTTATTTGTAGTGTAATTGACTCTTTCCGTGTCTTCCAGTATGTGACTGTAATTTTTTAACAATAAAAAACATTAAAACTTTAAATTACATAGAACAAGGTAACAATTAAAAGTCATTATGTAAATTTAATTTTACACAATTGTAACCGGTAATCAAAATGATACGGAGATAAAAATTATGACTACGGTAGCTCACTTTGATAACAATCTAGATGGACAGACAAACTGGACAATAAATGTTGGTATACTTACTCATCTAAACGAGAAAACAACTGTGAATCATCTAGTAGAGAAAATAGAATTAAATCATGATGATTTACTTATAGCTGATATGATAATAGCCTAGTAGCGTGACCTGTGGACTGGGAATAAATAAAGGTCTTGAGTCACACCACTGACTTTTCGAAGTCATATGCGTATTTATCACAGGCTCAACACGGCAAATGAAACCAAAGTGAGGTAACTTGACTGAGAGATTCTAGATGGTATGTGAAGTTTCCCAACCTGCAGTAGGCTAGCATGGTAGACTATAGACTAGTTCTTTTCAATTCAGAGGACAGCCATGGCCGTGAGACAATAAATGGGTCGAAGATGATGAAAGCACTTTCCCATACGCACTGCGTCAACGAGTCTGCCAACAGCCAAAACTTCTAAAATGGCGAAAACACACATCAAAGACCAAACGATGGGCTCCAAAAATTCCACGTCCACATGACGACCGCCACATTAAGAATCCATTAACTCCGACCAATACTGATTAATGTTTTATCTGCCCTTATCACTAGGCACCGAGACGGGTTGATTTATTCCGGGACTTATCAACACATATGGCCGGCGCCGGCGCGTATCACACTGCCCTTTCTTTTATGAATTTTCGAGTCGATATGATGTACTTAGCGGCTGCCGTTTGATTTGTGTGTTTGGTGCTTGGCTCTGTTTTTTAGAACAAAGTTTTGTTGTTTTTGAATAAATTAAGTTGCACGGCTGTAGCTAATTGACCAACAAATGTGACGCATTTGAATTAAAATAACTTGACTTCTGATTTCTTACGCTTACGCAAACATACTCGTAAAACATTGAAATAAAACTACTTTTCACGATTCGGACTGCCCGTTAATATCGATGCCGTGAAGAATGTGAAAAGTCAAGAGTAAAAAAAATCAATAAACCGCGACAAAATCTTTAAAAAGCAGTTTTATTGCAATAAGTTTACTTCAATTGTCTATAAATTCAATAACAGTTCACAAAAAATTACAGTTTTCAATTCAAGTTCGTTCTGAATCGTGTTAGGTATATGAAAAACAAAATACGGAGACGTAGAATCACTTTCACTGACACCAATGTAGAAATAAAATAATGTAGTGTTTCGGATAACCATTCAAGGATATAGTTAGTAGAGAAATATTTGTATCTAGATGTGTCTGGTTTGTGCCTTGATATAGCAACGGCAGTAGACATTGCAGTTTACAATGCTGCTCGCTCTAAAGCCTAATTCCATGTCAGAATATCTTAGGTTCAAGAATCCTTTGCGTGAAGTTTGTAAGAGATTACATCAGATGCATTCAGTAGCATCTTACACACAATGCACTGCGATGACATCATAGTACATTCAACAATCTATGTGCTGTGGGCTGTTAATCTAGTATTATCCGTCAAAGATCAGTTAAAGGAATGATTTATGGGGATGGGCTGAGCTAGGGATTAGATCGGCATACATTCCATATAAAATGAGTCAGTTTTGTTAGAATTTTACTCACTTAAAAAATAAAGCTGAGTGAAGAATGTTTTACAGCATTCATTGTTTTAACAACAACAACTAGGTATGTTGCACCTAGTTGATGCTCAAAACTCAAAATAAATTCCTTATTGCATTCGTGTGTACATTATTTTATCGTTCCAACATAAAACCCGATAAGGGCACTGCAACATATGTATAATATATTGATTAAGGTATAAATAGTAATAGTTTATAATACTTAGTTACAGCTTAGCAATACAAATTAATATGCTTGTATTATACAATACAATATCAAACCATGCAATGACATGGTTACATATGGTTACATAATTTTGAACAATTACATCACATATAATAGTATGTTCATCCTTGTACGAAGCTAACGTAGCTTCAACAGAAAGCTCTCTATCTCTAAATGCTATACAAACGAATAGAAATAAGAATGAAAATGAAGACAAACTAAAATTCAAATTAGACAAGAACAAAAAAGAAGCAGCTTCACAAACTTGTGACTTATTAAAGCGCACAGTATCACAAAAAGTTAATCGATGATAAAAGATAAAGGTATGGACGAAAAAATAATAGTTTTTATGTAAATGAACGTTGCATACGAGATGCTAGATAAACGCAATCTCAGACGGGGATCGCACACAAGCGTTGTCCTTGTGTGCGTGTAGTGTAGTGACGGTAAGTGCGTTACTTTTCACGGGACTAATATAAATGTAAAAAATAATAATAAGAAGAATAGAAAAACTTGTAATGAACTTAATTTTGTATTTGATGATAAAGCTCACTTTTTTGAAGAAACAGATGAAATTTTGTGAGAGATAAATATTAAAGATCTTCGACAAATTGCTATTATAATGGGTGATATAGAAGAAACCAATTACAATTATAATAAAGTAGGATAGTTTTAAACGATCTACTGATTCCCAAAAGGATTCCCAGAAGATGAGGGCCGCTATCGTGCCATTTTCTGATGGGTACGATTCTTATCTGAATTTATGCTCCTGTCATCGACTCATCATCAGCAACCCCTTGTATTTTATTAATTTTCATATGAAAACTATCGTAAAATAGATGTGCTCGATGACAGAATTTAAATCTCATAAGCATTTACATCCACTTCAAAGAAATTTAACGTTGCTCACGCGATAATTTTTCAATACACTACCAGGTACTCAAATGTACCATCATTTGTATTTTAGTCCAATTTTGCATTTAATTTTTTTTTAATAATATTGGAAGATCATCATCAACCCATTATTGTCCCACTGCTGGGTACGGGTCTCCTCTCATTTGAGAAGGATTAGGCTATAGTTCACCACGCTAGCCTACTGCGGGTTGGCAAACTTCACATGCCATCGAGAATTCTCTCAAGCATGCAGGTTTCCTCACGATGTTTTCCTTCACTGTTTGAGCATGTGATAAATACGCACATAACTTCCGAAAAGTCATTGGTGCGTGCCTTGGGTTTGAACTCGAGACCTTTGAAATCTCAGTCCACTGGTCACACCACTAGGCTATCACAGCGTTCCACATATTGAAAGATACCAGAATATATTTTCGATCTTAAATATCACCGAAAAAAACAATTCCGTCATCATATTTGTGTAGGTTTCCCCTCACTACTGTTCAGCCACCTGCGTCCGTATCTATTAAATCATAACCTTGGCAGCTATCGTTAGATCAGCACCGAATCTTAGACTGCTATTAACTGCGCGCGCGCTTGTGCCATATATGCGAATAAACGTACCTACATACATTGAGTAAAAAATGTGTTTGTTTAAAATTGTTTGGATATACTTGAGGAGATTTGACGATGACTTCAATTTGTCTTTGATCTTATCATCAATGTTTTGGGTGAATGCAGTAGTATAACTGAACAAAGTAAATTTACAAAACTAATTTACTATTAACCTACATCAGTCTAGAACAATTCTCAAGCTTCTCAACTCTTCTTGCATTTTATGCCTTTAAAAATTGTGTTTCTTAAGTAATATTAATCTCTATAAACCATCTTCGTCAGATAAGTTCTTTATCTACAGACCTAAATGCATTAGGCAACGGTCTTACTTAATAGAAAGCCTGAACAAGGTCCAAAGGACAGGATATATGTATACTCACAACAGATAATATAAAACTTTTTGGTTTTATGCTTATAAGTTCCTACTTATAAGCATGTAGAAGGTTGTAGTTATTTAGATATGTAGATCATTACATTTTACCTTTAACCGTGCTTAGTTCAGTAGAACACGCGTTTAATTTCAGCACCCAAAGAGAAAGTTCTATGTTCCTATCTTAAACCTAAATTCTCTTAGGTATTCTTTGCAAATTTATTTGTTTCCGAATCAAGCGGGATCTTATTAGCACCAAATCTTGGATTCAGATCGACTCATTTATTTGTAAGTGAATATTTTCCTATGTGTAACAATTTAAGTCCAATTGTTTTTAGAATTACCCTAGCTTAAATGCCTAGCTTAAACCCTAGCAAAATGAATTGGTAAAGGGACTTCCCTTTACCAATTCATTTTGCAAACTTTTTGGCCGTATTATGTGGACTGCGTTTTGACCCACTTCAGATGTTTTCCTTAACGCCACTGTTTGTGTTTAAGTCTGAATGTAGTGAGTCAGATCGACCGTTTATAAAGCTGATGATTATAAGCCAGTTGAAAGAAAATGATTAAGAAAAAGCAAAAAGTTTATATTTTACTTCATTTTGTCTAAGTAAACTTATATCCTTTACACAACCTCATATTCATGTGTTACCAAACAATCTTTTAACTTTACCATTATTTATTTTACTTTGTTTGTCTTTTCAGGTAAGTCCCAATGCTTTGTGAACTGTAGGGTGAAGAATACAAAAATTCCTACTGTATGTAAGTATGATGGCGTAAAAAAATACTTCTAGCAAAATCAGAAAGATAAAATATCGGTGCAGTAGGGCAAGTGAAATTCTTCTGGTGACCACTTTACGTAATGTCCAAAAAGTTAACTGTTTAAAAGTTGTCAGCCAACGAAACCTAGAACTTCCACATTTCCGAGAGCTCATAACAAATTCTCGAAATCATAAACCTTGTCTGACTTCCAACATCCCAGGGCTTGCTATCAAAAAATCGCCGCTAGACTGACGTGTATGGCGCGCAGCTTTTTTATTTGACATTTTATACAAGTTTATTCAAAGAGCGATAATATCGCTGACTCTTATCTTTCAATGCAACGTTACCGCGAGCCCGGGGTGATAGCATCTGGGGCCAGCCATTGCTAGTTAAACCAACCTGATAAGGGATCGGCTGCGTCTGTGTGCGCGCGTGCACGGACACGCCGCGCTCGTGTGCGCGGAGGGGCGTTCGACTCGCCGGGCCAGTCACTCACTTTACGCGGCAAAAGTATGACGGCTGAAATGTCGCGCGCACAAATATACACAAAATAAATACCAAAAATAGTGCTGTGCAGTGGATATTATGTTATTGTGGTTGCGGTACCTGAAGCAGCTGGAAGTGGCGGCTGGGGACCCGCCGCCAGGTGGCGCTGTCGACTTCAAAACAATGTGTAAGATTTGTTTACATATCGGTTGGTGTGGCTGAATGTTTTTATTGGTGTTTTTCATGTATTTTTTATGAATTTTCAAAGTATTTTCCTGTTCTTTAGTTTCACTTCGTTCTCGTGTTCTCCGTTCTTGCTTGTCTCCTCAATCTACGATAGGAATCTATGAAATATCTTGTGAATAGATACGGGTACCGATTAGAGGCATCTGTCTTGAGTGTGCTGAATGAAATGTTGTACGAAATAATACAGTAAATTATTATTGTGCCGCACTATAATAATCGTTATCTGCTCAACTTTGACATTTTTACTCATTGCCCAATACCCTAATGTTGCAATGAGTTTACCAATAAGTCCCTTGTTTACATTTAAAACTAATAAGAACGGCCCAGTCGTTTGTAAATTAAAATAAAAGACAGTGTTGCAACTTGCAAGTAATTAAGTTTTCGCATTAAATAAACAGCTTGTATGTTCTCTCAGCATGTATATGTAACAAACATTTTGTTAATAGTGCAAAGTGAAAACTTGTCATACTAATTAATTTAATTTAAAAATAAATAAATATTCTGCGACATTTTACACAGCAACATCTAGTCACAAACTAAGCAGAGCTTATACTATAGGTACTAGACAATGGATAGAATACTTATATACTTTTTTTTGTAAATACATACTTATAATACATAGGAAACCCCCAAATTTGAATGAAAACATGCTCGTATCTTGTATAGAGGAATTTGTTGACATAAGATAAAACAGTATTCTTAGAAATATTATATGTAAAACATTGATTAGTATCGCTGATTGGGATTGCCAGTCCTAATTAATATCGTAGAGGTATTAACAACACTTTTGACATCAATACAATGTTTTTTTCTTTTATTTGTTATTATTTAACCACATTATTCAGTGTCGCTATTAACGCTTAGTACCTATACTACTGACTTACCTATTGAAAATAGTCTTTAATACATAAAGAATGAGATAGTGAAGTCTAATAAAGAGCTCTTTGAATCAGTTCGATAGTTCATGAAAACAATAATAAAATCTTGTTTAACTTGAGAACCGAGATCAATTCAATCACATGTAATCCTTGAATCATAATAATATACTCATTAGAATGACAGGTTGATTACAAAAACGCCTTTACCTTCATCTGTGAACTAGTCATGTCATTAGAATGGCAAAAAAAGCAATATGTCAGATGGCAGTTTTTTTATATTATTTACTGTAATTCTTAAACGTATTATTTATCTCCCTTGAATTATATAGAGTTCCTCATCTGTAAATATTGAAGCACATCTTTACTCGGCTTAAAATATCACAGTAAATTGACAGTAAAATATATTATAGTTATCAATATGCTTGAGAATACTGTAAACCCCAAGAGAATTAAGGTAATCAGAGTTGCCAGTCATCGCATGAATAAATGATAAACAAACAAAAAGGGCCAAGTTCGTTCGTTCGGTTAAAAATCAAAACAAATAAATACATTTTCGAGACAACGCTGTACTATATATGATAGCAGTTTTCTCCGAATTCGCGATAAGACGGTCGTTAAGATTGGTGGCTTTTTATCTTTTCTCTGATAGCATCCACAGTGGTACTAATGTATTATATAGGATTTTTATTGCCCTGTAGATACATTATCAGAACACGAACGCATGTAAATCATTGATAAAATGTAATTACTGTTAGTAACTTAGATTTTCACTTTTAGAGCTGCATTGCGGACTGTTTGTACCTACATAATATGTATTTTTTAATCATTCAACCTTCAGTTTAAATACTTTAAAACTAAACTTAGAATAGCAAGTAAACAAAAAAAAACATTTTTTTTTTTCATATTAAAATTTCCAAAACATTAAATAGTGATGTGACATTACAAAAATGAGATACCAATCTTAAGCCGATACCAAATCAAGCAACGACATCGAGACCATTTTTAAATACCGTGCTCGTGAGGCATGTTCCTATTTTGACAGCTCCTGTCAATGTCAACGACGTCAAAATTTTAATAGTTCGTTTAAGTTTAGTTAGAGTATGTATCTTGTTGCTTCATCAGTATAACACAGTCGGGCTGTCCGTTTTGAGTACCGATTTGTGATTGAGGAATTAATATTGACTAAGAATATGTCTGTTTGCAACAGCTTATATGTAGAGTTTTAAATCTGTTTTTTAATCAAATTTATGTCCAATACATTTAAGAACCCAGTGCTTTTTAATAGTCAAATTAATTATTTATTGCATTTATAAGAAACCGAATAATACCAATTAAAATAAAACTTCCACACAAACTAAGTATTGACAATGTCGGCATTAAAAGAACCTCTTTTCTGTACCACAATTGGATAAATACCTACTTCTATGGCTTACTACCGTGAAAAAATACTTGATTTTCTTTTACCCAGTACCAGCTGCCTACTTTAGTTTTTATTATTTGTATCTTAAAACGAAATAAAAAACATTATCCATCAGCCCTCTGACTTAGACAATCGCGGCTTACGATAAAAATGACGTGTGTTCAGACTCAATGGGACCCAGCCTCCCGATCCCGCTGATAAGGCGAGGGAGAAACGTTATCTCCATTCTGATTCTACGTTCATTATCAATTCGTGCGCCTGTGTGCGTGTGTGACGGAGAAAGAGACTGTTTATCTGTGTGCCATGTGTTAATGTGGGGTGTGATTATTTTGAATTTCGAACGGAGACTGCGTAGCCCACTAAAAATAATTAGCGTTGAATGTATGGAAAACCTCATTGTGTGTCTCTATTTATTGTTTTAAGTGGGAAGAGACGGATTAATATACAAAAATAATAGTATAATTTAACGCTACCTGTGGCTTCCCTATTCTATAGTTTAAGTATATTCTTTATTGAAAGGCCGGCAACGCATTTGCACGTCCCCTGGTGTTGCAGATGTCCATGGGCGGCGGTGATCACTTACCATCAGGTGAGCCTCCTGCCCGTTTACCCCCTTATTTCCATTAAAAAAAAAAGTAAGATAAAAATTTGGTTCCCTTTCGGCACAAGGTAATATGAACTGACTCTTAAATGGTGGCTAGCGATTAATTTAGACATTCCAATCTATCGATAATCATCTAACAGCAATTTTAAAATCTGGACATTAGAACTTCAAATGACCGATCAAGTTATAATTGCTTATATTTCTGGAGAGGTAGGCAGAGCAAAATGGAGTATTCTCACATTTCTCTGTGTGATAGCTTCCATGAAATATGGGCTGAAACTTACTGCGAGCTGCCATTGAGAATTACTTGAATCAAAACCTCTTATAACACCTTCCTCGAACTCAAGACTACACGAGCAGGTGTATTTGGTACCACTATACTTACCAATGAAACAGTGCAATATTATTGACATAAAACTATTTTTTCCAATTTTATATTTATAATTTTTTATAAATATAAATATATAGCATTGTTATAGGCAAAAAGTCTTCCCATAAAGATTAGTTTTATTTCAGTCTAAAATTCGCATTAGCGTAAAAATATTTTTACACTTAAAAACTTTTTTTACTTTATTCACGATCGGAAGGTATTAAAAGTATTGCATTTAACAGACAGGTTGGCTATTAAAAATTCTTAATGAGTTTCTCGTTCAGAAATAACAGTAGCCAGCTGTAGTCATTATCATAATTATATCAGTTTATCTCCAACTTGAGATATCAACAAATTATTTTCAATGACATATATAATTAATATTATAATTATTTAATGCAGATAGAATAACTTAAGAGTAGTTTATTCACAAATTAAATAATTAGAAATTTAAAAAATACTAATTCTAGCTCAATGTTTAAAAAAAGATGATTAGAACTTATGATCGCTTACGATGTTATTAGGTACCGTAGGATTTTTTTTTCACTGTTTTTTGTGACAATAGTGATTAGGAATCATTTGATCACAGTAAAAAAATGACATTCTGTTGACTTCTTTCCATCGTCGATACCAATCTATCATACGATAAATATCAGAAAGTAGAACAATGTTATATGCACAGTGTCTATTTTTCTTATACAAATAAAACTTATTAAGGTGGAAGCTCCACGCTAGCCCGCGAAATTCAAATTTTCGTTCGTTTTTTGCAATTTGCCGGTCATTGTCAGGCTGTACATTGAACAAAATATGATTCGCGCCTGTAATAGGTATTTAGTTACAGAATTATAATCATTTAAATCAATAAAACAGCCCTCAAAGTGCATAAATTAAATTAAATTAAAAAACATTTAATTCCAAAGATTTGTGGACACTTACACATGTATGCATATAACTGTATTGATTGTCTATTTCATGAAAAAGTCATTCAATCCAATTGTATGCAATGTGAGGCTAGCGTGGAGCTTCCACCTTAACAAAATATGAATCCAAGTCAGTCTCTACAACTTATAACGTTGGCGTAGCCACATAATTTATAAAAGTAGAATTTAGTTTTGCGGGTTTACCGAGGGTCGTTTTTTTGGATATTTGAATGACACTTATTTTATTATGATGACCCGTTTAGCTCAGCGATAGTTAACGCGGCCTGCTGTTCTATGGGTTCCGAGTTTGAATCCCAAATGTTTGTGTGATGAGCATCAACATTTGTATCCGAGTCATGGATGTATCTATGTATAATATGTATGTATTTTAAAAAGTACATATGTAGTATATCAACCTTCTAGTATCCGTAACACAAGCCTCGTTGCTTACCACGGAACTAGATGGCGCTGTGTAATAATGTCAGGAAGTATTTATTTATTTCTTTATTATATTTGAAAAATACTGTGCTAAATATGATACGTATAGGCAAAGCAATATATAGCAAAGGGGTCCAATGTTTTATCTATCCATGGAAACATATTAATATAGCGCTCAACGATGGAATTTCATAGAGAGATTACGGCTATTTAAAATGGCGATAGCGACTAATTTGTGCGAAGAAAAGGAAAGACACATTTTTATCTTTCACTGTTGTAGTGTAATTTGTAAACACATGAAGGCATCTTGTTCTAGGGAAGTATAAACTATTAAGCACGATATATTTTTACGGAACGTACCGTCGCAACGCTGGTTGGTGCATCACTAAGCGCGATCCCGGCAATTGCCTTGATTTCTTTTTGCCATTTTAGAGGGTGGGTAACGTATCTATAGTTTATATATCACTAGTATTTAGTTTTCAGTATTCAGTTTTTTAAATAAATAATGACTGTATCAAAAACCGTAGTTTAACGTAATATTTTGTCATGGTTATCAAACCAAATCGATTTAAACTGACTCAACAACGAGCTAATAGTAACGTATAATTGTTGACCGACAGTAATTAGCATACAGAAATAATTGTATCTCATTAGATATAACCATCAGTAGAGTTTACGAAAATTTAATTATATATTTACTTTTAAAATAGCGTCACAAACGAAGCAGGTACGTAGTAAAACTGAAGACTTTTAATATGTTATATATATGTATGTATATATATAGATTTTGTTAAAAATATAAATCTAGTGGCTTAAGATGAGCTTGTTGTGTAAATAAAGAAATTAAATATTTACATACAAAGTAGCCATTATTATCAACCCAACTATTACCGTACAGCAGCGCCCGAGTCTCCTCTCATTTGCTGGTGATTAGGCTATAATAATAGTCCCCCACGCTAACCTACTGCGAGTTGATGATTAGGCTATAGTCCCCCATGCTAGTCTAGTGCGAGTTGACAGACTTCTCATGTAATCAAAAGAATCTTTCAAGCAAGTAGGTTTAGTTAGAATATTTTTCTTCGCCGTTTGAGCAAGTAGAAAAGCTTACCTAAATTTAAATTTTGTTCTATATCGTAGGTGTATTTAGAAACACAAAAATAAATAAATAAACCTATGGGTATAAATTTAGGAGATGTTGAAAGGATGAATGATAGGCGATTGACGAAACGAATTTATAAGGCGGATGTTAGTGGATACGCCGAGAGGGGGCGCCCTAGAAGGACATACACCGACCGAATTGGTGAACTACTTCAAAAGGTCAGGTACGCAGTACTCGTAACCGGCGCGCGTGCATGACAAGGTGTATGAATGTGGACGAGGCAAAAGTGGTATGCAGGAACCGTAGCGCGTGGCATTCTGTAGTTTCTGCCTACCCCCACGGGAAAAAGGCGTGAGTGTATGTATATATGTAAATTTAGGACACCTGTTGATAAAAAACTCAAAAGTTGCTTCCCTCTAATTGGTATCAAAAACCGTGCCAACTCTAAATACATAATTGTTACCTTAGGGTTGCGCCTTACACAGAAACCGATACCGAATTATTGGTCTTAGTCAATTAGGCAAATGTCTTATCGCCAGTGGAAATATGTTATATTTCCTCCGAGATAAGCGTTTTGGTGAATGATATTTAAATAACAACTTTTTTTGACTTTTAATTAGCGAAATGTCTAACAGTGTTATTTATTTTTATCAGCAGAGATAAAACAACTATTTTCAAAACTTTATTAAAGTTCTATAAGTCAAAGACAAAATATTAATTATTCAAAGTAGGCCAAATATAATTGGCTCTTTTTGAACGTCGACAATAAACACAACCCCCAAAAACGCCCGCCGTTCACCGCTTCCTAGTAGTATTGCTGGGAAGAAAAAGCGGTGCAAAAAACTTCCCTAAAAATAATAAATACGGCTACACAAATACCTACAACGTATCCTTAATTTTTTAACCATAGTATAATATAAATATAACACACCATTACGCCTTTCATACCCAAAGGTTTAAGCAGAGATGCACTATTTATGGCCATGCCAGCCAGCATTTCGACGACCCGATTAGCCTAGCGGTAGTCAACGCTGTCTTCTGTGCTACGGGTCCCGGGTTCGAATCCCGGTAGGGACAAATGTTTGTGTGATGAGCATAAACAATTGTATCCGAGTCATGGATGTATCTATGTATAATATGTATGTATTTACAAAAAAAACCTATATATGTAGTATATCAACCTTCTAGTATTCGTAACACAAGTCTCGTTGCTTACCACGGAACTAGATGGCGCTGTGTCATAATGTCCAGAGATATTTATTTATTTATGTTATATAGAGCGAAAAATTTTTAGTAGTCCTATAAATTATCACATACATACATATAATTAAATTAATTATTTTATAATACTGGTATTATACAATGTATGGCTAACTCTAATCAAAATAGTATTTAGTAAATTGATAAAATTAAATTGGTTTAGGCTTGAGATGAGCTAAAATACTAGCTAAATTATAATTAAGCACAAGCGTTTAACATTAAGTTACTTTTACAGTAATAAGTATAAAATACTGTTAAAATTCTGTTCTAACAGTTTACATAACAGATAAATCATCAACAAAATTAATTCATACAAATAAAACCATTGTTTAACTTATGAACTAATTTTTTTCGTCCGAAATAATAAAATTTATCTATGGAAAACATCGGCCGGCAGGGGAATCGAAGCCGTTATCAAGAGCTTATATCTACACCGCGGCGCTGTTGTGTTATCTAAGCGATCTCTTTTTGTAAGCACCTTGAAGGTCTGTGGTCCAAAATATTGCTATTATTATTACATAGTTTAAAATAAACACGTTAACTTTAAACTATATTGTTTCAAACACTTGAAACTTAAACCCTTGTTAAGATATATTTCTTTATTATTTTGTATTAATAAAAAAGTCTTCCTATACTAAGATTTTGTCCTGTGTTATGGGTCCATTTCTAAATACAGCATTTCATATACACAAACGTCAGACCTGGAACAACCTGTAGATCGGGGATCAAACCCGTAACCTGTGGAGTGCAAGCCTATCGCTCAGCCACCGCGCCAAACGATTCGTTAGACCATCATTACGAATATTCACTCATTACAATATCTCTTACCTTTGTATTTCCCAAATATTCCGTTAAAAAAACTCAGCTCATTTAAAAAAAAACACTTTTGTTATTACACATTCAAAATTGTTAACCCACATTGACACTATTGTGTAACAATATCAATAAGCACAATATAACACTCAATATTCAATATTAATAAAAAAAACAAAAAAGTATACAATTTTTTTTCACGAAGACATTTTTGTAATACAAATACAACTACATAATTATGTTACGCAGTTTGTTGGCAAATTGTCTATAGTTCGCTCAAAAAGTAAGAAAGATCAAAATATCAAAGTCTGCATCACATTTTCTCTCTCATCGAAGTCGAACGTATCATATAATCCCCGTTTCGGGGTCAATCTTGTTTGGCATCAATTTATGCGCCTGCGCCGTGGGCTGGCCGACTCACGCGCACGCTAATTGATTCCAGATCGGAGGGGGCGGGGCGACGCAAAGGTCGCGAGTTCGTTGCCAGATGACGATGACGGACTTGTGAAAGTTGTGCTTCGGTTACTAGTGATAACATTTTGTGAAATCTGATATTAGGAATTGTTCTAGTGGAGTTCAGTATTTGTTCTTATTTATGAAGACTGGTTTTTGTTCTTCATCATCATCATCAGCCTATATTCGTCCACTGCTGGACGTAGGCCTCCCCTAGTGAACGCCACAAAGCTCGATCCTCGGCTCTGTTTTTCGGCTTCGTTTTTGTTCTTAATTAATGATTAATTTGTTCAAGATTCATTCGTGACCTACCCAATGTATGTTTCTCTATGTAAAGACCGTCAGAAACTGTATCGACTCAATATTGACTCAACACAAAACTATCGTTTTGGTGTCATTGAGCTGTCAACTTTTAATCCATTATCAATTGACTACGTTCAATGTTTGTATTGAATTTCAACCAAGAATGACATAAAAATGAGGAGTAGTGGACTATCGAGCTAGCAACGCGCAGTCGAGGAGTGGGCAACGCAAGCGCAACCAATAGCAAGCCGTATTTTAGCTTCTATATAAAGCGTTGCCACTAAATTACGTTAAATGACATAATTTACGAATACTTTTGCTCGAAAACACACGTGTAGACATTCCGTCCAACACTGCTCGTGACATCACACGTCCGCGTATCACACCGTCACGCTCGAATCCACCTTCCATTTATTACAACGGATCGTAATCTAAGATGGAGAGCGGGCTACTGATAAGAAACGCCGCGACGCGCGACGCCGCATCGCGATAAGCGGGGTGTGTTGCCGTTGCCGGTAGGACGTCGCGCGCTTCGGTGTGAGGGGGGGACGGTAATTATAGGAGAGAATGTTATCACAACATCTGTGATTTAGTGACTAGATTATTTTGTATGAAAATAGCACTGTGTGTGTAAATTATTTAATGAATTCCATTTTAATATTGGTTGAAGTGCAGTTATAACTTTAAAATAACTAATTAACTGGCTGTAATTATGCTATGTGCGTACGTTTACAAAGATAAATAAATTAAATATACATTAGAAAGTGTTTGAAAATATTTCTATATTAACACTTTCAAATAATACATATTCGTACACTAACAAAATACAATACAAGTGTTATATTGTACGTCGAAAAGGCGTCTAGCGGGACTTGGGCGGGTGGGGGAAGGGGGGGTGTTTTATCGCCCAAAATGCTCCCGATCGCAACGAGATTCGCCCGCGCGATAAAGACCGATTGTTCGACGCGATAAAAAGCCCACTCCAAGATATGCCTGTATCTTTTCAAAAAGGTTTTTGTCTCTAATCACTTGCCAGCATCTAGTTTTAATGACTTTTTATAATAGGTTTACGTGGGAGGAATATTTATTAGTTATTTTTTTTTTGTTTTGGAATTTCTTCAGGTATGGTATTAAATTTTAGGTCAATATTTTATTCATATATCATATTAGTTAATGTACAACAAGTAGATATATTGAAAATAAAACACACTTTTTCAAAAATATCATCAACACATCATTTAAAAAAAATAGTATTTCAGATTTATAAACAATTGCAGTAATAAATGTGTTTCTATTAGCAAATACTTAAGCAAAAGCGAAATCCAATATTATGACGACCCGTTCAGCTCAGCGGTAGTTAATGCTGCCTGCTGTGCTATGGGTCCCGGGTACGAATCCCGGTAGGTACAAATGTTTGTGTGATGAGCATCAACATTTGTATCCGAGTCATGGATGTATCTATGTATAATATGTATGTATTTACACGGCATCTAGTATCCGTAACACAAGCCTCGTTGCTTACCACGGAACTAGATGGCGCATAACAATGCACTCAAATATATGAGAGGACAGTCAAACCCTTTCTAATAACAAGAGACCCGTGCCCAGCAGTGGGACCGAAAGGGGTTGATGATGACCCAAATAAAAGCCTAATTACATTTTTTTCAGTTGAGTCACTACCTTAGCACAGAATGTACAAACTAAGTACTACAAGTACACGATACTACGCGGTGTATAATTGTTTTTATCTGTGGCGCCGCCATAGGGGTCATATCGCCATGATGCGCCGCATAACGATATGGTCTTGCCCCTATGTTACAACTAACAGATTAGTTCTATCAAATATGTATGTGACACCCGTGTTGGCTAAATATGGGGTAGTTACTTGAACAAAATATACCAGGGGTTGTTAAGCTTCTTGATAGTATGAGGCATTTTTCGAGATTTGAAATTTTTCGGGGGCCGCAATTAAAACACAAACGGAATGATAATATTAAAATAAACTATACTTAGCACAAAAATGGAAAGGCAAATGGGGTGCTCGATGACCCAATTAGTCCAGCGGTAGTAAACACTGCCTTCTGGGCTATGGGTCCCGGGTTCGAATCCCGGTAGGGACAAATGTTTGTGTGATAAGCATAAACATTTGTATCCGAGTCATCATGTACCTATATATGCATTTATTTACAAAAAAACATTATATATGTAGTATATCAACTAATAAGATGGTTATACCGCCATCGATCGGTCGGTCGTCAGAGCCTCGTTCGTTGTGTAGCAGGATGCACCGCGGGCAGGTGAGGTTGACTTGGGGGCATTAGATGGTAGTAGCCCCCCTTACATCCCGGAAATAACCGTTCAAGGAGCCGCCCAATTACACTTTGTTCGACTTAGGAATCGAACCCGACCCGAGCTTTCGCTCAGCAATGATAGAATGATTGTTTATTTCTGTAAATAGATCCTTTTAAAGACACTTTTACAAGTCATATATATTTTTTTTTAGTATCTAGTTGGCGTCGGCATTTCCTAACTGACGACCTCTGAGAAGAAATGCCGAAACAAACTCAGAGAATCATGGTCTCTTTTAAAGTCCAGACATTTTTGTTTATAGTATGTGAGCCTGACGATGTAGGTCAAAGTCCGAGATGGCCTTTTGAAGAAAGCACCAGTGCAACTTTGAGTTGACCTGTCCATACTGACAGCACGCATACGTCAGCCATCGTGTAGCTCAACCAATATTGAGGGAGCTCAACGCACTTATGACCACTAGTTTTAAAAATAGTTTATTATTTCTCACTTCTAAGAGCTTTCAAGGGTTTGTTAATACATTTCAGTTAATACATTATTTTAAGAAACTTAGACGGTTTCTACAGAGTTGGAAACGCGTGAACGACACCTCAGGTGTTGCAAACGTCTTTGGGCTACAGTAACACCTTGCCAGGTGGGCCGTATTAAATTAAGTACGCGCCGAGAGTACAGCTGTTAGGAGCTTTGGCCGCAAGACGTGGTGTTCCGTCGCTTCCGCGGACAAGTGCCACAAGAACGCCGGAATACGTAGTGCAGTGTTTTTTACTATAATAATAATAATAAATATTCTTGGACATTTTACACAGCACTATCTAGTCCCAAACTAACCAGAGCTTGACTATGGGTACTAGACGATGGATATAATACTTATATACTTTTTTTTTGTTGTAAATACATACTTATAATACATAGGATACACCCATAACACATACACTAACATAGACCTAAGCTTTTATTTACTAACACGATTTGTATTTTTGATAAATATATGTTAGTCTGTAAGGTATATATCTATGGGCCACAGTAGCCTGAAAATAAAGGTTTTATTATTATTAAAATTCATTTGTCAGCCCTGTGACTTAAAAAAAAACATTTACAGTGATTGTATTCGAGCCAGCATCTAAGAAGACAGAGTTCAGCCATGAACTTTAAAATATTTTAAATTTCCATAAGCTATTCAATCAATTGTTATTTTTTTCGAATTCCGGTCTTTTTAGCATATCTTTATTAAATTAAATTAATAGAAATACAATTTTATCGCATTTTGATCATATAATAAATGGATTTGAATAGTCAATCCATTTATTGAACAACTTTTGTCTCCACGCTTTTAATTTATCAATTGAATGTTTTTGTCTAAATTGAATTTTTATTTTTATTAAATTAGTGTAAGCATTTCATTATTTTTTTTTCTTATTTTATATTAAAGTGTAGCTACCTTATACAGCATCGAATGTATATTTTAAAAATTATACCCGTAGTAAACACTTTAAGAAAACTTCACAAATTAAAAGCCCTTTTTTAGTCAGATTAAAATATTTGAATAGAAGTTTTTGTTACGGATTTTAGCGCTGTATATTGATATTTGTCAATCCCGACATTTCGGATTCTATACAGCATCCATGTTCACGGCTATGTCAGCGGGATTTAACCTCCTAAATAATTATGTTATTTTATTCCTTATCATTCTAAATTAATATCAAGCAGATAAACTTATTAAAACAAGAAAGAGATATACCTATGTCCAGCAGTGGACGTCTAAGAGTTGTAATTGTGATGATGAAACTTTAAGATAAAAACTGTCATCACAAACCTTTTCCTATTAACGAAAGCTCCCCAAATATGGAAGTAAGAATTAAGGGACATATAAATTAAAAAATATACTTAGGAATCATCATCGACTCATGTACTGTCCCACTGCTGGGCACGTGTCTCCTCTCATCTGTAAGAGATTAGGCTATAGTCCACCACGGGCTCACTGCGGGTTGACAGACTTCATACGGCGACATAGCAACATCGATTGGACAATTCTGTCCAACCGATGCCGAGCCGTAAGACATAAGTAACATAAAGAAGGCAAAATTCAACACATCAGGCGGATACCTCGGTGACTCAGTTGGCAGAGCGTCAGGAGTACTTATCCAGAAGACGCGGGTTCGAGTCCCGCCTGAGGTTGAATTTTTCTTTCTTAATTAAATTTAATAAGGTTCATGTTCAGTTGGGAAAATTTGACAGTTTCGGATAGGTTGGCCTGCTGGCGACTGTACACTAATGTACAACCACATTTTGCTGGCAAGTCTTAGATTCCAACTAAACCAACGACGCATTTGATTATATTATAAATACCTACCTATCACTCATTTACAATTACCACACAAATGGTAACGGTTTTTAAGGCAATTTCTGTCTCGCAACACTGCTCTGTGGAATCAACTGTCGCCGGCGGTCTTTCCGAACCGTTACGACGTGGGATCCTTCAAGAAGAGAGTCAGGCGAGTCTCCTGCCCGTTTGCCCCCTAATTTCCATAAAAAAAACGAAAATACAAAAACCATTTAAACTTATAAGCTAAAAACTGTGCAGTGCCTACTTAATGACCACAACACACGTTCGCAATCCGCAGTCGTATCGCTATCGTTTGGTTATCGCATCGCTCCCGGAAACGTCGCCAACCTTATCGGTAGCCCAACATTACGCTTATGTTAAATGGGGGTATACACACACATACATACCCTACTAGTTCACAACAATGCCTTACTACTGTGTGTGTGGCTTATAAAAATATTATAACTTATTAGTTTCACGATAACCGATATTTAAACACAGTCTTGATAGTAATGTTGATAACAATGAATTCTCCAAAAATAATTATTTTAAACTTCCTCGTATAAATAAGTGTTGGGTCCGATTCCCAAGTCCACAGTGATATTGGGATTTTCGGAGTTTGGATTATGCCCGGTTGATGACTATAAGCTCGCCGGTATGTTTTAGGTCCCATGTAATAGCGGTATGGGACGTCGTTTGTTATGTATTATTTCGAACAACGCTTCCGTATTTAGTAATGTGATATGTAAGAGAGAAAGTTTAGAATGTGGTAAAACGATTCCCTACATATCTAATGTGAAAAATTAAAATTATGCTCCTGCTGAATCCCAATCTGTATGGGATTGGCGCAGTAGCAGTCTGTGCCGTCTTCGTGACTTCCTCTTTAACTATATCATCTTTCATTATAAATAAACATATCCGGACACAGTGCCATCTAGTTCCGAGCTAAGCAACGAGGGTTGTGTTAAGGATAGATCCTAGATATACATTTTTACAAATATATTCATATAATAAGATAAAATTTTCTTAGTTCCTTTCCCTAACAACCGCACAAATACAACACAACTCGCAACAACCAACAAACCCCATCCGCAATTTCTCTAAAACCGAAACATTTAGAAACAACAGACCGACGACTTTATAATACACGTCGAGACAAAACGTGGGCGCACTCACGTTCTAAGGTGCGACAATAAAATCGCAGGCGATCTCTCCGGGCGTTAACAAGCGGGCAAGACAAGCGCGTCGTCGCCTTGTCGCGATCGCATCGCGCCAATTTGTACGCACGTCCTCGGTTACGATTTATTGGGCACGCGAGGAGCGCTCATTGCTAGAGATAGGCCACTCATAGGTGGCCCTGTCTGGCCGTAAGGGATTAGTTCGTTTCACAACACTAGTGCTCGCTGCTCACTCGGAGAAAGCTGTGTAAATGTGCAACCAAATTCGTAATGCAAAACGGAACGTAACATGTTAATAAAAACAAATAAAGCTTTGAATTGTGCCGTTATTTTTCTCAAAGGTGTAATAAATTGGCATTAGTCAAAAAGTGTCACTAAGCCGAAATAAAACACAAGTAGATATTTACAGCTAATGATGAGGAGAAATAGTTTTAACTTATAATTTTACCCATGTTATGTGTTTTGACTTATAATTTTCTGTTATTGTCTATCCCGACAGTCACCAATCAGGAACCACATGTTCGAACAACGAAAAGAAAACTAAACAAAGGCAAATAATCTTGGAACAATTTCTCTAAACCAACCATTCCCGCCAATTAAATCCGTTGGGTTTACAAGCGCAGCGCTCACGCCCGCGCCGTGGAGAGTGAAATATAAACGTTAAGGTGCGCGTGAGTCGATCTATCGGTACACGGCGCGGCTATCGGCGGCTGCGATCTCGCCGCGCAATATCATTATTGTACCCCCCACCCCGGGTATGGGACTATCAACGACAGTTGCTGGTGAAAAGGGAAATAGAATTTGAAGAAATTGATTTATTATCATTGGCTTGACAATCGCAAACACGACTGCTTAGCAGGCTTTGGGGTTTGATTCGCTGGTTTAAACCAAACTTTTGGCTGTTTTCTTTCACTGGTTAATTTTTGGAAAAATCTGAGTTTTGATTGGTTATTCCCCTGTTATTATGGACTTAAAACGTACCAGAATTTCGGCTGACATTTAGCGGATAGGTGGACAAGAAATTTTACAAAGACACTTCAATCTATGCTGTACAGAAAGCTGTATTAAACATTCTCACTCAGATCTCTCGGCAGTTCTTGAAGTCACATCAAGTCTCACAACCGGTGTTTTATAACTACATGTATTGCTTATCGGAAAATTATTTTCTAGGTACAGTGTATAAGGGGTAAATTGAAGTGGTCTTCCTACAATTAAATAAAAAATAATGCTGTTTTTCCACTATATACGTCTCCTCTCTCAGGCCTTCTGGGAGAGATTTCTTTAGAAATAAGTTGTGCCTTTGTAAAGTGTAACTATTAATCTTTTTTCCTATTGTATTTTGTGTGTATGTACAAGAATTAAATAAATAAAAAAATAAAAAATAATGCCATAATACCTGTGCCATCTATGATGTAAGATAAGGTGTCAATATTATATCATGGGATCAATTATACCTGCATATTTTTTTTACAAATAACCCGCCGTACATTTACTTAACAATAACGACAGTCATCAGAAACATAACGGCTTTCAATTTTAAAAATATTACTTAAGGTTGATACCTACTTGGTATCTTAAAGCTTTAAAACCGAAACCAAATTGATTAAATAACCTTTTATCACTATGCTTAAATCCGCGAGGAAAGGGTTATAGCAAAGACAAATATATGGCAACACTGTTCTTAGATGACAATTTGATTTATTGAAAATGTACGCTAGTGGGTACTAGCAAGGTAAATATCATGAGAAACTAACAAACTGTGAACACGAATTCGAAGGAAATTAATTTGTTAGTTTCATAAACAGAATAGAATAATAAACGTGCGTAGAAAAAAACGTCCTGCATATTTTACAATAAATATGGTAAATGTATTATGCTAGCAACACCAGGGGCATGGGCAGATTTATTAGTATTTGGCAATATGATGCTGTCCTATCAGAAGTAGTAGATTTCTGACAAATAATAGTTTACTGCGTATGCTACATGCAGGAAATACAAGCCACAAAAATAATTAAGTTTGAATTAATTATATTATTAATTTACTAATTCTTGCTCATGACTCAGTCACTGTTTTCCAATTTTGAAATTTCTGAAAATCAGTTCTCATCTGAAAACTGTCTATCTGCCAAATTTCAACTTCTTAGGTCAAATAGTTTTTGAGATTTCAAGTAATACAATGTGTGAGTGACCTTTCACTTTCATAATAATTATACAAATATTTAGTCAGACGTATAACTATTTGAATATGATTACTGCTAATTATATCGTATTTTTTTTAAGCAAGTAAATATAGAATTTTGTTAATTAATGGCCTTATTTGCCAATTTTACGACTTCCTACTCACGTGGTCAAGGTGACGTCCAGAATACAATTAATGACTACGTTAAATCGACACACAAATTTTAAGAAAAGGGGGCGATTTTTTGAATTAGTCGACTATCAGACTACTAATAAGTACCGGTTAATTTATCTGACAAAATAAGTAGATACAAATTCTATTCGAATTTTAAATTTATTCGGCAGATAGTGCCTATCTGGATATGTTAGAAAGAGGGCCCTTGCTATTCGAATCGTGTGTAAGTGTAAGTGAATAATTAATAATGTAGACTGATATTGTAAAAGTTCTCTTAAAGACAGCCCATATTTCAACACTAATACGTTTTAAAATCGCAAAATAAAAACACAGTGACGAATAAAACTGCTATAAGTTTTACAGCCGACTGTACCGACAGATAAAGGTTTAAAATGTAAATGAGACGTGTTGAAAAAGTATAAGATTATCTCTCTATTAGGTATAATTTAAGGTACGGGGAGCGAGGTATGCGGTACAATTATATTGTCACGAATGTGGCGATCGTGGTCGCACCTGCGAGTGCAATCGGTTCTGCCATCGGCGCGAGCGCACGCTAACTTGACGGGAGGGGATTTTTTCATTTTTAGTATTTAAATTTCGTAATAAAGCTATTTTTACGTACAGTAATTAGTTATTTTTAAATTAAGGTTTATTAGCAGCGTTTGTTATTAATTAACCCACATTAGCGTAATTATTATAATCTTTACAGGATCTAAATATATGTATTTTAAAATTTTGCGCAAGGTAAACGATTTTTCCTCAAGTTTAAAGTTCAATAAGTAGATAACATTGAAAAGCTTGATTCAATGTTAAATCTTGTGTAATGTCCATTTTTCCTGTATTTTTTCGACTATTAGTTATAGAATTAATTTTCATAATGTATAATGGACCAGCAAAAATCGACACGTCCACAACACTCATGTAAAAAAAAGCATTCGACATTCAAAATCGAAAGGACACACAGCAACTGCGATAACATCGAAACAAAATCGACTAAAAAACTAAATTACCGACTTATTCACATCACTAGCGAAACCATCGACACTGCTGTCCCGTAATCGATACTGCAACGGACTCACCATATTTTATTGTGTGCCAATTAAAATTATTCCCTTCCTTATGCATTGTGAGAAGTTTGTCTGTGAAACTGGCCGTGCTATTTGAAATATGGCGTCCATACCGTGATGTATAGACGGAAAAATAATTGAGTCTGTCCGTTCAGATATTTCCAGTTGTTTGTCAGTTGCGAATTGTAAATCAACTTTGTTTGAAACTGTTTGTTGTCAGTAGTGTTGTTGCGTTTGTGGAGCCCGTTTAGCGTTCTTTATTTGAAGTCTTGTGAATGAATAGTGCACTTAAAGGTTCTCTTCCTGTTTCGTGTCTTTGACAGCTGTCAATTGATGACTCGGCCCGACTGGAAATGTCAGTTGATACATTACATACTGTCCTAACCATTTTTTGAGCTTTAATCCATATTATAGGTAATATACTTTGGAGACATTAAAGGCATTAAATAGATCTAATTTAGGCTTAAGGCGTGTTAAGGGGCATGGATCGACTGCCTTAAATGTTACTAATGTATGGTCAAATATTGACAGTAATAAAGTGTCTCATCAGGTTATTCTTTAATTTTTTTTCAATGTGGCTTCGTCTAGGCTCCGATTAAAGCCTACTTTAAGGTTCATATAAGGTTCAAGATGTAATGACCAGTGGACTGTAAAGTCAAAGGTTCCAAGTTCAATCCCAAGGCACTGAATCTTTGCGTATTTATCACATGCCCAAAAGAAAACATCGTGAGGAAACCTGCCTTCTCAAATGAGAGGAGATCCGTGCCCAGCAGTGGGACAGTAATGAGTTGATGATGATGATGAAATGTTATATGATACGAGGCCAGATTCTTTTATAATCACAATCCTGAACTAAAATATTATACTACATAAGTATATTAATATAATATTTCAGTTTTGGTTATATCCACACAGGTACCACATTTATAATTTTAATAAAATAGCTATAATCCTTGAGTTTTTCTAAGCAATAATAACAATTAAAAATAATTTTTGGTTTTGATTATAATCTGATCGTCGTTCCCAGACAAGGTTTAGTTTATATAATGTTTATACCTATTTATATAACTCATAGTCACTGTTGCCAGACAAAAAAAATACGAAGTTTTTTTACCATAAGGTAAAAAAACTTCGTATTTTTTTCGTCGTCATCATCTTCTATATCCTCTAGGATATAAGAAGATGATGATGATGAGGTTAAAGAAAGAACTCATTCTTTTTCTCAATATGATTTGCAGCGCATAAACTAACAACCTCTGTACTTGTTTTGTCTTTTTCGTGTCGATGGAACAGAAATGACGTCAAATTATTACCCATATTTACTTTATAAATATGGGTATCTAATCTGACAAGCCCGGATTAATGCCACATACACGGCATTTTCAGTAGCAAACCAAGGACCCTTGAGGTGCAGGTTTTGGGGAACGAAGAACGCGAACTTGGATAAGTTATTATCCAAGTTAACACAATCTAATTATTTTCAGTAGTAGCTTGAACCTTTACGCTCATTTCTCGTAAAGAAATGCTCAGACGAAAGTTTTTGGTTTTTTTTCATACCTCGAGGGTGATGAAGAAACTTATGGCTCCCCTTCTCCTCATCACGTGTCGCTTGCATGTTGCCGACCCGTAGATACAATTCCAGTTTCTTTTTTTAAGAATTAAAAAATTGGGTATCTTTAGAGGTTTAGACTGCCTCTTTGGTCTAGTGATCGTAAACTGTGACTGCTGATAAAGAGATCTCGCATTAAATTCCCTGGACGAGCAAAGTGTTATTGGGTCTTTCTATGAGATTCTCAGTAGTAGAAAGTTTATGGAAAATTTCCACTAGTGTTTATCCACTTGTCCTTCGGTACAAATCCATAATAAAGAATTTAAACATTCAAAATATTTAGTTCGCAAGTGTTATCAGTCTCTTATCTCCTCGAACTCATTAGCAATGAGCAGAGACCGTAAAATACAAGTTAATTATGCGTCCCGCTTTGACGATAAATAGAATTTACCTACTTAGTACCAAAAAAAGGTAATCAGATGCTAATAATTGTCAAACATAACCGGTACTCGATTTAGATAAAAGTTGCTACTTAATTTAATTACATACCTACTTAGATATCTTCAGCATAACAATATCATCAATGTCACTCGTTTTTAATTTATAAAATTTTGGGTATGTCCTGAAGGTAACAAGAAGAATTAATATGGGTTCAAAATAGACAAAGATAATAAAAGTATTTTTTTGTGAAATCTTTTTAGAACGAGAATAGTTTTTCTGACAAATCAAGGATATCTAAGTACCTTAAAACTATTTCTATCAAGCTCACGAATGTTCATTTTTGGGTGGTCAGATTTTCTTCCTTCTCTCTCTTACATATAACAAAACAAATCATCACCATCCCACACTTCTGTCAATCCCATTCCACGTTGTACTGCCGTTAACTAAACACATATTCAAACTATGAGCTGCTTCTGAGAATTTCGTTAAAAACCCCAATAATATTTGGATCGACCAGGGCATTTTACCTGGAGCTACCCTCTAAGATGTAATGCTTGAGACCTCAAGCAATCTTCCTTCCTCAAGCTCCTAGTTCAATGAGGAAGTCGGGAGACACAATCGATAAATTATGTGAGAATAACAGTCTTGAAGTTTCCGTAAAAAACCTTTAACTGTTTCTGCCTTTATGGTCAGTTTCCGCTACCATTTTACTAAGTCGACACCTGTTTTCTTCCAGCGTTCTTTATACATAAACGGTATGAATTATTTAAAAAAGGCCACTCACTCGCATCTGGTTCCGTTACCGATCGCTGATTCAATTGATTTTTAGAATTGGTCAGTCAGAGCACGTGTGAACTCGCCTTTAGCAATACTGCCATCGCCAACACTAAAACAATACAAACACCAACCTGATTTAAAGGAAAACTTAACTTAGAGTAAAGCAATAGAGTGTAATGTGGAGTATCATATTTTTTTAAACTGCATTTTATGGAGCGCATTCAATTCCAAATTCAAACGCCTTGCAGTGAGGTTCATTATTCATTTAAATGGTATTCCTTACGAACAATCAACATTGAACTCTAAAACTGACTTTGGATGATTGAAAATCGTTTGTAATGGAAGGGTTTTTATGGGGTTTCGATAGTAAAACCTTTGTTGGCGCGAAAGCAGGCTGCGTACGCGCAGATAGCCATTGCAAAGCGGCTAGACGGTGTACAGACGGTACGTGTCATCGGAATGCGGTATCTTTCACTCTTGTATGTACCAGGACTGAATAATTATTAAGAGTTATATTATGACCAATATTTTTTTGCATCTGACCTGATAGTTCGATTACACATACTTAAAATCCTGTCTGCCAACCCTGATTATAGCCTAATTCTATTCAACTGATAGTAGTCCCCACGCTGTCCTAGTGAATCGCCATGACGACCATCACCAGGTTGCCAGTCCACCTTGCCGGAAGCCTACCCACACTGCGTCTTCCAGTACGTGGTCGCCACTCGAGAACCTTGAAGCTCCATCGGCCATCCGTTCTTTGAGCGATGTGCCCTGCCCACTGCCACTTGATTTGGCGATTCTTCTGCCTATGTCAGTGACCTGGGTTTTTCTAAAAAACCGTATACGTCTTTAATTCTAAGATCAGCATAATTATTGATACAAGTCCAAAAAGCTAAAGGGAGATAAGGCAGAGTAATATCTTGCGGCCTTTTGACCTTAACAAAGATAAAAAGAAAAGAATAGTTAAACAATAACTAGAATCTATGACTAAGTGTGGTAAAGTTGTCAGCTGCCCATGAGTCAACGATGTAAGTGAATCAGCGATAGATTGATAACTGCACACACATGAGGATAATACATATTATCTGTGATATAAACGTATGTACAAATGTGACATGGGCTACTTTTGATGTGCATGGAGTTCATTATCAACCTATTTACTGTTCCTCTGCCAGGCACGAGTCTCTTCACATTTGAGAAAGATTAGGCTATAGTCCACCACGCGAGCCCTCTTCGGGTTAACAGATTTGTCATACTATCGAGAGATTTTATATCTATTTCACATTTCTGACGATAAAAAAAATCATTTTAAAGGCATTCATCATCATCATCTTCAGTCTATTCTCGTCCACTGCTGGACGTAGGCCTCCCCAAGGGCTTTCCGCAAATATTAATATGTATTCCCGAAAAATTACATAATTATTTATGTTAATACGTCTCACTCATTTCTCAATTAGGTATACTCAGTTTCAATCCAATATTTTCTTTTCTCAATACTCTTTCGCAAAAATTATTGAAAGATATGTAAGGCTTGAGATAACATTTTCTATGAAGTTGAAATGAGTTTGTGTAAAATAAGTATTTCTTATCCACACAGTTGTCAAAGTTACAAAATCTAATGAAAATATGAATACTTATACTAGAGAAAGACATTGAAATAATACTATTGTAACTGAAGGATTTCAAAAAAAAACTTTTAACTTCAAATTACTCGAATGAAACTTTAATTCCTAAAGAAGAGATCCTTACGTTTTTATTTACTGACTGTTGACTGTTTATATGTGTAGATCCAAATAATTAAATAGCAAGGCTGGGGTGACGACATCCACTTGGGTAACGGGGTGACGGGGTGACGGGGGATGGGTCAGATATTTCAATTCTCCATCGGATATTGGCGGGTGTCGTGACAACGCATACATCTACGATCGGCCCCGCCTTATCGTAATATTAAAATCTTGTGTGTGCAATGTAAGTTATGACGGGTTAGTTTTATATACGGATGTTGGCCGTGCAAATATATTGGCTTTTTTAGGGTTGGTAGTTTAGCTGTCATGTCGCGGACGAAAAAAACATTTTTTTTTCTTCATTTTTTTATTAAATCAAACTCAAAAACAGACTAAGTCTCTGCAGCTTATTAGATCACTGCAGCGTAAATTAAAAAAAAAACAGAATCCAGTGAAAATTGACAGTAGTTTCTTAAAGGATATTTTATTTTTCGTCCAAAAAAGTGTGTTGAAAATCTAATACTACAGTTTTATTCCCCCAAATATTTGAATGATCAAAGTAGGTATTTTTACCGCTGGTATCAAATATACACGGCGTATGCAGTCACAAAATATTGAATAACATTAGTACATTGACGCGTTGACAAGATCCCGCGGGCTGGTGCCGCAATTTCCTATTCCGTCCGTTCGTCCGTCCGTCCGTCACTGTACCGATGATATTTATTTATTTCCTTCTAACATTTCATGACTATTTATCTTTGATATCGTTTTCTATAAAAAAATGTTTCAAACACGCAAAACCTTTTTCGTGGCAGTACTTTTTTCATATTTGAATGTAGAATATAATATAGGAACATTTTCTTCAGAAAAACTGCTAAACGTTGGTTAATACAACATTTAATTACTTATTGCAATTTAATAGAATTCTCTTCTAACATTTAAATTTAAATAATGATGTTCTACATCAAACACCTCATTCCCATCACATTTGATTAAACACTAAACAGATAAAACAAAATGGAAGCCAACCTTTATACAATCTAATAACGGATCACAACTTACAAATTCAAATTTCGAAACAAAGGGGCATGATTCAAACGAATGAAGTGAACGAGCAACGAACGAGTGAACAGATTGAGTAAACAATATCTTATTTTGCAATAATCCGCTAGGAACTGTGGTAATTTCCTGAAAGAGATGAAACAACGTCGACTGTACCGTTTTAAACTCAAATGTATACAATAAATGATCGTTTTTGAATACGTAATGGGATACATTTGAAAGATGTACCTACTAACTAGATGTTTTTGTTTTTACTTCATCGATATTCGGAAATATACTTTTATATTGTTTTTTTTTAATTGTATGGATGTCATCTTAACAATCTAGGTTAAACACAAAAAGGTTTCTTGCAGTTTCAAAAAACGATATTTTTTTGGAATTTCGATTGTAGTAACAACACATTTTTTGTTATCTATACTACAAATTTTATTTATTTTCGAATTTTCTAAATGTTTTTAAATTACCTTGAAATTAAGTACAATATTATGTATTTTTTAAATCCGCATCCACTTAGCAATCATGTAAATGTACATTTCATTCAAATGTGCATTTTACAAGTTCGAACTTAACAAAGGAAATTGAATATTAAATTAAAAACAAAATACAATGCAAGATTAAATATGGAAAAGTAAATAAACATGGCGGATAAACGCAAGTCGTTTCCTTAATCATAGAGAACCCCGTTTTATATTAGTTACACTTCAACAACTTTATTTATTAACTGTTCAATCAGATGTTTTATTCAATTAAAAGACGGCAACACCAACGTTTGATCAACTTTATAAGTAAGTACTTGTTAATTGATTTCAAAGTTAATATTCGTTTATTATTATTTTATTTGTATAATTTTTGATACTTATTACCTCACAGATTTATTATATGGGTATTTTATTGAATGCAATTTATATTGCGTAATTTATTTTTATATTATTTAAATAATAGACTCAAGGACACTTTATTTAAGTCAATGTCTTAATTATTAGGTGGCGCCGGAGATTCCTAACTAACGACCTCTGAGAAGAAACACCGAATTAAAATCAAAGAATTATTTATAGATAGGTTTCTTTTATAGTGACATATGTTTTCCGAAATCTTTGCGTACATTCATAATATATATTTATTATTATTATTATTTCATTTCTGTAATTTTTATCGTATTTAAAAGAAGGTAGACTGTTAAGATATACCGTATAGTTAATTATTGCTAGACAATTTGTCGCAAGTTAATAAAGACGCAAGAAGTGGCAAGTTCTTTGTGTGGTGCAGGATTTATCGGCTTCTCCCGGGCCCGCTTCATTTCCTGAGCTCGCCTCTTGTCGAACTTACGTGCGACGCAAGATGTGAGATGCAGCGGGTAGCCAAGTACGGGACGGGAGTGTGTAAAAAAAGTGATAGTTTTTTTATTGTTAGACTCATCATCAGCCTATATTCGTCCACTACTGAACAGAAACCTCTCTTATAGAATGCCAGGAGGTCGATCATTGGCCATAGTTAGGTATCAGTATTAGGTATCATAGAGGATAATTGTTAGGTATGGTGAGGTATTAGTTATGTTGTTTTCAAAACAATTGCCATCTAAGCTTGCTACATTTCCTATTAGCTTGTTAGAAAATAAAAAAAATATCATCATCATCATTTCAACCGTTAGACGTCGACTGCTGGACATAGGTCTCCCCCAAGGATCACCACGACGACCGGTCATATGCCGCCCGCATCCAGTGGATTCCAGCGACATTTACCAAGTCGTCAGTCTACGTTGCCGGGGGCCTGCCCACACTGCGTCTTCCAGTACGTGGTCGCCACTCTAGAACCTTCAGGCCCCATCGGCCGTCCGTTCTTCGAGCGATGTGCCCTGCCCACTGCCACTTGAGTTTGGCGATTCCTCGAGCTATGTCAGCGACCCGGGTTCTTCTACGGATCTCCTCATTTCTGACACGATCACGTAGTGAAACTCCTAACATAGCCATCTCCATCGCTCTCTGAGTGACAGTGAGCTTCCTTATAAGGCCCATTGTAATCGGCCAAAAAAATATAATTAATCTTAATTAGTCTATCATATTTTTTAAATTGATCTACTACAAAGTGTTTTATTGGCGCAGCGGTAATTGAGTAGTGGTGTAATTGACTGTGAAGTCAAAGGTCCCTGGATCCCAAGCCACATAATGGATAACAAACCACCATTACATTTCAAAGCTATGTGCTTTTTTATCACATGGTTAAACTGTGAAAAATGTGGACTTAAAATATGGACCCTAGTCCATATTTTCTAGTGCCCAATACTGGGACAGCAGAATGGTTGATGATTGCACATTTTGTACTCGAAAATAGATAGTTTAACATTGTGTGTATTTACTACAAAAAAATTGGACCATAATTAAATGTATCTACAACTTCTTTTATCTGCATTGGCCCACCGCCCAAAACAAAAGCTGATCAAATTATTTGTAAATAGATTTCACTTCTGGTGGGTGATTTATTTCGACCCGCTGAGAGCGTGTAACTTGCGCCCCACACTAACACTACAACGCAGGGATAATCGCATTGTTTTGTTTTTGATTCATTGCATTTGTTCTCGTAAACTTGTGTATTTATTACGTTTCTTGCACCAATCGGATATTTCTATGTTCTATTACTTATGTATTGCATAATATCTTTGATAGGTTATTATTAAAAGTTTGTATTTGTTTCCAGAATTGATCGGTGATAGCGCGAATTGTATTGGTTTCAAAGAATAGTTGAACGCAGCTTTTCGTTTTAAGTTTTCACATTTGGTTATCTGAACTTACCTCATACCACTCCTGTAATTTTAAACCCACGAAAAATGTGGTGATTCTTGAAACACATAAAAAAGAACTCTAAATTCGATTTTGTTTCGTTTGTCGTCGATTCATTTTTTATGATACTAATCTATTATTGTATGGTAAGCTGAGAAAATATACTCAATACTTTATTGCATACCATAATGGTTTGTACTTGGATTTTAATTAAAATTAGATTATCATTGACCCCGTTTAGCAAAAAAAAACTTTAGGGAGAGAGGAAGGGTAACTTAGTATTTCGATCCTGACACAAATATAAGTTTATTTATTGATTATGTTTGTCTATTTATTGGTAATTAATAATTATATCAACTACATCATTATCACATCATCCGAAGGCCGACTCATGGTCATGACTCACAACTCTACAGACATAATTATGTACTTACATACATACTGTGTTATGTTTGTTTAAATACATCATACAAATCTACTTATTATATCTTACTAATCTTACTTCTTACTATATTATATAAACGTGAAAGTTTGTAAGTATGGATGTTTGTTACTCTTTCACGCAGAAACCGCTTAGCAGATTTGAATGAAATTTAGCATACATATAGTTTATTACCTGGATTAACACATAGGCTACCTACTTTTTATCTATATACCATACGAGCAAAGCCGCGGGAGGCAGCTAGTGATTGATATATTGGTTAAATCGTACGTTTAGGCATAAGCAGTCAAATACTTAAGATAAATCCACCAGCCAAATTTAATTAAAACTACTTATAATAATATTTATTTAAACAGATATTATCGCGGAATATTGATATTTTTTTTAAATGGACGTTTTGGATCCTTCACAGTAACCATTGTCACATCGATATTAAAACAATATTATTATACTGAATTCGTATTTTTTTTTATATTTACGTAAGTGTAACAAATCAGTATGTTAGCAAGTAAGGAAAGACTGTCAATTTATCACGTTTTTTTATTATCTTTTAATTGATCTATGAATTATTTTCTTTACAGGTAAGTTAATACAACTATTCAAACGGCGATTGCACATGCGTATACAGGTAAAACAAATAAATTTTGAAAATGGTTAACTATACAAAGTTGCTAATTGGTTAGCGTTTTCCAAACTAAATATATTGAGGACTACTCGGATGTGGCTGAATATATATAAATTTAACGCAAAGTACCAGAGCCTAAATTTTGAGCTAACTAACTTTGTTTATTGAAATAAACGTTGGCACTAGGATTTTCTTGTGTCAAAACAGAAATTGTTACATAAGTACACAATTACCTACGACGTGTAACGGGACTGGTCCTGTAAACCGAACTAGTATTTGCCTCGTATGAGAATAGAACTAGCTACCAGTGAAATAGAACCAGATATCTCAAACACAACGACCTAAGGCGTAAATTCCTGCAATATCAAATTCAATAATAAATTCCTACAATTTAATACAGTCTCTAAAGTTATTTGTAAGCAAGCATTTAACGGCAAATAGTTCTAATATCGTGGATTTTCTATCAAAAATACCGTTAGTAACACTTTTAGTTGGTAAGACCAAGCGTGGGAATATCCTAACATTTGTTCCAAGAGTTGCTCAAGCGCAGGATCTAATCGAGATATTAATCGAGCCAGCGAGTTACTCGATCGCACGTTATCGATTGTAGAATGAATGTTACATTACAAGCAATTAGAGGTTGACGATTGTACGCTTGTATAGTTTTGTGAAATCTAGTGCACTTTACAATAATGGTCAAAATGGCGTTGTATTATTTATCTATTAATTATTAGGAATATTAAGTTCGCAAACCCAATATTTCATTAAAGTTACATTTGCGCTTGCTTTGAAATTAGATTTGAGGAACAAGTGACGTCACAACTTGACATTGCTGTATAAAATCTATAAAGAAATAACTTTTGATAGCTCACAAAAAGAACGTCTAAATATTGACGGTGACAGGTGTTAAACTACTCCTATATTGACAATACTTATAAGGTGGGGATGTCGTAATAACAGTTAAATACTAACACTCCATCACGCCTGTAGTGAAAAAAAGAAGAACGGTTAAGCAGATGTGTACAAACGTACTCCCACATATCGTCGGTATGTTTTAGGCGCCATGTAAAAAGAGGCGAGCTTTTTGCCGTGCACACGAATCCAAACTCCCAGCTACTGCAAATTTCATAGAAAAAACCAACCAACACTTAGCCTGATCTGGGAATCTAAACCAAGACCTCTCGCTCAGCAGTCGCACTGTACACCCATTGGACCATCAAAGCAGCTACTAACAGTTAATCTGTATCATTCACCGTGCACAGCAGAACGTGAGATTCACACTGATCTAATTCCTCTCAATACTAATTGTCGAATGGCCACTTAGCGCGATCGTCCGCCGAACGCAGATTAGGCGCGCTCAGCCTCTCGAGCCGCTAGGATGATGGCACTCGGGATGATTGTATCGGAACTTGCTCTTTTCCAAGCCGGCAACAAGGGGTTATTGATACAACCCCAAGTAGCAGAAATCTTTTTGCGAAAATTGTATTTTATTAGACCGCTCTGTAAAGAATCGTGAGTCGTTGAGTCCTTTAAGGATAGCTCTACAGCTTCACTTGGTAGTCTAGTGGTCGCTAGCACGGCAGCTGAGCGAGTGGTATTGGGTTTGCGAGCAGAATTATTGGATTTTTCAACCCTGTGCTTATTTATGTAGGTAAGGTATGCTTATACCCTATGCCCATAAGATCCATATAGGTTGGTAGCGTTTTAAATAAATCAACTAACGACAAAAGAACGATATGAAAGAATACCTACTTTTGAAACGTTCAATACCTCAGTATATGTGATTGCGAGACGTTTCAGCGATACTTAGGTAATGTCGGTGTAATTAAAATATCAGGTAGTCAAAATATAATTCTAAATTTCCATATTGAGTTCAGACGATGTTCGAGGAGTACAAGCGTATCTTCTGCTAGCACAATCTCTGTATTATCTATGCGACCGGGAGGCTACAACCAGTTGACAAACTGCACTACGTGATATTGCAGCCATTACTCCTGGTGATTCATATCGAACACCCCCCAACACCCCCTAGCACACCCAACACCCGGCTTCCTGAGATAACGACCCGCCCAATATACCTATTAAAATTTAACCTGCATACAAAAAGTAGGAACTAACTCATCTGGCTACTAATTACTACAATCCATCATTTGAAATTGCGCTCTGTTTGTTTTCACGTCAAAAACAATAATTAGATATGGAACATTTCTTACTTTTATACTAGAAACTTATTACGATTTATTCGTGAAAACGCATTTCAAATAGTAGCAAATTCATCTATCACACAGGTGTCAGTCAAACACAAATTAACAAAAAAACAAAAGCAATAATATTGAAAAGAATATAGGGCTGTCAAAATAACCTTTTCTCTTTGTCGATTGATCACCGAAAAAGAACTGTTTATAAAAAAAGTTGAAACGTCAAAGTGACAGTTGGAGAGCGCGCCAAAACTACCATTGACAAAGCACCGGTGAGCCGAAACAATCAACAAATTCACATCGTACAAACGGATCGGACATTTATTGTCCGCTATCGTTACATTCCACCTCTGTTGTTTATAACAGAGACGCCCAATTTGCTAGGGAGAGACTTTTTATCGCTTTTTTTGCTATTTTTTCAGTACACGTTGAACAAAGGCGATATGACAGGTCTCAGTGTAGGACGGTATCGCTAGTCGGGCACGACGAAAAACGAGAATAGAGTAATCGAGCAATCGAGTAAAAACAGAAGGAGCGAGTGCGAGCCCATCGGCCCGTGACAATTGCATCTGCAGTCGAATTGCAGACGCCATGTTGGATTATTGCGCACCTCTATTTCGATTAAGTGTCTCGACGGCTTTGTTTTAGTTTCCCGCCCCGTGTTTGCACTTCTTTCGTATTTTTTTCATATACGGCTTTTTAAATTAATTTACTGATAATAAATAATAGGTACCTAAAAATATAACTTCACTTTGCCACGGTCGGTTGCTTATGTGTCTCATAGATAAAGATAACACAACATCTAATTGTTTTGTATTTATAAAACATGTAAGGAACACGTGTAAAATATTCACTACATTTTGAAAGAACGCGATATCAGGTTACAACCTTTCTTTAGAAGGTTTGTGTGCCTCACAATAATGTTGCGCCTTAAAATATTCTTATTTTAATCGAGTAGGTGTATCGAGGAAGCGAGTATCGAGAGCGCTCGTGTGGAATATAGATAGTGACGGACGGTGGACGGCGACCACCGATACGATACAAGGCGCGCCATGCTAGAAATCTATTCATATTTTTCGATATTCGCCCAATTTTAAATGCAGGTGAAAGCTGTGAATCTGACTCTAGGCTGTTGTGGGTCAACATTCTTGGACACTTGTGTAATAAGCAACATGAATACCAGGCGTATATGCAAACCTATAAAAGAAAAAGGAATGTGCGACACAAAAAAGAAACACCGTCTAAAACCGCCGGGTGACATCGACGATTTTTTAGACATCATCCAAACTCCAATTCGGAATCAATCAACTCAAGCCTCTGACATACGTCATTCGACTTTGACAGTTTACAAAAAATGGCGAAGGAGCCTATTGGGTTCTGACGTTGGCAACAAAAGGGCCCGCGTCAGCGACGATGGATTCGAAAATTAAAATCTCGCGTTAGTTGGCAATGTTGGCAGTGGTGACGGCTGTCGGCAGCCGCCGGCCGCACTGCCGCCAACCAGTTCGATTTCAGGCTTGTTCTAAATATGTCAACACTTCTTTGTTATCGAGGGACGTGCGCGCGGAAATGAAAGTCCATCGAGTAGACGAGTCTATTATCACATCGCATATTAAATGGGAACGCTGTACATAGCAAATTATCGGTAATTTACTCGGGAATATGCGCAACCGATGCGATACTGAAGCTTTGTTTTCATATTTGCCATTTATTATCTTGACCTTTTCGTTTACAATATTTATAAATAAATAAATAATAAAGCACAGGTAGGATAGAGTTGTAAGATTCCACTTATTTCCAAGGCCCTAAGGTGTTTAGAAACCAGTTCATTATTTCAATATAACCTACCTCTTTTAAGTTTATCAACGCCTATAAATCGCTCGCATTAGCAACGCATGAATAAGTACTCGAGATTAAACGTAACCCGTAATCCAAACATTCAATAAGATGAGTGACACGCTTAAATATCAACTTACCCCGCAAAGGAAGTAAGGATAATACCTACTTTATATTAAAATTCATCCAAAACTTGAATGACAATATCGCCGAAAGACATCGCACATTGCTCCGACCGCGCGCCATCCTAGCAAAAACCGCGCAAAAATTCCAATTTCAACTTCTATTCGATAATTCGCGGAAACGCGAAGAAAACTTACATGAGTGACGTATCAGTGTGCGGCAGGCGGCTGCGAGATATCCACGTATTTACCTACGTACCTGTCGTCGTCTCGTCACCGTCGAGCTAAGCCCGCTCCATTCTGTACTGAGTTGAAAAACTTTTCGACTGCTATGTGTGATAGCGGCACCATTCACACTACGAGTTCAGAGCAAAATAAAGAAGCTTTATTAAAAGGCAATTGAGTTCATTTTTTCAACCAGAATCAATCTTTATGGTTTAAAAAAAACCAGTGTAATAATTAGTTTAGCGGTAACCTAAATGTGATATCGGAAACTATGAAATCTCTTCATTGATAACGTATAGATATTTTTTTAAATCATTCATAATAAACAAAAATTTTGTTTTGTGAATATTTCTTGGTATAAATATTCGTGTGTTTTTTCTACGGGCACTGTATCGTCACACGTCACCTGTCCGAACAGATTCTGATCGCGATCCGCGCGACATTATGTTTGCTCAGTCGTCAAAAATTCTTTTGTCCCCGCGAGATAAGCTTCGCACCACAGTGCCACACTAGCTATCGTCACATTTTATAAAAACTAATGTTGCGTATCGTACGAGTGATGCGGGTTTTTATTCACATTTTCTATAGGTTGACTATTTTTGATGAAGGACTTCACAGCCTCAAAAAAATAACTTAATCAATTGAAATGCAAGGATAAGTAGCGCCTGATGAGGTCAGTTAATGGATCGGTGAGAATTCTTATCACATCGAAACCCCTCCGTGACTTTGACAGAACTTTTCATATGAAAACCTATGATAATTCGGTAGTAAACCAGTCAACCATTGGAATATTGGTATTATTTGGGGTTGTGAAGTCACTTTGTGTAAAGCGTACATTCATTTACATTGTTATGAAAGAACTCGGCAGAGGAAGAGTGGGAGAAGAGGAAATATGTTTTTACTATATAAGTTAAGTTAGAATAAACTTATTAATTATATTGGCCAAATGTTAAATAATAACGGTGTCGCTTTCTAAGAACTATGCATCTGTGACGCCTTATAAATTGTGAATTTAACACACTATAATTATAAATTATGTTATAGAATAATTAAAATACAATTATTGGAAGTCCTAATAATTAAAAAAAGAGAGAGAGATTAATACAAACAGACTACAGACTTTCCAGTAATTATTTTAGTAGAATTACAACTAAATTACTTTTAGGTATCTATTTAGCTATTTAAGCTTATTGTGGGTTAAGCGATAGTACATAGTTCTATCTGTGACAATGACTAATAAGAAGCTATACAAATTATTGATAATTTAATTTAGTCTTGTTAAATACGAGCTGGAAAATTTTTTTATAAAAAAAACTTTTTGTAGTGGTACACAAAAGTAAATATTACAACATAGGGTAGAAGGCACGAGTTTCTAGGTGAAATAAATTATATAAAGAAAGTTAGTTTTGTTATAGTAAAACATTTCGTAACGACTTGGCTGATTTTAATGGGACGTTCACCATTAGATAGCTAATTGTAAGAAGTAACTAAGGCTACTTTGATTGATGGAAAATAATTGAGTAACGTTTAAAAACTAGATAATTTATGTATTAAATATAAACTCGACAGTTTACAGCCTCTCTATAGTTTCATTTCATTTCTCAAAACCAACACAAATGATTAGGAAAAATTGTGAGTAGTAACAAAAATCAATCGCATGACAATCAGAGTTCTATAATCAGAAAATATATACCTTTATATGTATAACCATCCAGCTATCGTGTGTAAAGATATAAATCTACACAGTGCTTCTACAATAATACTGATTACTATCGCTCTATGTAATCCGGCATGTCGTTTGATAAAAATCGTAAAAATCGCGCTCGATTAAGTTTTTATCGGTTTTTTCAACGATAAGAGTCTCGCTTGGTCGCAAGTAGTTAGTCCGCGCTAGTTCGTCGACGCGAAACACTGTGCATGTGATTAGGTTTGAACCACTGTGCGATTTGAACTGGATTCACTGGCGGTTTGTACGACTTTTTTAATTATTTTAATTTTTTATACTTAAGGACTCAGAAGTGGAAATCAATCAGGCTCAAAGAACAGAAGACACACAACATTTTTATTAACATTTATATACATTTAATATGAAATATGCTCAAAACTACACTCATTTCATATAAGATACAATTGTATATGAAATTACAGGACATTATTTGTACCTACGATATGTATATATTTACAAAAAAAAACTATGAAGTATATCAACCATTTAGTATCCGTAACACAAGCCTCGTTGCTTAGCTCCTTACCAGATGGCGCTGTGTCATAAATCATTATGTTCGATAATAATAATTATTATTATTATTACAATTATCACGCATACCATTAGACAGGTTTTAAAAATACGGACCAAGGGTTCGTATTTAAAAAAAAATCACATGAAAATGAATTACAAAATAATTGTTATTTGTGTATGTATGTGTAATAATAATATGTGAATATATTGACATCCATAGCCGAACATAGGGCTGAGAAAGTAAAACAATTGTGGTTTTACGTCGGTTTGAATCCGACACTTTATTTTGTCGGAGACTTAAAACCTCTTTGCTCTATTTTAGACATATTACAGCCTGTAAAACACGGAAACAAATTACCTATCTAGGAAAATATTTATCAATCTATTAGTCCAAAGCTATCAACGGATTATAATGATTACAAGTCACTTTAAATTCTCTTATTTTGAGAATTCGAATTGAATACGACAATTTAAAATCTATCTATCTAGCATTACTTACATTATTATGTTTTTGTTTTTTAGTCCATGAGAGTCAGTTTTATTTATATTGATTTCGCGCATTACCGCAAATATTGCACATAGGTATATAAATAATACTACTTTTTACGGATTTTATCGCAGTATATTGATATAATTTTAACTCGACGTTTCGGATCCTTTACAGCATGCATGGTCTCGGGCGACTGATGTGTTGTTCGTCTTGATTTTATAATTATTGAAACCTACCCTATTATTACTGACAATTGAATATAATACAAAAACGTGTAAGCATTATGTATTAGACACGCATCTAAACAAAGCCAGTTTAATTTCAATATTATGTGCACAATAAAAGTGTATACAAACTCAATTTCTAATATACATAACATTTTGTCAAGTACATTATTTCAGTATAAATATAATCAAAACTTAAAAAACAAAAAAAAACCTGTAGAATGTTTGTGACGTAATAAACATATATTTTCAAATTTAGAATCTGCGGCTAACAGATAATCGAGAATCAAGATAGGCTATATAAAACAAATGAATGTATATTACTATATTTACGCTTCATTTTTATCTTCATTTGTAAAATTGTTTCAGTAGCAGTGATAACAGATGTACGGGCTCTTATCGCCAAACATATCGCAAATGTTTGTCGTGACACACAAACATTGGCGGCCAATCATATACATATTTGTATTATTGTCGCAACTACTGAGATGAATTCGCGGTGTCTAGGATTCGATTCTATTATACTTTCATAGCTACAGTAAACCTTCAAAACCTTACAAATATAGCTTCTTTTCAAGAATTCGATTGCGGTAAAAAGAAAAAAATAGTAAGGGTATATTGATATTATTTATTATATTTTTATTCAACCTGACGTTTTGGCTTCTTTACAGCATCCAGGGTAATTTTTTTCGCAGCTTGAATTTCTTATTTGTACCGTGTCACTTCATTGTACCTGTTGTTTTGATTTTCGTCAAGCTATCTCACTTAAGATTAAGGGGACTTTTGGACTCTGGTCACGATTACCTTATGTCTGCAGATTTTAGACGCCTGCCGGTTTCTCCACAATATTTTCCTTCGCTTCTTAAGCGACCCATAAATGGTATGCACATGACTTCAAAATACGAATACAATACGAAGTGCATCCGTACAATTCTAATTCCCAACACACAAGTCCACGAACATTTGCCGCCAACATTGGCGCCAACCGCCCGCAGAGTGCATTTTACCGATTTTCGCGTGTTACCGTACGATAAGGTCGATTTCTTTCTTATCTCTACCCTCCCCCCGCAACGCTGCCTCCCCCTTCACCCCCGTTTCCGATAACCAACGCGTTACTGGTTACGTGATGTTTTGTTTTTCAATCAATAACTAGTGTTATGGGTTATTTCTAGTTATAGACTTAGACGTTTGCGTTTATTCTATCGATTTTGTCTTCTTGCAATTATACAGTGGACTATGTTAACAAGACATGTGTTAACTAAATCAGCTGAGTTTTAACTAAACGCTCAGTGGCGGAAGCTATTGACTTCTGTAGGTGCACGTTGCAGGTTCTATTTACATGTAGAACAAATATTTCTATAGGCCACTAATTATTTCTCAGTATGTATGTTTGTGTATGTAGAAAGTCCTACACCTATAATACAAGAAGAGTGTAGTATGGAGTTTAGTAATCATTGAACAGTCACTTACAGATTAAAAACGTAATCTCGAAAACCACTTGACCGGATTTTTGGGTTTTTCTCCTTCATGGGGCGTTAATCCGACGACTCAATTAGTCCAGCGGTAGTTAACACCGCTGGACTAATTGAGTTGCCTGCTGTGCTATAGGTCCTGGGTTCGAATCCCGGTAGGGACAAATGTTTGTGTGATGAGCATAAACATATGTATCCGAGTAATGGATGTATCTATGTATAATATGTATGTATTTACAAAAAAAAAAGTATAGTACTATATCAACCGACTAGTATACGTAACACAAGCCTCGTTGCTTAGCTCGGAACTAGATGGCGCTGTGTCATAATGTCCACGCATATTTATTTATTTATTTATAATCTAAGGGAGCTAATATATAAATAAATTTATTTAGTGAACTAAGTATACGTTTTATGAATCATAAAACGCAGATTTTATTTGTTGAATTTTCTCTTAGAATTGAAGTCTTTAAATAAATATGTAGGTACCTACTAAAAAGACAAAATTTCAATAATATAATTATCTTTGATACGTAAACGATAACACAATCTTAATTAATTGCATGATCTTCTTATCAAAAGTAGCTATGTAATGTATTGTAATAAAAAATTGTAACATTAATCAAATTACATTTATCACCCATTGTGTAACTGTTACAATACTAAATTATTATTGTAAACATATAATCTAATTATTGTAATAAAAAAATATGTCAACATTTTTAAAGGTCTGATATGCAAGAAAACTGAAAATTTAAGAGAATTAATTTTGGGCGATCATATTGATCTCAGTTTTATTTATTATTAAAACATACTACTCTTCCTATAGATATTACCTGCAAGTTTTAAGAAAGTGCATTAGAAATTTAAGACCTAGGTTTTAATTTTCGGTCTCCTCGATTCTGGTTCACTGGTTTTGATTATTTTTCATTTTACACATAATCGTAGGGGGGCCCTTGGGGCCCTCTGGCGGACGCAAATGGGCAAAAATGTAACCTGTTCAGGTAAACTAACCAACTAACTAACAACTAACAAATCCAAACACCGTAGTTTGAAAAAAAAACAAATATTCTTAACCAGTGCTAGATAGTATTTTGTTAATTGTATCTTCTTCTTATCAATAAAATTGACGTAACTTTATACTAACACTTCGATAAAACTCAAAATCTCTATAATCGTAACAAAAATTCCAAAAATCCGTTTCCAAATCGATTAGTAATCGTTCGATAGCAATTCGGTTGTAATTTTCAATATCGATTACAACACTTTTGATCATGACGTACCGATTAGTATGTCTCAACGATGGTAACCCTTATTTCATTTACTTAAATTTTGTTCTGAATGAAGGCAACACATTTAAAATTAATAATTTTCACACAAAATCGGTTAATTTGACACCTTTAAGGTTATTAACATTGCTGGTGGTCGAGATTAAATCTGTAGAGGTACTTCTTAGGTATCGAATGACATTGATAACATCACTATTAATGTTTCTCGTCATTTTACTAAATTTTATGTGGGATTTCCTTACATTTTATATGGTGATGTTAATGTTCAAAATCATTTCAATTTAAAGTCAATGTTGTGGGTTTAATAACGACCGGTTTCGTCTGCTATACCTATGCAGCTCAAAATATATATTGATATGATTTGAGTTTCGATGTTTCGTCAACCTTTTGGACATATTTATCTACTACCTGTACTATAAGTTGGACGCTTTTTAGATAAATTATTACTAACTAACTTTTGCCTGCTACTTCGTCTGTGTAAAATTAGGAATTAATAAATAATTACAATAAATTATATTCACTCTGCTTATTTCTGTCTGTTCTCTATTAAGAAATTATCGATTTCGCGTACACACTTGCACCCCATTTTTGTCCTTTTAGGGGATGATTTCGGGGACAAAAACCACCCTTTGTCCTTTCTGAGGACTAAAACTATCTTTATACAAAATTGTATCTAAATCACTCGGCGATTTAAGCGTGAAGAGGTAACAGACAATCAGACATACTTTTGCATTCATAAATATTTGTATGAATTGGCAACTCATGGTGGAAGCTATTAATTGAAATATTTATTAAATTATACTTTTTTATCATCATCATCATCCACAACCTTTCTGATCCCACTACTGGGTATAAGCCTCTCCAGTTTATGCCATTCGCTTTCGTCTTGCGCTAATGTCATCTTGGTCTGAAACAAAAACTGTGCTTTATTATAAATTACTTAAGTATATTATTCAGTGTAAAAGCAAAATTGTGATTGCCTTGTTTCTTATCAAGAATACTCGAATCACTCAGGTTATTCGTTTTTAAGTTGATGTTGTGGCCTTCTACCTATAATTAAGTGGGATAGTAAATTAAAAGTGGAAAAATTTTTTGTTGGAGCTTCTATATACTTAAAATTTTGAATTAAAATAAAATGGATAAAGATTTATTGACAAAAAATATAATACCCCACGTTAAGGTTTAACGCGTATCATAAACACTTTTATCAACATAAATTATTACATTAATTTCCAAACCAAGAACAAAAACCCATACCTATATAAAAAAACTACTTTTTACTGTCTAATATTCATGTAAGATATCTATAAATATCCTACCTAATATTCATAGTAGTAGTCTACAAAAATATCTTTCCGCGCGTGAATTGACCCAATCCTTGCGCAAGAGTCTGTTGCTCAGCTTCTGTCTCAAACGTGACGTCAAAGTTTATCGAAACAAGTGACTTCTTAATGATACAACAGAGCTACACAGTCATACCATCTAAAGCTCAGTCGGATCATTTGTGTAATTGCAAATCCGATGTAAACCAATTAACCTGTAATTCGTGCACCAAAGATAAAACCATGAAATGTCACCGTTCTATTTCACATGAGTTTTAAACTGCTCGTGAATATTATCGTGCGAATCTTTGAGAAGAAAAGCCAAGTGTACCAAGTGTTTATCTGAATGTCAAGAGTCAGTGTGTATCGCTGGAGGGTTAAGAGAAATCTGTTGATACATTGTAGAGCCACATTTAACCTTGGTTTATTTTGGGTTGAAAAGGTACATTGTGCTTTTCAGTTACATTCCATTTGACTGTATCTTATATATAAAATTCTCATGTCACAATGTTCGTTCCCGTAATCCTCCGAAATGGCTTGACCGATTCTCATCAAATTTTGTGAGCATATTGAATAGGTCTGAGAATCGGCCAACATCTATTTTTCATACCCCTTAGTGATAAGGGTTGTCCACCAACCCCTATAATGTGGCAAAACAACGTTTGCTGGGTCAGCTAGTTGATATATAAAATTTCATTAATAAATAAACAGGACAAGCTAAATAAAACCGTGTAAAAAGTCATACATCTGAGGTTTTATTTCAAACCATTTTAGAAATTAGGACTATTTTGTAATCACTAATTCTCGTTTACATTGATTAATTTTAGATGAACAAATAAAAAAAGGGTCTTGACAGACAGATAGACGGACAGACGGACAGACAGACAGATAGACAACCAGACAGACAGACAGATGGACAACAAAGTGATCTTATAAGGGTTCCGTTTTTTCCTCTCGAGGTACGGAACCCTAAAAATAAAAATAAAATTATGAATTGTCCCATCATAGCCATACGAATACCAACAGTAGCGGGGAAACTTGATACGAAACAATAAATTGTATTAAACATAATTATGTATAAAATAATGTAATAAAATACTTGATATCCAATTGAACAATCTACATATTTGTTACTAATCGAATAGAATTTGATTGGAATGCCCAACAAGCCATAAGAACAACAATATGTCTGTCACTTACATCAGCGTAACAGCCCACCCGAATACTTACTAATCGATTAGGAAAATCGATTCTCGAATGAGAAATTCGAAAAATACTACATAGGTTTATCGGTACCATCTACTCTCGTTAAATATCATTAAAGCTCCCGACTCGATTTATTACTAATCGATAAAGGTGAATTATTTGTTTTCGTATAGATTTTTGTGATCTGTTACCAAAGTTGAATATTTATTGAAATTATCCTCTAGTTAATAGTGTTCTAGATAATATCGGTATTGGTTTACAGTTATAAGTATTTTTTTGTGTAGACTAATTAGAAGATGTCTGTCTGACAGAAACATACCGACATATTTTTTTGTTAGTATTTGTTAATTTAAAAAAATATTTCATCCTGTATTTGTATCACTAGACAACCTTATTATATGATATGCGACTGATACTTCAATTCAAACTTCGAGATATTAAACCATATCTAATTACAATACCATCTCAATAGCTAAAAAACCTGATAAAATTGACACTTAAATTGACATTAATTAAAAGAGACACGTGAAAACCGCACCTTTTATCTAATGTCAATTCTTTTACAATCCTACTGCTTAGCACGTGTCTCTACCGGACTATCACGCTAGCCTTATTAGGATAGGCAGACTCCACATTCCATAAAAAAACCGTCAGATAGGTATGCAGATTTCAGCTCACAGCCAGTGGTGATAAATGATTGATGTTACAAGACTTGTCTGTCTTGGTTTAGAACCTAATTGCTGTCTTGGCAGTCCACGATAATAGCATATAGCCTATCACTCTATAATTTCAAGGCTTTACAATACAAAAAACGAAACAACACTTTTAATAATAGGTAATTATATCTTCAAATTTATTGATGTTTTTATTCGATATTAATAATAAATAAATGCCATTAGACAAAATTCATATATTATCATCAAAATTAATCAAAAAAACAGGAAGTTTGAAGCGACAACGCGTGCGCTTGCGCCGGTCGCTACTCGACAAATCTCAAGCACACTTGTTTTACCAGTATCCTGGTCGTTATGCATAACAGCTAACACGTGTCTTAAAACATATTTTGCATAAATAAAATAAGCATTTTTTTACATAACTCTACATAATAATCATAGCTATATTCCTGAGATGTTCAGCAGAAGTGTGCCTAAAGACATCAGCTCGCATATATATTGTAGGTATTTCCTATATAATGGGCAAGCTAGGCTGAGCAGTGATAGCCTGGCGGTGTGATCAGTAGACTGTGACGTCAAAGGTCTCGAGTTCAGTTCAATCGATGGAAAATATTGTGACGAAACGTGCATATCTGACGGATGTTTTTGATGGCGTATGACGTCTAAAAAGCCGCACTAGGCTACCGTGGTGGACTATCTAATAATAAACTAATCTCTCTCAAACGAGAGGACATTTGTGCCCAGCAGTGGGACATTAAATTGATGATGATGTGCCGGACATAGACTAGCATCCATGTCCAAATTATATTCAGTTGGTATATTAGCAGTTTGGAGCCCTGTTTTAGCAGTTTAGTCTCCCACTGAAAATGCCGTGAATGTGGCAATATTTTGGCCTCATCAAATGTAATATCCATATTAATAATACTTCATGTTCCATCGACACGAAGAAGAAGAAGGAACGCTGGTTCCTAGTTCCTAATGCTAAAAATTTGGTAATGGCAAAATCTAAATCGAAGTTCTTACGTACTGGACGTGGAAACCACCAGGACATTAAGCAGCTGCACTTGATGCCTCATCAGTCTAGACTAGACCAACGGTATCACAGCAATAATTATATAAGCTAATTTGCGATTTTTATACTAAAAATAAAACTTAAAACTGCATTCCTCGTGATAATATGCCAAGTTGTCGCATATAGAAATAGATTATGAATATATATTGCCTAATAAACATATTATAATTTCATCTAGTATCTATATTAGGTACTTCGTATTTTAGTCGTTCGTGGGAGTTTGTCGTGCTTTCAACGTTTCTAGGTTCGCGCTATAAAAAGTCTAGAATCAGTGTTCAAAAATATAGGCAAACGTTAACGGTAATTACAGTGTTTGAAAACTTAAATATAAATCTAACAAGTAAAATAATATTATTGTGAAAAAAAAAACTATTAACATTAACTTGACCAAACTTCCGTTTCTATTAAATTGTTGCTTTTTATAATTTCACTTTTGCTGTTCAATTGACCATATGCTATTAATTTGACCAAACTTCCTATAAATTTGACTAAACCAGTGCTATTAATTATATATTTAAAAAAAAACCCACAAAATATGTCAGTGAATCTGTCTACCAGGTAAAATATGTAATTCACTTTCTAAAATTATTTAAGTAATAATGTGGTCTAAAAAAATCATTTTTCTGTAAACGATACCATAAACCTCAAAAAATACTTTTCCTCAAATGTGTATTTTTTTCTTTACAGGTAAGTCCGATTGCACATACATCATATACAGACATCATTAGTGGGTGTTATATCATACATTACGACTAAGCCACGCCAAACAAGATGTATGGCAGGAAACATTATAGCCATGTGAGTTCGTTATTAAGAATTTTTATTTAAAAAAATATTTGCATATTTTTATTTTTCTTCGTACAGATATCGTTTGATTTGGGATGAATAATGTGGGGGTAATTTATTATTTTTACATGTGGTGTAGACACATACAAAAGTAATATTATACCTACTAATACATTTATAATTATCATTAGGGATTGAGGGGGTAGCAGAGATGAATATCGGTGAATTAAAAAGTATATATGGCAAGGCATTTGACATTTGATAGACCTGACTCGAATACCTCTAGCGGTGAATTAAGACGTTTTGACATAATAGCCCTATATTTGATGAGCGGTTTAGCACAGCAAATGGTTGCCTATCGTGATACGGGTTTGAGCCCTGGTATTGTCAAATATTTATGCGATGATATCCATGTGGATATGATCGTGGATCGTGGATATGGTCGTGTAGTACGTACATACATACATACATACATATACAAAAAATAACCATGTAATGTGTCAACCATCTCGCATCCGTAATACAAGCTACGTTGCTTAGCTCGGGACTAAACGGCAAAGTGTAATATTTAGTATATGTTTACCAAATTTTATTTCAAATAAAATAAATTGGGTAGCATTGCAGTGACTCTATAATCAATAACCGCTAAAAGTATCTAACTGGTTAAATAAAAGGTAATTCCAATCTGTCTCCATCTTAAGCTCAATTTTAAAATATACCCTGAGCAGATTACTACCCCGCTCCGCAAAGAACACGATCCAGCTAATCGGAGCGGCCCACATCTTGTCACAGGCCAGATAAAGCGTCCCACTCCGCAGCGACCGTAAGACAAATCTGAACAATTACTTCTGGCGCTAATGACACCGATACCGAATGTCGCACGATTTATTGTCGCCGCATCGATGGCCGGCTTTACATACATTTTCATATTTTTAGATAGCCGCCGAAAGGATTTCTTTTTGGTTTTTCTCTCATCCATTCTTCTTGTGATTTTTTTATTAATTACGAAAGCTTCTAATGATTTATCGGTTTAATTTGATGAATTTTCTTTTTTTAAAGCTTTTCTCTGAATTGTGAAACAAGGAAATTGAATAAATTATCTTGAAATTAGTATTTTTAGTTTCAAAACTGACTCTTTTTGTCAGATATATCTGACAGTGACAGTCTATATGTATATGATTAGAATAAGAACATTTCTACAGAATCGTGGACTAAAAGTTTAAGGCTAAAGGGTAAATATTACGGAAATATCCAACCGGTCATTCAGCAAAAACCTTGGTTTTTCAAATGCGCCAAATTATCAAAAAGAACCGTTTCTTCCTTGTGTAGACTAAGACTTGGGCACTGTTGTAGTCCAGTATTCTTGAAGAAGATCCATGTTCGAGATAGTTCCCTTTGTGAATGTGGAGAGGACGAGGGAACCCTAGATCATATATTTTTTGCATGTCCCCTGACTTCCAATCCTCCCAATCCGTCTAATTTCTTTAACCTATATTCAATGCTCCCGAAAATTAAAATTCCCCTCCCAATAAACTTTCATTCTCTGTTAACCTATTTTTCCCCATCCTTAATCAAAATTATAACAAAATTTCTAAATTACAACAATATTAAAATGTAATGTACATACAAAACGTGTGAAGAACCACCCCGAAAGATTGACATCACACTTGGCACTTGGCAGTGTCCGTTATCAGTCCGAGCTGTCACAATCAAAAATCAACACAACGTGACATTGGCAGAATAGTCGACATCGACTCAATTGCCACAAGAAAGAAAGAAAGAAAGAAGTACATTTCTAAAGCATTTTAGCATATTATAGTACTTTATTTGGCGCAAAATTAATATTGACTCCCTAACAAGACGACTCTACATTATTATGACAATACCTTGGATTTTACAATACGTGTCATTACCATAAGATGAGAGACATAGGATAGAAAACCTATAGACAATTTCAATGACATTCCCAGTTTTTTTCCTCGTTGGTTTAGTGGTCGTAGAGTGCGACTGTTGAGCAAGAGGTCCTGGGTTCGATTCCCAGGTCGAGCAGTGTTATTGAGTTTTTCTGTCAAATTTTCAGTAGCAGCTCGGAGTTTGGATTCGTGCCCGGTTAATCGCAATAGGCTCGCCCCTATTATATGGGACCTAAAACGCACGAAAAGTGGGTGTACATTAGTACACCTCTGCTTAACCTTTCGGGGACGGGAGGCGTGATGGTATGTTATATTAATTCAGAATACATGCTCGGTAAAAATGGTGGCAAAACCACCACCACTATTTTAGAAAGATACCCGCTATTCTAACTTAATCTTGCATCACAAATCTTTTTTTACGAAAAGACTCCTTAGTCGACTGCATTTTAAACTTATCCAACTGTCCATTTGTGTCAGCTTACATTTCTTTACAACCAGTCCATCAGGGCAGCCGCCCGAAGGCATCAACAAGTTAACCTGAACTGTGCTTAAACTCAGTTTAATGTATTAACCTCATTTACCCGGCTGACTTATCGCACGACAATTTATCCGCGGAATGTACTCGGAACTCGCAAAAAATGGTAAAAAAAAAGTTTTAAAAGTCACTTTGTCGAGACACATCGCAGAAATATGACAAGGATTTGGGCTTTTGTAATTGTGTTATCCAGGAAAATTAAATATGGGTCCAGTTTTTGCTATGTTTTTTGGAAAATGATAAGTGGCACTGTAGATAGTCATATAACAATTTTCTATGTACATATGATATGACAATAGCTGACAATTTGTGTGGGCAATAAATAATCAACATAAATAAGAATATTAATACTTTAACCGTTAGATAATTTATATTAATTAGTTCTATAGCACGTAGGCCTGGTAATAAAACAAATTAAATCTACTATCAAGCTCAAACTGCGTGTAATAAATTAAAAACTTCTTGCGCACAATAAACACTTTTAGCAACGGCCTAAACACACAATTATTAACCCGAGTTATAAAAAGGCGTCTAGTACGTATCACCGATCCGACAATCAGGTTCCCAGAGAGCAATTACTAAAGTTTGCGCGTCCCCATGACAAATATCTACTCCACTTTAACAAATACGGTTCGGGCGATTTTTTCCTTTTATCTCGACGCCACAGGGCACGGCCTCAGATACACAATTTTTCAGGGCGATATAAAAGCTGTAGCAAGTTGAGTCTTTAAAAAGTTTATCGTTGAAAGTTCGCGCACCTCGCCGTGTCGCGAATGATATATCGGGCAGCATTAATCTTTGTTAAACGTTAGTTAGCCGTGTGGTGGAGTCGGACCTTTTTTGCATTTCTTTTTGAGAGGAAGTTGGGTTTTATCTACTGAGGTATAGCGGGTTATAATGTCAGTAGAGGAATATGGATTGACCTCGCAATTATATGATTCCTTAAACTATGCTTCAGGCTTAATCGATTGCTACTAGGTACTACTGCCTACTGATTAACCCAACACTGCTACGATTCTTATTTCTAAACTGTATGCTAACTCAGTATACTAAAATTCCATTATAATTTTTTCCTGTCTCTCATTTGCAAAGCAACAATAATCTATTTTCCCCATTGTTAATACAGAATAACAAGCATGCGGTACATCACTAAACACACAACACTTCAATCACCCACCGCATGTCATCAGTACACACACTACAAAGAACGCCATTGTAAATTAAGATCCCGTCGCGATACGCCCACACGCACACACACAAACACAGTAACCTTTTAACGGATACCGTTTATCTCGAAGATCAGCATGTATGAATGATCAACCCCCTCTATAAGCATTATTTATTGAGTTTATCGGATACGTTACAAAAGAAAATATTAAGCTGTCGACACAAGTGCTACATATTAGTGATGGTTCGTACAAATCCAATGAATGGCCTCTCGATTAAGACTGGCATCGAGTTGTAAAAGGCACGAACGTAGTACCAAATTTCCAAGTCAGGCACACCTTCTGTCTAATTTTGAGCATCATAATAATAATAATAATTCATGGGTCTTAGAAAGATACACACAATAGGAATCACACATGAGTTATAAAATTTTTAAACGTTAAAGTTGTTATAACTGGTACCCAAAGTAAGATTTAAGATGTAGTACGGATACCAAGACTCTTGTAATTAATTGCTACAGGTTATTATTTTGATAGCGCAGTATATAATTATGATCTTCGTATTCAATCTTATTTAACTCTTCCTGTCCTCAAATTTTCTCGGAATAATCGATATATGACTGCACCGATTGTCACATTTAAGTTCGATTTCAATCGAATCAAATGTCTCGAACAAGAGAATCGAGAAAACAAAGTCTACATATTATATTATCAACACCATACACCGAGATAATGGTATTGCCATCAGTTCTCGAAACATTGCCATTTTCGGAGTATGCTTATCGAGTAAGGAAGCCCGCACAGCGCGTCCAATTTCGGCCTCAAACCGATAGCCATCTGTCTCGATTTTTATTTATTCACCCCGTATAATATTCGCTAGCTAGTATCGAATAAATTATTCGAAATCTAGTTTATCTTGCGTATCTCGATGAGGAGATAGTGGTTTATTTATTGGACTCGGAGTCGCCCACGTCATGGAAAATGGTTTTGAGTTACCCATTGGAAAGGAATTTCTAGAATAATGTTTGAATATATTTTTCATTTTTATTTATTACGTCTTTAAAGCTAGCCATTTTTTATCAAGGTCTCGTATTGTGGGTTAGACATTAAAAGTCCATGCTTTCGTTTGAAGATTTTAGCTGATCTGCAAATTGTAAAGTAAGTTGTAAACTAAATAAACAGTCAATGGATTTTTTGTAAAGATTACCATCGAAAGCTATTCTTGCTTACCTTATCTACTTTAAAAAATCATGCTTCATCTAAACAAAATTCGAACAGATTTTCTTCTATTTCCTTCCACATACGGTTATGGTGCTCCAATGTCAAAACGTCAATTAACACCCGACATTCTTAAAACAAAAAACAAACTTCGAAATGTAACGAACATCCTAATGCATAATGACGGCACACCGCATTCTCGGGACCTCTCCCGAACAAGAAAGTATCAAATATTAACCATCGGACACACCTGAAGCCAGACAGCCTGGCATGCATATGAAGAGGACAGATACATTCCCACAAACATACCAAAGCACACCCGAATATACCACCTAACCCCTATCTCCGCGTCGCAAGACTCAATTCGGTTTTGCACTCGAATTTCGAAATAGCAGAGATAAAGTTGCAGCAGTGCCTGAGATAGTATCATTTCGTACGTTAGCAAGAAACACATTTCAAGCGAGACATGGACGATGTTGGGGTCGAATCGAAACAAAGCGTTGTGACATCGAGATAAGAATCGATAGGCTCGCGAAACGTCGCGCCGAAACGCACCGAACAAATTATCGATTCATAAAAACATCGATTTTAAAATATTGCCGCGAGTTTATCGCGTCATTGTTCCGATAGGGTGGCCAGTATATAATGTAAATAAGTTGCCAGTATTAAACATTCTTCGCGTGTGTTGCCTTTGTGCGCCCTTCGAATTCTTGTCACTGTTTTAAATAAAAACTTTTTGGTGTTGCTAATTAATTATGTTATTGAATGGAAATTAAATTATTATTTTTATATATGCTGTGGATTGGACTAAACATACTGGTGACATCACTGGGTGATTGTTATTAGTATGACTTTAGAAGTATCTCTTAGATAAATATATCTCTATTCAATTATTTTCATTGATAATTAACCCTGTAAAGCTTGGCGTACCTATCTTGCAGCGAAGCAGGTGATCTTTGACCACAAGCCTGCCAGTCTGCCATAAATCCCGTTCCTTATTTAAAAAATACTGTGGTCCACCCTGCGCTTGAGCATATCAGGCCCGTCCGTCATACTGTATCGCACGATCGTTGCCCCACCGTGGCGCGACTAGCGAAATGAGCTTTTGTTTGTCACTTACTATCGATGATGTGTATTGCCATTGCTAAAAATATTTTATATTTATATCTGAGAATGAAATCAGATGTGAATTGTGTAGGTTTTGAAGACTGTCGCAGAACCATATTACCTAGATTATATATTTCGTCATCCTATATTTTTTGGATACTGTTATAATCGAGAATTCATTATTTAAAATGATATGAGATAAGTTCATGGTCATACTTTCAAGGCAATGTTGTAATATTAGAAGAGACAGGAAAATAAAAAAAAAACATACCTACTCTCTTGGAATAGTACAAAAATCCAAGTCTCTTAATGTCAATGTCACAAGTTAATCATTCAATCATTCAATTCATTCAATCTGTCATCCTGTTGCCTTTAGTTTATATCAACAGTACTTTGATTTGAATTCATTTATAAATAGAACCGTTGATCAGTACAATTGTCTTTTTACTTCTTTACTAGGCCAGGGTCCGTGTGACTCCCAAGTCCCAACTAAGAGCCTCAGCAGTCCCCTATTTATTTCAAAATTCCTTTACCTTAGGTGAAGAAGGTTCTTATATGCCTATAGGCAAAGAGAACTGAACAGAAACTGTACCACAAACTGTGGAATGTAGAACAGTAGTTGTTAGTACATTAGACACCTGTTGCCACAATCAGTTGGCCGTGTTCCGCGTCCATTGCGCGCTATCTACACTCGTTAACGAACGCAACTTCTTCTCCTCAAGTAATGGACAACGTATTGAAATAAAGTCTGAAAAATATGGAGTTGGAATTTTAAAATTATATAAGAAAAAAAAAAAAAAAGGCGGGTAATTATTATTGTTCTAAGACAAATCTTGAATTTTAAGCTGTGATAGCCTATTGATGTGAGATGTGGACTGTGAACTCAGAAGTCTCAAATTCAATCCCAAAGCATGTATTACTGACTTCTTCTTCTTCCACATGCGTATTTATCATGTGCTCACACGGTGAAGAAAAACCTGTGAAAACAATGTGACCTGCACGGCTGAGAGATTTTCTCGGTGGTGTGCGAAGTCTGCCGACCCGCAGTAGACTAGCGTGGTGGACTATAACCTTATCCCTCTCAAATGAGAGGAGACCTGTGCTCAGCAATGAGACAATAATTAGGTTGATGATAATGATGTTTGGAGTCTAAAAAAACTTGTGTCTGAATTGGTACTTTTAGAAAAACTAATTCTACTATTTCTACTACTAAATTAAATCATAGTTTTTTATTCATATTAATTTCGATTTTAATGAAGTAGGTCGTTAAAGTCATCGAATAAATTTATCACAATGTCTAGATCAAATATGTTAAGTATCTCTGATTTTAAAACTTTATCTGTCATCTCGGCTAAGATTAAAAAAGGAAGCATCAAACACATTGCCAAAGGTTAAAAAGAAAGGAAAAGAAAAATTACATGTATTGTTTCAATGGAATTGTGTTATTAGTAGGAGGTCTTGGTTGGGGTAGGGCTATATTGTTTCAAATGTGTTTTATGTGTTTTGTGTGTCTTATGCCCCCGCGCGCATGTATGTGTGTGCAGAGTATGACTGTGTGGGGGTGGTTTAATGTATCTGTATATACATTTTATAATCCCATGCATCATAATATATTTATCACATGCTCAAACGGTGAAGGAAAACATCGTGAGGAAACCTGCATGTTTGAGAGATTTTCTCGATAGCATGTGAAATCTGCCAACCTGCAGTAGGCTAGCGTGGTAGACTATAGCCTAATCCCTCTCAAATGAGAGGAGACTCGGACTCAGCAGTGGGACAATAATGTGTTGATGATGATGCATCAAAATGCTTTTCACATCATTGTAATCGTGCCTAAAAGACTACCTTGAGTTGAATGTTTTATACCTATTATATTATTTCTCAAATTCAAACACGTTTAGTGAAATTCTATATAATATTCCGCGAGGCTTATCAAGAGGTCGTGCGGTGAGGCCTCACTTCTAGGAACGAACAAATCTTCTGACTCCCAAACCTTCAAGCTCCCTGAGACGAGTGCAAGGAAAATTAAACTTTAATATCTTGTTATACGAGTGAGATTTGCGGATGTCTTAGTCAAGTTTCAGTACAATGGCTGTATGTTACACAGTAGCTTGTAAAAGTGATATTTTTTTAATATTTAATAAATTAAAAAATAAAGAATAATTCGAAATAATTAGAATATAAGCTGCTTTTTATGGATTTTACTGCGATATCATTGGTACGTTGCAAAAAGTCAGCAGTTTGTGAACTTACCATATGCAAACCCCAAAATGAAATCAGATATAATTAATCACACGTCCTTGCATCAGATATTATTAATGGAAAACGATTCTAATATACATACGATGACCCCGACATAGATTCTGTTAAATCTAAAAAAAAACGGCTTATTCAGGTTGTCACTATTTTACATAAACAGCTGGAGCAACTGAAAATAATTTTGACATTACGACTAGGTCCACCCCGAGTGGACAAGCAGAGTGGACAGTGGAAACAATCCAATTATCCAGAAAATATCGTAGCATCAAAACCATAAAAAAAATATTTCAAAGACTGATTTCACGTAAGTATCCTACTAAATCTACATAGGTACCTAGGTAGGTAGATAGAAAACAAAGTATTATATTATTTTTTGTGTAAATGCTGTGGAGCTACATCTAAGTGACAAATTCACCATAGTCTATGTGCTTTTCTTTAGGTGTGGAGTACCTATAAAAGTAACAATAAAGTTAAGTTGTTCTAATGTCAAAAATGAGTCCATATAAATTAATCATTCTACGACACTCTTAAAAAGTTCCCAAAAAATACCACTTATAAAAGAAACTATTCGAATGTTCGTTCTCCTCAACGTTGAAGCGAACATTCGCGTCGGTGCAACGCGCGTCCGTTATCGCGATATCGCCGCGCGGGGTGGCCGCGCGTCGCGCGATCCTTCGCCGCGATTGCACGCGGGACGCGCGCGATATTTAGCAGAATGACACGACAATGTCGCGTCGTGGGTAGCTGTTTATTGTGTCGTGAATGGCCCGCCTTATATCGTATGTTTGCGTTGAATATATCATAAAATAACATATATTATGTTCGTGATTTTTTTTATTTATTATGTAAATGCTGACTTTTAGATTTTAAGTGACGTTTTTTAATAAACAGATCCGAACTTTATGACAGTGCCATCTAGTTCTGAGATGATCAATGAGGTGATGTGTTAGGTACGGATACTAGATGGTTGATAAACTATATCGATATTATCTTTGTAAATACATATATATTATACATATAAACATCCACGACTCAAGAACAAATGTCCATTCTCATCACATCAAACATCTCAAACATTTGCCCCTACTGGAATTCAAACCCAAGATCCTTACAGCGGAAAGTAGCCTTTAATACCGATGCGCTAATCGGGTCATCTATATCTAGACATCTGAATTATAAACGAGTTTTTATTTATTTATTAAAATGCAGACTTCTAGACTTTAAATGAAGTTTAATGGTTGCGATCAATTATATTACCGTAAATAATTTATTATAAGCACACTATTATGTAGATTCCATGAGAACAGCATAGATTATGCTATAGAAAAAATACCTAAGTGTTTCTAAGGCCGTCGACACATGTGCTGCAGTTGGCAACGTGCCGCCCGCGCCCGTGTGTAACAGCCTTAAGATTTCTGTTCACGCTACAACCGCTGAACCGATTTAGATGAAATTTGGTATAAGATCGTTTGAGTCCCGGTGAAGGCCATAGGATAGGATTTTCGTCCCAGAAATTAGCCTTTAAAAGGGCGAAAAACAGATTGGATAAAATATAATTATTATTCTACGCAATGTCGTGGAGCAAAAGCTAGTTGCCATATTATACATCTATATATAAAGGAGAAGCTGACTGACTGACTGACTGACTGACATATCAACGGAAGGCCTATAAGGGTTAGAAACTTGAAATTTTGCACAGGCGTTCCTTTTATAACGTAGAATCGAGCATTAAGAAAGGATTTTTGAAAATTCACCCCCTAAGGGGTAAAACAGGGTGTAAGTTAGTATGAAACTTTGCCGTTTTTCGTTAAATTGCACGCGGACTAAGTCACGAGAATCAGCTGGAACATCTATAGATAAAAGCACACACACGTTAAAACCCAATGAAACACCTACTATTTTCATATTACAGTTTATATTAACTTGGAAGGTCGGGTACGCAGTACTCATAACCGGCGCGCGTGCATGACGAGATGTATGAATGTGGACGAGGCAAAAGTAGTATGCAGGGACCGTAGCGCGTGGCATTCTGTAGTTTCTGCCTACCCCCATGGGAAAATGAGTGATGTATGTATGTATTAACTTGGAACTTTATACTTATAATCAAAAGAAACTAGATATTGGTTTATCGTTAAGTTAATCGTAACAAATACCTACAGAGACGAAATTTAAATATTTTAAGGCGTGTGAAGTAGGCGGACTACAGCGGTTTAAAACATTTGTATAAAATTAACATAACCTCAAATCGGATTATGGGACGTTTTCATCTCAATTGATGAATATTGACGGCGTAATAAATTTAAAATTGAGCAGTCAATTAATTATTACTTTATTAATTCTTGTATAGTTAAATGTTATTTAATTCTAGTATATTATATACCTAGGTATTTGATTGTATTTAAAGATTTCCTTATTGTTTTATGTAGGTGTTATGTTATGTCAAGATGCGTACAGATTTAGTAACACATTGTTATGTAACTTGTGTTTTATAACACCTCCAGATTAGAATAACAATCATCATCATCATCATCATTTCAACCGTTAGACGTCCACTGCTGGACATAGGTCTCCCCCAATGATCGCCACGACGACCGGTCATATGCCGCCCGCATCCAGTGGATTCCAGCGACCTTCACCAGGTCGTCAGTCCACCTTGCCGGGGGCCTGCCCACACTGCGTCTTCCAGTACGTGGTCGCCACTCTAGAACCTTCAAGCCCCATCGGCCATCCGTTCTTCGAGCGATGTGCCCTGCCCACTGCCACTTGAGTTTGGCGATTCTTCGGGCTATGTTAGCGACCCGGGTTCTTCTACGGATCTCCTCATTTCTGATTCGATCACGTAGTGAAACTCCTAACATAGCCCTCTCCATCGCTCTCTGAGTGACAGTGAGCTTCCTTATAAGGCCCATTGTAAGCGGCCACGTTTCGGTGCCATAAGTCATCACTGGCAACACACACTGGTCAAAGACTTTCGTCTTGAGACACTGCGCTATTTGGGACGAAAAGATTTGGCGTAGCTTCCCGAACGCTGCCCAGCCGAGTTGGATTCGACGATTAACCTCTTTCTCTAGGTTGGACTTACCTAACCGGACATTTTGTCCCAGGTAAACAGAATCGTCGACAACTTCGAGAACAGAGCTTCCGACCTAGAATAACAATGCTATATAGCAATCTTATATAACAAGTAAAGTGTCATATTCGTACCTATTTACGCGTATAAGTAAATATAACATTGTTGTAAAAAATAATAACATGTTATATAACAGCGTTTTATAACATGTTATGTTATGTAATCTCCACTTTCACGTTCTTGTTTTTTTTTTTAACTACATAGAAATGTTAACTGGTTTCTCTAGAGCATCAGGTGTTGGGTGTTTAGCCGAAGGAATATGTATAGATGTAAAGCGAATCGTCTCCCTTCATAGGGGTTCATAGTTAAAGCTGTATCGCAACACAGCGAAAGAAAGAAAAATCATTTATTTTATGCAAAAGAAATACACACATAAAAAATTAGAAAAAACATATTCATAGATTCCAAATTGCCGTAGATAAAGCAAGGAATTTCAAAGACGGTCAATACGGAAGTGTGTTATTTTAAGGTACGAGTCTAATATACTCCATAACTAACCTAAAATGGGGACGATACATAAGGATATTCCGCAAACAAATGTAACTTCAAACTTTTCACGACTTGGGAAAATAACTCAGGACTTCTTTCTCAGCCATCCACACCGCACACACTTTCTACCACTATGCCCAAGAGTCAGTTTAATATATGTCTTAATAATTAAATTCTTCACCATAAACAGTTGTTCTAATTAGAGCTACACCTATTTTGTCACCTCCGTGCTCAATTCGGAAACCGGATCACAGAGTCGGTTAACCCTACAACGCTGTTGTTAGCGAACAATTTAGCGATAGTATGCGCAGCCAAGCGACCGGCCCGACAGATAGCACGTCACATTAGACCGGGTTTAGCACGCATTCGCCGGGTTAAATTAGGGAAGTGCACCATAATCGATGGGGCTCACGTGATCGCTCTGTTGGGAAGAAACAATTATCGAATCGGTAGTATCGAGTTATAATCGTTACTGAGAACCGCCACAACAAAATTTCTCTTTTGAGCTTGGTTTGGCGTTTGTTCTCAGAATCGTTCAGACAGGAAATCGTTATCTAGAGATTTTTTTGAAGGACGCATAAAAATGATCTGTGATTAGATAGATTTGGCTTTCCAGTTTCTAATCTATCATCTCATTGAGAAATCTCATAAAGAAATTGCTTAATTATGATATTTTCTACATAACTATAGCCTTCCTTCTACTTTCTATGTTTATTTCTTACCGTATGCTGTCAAAAACTTAAAAGAAGAAATATTAATTACTAGCTTTTGCGACTTCGTCTGCGTAAAATTAGTAATTTTATTTCCACCCCCCCTATTTCCCCTTTTAAGGCATGATTTTCGGGATGAAAACTATCCTATGTAAGGACATATGAGTATTAGTATATGACAAACGAACATTCTATCAAAATAATATCATTCACGAAACGACTCCTACTAAATACGAATGTGCCGACTTCTCTCTTTCCTGGGATCGAAGAAAGCCTTCAATACAGAAATTTGTTCTATTATACATGGGCAATTTGTAGCCTGGCTACCGAGCGTGGTTCTAGCAGTTGTAAGTAATGCAGGGGCACATGCATCACACACATAGATCGGCTGGTTATCGGCGGGCGGCCGATAGTGCGGCGTGCGCTCGAGCGATAACGCTCGCTCGACTCGCCTATATTTCACACCACACTGGACCGATGGCCCAAGTTATAGAACGAGAATATTAGAAGGGAAAGCTTTTTAACTCATTATGAGGTACTTACTATAAATAGTTTTTTCAGATAGGCATAGTGAGATTAGTTACTCGCTCAAATTGCTGCTTGGATGGAGAAGTACCTCCCCTTTACAGAGTTTTGTTTAGCATTATTGACTAACACACTTCTAAAGATATAGGTACATATATGTAGAAGTATTATAAAAAAAAATGTTGAATAGCTAACTTTTACAAGCATTTATGACTGGTGGTCAGTGAGTACTATAAATTATAAAAGATACAATCTAAAATTGGCATCCTCAGAAGTCGGGTTTGTAAACGCTTATTTGTTCAGTAATTTCACTAACAAATACTAGAACATAATACCACACTATGTATCAGTCTGTATCCATAAACCTAGCACCAGCCATTAGGTACCCCACTAACTTCAACACTGTACTAAAAAAAATTAAAACCCCCGACACCTTTTGTAGCGGCTATCTTGGAGCAATTTTCATCAAAAATAGCTAAGATCACTTCCGACTAACTCCTTTCTTTCAACCAGAAAAATAACAAAATCAAAATCGGTTCATTCGTTCGGAAGCTACGAAGCCACAGATAGACACACACACAGATACGTCAAACTTATCACACCCCTTAGTTTTTGCGTTGAGGGTTAAAAATGCATGTTTGCAAAAACGCCCGCCATCTTCTCAAATCTTGCACCTAGAAACGCGACGGCGACGACTAATAAAACGATTTAATATCCACTTCCGAACGCTCTGTGCACTCCACATCGTAAAGCTAACGGGCCACTACTTAGGTTATAAAATTAATAACCACATTTAAATAAGCTCTTACGATCGGGAAACTGTAATGACTTCGTTTTTATTCTAGAACCGTCTATCCGTTTATCTGGTTGACGGCACAGTTTGTGCAGTGGTCGAGTGATTGGCTTCTTAGCTCCGTGTGGCAAGTCCGATCCTTGCAAAGGATCCTTTATTAACACTATTTAAATCCTGAAGTTTAGGATTCTTCACAGCATCAATACATGACCAACGCACTAGGCTTTGATAGCCTAGTGCAGTAGCCTATTAGCTCACAGGTCTTGATTTCGATCCCAAAGTATGCATCACTGAATTTTCGAATTTACGTGCGTATCACTCTGCGAACGAAAACATCGTGAGGAAACCAGCATGTGTGATAGATTTTCTCGATGATGTGAAGTCTATCAACCCGTAGTAGGCTAGCGTAGCTGATTACATAAACTGATTCATAATAAAGAAAGGACACCAGTGCCCATCAGTGGGACACTAAATGGGTTCATAATAAATTTACGAATAAGTGTTTCCCCTGATAACAAAATAAGCATGGATCTTTACAAGATTGCAAGCAATTATTTACCTACTAACAAGTGTCAAAGACAAAACTCCTTATAAAATTTCAATTCATAAAATCAACACCTTCACTTTGATAAAACACGGTTCCATTATCAATCAGCTGGGTACTTCTTCAGTGGACTTCAAAACATGCACGCCATATGAATTTCTTTCAAACGCCCCGATCCGTTTACGGCACGTATATTATCTGCGTAAATCGGACCGGCGCGGCGGCGGCGCTGCGCGGAGCGACATATAGCGCGGTGCCGCGCGTTATCGCGCTGCTGCACTCCTGATATCGCGCGAATAGGGTTGCCGCGAAAATAAACTAAATAAATCGTTATTGAGTCACGAATGTTACGTTTCCATGCGATTTTTGGTGTGAATTAGGGGTGTTCTGAAATCGTTTGTGGGGTAAGATGAAAAAATAACTAATGTATAAATAATACACATGTATAATCTAAAATATAAGGTTTTTACTTAAGGAACCAAGAATACATCTACATAAAGAGTACATCTTCATAAAGTAAGAAATATTGTCATTCAAGATGTTTTTTTTTTTCAATATATCAAGTAGGAATAATAAATACGTGTTAATTCATTAAAATAAAACATATTCTGATAAAATATTCGTAAGTACTGCATAGACCTCAAAACAAACATAGCTGGTAACAGACTGTACCATTATTTTTGACGAATAAATAAATAAATAAAAAATAAATAGCTACAAGATGGCATTAAAAATTATGATGAAAACTCATACAAAAAATGCATACAATTCATTATATACGTTTCCAGCACAATGTTACCCAAAACATAGACCAAGTTTAGCACAACAGCCTCACTATCTTGTAGGTAGCACTAGCTACAAATCTTTATCAAAATTCATAGAGTGCACAGAATCACAAAACCCGAGAGATACAATGTTCGCTGGCGATACGGCGGGTGTTTGAAGGCGATAACGGGTCGCCTGCCCCGCTCGGACCGCTCGCCCCCCTTGTAGTGCCACCACACGCCGGGGAAAAGCCGAGACATGTGCACTCGTTTGTTTTTATATCTTTTTATTCAGTTTCACACGTAGTTTTAAGTATATGAGTTGCTCTAAGTGTATAAAAAGAAGTAGACAATATGGATTTCTTACACGCGAATAGAAAAGAAAACTAAATAAAATTACTTCCAGATTTGGACGTTTTTTCTATACACTTATATATGTTGTAAAGGACTATACAATTAGGTATTTTATATCAATGTACCGCGATAAAATATATATAAAATAACAGTTTTACAATATCAACCAATGTTTTATCGGAATTTGCACGTGAATAGTTCATTGTAATTTCAAAAACCATTATAATGTCCAGTGTCTTCATTTGAATTATACATATTTGCTGAAAAAAAGAACATATTAAAATTAAAGTAAATGACCCAATATATTTAGTATAAATTCGATAAATATACAAGTAAAATTAATAAATAACGAAACTATAAATCCCAAAACAGGTGTCACAATATAATGTCTCTTTGTCTTCATAAATCATAGTCACTACGAAGCAGACGGCTGCGTCTAACAGATGCAGTGTCTTGCGTCGCAGGGCGGGCGGGAGTTTTCACCCGCGCCCAGCCGGTATCGGGTCCTATCAGCCCGCCTAAAGTGTTAAATGTCTATATTTACTTCAATCTTAATTATTTACACACTAGTATTTTAGCGAAATCGTTTATCATCATTATTTAATTTCGTTATTGTTTTGTTTTTATTCCATTGTAGTTGGAAATGCAGCTGATGCATGAATTGTCCTAGGTTTGATTAGCAATTCGAATGAATTGTGATTTACTATGTAAACGGTAATATCTTTCCTATTTTATTTCATACCCCATAAAACATACCGATGATTTGTTGTCTTATGTTGTAGGTACTACACCTAATAAATTATACTTACATAATTTCCTACCAAAATTGTAACTTCCAAAAACTTTAGATACATCATTTATTTCCAATAATCTTCCATCAAGTATAATGTTTGAAAGTCACATGCTAAGTCCCGTTAAACGTCTTGAAATGTAGTCACAACGGAGCGGACGGCTGCGTCTAACAGATGCAGTGTCTTGCGTCGCAGGGCGGGCGGGAGTTATCTCTCGCGCCCAGCCGGTATCGCGCCCTATCAGCCCGCCCCAGCCGCTTTAACTTTTCTAACGCGATGTGTGAATGTTTTGATGTTTATTTTATAATCTGTTGTACGTAAATTGTGGGTTAAACGAAATCTTTATAAATTTTGTAAACGTTTTTTTATTAAGTTTTTGTTTTTCTTTTGTGAATTATGTGTAAGTGTTTTTTCTTATAGAAGCTTTTAAATTAATTTGAAATGCTTTGATGCAATTTATGTTTTGTAGTTTTTATACCATATTCTTATAATAATAAAGGTTTGTATCGCAAAATTTGAATTTATCAACCTACGTTTCAGAGGAAGTATTTAATTTAAGTTAAAGAACCAATGATAAGTTTGTTACGTAACATTTGTGTGATTGTTATAAGTTTGCGTTATACAATCTTGTTTAATATCCAATGACCGAAGAGCATATGAGGGTACGCAGAGGCATTGCCACGTGTATTGGCAATGTCAATAGTCATTAGGCCAGATAATAGAATCCAATTGGATTTCCTTTTAGTATTTTTATATTAGTAGGCTGTAACTAATATAATAATACTATAATGGACAATTGGATTTCCCAATTGGATATCTTTCCAAAACTTTCACAGGTTGCATCAATATCATACAGCAAATTATAGAAAATTAAAAAAATACTTAATACTATCCATAAATAATCGTAGTAACTTAGAATACTTATTGTAAACCAGCATCTCAGCTCACATCTCAATTGAGAAACAATGTTATCTATTGCAACAAAACTTTAACATCACCAGCCAAATGAAAACAAACCCAACAGTTAAACAATCAAAGTCTAAAACAGTCTGCAATTGTTTTAAATAACAAAACGTATCACCGATCAATATGACGTAAGAACAATAAGTTCTCAAATGAAATTGAGACTTAGTTTCTGGGAGCAAGGTTGGCAGTCGTGTGTTGATTTGGGGAGATATTTGTTTCTGACAGGGTTGAAATACGCCCCTAACAATGTTAAGAGCGAGCGCTTTAGGCAATTATCTTTATTAAGCTAAATACGTGCAAAACTTGCCCTAAAGGGTATTCTTGTGTGGCCCAAGAAGTACTACAGATTTATCTGCCATCGTAGGTACGTACAATATAGTTTATCATGTATTACATCTGTCTGTTCCCACTTAATTCTACAGAATAACTTTGTCGGGATAAATCAGAGCAGGATTTTAACCTACTCATCTTAGGGTTCCATAAGCTTTTGTAGCTTTTTGGAAGATATCTTCCAAAAATTTAAAACATATATCTACATGTTTAAATACTACCCAAGGTATTCAATGTTTTCTTGCATTGAGATGGCTAATTTTAAGATCAATTAAGGTCGAAATTTGAGCGGCGCTGTGTTGACTATTATTCTGTGGAAGCTTCACGGTAGCCCGCGAAATTCAAATTTTCGTACGTTTTTTATAATTTGCAGTGTGCCGGCTACCGTGAAGCTTCCACCTTAGTGTACTAATATTTGGTCTACACCACGCAGGCTTTGAGCAACTTCAAACTCACACTTTTACTTGGCATGGGAATCGAACCAAGGAGCTCTAACTAGACAATCACGTGAACTAGAACAACGGGACAGTCACTCATGATCATAAGAAGCAGTATAATTGTAATAGAACCAGCTACATTGCTTCTTTCCTTATCTCTTTGTTAATTATAATATTATTTTGCAGCGATGCACCCGCGGGCTTACGATACTATGTTTTGCATTCTTTGCAAAGATAACACTTGTGGGTGTTCGCTTGTTTTTTAAAAGATAAGCGGAGGAATAAGAGTATCCTGCATATTATTGCCTCTGAAAATTAGTGATCTGGACATATACTATAATTACTCAGATGGCCAGATACATATAAATATATACATTTACATTTATTTTTTATTTTACTTTCTAGTTTTTTATCGCAGTATATTGATATACATTTCGGATCCTCTACAGCATCCATAGTCACGGGCACAGTACCAGCTAAAAGTAGTTTTATTTTAATATCTAATATTCTTTTTTTAAGAAATAAATATATACCTACCAACACATAAAACCGTCTCAAGTGCAATCCGAAAGCACGTCACTGACTTGTCCAAGTTACATGCAAAACATAATATGCTCAAACGGTAACGGAAAAGCGTCGTAAATATATTTTCCAAGATAAATTCAATAAAAGTAATTGAGATTTCCCAATACGATTTCTCTATACATTTCTATCTTCGACACACATGCAACTATACAGTTATAACTTAGCGCTAAGTACGTTATTACCTCACGCTAACATAAACCAAATATCAGTACAGCTACAGTATAAATTGGCGTGACACATTAATTCCCAGTAACTCAACAAGTGTACACAGCAACACAACGCGACGTTAGACAATCTACAATACGAAAAACACTAATAATTCCGAGTTTTAGTTTGTTTGGTAAACCGAGGCGGTTTTAGGCTGAACACGAATGTAGAGACAAACTGGAAATGACTTCCCGATACATGTTCATTGGACATTCATTGACAATGAACTGTCAATATAAGATTCTATGGAGAGGACTGATAAATAAGTCATTTTATGCTGTAAATATGTTTAATTAGTACCCTGGCGCTTTCCCAACGGAGATCCCGAAAATCTTAGTATCTTATGAGGACAGCAAATGGTATAAATAAAAACCTCTTTCAACTCAAGCTTTGCTCATTTTAGTCAGCGAGACACGAATATGTAAGCCCTGTGGTGTTTCAGTATATTTTCGGGTCTTACAGATTCGTGTTTGCTGGTATTAAATCGACGGCTTATATTCGCAGTTAATCATCTCAGACAACATTCTTTAGGCTTAAGTTTTTTCATCAAATAAGAATGCAAAATTCTAACATCTATTATTGTTGTTCTTTTTATCACAAAACTAAAATTAGCGATGCGCTTACATATATCAAGTGGCAATAGAATAATCTGACTGCATCTCAGCTGCAAAATAAAAAAGATTTCACGTCATAAGCGAGCGTAGTTCCTCCTTTCCCGCCACATCTAGTAGAGTACCTCTACGGCGTTACGTGCCGTATCTCGAGGTTAGCTCACGCGCCGCTAACGATTTATTTAGTAACGCAGTAACGACGTTTGTTCTGCCAGCGCCACACGTCACGCCCCTAGTTGCGTTTTTATCGCGCTGATAACCAGTTTGGCGTATTTTAGCCTTTGCTTGCTAGCTGGTGATCTTTGTTCGAGCACCAATATGGGGGCCACAGAGACCATACTATCTTCTCAGATGGTGATTTTGTGTTTCGACTATTGGATTAAGTTCAAAATGCGATTGATTACAAGATTGTCAGTCTGCCCGTGATCAGGGAAGCTGTTAATGATCTGAAACGTCCGGATTAAATGGTATCAATATATATATAGGTATATTGTATATACATTCACGCCCTTTTCCAATGGGGATTAGTAGAAACTATAGTATGCCACACGCTACGATCCCTGCATACGACTTTTGACTCGTACACTTTCATCCTGTCATGCAAGCGTGTTACGAGTACTACGCACCTGACCTTTTAATATCGGCGATTTATATATATAATAGGTCTTTACCTATGAAATTGCCGTTCTGCAGTACTGGCCATTTCAAATCAAAATATTTTTTGTTTGGCTAAGAATTCTAATTTCAAATTAATTTTATTTTAAAAACATGGAATTCTTTTTCCAAAAGTAGTCATTTGTTTATTGATTAGTGTTACATTTTGATCGCATTTCAATCTTTTTCGTCATCATGGATACGTTAAAAATTCGAGTAATTATGGAATATGAGTACCGTCGTGGCAGCAACGCGGCACAAGCGGCACGCAACATCAACGACGTTTACGGAGCTAACACTACAAACCAACGCACCACCTGTTATTGGTTTGCTCGCTTCCGTTCTGGGAATTTCGTCCTGAAAAATGAACCTCGCGGTCGTCCGAAGACTTTGGTCGACAATGACAAATTAAAGGCGATTTTGGAAGCTGATGATACACAATCGACGGCAGAATTAGTAGCAGCTTTCGACGTTAGCGTCAAAACAATATTGGTCCATTTGCGTCAAATTGGCAAGGTAAAAAAGCTTGACAAATGGGTGCCCCACGAACTCAATTATCGCCAGCGCGAAGTACGCGTCGAAACGTGCCTTGCACTGCTCGACAGACACACAAATGAAGGAATTTTGAACCACATTGTTACCTGCGTTGAAAAATGGATCCTGTTTGATAACCGCAAGCGCTCAGCAAGTTGGTTGGATCCTGGTTCAGCACCTAAACAATGCCCTAAACGAAAGCTTACCCCTAGAAAAGTAATGGTCACTGTTTGGTGGTCTAGCGCCGGTGTGATTCATCACAGCTTCTTACCAAACGGGGTGAGCATTACTGCAGATGTGTACTGTGAAGAACTGAACACAATGATGGAGAAGCTGGCACATCTCCGACCAGCATTGGTCAATCGCTCGTCTCCGCTGCTCCTGCACGATAACGCGCGACCTCATACTGCACAGTAGACGGTCTCCAAGTTGTAAGAACTGGGGTTGGAAGTTCTCCGTCATCCGCCCTACTCACCAGACCTTGCGCCTACAGACTACAACTTTTTCCAGAATTTGGATAACTTCTTGGCGGGAAAAAAATTCAATATCCGAGAGGCATTACAAAATGCCTTTGAAGAATTTGTTGCCTCCCGTCCAGCTGATTTCTTTAAGAAGGGCATCAATAAACTGCCACTGCGTTGGCAAAGATGCATTGATTACATGGGTGATTACTTCGATTAATACAAATAAAAAATACTTGAAAAAAAATCATTTAATTTTTTTCATACAAAACGGCAATTTCATAGGTAAAGACCTAATATATACGACGATAAAATCCGTAAAAAAGTGGTTTTATTTCAATATAATGTGTGTCAAGGGGGTCAAGAACATGTTTCTAATACTCCTAAGGAGGTCACGAGTTTGGCGATTATGACAACTTTTTGTGGCTATACAATCGCAAACAGGTCTCGATGGTGTTGCTTGATGTACAACGAATTCACGATTCTATATCGACACAGTTGTGATACGATATTAATACAGTCATACGCTATATTGACGACCTGTGAAAGCCTACCTAGATAGGTATGTGTAGTGAACTCGGTTTGACTCAGTCAAAACAACATTGTACAGTCGCGCGATAGTTGCGATACTGAATTTCTTCAGTCAGGCAAGATAAACGATGCAGATGCGCGACTAAATAGCTACATAAAGTTGCCGTGGATGAACTCATTTGGTGATCATTGCATTTTCCCATATGTTTCCTGCATTACTGAATAAACAGCTTAAAAAAGACTTTTTCAACCATAATATTCTAGTTTTAATATTATTTTATTTTTAAAATATCTTTGAAAGCGAATAAAAAAAAAAAATTGCTCTCCATAATCGTCAACTCTCACTCCGAGTCACGGCTCCGACAAACTTGGGTGAGACCAAGTTTAATTCAAAACATGGCTTTAAATAAATTCATTATGAAAAATTATTTTATTATTAAATATAATTATTACCTATATAGTAATTATTTCTTATACAACCATTATACAATATACATATACTATGTATACCCTGAAGCCTGCTTCCTAGAAAGATAAGGTAGAATAGTATACTAGTCTGTTGAAATAATATTATAAATAAACTATTAAATAGGAATTCGATTTTGAATCTAAGTCGTGCAAAACTGACTTCTCCGATCTCTGTATTGATATTTCAATAATTTTCACTTGCCTTAACGGAAATATCGTGAGGAAACCTGCATGCTAAATAATTTTCTCGATAGTGTGTGGAGACGAATACAAATTATCTCGTATGATAGAAGACCCGTGTCCAGCAATGAGACATTAAATGTGTTGATAAAGGATTGTTAATTTATTCTTTCGTCCTGTCAATTCCCTGCTTAAACCACACCACATAACAGGCAATTAGTAGTAAAACCACTCGCGTTGACAGACTGCACGCATTTACCAGTTGACGCGTTATCAGAATTAACATAAGAATTCTGTTTAATCAACACTTAATGGTAATGAGAGCGCGTGACGTGCCGGCTCCTCGCAATTTGTTGTACCTCACTTTCTTTAGTTTTGTTTTTTAGTGGTAGCTTTTAAATGGCAGGCGATTGAGTTGTTCAATTCAATATAATAAAGGTTTTAATTAATTTAACTTATAATTAAAATACTCGAATAAATTACATATCACTCAACATTGGTTGACATCGCCAACCTGTTTAAGAGAACACACATACCTTCTCTCTCTCTCTCTCATTCACTCAAATTGTTTCACTGGTGAACACTAATCTCATTCGTTCTCTCTCTCATACACTCAAATTGTTTCACTGTTGGACACAGATCTCGTCGCATATGAGAGAGAATAGGCTAAATATAGTCCACTACGCTAGCGTATTGCAAGTTATATAAACACGAATATTAAAAATTTATTTTTATTTTCAGGTAAGTTTAATGAAGCAGAACTAGATAACAAAATGGGACCTACCAATATGAGAAGTTACTGTAAGTGATTTACTAGACGTAACAAAATTAATAATTAAAACGTAAAAATACTTTTATTTATCTGGAGAATAAGTATAACAATAATAGTCATACTTTAACAAACCGTTTAAACACAATTAATTTAATGTATGTACGAAATAGCCGAGTATCAAATTAATTTCAATGTACAATATAAAATTTCCTATTTATCTATAATATTTATTCCCAACTACAACACCAAACACAGCCTACAGAACTATAGTTGGCACGAAATTAAAAGGTGTTAGTATCCGCCCGCCCTGATGGTATCGCCGCCCGCCCAGCTCTAATTGAATATATATCGACTCAGGTGCGCTCACTAATGGTCTGATAGTCTACCTTACTTGTAGTTGTTGGGGAAATTATGATACGGAAAATTGAAATATATACGAACTGTATATACACACGGGGAATTGATTGAGTTAATGTACAGTGTGATTCTCGGGTATACCACACGAAATTAATGTTGACGAAATGTTTGTCATATTAAAAACAAACTTGTTAGGGGATTGAGGATATAAAACGTCTTCTTAATTTAATTACAAAAAAGATAAGGTATAAAATCTCTTTGGTATCGATCGCGTTTTCAATTGTTTTTTTTTTTGTAGACATTTCGGTGACAATTATCGCAGAACACAAGAATTTGCTCTAGGTCTTCATTTGTGGCCCTTAAAAGATCCAATATGGGCCTGTCTGCGCAAGACGCTAGTCTCAGTTATTATGATAATCGTGAGTGGAATCAGAAAAGTCTGACCACCAAGCAGTTCATCCTTAAGCTTTGAGTAGTACTCAGAAACTGAGTTGCAGTGGTCTAATGCAATTTTGGGTAAAATACTGATATATTCAGCCGCGTATAAGTAGACTAAAGCCGACTAACGGGAGGGGAAATGGCTATAAAATAATATTCCTCGCAGTCCGGTGCATAACAGCCCACTTGGCAAAGCAACTCTTATGAAAATTACACTAAACTTTTTCTCCTGAACAAAAATGAGCGTCACAGCGTCCAGCCTCCCATCAAATTTAAGTGAAGACGCTTAACGTGCCGGAACCACGCAATAAACATTTACAACACATTTAAAATCCAGAAAAACAATATTACGGAACATCAGCTGACCCAACGCGGGTTCCGCAGATAACGATCTCAGGAAACATATCGGGGCTCCTAACAGGAGAATAAATAAGTGCGGATGCATTAGGGCGGGCGGGGCGTTAGCCTCAGGTGATCTTCCGCCCGCCCTGTATCGCTGATAACGTACGTTAACGGCTGTTAACGGGCGTTAGCGGGCGTAACGACGCCGTTAGTAGAGGTTACTTCCTCCGCCATTGTATGGAGTGGCCGAACTTTATAAAATGGTCGCTTGGTGGGTGTCGTAAATTTGTTCCGTGATCGGGACTATGTTAAATTCTCTGTTATCTTTGATGCGGTTCCTCTTTGAGTGGAAGATTCGTGATGAGAAAGAGTCACAACAAACTCTATTATATTTACCAACTGTCAAAGATATGCAGGGATTCTGTGGGCACATGATTCTGCGAGCTGAACAGCGTAGCCTAGTGGTGTGACCAGTAGACTGAGGTTTCAAAGGTCTTGAGTTCAAACCTATTCAAACCGTTGACTTTTCGAAGTTACGTGCAGATTTATCACATGCTCAAACTGTGATGAAAAACGTCGTGAGAAAGCCTACATGCTTTATAGGTTTCTCGATGGCGTGTGAAGTCTGCCAACCCGCACTAGGCTAGTGTGGAGGACTATAGTCCTAATCACTCTCAAATGAGAGGAGACCCGTGCCCAGCAGTGGGACAGTAGCTAGGTTGATGATGATGATGACGGACGCCATAAGTAATAAGGTACTCAATCGCTTGAATTTAGTTTCTAAATAGGTCATATCATACCATCACGCCCGTCGTCCCCAAAGGGCTAGGCAGAGGTGGACTAACGTATGTTCATCCACTATTAGCCGGTATGAGCCCTCTCCGAACTAAGAATTTATTAGAAAAACCCAATAACACCGCTCGACCTGGGAATCGAACCAAAGACCACTTGCAGCAGCATTTCAAGACCACTAGACCAAAGTCAAATAGGTCATGAATCAGTTAAAACACTTGACAAACAAGAACTATGATATACTTATATAGTTGCAGACGTAATTTTATAGTTTATTTTGAACTCTTAATCATAACAGATTTATTACAGTAACGAATTACATTTAACTACATCTGAATTGGGAATATTCAATGTCAGACAACATAATTTTACAGACGTTCAAAATAACTAGATGTTGTGATTAAGATTGTATCTAGATATTAATATCAGACAACGTCCATTTAAATGATACATTTCAACGATTTGCCCGTATGTAAGGCGATACTTATAATTTACGATGCCTTTATTTACGAGACAATAACTTAAATTGTTTTTATTGTCTAGTAATGTATATGAAGAGGTCTGTTAGCTCTATGGAATGTGAAGTCAGAGGTTCGAATTCAGTTCAAAAGTACGCGTAACTGAATTTTAGTAGTTATGTTCGTATTGAAGGTGGATATTTCGTAAGGAAACCAGCATCCTTGAGATATTTTCTCGATGGTGTGTCACCTCTGCCAACACACTATGTACTACTAGCGTAATGGACGACGAATCCATCTCAAATAAAACAACACGGTTAAATTCTCAATTCACACAGTGACTTAATATCGGGTCGTCGGTTCGATCCTCACTCGGAGAAATATTTTATATGACCTACAGGACAAGAAAAGCCGGGTGTGAGTGATTTATTAGTAATGTTTGTTTAGTAAAAACATTAACAGTTCATTATCTGTTGAAGTCATCATTATAAATAGTTTAAACCGTATGCAATCTAAAGAAAAAATCAACTTAACAAAAACGCTACAGCAGTTTGGAAACTTTGAAGAACTAAAGCGAATCTCTGTAAACTATCTAGTATCTAGCCCCGTTATCTATCAAACTAGCTTATTTACTTTTAAATTCAGAACAATTCGGCGAAATCTGAAGCATCCGAGTTCGCAAGTTGGTATCGTGCTCGAATATATCAGGGCGCAGTATCTTGCTTTAGTGTAGCCAGCACAATACAACGGGCACCGGTATTGCCATAAAAAATAATCTGGTATCTTAGGAGAAATCAAATGTGCATATTTCTTTGATTGTGTCCAATTAAAATCACCTATAAGTATCAACACACGATAAACTTAATTGAGTCGTAGCACCACTCAATAATATTATTTGAGTGTAAACATTAAAATAAACATTATAAATATATTTATATATAGTATGATCAAAAAAGTTTAAACAAAAATTAACTTTATCTTCGTCTATCTCAAATAAAAATGTAAAGGTGTTTAATCTCGCAAAAACTCCCACTTCCAAGGGACATCCAAATCTCCGGACATTGGCAACACTGGCGCTGCAAAGGAAAAGTTTTGGAGGGAAGTGCAGTGCATCGAGATACACGCCCAGATCTCGGACGTATAAAATTTTTAACTGCGCTCTAAGCTTCTCAACATTTTTCATCCACAATGTACCGGATAAGGCCAGGAGATAAAACTAGCTATGATACATTGGGCTGCACGAAGATTTTGATCAGTAATTTTCGCTTTTTGCCCGTTCCGTAACATGAACGGCGTTTGAAAGTTTTTATTTGTATTAAGTATGGCTCTGCTAGTTTCACTTCGGTTTAGTTTATTTTATGAAGTGCAACTATCACTTAGATATATGACGATGCGTTGCCAATATCGGGTTTGAATTCGAATCTGAGCCACACATCTTTGACTTCAAAATAACATGTCTGAGAATTTTTCACGTACTTTTTTTTCATAAAAGCTTTTATTGATCCCCCGCTCCCATTGTTTTATCCTCCTCCTGGAAGTCCTAGAGGGATCTCTAGGACTTCCAGGACTCTAAATACCGGCTAGCGTGGTGGACTCTAGCTTCATCTTTCTCAATCTTATAGAAGATGGCTTGAAAGTAAGAAGACCTAAGAAGAAAATTACCTTCAAATGTAAATATATTAGCAATCCTTCTCGAATTTTGTTTATTATAAAACGAGAAATGGAAGATTAATGCTCTTTTTTTATGTCACGAGGGTGGTAAATAATCTGATGCTAAGCAGTTACCGTAGCCTATAGCAGCTGACAGGTGTCGCCAGTAAATACCTGTTCACTTCTGTTTTTTAGAAAAATAGGGAGCGTTCTAGGATTTTTAGAAATAAAGGGTCTTTTATCAATCTATTCTAATAACTTTGATCGTGATAATCTTGTGTGACAAAAGCACTTGCAGCCATAACGCGGAACATTGTGCCAGCGAACGGTTACAGCGCACAAGACATCGACTACGATACGTTTGCCGATACGACCAACTTCGCAAGATCCAATACGAAACACCAAAAGTTGTTCCAACTGCGTATGGTGCCAGTGTTAAGCGGCAGCGGGGAAAATGACTTCTATTAATTCTGGTATATGGCAGGATTTGACTAAAAAATAATTCTGCTAAATGTGTCTTTCATTTGCTCTGACGACTAGATATTAATGAGAAGAAGTGATTCCTTTCGATTAAGTTATTAAAGTTATATCTATGTAAAAAAGTCGTGTCGCGTTGTTTGTCTGCGATGAACTTCTGACGTAACGAACCGGAGTTGATCATTTACCATCAGAGAAGCCTCCTGAATGTTTGCCCTTTTATATTCATTAAACAAAAACGAATATTATAACTTTGCGCAATGTGTGCAGTTTGGTCCAATTTGAGATATAGCTTAATTTACAACTAATTACTACTTTACGCAAAGTTGCGAGTGCAGCACTGCATGCAGCGCAGACAGCACTGATAGCAGAAGTATATAAACCAATACAATGACAAATTTGATATAGATTGATCGAAATACCATTAAATGTAAACATCATAATTTATAAACAATCACCCTTTTATAAAGGACTTACAAAAATGCACATCAATAACCCTACATTACATTTCTTCGTTATCGCTCATGTCTGGCACCAAACACCGCCTTCATTGCAACTAATACGGTTTAGATGCACTTCTAATTAAACTGTTATGTTAGTTTGTGTCTAATGTGGCGGGAATGTCGCGCCAATGTTCCGCTAACGTTACGTGAGATAACATTGTTTTACGTACAGACACTGGGCGATTTGCATACACGTTACTGTCAATGGATTTTAAAGGATATTATGACAGCATTAAGATTCAATGTCATGTGTTCAATGATCATTTATACATCGTTCTTTCTTTGTATTCGTCAAGATATTGATTTCTTATTTCGCGAATATTAAGTAGACATTGAAATAAAAGAGCAAAACGGAGAGACTATCTGCCCGTGACCATGGATTATCATCAACCCATATAGGAGTGTTGGCAACTGGTCTCCTCTCATTTGAGATAGAACAGGATGGATGCTGTAAAGAATCCGTAAAGTCTAGATAAAATAATATTAATGTACCGCAATGAAATCCGTAAAAAGTAGTTTTATTTGTATTAGTCAAAATGTTTATAAAAATATGTTTTGTTTCTTTGTTTAATTACATTATTTTCATTGTATTGTTATACATAACTACTTTAAAGTTAAGTTAGTAATTTAAGCTCATTGTAAGTGTACTATGTTCTACAGTAATAAATTCTTTAAACCTAAGTATTAACCTACTTAAAAAAAACTACTTTTTAACGATTTTATCACGGCGTATTGATATTATTTAATCTCAAAGTTTCAAATCCTTTACGTGACCACAGGTGATGTAGGTAATTGGTTAAGTAGATTATTATTTACAGGGCTGGCAACTTTTAGCAAACTTCAAAAAGTATTTATTGACAAGGGTCAAATATTTTTGTGTCATGAAACAGGTTATATTTACAGTTCACAATATAAATTCCTTAACCAATAAAAAAATATGATTTTATGTTTGTGTGTATACGTATTACGTGGGTGGTAAATCAGACCTTTATAACTTGAAAGACCACTTTTTCCAAATTCCTTGTAACTCAAACGAAACATGGTTTTTAAAATGAACATGAAGTTTAGCATATTTCTTCAGCGGTAATACTGCCTTCCGTGCCACGGGTACCAAGTTTGAATCCTGATGAGAGAAATATTTTTTTTCTTATTAAGTGATACTGCGATCTACTATGGAGAAGTGCGCTTACTTAGAAAAAAAAAATATTCACTCTATATTTAAAGACCCATATTATATCTATGGAGGAAAATCCACTCGGAAAGTATGATGAGTATACCTAGCCATTTGTCCCTGAATCATAGATGCTTTTATGTAGATATACTATGTATCATCATCATCATCATCAGCCTATATTCGTCCACCGCTGGACGTAGGCTTCCCCTAGCGAACGCCACAGAGTTCGATATTCGGCTCATACTGTATGTATTTACAAAAAAAAAGAACATCTATGTAGTGTATCAGATCCTACTATCCGCAACACAATCCTCGTTGCCTGCCTCAAAACTAGATGGCGCTGTATAATAATATCCGGATTCAAACAAACTATCTCCTTTATACCTGCATTCTAATTACCTACCAACATTCCTCGGAGCACCTAATAGCGACATATAGTTTATCTGACTGATAGTCGGTTAACGCCGAAGCATTAATTTAGAGCCTCCTTACACAGTTATCTGAGAAAACTTAAAACATTCGGATAACAGTGCGTGAGGCAAATGAATCACTTCGCCATTATAGCGGCGTGTGCTGTGTGAAGCGGACTTAGCAATTTTGAACGAACCAAACGAACGAGTGAATGATTTTGAAGTATGTTGAAGAGTGAGTGATTGTGAAGTTTATTTTGTGTTATGTTATGGGCTGTTTTGACTCCATTAAAGGCAGGTTTTTTGTCGTTGTTAATAAATATTCGATTTAGAATTGAGAAAATGGGTGCAAACATCATTATTTATTATAAAGTTGGGAACTATTTTATGCAACCTGTTTTTAAATTAAATTCCATTAGTGATAGCCAAAGAGTAATCTTCACTCTGGCCAGAATACGTCCAATCAGTTGAATTTTTACTTGTATATTTTATTTATATACATCGTTAGCAAGTAAATCTCACAGTAACACACACAACGAGAGAAAAACCGACCATTAAAACACAAAATTACAAATGCATTAACGCTCAATCGCGACTGCCTATAGCAAAATAAAAACGAAAAGCATAAAACAAAACAGTCCCCTAAATGTCAAAAATCTGTCACTTTTTATAAGTCAAAACACATACCATAGACCACATTCCTAATTCAAATACATATAAAACTACGTCACTTAAGTCGTCAAAGTCTTCGCAGGTCGTATGCCCCAGCCTTTAGGATATGGGCGCATAATACGTGAGATTGCGCCTGACCTGATAACAGAGAGTGCTTTTAGAGATAACAGCCCTTCGTGAGACGAAACTCGGTGTATGATTTAAATACATATCTGTGATGAGTGCTAGTGCTTATCTCCGGCGAAAATGTCAATGCTTTATTATTATATTGAGTTAAGCGTTTGCTGAAAGCCATTAAGAGCTGTTTTACTTCAAATTTAATGAACGGGCTTTACCTAAGTCAAAGTTATTTTTTAGTAGGTAGGTACTTTTAAAGTTCATGTGCAAAACAATATGAATAGTTTGATTAAAAAGTTTTGAATGGAATATTTTGTTTGGGTATTTAAAGAAAATCTATGTAGCTCCATTAAATAAATGATTATTTTACAGTATAATGTTAATAATAACAAATTGGTTAGTAGGTAAGTGTGTTGAGTTTTTTGAGATCTTTATCTAAAGCCAGTCAGTATACGTCACAACTCACAGTCGTCATAATGTCACCGTAATTCTTTTTTTTTTATGAGTGCTTTAACTAAACCATAACGCATATTTTTTTTAATATAACAACGGTGGCAATCGATATTACGGCCCGCGTGATGGTAAATGGTTACCGAACCTATAGACGGTTGCAAGACTAGAGGTGTCGCGTTACTGAACCTAATTCCGCGATTATTCATCATCAACCCATTAACGTCCTACTGCTGGGCCAGGTCTCTACTCATTTGAGAAGGATTCGGCTATATAGTCCACTACGCTAGCCTACTGCGGGTTGGTAGACTTCACATGCTATCAAGACAAATCTCTCAAGCATGCAGGTTTCCTCACGATGTTTACCTTCACCGTTTGAGCCTGTGATAAATACGCACATAACTTCCGAAACGTCAGTGGTGCGTGCCTTGGGTTCGAGCTCGAGACCTTTGACATCTCAGTCCACTGGTCACACCACTAGGCTACCACAGCTCCATGATTATGTTTAAAAAGAAACACACAATTATCTATACGTTATGGATAAGATAAATATGTATCATTTTATATGACAATAAATACTGAAAATTAATTTGCTAAATTGATGAAAAGATTTCGTTAAAAATCAAATAAATTAAAAAAGTCAAGATTTAAAATATAAATTCCACTAAAACTGTGCCAAATTAAATCCGGTATCGTTTTACGTATTAATTTGTATTTATCAGTTGAGATTTTGATAAGCATTTCCTGAGGATATAAAAGAATGGGTATTAAATTAATAGATTATATTAATTTATTCTGTATAATTTGGCACACGAGAATGTTACCAGTTTATGTTTCTATCTGTGTTATTTTATAAATCGAACAAGGAGGCGGATTATATTGCAAGAATTAAATAAAACATAAAAATTAAAACAATTATAAGATTAGCTTATTTAGATTTATTCATTATATTCTTAAGTTCGTTGTGTAACGCGTACATTTGTTTAACGTTTTCTCATCATTGATTTTTTCAGTGTTTTCTGTATGTGTGTACATTTGCAAACTCGAATCCTTAAATATGCAGACCCGAAACAACTGTCTGAGCCATAACGTATTTACTTTTTTAGTATCTTAATTTTGTAAGAAAGAGATAGCGCCATCCAGTTTGTATAGCGTCATCCTTTTCTTATAACCAAAATACGAATGCCAATACATATTATAGTAAGTAGGCCTGTATGCCATACGTGTATATTTGGAATCGAAACCATGAGTGAGTTTAGTACCAAAGCTAATAGCTCAGTGACGTACATGTCGTCAATTTATGGAGCAGAATCTCTGTGTAGGGTAAGATAGTTTGATAAAATAGATGTTTTCACTAAAAAATCTTAGCAAAAATCCTAAATATAACCAAGAACCAAATATCCTAATAAAACCTAAGACCTCACGCGTAGGACCGAACTAGACTGAAGTCAATGACTTACTTAAAAAAAATATATATCTAGACATTATGACACAGCGCCATCTAGTTTCGAGCTAAGCAACGAGGCTTGTGTTACGGATACTAGTTTTTTTTTATTTTTTATTCCTGGACATTATGGCACAGCGCCATCTAGTTCCGTGGTAAGCAACGATGCTTGTGTTACGGATACTAGTTGATTAATATGCTACATATATACTTTTTTTTTGTAAATACATACATAATATACATAGATACTCATCATCTCTCAATCTCTCATCGCTCATCACACAATCATTTGTCCCTACCGCGATTCGAACCCGGGACCCATAGCACAGCAGGCAGCGTTAACTACCGCTGAGCTAAACGAGTCGTCAAAGTTGGTTGAGATAATACATAACATATACTTTTATTTGTAAATACATACATAATATTTTTTTATGCTCATCACACAAACATTTGTCGCTACCAGGTTTCGAACCCGAGACCTATAACACAGAAGACTCTGTTAACTACCGTTGTTGTGGGTCGTCAACCTATAATATAAAATACTAGGTGCCAACTGCCCGCTCAAACCAGTATATTTTATGGAACTTGAAGGTAACAAAAGGTTCTCGATCTAACCAGATGCCCATAAATCCTAGTATAATTTCTGGAGGCAGCATTCAATCACGCACTGCGTCAATGCCAGGTTATCTTGCCGCCCAGCACCAGTCTATCGCTCTATACATCACTTGGGCGCCGCCCGCCCTTATCACACTGCCGCACGCCGACTCGTTATTTTACTACACACAACGTGAACTTGTGCAAATATTAAGTTGTGTAAAATTTTATGTGTGTGCTTGTTTAAGTGGTTGTACTGTTCTCTGTTAGTTGTTTTTCAAATATATTATTTTAGGAAATCATTTTGTACGTAATTATACCATATATAACATGACGGACGAAAACTAGTCATCGAATAACAATGGATATTCTAATGTATAGGAATGTATTAATTAATGAAAAGGCGAATCCGGACTGACATTAAAAAGTTTTGCTATGCTCTAGTCTATGCCAAAAAGCAGACAACAACTTTTAATTTTAAAAATATTTTGTCGTATAAATAATTTATTCTTAAAATGTTGGTAAAATATATTTTGTCTTTAAATGTGAGTGTGTAAATAACATAAAATGCTCCCAATCTTGTGTTTAATCATAAAAAAGAGACATTATATTAATGTGGACTAATATTCCAAGGAGTGTTTACCTTTTAACAGCGCATTTAAGTCAAAAGGTGTTATCAGGGTGATGCATCCATCAGAGGCGACCGTCGGGCTGCCAGTATAGAAAATAATATTTATTACGATATTTTTTTTACTGTAATTAAATTATACTTTGTTCATAGAAATAACTCTTACATGTTAAATTGGGTAATGAAGGTAGCTACTTACCTAACTAGAGTTAGCCTTAAAAAATGAAAAAGAGAATCTATCTACCTATATGTATTAACGCTAAGAATATGTGTGTTGATTATTTAACAAATTTAGGTAACTATTCTTTACGGTTATGGCAGGTTTTAACGTGAAATATAGAAAGAAACATAACTGTAAAATATCCCAAACAAAATATCTTTCCCCAATCGACCATTCGCACCTTCACCTAAATGCTAACTAAATCCTATAGGCAATAAACAAACGGCTTCTAAATTCAAAACATTCTAACCCAAACGAAAATCCATAGACACAAAAACGTAGAGTGTAGCAACCCCGCGCGACACGGCACGACGGCGCGCGACGCGGCTCGGCGCTCGCCCGCCTTATCAGCCCCAACCACCCGGCGTTTGTCGCGTTTTATTTCAGACTACCTATAGCCTGTTTAAACTTCACACTCCCAAGCCTTTTAATACTTGAGGTCAAGTCAACATGCTTTGTAACATGTTTTTGGAAAGTGATGCGTTTCGCATGTTTTATGGCGCTTTAGATTTTTGGGTTATCTGTGCGCTGGATTGTTTATGGTGTTTCGACGACGATACTGTATATATTTTTCATGTGGACGAAGGAATATACAGTGGATAGGATTATGCAGGGGTCGGAATTCGTGCCGCGTGGCATTCTGTAGTTTCTGTCTACTCCCATGGGAAAAGGCGTAATTGTATGTATGTAAGTTATTACACAATTTTTTCATGGCTCAATATAGCTCTGAGTTAAGGTAATAAGCCACTAACCACTAGTACTTCTGTTTCTAAATTAAAAGGTCAAAATGTTTTTCAAAAATCGTTGTAACGTTATACTAAAAGAAATCAAAAAAACAATAATCGAAGATAGAATAAATAAGAATAAAAATATTAGAAATCGAATTAAAGGATAGAAAGCAATTAATTGAATATTTATATATCAGTTAGGTTAATGTTTTAAATACATCCGTTAAATAAAAATGGTTATAACAATAAAATACCATTAAGTAATAATTTTAATTAAAATGCTAGTCATAGACACACAATCCCGCCTTTTACAGCCATAGATTATAAATAGGTTTCTGTCACGTACAGTGGACAGCAAATTGCTGCATAAAACGCCACTTACAACATGATATGGGTCCTAATTAAATAGTAAATACTCTTATCTTGAAAGAGGAGACGACATTCAAAGATATCTTTCGTTTTAGCAAAAAGAAACGAATACAATCTCTTTGCAGATCTTTGCCATTACAGAAAATAATACACTAATCATAGACTATATTTCAACTGTTGGTATGTCGTAATTATCCTATTAATTGTGTGTTATCTAGTGCATCCTTTACAATTTTTTAATATCAGATAAGACGTTGGTTTTTATTTCGTTGTATACTTTTGAACTTAATAACATACTTAATTAAAATGCCAATAAACATGGCAGTATTTGTGATCGAATGAATCCATTATTTTTGTGGACTATGATAAATTGTTTACGCAGAAGAATGTCATCGGAGATTAAAAAAGATTTCGTTTTTTTTTGTATTGCAAGCGAGGCCTTTTTTGTGAGTATGAGCATTTTATTAGATGCTCTTTTTGTGTTTATAGGTGTTGTATATACACATGTAACATTAAAGTACATACTAACCAAATTACCACTTAACAAATTACAAAAAAACAATACCAGCGAACTTAAATAAGATAATTTTAATTAAATACAATAATCAATCAATCAATTAAAGTTTTTAATATAGAACATTTAATTTTTACAGAGATGCTTAAAATCACAACCACTTCCCATTTATCAGTTCCAAAAGCTAAAACAATTTGATTATGACTATGTGGCCTACCAAATCATCAGTCACAGTGCCACAGCATAATTATTTCCACATGACAAAAGCCAGAGTCGTTCTAAAAAAGGAACAAATAAGTTTTTCACGAGAACTCCGCCATATCTCTGTAATCGGCGCTCTTAAGGCAATCCTTATCCCATTTACGTGTCTACCATTACCATTAAAATCTGAACTTATCTCGCTCAATAAAAACGTGGACCGGTCCAATATATAAATAATATATCTACAGAACAATAACGGCTGGTAATTAGGCAATAAATTCTTCAAGCAGATATGAGAGATATTATAAGAAAAAGGCAACGTTTGATCCGTTTCTGGATGACTATGCGTGGTGCGTGTACATTTTTTCATACGATACGATACGTTTTCTTAAGCGGAAAGGTTTATTATTCTACCGATAGCAACCTTATCTTATAGTATTTAAGATGTAGAAACCACCTTTTCTAGACAGACGGACACAAATTATTTGACAAGTTCTGAGCTGAAATTAATGCAGTTTTAATCTTTATTCTTTAAAGGCCAAATGGAGATGTCCACATTAAGAAAATTAATAATATTTTTTGTTTTGTTCTATTGTCTTAACAATCGGTTATGAACCCATAAAGTTAAAAGGATAAACACAATAAAATTCAGACTAAGCGACTACTTTACCATCATCCAAAATATTCCAACGATATAATATGCTTACAAAACCCGTATCGTACCTAACAATGTATATGGTATCCCGAAATCTCGCGATAAAGCTACATTCAGTTTTATATTTACCGTGAGATAAGGGCCAGGCTGCGAATCGATTAGCTCACTCTAACAAACGATACCTATCGGTATAGTCTGGTCATCCGTTTAGTGAACAAAATATACCATTTAATATTACTAAGAATATTTTTATGTATAAGTGATTAGGAATACTTAAATCAACATCTGAGCCTGTTGATTCTTTTATCGTTTTAAGAAAAAAAGGAGGATCTACGACACATGTCAAAAGAAATGTCATAATATTCCCGCGTAAAAAATATGATGATAATAATTTTCTTTTAATGATTGTATATTACGTTACTTATCTAAATATTTTCTCCTACATATTATAAGTTTCGCTCTAGCCAAAACGTAAAAATATTATTAACCTTAAATAGGTTAATAATATTCAACGCATTTCGCTGGCTCTCCAAAAGGTTTTTCCTCACTTTACGTCCTTCAGTTTAAGTGGCTCGCGGGCTGCTAGCCTTAAATAAATAGCTGTATGTTATCAAGCCGGCCATTTGACCGTCAAATTCACATTCCCTTCAACTTGGCATTTCAGATAGATCGGCCACCCACGTCCGTCAGATAGCACAGGACACACTCGCCGATAGGTTCGGGCGCGCTCGGGTCGCGTCGGCCAGCTTCGGCTCCACTCGTAGATGTTCGCGATTGTGCCCACGCGCACACAGATTGAAGTGTGGAAATTTGTTGCTTTGTCATATTCTGAGATTTAGATACTTGATACCGACAAGTTATAGCGAATTGTTTGCGAATATTGTTTTAGTGATAATATTAATAGAGACAATGTTTCTTGAAATGAACCGCGGCCAAATGTATTTATGACTTGGGTACATACTATTAAGTCGAATACAAATTGATTTCGTTTTAGCTAGAATTGTTTAAAAGGCAATTTACAACAGTCTTATATTACAGAAGAAGAGAAATAGTGTGGGTTGCCAATATTCAGGCATCGTTTACAAGTTTATAAAATTCTCTTTAGCATAAGGACAACGGGGATTCTATTTCGATATTTTGAATAACGATTTTGAATAACCAGATATACCCACGCGTGTATCCCCAAAGAGTAAGGCAGAGGTGTACCCATCAAGTCCTATGTTAACAAATCTCATTTAATTAATTTATTAATTCAAGGTAAATTATTATACCAATTACTTTCATTATACCCTGTAACACCAACATTATCAATGACGCCAAATGTATAGACACTAATTCACGGCTGCAGGACGTGTGCGGGATAACGAAAGTTCATCCCCTAGTGGGGGGTGCTGCAGGTAGGATAGGGGGATGGGAGATAGCGATCGCCTATTGGCCGATACACCAGATTTATGCGGTATATCTGCATCGTCTTAATTTATGAGACTTAAAGCCGAGACCGGCAAAATCGTACTTTTTGGATTGGCGTTTTTGTTGGATTGCTTTTCTGTAACTCGTTAATAAATAAATATTCCTGGACATTATGACACACAGCGCCATCTAGTCCCGAGCTAAGCAACGAGGCTTGTGTTACGTGATACTAGTGGGTTGATATACTACATATATACTTTGTTTTTTTAAATACATACATATTATACATAGATACATCCATGACTCCGGTACAAATGTTTATGCTCATCACACAAACATTTGTCGCTACCGGGATTCGAACCCGGGACCCTTAGCACAGAAGGCAGTGTTAACTACCGCTGGACTAACTGGGTCGTCAAAAATGTTAATTTTATTTCGAAATTGTACTTAATTAAAACGATATTGAATTCGGACACTTAGGTGCACGAATGTTAGATGTAGAAATAAAACTACCCGTCATTTATAGCACCCATGCTTATTAATTACTCTACCTATAACCATGGATGCTGTAAAGGATTAACGTTAGGATTAAAATAATATTAAGATAAAATTTAGGTTTATTTCAATATGTATTTTAATAAGATTCACTCGTTTAGTTAAGGGTCGAAATGTTTTGCTTTTGTTGTAGGAAATACGATAGGATTTATCTGTGCCCTAAAATACGTCACTCATTCAGACGCTACAGTCAAAATAGTTGATAAGATCCGTCTCCCTTAGGAACTGTAAATAAATAGAGAGAAAGGGATAACTTCATATTCAAACTTTTTTCCTGTCTCTCCCTTATAACTAAAATAATATACAGTGTTTTCTTTAAATCCATTATAGTAATATTACATTTTAAATAAGATCACGAATTTTGTAGATGTGTTAAGTCGAACTTATTATCTACAAGATATATTAGGATCTACTAATTAATGGTTTTTATAATCTGTATCGTTTATGTTCCATATACAAATTTATTATTATATTTATTATTCTTTCTTTATAATTAGACATTTATATAAAACTACTTACAGATTTTTTTATACTAGTTACCATAAGATCTGTAAAACAGTAGTTTAATTTCAAATACAACATGTCACAATTATGTGTGTGTTATAAGTTTATAACGCTCCAAAAATAAATTAATAATTATCTTTATCAGCTCAGAATTCCTCATGAAATAAATCAAACACCCTAGACTGAATCCAACCGGTCTAGACCGAGCTTATCACAACACGTGTAGCTCGTTCCAGATGCCTTAGATATGAAGCTTTTAGTCTGAGATAGTGAGCACTCGGCAACCATCTCACTCAATCTTGTAGTCGTTAAAAATAAACCAGAGTGGTAGATATGCGGCCATTTTACAATCTCCGTAGAAGCTCATTGGGCCTGTAGATTATTAGTAGGAGACCTTTTAGTGCTAATTATATCAATGACAGTTAACGAAATGGCCATTTGTAAAAGGCGTGCAATAGAAGCTGTGGTAGCTTTGTGGTATGACCAGTGGACTGAGATGTCGAAGGTCTTGAGTACGAACCCAAGGTAGCTACCACTGACTTTTCGGAAACTATGTGCGTATTTATCACATTGATCAAACGGTGAACGAAAACATCGTGAGGAAACCTGCATGCTTGAGAGATTTTCTCGATAGTATGTGAAGTCTGCCAACCTGCAGTAGGCTAGCGATGTGGACTATAGCCTAATCCCTCTCAAATAAGAGGAGAACCGTGCCCAGCAGCGGGAGATAAATGCATTGATGATGATGTGCAATGGAGAAGATTTTTTCTCGATGTTGAGTAAATGGAACCTGCGCTCGTTGATCATAAATGCGATTGCTAAGCAAGTAGTATTATATTCCCAGGTCGAAAGAGTTATAGGGCTTTTCATTGAAATTCTCAGTAGCGGCTCAAAATCTGGATTTGTGCCCAATTGCAATAAGCTCGCGTCCTATGAGACCTAAAACATAACGGCGAAATATGAGTGTACATTAGTACACCTCTGCCTTACCGTTTAAGTTATTTATTCGTATTTGTTTGCTTGATCTTTGAATTAGATAGCTACTGATCCTTCGCGATATCGTAATTATGCACTTCAGCTACATTTAAACTCAATAAGTTACTGCTATTTCGATGAATATTGGCTGCCTATATTTTATCGATAATATGCTCTTCAAATATTAATAATTTAGTTTATTAATGATACTTCAGAATTAGGGTGCTTTGAAGGCATTTCGTTATCGTTATTATCGCTTCTTCACAAGGAATAACTAAGTAAATATTAAACTATAATAAGTCGTTCCTGACTCTTTAGCGCAGGAACTGAGACCACGATGGTCAGATTTTAGATGTTTACTTGATTTTTTTTTAATATTAGGTAGGCATTTAATTTTGTGCGCGAATAATATTTGAATCATTTTTTGAATCATCATTCAGAAAAGTATAACAAAAATAAGGTATTTTTTTTTGTAAGAACATTATTTTTATTCATATGGTATTTATAATACAAGAAATTCTCAATCTATATTTTCTTAAAATAAAAAAATACTTGAAAATAAAAAAAGTGAAAATCTTCATTGCGCAATGTTCTTTAATCTAAATTCAAAATTTTCAAAAAAGGCACTTTGTAGAATAAAATGTGACGCCATACCTACAGTAATATGGTAATTTAGTGTTGCCACACTTTATTATCAAGCAGATAAGTACAGGGTGTGTCTGGCAAGCCTGTTTCTATCGTGCGCGATATGAATGCATACTTAATTAATACGGGCCTACTTTGTTTATGTTATAATTATGTTTGAGCAGTGTAGTGTAGAAAAAGGGTGATTAAAATACCACAACTTTGAACTAATTAAACTCAAATAAGCGAAGAATGGTAGTGGTAGCCTAGGGAGCTGTGGTAGCCTAGCGGTGTGACCAGTGGACTGAGATGTCAGAGGTCTCGAGTTCGAACCCAAAGCACGCACCACTGACTTTTCGAAAGTTATGTGCGTATTTATCACATACTCAAACAACGGTGAAGGAAAACATCGTGAGGAAACCTGCATGCTTGAGAGGTTTTCTCGATGGCATGTCTGCCAACCCGCAGTAGGCTAGCGTGGTGGACTATAGCCTAATCTCTCTCAAATGAGAGGAGACCCGAGCCCAGCAGTGGGACAATAATGGGTTGATGATGATGATGAAGCGAAGAATGCTTGTAATGTTGTGGTGGCCTAAAAGAAGCCTTAAGCTCGATCCTAAGTCACCACTGACTAGTCAAAGTTATGTATGCATACTAAAACGCTGAATTGACTAAACGTCCTGACTAAACCTGCAAGCTTGAGACATTGTCCCGTGATAGCCTAAGACCGAAGTCTGTTCTCATTTGAGACTGATTGTTATTAATCATGTAAACAATTTTAATCATTTTGGGCCCCCGCCTAGCAGTGGGACACTAAATGAGATAATTAATAAAATACCCCTCTTACAAGCTGAAAGGAGTCCCTTGTCTACCAACTGCAAATGGTATGATAAAGATTTTGATATAGCTTCTTAAATAAACCTCGTTTAACAGATTTGAATATTTTATTGTTATAAAATATGAACTTACATGAACTACTGGGTCATTTAACACTTTAATTACATTAAATAAATTGAAAAAAATAAAGCTGATAATCAATTGAATAAATTCTAAAATAAAGCTGAAAACAGAAATTCAACAAATTAAAAGTATTCAAAACATATTCAATTTACATAACATCATTTAATTCGTTCGAGTGAGGTTGGACGTGGACGCAGTATAGGTCGGCTAGATACGCAAATCTATTAACGGAGACGAGGACCTGTGCCCAGCCGTGGACAATGCCCAGATGAGTATCTAGCGCCCACGCTAGCTCTGTTGCCACCCTTTGAGCTTTAATGCGTTTTCCCATAGACACTAAATATTGACGGTAATATTGTCTATGCACCGACGTCTATATGTCAATGTGTGTCGTTGCAAATTCCTGTATAGTTTAAATTTAGAAAGGCGTTGGCATTTTATTTTTTAATCTTAAGGTGATGGGACATCTTGCCAATCAAGTCTAATAGCTGCTTCTTTTATTATAACGATTCGAAAATAAATATTTATAACTAACTAACTTTATAACTATTAGAGAGGCTTGCTTGCCTTTGAGATATAAAAATATATTATTCTTATCTTATATTATGCTTATCTAGAAATAACATATTGATTTATTGTGATATTTTAAATAATAAGCGCCACATGGCCACATTAATCGTAAAAGATACCCAACTCCTATATTATATCGTGCCTATTCGATTATTTTCTAGTATAGCATCAAAACAGAATAAAAAAATAACCAAACAGAGGATATGACAACTCAACTCCCTGCTGATTGATCATCACACATACGCATCAAGTATGTAAAAAGCCCGAAAATAAGGTGCGTTGACACGCCACATTCGCGTCACGCGTCACGCATGACAATGCGTGTCACTCGCGTGCGCCGATGGCGTGATAAGCGTGATAGCACGCACGCGATGCGTACAGCCTTGCTGAGAAACTGATAGTGGGCCCTTTGGGAGCGGTCGAAGTGATAAACTGAAAGAAGTGAATAAAAAAAAAGATGCAATTCAGAAACAAGTGCCAAACAGTAACATATATAAAACAACCAATCATAAAAAAAATACAAATTCAACATTTGATAACCAAACACATAAACCTACCTATTACACAATTCCCAATACACAAAACCTGAAAAAGTGTTTAAAAAGTGCATTCTATAATGGCATTTAAATATACTATAAGCAGTATTTAAGTTTGAGTTTATTGCATTATATTCAACGCTAAAGCAATAGGATTAGGCTAGACTTTTTTTTTATGGTGATAAGGGTGCAAACGAGCAGGCGGCTCACCTGATGGTAAGTGATGACCGCCGCCCATGGACATGCAAATGCGTTGCCAAAACTCTTAGAAACCGTTCAGGTTTCTTAAAATAGTTATAAAAATATATATAATAGGAGTTACTGAACTGACAACAAACGGAATTCCCATGCTGTCAGAATAGCCACCCCCCAATGAGCTCTGGTAACCTTACTCACTCGTAGAAAAACAATTATTGTTGAGTCACTGCGGTCTTCTGTAAGGCGGAGGTACTTCCCCAGTCGGGCAGCTCAATTTGAGCGAGAAACCTCGCTATGCCCTACCTCCAACGACTTCTAACTTAGTCGATGAGGCGATGATGATATGTGCATATTTGTGTAACGAGGTCACTTTATTGTCAGTATTTTAATTATATCATTTACATCAAATAGCCTCATTCTAATATTATTATATCAAAAATTGTGGAAGAAGATATTTAACTTTGTAATGCATAATTGTTTAAAAAAAATCAACGGAGCTTCATGTCGACCCTTCTCTTTAATAACTTCCTTTTATGAACCGTGCAACTAAGTAGTTAGACAATTTAAAAGTATCTGTAATACTGAAATACAACTTTGATTTATAGTTAGGTTTTAATTTAGGTATAGAACATATTTTGAAGTTAAAAAAGATTATTGCTAACCGCTACCTCTTATAAAACCAACCGTTCGGAAAACCGCTCATATTTCTGTGTCATCGAAGAAATCTTACTAAACGACTTCCAGATGTTAATATGCGAATAGTTTTTACTTTCATCACGCGATAATATAAGTTATATAACGGTGTCAGCAGTAATATCCTCGTATCTATTGTCGAAATAAAATTTAATATCATACACCGTCATGACAGGTTGGGTATAATTTTCAGATTATTTTGATCATAAAAATGTTATTAATGATAAATTATAATTTTGTGTTGATACTTTTATGAGTTAATTTTTTATTTGATTTATTTTTATGGTTTTGTAAGTAAGATAGATACGTCTGAATGAACATATCTAAGAATTTTGATGCATATTGCACGAATTTCGTTGTCCCAAACTCAGACTAATTACGTAAATAAATGAATATAATCTCCATAGGGCGAGAGAACAAAATTAAAAAAAAAAACAATCTGTATTGTCTTACATTTACCTAAATGTATTTAAAGCGCAAACAAAAACCTGGGGCATTAACAACAAAGCGCAAACTTTGACATAACTTATTCAAATAGCATCAATTTTCATACCTTTTCCCTGCATATCTTACACATGACAGCCAATAAACTGTCACGAATAGTAAGGTAGATACACATATGTGTTGACTTTTGACAAACACACGCAGTTTTATTGACGCACGCCGGCTGTGAATAGATAAGGATCTGCTTCCACTTCCTCGAGCCCGGTGTCGGCTAATGTGAAGGTGAGATTGTGTGACAGGCGGCAAACTTTGACATACTTCAGTAGCTTTATATGTGTCGCATTGTTTTCTATGTTCTTTATGGCTTGAATTAGGTCGCGATGTGTTTTTTAAAAAAAGAAATAAAATACATCCATAATTTGCGTAACAGTTAAAGATCACTTTGATATATTTAAGTATATAAACTATTTATAAGTATATTTTCGTGTTTGTAGTAGTATATAACTGTTACTTATCTTATTTTATCTTAACATAGAAATAAAATTACTATTAACAGATATCATCGCGGTATATTGATATTAGTTAAATTCCGAAACGTTCTGCGTAAATCGGATTTTTGGGAATGTAGGGTAGCTTTTAGTAATTAAAGGATCAAGAGACCCCATAACTCAGTGGATTTAAAACAATATCAATATACTGCGATAAAATCCATTAAAAGTAGTTTTAATTCTGTGCCTTATATTGGCGATAGTATAAAAAATCAGTCTGAATTTAATTTAATACTGCCACCCATCTAAAAACCTTTGAGAAGTCAGATTCTATGTCTTTTAGTTCACCGCAACGCCATAAAGTGTTACGTTACAAACACAAAACTGAACATCCATTTTGTTTTCAGGTAAGTACACCAACATACGGACGAGATAAACAACACCATTTAAGGTACAGTGCATATTAAACGGGCATTCTGCATAATGCGACTGGACGTGATCCTAACGACCGCAAAATGCGTTTTAAATTCACTCCGGCCAATAGTCGGGGCCTTCTCCTTACAGTATAATGTAACATTAATCCTACACAGTCCATTCAATTTTAACCGTAAAACAGACGCATAAAAACGCGAAGGAACATGCCGAAATAAATATCGATTCATAATTAGGGTTACCAGATGTTTTTGTTTCAAGATTTATATAAATTAAGATTAGGTTTATCCTGCGATTTGATACGTGTAATTTTTTTTTACCATTTTGTGGCTATGCTAGATGTTAATAGTTTAGACTGTCTCTATGCAAATATTAATTTATACTGGTTGAAAAATTTTAATTCGACTTATAAACCTACTAGCTTTTGTCCGCGACTTCGTCTGCGTAAAATTAGTAATTTTATATGGATTTCCGGGATGAAAACTATCCTATAGTTTGAGTCCCGGGGACGGACCCCGGGACTCAAACTATCTCTATACCAAATTTCATCTAAATGGGTGAAGAGGCAACTGACAGGCAGACAGACAGATCAATGTCAAATAAAAACAGGAAACGAATTCCATCGATTCACTGTACTAATAACATTAGCATTAAATTTATTTAAGTAATGTCCTGAAATTCAGGAATTTCAGGACATTATTTAAATACATTTAAATTGGAATTGGCCCCAAAAAAAACTTGCGCAATAAAAAAACATATATATATGTATATACTATAAATCGATAAAAAATAATCGTATAACCCTATTCATAATAACACACAATACAATCTGGAATCGAGTAAAAAGTAAGGGTGACCACACATCGAGTATCTCGAGCGAATATCGCGCCGACGTCCGTTTATTGTCATACGCCGTATCGCGGCTGCGATCGCGAATTTCGATTCGTAAGCGAAGACAGGTCAACGCTGACTGTAATGATACCATCAGTCAAAACGCGGCTTATAAGCAGATGGAATAAAAGACGTGTAACATGTTCAAACGTCGGGATAACTGACATAGTGGATTTGAAGCTAAGTTCCTTATTCTACAGCTATTTGAATTACGAAGAGAGAGTCGTTGCTCTCAATTCTGAACATTCTAGAACATCGTTATGTTCTCTATTGGAAATACAAATGAGAAAGTTCCACGTGACCATGCTTCACAATACCTACATAATTATATATTATTGTTCCAAAATGACTATAGAATTTGATAATTAATGGATCAACTAGAAGTAGTCTTAAATTATTCCTTTTAATATCTGCTCTCTGCCAGTGAAAGTCCCGTCAAAATCGGTCTAATCGTTTTGGAGATTAGCCAGTTTAAGCAGACAGATAAAAAAAACCTTATAAATATCACATATACACTTTCATATCATATGCATTTAATAAAAAGCTATTATTATAATATAATATTACAAACAAACTGGACAGTTGTTAATTAATTACGTATTACTTTATTTTAGTGTATATCTAAGTTATACATAATAAATAAGATATACATACTCAAACGAGCTAATATTATGGTTTTACATTAGTCAATAATAAATTATCTACTTTAATTCAATTGAAAGAGCCGCCACTTCCATTGAGGTATTAGAATTGCCGTATAACATATTATTTTAATCGCAGATTTTACTTTTACTTTTTTATTATTAGTGTTTTTTTTCTCTACATTACTTTATTAATAATGCACAAGCACAGACATCGACATATTAACCTAACGTTGTTTTTCAGTTTTTGCAAGTTACCAAGGCAGTTGTAACTTTTAGCTCGAAAATAGCTGGTCATTCATCACTGTTTAGAGCATATTTAATAACAGTAGTAAGCATATTTCTTTTTTTTATGTTATTGTGTGCATTGTCCGTGACTGTGTCAATAAATATCTTTTTCTTTCTTTCTTTCTTTCTTTGATATTAATAACTCAATGTGTATATGCGACAAAATCAAAATGAACCTGTTCTAACTTTCTACTTCAAGATTAAATTTTTATCTTTCTTTATCTTCACGAATATAAGTAGGTAGAAATATAAATTTAATGATAAATAAATGATAGATACCGAATAGATCTTGTTCGTATATAAATACATATTAATAGAAGTAGGTATATGTGTAGGTATATAAAGACTATACTCACTCGGTATTATTAATATGATCAACCCACTATCCCACAGCTGGGGCAAGTGTCCCCTACAATTTTTTAAAGAGTTTAGGCTACATTCCAGCACGCTAGTCTAGAAAACCTCTCAATTTCTCAATAAAGAGTAACTTTGAAAGGCAAGTTGTGCGGGATTGAACTCGAGAACTCTGACTTCAGAATCCACTGGTCACACCACAAGGTTATCGTAACTTCTAAGCATGATATTAGCACACTATTAAATCGAATATGCATGTTTTAAGAAGGTTATACTTCGCTTGTATCTTTGAACATGATTTCCAAAATCAGATTTAAATATTTTAACAGCTTTGACTGTCATATTAACTCATGTTTTATTTCTGGAAATAGTTCTTTAAAGGACACTTTTACAAGCCAATGTGTAAGTTACTGACTAGCAACATCTGAGTAGAAATACCGAAACAAACTCAGAGAATCAAGATCTTTTTTAAAGTCTATCATAATCTAATGTATAAAAATATTCATACTTCGTTTTCCATCTCCTCTGAAACGGCTTGACCAATTTTAATGCTTTTTTTGTGTATATATGCCAGGTTTGAGAATAGGTCGTAAAGTATTTTTTTGTCGCGATTAAATGTGGCAGTTATTCAGTGTGCCAGGTCAGCTAGTAATATGTAATATACAAGAGTTACCATATAGGAAAACAAGTCAAACAGACCGGCCAATATATTTACCAAAAATCTATTCCCCACAACTCAACATGGACACGTGTAATTACCCTGTCGAAATATCGTTGACATCCTCATACCAACAAATAATCCAAAAAACCCGATACGTAAATTAAAACCTTATCTTTATAAAAATAAGGTAACATTTGACACTGTGAAAAGTTCTGAGTATTTCTTCGAGTCTTTCTGGAGATTTATCCGCCGCGAGGCTGAAGATACTCGTATTTATAGTGAGGTGCCATTGTACAGATTTGTAGTCGATTTGCTAGGTTTGTGCGTTTTTAAACGCCACTCGTTTGTTCTCCCATATAAACGAAGCCGTGAATTTTGTTATACCTTTGTTCTTATTTTGAAGTACAAATAAATGCATATACTTGAGGCTTTAAGGCAGTAAAGACGGTAATATTATGTGGCTAGGCTTGATTCTACAATAATTTATTATAATATAAAAACTATGCGTTCCTTCCTTTTACCACATCGAAAAATGGGAATAATTGATTGAAATAGAGAAACCTAGTACCTTATATGAATTATGGATTGTATAGTCGGTTCAAGTCTAGAGGATTTACACATTATTTTCAGCATATTTTAACATAATATTTTTATGTTGCATTTTATTATATGCATAAATAACAATAAGAAATTACAGAAACAATAGGAAAATGTTATAACACGATATTTTGATGAATAAAATATTTTGTTACATATAAAAATGCATTAAAAAACGGAACAACATTTTTATTGCTATCTATGTATCAGATCACAACAATAAAATTATGACATAATTAACATTGTTTTTTTTTTAATATCGCACTAGGGAGGTGCAATAGCGATAATGGTATTCAAATTACTTATCTGTTATGTTTTCGCAATCAGTAACATAACCTAGAAAACATTCAGATTTTCCGATTATAATCTTTATTCATTTTATAGAGATAAACATTGTCGTTAAGATTTGTTTAATGTTACCGTGTGATGTAAGGATTCTAATCTAAAATGTATCTAAAGATTGGAATAAACCTACTTTATACGCATTTTATCGCGGTGTATTAAGTTAACGGGAATAAAATAATTTATTTGAATCCGTACTAAAATTTGCGTCAATGTAATCGGAATATATGTATGTATGTGCTGCTTTCTCGATCCAAACAATAATATGGAATATGTATTATAAACGTTATTGATATAGGTACGTAATAATAAAAATTATAGAAACTTCATGTGGCTGTATGTGACGTTTATTTTTTAAATGTTTCAAATTTTCCCGGTATTTTTATGGGATGTCAAAATGACAGCCTTAACTTTTTTTATAGTTAAATAGGTAGATGCGTTCAGTTCTAGTTTTCCTGGATATTAATATGTACACGCAGTAAATATTTTAGGGTCGGACGTACACTCAACGGTAAATAGTAAAACCGTTTAGGCAACAAATTGCTTGCTTGGCAGATCATTAGATCCCATAGAGTATAGAGGGAGAGGAGAGGAGAGCGTAGAGGGACGCATTCGATCTTTAAATTAGATTAGTGCTACCAGAGTCATACTTCACTTTAGACCTCCACTAATCTGTTAAAATATATCTAAACTATGCTAATATATTTAAAACTAGAAATAACAGTTTCGATTTTTTATGTGTCGTAAATAACTATTATTTAATTAAACATAAATTATCTTATCTTTAAACTAAATTTGAAAGATAAGTATGAAAATGGTACAGCTGAGATCAGTCCACAAGCCTAAACAGAAATATTGACGTATCAAATGCCAAGATCACACTAAAAGTTGTATTTTTTAATCATTCCGTCCGCCATTTGTGGCCTTTATCATCTTTTGAGTAATATTATTAATCAGCTGTGGAAGCAATTTATATTAATTAGTGATTTTATTAAAATAAATAACAGTTACATATAAGATAATAATTATTTTATAGATAATACCAGTTAGTCTTGTATTAAATTTTAATACATTTACTGATTTCTTTCACTTACGTCAATTTTATTATAATTCGGATATTACTCAAGGTTATCGTAGATTTGTTATGATTTGTGTTAGTCGGATTGTAAATCTATCTTAACTGTGTGTACGCGAATAATTTCCAAAAGACTGCTTCAAATTGGATATTTTTTATGAATTCTATATTGTCATGACAAGGTTTATATAAAAGAAAAAAAAATAACATACGAAAAAAAATGGCGGTATAAAGTTCGCCGGGCCAGCTAGTATATATAGATAAATAAAAATGTAGGCTAGCTGCTAGTAATGATAACACGAAGACAACAAACAGTCTGTCTGTGACGATGGATGCTGTAAAGAATCTCAAACGTCGGATTAAAATAATATCAATATACCGCGATAAAACCCGTAAAAAGTAGTTTTATTTTGAGATATATAGTGCTTGTAGATTACTAGCAAACGTTGTCTTAAAAACGTATTTTAGATTAAACACCAAAATAACTCTTACGTTAAGAAATATTAAGAACAATGAATTATACGATTGAAGTCTCAACCAAGCCCATTAAAATCAAGCGATAGTGATGGGCGATCGCACAAGAACCGATCGATTACAAATCGCCTATCGATACTCGATACGGCGGAATCCCGCGGAATTGCACAATTTCCCGCGTCGACTCGACAAGGCTGGCTAATGAGAGCGTGGATACCGGTACCATTGTTTATAGATGCGATCGCGGTGTTATCTCAGCTATTTTTGTTCGGTAGCCATGTTTCACTTTATCTTTATACATACGTATACGATGTTCGTCGATTGTTCCCTTGTTTTTCGTCAGCGGTATCTCGTTATTGTTTCGCGATTCCTTGATATTAATCAATGTAGGATTTTGATGGCTGTGTAATTATTTCGATTGTTTTAATACGTGTGATCGCGATATGAGATTATAAACAAATGATCGTTAGCATAATCAATTTGGCGTGACGATACGTCTTATTATACAACAGCGTCAAACTGGCATAACGCACACTTTCATCAGATTCTGTTATTTAGGTATGAGTTTGAATTTGGAATAAAGTTCTATTATATATTTGTTTATGGAACTTAGACTGTGTATGTTTTGCCTAAATGACCTTTGCCTATTATCAAGCAAGCCTAGTGGTGTAACCAGTGTAATGTGAGGTCAAAAATTCTATCCCAATTTACGACTCACTTTTAGAATATACTAGTTTATTTTAGATATCACATGCTCCAATGTATGCATGTATAACTGTTGCCAAAGGAAATCACAATGAGTCCCTCACGCCTATCAATGAGCCTTTAGCATTATTACTTACATTAAAAAACTAAAATAATACTCTCTTAAACGAACTGTACTAAACTACTACTGTAGAAAACTATTTCTGCGTGAAATATTTATCAAATGTTGCAAATATTTAATTGGTTATAAAAACAGAATATAGTAAAAATGTTAAGCACACGCTTTCTTGCAATAAAACTATTTTCTACTTTATAGATCAGTATGCTAACAAAGCGTGATGTTTTTAATTCATTTAATCTATAGTTTATTTTTAGTCTTTGAAAGATATTGAACTGTTACACTTTGATAATGAAAAAAAATGATTAAGGTAATTTTTTTAATTAGGTATTTTTAATTTAGTGTTAATATGTCGTATTGTTATCATTCGTTATTGTTTAAGTTATTTAAAAATAATAATGAATGCAACATGCAACAAACTAATAACAAGTTGCTCTTTAGTATTCCCTAACGCAAAAATACAGCTACATATTAATAATAGAACCGTAAATTTTAAAATGCAGACAATAACTAAACAGGTGCTGAATAAAGCACGAAGCAAATTAGAGCGGGTGAGATGACGCGATAAGGCGTCGGCCGCGCGTCTCAGCGGCGACACAAATCGCGCGTCCATCGCGCGTCAATCGTGTCGCGTAACGAACCGGGTATTGTATGCAAACGCCCGCGTTGATATGTCCTAACTCAGATATAGCATCTTTTACATACGATAATAATGTAACGTTTATTTACTTTGCGCATTGTTTTGCATCCTTCGAAGGTTTTTTAGCGTTTTTTGGTCGAATTATCTCCGTGACACTTGTTGATTCCAAAGGTTTATGCGTAGGTGTTAACCGCGTTTTTTGGTCGAATTATCTCCGTGACACTTGTTGATTCCAAAGGTTTATGCGTAGGTGTTAACCTTAAAGTCGTGATGAGGCATGAAAACATATTTTCTAAAGAAAAAAGTGAAACAAAATGCACGATTTGCGTACAAAATTCTTATTATCAATTTTTCCACAATCACCCATATTATAAGTTCCATTGTGCAGCCGCGATAGCCCCAGGCTTCGGCTCAAACTGATCCTTTCCTAAACCGTCCCTCCAGTCTTGTAATCCCGTACTAACAATTTAAACTCGACTCTACAAGCGTTTATTCTTGCGCTCATAATCGCTCGCTCCATTCTAACTTATATGACGTTCCGTCATTACGCTCGGTCTGCTTTTCCCGCGTAAACGCCAGTTTGACCACCTCCAAACCGGATTTTAAGGGCCTTTTTCGTAAGGTTCGTATTTGAGTAGAGACCTTAGGCTCATAAGGCATTTGTTCCATGGCTTTGCTGGCGCTATCGGCATCACCTTAATGATGTCTCGATGGTGGATAGCCATTGTGTTGGATGTAAATTTGTAGCCGTCGGCGCGGGTAATGATGTGAGAACAAACTGAGATCCTGATAGCCAGATCTGGATCGCTTTCGGCCCACTGTGCAAGGGATTGTATTCAACTTTCGGCGCTCAAACTCAGCCCGTGCGATCTCATTGTTGTTTTATTTTTTCGAATGTTGAATAAGCATTGTTTTTTATTGTCCTCTGTCTTGTAAATCATAAACTGTATCGATGTTTCGATCGTTTGCTCTTGCATTTATTACAAGCTGAAAGAAAATTGCCAACTAATATTGTTTTATACATTCTGTAAAAGGGATGGGAATAGTTGGACAAAAAGTGATGTGCAGGGCCCATTATCTGGGTCCCTAAACCTTTTCATGCTATAATACACAACACAACAAACAAAACGTTACAAATTCAAAATGGCTGCGGGAAAATGGCGACCGTGATGGCGTCATTAGCACAGTTATCGCACTATTTTGTCGAATAGACAAAATATTCAGTCTTTCAACGTGCGTCGGCGTTATGAAAGCGATGTAAATGATGTTTTGAGGAAAACACGATAAATAATAAACCCACTAAAATGAGGTTGATGAAAAACGACACGAGCGATGCGGGTTATTAATTTTGGAGGGAAATTAGACCGCCATTTCGTTAGGGTAGTGAAGTGACCCAATAGTAGAATGTTTAATCGACCCATTTAGAAATAGAGCTTTATAAAAGATTACTTTTGTTATAATTACTGTTTCTTTCATTTGATTGTATGTTGTACCTAAGAGCACTCGAACTACCTTGTAGTATTAAAGTTAATTTGTACGATCCTAATCGTACATGTTCTGCTGACGCTGCGGCCTACATAGCGCGTGCGTCATTTTGTTTGGTTTACTTTACATATTAATAATTACAGAAAAACGTTTTAGTGTGTGAGCAAAAGTGGATGCAATAACAACTAACGTTATTAGAGAAAGGAATTGCCTATCCTATCTTACGTGTAACATTTAATTATTATAACTAACTCAGTGAAATAATTGTGTTCTTCTTTCTCTCCGCTCTCATCTCAACCTAACTTCAACTTGAACTATAACTTTGTGCAAGTGTACGAAACCGTACATTTAATGGTCCTTCGAGCCGGATTTTTTCAGTGTTTAGTGTTTCTGTCTACGATCGCGAATCGGTTCAGCTGGTTCCCAGAAGCGGGTCGCCCTAGTTGAATTGAGACGGCGCACATATCGAAAATAGAATACGAATACGGAATATCTAGAAGCGACTAGAGGAAAGAGTAACAAAACTGTAATCTCCTTAGTTGCTTGGAGCCAACACTACGGTCATCAGTCTGTCAGCTACGTAAGTGCCAACTTAACTACCAAACCTAACTAACTAAACTTACTAATATCTAATTAACTAAAAGCATTACGATGGAGAAACTGGAACTGCAGTCGTCATGCTTCGAAAACATCAAGACCTTGTGTGTCAACTACCGCAAGGATTCTTCAGCAAGGAAAACTTTGGACTACTTAAACAAGCGTTTGTCCTCGTTGGAAAGTCAATGGATGGATTTCGACAACAGGCATGCTATGTTAGTCCTAGAACTAGAAGATAAGAACATCAACTATTTCGTGGATGAAGTCTATGAAAAGACTAAAGAGATGTACGCTACTACTAAATCGGATATCAATAACAGATTATCAGATTTGCAGAAACGTAAGCAGAACGTAAAGTTTGATTTAGCTGACTTAGATCTGCAGTCGGAGAGTGGTGACAACATTCAACTGCTTTTGAACAAGCAACAATGCAATTTTAACGCCATATACCGTGTCATATCCAAAATTAACAGCGCCTCCATCTTTGAGAAGTGGGAACTAGACGATAATGTATCTACCTTGAAAGGTAAATGGGAACCTATCGATAAATTGCATTGGGAAATTGACTTTCATCTAAAAGGATCCAACGAACAATATTACAACATGTTCAGAGAAGTGGAACAAAAATACGACGAGTTAAAAAACTCTCTTAACTCAAAAATTTGGAATACTGCACACTACCAGAAATCGGCACCCAGGATTGAAATTCCTGAATTTTCAGGCAGTTATAGCCAATGGACTTCATTCAAGGACTTGTTTCTGGAAGCAATACACAAAAATCCAACGATTAACAATGCGCAAAAAATGCAACATCTTAAGACTAAACTGCGAGGTGAAGCTGAACGACTGGTACAACATCTTACTATCAGCACTGAGAATTACAACTCCTGCTGGGACATACTAAACCAGCGTTATGATAATCGTCGTTTACAGTTTACGTCTTTCATGAACACTATGCTTAATCTACCAGTCATACAAAATGCAGATTCATTTAATTTGAAGAAGATGCATGACGTCATAACTGAGTGTTTAAGTGGTATCTCAAACATTGGTATCGATACTTCATCATGGGACCCGATCATTGTACATATAATGTCACAGAAACTGGATTCCAGCACATTAAGTGACTATATGAAAGAACTGCGGGATCATCGTGAGCTGCAAAGTTTGTCTGACTTTCTTTATTTCATTGAAACTCAATTCATGGCATATGAGACAATGAAATCTACAAAGAAAGGAAGCCCAGCCTCTCAAGAGAAAACTATTACTAAATCTAACAACCAAAACCCGATGAAAAAACCTTATTATAATTACAACTACAACAGAACTTATAACTATCACGCAACATACGGAAAGTGTCCTCATTGCAACGGAAATCATGTATTAATGCAATGTGACAAATTCCTTGAAATGGACTTCGGTAAACGATATAACATCGTTTCGAAATTACAACTTTGTAAAAACTGTCTATTCTGCCACGGGCGTGATGAATGCAAATCAACAAAAACTTGCAAAGAATGTAATTTAAAACACCATACTCTATTGCATAACCCTGACAAGAAAAACACAACAACAACGGATAGAAAGGGTAACTTTTGGCAACGACCTTCATCATCTCAACATCCTGCTTCTTCGCAACAAGTAACCACCAACCACTTATACTCAAACGACGTAGAAGTTCTATTGACAACAGTCCAACTAAAAATTAAATCAGTTGATGGCACCTATATTATACTGCGCGCTCTTCTTGATCAAGGCTCGCAGGTGAACTTGATTACAGAAAATGCAGCACAAATGTTGAGACTTCAAAGGAAAGGTATACAAGCATCTGTAACTGGAATCGGTGCGGTTTCAGGAGACTGTAGAGGACAGCTTGAGCTTACCTGTAGATCGATCCACTCTGATTATAGCTTTCAAACTCAAGTACTTATCATGAAGAAGCTGACTAACAACTTACCTACTACAACATTCCAAAAAACTCAATGGACGCATCTGGGGAATTTGAAACTGGCGGATCCTGAATTTAACGTATCACGTCAAATAGACCTCTTACTGGGAGCTGACGTATACTCAGAAATTATCCTAGATGGAGTCTTAAAGGGAGATAATCAGAGCCCAGTTGCGCAACAAACACAATTGGGATGGATTCTATGTGGAAAAATGAAAACCTTCAACTGCCACGCAACTTTATTTAACATGGAGGATTTATCAAAATTCTGGGAAACTGAAGACATTCAAAGGTCTGATGATACCAATAAAGATGAGAACTGTGAACAATTTTATCAGCAAACCGTACAACGCACGCAGGATGGGCGGTACATAGTAAAGATGCCATTGACTCCCGATTTTGAGAAAAAGTTAGGAAAATCGAAACCCATAGCCGTTTCGCAATACTTACAATTGGAAAAACGGCTGCACAAAAACAAAAGACTTTCAACTATGTATAGAGAATTCATAGAAGAATATGCAGATCTCGGCCATTTGAAACCGGCGTCTCCCAGATCAAGTTACAGTTATTATTTACCTCACCACGGTATCCTGAAAGAAAATTCTGCAACAACAAAATTAAGAGTGGTATTTAATGCTTCACAAAGGACTACGAGCGGTCACAGTCTAAATAGCCTTATGGAAAAAGGTGCCAATCTACAAAAAGACATCCAGGCTCTAATCCTAAAATGGAGAACATATAAATACGCTTTTACCGCAGACATTGAAAAGATGTACCGATGTATATGGATCGCCGAGGAACAACAACACCTTCAAAAAATAATTTGGCGGGACTCGCGTGATGACAAACTTCTGGAATTTCAGCTATGTACGGTAACTTATGGAACTAAAGCAGCACCTTGGCTTGCTATGCGCACACTGAGGCAATTGGCTTTTGACGACGGCCACAAGCATCCGGAAGCTGCGAACGTACTAAATACGGAATGTTACGTCGACGACGTCATTAGCGGTCATAACGATATTAAGGAGGCTCAAAATTTACAACTATCATTGATAAAATTGCTAGAAGGTGGGGGCATGAATTTACGAAAATGGACGGGCAATCACCAGGCATTATACCAAAACCTACGAGCAGATCAAATTTCACCACAAGACAATTTTCATTTTAAAACTGAAGAGCCTATGAAGACCTTAGGACTCTTTTGGAATGCTGAGAGCGATGACTTTCATTTAAACTGGCCAGTAGAACACTCAAAACGACTGACTAAGAGATCACTACTTTCAGACATATCAAAATTATACGATCCGCTCGGCTGGCTCTCACCAGTAACAGTCATGGCAAAACTATTATTTCAGAAACTCTGGATGGCCAAACTCAGCTGGGATGATGAAGTACCCAGCGAATTAGAAAACGAGTGGTTGAAAATCAAAACAGAACTGCCACTTATTAAAACCATGACGGTAAATAGGTGGATCGGAGATTCACAACAACAAATAGAATTGCTAGGATTCTGTGACGCAAGCGAAAAGGCTTATGCATGCGTTATATACAGTCGAGTAATTAATGACTCTGGTCTACCGGTAACAACCTTACTAGCCGCAAAAACGAGAGTAGCCCCACTGACTCAAAAAATTACACTACCCAGACTCGAGCTATGTGGAGCTCAACTGTTAGCCGATCTGATAGAGAAGACAAAAGAAACTTTAGCAGGGCATAACATATCAATAAAGGCTTGGTCTGATTCGCAAGTAGTACTAGCGTGGATTCAAGGTGACGCGACGAGGTGGGAAACGTATGTGAGTAACAGGGTTACGAAGATCAAACGGATTATTCCTGCAGTTGCTTGGCGCTATGTAAAATCTGAGCAAAATCCCGCGGACTGTGCTTCTAGAGGCATGTTACCCAGCAAACTACTGAATTTCAAACTATGGTGGCAAGGACCCATATTTTCACCACAACAAGAAAGCGCTGAAAACATTCCTGGTACATACGAAACAAGTTTTGGCCGCATACTTCATATTAACACAGAACATAAGTTATCAAAACATAGCAATAATTTATTAACTGCATTATTGAATAAATATAGTTCATTGACACGCGTAACACGAGTCGTCGCATGGATCCGTCGCTTTATTACAAATATGCATAGCAAGACAAAATTCACAAGTGCCTACTTAACAACAACTGAGTTAAGTGCAGCGAACAAAACTATCATCATTCATGTGCAATGTACACAGTTCGATTCCGAATACAGACAACTTATGAAGAATGAAAGCATTTCCAGAACAAGTTTGATATTTAAACTAACCCCCTTTATGGATGACAAAGGAATTATTCGTGTCGGAGGCCGTCTTAAAAACAGCAACTTGTCTCCGGAGATGAAAAATCCGGTCATAATACCACATAAGGGCCGATACACTAAACTCCTAATTGAACAAGCTCATTCCACAACACTTCATGGAGGGGCTCGGTTAACATTAACTTACCTTAGACAGAGATATTGGATAGTTGGTGGAAACAGAGCAGTCAAGACCTGTATTAAAGGATGTGTTCGATGCCATCGTTTCAAGAGAAGGGACAACCACCAACTGATGGGCAATCTACCTCAACAGAGAATTATTCCTGCTAGGCCATTCACTCATACAGGGGTTGATTTCACTGGGCATATTGAAATCAAACTCAACAAAGGTAGAGGCGTCAAAACATCAAAGGGATACATAGCGATATTTATATGCATGGTTACAAAAGCAGTCCATATCGAGCTTGCATCAGACCTGAGCACAGAAACGTTTATTTCTGCTTTTCAGAGGCTGTGCGCTAGACGCGGGACCCCCAAGCATATGTATTCAGACTGTGGAACAAACTTTGTGGGCGCTGCAAAAGTTATGCGGCAAGAATTCGAGGATTTCAAACAACTACTGAAGCCAGAATTCTTCAACGAACTAGGTAAACTGGAGGTCGAGTGGCATTTTAATGCCCCAGCTTGGCCCACTGGAGGCGGTCTGTGGGAAGCCGCCGTAAAATCGATGAAGCACCATCTGAGACGAGTGTTAGGCGACCAGAAGTTAACATTTGAAGAGTTAACAACACTTTTGGCTAAAATACATTTAATAACACCTATTCATTTGATTCAACAGTTAAATGAAATATCTGGAAGCCTTCCAAAGACCGTAGCCTTGCCAGTTGAAAACTATAAAGAAAATATAAAGGATATTTACAAACTGATCACCGTGAAAGCACGAGTAACTCAAAACTACTTTCTCTTTGAAGCACAAATTCCACTTGTTTCCACCGATGATTTTATTTTGTACCGGGTCATTCCTTTGCCGGTTATTACTAAGACAGGAGCTACCTATGTACAGACAACAACCAAATACATTGCTGTAAACTTTAGGAAAAATACCTACATCTCGTTTGCTGACGATGATTTTAAGCAGTGTATGGAACAGAGGTCGAACAACTTTCTGTGTAAGAGAAACTTACCATCTTATGACTTGCATAGCCACAATGTGCCGTGTGAAGCAAAATTGCTGTCACATCAAAACACCGCGCCTTGCGACGTAACAAGAGCGTCATGTAAGGAAGCATGGATTGAATTACATACTCCAAACAGCTGGTTAGTAATATGCTGCGATAAGTGTTCGCTACGCACAATATGTGGCAATGACCTCTCGTCATATGACATATCAACATCAAGTATAGTGACGTTATCTCAAGGGTGTGTTTTACAATCTAAAGATCAGACTATTTATGCTCATCGTCTATACCAGAGCCATATGGACATGGACTATAAATTCACGATTCCAACGTTAGACACCTCCATCAACAGGATTGTCAATTTAACATACAATTTCCTCCCAAACACGCTTCGAACAAAGTCTACTGAGTTAGATACTGCTCAAATAGAAGAAAAAATCGCTGCTCTAAAGGAAAATGAAGCTCATACAACAACACTGACAACTCATGACGTTCATCAATATGTTATCAGTTATGTTTTGCTGACATCAGCCATAATAACGTTGCTTGTAGTGGTTGGGAGGAACCGCTGCCGCCGTTGTAACACCAATAACTTGAGAAATAGGCCTGCTGAACAGCTACAACGTGAAGATATTGAGTTGCAAGTCATTCATAAACCACATGATAACCACCAGAGCGGAACCACTAGGTCTGCATCTCCGAGCAAGGGAATCTATGCGGAGTGTCAACCAGGGTCATCTCGCACAAGTTTTAAAACTGGAACTCAGAATATTGCATTTAATTTTGATTAATTTTCCTTTGTAAAGGCTTTTCTTTTTTCTTGATTTTTTTATCTTTTTTGGGGGTGCCAAGATGTACGATCCTAATCGTACATGTTCTGCTGACGCTGCGGCCTACATAGCGCGTGCGTCATTTTGTTTGGTTTACTTTACATATTAATAATTACAGAAAAACGTTTTAGTGTGTGAGCAAAAGTGGATGCAATAACAACTAACGTTATTAGAGAAAGGAATTGCCTATCCTATCTTACGTGTAACATTTAATTATTATAACTAACTCAGTGAAATAATTGTGTTCTTCTTTCTCTCCGCTCTCATCTCAACCTAACTTCAACTTGAACTATAACTTTGTGCAAGTGTACGAAACCGTACATAATTTATTCTACATATTAACAATATTACTGACATTAGTATTTAAAGTTTAATCTTATCTGCAGCTAACTCTAGCTAATTGTACCTAAATGGCTTGAATTTGGAATTCGTTAGTCTAACAAACCTATTTTCAAATTAAAAATACGTCATATAACTACTTGAAGTTTGTTCATTTTGCATTGTGTAGTAATTTTTTAATTTATTTTGTAGTAAACAAAAGACGACTTACACTTAAAATTAATTGCTGTTATAGATACTTCTAAGTAGGTATAATTAGTATAACATTAAATTTATTTTATGTACAGAATAAGGGCATCCCTTCGTCTATCGGCTGCCACTTAACCTACATTATCTCGATGTAGTAACCCAAACATAAAACAAACAGAACATCTGCTTAAAACATTTTTAATCACAAAATTTATTATCCCACGTAAACATAGCAAAGGAATCCACAATTAAGTCACTCGACTACGAAAACACGCCATAACATCTTTATCGGGGCTGAATCGATTCTTTTTTCTTTTAAATCGACTAAATACAATCTGTATCGAGCATGGCGCCGGCCGATCTGTTTTTATCGTTGTATTATCGAAGACTAATGCACTGGCCGAGATAACGCGGACATAAGAGCGGGAGCCGATAAACTCGGTGTGGCCATGTTAAAAATAGTTTACACGCTTAGTTTGTTCTCTCGTAGGGTTATTGGTTTAGTATTGTAATGGATTCTCCCGTTTATTGGGACAAGTTTTTACTAGAATAAAGATACAAGCTCAAAGTCATAAAATAATTAATTCGTTAGTCAGATCAATAAAATGTTAAATCAATTATTGAATTAAACATACAAGAACCATAATTACACGGAATAATTGTCGATAAAATAGATATTGACAAAAGGGTAAGGACATAAAGATGAACGAAATTTTTTTTTATCATTTTTGCATAGAAACGTTTAAACAACAATATAACTTCTACAAATAAACAGCTGTCGAATAAAATCAACGTATTTTTATACCAACTAAACAAAACTATGCACAACCCTACACGAAACTTACCACTTACAAATTTTCTAAATTCAAATCCCGGCTATCGTCAGGAACGAATACGTCTTCCTTATTTAAATTGTCATTACGAACTCTTTCGTTCGGCATTTATCGGCCACGGCCGGCTCGGGAGATGGCAATAATAAAAATTATCTATACAAATGGGCCCGGATTACTCGGCGACATAAATTTCTACTCGCCCAATGAGAGCTGCTACAAAAGATAAAGGGTCAACGATTTTTAGAGCTGTGTTTTGCTTCATAATTTTTAAGTCGTTTAGTTATTGGTTATTTAATATTTTCGAAGCGTTGAACTGGCTTTATTGAATTTATATACAGTAAATAAATAATAAATATTTCCGGACATGTTGACACGGCGCCATCTAGTTCCGAGCTAAGCAACGAGGCTTGTGTTACGGATACTAGATGGTTGATATACTACCTACACATATACTTTTTTTTTGTAAATACATACATATTATACATAGATACATCCATGACTCGGATACAAATGTTTATGCTCATCACACAAACATTTGTCCCTGCCGGGATTCGAACCCGGGACCCATAGCACAGCAGGCAGCGTTAACTACCGCTGAGCTAAACGGGTCGAGAGTCAGTGAGAAAGATGACACATATAATTTCCACATTAACTTTTAGCTAAACTGATATTTCTAATGGCTATTCATTCAAAGTATGACCTACCCTGTGTATGTTTAACAATTTATTTCTAAAATAAATACTCTGCCGCTCCAAGCCTTGCATAGGTTATTCGTCTATAAAAGGTTTAAAAACGTGCACAGTTCTATCCGAGCTCGTAAAACAAGTGATTGCCAAAGAATAGAGAAATATTTTAAAGTCCAATCCTGTTAAAAAGTATAAAAAACGCTGAGATTCGGCCAGCTCGTCGGTATCGGGTGCTCAGCGAGACACCGCCACAGAGTTATTCGACAAAAATGCTAATTTTCAAATCTCCAACGCGTTCGCCCGCCCGCGATCCAAACGACACCGCATACTTTTTATTTTAAGAAACAAACCGATTTTTATCCCTTATCCCTTTACGCTTACAACACTACTCTTTATTTTTTAAACGGCAATTTGAACAGTAATTTGACGCAATCGCCGATAAAAGTCACGTTATTCGATTAACATCGTATAAGTATTCGATCGCAATCGCGAGTTTTCTTTAATTATATAATTTACATTGTGGGGTCTCGTATCGATTCCATCTCTCGGACCTCGCTAGCAATTTTAAAGATACCGGATACTGATTAAATGTGAATTTATTAAAAAAATAAATACCGCCGCGTCCTCGTGCGTCGCTTTCTCGCATTTATGAAACAGCTGTAAAAAATATTATGTCGCGTTGATAACAGTGCGGGACAAGTTTATGCGATTTATTCATGAATTCAATTGATTTCTTTCGATTTATCTGGGATCTGTTATTGTCCAGTTGCGCTTGGATACACAGTCGTATGTTATGAAGGGTGTCAGGTAATAAAGTGTCATAAAAACAGCGTATAGGTTCATGAAACTTGTAGTAGTGCTAAGAACATCGGTATTAGAGTGATGCGCGATCCATCAAACGCTCGTTAACACGTTCTCGGTGCGACGAGGCTCGGCCGACTTCTTTTTTCAAACCAGTCCCGGCTAGTGTTGGGCGCCTGTTTTTGTGAGTGGATCGATTGTCGGTAGTAATTGGTATGGGAGTAGCCGATGTTAAACATGATGTTTGACGGTGGACCGAGTTAATTATTTTCGTGTCGTAGGCGTGCTGCGACTGCTAGATACTATCGAATATCGAGATCGTGCCGTAATACAAAAAGGAAATGGATCGGTTTGACGTGACCGTTTCACTGTAACAATGGTTTGTTAGTTTAAATTTAATTCGTTTTCTTTTATTAGTTACGTATAGGCCTGTCGTATTGTCATGTTCACATGAATAAAATACAGACAACACGTACGCGGAATGCAAATAAACTAAAATCAAGATCACTCGATGCTAGCAGTTATAAATTGTGCTTTTATTTTTCTCTATTGCCAATAACTATCTTGAATCTTTTGCGGAAGACCGTTATCGTGTGCATCTGTTTCGCGGAATGTCGCGGACTCAAATCAAATTACGCATTCGAAATTCGAACGGCGAAATCAAAGGCCAGACCGTTGATATCACCGCGTGCGCAATCGACATATTAATATTCGATCTATAGGCGTCTCGATGTTCTCTATTCGTATAATTAAAATCGAGATCGATCCGATTGGATGTCGGATTCCGTCACGTTATTCATCATAAGTACCGCCTACTTTTGACGCCTCCAGCGATGCGTGGACGCAACTTTTAAGCTGTTTATTTATGTATATTATCACTTTATCATCAATTTCGCGGTGTATTACGAGGTATTGTTATTAAAAAGTGTGTATTTAAATTATATTTTAATCTGGTCCGCGGTAATCCGGGGTTATTAATCAAAGCGTGGCGCACATGGAGTTATGGGGGGACGTATTATGAAATCGCATGTGTTTTTACTGAAGGCGCGGTGGGGGGGTCGGACTCGTGAGCCCGTGCAACGTATCGTCGCGTTTTGCATAGATTTAAAAACTCGATAGTTATGCAAATGTCGAGACTGCCGTGTTTACTTGTTTCTGAGTTACGGCGTGCCATGGTAATAGACCCGCGCCTATCAGAATTAGACTTTTTTGTGTGTTAAACAGTTTTTTTTAATGTTTCTGCGACTGCAGATTGCATGTCGAGAGGACATATGAATCTTATATAAGGAAATTAAATTTGATTAGATGCACGAATTTGGAGGATTTGCAGTCATTCGTGGTAATGAGTTTCACATTATTTTTGGAAAAACTGAAGGTGTTTCATGTACCTAATATATTTCAGTAGGGGTTAATTATCGTGACTTCATATTTTTTATTATTTCCTGTACAGTTTCAACAAACTTAAAAAATATATATTAAGTATTAACAGTCATCCTAATTAGATCACATGAGTACCTACTTGTATCATTTATGCTAATCTCACCAATTGGAGGAGGGAGGAGGGGAGTCAATCTTATTATATAGGTACCAAAGAATCCGTACATTACAACAAAACGTACATAATTATATTACTATATACCTTATACATAGTTTATTTTATTGATAGCATAAAAAAAACTTTTAAAAAAATGTCACCCTAAAACCATTGGCTTAAGATTTGTATTTTTTTAACATTTAACAATTTCAATACATTTTATTGCTTTCGCCTTCATAATCCAAGTCCGTAATTGACCCCGTAAAAATTACGATATTTTTTTGTTGTTGGCAACAATCTCATTTGAGACCTAGTTAAGCACTATACGACCGATATACAGCGATAAGCTCTCGGTATCGTAATGGGATCTAACAGCATAATCGACAGCTGTAGGTGTGTGAACTCGCCCCCATCAATTCAAGATTCCAGGGCGAATGAAAGAAATTTCAATTATAAATTAACATAAAACAGCTATATGACTATTATATGACCAATATTTTACTGATGCTTTTGTACAAAATATAGGCAAGCGTGCTTCATCTTAGACCGCATCATCACTTACCATCAGGTGAAATTGTGGTCAAATGCTTGTCTATACCTGCATTATGTATGTATACATACGGTAAAATTCACACACATACGTATGCACACCCACACACACGCACGCACGCACGCACGCAGACACACACACACACACACACACACACACACAAACACACACATTGCATGCATTAAATCTTATTAATCTCTATAATATTGTAGTCTGCAAAAAAAAATGTACCAATTATTTATTTATTTAATTAATTACAACGGCTGTAATTTACCAATTACAGTAATTAAATCACATTTAAATACGTATAACACAAAAAGAAAATACAAAAAAATAAAAAACTAAGTATAGTAATATTTTATGTAGTTTAAAATAATAATATATATAAAAAAAAAGATTAAAAAACAATGCTTTCATAAATTCCTTTCGCAATACTTCTGACATACCAATAAAATCTTCGTCCATTCATCCGCAAACAGATCGGTATAGGTCCCGTCACGAGTTTAGAGCTCTGGCCTTGAATGCGCAGATATCATTTTTTGGGTCCGTTTGGCGGGGTGTGCGGTGTGCGGCGGGTAAGCGGCCAGTGCCGGCGCCGTATTGGTGTATCGCCCAAAGTACATTCACGCACATATTGCTTTCGTATTTTTTCATCGTCTTGACCTTTTACCTTTCAACAAGTAGTTCCAGTCGCATCCATCTACTAACTTCAACTTCTTTAATTAACGACGATTTGATGAAAGGAATAGGATTATTGCCAAATGTTTACAAATTAAAATTGATTTTTAATATAATTGATTATAGATAGATAGATAGAATATACTTTATTGTACACCAATAATTAAAAAACACATTACATTAATTTTATTATTGATTATGTAATATTGATTCTATAGGTATCTACAAAAATAATAAATTATTATTTTTATAAAATAAACCGTGGTTATATTTTATGTATCTCTTTTAAAATACCTATATAAAACTTCTATTTCTTTTCCATTAAATGTAACAACTCAAGTTAATCTTACTTTTCTAAAAACTCTTCGTAATATATGTGAGCACGAGTGTACGACATGCGCAAGTCTCCCCACTATTTTCGTCGAGCGCTCTAAACTCGTGACGGCACCTATAGCTGGATTAGAATCCAAGAGATCATTAAGCGCAGCCAGAGTGCGAGGAATTGGTGACTTAGCACGTGAGACAGTGCGACATGCAGGCACGGCAAATTATGTAATACTCTGTGTACTCCAAAGGGAAAAGGACTGTCATTCCTTACTACAGGTTAATATCTAACCTATCAAGGGTGACAGAACCTCATCCACTAGATTGTTGTCTATTAATATAAAATTGTATTACCCATTTTGTTATAACATCTGTAACTACAATCATTTATTTTATCCAATAAATCATTATTATTATTATTATGATAAAAAATAGCTTTGGAATGAAAAAAAATAATTAAAATACAATTTTTATAATATCAGGAAAAAAATATAATAAAAAGTAAGTATTTTTCCATTCCGTAAAATTAGTGAAGTGTTTTAATACCTCCTGTAATACCATATGAACATACACTCACACCTTTTACACACGTGGGGTGGGTAGAAATTACAGACGGCCACGCACTACGATCCTTGCATCGGTACCGGTAGCTTCATCCACAGTCATACATCTAAATAGTAAATTGGATTAGATAAATTAGTGCAAGCTTTTCCTTAAATACTTCGCGTCCACGGATCTACAAACTTATTTCTACGTTTCCTCTCAATCTCAATCATATTATAGAAAGCGTAATGCAGTAACAATAATAGACTTTTTATTATTTGACAATTATTATTATTATCGTTTACGCTTACACTATTATCATGTCCAAAAGCCATTTAGTGAGAACAGAAAGTTAATTAAGTATTTCAAACCGCTTGCTCTAACAAACACGCAGTCAAAATCACCCTGCTATTCATCATCATCATCATCCGTTCTGATCCCACTGCTGGGTATAGGCCTCTTTCCATGCATGCCATTCGCTTCGGTCCTTTGCCAATCTCGACCAGATTCGACCCGCAAACTGAGCGATGTCGTCGACCCATCTTGCTGCTATTATATATCCTTAATCCTATCACAATGTTTGAGCAAGTGATAAATAATTTCACAGATAAACCTTATAACACTTTGCCCGACCTAGGAATCGAAGCCAAGACCAGGTCTAAGCAGTCGAAGTAGCGGGTAAAAACTATAGTACCTCTGTATATAAATAGCACAAAACACAATAGTAATATAAATAAACTATTAATTTAATGCTGAATAACGAAAATGTAAAAGAACCAATTACATATGAAGTGTTTAATTTCCTCCGTCATATCTACGTTAAATCAAGCGTACTTACTTGTGTTATTTTTTAAATACGCACAACTCATAATGAACGGGTTCGCTATGAAACTTCGGATGCGGCATTTGGCTGTCATTTAGCGGCTAACATATGCGAAGCTTTGATTACATTTATTAAGATTTTTATCTTTATGGAAAAGTTTAGTTGAATTGTGTAAGCTTTAAATTTTTTTTAATTCGTATTCACGATACAATATATAAGTAACCCATTTGATTGGTCCAAAATGTAATTTAAACTTATCTTTAATATATAAACGACAAACATCGGTTTATTTATTTCTTTATTAACGTCATATGTAAAATTTCACGGTGAAAAAAGCTTTCAAGCATTAGAGGACGCTAAAATCATTGGTTGTCTAAAATAAGTCGTAAAAGCTCATTTTTAGTATCATAGTACTTACGTAGCTCACTCATAAAAGTACAAAAGTATAATTACCAAATGTACCGTATCAAATCTCCCAAACCTACCTCCTCACACATGTGGCAACACCTCATGAATATTAAATCCCACATCAATCATACAAGGAGGTTGAGATTTCGCTAAAAGATTACGACCACTCGTTTGCTGGCAAGGGGTTGCTTTGACGATATTTAGTTAGCACATAAAACTGGGTTAATTAAAGTGTGTAATTAATATTGTATAAACGTGTGCCGTACTTGAGTTTGTAGTGATTATATAAGTGTATTACTTTTTTGAAACAAAAGATTTGGTGTATTGTTTCGATGTTTATCTGAGTCGAGTAATTACTTTTTTTGATACACCAATACAAACACTTACGCCTACATGTAGAAAAGATTTATCGCATACTTAGTAAGTAAATACATAGTAACTATTAACAAAACGATTATCTATAACAGAACTGGTCTAGGACAGTAATCGACTCTGCATCCTGCAGTTGGGTACAAATACGTCTGCGCCGACTAAACTACTGAATAGTAACGCAAAATACGATTATAAATTTCCTGCCTCAACCGAAAACAATATTAAAACACTTTTCACAACTTAAAATCAATCAAGAACATAACAAGCGGTAGTAATATTTTTGAAAAAAGAACCTGGAAAATTCTTCAGCCTATTTCTACCGTACGACATCATATTTTTTCCGCGGCAACACCGATGATAACGAACTAAGCGTGGCAACATTTATCGCGGTCTCATACCAACATCGCGGCTGTACGTTACTGTTATCGCGAGCGGCGTGGACATCTAGATTTATTCGTCATGAAGCAGGACGTGGACACCACTAGGAAATGTTTATCTACTACGTACTACGCTTACTTACCAACCTTTTTGCTCGACACGTGTCCATTGCGAATGCAGAGGAGCTTTTTGTTAGAATCCAATACTAGAATTGATTGTTATTACTCTTATAAAATATAAACATACTTATTAATTCAGAAAAGATGCATTAGTCACACAGTCTCTTCAGAGGGACAGAAAACCTCTTCCCCACTTTATGCATTGTCAATTACAGACAACAACGGCTTCTATTTTAATTGTTATTATTTTTAATACTGTGTGCTCGAAAAATACATTTTGTTACTTATTATTAAAAAAAGGGAACGATAAAGCAGACTAATAGAATAGTATACCAATTTTATTAATATTACCATAACTTTGAACTTATCTTACCTACACTTTTGCAAATTTAGTAAAACAGCTGTTTATATTTATAATAAAAAATAGCATGTTCAATCTCGTATCGTTAGGGAATGGGTACTTGTCCCACAGTCAGCACAGCACAGGGCGTAACGATAGCGGAATCGAACCGGCGATATGTTAATGCGCGTCCGATCGTGACGCACGACGTTCATCCTGCCGGACATTTGCCGAAGATCACCACCTCGATACGTACTTGAGAATATTTTTTATGTGTAAATAGCGTGGATGCGAGTCGTTGAGAGATGGTTTTCAATGGTTTTGTTATTGAGCTTCAAAAGTAATGAGGTTAAATGAGGCTAGATATTGCAATACTTGTTATGGATACTTCGCTTCCTATTGATTACACTTAGTATTATAAATTAATAAGAAAAAGCGAGGATTTTTTTTTTCTTGAAAAAAAAAAGGTTCCGCCGATCACTATTTAACAACTATGTCCTGGCACGGGTGACTTCTCAATCGTGCAAACTTCATACGCTCTTAATAAAATCTCTCAGGCATTTCCTCACGATGTTTTCTTCTGCCGTTTATACAGAAAAACACATATAACAAAAAAACTTAGAAATTGCCTTGGGACTCACCACACGTGACGCAAAAGCCAATTACTAGGTGCCGTTAATTATCTACCAGTTCAAAAAGAGCATACATAGACTATTCATCAGTATGCAGGCTTGTGAAGTATATTGCATCAGCGTTATCTCAGATTGAAGTCTACAGATCAAACTAAACGTTTCTAAATCAGCTTCCAACAGAACAAAAAACCTTTCTACTACAGTACACAGTTCGGGAACTTATCTAAATCGCGAAACCAGTTACTTACAGAACATCAGCTTTATTCAAATCATTCCCGCCGTAACTATTAAACACCTATGATATTTATCGTATGGTCCCCACGCATGATAGATGTACACACTCCGTAGCTCAACAAACACAAATAAATCAAGATGTGTGTAACGATAATCTCGCCCGACTTTGTCACTCAACTCTTTGTTCGTGTGTTTTTTAGTAGCTTTTTTATTTAGAATCTGGCAACACTGGTAATGGCGCTCATAATGTTGTGTAGTGACGTTAAGACGACGTGTTTAAAAAAAAAAGAATAAAAGTTTAATAGATGGATGTTTTAGTTTAGAATTTTATATGATTACTTACCCGATTTTGGGATTATTGACATTCTAATAATTATGATTAGGTATACCTTTTTATTAATATAATTAGATCTACAAGACTTCAAAGTAAAGTGTTTACTTATGAATATTGCTTATAATAAAATGTTACACCATTATACATATTTACTAACAACATTCTTAGTCACCAAAACTAGTACCTAGGTTCATATTCATATTTCGCTAACCACTATTATTGTTGCAGTGACAAACATAAAATGTCTGTGTAATTTCGACGATAGGCTTTTTGTGTATGAAACCATTCTACTTCAACACACTCCCCATAGACATATCCTAATTCCTAAGGCATCGCAAATATTTGGTTTCTATGGAAATCGATCCCGCAACCTGTTGTGCATAGTCCAATCACTGAGCCACTGCTCCAATTGAAATGTAATCCAACTTTTAAATAAATAATTAAATGACTATTTGTTTTCAAATATACATCCAGCGCAGGTAGTTTGTTATATCTTCAAGACGCCTTCACTACTACCATCTAGCGGCATAAAACGTAAACAAGTGTCTCATTAATGTTTCATAGAAAAGGACAGTCGTCCGTCAATGTAGAGCAAGATAATAATAATACATAATATTCAATGCACATTAATATTCAATGAATAAGTTTTTATCTCGCTTATCTGGCGATCAGTTCAAGGTGTATGTCGGTCGCCTAGTTTTTCGATGTCCTCTACCATTGGTTGAAAATAGAGTTCTGAATTTCGTTTCTTTGCACTTTCTATCTTTCCTTTCTCTTCATCCGTCTTTTTTCAAGAATATGGAAATTAAGACTTGTACCTACAGACTAAATAATTTACATGGGACCGACCTGAAGGACACCAAACCGAATAAAAAAAATTGTAAAAATAGGTAATACCACTGTGTAAAATGTTATGCTTTACATTATGGTAAATCAATCAACTACACGTTATTTATCAGCCTATTATAGGCAGCTGATTATTATAAAAATAAAATATATTACCTACCTACTGTCAATTCGTATCATATTTATTTTTTTACTTGGAGAAGAAACAATTTTCGTGACTAATGTTGACAAAAGTGAAATTAGGCGCCATAAACCCAAATATTGAATTAATCCAAAAGACACTACATATGTACTATTAAACTTTAGTTATCTAAGTACTTATAACGTTGCTTGATGAACTTTTAAATGCGAAGATTGAATACATACAACTGTGAAGGACTCCACAAAGTCAACATATATTCATACAGAATTCCACCGCTCACTACCTACTGCGTTATTTATAGCCAAATAGTACCTAAACTAATATTTTAATGAGTATCCATATTTATTTATTTTACTATCTCAAGATAAAGTTTGAGTGTATAAGGATTACAGTGAGTTATCAATCGAGATATGATTTGTAGGAGCCGATGGTAGCGCAAGTCCTAGGTGATCGCTCACGGGCGTCAGAATCACAGATTTGTATCATTGTGATTGTGACGCCACCGATGCACGACTATTTTAATTGGGCCCTGATCTCAAACCCGATAAGACCTCAACAAGATGGCCGCTTTGTTTTTTTTCCCCCGACGTGTGTAGGCACGTGTATGACGCTTGTCAGCCTTGTTTCACCCGACATGTAATTCCATTGCTTAATTCTACAAATTGTCATACAAGAAAACGCAACATGCATTGTTCTCCTGCATACGTGAGGCAACTTCGCAGTCAAAGGGTACCTAATCTAACCAGCTCATTGTGAAGTTCTAGTCACAACTATGCGGGCTAGCTTTCAACGAATACATGAGTCGCATGTTTCTCTCTTGTACAAACGCAATGACATGTTTATAAAGACAAAGGGCACAGATGTATATCATTTAACGAATCGACGTTCAGCTCGCGAGCGGTGCATAAACGACACCAAGTCACGCCATCTATCTGATTGTCCGGACAACCTTTCGCTAAGCCAACAATCACAAGCTTATAACTTATTTAGCGAAAAACAGAAGCTGGAGCGAGACTAACGAACCACGATAAGCTCGCGTTCGGTATGACGCTAACATTAAGCTGCCAGATAAAGGCAGCATTAGTCGGCCAATCGCGCGTCACCGAGCAATCGTAATGACCAATCGGAACGCGCGCACACTAGGATAGCGTGACCCGAACGCAATCCGATCCGAGCAGTGTTCGTTACCGCGAGATGGCGGTCGGTGCGCGGCCGCACCAATCGTCGCGTCCATCTCGCTGTCGTGCCCATATAATGATCTTCACAGGGCCAGGAGAATGAAGTTGAGCCTCTCATTAATTGGCGTTTTGAGTCGAGATCGCTGTGCGAAAGATAGGTTAATTCCTCGCTCGGTAGAGATCCTTGTCGCTCAAAAAGGAAGGTGAGCGAGCGTTTTCTGGAAATCAGATCCAATTACAACGGGGTCCGTTAAGTTTTTGTTCTGTTTGGCCGCAGGCCCGCTCACGATATTGATGGACGAGCATCGGGCGTAATGACGGATCAACCGGCCGGGTGCGCGAATTTAATCTTGTCCACATTTCTCGCATTTGTTAAGACGAGTGGCCGGTGCTCGCGCCCCACCCACGCGGCGACATTTACATAGTGCGGCCACGTCTCAATTAGGAGCGCTAATGTATGCCTCGACTCGAGAGGGCTCCATCTGACTGACGTCGACAGATACGGGAAGAAACGTGACGAGTGACGACTATCGCGGGACGACGCTGCCAACTCACCATCGCACACCTATTAACAACACTAATAGGAGCCGATATGGCGTGCATTCTTTTTACTTTAACGTTTTTACATTAAGACTTTTATTTATAACAGACTCTAATGTGATTAATTATCTTTATTTACAGGTGAGGACGAGGAATGGGGAAACGAGAGCGAGGCGATGCCGGGAGAACCTCGCACGCCGAGCTCTGGGGGCGAGCGAGCTGCGTCCAGCGGGGGCGCCTCACCCGCGTCTGGAGGCTCACCCGCTCCGTCGCCGCCCCGCTTGCGCCTCAACACCAGCCTCGCAACAGATCCTGCGCTTGCCCCGCAGGCGACAACGCTCAAACATGAGCCGCCCTCGCCATCACCACCGCCTCCACCGGCGCCACAAGCAAGAGACTATCTCGCTTTAACAGCGGCTGCCTTCCCAGGACTTTTTCCTACGAATACCGCACCTAGTTACATATGCAAGCCCTGCGGCATTCGCTATTCGTCTCTCAGCACTTTGCAAGCCCACCAGGAACATTACTGTTCTAATAGACTCCCAAAACCAGCAGATGGAGCAAATGCTACGACTGACCCAGCCGTGGATGAATCTAGCAGTGACGCCAAGACCCCGCGGCCTGCTGGCAAGCAGTACACTTGCACCTACTGCTCATATAGTGCTGATAAAAAAGTTAGTTTAAACCGACACATGAGAATGCATTCCTCATCGCCAGTGAGCAGTGGGACTCCAGCACCGACGCCAACTTCTAACGGCGAAGTCACAGAGGGTCCACCCGTACAGGATCGCTACTGTGCTGATTGCGATATTCGCTTCAGCTCTATTAAAACGTACCGGGCCCATAAACAACACTACTGCAGCACTAGACAAGTTGTAAAACAGGCCTTAGCTGCAGCCCGTGGTGGCTCAGCCACTTCAGGTTCGGCGCCACCCTCGCCTGGTGCCACGCCTCCAGCTCAAAACCAGAATCAGTATGCACTCGCATTACCCACAAATCCGATTCTCATCGTGCCCTACTCGTTATTACGGAGTGCTAGCACACTTCCGGGTGCAACATTACCTGACCCAGATACGCCTTGTTTTCTGTTGCCCAATGGAACATTCCAGCCAATAAGTCGGGCTTTGTCAAATTTGAACACAGACGGAAAGGAGCCCGAGGTTTTAAAATCCGCCAATCGGCCTCGCGAGCCATCAAGAGATGGTGCAACACCTCTGGATCTCAGTGTACGACGTTCACCAGAATCTGTAGTAACCGATGAGCATGAAAAAGAAAATAGGATACGGTCTACAACACCTGAACAAATCGTATGCGCCCCTTCTCTACCAGGTTCTCCAGGAACACCCTCTCCCTCCCGACGGTCTTCATCACCTAGTGGAGAAAGTTCACCAAAGCGACGGCGGCGAAATTCTAGGGGGCCAACTCCAAAGCCTCCGAGTGTGCCGTCTCCTCCTGAAGAGAAATTCACTCCAATAGTTCCTCCCGCTATTCTACCACCCGCTCTAGCGTTACGCCTTGCATCAGAACTGCCAGTAACTGCGGCCTCTCCTCAAGTGTTGGTAAAGCAAGGAGTGTCCAAATGCAAAGAGTGCAACATTGTGTTTTGTAAATATGAAAACTACCGCATACACAAGCGGCATTATTGTTCGGCGGGTGGTGGGGATGAGCGCGCGAGTCCTGCACCGCCAGAGCCTGGTCCACCGCCACAATATCGCCAACTGATCTGCTTGGCGTGTGGCATCCACTTCAGCTCGCTGGACAACCTAACAACTCATCAATCGTTTTATTGCACGAAGCGGGAGACTCGGTCTCCTCGAAGCGTCCCTGAAGTGCCGCGACCAACGTCGGGTTCTGAGGGCGGATGGAAGTGTCCTTGCTGCGATGTGGTGTCGCCCACTGCGGCCGCTGCCCAGCGCCATATGGAAGCTCACGCCGGTGTGAAGGCGTTCCGCTGTACCATCTGCCGGTATAGGGGGAACACGCTGAGAGGCATGCGCACCCATATACGCATGCACTTCAACAATAAAAAGCCTGCTGACTTGCAGGTAAGTTTTTATCATTAAATATATTTACTACAAAAGTAAGGAAAGCCATACATGTAATTTTACTTAACAATGGTTATAAATATGTAGCTTGAAACGTTGAAACTTCAATTTACCCATTCATTCTTATATATAAAATCACAAATACAAAAATTCCCCCGTTTATAGAAATTACCCAAATATGTAACGCGTGATCTTTTCAACAAAATATAGCACAATTCTCAATATAGACCTGTATTTTCCAGGAGGAGAGTTACATCGCGTGCGTAGTGGAAGAGGACAGTCGGGAGGCTACATCCCCTAGCCCAGCAGTGGGCGGCGAGCGCGTGCACCGCTGCGGCAGCTGCGCGTACACCTCCACGTACCGCGGCAACGTCGTGCGACACGCACGGCTCGTGCATGCGACCGACGAGCCCGAGGAGGAACAAACCTCTCCTGTCCCAGCTGTAGACATAAAAAAGGAACCAGAGGCGGAGCTCGAGGAAACCCCCAACTACTGCAAGTCGTGCGACATATCATTTAAATATGTAAACACTTACAAGGCCCACAAGCAGTTCTATTGTACCGCTAACAATCAAGACGCGACGGCAAATAACAACGTGCCCACGCCCGCAAGGGTCACCGACACGCCTGTACTATGAATTTGACACTAAGTGGTACTTTGCGTACTGATCTGCTATACATGAACGTCACAGGCAATATTCACGCCTGAATAAGCAACAGTTTCATCAAAAATCAGACATAGAATCCGCTGACTAGTAGCGCCATCTGTTGACGGGAATTTAGAAATATAACAAAGGGCGCGAAATATTATGACCAATCAGTGGCTTCTATGATTATTCAGAAAAATAAAGCTGTTGATAATTTGATGAGATCTAGCATTACAGTGACTTGTGAAGTTCTAATGAGAATAATAAATATTATACTTTGAAAATATTGCTCGCATAAAAAAATCATAAAATGCTTAGGTTGCTTCACCGGAATTTCTTGTAATTATTCTAGTTTTAAGAATGTATCCTCTCGTTTTGAAATAAAATATAAATAAATGTGCAATAAATTAATGATTATTAAAATTAAACTTGTACTGCATATCAATGCCAAATCGATGTTTGAAATTTTCGATTCAATGTTATTATTAAAATAAAAAAAGAAGAATATAATATTAGCTTACGTTATGCCACGCGTGGTGTTGCATACAGAAAAAAATCATGAGTAATGGCGCGGGCGTAACTTAAGCTCAATATATTTTCTTGACATTTCTAAACTTATTGTACTTAAATGAGTACAAACTCATAGTAATACAATAAGTTAAAATATCTTAATATATTGGCTAATGTACATACAAGCCCTCAATACTTTAAGATTTTTGTTACTCTGTTATTGTAAATTTCCTAGTTAAAAGTTAAACTTCGTCTTTGTATTAGTATACGGTTAAAAAATATTACCAAAATTGTAAATATATGTAAAGATATTACTAAATATTATTACCATTCGTTCTAAGTGATTGTTCCATTTTGTTGTTAATTTTTGTTTAATATTAATTATTAATAGGCAAATTTATCTACTCCGTAAAGCAGGTGCTGATTACAATAATACAAACGGTTTTGCTTACCAGTGTCATGTTTTAAAACAATTTAATGGAAAATATCTTCAAAGAGCTTTTAGCTTAGGTACTGTATCTCTAACCTGAAGAAAAACAATAGATTATATCCATAGACACACCTTGACTAAGCGATGAATATTTCAGTAGGTGGTTCTAAAAATTCCATGTAACACTAAGAATCCATTTATCTAAGTATTTAACAAAAGTACCTACTGTGTGCTTGAAAAAGTTTTCTATAATTTTGGGCAAATTCGGCTGTTAGAAATCGACAACACAGAAATACTGTCATCATCTTGTATAAAACCAGAGATATTTACTTGCAAAATTTAGTGCAAACATCTATTTACGTACCGAAATAAATTAAAAGCATAACTAATAATTATTCAACGAGCTAAGGAAAGTAGTAAGTTAGTTTACTAATTTACTAGAGATACAGTACACACCCGCTATTAAGATCTGACAGTGGCTATGACTATTAAAAGCTATCCCGTATCGTCTTATGAGAAACTATATAAGAGTAAAAGAGATAATCTGATTGTCACTTTTTGCGACTGTCAGATTTGACATAGAATTGCACTAACGCGTCGACAAGTCTCGATTAAATTTCAATTTTTATTTTTACAATTTGCAACTAAAATGCTATTTTAATTTTTGAACAGTGCTTAACTGGCTATCACGCAGTATTTATCATTCCCTAAATTAAAAATATGAAAACGTAAGTGTTAAAAATATATTGCGCGCCCAATATGTGTTGGCACGCGGCGAATTTAGGAACTGAATTCAAATATAGAGCTATTGATTCTGACAGTTGACTTGTTTTTGCAAGCAGCGCCGCCAACATGGGCCCATCTAATATACTGGGCACTTAAAATACCATGTTTTGTCAATGCCAAAGCATCGCTAGATTAATCGTAATTTGCATTTATAGTTATCTCATTAAATATAGTTGTAGATTAAGTGACTACAAGACTTGTTCCCTACGTATAATTATTGTAATTTGTGTAACTTTTATGTTTTGTCTGTCTGTAAAGGAATGATTCTCGAATCAGTGTTGCGATTAAAAAAATAGGTACAAAACAAAAATGTTGTCGATCTTCCAATATGACGTATTAGATGGACAGTCGTTGGCAGAAGTGCTATATTGACTTGATTTATTAAAATATTTTTTATAATTTGTTTTGGGCCTACTTACCTTAGCCTACTACCTTTAAACCTACTGAACTGCCACCCAAATTAATTTAACTGGGAACAATTTAAATGGATTATAACGACAGTTTAGAATGAACCTAATTCATTCATTTTGAAAAAATAATAAGAGCTAGTCTAAGATCCCATCGCTCGATTTTTCAGGTATCTGTTTTTTTGATACAACCAATTTAAATGAATGTTAAGAAAGTATGCAATGGATTAGGTTGCCTAAAAAAATTTGCCGCAATTACCTTTAATTAATTTTAGTATAGGTAATTAATTCGCTAATATAACTTGCAACTATTTGTTTTTTTAATGAATTTCACGCCATTTGAAAGATAATAATGTCACGTAATCCTTTGCATACTTTCTTAACATTCATTTAAAATTGGTTGTATCAAAGAAACCGATACCTGCAGTATCGAGCGGTAGAATCTTGTGCTAATACTTTCTATTCACGAGGAACTCATTAAAATAACCAATGATAAGATAATACACTATAACACTTATTGACTTAAAAAAATTCTGAGTATATTCTATACTCATCACTCATCACTCACTCACACTCATCAGTCAATCTCTCTGTCTGCCAACATTTATCATTTCTGCTAACGACAGTCCATTGAGTAGAGTAAACGTAAAAATCATGACATGTTATGTAAAAACAAATAAATAACGAAACACAGCATCTGATGTTATGTGCCATAACTGTGTTCTCAGTAAAAACATAGTTTTTAAATGTAGGGGCGTCATCTCGAATAAAAAAAGCCTTTTTTGTTTGTTTCGTATGTTTTTATGTGGATGTCTTAAATTATTTTCATTTGCACAAATTTAATTTTAAATATGAAATAATAGAAAAGTGTTTGGTAGTGTTTTAAAAAGGAGGTGTATTGACTACGATTCATTTGTCACTCACTAAGTAAGTAGGTAGGTACCTACTCTAAATTCTTAGCGATTGTGATTAAATTCCTTTTTTTCCAAAAACTGTGTACACTCCACTGTATATTTTGTACGAATATAATTTAAGACATCTACCATGTACCTACCAATGTTTTAAAATGCAACATTATAATATTAAGACGTTGAAATAAAGTGATAATAACAATTAATGAAAAGTAAACTGATGTAGGCATACAATGATATTGTAAAAATACCGCCAGACAATAAATTATTTATCACATATTATTCATTATTTTTTATTTTGTATACCTTACCTACCTCAAAAAGGTCAGATACGCAGTACTTACTCGTAACCGATGCGCATGCATGACAAGATGTACCTATGAATCAAAGAGTACAATATTAGTGGTAAGTAGGTATGTGGAAGAAGCATAAAAGTGGTATGCAGGGATTGGAGCGCTTGATGCCATTCTGTAGTTTTTGCCTACCCCCATGGGAAAAAGGCGTGAGTGTATGTATAACTCTTGTACTTCTTTACAATCTAAGAGCCATGTCCAGCAATAATTGTTTTTATCATTAGTACCTATCTATTTTCTCAATATAATCTATAATATTCAAACAAATATAATAAGGTTATGTACCTTAAGGTACATAACCTTATTACCCGTAGTAAGTAAGTAAGTAGGTAACTTAAAACTTAAAAGTTTGGCGCGCTTTTAGCAAAATAAATATGGCCGCGCTGATTGGCAATCCGCCATCACGTGGCTTTGAGGAAAACAAAATCCATAATGTCACAACAGACAGGTTTACTCTGTGTGTATGTAGTTTCCTAAAATAATTAAAATATTCTACAGTGTACTCATCACGATAATCCTTACTATGGAATCTGATAAACTGAAATGTGCTGTCGATAATAATGATCAATGGAGAAGTCAAGCGTTCAGGCGGGCTATTGCAAGAAAACTGTAAGAAATTACTGTCTTTTTTAAATTGTCAATTACTGTAGCTTATTTAAAAGTATCTGAGAATTAGAGAGATTTCTACGCTTTCTAAAATTTTATAGCTTTTGCACTAACTGTGGGAATAAATAAATACTCCAGTTATTAAGATCGCAACTGGTAGCGACATCTATCTAAACAAGAAATAACTAAATATATCTTGTTTTGACTAATTTAGCTAAAAAATAAAGACGAGTTCTCTCCTTTTTTTAAAATAATTTTTTATAGTTTAGAAAAGGCTCTTTGTGAATCTGATGTATAGTTCAGAGACTTTGGTGGACTAACTTTAGGATTCTTTAATAGAGCGATCGGAACTAAAGTTTCCTCAGTGAGTGCATTTTAAAACTTAAATTCAGCTCATCAAACATTGGGAATGTTTTAAATTTCGGGTGTCATGTTTTAAACAATATTTTAATTAAATTCACATATTCCCAGTGAGGAGACAATACGGGAGACTGGAGTACAGTTACGTAGTTCCCTCGACAGTACTAAGATGGAGAACTTTGTTTACTCCAAAGTCAACGCTCGTCGCGAATATTTGATAACAATATCTCAATTTATACTGGCTTTACGGAAAAAAGGTGAGTGACGTAGGACTCAGTTATGTACATTTATTTACTTTTTTACACCACGACTCCAAACAAGTTTACAGCCCGCATAATGGTAACTACTTGGATGGAGAGATGACCTAAAAAAAGGTTGATGGATCTGACTATATGAAGAATCCTTTGTGCAGTGGACATATACATATAGGCGGATTAATTGAACCGACCAAAAAATTAAAAATATTTTTTAAATTCAAATTCAAATATTTTTTAAATTCAAATTCAAATATTTTTATTTCAAGTAGACCAATATTACAGGTTCTTTCGAAATGTCAACACTAGTTGCATGGTTCCAAAAAGTAGGTCTTATGGAGAAGAACCGGCAAGAAACTCCATAGATACTCTTTTAAATAATTCGTTATATTTACAATGTTCGTTTTTAATATTAATATGAAAATAATGCAGTCTGATGTGAAACGTTTAAACGTTATGATTCTAGTTGAATGACTCCAAGTAGTTGATCTTATGGAGAAGATACCGGCATGAAAGACTATAAACACTCTTTTGGTTGGAAAAGGTATTGAAGTCAAAATTCTGGTAACCCAATGTGCGAGGTCAATGTAAAAAATATTACTGTCTTAAATCGTCAATTGACGCAATATATTTAAATTATTAATTTCAGCATTGCAACAACAAAGTCAAGCGCAGTCTTCTGAAGATTCTGCCGACATGACTGAGCTAACAGATGCCATTGATAGTCTAAAAGATTTGGTCTTGTGATGAAGAGACAATGAATTATGAGAACATATTTAATTATATTAATAAAAATTATGACGCTCGCTTGTTTGTTTGGTATTTCTGCCTTACAAAGACTAGTTTCTACTATAATTCATAATACCTACCTGTTATACAACAGTTCATGATTCCGCCGTATACTTTAATATAAGTCCGATCCTCGCTCGACCGGAAGACGAAAAGGTACATACATATAATATTGCCATCTATATCATTGTCAACCCATGTCCCACTACGGGCACGGGTCTCCTCTCATTGAAAGGGGTTTGGCCTATAGTCCACGCTAACCTAGTGTATTTAAATATCACGATTTTTGCCTTCACCATTTGAATGTGCGATAAATAAGCTCACAACTTCCAGAAACTCAGTGATACTTGTACTTGCTTCACCATATCTCTGAGCATCTTCTTGGAATATATTAAATTTGCTCATCAAATAAATCAATTATACTATAGTTTAGTATAGTTAGATCTTTAAAGCTTAATAGGACCGATTCGGTTCTGGCGTTGTGGTCACAGTTCTAACCTAAACCAATAATTATGAATAGGACCGTTTCGGTTCTGGCACTTCGCCAGCCGCTACCGCGACACGCTCGCTTCGCTCGCTCGGCTCGTGCGTTGTGGTTCACAGTGCTAACCTAACCTAAACCAATAATTATAAATAGGACCGATTAGGTAATCAAGTAGTTAATTTGTAGTACAGTAATTTTTTTTGATAAGCAGTAGGTTATTAGTGGGGAAGTTTTGTTTGCTTAAATTTCTAAATAGAGGTGCAGTTAAAAATTCCCCATTAATAATAATACATTATTGTAAATAGATACATAATTATTAATTATGTATCTATTTACAAAAAAAAAACAAAGCTGAGGCAAGCGTAAATCACAGAGTTATGGGATTCACAACATCTCTTATCAGTAGCATACGTCCGATGCCGATGGATAAAAAGGTACTTGTAACTTGTAGGTTCTTGTAGCCATAATAATACTACAACATGTTTATAAAATCAGTATCCTATAAATCTATGACACAGAGTACATTCTTTAACACAGAACATAATTAGGTATATACCCATAAAGGGGAAGAATAACGACTCGGTACAAATTTTATTAGGAAAATTTTCCTTAGCGTCCAGCGCCATCTATGATCTGCCCACCAATTATTTAAGTATTGAATTTCTATGTAGAGAGCATTTTGTAGATAATTTGTACTGCATTTTATCATTTTATGATTTATAGACAAGTACACTGTTTCTTAATAGTGTTTTTCTTCGAAAACCCTATCAAGAAACTGTTTCTTGATAGGATTTTCGAAGAAAAACACTGATTTCAGCATTTTATGCACAAGTACACTGGTTCTTGTGCATAAAATGCTGAAATCAGTATTATTGGAACAGTCTAATGAAACAAACATTACTATTTGACTTTCTTATTTATTAATTATAATACAATATCAGATATTTATTCAGATTATGACTAATTTTACCACACATGATACAGATTCACACATGATACAGATTCTAGTGTTTTCTTTCTGCGAACTCATCTTACTCATCGCGAAAATAAAATACAATATCAAACAAGAGTCACTGTCTCAATACCGAGTCTATATCTCACAAACACACTTAATTTCACCAAAACACAGCCACGCAGGTACAAGCATAGACTAATAATCAAAGACTACAATATATCTAATAATCTAATAATAATCTATGGTACAAGATAAATCGGTGCGCAAGCAGCGGCAGACATTTTTCTTGTGACGTCAACGTTATTTATTTCATTATGACGTGCATACATTTTTGTTGCCACTTACTAAACCCCTTAGTTTTATTTATTATTTTGTATTAATCAATCAAATATGTAATATTTCTTAACAATATATATTTTTCTGTCATCATTATAATAACGAAAGTTATATAGGGTATAACTTACTTTAAAAATCAATTAATAAGTTCATTGTCTAAGTGAATACAATTTTTTTTTTAATGGCAACATTATATCGTCCCATTAGAAGAATAATGTTCTATTTGCGAATTGTCAACTTTGCAGTAGAGCGATTTTAAATTTCGTGCGCACGTATTGCTTATTATCTTTTTTATGAATGACACTAGCCACTTAATATTTTTACAGTATGCAAAGAAGTTAGTACCGTTTATGACGTTATAATTATTTAATCTATAAAGTATGCCTTTCCAAATATAATGGGTCGCATGTGCATATATAAAGTTTTTCTGCCAAAAGAATCATGGAATGAGGTGTCTTAAGAATACATAAAACAATATTCGACGAAACTATTCACGATACATCGGCATATCAAACATTATTTTACGGATTTTGGCGGTTGTATCCGTGTTTTATATGAAACTATTATACTAAATAAGTATAATAGGCTTCAAATTCATCATTATTCATCATCATTATTAGGTATAGGGTATTTCCTTATACATGTAAAAACATTGGTATTTTCTTAATCAATTTATTAATCAATATACGAGTAAATTAACGATAGTACAACATACACTTCAAGGAATGCACTAATCAATATAATTATTTATTATAAAAATATTAAAATAGGTAACAAAAATTAAATCTCTTACAATTCTTTATAAATTATATAAAGATCACTTAAAACTTACCTACTAATGACTTATTTTTTTCCATGATTATTTTTATTAATAAATCAGTCCTACATAATTACAATATATGTATGATTATATGATATACATACATGATTAGTACATAATAAATACTTTAAAACGTTATTAAAAAAATTAATAATTTACTCGTACATACATATTAGATGAAATAATATCACAAGTAAGACAACTATCAATTAAATCTAAAATCAGTCTTTTTGCATATCTTAAGTAATTATTTTGTAAATAACACAACCAATAATTATGGCACCATTGTGAATATAATAAAAAAATATATAAAATCAGTAATCAGTCTCAAACACAAAATTTTGATATCATATATTCCGAGAGAGAATAAACAATATACTAACTTCTAAATCAAAAACTACTACGAGTAACTTAAAATAAACAAAGGAAAACATTCAAAATAAAGAATAAGCAAATTTTGAAGCATGAAGCACTTAAATTTACAGGAACACATTTGGACCCATTTGTTTTGCACCAACTATTTTACCTGATTTGGTAGAATACTACGTTTTTCTGACGCTTTCTCTTTGTATGTGCCCAATTATCGCGACATTTTGAACGTTTTCTTGACTGTCGTGGGGTGACTATATCAGAAACAGAGTTGTCTGTGCTATAGAATGATTGACATTGATTAGATGAAGCAGCAGATGCGATAACAGTACTCTCAGGATCGGCTTGAGTTGAGCAAGTTTCTGACTGAGTTTGGCAAGTCCGATACTGAATTGGGTAATTATCTGTCTGAGTTGGGCAAGATCCAATAACAGGAGCATTCTGTTGATTTATGGAATCAGAAGGATCTGGTTCTTCTTCTTATGCATGTTCGTCGATAGCTTTCAGATTCGTTTGAAATTTTCTGCCGATGTTATTTTACTATCTTTTTCTAGCGTGAATAAATTCGAAGCGGCGTTTTTTTGCTGTACTGATGGGAAATATTCATCACCACTAGTGTCAGATTCAATCGAACTGTTATATAGATGTATGGGGCAAAATTCACTACAACATTTTGTGTGATACTGAGGCGGTGATGGCATGGGCGTAGGTATAGAGATTTTTTTTTTACATATTTATAGAGATATTTAAATAGAGATCCGCAAAGATCGTCTGTTCCACTGGTACCACACAGCTCGTAGCTTGAGCCCCTGCTCCTGCTGCTCCCTCATCGTTTGAGAAATCGTCATTCCAAAATGATTGGACATAATTATTTTTTCTTTGGTCCTGTAAAAGTAACAAAGTGTATATAATTAACATCATAATAGTTAAAAAGCAATACAATTAATGTATGTACATAATTTAGATATTATGTTAATTTAACACTAGAGTGAGTGCACGAGTGGTCTACGTATGGTCATTTTTTCACGTATCACTATTTATTATTTTTACTCTAAATCACCCAGTTTGAAAAAAAAACTATTTTCGATTTTTCTAATATAGCAGAGCACGCGAGCAAATTTGTCAAAAAAGGGACGCGTGCACTCTAGTGTTAGGCTCTGCTTTAGGTCCATTGGTATTTTCAATGTAAACTTAAATACTTATACTTTTGTGCTATACCTACCTAGTCTAAACTGTTCATTTAGTTGTAAATAAATTATTAAAAAAAGCTGTACATATTTTAAATTATAATTAACCATTTTATAGCAATTTTAAGATTTCGAATATTGTTTTATAATAAAACAGTTGGTAAAAAAAAGTGTCATTTGCATATACGACACTCACTTTAAATCAAATCAAATCAAATCAAATCAAAAGGTTTTTATTTCATATGAACTTTTTCAAGCATTTATAAAACGTTATGACTCTAGTTGCACGGTTCCAAGAAGTTAAAAAATATTAGAAGTAAAAAATATTATCGTAGAATAATGTTTCATGAGTACGTGCGGACGATAAAAATACAAAATTATGCGTCGTAAAATGTACTAAGTGTATAAGAAACTGAAAAAATAGGGAAAAAAATAAGACAAGCTATATTATATTCTGTAATGTTATATAAGTTATTATTAAAGTATTTATTTCGGATTAAACTTCTAGTAAATAAGTTTTGGTCCTTCGTAAAATAGTGTTTTATGTGACTGTAAATACTGTCTTTGTGAGAAATTAATAAAACTTAGTATAATTGTATCAAAACTATTTATACAACAAATTTTATCCGCTTAAACTTTCGTGTGTTTATACTAGAGTTTAGGTTAGTAAAGTAATTAATGTAATATAAATAGTTTACATAAAAGAAAAGTATTCTTACCATTTTGATCGCCAATTTCGGTAACAAACACCACTCGCGGCTACTTCGTCGAACAATGTGACTTAGAATGAAGCGACGCGGATGCGCAGCTGATTGCGCGGGAGCAAGACAGAGAATATCGTTGTATGTGATCATGCGTAGTTATTGTACGTAGTCGGCGCGGATAAAACTTTATTCGAGCGTTATATCTTTTGAATTTATGGATAAAAAAACAAAAAAATAGTATCAATCAATAGCTAACGTTATAATGATGAAGAATTTACCATAATATCATTTTTGACACATATGATAATAAAACTTTATTCTTCCAATGGGACGATATAGTCCATCTCGTTTACATTGATGTTGTTGTCTCTTTCTTGTTTTCTAGCCCACCTATATCTAGTTCGTAGAACAAAGTTGATAGACCTAGGTCTATATACCTAGTTCTTTATTCTGAGTAGCTGTCTACTCTGTCTGTAGTTTCCTATATTATATTGTAGTCTTTGGTCTGTAGGTCTGTAGTCTGTCGTCTGTACTTTAGTTTGTGGTGTGTATGAATCAGAAGGGGCAGGGATCTGTAATTCTGTATTTTGTTTTTCTAAAAAAAATAAGAGTAGCGCGCTATCGAGCGCTGTATATTTCATGAATCATTTGTTTTTTTACTAATGTGTCGTTAGATTCAGCACCATTAGCTTTTAACGTGTTTTTAACAACGCATGGATAATCTGAAACAATTCAACACAATGACTTCGTATGTAGATACTTGGAGGACTCAGGCGTTCAGGCAGAGTGTGGTGTCCAAAATGTAAGTTTTACAATATTCAACTGTTCTAAATAATGTACGCAAGTCGATGTCGAGGGTGCTGTGGACCAGGTACCATACTATTTTCACTGCTTTATTGTATCTATACATATAAACTTTACTCTTAGTATAAAGTGTATAGGACCCGGGATTATTATTTATTATATACATTATAAGTTTTTAAAATTCTTTATTGTATGTGTCGGGACATGGTAAGCAGTTACTTATTGAGTAACAAAATTTGGTGACATCTTGATACAGGAAAATTAAACAGTATAATTATCTATACATCAAAAATAACTCATGAGTCATACTGTTCTGGCTAAAACATTGAACTTAGTGAACTCGTTATCCCATAGTGACAGTATTATCTGTTAAATATATATTAATATAAGTAAAATTGGCATTGAATTAAGAATGAAAGGACTTTTCCTTATACACCGCGAAATTATAGGCATTTCGGGATCGAAAAATTTGGACTCTATATCAATAATGGAATCTATTTAGGTAAAATTTAAATAAAATAAAGATTTTTTTTTTAAATGTGACAGACGAACAAAAAACTAGAACGAAACGAGGATACATGGTAACGCCACTAAATTTAACGTACTAGTTACTATTACTACGATCGATATCATTCAATGTTACTCACACATAGGTACACAACTAACACAATTAAGCAGTAAACCATGCCGACAAAGACATAAAAGCCGCCCGCGCTGGCTGCCGCTAACTTACCTAACCGTGTGCCGACAATCCACTCGGACGCACTACCTATTATTACCGAGTTACCGACAGCGTTGCGCGGCGCCGCAGTGTCGCCGCCGGCGCACAGTGGACCGAAAATCGACTTTCATTGACATATAATTCATTTCTTCCAAAGTGTCTACTTTCATAGTTGGATATGCTTCAGAATACTACCAGTATGTCTATAAATATCAACATTATGATATTGCACACCAAATGGCGCACACAGAATTTTTTCTTTAAAAATTTGTATGGAGCTGATATGAAAAAAGGTTATATCTCCGCAATCGCTCAATTGGCCGTAATTCCCTTTCAGGGGATTATTGCTGGAATTATTTAAAATTTTTTGACATACTTCACAAGCCGGCCGCACGTGCGCTTTTTTTTTTAAAATCATAATTATTTTCTAATATTTTTTTGTAGTGTTAAGTCTAAATTTGACATAACATCTGCAATTACTGCCTAAATTATAAGCCCAACTTTCCAAAAAACACCATGAAATCTAGAATAACTGCCTCCTAATTAGTGTCTTTAATTTCCAAGAATCTATTAACTCAAATCCCCATATGTATTCAGTTAACTTTATTAGATAAAGAAAACGGCTATCAATATATCTCAGTAATTAAATAATCATGGTAATTGTCAATTAGTTTTAATAATGACCCCTTAGGTCATTATTAAAACAAATTGTCAATTGTTATGAAGTCTTAGGTTTATATTTGATTTAAAATTAATTTTTTTCTCAACTTAGTAACAGCATTATTCTCCATCACTATCACCTGAGACCAACTCTGAATCCGAATCTAACTGAACATCTCTAAATTCGAATTCAGGTTCTTGAAGTTTTAATAATGTTAAAGTTTCTTCATAGAACTGTTTCCTTTTCTTTGCATCCAAAACGGGTCTTTCTGAAGAAACGGGTGGATCTGACGAAATAAGAAGGAAATTGAAGATAATATCCTCATTAGAACTTATTCTACTTGTTTTACGAGAGTGGTGTTCTCTGAATCTTCTAAAATCCTTGTTTCGAGCTTCCGAAGCCTCTTCAGAAAGACTCCCAATTGGTACAATTGAGTTGGAAGCGATGATATCAGTGTAAAAGTACTTTGTGCACTGTTGCGGGTATATGAAACCAGTTATATAAGGCCACATATCTTTCAGCAGTCTTGTACGTGTAGTCTTTGAATCTCTCAATATTTACACATTCATCCCATGCTATTGTTTGCAAAATGACAGCAAACCTGCGGATCAGCTCTCCATCAAGTCCAGTAATGGCTGCAGTTTTAACTGGAAATCCATAAAACCTTCTCGCAGTATTGCCATCGTTGGTCGTTCCATGACCCTGGTTTACCAGATCTATGAGTAGACCTAGTTCTGATTTAAAACAATCTTGAATTATTTGCTTTCTAGCATCCCTTGTATCTTGGTCCTTGGTCCTTGTATCTTAGATTTTCCTTTGACAGCCCATTTCTTTATATCTAATCGGTATGCTATGTGCAATAGACATTCCATCATATTTATACGTGCGTGCAATGAAAAAATGCCTAGTTTCAACAGAAGATGCCAGCTTGTTTTCTAATGCTTCTAAATTATTTAACTTAGACGGCTTTGCTAAACATAATTATATTAGCAAGCAGCGTTCGATCGAGCTTCTGAAAGGTATGTGCACACCTTTGCATCGATCATTGTCATCACGAGATTGTGACTTATTCTGTTGCTACCGCACTCGGTTGGTAGAAGGGCTGATATTTCAGTATTCATTCTTTGTTCTTCTTTTACTACTGCTACTTTCTTTAACAAAATTAAATTGTACCGGGCGACTGTCTTCTCTTCACAAGTTATTTTGAGTGGTGCCAACGAAGTCATGAAAATACTTGAATCATCAGATATAAAAGTGTTATCCAATTTTTGCTTGTACCTGCTCTGACTTGATGCTCCATCAAAACCCCATTTGGAAATTAAAATAACTTCTTTTTCTTTAAATTCTTCGGGTAAAGATGAGAAACATTAATATCCATTTGTCCTATAAATCCGATAAAGTAATCTGAATACATATGGGGTTTTGAGTTAATAGATTCATAGATTCTTGGAAATTAAAGACGCTAATTAGGAGGCAGTTATTCTAGATTTCATGGTGTTTATTGGAAACTTGGGCTTATAATTTAGGCAGTAATTGCAGATGTTATGTCAAATTTAGACTTAACACTACAAAAAAATATTAGAAAATAATTATGTTTTTTTTTAAAAAAAGCGCACGTGCGGCTGGCTTGTGAAGTATGTCAAAAAATTTTAAATAATTCCAGCAATAATCCCCTAAAAGGGAATTACGGCCAATTGTGCGATTGCGGAGATATAACCTTTTTTCATATCAGCTCCATACAAATTTTTAAAGAAAAAATTCTGTGTGCGCCATTTGGTGTGCAATATCATAATGTTGATATTTATAGACATACTGGTAGTATTCTGAAGCATATCCAACTATGAAAGTAGACACTTTGGAAGAAATGAATTATATGTCTATGAAAGTCGATTTTCAGCCCACTGTGCGGCGGCGTGCGCTCGGCGATGTTGCACCCGGTCGCCAGTTCAGCTTCAACTCGCGCGCGGTAAGGATAAATTATGCAACCTGACTTACGATTTACGTTGTCACGCGAAAATGTGTCGTCAGTACGAATATACGAACGCGGAGTACTTAGCAATTGTTCAGCTGTACTGTGCACAATGAAAATTAATGGACTCTCGTGAATCCATACTTAATACGGGAAGACCATCACCAAGTTCAGTTTAGTGCTAATGTGTAGGCAGTTATTATAACGGCCAATAAATAGTGACTATTTTCATTGAACGATAAGTATCTAACAGCTCGTCATCGGAGCTGGCTGATATCCCTGTAGCGTACTTAGCAGGGATTTTTTATCAGCATGATGGCTGCCCCGCTCATTATTCAAGTGTAGTGCGTGCCTACCTAAACACTCAGTTCGGTGATAGGTGGATAGGCCGCGGCGGTCCCGTCGCTTGGTCACCTAGTAGCCCGGACTGAACGCCTTTGGACTTTTTCTTATTGTCGGAAATCAAAAGACTTGTTTATTTATACCCGTGTACATTAAAATCGTGATGAGTTACGCAAAAAAATTGTATGATTTGCAGTTCTAGGTCTGTGTGTGTGTTAACACGTTGCTTGGGGCAAAGTAAAAAAAAAATAAAGGTTTTTTAAAGCTATGTTCCTACTTAACCTAGGTACCTACTTAATTTTTAATCCCTTATTCCTTTTTTAAATGGAATGTAGGTTCTACGTTCGTATCTCGTATCAGCTGATTAAATTAAGCAGCTAAGCGCCAACCTTGTCGTATTTCAATTTATACCTAGATAGGTAAGTTACGTAGATAGATGTAAGGTAATACTTATCATCAATTTCGCCGCCATCTGCATCGTATTGCTAAATACAATTTATTTCAATAATAAAATGACATCAATAAAGTACTGACCTACTAGCTTTTAAATAACGCGTAAGTACTTATTAGTACTTATTCGCTCTGACAGCCGTTTAGTACTAGCTGACTGGCGTTCGGGTCATTGCCCCGCCGCCCGCGCCGCGCCGCCTTCGCCGCCGCCGCCGCGTGTCTGTGATAAGTAGCGAGGTGGCGACTGCGGCCGATTTTGAATGAATTATTGGTGCACGACTACCTGTAAACTCGATCAAGTGAAAATATTCTTTTCACTTGCCAACTTTTTTATTATAAACAGTAGAGTTAATCTAAGACTTTTTATTAGTTCTACTATCATAAGTTTCCCACCTTTCGGTTCCGAAACGACTACAATTTCACGGTGTATTATGTTTTTTTTCTATATAATTATAGTTAGGTACTGTTTCTGTAGTGTAATAAATCGCCATGTGTTTGTACCTATATGTCTTATATTTGTGTGGTCTGGCTGACTGTATTGATCTCTAAATGATTACTGTATTTTATCTCTGTATCAAATCTCTTTTATCGAATTTAGTGAGGAGGTAATCCAGCGGGCAGGTGTTCAGGTGGCTCGGAACAGTAGTGAGATGGAGAACCATGTCTTCATGAAAGCCAAGACCCGTGAGGAATACATGAATATGTTGGCTAAACTAATAGTGCATGTGAGAGAAATGTGTAAGTATTATCAGTCTTGTGAAATTGATAAAATAATTAACAATGACCTGGAAATCACTATCATTGGAAAATCCCAGTATAAAAATATAATGTAATGATCAGGGTTCTCTGTATACTGCATTGAAAGACGATCAGTAGGCACAATAATATTTTTGTATAAATAAATGAAATACAAATTGTTTCGGACAATTAACAATTGGAGAGATTGCGTGTACCATATAAACATCTATCTTACACTTGTTCTCGAAAATTCGTGCATACAAACATAAAAATAAAAAAATCCAAAATGAATATCCTATTATGGGGATCGAAAATGCGGGTAATGGCGTAGAAGTCACGGTATGGCACCTCTCGACCGTCCGTCTTATACTAATTGAGACGAATATAATAACAGTAAGCTCGAACCGGCAAAGTTTATTATTTCGGGACTCGATATCCTGGATTAATGTCCGGGTAAGAGGGCGTTTAATACAGTATACCCGAGAACCCTGATCATTTTTTTATTTGGAATCGGAAGTCTAAAAAAATACAGGGAAATGTAGTGCCCCGTAGTCCCGTGCCCAGTAGTTGATCTTTTGGAGAAGATACCGACATGAAAGTCTATACACGCTCTTAAAATAAAAGTCGTTGAAGTACAATATTGTGGAAACCTGGTGTGCGAGGTCAATGTAAAAAAAATACTGTCTTAAATCGCCAATTGACGCAATATATTTAAATAACTAATTTCAGCATTGCAACAACAAAGTGAAGCTTCTGGTGACCCTGAGCTTACAGACGCCATTGATAGTCTTAAAGATTTGGTCTTGTGATGAAGAGACAATGAATTATGAGAACATATTTATTTAGATTAAATTAAATTATACTAATAAAAATTGTAATACAATTGTTTATTTGTCGTTATCGAGCAAGCTATTCCCAATATCCCTCAGTGACGCTCGCTTGTTTGTTTGGTATTTCTGCCTTACAAAGACTAGTTTCTACTATAATTCATAATACCTACCTGTTATACAACAGTTCATGACTCCGCCGTATACTTAAATATAAGTCCGGTTACTGCAAAACAACGCAGCCTCCTGTCCGATCCTCCCTCGACCGGATGACGAATAGGTACATATAATATTGCCATCTATATCATCGTCAACCCATATCCCACTACGGGCACGGGTCTCCTCTCATTTGAAAGGGGTTTGGCCTATAGTCCACGCTAACCTAGTGTATTTAAATATCACGATATTTTCCTTCACCATTTGAATGTGCGATAAATAAGCTCACAACTTCCAGAAACTCAGTGATACTTGGGTTCAAACTCAAAGCCTTTGGCTTTACAGTCCACTGATCACACCACTAAGTCTATCACAGCACTTTATAATCTAAGACGAGCCATATTTCTATACATACAAAACAAAAGCGCGTGGTGTGAGGGCCACCACCACAGATATGAAAAAAAAAGTATCAAAGGAGTCCAAGAGGTCAACCCAGATTTTGAAAAAAAAAAAAGATATAGAGCTTTAAGTTGGGCCCTCAAACAAATTCTGGCGCCTTTGTAACTCATAATATATACACGCCACAGGGATCGTATTGGTATCAAAATTTACGTTACAAATTTGTAAAACATTAACCAGAGTATAAAAAGCTTTTAGTATTATTTTATTCTAACACAAAGATGGCCGTCAGTTGATACAATTCCAAAAAGAATAGCCGGTTGTTAAATCGTCACTGTGGTTAGTTATGATTTACCAACCAAACTAAAATAGTGTTGTATATAAATGAAGAAATTAGTTAATGGTAGTCGTAATATTACCAAAATAAAATTAAATAGTGTACAAATGTATCCAATAGATATTGGATAATAAATCCTACAATAGCTACTCATACTTTCTCAAATTACATTAAAACACAACATAAGAACATAACAAAATATTTATTAAACACCTAATTGAACCTGATTACACTGGTTCAGTCCGGAACATTCTCGTCCGAAGAGTCATTTCTGTACTGTTCTTTAAAATGTTCTGTATCTTCTTCTTCTCCGTAGTAAAATCCATCATCGCTGTCATCTTTATAGCCTTCATCAACAATCTTTGAACAGTGTATCAAGCTCTTGTTACCAGAAAGGTCAGGGTTCTCTGTAAGCACTTTAGCTTTATATTTAGCATATGCTTCACCATATCTCTGAGCATCTTCTTGGAATATATCTGGTGGATCATCATATATCTTGTCTTCACCTGTGTCGCTAGATAGATCATCATCTGAAATCAATAAAGAAATGAGAGCATGACCCAATCCCCCTAGATTGGCCAATGGTCATGGTAAAATAGTCTTCATTGGGTTTTGCTCTTACATTCAAGCTTTTTTTTATTTTAATGGGACATGCCCACTACCCTAAGTTCTTACTACTGCAACTCCTGTAAGCCAGGATCAACAATAGAAACTAAAAATATTGTCGAGACAATGAACCCCAACATATCCCAAGGGAATGATTTTAACCGTCTTGAAACCTGCAGCCAAATTAATCATGAAATTAAATAGGAGGAGTAAGAAAATAAGCAAAGCATTCAAGCTTTCATCACAGCCTATGGATGATGTGAAAATTACCCTTACCAATATCTACTCTCTCCATGGCTTTAACTATGTCTTCCACCTCTATGCTGCTAGCCTCTGAGTCAGGGTAATCATTCCTCCAGTTGTTCTCATCATTAGAATCATCATCATCATCAGCTTCTGGGTCTGATTCTGGCCCCTGGTCATAGATAGCATCATTAACTGTTTCTACCCTGAAATCATGAATACAAGATGAAGTTAAACCTGTTCTTACTGATGATAATAGTGTTGTTGTTGGATAAACAGTTATATTTGGCTGCACTTAAGTGTCAATATCAACCAACTGCAGGCACATGAAGCGACAATGTTGATGTGTGTTATCACTAGCATCCAGGACATGGGGTACTAGCCCATGTCCTTCATTATATATATTGATAATATAAAAATAAAGATAAAAATAAAGACTTACCCCACTAAATTATCAATCATAGATATGTCAAATTCTTCCTTGTAACTTATGTACACATCATAAGCATACAGGACATCATTATCCATATCATAAGTCTTCTGCAGATCTATTAAATGCAGTGCTTCTTCACTGTCAGCATCATCTTCATTTTCTTTTATCCCTCTGCTGTAGTTGACTACTTCATAACGGCTTTTTATTGCAACCTCTTTTCTTTCTTTCCTTATCTTCTCTACAATATTGTCAACATTTGGCACAGTTTGAAGTTTTATATCTGTTTTTGGTAGTAAGCTTTTTACATGTGTAGTTTCCTGTAAATTAATGTTGATAGTACAGTATAAATCTCTTATAAATCCATTACTTTTGCAATATAAGAAAGAAGCCAAAGGGATTAGGCTATAGTTCATCACTCTAATCTAGTACAGGTTGGTAGATGTCACAGATCATGGAGAAAATGTCTTTCTTATAGGCTTAAACATAGGTACCAAAATACAAATTATTTAAAACATTACATAATGTAATTAAACTCGGAATATTATCTTCCAAACATGTTACAAGAGACTTCGTATTTGAACAGTTTAAAGTATATAGTAATAGTTCCAGAGCTCGGGTGTAGCCAAAGCACCTTAACCTTCAAGTTTCACCCGCTCAACACGAGGATGCCATCGCGAGGACTTATCTTATAGCCTGGTTGTTACTAGCTTGAGATACTTCAAAAACTGGTACTGGTAATCGAATTTATACTATGTTTACCTGATTATCAACGGTCCCCCTGAAAACGAATAGAGACGGCGAAATTTCTGTTTCATCAGTTTTGACTCGCTTGCACACGAGGACCAGTGCATCTTGTGGATTCTCTTCAAGTCTTCGCTTTACCCTCAGCACTGTGGGTGCAGCCATCATGCAGCACTGCCTAGTAATTTATTATAATTTAATACAAATTCGATTACAGGCGTGCTACTATCATACTATAACAACAATAGATCGTTTTTAATTGGAATTTCAAATTAAAAACAACGAAGACAAACAAATGACAATAGACCAATATTGATTGTCAAAATTTGACACTGACAATGACTGACATAATATTATGAATTTCTAAAACCACAGCTCAGATACTTTTTTAGAATAACTCTTTAGCTCAGCGGTAATTAACGCTGCCTGCTGTGCTATGGGTCCCGGGTTCGAATCCCAGTAGGGACAAATGTTTGTCTGATGAGCATCAACATTTTGCACATTTAGAATGAAGGTGACCTAACTCAAAATTACAGGAATTTTTCATTTCATTTCTAAATTACATTCTAAGGGTGCGTCGCACCCTAGGAATGTAATTGACCGAATAGAATGAAGGACACTGAAGTCAACAAAATAGATCGGTCTCTTTTACTACACAGGATTTTAGAGTAGTCTTATTAAGGTCAGTTAATAGCAAAATCTGAAATTCCTGTAATTTTGAGTTAGGTCACTTTCATTCAGGTGCGATTTGATTCTGAGTCATGGATGTATCTATGTATTTTAAGTATGTATTTACAAAAAAAAGTACCTTTATATTATGTAGTTTATCAACCATCTAGTATCCGTAACACAAGCCTCGTTGCTTACCACGGAACTAGATGGCGCTGTGTGTATTATTATATTATTATTTATTAATAAAGCGGATTACAGCGGTAGTTAAGACTGCCTTGTGTGCCATGTGTAGGGACAAATATATGTGTGATGAGCATACATTTGTATCCGATTCATCGATGTATAATAGGTATATATTTACAAAAAAACTGCGATAAAAAAAACCGACTTCAAAACTAAAAAGTTAAAAATAACTTAATACAGTTTTAACTTCTTTTTAGTTTTAAAGGTATGAAGACGGTGCCAAGCCAAATGTAAAGGTATGTAAACCATCGCGCAGTGTACAACCAGGCACTGGCACCGACTTCATATCTTTAAAACTAAAAAGAAGTTAAAACTGTATTAAGTTATTTTTAACTGTTTAGTTTTGAAGTCGGTTTTTTTTAAAGCAGTTTTTTATTTTATTTTTTACTTTTTAGTGTCTGTAATAGGTTCGTTATATTATATGTCTCGTTGGTCTAGTGGTCATAAAGTGCGACTGCCGAGCAAAAGGTCCTGAGTTCGATTCCCAGGTCGAGCAAAGTGTTATTGGGTTTTTCTGTGAAATTCTCAGTATCGGCTCGGAGTTTGGATTCGTGCCTGGTTAATGACAATAGGCTCGCCACCTATTACATGGGACCTAAAACATACCGGCGAAATGTTGGTGTACATTAGTACACCACTGCCTAACCCTTCGGGGACAACAGGCGTGATAGTATGTAAGAGGTTGAACAATAAACGCGTCATCTATGTAGAAAATTTGAGGTTTCTCTCGATTTTCCAAGGATCCACTCATCAGATCCTCACCATTTTTTTATGGGACCCCACGGAAAGCATCAGCTTTCATATAAAAAAAGAATTTTCAAAATCGGTTCACCGAATCCACAGTTATGAGGTAAGAAGTTGAACAATAAACGCGTCATCTACGTAGAAAATTTGAGGGTTTCTCTCGATTTCCCAAGGATCCACTCATCAGATCCTAAAAATTTTTATATGGGACCACATGGGAAGCTTCAGCTTTCATATCAAAAAAGAATTTTCAAAATCGGTTCACCCAAACCACAGTTATGAGGTATATGATACATAAAAAATGATACATAAAAAAAAAAATACAGTCGAATTGATAACCTCCTCCTTTTGGAAGTCGGTTAAAAAAAAACAAAGCTGAGGCAAACGTAAATCACAGTTATGAGATTCACAAAATCTCTTATTATTAGCATACGTCCGATGGATAAAAAGATACTTGTAACTTGTAAGTTCTTGTAGCCATAATACTACATGTAAAAATCAGTATCTAAATCTATAACACAGAGTACATTCTTTAATCTGTGTAGCTGTCTGTCTACTCTGTCTGCCGAGTGCCGAGTCCGACCCCTTTATGGGTATATATGTTCTGTGGTGCCGACTCCGTCGTCTGTACTTTAGTTTGTGCTTTGTGGTGTGTGTGAATCAGAAGGGACAGGGATCTGTAATTCTGTATTTTATTTATCTAAAAAAATTAAGAGTAGCGCGCTATCGAGCGCTGTATATTTCATGAATCATTTGATTTTTTTACTAATGTGTCGTTAGATGCAGCACCATTAGCTTTTAACGTGTTTTTAACAACGCATGGATAATTTGAAACAATTCAACACAATGACTACAGAAGATAATTGGAGGACTCAGGCGTTCAGGCAGAGTGTGGTGTCCAAAATGTAAGTTTTACAATATTCAACTGTTCTAAATAATGTACGCAAGTCGATGTCGAGGGTGCTGTGGACCCTAAGGTATCATACTATTTTCACAGCATTATTGTGTCTATACATATAAACTTTACTCTTAGTATAAAGTGTATAGGACCCGGGATTATTATTTATTATATACATTATAAGTTTTTAAAATTCTTTATTGTATGTGTCGAGACATGGTAAGCAGTTACTTATTGAGTAATAAAATTTGGTGACATCTTGAAACAGGAAAATTAAACAGTATCTATACATCAAATAACTCATGAGTCATACTGTTCTGGCTAAAACATTCCATGGGGTGGATGAACTCGTTATCCCATAGTGACAGTATTATCTGTTAAATATATGTTAATAGAAGTAAAAACGGCATTGAATTAAGAATGAAAGGAGTTTTCCTTATATTGTTTTTTTTTCTATATAATTATAGTTAGGTACAGTTTCTGTAGTATAAAAAATCATAATGTCTTGCAGTGTAATTTATTTATAACTGGGATTGCCATGTGTTTGTACCTATATGTCTTATATTTGTGTGGTCTGGCTGACTGTATTGATCTCAAAATTATTACTGTATTTTATCTCTGTATCAAATCTCTTTTATCGAATTTAGTGAGGAGGTAATCCAGCGGTCAGGTGTTCAGGTGGCTCGGAACAGTAGTGAGATGGAGAACCATGTCTTCATGAAAGCCAAGACCCGTGAGGAATATATGAATATGGTGGCTAAACTAATACTGCATGTGAGAGAAATGTGTAAGTATTATCTTGTGAAATTGATAAAGTAATTAATTATGACCTGTAAGTCATTGGAAAATCCCAGTATAAAAATATAATAATAACAAATTTATAAAGCTGTGTGTTTAACCAGTGAAATCTATTTAACTTATGATATAATTTTTTTATATATAGTATATTACCATTTCAGCACAATCCAAACAAAATCAAGGTCAACCACAAATGCAAGGCCCCAATCAAGGCCAGCCTGGCCCCACTCCCCAGGTTCAAGCCCAACAGGGACAACCTCAACAGGGGCCCAACAACCAGGGTGGCCTGACACCAGATCCAATCAATGCCCTTCAAAACTTGGCATCTCAAGGGTCAAGAAATCAAATGATGACCATGGGTCCACAAGGCCAAATGCAACAGCAAATGGGTCCAAATCCTGGCATGGGGGGCATGCAGGGCCAAATGGGACAGCAAGGACCAATAGTGTCCCAAGGACCACAAGCTCAAACTGCCACAAATTTATTGCAGACTCTGAACCAACGGCCACAGATGAATATGCAGTTACAAAATAAATTGGGCGGGCCTATGGGTATGGTTGGTAACCAGGGACAGATGGGGAACAACATGGTTGGAGGCATGGGGGGCATGGGAAATCCTATGGGGAGTCAATTGCAGAGCCAACTGGCAGGAGGCATGCAGGGGCAGATGATGCCCAATATGTCAATGCCTAACTCTATGCAGGTGCCCATGAGTGGTGCTAATACTATGGTCGGGCAGATGCCATGCAACCAGGTTGGGATGGGAGGCCAGATGGCGCCGAACAATATGCAAGGACAGATGCCTGGGCAAATGGGTAGGTGCAGATATCAGTACTTACCTAATTTTATTTAATCAGTAGAAAAGATACAATCTACTGAAGTTAGAACCAAAAAAGAGTTAACAATTTAGTCCTAATTATAAAATTTTGAGTTACTGACCAACCCAATTTGCAAAAATATGAATCCTTAAAATGTTATTTTTTTATGTTTACAGTTGGAGGCATGGGCAACAGCCAGATAGTGGGTTTGAATATGCTGCACATGGGTCGCGTGGGCGTGGGCAACAAGCAGGAGGTAGGCGGTATGCTGGGAGGTGCATACGGAGCGGCCCGCGCACCTCCGCCCGCACAGTTCCTGCGACAGAGCCCCTCACCATCCGCACCTTCGCCCAACATGGGCGGGCCTAGCCCTATGGGTAAGTACAGCCTCCTTCCATTTGCAATAAATTCGAAACATCGCATTTTTTAAATGAGGTATTTGATTTTTCTTCTCTATCAAGTTATCAATAATAAAAATACAAAAGTGTTGCCAATCTTTATTAAATATTTTAAGCGGAAAGTGTAGGTACAGGTATAAATTATTTCTGATTAACAAAATATTATAATAATGAAAGTATCATGCCATGAATGCAAAATAATTTATTCGCAAACCCATGATTTGCTTAACCACAAAAATAATAGCAAAAATTCGTTTACCATTCGCTTTCTATGACACCATTGCCTATGCTTGAGAGGGTTCCTAAAGAGATAATATTTATCCTAAAAAATACTTACCTAAGGAAATAATCCGGCAGAGTTATTGATGAACTATAAAATGTTTCAGACCTAACGGATCGACAGCGCAATGCACTGACAGTTAAATTTAAGAGGCTAATAAATGGTGTTCCAGATGAAAAGCTATCGGCTATGTGGAAGCAGGTCGAATTCATGGTCAAACTGTACACACCAGTCAAGTTAAACTAGGGCTACAATTGCTTAATTGGTTGCCTAAGTAACAAATGGTTCGTGAAACCAAAAAAAAAATGGTTTGTACTTGAGTAAGAGTTAGACTCGCACTTTGGGAATAGTGTGCCTTTGTTCTTTTTAAGTATCCAATAATCAAAGTTTCGATCTTAATTTATATAATGCATATTGTGGTTGTGGTGGCCAAGAGATGTTAAAAGAACTCGGGGCAGACCACCAGCCCGATGGTCTGACGACATTGTGAGGGCAGTGGGGAATCAGTGGGTGCGACTTGCACAAGATCGGCAACAGTGGCGTTGTAGAGAAGAGGCCTTTACTCAGCAGTGGGTGTCACCGGCTGGATAGATAGATAGATAGATATTGTGGTTAAGCATAAAAACAATCTTTGCAGTGGGTTGTGATGTGTCAAAATTTGATCTCAATCAGTGCACAGTCTTTCGACTATTTGAAGCTTACAGAAACGAAAAGATTTTAATAATTATATTGGTTATCAAATGTAACCTTAAATGAATTCTCTCATTATCAATATATTATTTTTTATTTATGTAGGCAAAGGCCTTGTCGCTTAGCGATAACGTCAAAGACATAAAAAAATATGTCTTTAAAAAAAAAATATTCCTCTTCCTAAGTACTTTGTAACATGGTGCACTAAGATCTCAATTAAGTTATTTGTTTTTTATTGTATATTACCAAATGTCACAGTAATGAAGAATTTAGGAAATTGAAGATGTTTTGGGGTTGTTAGTTTTTAGTTCTCACTCTGGGTGTGTGGTGGGACAAACTTAACTAGATTAATTACTCTTTATCTCTTTCTCATAAACCAGAGTAGCACAAGATATATAGAATTATAAAATTATCACAATTACAATAGGCCAATACTTCATATTCATATTCATAACGTTTATTTGCATTCCACAATGTTAATAAAGATGGTAACTAACAATCTTATGCTAGACCCAATTATGGACCCTGTAGGGCACAACAAATATTACACATTATATAGACATCTATCATACATATACATCTATCATTACATATACATCTACCTTAATTTATATTTATTATATTTTATCTTTATCATTAAAATTCTATTATAATAACAATAAATTAATAGTAGATATTATTGCTTATTTATTATAATTATTGTTTATATTTATTATAAATAAGCAAATATAAATATCATAAATAATAAATTTCATTTTATATTCCATATTTCCAAAAATTATTTTATTGTCATATTAAAATAATATTTGAAGCGAGTTGTATATCATGTTAAAATACAAGCTCAAATGGTGCAGAGATAAATAAATAAATAATATTTCTGGACATTATGACACAGCGCCATCTAGTTCCGAGCTAAGCAACGAGGGTTGTGTTACGGATACTAGCTGGTTGATATACTACATATTATATAGTATTTTTTTTGTAAATAAATACATATTATACATAGATACATCTATGACTCGGAAACAACTGTTTATGCTCATCACACAAACATTTGTCCCTACCGGGATTCGAACCCGGGACCCATAGCACAGAAGACAGTGGGTCGTCAGATAATCGAGTTTTTGAAGTTAACACAAACCAACTTAATAGTTTTATATTTTTATATATACATGTAGATGTAGTGTACTTAATGGACAGAATTGGTACTGTTTACAGGCAGTTGTTTGTTACTTATACGTTATATTAGTATATTTACCATATTTTATCATATTTCTCATAAATAGAAAATGTCATTTGAAAGATAGCAATGTGTAATATAGCTTTGAACTTGGTGATACTTTTTAGGCAATATATTATATTAATTAGGACTTAATATTATACACTGTAATCACAATTATTGCATTTGATTAGGCTAGGTTATTTTAAGTGACTATAATAATTATAATAAATAAATTATATTCGTTTTTGTTAATAATTTACATATTATGTATATTAAAATAATTGTATTTTTTTCTTAGCTTTTATTTACTGCTCCTCTGCAAATGATTTTTACTTTGTATAACAAAGTGAATATACATATTTTACATAAATTATAATTATCACAGTTTTTAAGACACTTACTTCTTTAAAGATCTTTAAGACTGATAGACATAAATTTGAGAAAGACTTGAAATTAAAAAAATAATATACATATATACTTGGGTGATAGGTTGATTAAAGAAGAGAGCAAAGATTTTGAGCATAAATAAGTACACTTTAGGAGACTAGACTCCATTCTACGGGATGACATACACTTAAATCAATAAATTAGTTAATAATTGTTATAGAATATCACTATAAAACCGCTTTGAAACAAATATTGCATGTTTACATATACTGAAGCAAATTCCAGTGTTATTGATGGTGAAAGAAAACATTTTTTTTTTATTAATCTTAGCCCCAAGTCCTCCTCAGGCTAGTTAGCCAAGTTTGACCTAAAACTGTGCTCAATGTCAGGTGTAATGGGTGCAACAATGACGTCACCGATGTCGTCACTAAGCGGGCTCGGCGCTTGTGGCAGCGTGGGCAGCCCGTCGCCCTCCAATCCCGCGCATCTGCAACACCACGTCCAACAGCCACAGAGGTATGTATTATCAGCACTGAGTATTGGTTGGGTGTAATAAAAAAGAGTTCAAAAGGACCAAAAAGTTTTATATTGGTTTCGACTCGAAGGACCATAGTAATAGGTTACCTTTTTTATTAGTTTTTTTTAAAGACAACATTCGAACACAGTTTTAAAGTAATATCTCGTTGAAATTTTCAGAGATTTTGTATTTGTATAATGGAAACATAGATAAAGATCTACCTTCTATGTATAAATAGAGATTGGATTCGTAGACTAAATAATACACTTTGTAAATGAATATTATCTCTTATCTCGGTTTGGGTTCAATTCCCCAGATCAAGCAATAATAATGAAATTCTTAAAATTTGTGTAGAATTAATGTCAATAGGCTAGCCTCTGCCTAGGGATCTAAAATCTCTGCCTAACCTTTCAATAAAGTCGTGATAATATAACATTATGGAATCTAAATCAGGCCTAAGTTCAATGTTTATCTTTGACTGTTTTTTTTTATTCTGTGTCATGTCCATGTATTTTGACAACCTCGCTTATAATACCCCCCATTGTCTGAACTTACTGGTCGCCTAGGGGCGTGGGGATGGGCATGGTGGCGTCGCCGTCGTCGTCGCTCAACACGCCGGTGGGCGCCAGCGTGGCCTCCCCGGGCGGCGAGGAGGCCGCCTACCGCGAGAAGGTGCGGCAGCTCTCCAAGTACATCGAGCCGCTAAGGAGGATGGTACACCGGATGGTCAGCGAGGGAGAAAGTCAGTGTTACAACATTTTTTTGATTATTTCTACTACTTTTTTGGTGGTATTTTGATATAATTTAATTGCGACGTAGCATTCATGGATACGGGCAGTCAGTTTACCCGTTTGAATTATCTTTTAAGGTTTAAACAAAATTTAACTCTAACCTACCATTACTTCAAAACAAAACTGTAATAGTGCTTAAAAAATCTCCCGCTGTCTCTCGGGACATTGGCATTACTACCTGTGACCATCAATCAATATAGGTAAACACGACAAAACTCGTCAAAAGTAAAGTCCTAATGTCCAATACCCGCAAATATAAGAAATCAGTTCGATTTTTTTTAACTTAACCTTGTGATACTCGTATTTTGATTCAGACACGAAGTGCACGTATTTTGATTAATTTACACAAGTATGAAGTGTTTTTCTTTAATTTAACAACTCCACCAGTAGAATTAATAGGCGCGTAATTTATTCTTTATTAGATTTTTTATAATATGAGCACATATTTACAACTCGCCTTCTTTAAATGTTACAACAGACGTGGAGAAGCTGACGAAAATGAAGAACTTGCTGGACATACTGTCGAACCCTAACAAGCGGATGCCATTGGAGACCCTCATCAAGTGTGAGGTCGTGCTGGAGAAACTGGACTTCAAACGCAGCGAGGGCGTCGTCGTGCCCAGCGCTGGGAAGGTATTAAAGACTTTGAAAGCCCTCCAGTGACTCCTCAACTTATCTGTAAAAATCTGCCGTCTTTTTTGCTTTTCGGTCCCAGTTGTTCGAATAACTATGAGACCATCAAATAGCCTGAAAACTTGAAAGCAGAAAACCTGTCTACACACTGATATCAGTATTTCCCAGTTCCCATTCAGATGGCGGATGGCAATCGGTTTGTATAAATTACTGATATTTAGCTGCATCTGGGCAGAATGGAAGACTACCTCAGTACATGCTTGGAAAAATGCTCCAAATTGCTAAGGAATTTACCTTATTCCTGTCTCCCTTCGTTAATATGAAAATGACAAAGACAGGTGTACATCCATTACTCGTTACCTAATAGCGATTTTGAATAGAATTCTTTCTTCGTGTTTAGGAACAAATCTTCAATCCTCTACTGGAAGTGGTGAACAACTGCTTGCAGTCACCTCTCGCCAATCACACACTCAAGCGCACGTTCGGATCTGCACTCGATGCACTTAACGGACCGGAAATGAGGTGAGACATATAAAAACACAGATTACATATTAACTTCATGGATGTTGTTTTTAACTTCTATTAATTCTAATAACATAATTCACTGTCTCTTTTTATATTTCCCATTTACATATGTTTTTTTTTTGTTTCGTCCTAGCCCTGGAGGGGTTGACGTTCATATTGGCCAAATATTCAAACTCTACTCAAATTTAAATAGCTCTCAAATATGGTGCTGCTTAGTCATTTGCATAGTGAAAGAGATAGCTCTAAACTTGAGGGTCGTATTTGGCTGTTAGTATTGTCTATAGTTAGTTAGTTACTATTACCCATAGATGTCGCTGTTTTGTAGATATTCTAATATACTGCTTTTTCGTTCAGGAATCTTCCAACACCACAAAAACTTCCTAAATTAGAAGAGCCGCCACTGGAGATACCAGATGTTCTGCAGGGTGAAATTGCCAGATTAGATTCAAGATTCAAGGTGAGTTTTATTTATTATAATTATATTAACTACCAGCAAACGTTGTTTTGCCACATTATAGGGGTTGGTGGACTACCCCTAACTTTTAGGGGGATGAAAAATAGATGTTGGCCGATTCTCATAGATACCGGATAAGCACAAAAAATTTCATCAAAATCGGTCAAGCCGTTTCGGAGGAGTATGGCAACGAAAACTGTGACACGAGAATTTTATATATTAGATAATACTATTTTTATCAATATCGAAGGGAAAATCATATTTAATAATAATTATTATTGAAATAAAACTACTTTTTACGGATTTTATCGCGGTATATTTGATATTATTTTTTTTTTTAACCCGACGTTTCGGATCCTTTACAGCATCCATGGTCACGGGCAGACTGAGGTGTTGGTCGTCTTGAAGTCATAATTACTAACAGCTACCCTACATTTTTAATTATTATTGACAATCCGATTTACACAGAACGAGCTCACCGTATCCTTCGGTCGTGCAGTTTTGTTCTTCGATTTAGATTTAATAGAATCTATGATAGGGTTCCAAGCAGGTGGTAATACCCAGCCATCTTCTCTATTGAAATTTGGGTGTTTTTTAATTTCAATAGCCTCACGAATCATCCTGGGTAGGAATCGGTTTTCTTTTGCGAGGACTTGTGGTTTATCAAATCTGATGTAATGCTGGGGTTTGTCTATGGTATGTTCACAAACTGCTGACTTCTTGGCACGGCGGTGTTTAACATCTGCTATGTGTTCTTTTACGCGGGTCCCTATGCTTCTTTTTGTTTGGCCTATGTAAGAGAGACCGCAATCACAATCGAGTTTGTATACTCCTGCATCTTGTAGAGGTATGTGACACTTGACTGATGGTAAAAACTGACTAATCTTCTTCAGCGGCTTGAAGTAAGGTTTTGATTGAAGCGCGCTTCAAGATGTAGCCAATCTTGTCCGTGACTCCTCTTACATATGGTAATACAGCAGGTAACCGCTCAACTGTGGCACGTTTCACACGGTTTCTATGATGAGGGTGCGGTGTTTGGAGCTTGTTGTCATGCAGTACTTGCTTAACATGTTTAAGCTCAGCAGCCAGGTGTTGCTCATCACAGATCCCACGTGCTCTCTGAAACAATGATTTACCGACAGTATATAACTGTGTTGGATGGTGGTGCGAGTCACCGTTTAAATATTTGTCTGTATGGGTTTTCTTACGATACACAGTGTGACTCAAGGTGTTGTTGGAGTTATGAATAACTAAAACATCTAAGAAAGCTAAAGAGTTATTTGCCTCCGACTCCATAGTGAATTGAATTTTAGTATGTATGGAGTTCAGGTGATCTAAAAATGCAGTTACTTTATGGGATGGAAGTATAGTGAAAGTATCATCCACATATCGCTTATAGAACCTAGGTATTACAGGCGCAGATTGTAGGGCTTTCTCCTCAAAATCTTCCATGAAGATGTCGGCGATAATGGGAGATACTGGTGAGCCCATCGCCACACCATCTACTTGCATGTAGAAATGATTATTCCACAATAGATAGCCAGATGTTAGGCAATGTTTTAAAAGTTCAGCATATTCTATAGGCATATTATTCTCTACTAGTTTCTTAGATACAATTCTGATGCAATCTTCAACTGGTAAGCATGTAAATAATGACTGAACATCAAAACTGACCATAGTTTCATTGTCTGCAAGATGTAGGTTTTTTATCTCGCTGACAAAATGGTATGAGTCTTTCACATATGCTGTTGTGTTACCTCTCAGTGGTGAGAGTACCCTAGCTAGGTGTTGAGCCAATCTATAAGTTGGTGAGTCGATTTGGCTGACTATTGGTCGTAAGGGAGCATTAGGTTTGTGTATCTTAGGTAGCCCATACAGTTTTGGTGGTTTTGCGCAACTAGGAATTAAATATTTGACATTGAGATCCAATGTATCGGAGTACTTTTTTATTATTACCACTTTAATATTACCACCTGCTTGGAACCCTATCATAGATTCTATTAAATCTAAATCCAAGAACAAAACTGCACGACCGAAGGATACGGTGAGCTCGTTCTGTGTATTTCGGATTGTCAATAATAATTAAAAATGTAGGGTAGCTGTTAGTAATTATGACTTCAAGACGACCAACACCTCAGTCTGCCCGTGACCATGGATGCTGTAAAGGATCTGAAACGTCGGGTTAAAATAATATCAAATATACCGCGATAAAATCCGTAAAAAGTAGTTTTATTTCAATGTCTAATATTCGCGTAAGTGTACGAAATCAATAATTATTATTATCATCATAATTATTACCTGTTCACGCGTAAATCACCGAACCGATTCAGATGAAATTTGGTATAGAGATAGTTTGAGCCTCAGAAAAGGACATAGGCTAGTTTTAGACCGGAAATTATTCCTTGAAAGGGCGCAAAGGGGGGTGGAATTTTGTATGTGGCATCGATAATTTCTTAAAAGAGGAGGGCAAGAAATAATGAAGCAAAGGAGACAATTTTTTTTGTATGGCGATCAGGCCCACCACAATTTGTAGCACAAACTAATGAAATATATATAATTTTTTCCGCACAATCTCTAGATAACGTTAGTAACAATTGTTTACTTAAAGTCTAAAGGGAATATTGAGTAATACATTAAAAAAGAAATAAAATAACCCACAAAAACGTCAGATTTCGAACAAAAAATGACGTTCAAACTTATTGTTTTTTTTTTCTTTTCTTCCCTTTCGGGATAAAGCAAAGGAATCTACTCCATACAGCCTGGTCTGCAGTATTTTTTTATTTTATATAAGATGGATAACAGGATGATACATGATAATGGTTGATGATTTGGTGAATTAATGGTTTATGAAGGATGATAAATGATTTTTATCCCCTAGTTTCTCAAAAGTGGTATTTTACTTAAACTTAACTCGGCCTTCTTGGGAGAATTTGAAAATCACGTTACATTGCGTGCCAGTTACATTCAAATTGTCAAAGTCAAAGCAATGACATGAGCGGTTCGTTCTACAGTGATTATAACATAACAAAAACACTTTGATAAATATTATTGTAGTTTCCAAAATATTTATAGATCCTATACATTTAAATATTAATAAAGAATAATAATATAATAAATAATAATAATCAATATTCTCACTTTATTTATTTACTGTATTCGTAGGTACTGTATTTGAATGTGATAGTTTTTACGTTCATTTACACGAATTACACTACAGCGATTTATTGAAAGTCAATACAATAATGGTTTTATTTAATTTAATAATTGCGGTTTCATTTTGACTTCGCGTTTCGTATTTTTCGTCTTGAAAAATAAGTTATTATTTTAGGATATAATGCGATCGTCCTGTGATACAGTTCGTAGTGGGCCTGGAAAAAACTGTCTCCTTTGATAAAAATTCTAATTCGGCTTTGCGCTGTGGAGATAAGGGGCATTAAATATTTATATATTTAATGCCCCTTTTTAAATATTTACATATATATATATAATCGTGTTTCCTGCCTGATTCATCAATGCAGAGCCTAAATCACGGTTTACAAACTTGAAATTTTGGCAGATGATGCATTTTATGATGAAAACATCGGCTAAGAAAGGGGGTATAATAAGGGATAAACGCTTGTATGGGAATCCGTTACTTTCGAAGTTAGAGATATGTATTTTAATATACAAGTTTTCGGTTAAAAATAATTAAACACGTATATCGGGATTTTTTTAAATCGACCCTCTAATAGGGTTAAATAGGGGTCGTTTTTTTTTTAATCTTCATTTATTCCTGAAATCTTTCTTATATGACATTCAGCTGGACGTCAAGTGTGTATTATTCGTCGTGCTTGGTCCGAAATCCAGTGATTTCGTAATCCCAAATAGAGTATCATATAATATCAGTTGCTAGCTGACATGATACTCTATCTGGGCAATACTCAGCAAAAATAAATGCATACGTGAGTCGTCGTTTTTGGAAATTCAATTAACCTAACGGGCGAAATGAGGAGGAGAATTTAGTATTAAATTGTGCTGGCGAAGCTGCGAGAAGCAGCTGGTTATCTATATAACGCATGTCTGTCGGGCAGGTGTCGCTGGAGCCGATGTCGTGCGGCGGCGGGGCGGCGGGCGGCGGCGGCTGCATCACGCTGGTGGCGGCGCTGGACGAGCCGCGCCTGCCGTGCGTGGCGGGCGTGCACGTGGCCGTGCCGCGCGACTACCCGCGCCGCCCGCCCGTGCGCCTCAAGCCGCGCGCCGCCCGCCACCACGCGCCCGACTCCTTCCTCGCCCGCCTCGAGCGCGCCATGGACGCTAGATGCGCCAGGTAACTTGCGAACACACACGAGCCGCGCCTGCCGTGCGTGGCGGGCGTGCACGTGGCCGTGCCGCGCCATACCAATCATATCATTATCCAATATGATAGAATTTATTTTATTATCTAAAAACCCCCATTAATTATTCACAGGTTACCAAAAAGCTGTTCAGTAGGACAGCTCTTGGACGCATGGGAGATGAGCGTTCGGCAGGCCTGTGCACCAAACCCCGTCTCATACACCCCAGTACCGGCCCTAGGACTGTAAACAGCATCTCAAGTAACACATATCTATTTATTTATTTTACAGAACCTATTTTAGCTGTAAAAAGGTCTGATATGAAGGAATCGGTCTATTAGACTGGACCACTCACTATCATAACCGTTTCGAATTGGTTGAATAAAAAGATAAGAAGATGGCAGTGAGTAATACCACAGAACAGACGTGTATTAGGACAGACTTTGGAATAAACTACCTTAAAATCAGGTATATCAAGTTCCAGTTTCCATTGCCACTAGCGTGGAAACCTTCTCAATGTATGTACAGACAAAGTTTATCATTGTTTCGAGTGCTAGTAACTGTACTATTTCCGATTTTCAATCGATTATTTGGTTTTATAGTACTTGTACAGAGATTTAAAGGAATATGAACTATAAGAGCATTTGGATAGATAGTTTAAGACGTATATAAAACTGTCTCGAAGATGTACAGTCGAACAAAATATTAATTTTTCCGGATTTTGTTACATAAGGCTCTGGTAACAAGATCTTAATTTGACTGACGACGTATGCACACGAGTCGCAAGCACCTATATCTATCTATAACTGAATACTCACTAACCTAACAGTTTTACTGCGACATAAAACTTACCTATTTTAATAGTGATCAACCCAATACTGGTGGTTTGAGGGTATTCCATCGTAACATTTTGTAAAATTGCATTAATGTATAGTTTACGGCAGTAGAGAAAGAAAGAAAGAAAGAAACATTTATTTCTGACCTCCTCAGGTAACAAAATTAAATAACAAAATAAAAAAAAAAAAAAAAAAAACATAAGACATATAAAATATATCAATAGTTAACCCGAGCGAGGCCAAAAAACGGACCCCATCTCAGCGTATTGCTGCAGCACTAATGAATTAATGCTGCAGCGCTGGTTTTCTGTTAGGATAGAGGGGTAAGAACCTATAATATTATCGTTATCGGAAGCAAGTCTCAAGATTTAAACCTAATTGACTATTAGCTACCTTCAATTGACGTAGGGAGTTGGTAGATCGGAAACTTTAGTGCTGAGTTTTCTCCAAAAAATATAACTTAAGATGTCTTTGCATGGTACATGAAAAAAAAAACAGTATGATGAATTCAGATGCCCATAAGAACAGATGAATTTCATGATCAATTTCGCTGCGGGTTCCAAGACAGTTATCATCATTCCTCTGGGACACGTCGGGCTTCATTGTCTCGACGATATTTTGGATGGTTACTATTGTTGATCCCGGCTTACAGGAGTCGCAGTAGTAGGGACTTAGGGTGGTGGGCACACTGTCCTAATAGGCAACAAAGACATTATCCTGAAAGTTGTATTAATTTATGCCTGATAAGTTACCCAGAACTGGCCAGTTAGAAGTTATAATATAATGACTTTCCTACAAAGGATTTTGTTCCTTATTATTATTATTAATAAGTGTATAAGTTGTTTGTACAGTTGCACACTGTTATAAGACCGCTTTTTTTAAATACTAAACGTTTACGGATGAAATAACGTAAGTGTGTAAATATGCTATAGATATTTGCATGATATATGCATTACGTAAAAAGAACTTGTCCGATTCGAAAGAGGAATATAGCTACACTAAAAATATTACGATATTTATTAAAAAAACAATGCTTTGAATATAAAAACGTAATTGTTAGATTTTTTACCAAGTATTTAAAATTTTAAGAGCTGACAACACCATCTTCAAAAATATTGTGTTACCAGAATTGTTACTGTAAACTACTAAATTAATCATGACACTTTAATACACTTTCATGAATGAGACAGGTTTTTCTTACGTAATGTTTAAAAAACCACGTTTATTTATTGTAAATGCTCATGAAGAAAATGTATTATAATGCGTTTTGTAAAATGTTTTAGAACGTCATAATCATGTTGAACCTTATGTCTATTGTATACAGTCTGGAATTGCACTGTATTCATATAATTTTGTAATATTGCATGAGTACGGAAAATAAAATAGTTAAGACCATTTCTATGTATACTCTTTGTGAAAATAGAATTTAAGAATAAAGTAATGTAATTGAGGGATCTTCTAATTTTAAAAACGTATATTTTGCAGATGTGATATTTATCTGTGATAATAAAAAAAAGAAACAGCTATTATTTTGTGTACTTTCAATGAAAAGCATGAAGCAATTTTAGTTACTATATACGTCGAAACTTTTGAACAAAATACCATTTTAAATAATGAAAATAATATTTTATTCTTTTTGGTAACAATGTATTGGAAGTTCAGTAATTTGCTTGTCATCATCATCATTTGCTTGTGTTTATATTAAAATAAAATTACATTGCCGAAACATGTAATAATATTTTTTTTATTTATTACTTACTACGTCTATGACGTCATTATTGTAGACTATGCTGCATATATGTATGTATAAACATATATATTTGTAAATGTTATAATTATTTGATTTTTTTAATGAAATTACTGCATAATTTTGTTATAATACGAAATTCATTCGCTGTTTAAAACAATATCTTCGAGATAGGAATCCCATACAAACGAAACAATAAAATAAGTAGTAAATAAAATATATTTTTATTTCATTGTGATTAGAATCGAGGTATTTTTTTTACCTATTTTATCTAAATATCTGCATAGCAAGATATAAGCAAATTCTATTAAATTGAATTGTACTATTACGATTATATAATTTGTATGGCCGATTGAGTGTCAGAAGGTCTATTAAATAAATGAATTTATTAGACAATATTTAAGTATTTCTCTCAACAACACCCAGAAGTTCTTTCTAGTTTACTTTTAATGTAAAAAAATCGGGAACAATGAAACAAAAAATTAAATATATTATGTTTTTATTTCTGTCATGGAGGTCCCTTTTATGATGGAGTTTTTTAAACTATATGTAATTGTTATAGTGTATTAAATAAAGCAATAATTCTTGTTTGTAATTTTAAAATAAAATGTAATTTCATTGTATTTTTTGGTTTTATTCCACTTCATATATGAATAATAATTTTATTTGAGTTTAGTAAAAATATACCTATGGGTTTTAAAGAAATGTAAGTGCGTGGCCATTTCTTACATTTATGCAAATATGAGATGTTGATATAAAACTACGTTTTTATGCATTTTATCGCAACGTTTCGAATCCAGCATCAATGTGCTGGAAAGCAAAACATCGCAGATAAAACAAAATTAGGTAGTTTTCCTTTATATTTTGACGTACGATGGTAAAGAAATAAAATTCACAAATACATTTAATCATAATTTATTTTGGGTATTACTGGTAGAGTTGCGTGTTGGGGCGCGGGCGCGGGGGCCGCGTGCAGGCCGCGTCGCGCCGCGCCGCGCCGCAACACGACCAGTGCCGCGCGCCCGGCCAGCCCGCGTGCCCGTGCCCACAACCTACACCAACACACACATTACCATCTGCCCACTTTCCGGCTTAATATCTCAGCTGTAAGCTGCTTGCAACGCATAAATGAAATGGGTTATATTGACAGAAATGTACGGGACCATTTCAAAGGAGGAGATAAATTGACGGAACTGTACAGGATCATTTAAAAGGAATTAAATTGATAGAATTATATACATATACAGGACCATTTAAGGATACAGTAAATCGTCAGAGCTATACAGGACCACTTAAAAAGAGAAGGCTTTACATGATTATTTAAAAGGAGAAGTAATATTTATAACTAAACAATACTATTTAAAAGGAGCAGTTCTATCAATTTGTACAGGACTATTTAAAGGAAGAAGTTGACAGAACTAAATAGGACAGGACTGACGTGCAAATCCAATACACTGTAACTCGAGTTACAGTGTTTTGGTTTCACACGTGAGAGGAACATTCATAAGGAACCAAGGTGTCAAATTGTCGTAAGTATAACAGTTTTTGCGTGAAGGTGTGTACCTTTGTACCCGCCGGGCATCCTGGCCCCGCAGGCGCACACGGCGTCGCGCCGCCCGCCCGACGAGCAGAACGCGCAGCAGTGGAACGTGCCGCCGTGAGCCGCGCCCGACAGCGCGCAGCACGCGAACGGACTGCCCTGTACAAGTACAACACTATTGAACATTGCGTGATTTGTCTGTAAGTTGCAGCCCAAGGGACTGCCATGCAGAAATCATGCTTCTCTATTAAAATTCCCGTGAGCGCTTTTGTGTGTGTGTGCAAATTGTAGCTTAACGGGTTGCCCTGCAGAAATCATAATACACCATTTTCGACATTGAGTGATCGCATGTGTTTCTATTTAGTATATGTGTGTGGGTGTGTTTGTTGTGTGTGTGTGTGTGTGTATGATTTTAACACAAGTTTACGGCCTGCTTGATGGTAAGCGGATACCGTAGCCTATAGACTCCAACATTGGAGCTGCCACTCGCGCTTTACCGACCTTGTAAAAACCGTTTCAGGTTCTTAAAAAACATACTAAACTGACAGCAAATAGGATTCCCTGCTATTTTTACTGCGGTCTTCTCCGTCGGAGGTAGGTACCTATGCGGTTGGGGTCGGGCAGTTCACAACGGTAACATGCTCTCTGCTGATGCCCACTGACCTTGATCGGCTTGTTGTTGACGGTAACAGCGAGTAGGTATGCGCCGGGCGAGCGCGGCGTGACCCGCAGCGAGTAGCCGCCGTCCCCCGCGTCCGCCACGCGCGCCACGCTCGGCCGCGCGCTCGAGTCCCGCCGCCTGAAGTAGCCCCCCACCTGGTGACACGGAGTTATCATTCATCATCAACCCATCATTGTCCCACTGCTGGGCACGGGTCTCCTCTCACTTGAGAGGGTTTTAGCGTTCACGATACCTTACTGCGAGTTGGCAGCTCTCAAGCATTCGAACCTCACGATGTTTTCCCTTCCGAAAAGTCAGTGGTGCGTGCCCTGGGTTCAAACTCGATACCTTTGACGTCTCAGTCCACTGTTCACACCAGTAAGCTACCACAGCTATCAAGTACCCTCTAAATTTGGCAGGCTGAGCAGGTGGAAGCTCAGTTGATGTAGAATAATGTTACAATAGCAACATATTCTATCTATTCGTTGTTCCCTACGGTCCCCAAAACGGCTAAAGTGATTTCGATGATCCTGTAGTTTGGTAGCGATCGTTCTTTTTTTTAATGTTGTGTTATATACATCCATCCACCATCACGCCTGTCGTCCCCGAAGGGTTAGGCAGAGGTATTCTAATAAAACCCGCATTTTATTGTTCTAGGTCCCATGTTGCAATAGGGGGCGAGCCTATTGTCATTAACCGAGCACGAATCCAAACTCCGAGCTGCTAGTGCTGCTACTGAGAGTTTCATAGAAAAACCCAATAATACTTTGCTCGACCTGGGAAACGAACCCAACACCTCTTGCTCGGCAGTCGCACTGTACGACCACTAGACCAACGAGGCAGTTACGTTATATTTTCCCTACAAATTATCAAGTTGTAGAGAAGGTAGAGTAACTAGCGTTGGAAGGATAGGTAGCGCAGGTATCATCTGTTCTTCACTGGTCTTTAATATCGTAGATCCTCACCTGTTCACCGCCGCACCAGATACGTTCACCGTTGCTGTCGCGCAGCTCCAATGTCACTTCATGCTCACAGTCCACACGGAGGTCCTGGAGACCTTCAAAACCAATGCAATAAATACCAATAAAAATTAACGTAAGGGGTTGTTAAAATTAAGACCATACATTTTTAAAGAAAATATGTTATTTTCGGGAATATTAAAATACCGATAGTAAATACGATAATATTGACATTAATACCTATTTCACGACGTTTCGCATCCTTTTTTACATCAATGGTCACGGGCTAACATATCTTACCAAAAGCAGGACGTTTTTGGGGACTGTCTTTATGTATACGGACGTTCAAAAAGAGCCAACTAAATTTGAATAGCTAAATGATATTTCGACATCGATTTTTGACTTTGCGCTTGAATTCTTACCTTCGGTGGTAATTACACACATTTCTGGATCAGGTGCACTGGCTAGGAGTCTGCCGAAGATAGTGGGGTCGTGTGTGGTCGGAGCTCGCGGGGCGAAGCGCAGCTCCAGGCGCGGGGGCTCCGACAGCGCCTGCAGCTCCGTCAGGCGCTCCAGCCGCCGGAGCACCGACCCGCTCAGGGAGAGCAACTCGTCTTCCTTGCCTTCAGCTAGAAGCTGGAGTTTGGAAGGTCTTTTATTTGAGGAATATTAAACGTTAAGAGTCTGTGGTGGTCTAGTGGTGTGACCAGTGAACTGACATGTCAAAGTTCTCGAGCTCAAACCCGGGCACGCACCACTGTCTTTTCGGAAGTTATGTGCGTATTTATCACATGCTCAAACGGTGAAGGAAAACATCGTGAGGAAACCAGCGTGCTTGAGAGATTTTCTCGATGACATGTGAAGTCTACCAACCCGCAATAGGCTAGCGTAGTTGACTAAAGCCTAATCCTTCTCAAATGAGAGGAGACCCGTGCCCAGCAGTGGGACAATAATAGGTTGATGGTGAAACGTTAGAGTTATGTAGATATATGTTATGTTAACAGGCCTGACTTTGGACTCTTGGGTACGTATTGCGTTGGTACCGGTTTTTGGGTAACTACATAATTCTCATTACGTCATCTTTCCGAGAGTCATCCAAATGTTGTTAATTCGCTTTCTGGAGAACCTCGTTTTATAGCGTAAGGGATATGACTAAGTAGAAGCCTTGGAATCCCATGTACCTAATAGTGGGAGAGCCTACATTACTTTGCCCTAGGAATCGAAATCACGTCTTGCTCATCAGTCTTTCCCACTCCCACTAAATCAACGTTTAGGCAGTTCTCCTATACCTATATAGGTTCCTATAGAAATAGAGCAGGTTCCTCACCTCCTCGGCGAAGTTGACAGCGTCCTCAGCGTGTCGTGCGCGGTCGGCGAGTGCGTGCGCGGCCCGCTGCGCGCGCAGCTGGTGGCGGGCGCGCGCGCGCCCCGCCGCGGCACACAGCGCGCGCGTGTGCGCCTCCACGCCGCGCCGGTACTGCGCCGCCCACTCGCGCACCTCGCCTTCCACGCGCTCCGCTTGACACTGACACCAGTTGGAAAGAACTTTTATTTCGAAGAAGGGTCAATACGCAGCGACGAAAAGACAGAAGACCTGGTAAATGTCGCTGAAATCCACTGGATGCGGGTAGCGCTGGGTCGGTTATCGTGGTAACATTTGGAGTTTTTTAATACTAGGTATAGGATTTAACACCAACACTTTAAAACCTTAAATACAGTAAGTACCTATTAAGTATTAATTCTAAAATATTATTTTATCTGATAAACTACCAAAACAATTATCGCCAAACACATGTTGCATACATAAAAAAACTTAAAAAAACATGCGGACAATCTTTGTGGACTGCCGAGAGAAATAAATATCTATCTATGTACCTTCATATATACATGAAAGCTTTTGGTGACGATGACGCAAGTTCCGTGATTTTTGTTCGCCTAAAGAAGTTTTCAATTTAAAAAGTGGTAGACTAAGGAAATTTCTGTTATGCCACTTACGTCAATCTCATAGGCATGCGCGCTTAGGTTCCTGGTGGTGCGCTCCACATTCTCAGGTACGAGCTTGGCGCGCTCGCACGCGTCGCGCAGCAGGCGGGCGCGCTCAGCCGCTGCGCGCGACGCGTTCGCCAGCGCGTGCCCGCTGTGGGACACTATGCAACAGTCGCGGCAAATAACCTAGACAAGTAGAAGTGATTGAACTACCAATAATCATTAATATTTTCTATACTACATATTATTATATACAGTTTTTTTAATAATAATATAATATTTCCTCCTCTCTCCTAAATTTGCCGTACCCAACAAGGCCCACACATGTTTCTTATAATTGTATTAACATCTATGTAACTTGTTGAGTGCAATAAATGTTTATCTATAAATCATAGATACCACTATACATAATTATATACATACTCCTTCATCGCATTCCTTTTTATATTTTTTTTATATACATATGATCATACAATTCCTTAAAATTGAACCAGTTTGGCAACCCGATTACCCCAGCGGTAGTTAACAGTGCCTTTTGTGTTCTGGATCCCGGGTTCGAATCCCGGTAGGGACAAATGTTTGTGGGATGAGTATCAACATCAACCGGGCTTCGAATCCATGGCCAGTTGGCCACAGAAGACAGCCTTCAACAGCGCCTATCGGGGCGTCAAAATTCAATGTAATAACATAATAAATTGTTTTTATATTCCTTTAATAATTTGTATTTTTATATTTGTTTAAAGCTGTTTTCATATTCGTTTAATAGATTGTTTTTACCAGTTGGCACGTGGCACAGTAGACACTGAGGTCAGCTTTGGGGTGCTGGCTGCAGTACTTGAGGGGCGCGGGGTCCAGGGGGTGCAGCGAATGACGCGCCGTCGCCTTCTGCCGGCCGTGCGCCTCCTCACACGACGTGCAGATGCTCACCAGGCATTGGTTACAGCGGGTCTCCGCCTGTGGTGGAATCATTTTTGAAGTCTAGGACACAGACACTCTTGGCATAGTGGCTTGTTAAGCCTAATGGTTATAAAGTCGGGGTGCATTTGTATGATAGAATTCAGTTTTTGTGAACAGGAGATCCTTGTACGCAATGGCGGATCGGGGGGTTTATTGACAGAAATATCGAAATGGAAGGATTTGACCAAGTGACTAGTGACTTCATTTTTTTCTTTCTCTCTGGGGCTAAAAAGCTATAATAGTGTGAATTAAAATTAAATAAGTACTTTTAGACAAGTGCCTATATTTAACTAAAAATCTTTTGTTCCTTATTCTTTCGAAGTTTAATGAACTGAAAACACTTTTAAACCAGCAATCCATTGAAATTTCTTGAGTCAAATGTTGCTGAACGTAACGAATGGTAATTTGTTGAAATCTCACGTTTGCGGCGCGCGCCTCACGGTTGAGAAACTTCACGTGTGTTACAATATCTTAAAATACTTTATAGGAGAAAGCAGTTAGTCGTTTTTGTAAGTTATGGAGACAATACATGTTAGCTTACATCTAACATACTTACCTACAATCTCGACTGTTACCTCAGAGAGGCTAAGGTAGAGGAGTTTCGCGATGTACGTACCCCAATTGTTTTGCTTCCATGTCCCATAAGAAAATGTTGTATTCTGACAGTCTCAGGAATATTCAGCGAGTCTTACTAGCTAAACTCAGGACGAGCAGTTTTATTTTAATAGATAATAGAGTTTTAATATCCAAAAAATGGTAATTCAGGGTCTCCCCCAATGATATAAAAAACTATAGATACGTTACCCGCTCTCTAAAATGGCAACAAGAAATCAAGGCAATTGCCGGGATCGCGCTTAGTGACGCACCAACCAGCGGTGCGAGGGTACGTTCCGTAAAAATAATTTGTGCTTAATAGTTTTACACTTCCTGAGAACAAGATGCCTTCATGTGTTTACGAATTATACTACAACAGTGAAAGATAAAAATGTGTCTCCCTTTCTTTGCACAAATTAGTCGCTGTCGCCATTTTGCATAGCCGTAATGTTCGTGCATGACGTGTCTATACAATAATATGTCATTGGTCTCCCCCTATTACATGAGTCGATCATCTCGGATATAAGCTTAATACAGTACCTATGTTATTATTAAATAAATGAGTACCGTACCTTGTTATCAGTACTACAAAGATCACAGAGCACGTTGATACCCTCGCTGTCCTGAGCTGCCACCATCTTCCTGAGCAGCACATAGTTAAGAGGCAGCGCTGCTATACCCCCCAAAGGCAACTGGGTCTCGTGCCCACAAGTCGGGCATAGCAGGAACTGGACGCTTTTGCCTGATACCTAGGAAAGCAGACCTGGATTAAAAGAGCTGAAGTACAGGTGCCAGGTGGTAAATTTGAAAGGCTGAGAAGAGAAATATCCATACCTTCCTAGTTAATATTCCATATTTATGTTGTTTCTGCTCCCAGCTGCCTTCAGACCCTGAGTGACGGAGGTCGCTCTCGTATCCCGACCCTGCGGATCCGCCGCCAGACCCAGATCCGGAACCACCCGGGTCTAGCTGGATTGAACCTAGAGAAAATTGCAAACATGGTCACGTAGACGATAGATTATCAGACAGCTCCATGATTCCCTACTTAAATCGACCATACATACATTAACTTTACACCTAGGATACAGTATCCTATTAAAATCTAATTTCCCAATAGTTGCAATGACGGGGCGATCAACTTCTTGTCGCGGGTTTAATTCTGGCAGAAACAAAATGCGCAGGGCTCTTTTTATTCATTTATGGTTTGTTTATGTTTTTAAATAAAGATGTAACTAGGATTTATCTGATGATGGATCTTGTAAACTGATACTGGAGGAAGCCAAACAGACGTAGGTTCTATGAAAATAATCGTTTGTTATCGGTGGTACATCTCATTTTAACTGAGATATCTCACATAATACCTACCTATGTCAACGTGACATAATGTTTCATGATTTTCTCTTACATGAAAATCGTGTAGCCAAACAGTCAAATGAAAAAATACTGTTCTTGCCATGTAAGAGCAGTGATCCACTACAGCGGCATGTTCCGCTGTCGTGTGTTGTTGCGCGCGTTTTTTACATGGAACCAATGATTTGTCGCTACGTTCGCTCGCGTCTTGCACCTATATTACAAAATTACGTGTGCGTGTACTCCTTGTGTATCAATAGTATTTTTTCATGCGTACTCTAAAATCAGTACTGTAAATTTATCAATGATCAATGCTTGTCTTTCTATAAGTACTTGAAAGTCTTTTCTTATGCCTACAGAATACACCATAAAAAAACTTAAAGCATATTTGGTTTGGACGTTCTAAAAATATGGAATATAACCAGTAGGTATTTACGAAATTTTTGCAAAGCCAAGCGTATTAATATACCATCGATCTCCATTTTGAAATCGATTGTTTGATTGGCGCGATTCGTTAAAGACGCGCGTCAGGTCGCCCGGGTCGTACCTCACCGCGCTGGTGGACTATGGCTCTTATATGATGAGTCAACGGTTTTGGCAAAGAATTATATATTTGGCGGAAGATATTACTTTTAACTCGTTTGACATTGTGTAGTGTGATTCATTTGCTATTAATAATGTACCTAGTTATAGTTAGGGAAATGTGCTAGTGAGTCGATGAACTAGATGCCCAGGAACAGACTACTTCCGAGTGCGTCAAATGGTTATGTGAATTCTTGTTTTTTCATGAAATGTTATTGATAACAATCCTATGTAAGATATTCTATAAAGATTGCAGGCGTTCTTTCAACTTTTAATCATACCTACGTTCTAACTTTATTTTTATTATTTCATAACGTAACGAAAGATCAAATTTAAACAACGCTGAGGAATTACGATAACCATCAAATTTTTAATTTAAAACAGACCATCTGGGTCGCCGTAAGGCGTAAACATATCTAACCACAAACTTTGATTTTATAAACTGGCTTATAAAAGATTATTCCGTGAATGATAACACAAATAAACTTCGTCTGTTTATTAATTCTGCATCTGTTCATCTTCTTATTGTTATGATTATACACTCTGGCGGGTGAATCATGTAAGTTCAAACGATTGAGAACTCAAGAGGATTTGTGGCAATAGTATCTATTCAATGAATTCACGTGCACTTGAATTGTGGATAACGATTCATCATGGCATGATTTATTATAACACTTGTTACAATAATACCGCAATGACTAAACAGTCGATTGTCTTTTTTGGTAGAAATATAAATAAAGGTGAATTTATTTTGGTTGACTAATCATTGTTAGTAGGATAAGTAAATAAAATAAAACGGAATGGAGAAAATCAGAAATGCCCGTCTCGGTTTTTAATTAAAAACATTAACATTTTCTGAAGCAACATTGGAATATGCGTAGGTCCTCTTACAAGACTCAATCAAGAAGTTCCAATGCAACGCCTAAAAGGCCTTGAACGCAAGGGCGGATCCAGTGAAGGGAGTAAATGTAACCCCCCCCCCCCCCCCTGAGACCCATGATGGCCCATTTTAGACTTGCCATATTAAAAGTTTTTTTAGGCCCCAAGATCATTCTAGATGACCCCACCTCCCCTGAGTTGAAAATTGGATCCTCCCTTGCTTGGACACACGTACAACTGTTGTAATTGCTACCAGGTTTATAGGAGGTTGGTAGAAGAATAGGTAACTTCAGTTACTTCTAAGTTCTACTTCAGTTAGGTAAGAAAAACCTATCAATTACAAAGTCCTAAGGATAAGGTTAGAAAAAAACGACAGAAAAATAAAATATTATGAAGTATTAATGTGTCTATTGCCGGCGATTGTGTACTGAAATACGTTTGTTTGTGATTTCTGTCATAGCGCGCCGGGTGGCATCCCTTTAAATAGAAACACATTAGCTTAGTTCCTGCATTCGAATCAATGAGACATATGTACACACAGGGCCGTATTTGATGCCCTGGCGTTGTAGGCCTCCAGACAAACCATGAAAAATTTAATGACGTATAAGAATTGACTTGACAATAAAACTGCTGGGATATTGTCATGTAACTTAACACTGCTATGATAGCCCGATGGTGTGACAAGGGGAACATGAAGTTAAAGATCTCATGCTCAATCACAAGACACGGGTACCACAAACTTTTCAGAGCTACGTGCGTATTTATCACATGATCAAAATTAACGGTGAACGAAAACATCGTGAGAAAACTGAGTGATATTCTCTATGGCGTGTGAAGTCTACCAACCCGTACTAGGCTAGCGTTGAAGACTATAGCCACTTTGTCTTCTCTTGAACGAGAGAAGACACGCACCCAGCAATGGGAAAATAATTGAACCTATGTGAATCCGGCACTGTATACATGTGATACATTATAGCAGGTATTTGAGCTACTACTCGAGTGCGATGAGCTAGCGGTTTTGTTTATGCTTTAAACAAAACAAAATACACAGGTAGAATTATAAAAACACAAGATGGTTGTTTTGTTTTTATGATTTTCGATCAAACCAGGCAGTTACTACAAAAAAAATATTATATAAAATTATTATAGCATGGAAATGATCCTAATATTATATATTTACATAATAACCTTCACGCGTGTATGGACGAAGGGTTCAGGCAGATTTGTATTTTATAGCAACAGCTCGCCGTTACGTATGAACCGACTTCAATATAGGAAGTGGTTATTACTTCTAGGTTCCAGTTCGGGATCGTATTGCGAGTGCCTGCTGAATTTCAGGTCCTAAATTCCAATTCTAGATTTGAATCAGTGGCAATTCGGAGTTTGGATTTGTTGGATTTGGTTACAGGCAAAAGGCTCGTCCTGTACAGTACATGCCGAACAATAGGCTACCTACTCTACTACTAACCCATCAAGGTTACTAGCTTGATGACCAACTTGACACAGAACTGCGCAATGATGACAGTGATAGGATTATGTTTAGCTAGGTCAGAGGTTCGTCTGCCCATTGTATGGCTTCCTCTCCTCGGTGTAAAGTGCTTCAAGCCCCAGTGGACTTAAATACATTAACACCATGTGTGTTGAATGAACAACAATGACACATTTTGGTATGATACGGCTTTTTTGTTGGTAAATTATTTAATATCATGATTATATATGAATATTGTATGTTTTTATAGGTATAAACATTGCGTGTCACCTAAAATGAACTAGTGAACTGATTCAACTGAACCGTTGCTTCCAGTGTGTAGTGAGGTCCAACTTGAAAGATAGGGACTACCCTGTCTTTCAAGTTGGACCTCTAAAACTAGTCTCCCTTAAACTATTAAATTATTGGCTTTACGCAGACAAAAGTGCCAGCACAGCATTTTGTGCTAGCTTTACTCGTTTCGGCAGCTCATCGCATTAAGTATGTTAAGGGACCCTGCCTACCACAGAGTACATTTTATAGACAGATATGCTGCCTGCACTTTCCTTATAGGCATGCATATCCATCGTGAGTCTTGAATTTAATACAAAAATAACCCCATATGAAAAACCACGACAGTATTCCAAAACTTTTCCAATCTTTACGGTGATTTTTTCAACCATGTCAGAAATTTGAGTTTTAGAGCGTAGGTAGTATTTAATTCTAACAATACAATAATTTTAACTAAGCCTGTGCGATATAAGATTGACATTTGTCCACTTACTTTGGGTACTAAAATGTAGATGTATGGAGTTTCTTGCCGGTTCTTCTCCATAAGACCTACCTTTTGGAACCGTGCCACTAAATTCAATTAAATTCGACAATTCAAAAGCACCTGTATTGGTCTAATTGAAATATGTGATTTGACTTTGACTTTGTAATAAAATTAAAATAATTCATTACATTTTAGTATACTAATTAAACCTACCAATACTAATTAAATAATGTTATACCTAGTATATTTTAATCTATAATCTTGAACGAATTACCAACGGCTTATTTTCTGCGTGGGTAGGTACTCGTAGATACATTAGCTATTATTTATTTCCATCTAATGTCTTGTTTCAAGTTTATTTCCAGGACAAATACGTGATAAACCTATTTAGTTGTATCGACAAATAGGCGTTTACTATAAAATGAACTGAGCCGTTTGTATTGATCCGTTTATCGCCAATAACAGTTCTTTAATAGTTTCTTCAGATGCCCCATTTGTACCTCTCAACTGTTGAGTAAAACTATTAAAACACCGTTTTATTAACCCACCTAAATACGTAGCCAGTATAAAATGATCTGTCAAAAATATACTGTAGGAACTTTGAATAGTAATACTTTCTTCAAACTGTTTTTTTTTAAGTTGGTTGCTGAAACAGACACCCTTAAAATAATGTTCATTTAATGGGCTACAGTTTACGTGAAACAAATGATGTGGTAGTTTTGAAAGAATTGATCGTAAAAATAGCTACTTATGTATGTATATTAATATTCAAGATATATGGTTGCAATCTATGTTAATAATGTTACATTTCTAGTAATGTTAAGTTGGTTTATGTACCTACTTTTCAAAGACTCACCAAGTTTTGCACCGATTAAGCTCGCCGTAAACCGCTTTGACACGTTATGCAACTAATAGGTACAACCTTCAAAGCTCCAAGCTTCAAATATTGTTTTCGGGAAGATTGTTTTTATCTTTAACCACAATGTACCACAGCGAAGCGTAGCAGGGTAAATGTATTGTTTTATAACATTAACGTTAAGATTGCCTCAGTAGTTGAAAGATCGATATCGCGGGACTCGGGTTCGGTTCATGTTTAATTAACAAGTATTTGCATCTATGTAGACTATGTAAGTATATAAAAAAATAGAGACGAATTTACTGAAAAGTCACAGCTTAATATCAAGATATCATCAGTTGAAAACATAAGCTTATTAACATACCACCATCAACTTCGCTCCACACCTCCGCCTCTCCTTCTTGATGTAGACCCTGGAGGCATCTCGTGCAGAAGTTATGGAGACACCCCAGTAGTCGAGGCTCCACAAGCTCCTTCTTACAGATCCCACAGTCCCATTCCTTCACCTTACTTTTCCTTCCATCATTGTAGGCTGAAGTTCGAGGAGCCACGTTCAGGTTCTGGCTTACCGGGCGCCGGGAACCCTTGGCATGGAGTGGGCTGCTGCCAGCACTGAGAGAAAGCTGCTCCAAAGACTTCCTTTTGTCTTGCTTCCTGCGTGAAAAGCTGCCGAAAATGTAGAGAATACGGTCCACTTCCATTCTAATCGATAAACAAAATCGGTATCGATAATCGCTATGTGTAATCAGTACCGAAATATCGATACGAAATTATTATATCACCGTGTTTAATACGATTGTTTTTCTGTTTAGTATCAAAATAACAGTGATTGTAAACTTGATCTATATTTCGAAAGCGTTGATCGCGAAGGGCGTTGTTATTTATAAACGTGCGTCCGCGAGGAGGCGCGATACCCGACTGAAATGATGTTTGGGTTTGGGACAAACGTAACATATGTATCGTATGATGACTTTAATCCTTGTTTTGATTTAATGACCTGAATTAATCCGTCTTTAAAATCCTTAAAGTATTGTATATAAACTTGAGGTTTAACGACGAAGAGCTTACTTTAAAAGGGAGCTACATATTAAAGCTACTGTTATGAAGAATGGATTTAAATGCAAAGACTTAATCCAAGGAGTTCCAAACGTGTATTATTTTAAAAAAGTGTCTACATTTTTCAATGTCATTCGGAGCACAGTTCATTTATCCTCCTGGCAGCTCTTATCGGCTTTTACATCTGATAAAAATATTATTACGTGCAACTTTATAATGTGTTCTGCCCGAAAAGGCGGAGGACACTCAGCGTCTTCATCCTTTGGCGATCTACCACTAGAGAACTGGAGTGAAGTAGAGTACCTACCTAGTGCAGCATGTAATAAAGTTATGGAAGAAAAGCTTTAGCCCTTGTAATTAGCTGTATATGCACATGGGTATATTGAAGCGTCAATATATTTTTCGTCTAAGCCTTGAGTAGTATATACCTACCTAAAATGGGTTATTTAAATCGCTAAGCATAGCCTGCCCAGTTGCAGCATATATATTCTATCTGAAATCCTTATTTTAGGGTAAAACCATGAAAAAAAACAAAGTCATATTTCAATACATTCGTTGATTTACTTCAAATCTATAAATAGTATGAATGAAGACCGTCCTTCCTCTCATAACTGACAGTAGCAATCATACGTGATGCATGTCCCGTCCAATTTCCTCGCTGAGGGGTGAAGTCGTGTATCGAAAAGCTATTTTTGTTCAACAACCCCTGCAATTTCTCATATCCTTTTTACTTACGTAGGTAAATATATTTTTTAATTACAGATGCAAGTTTCATGCTTTTTTTTATTTAGGATACGGATTATTTTTTCATTTATATTTTTTTTTCGTTGGTGTGTTTAAGATATTGTCAGGTGTTCCTCTGATAATACGCAAGCGACTAAGTAAAGAAAAAAAAAACAATGTAAAGGCATTAAATTTAATTTAGCGGCAAATAATTATTTTTATTAAATATTTGTTCATGTAATGTGAATAGTTTTTGTAATTAATATTTAAACAGCCACTATTATGTACCTATACTTTTTAGGTCTAATGTACTATCTACAATTTGACGTAGGTACCTATTTAACCAAAAACTCAGTTTAAATTCTTTTGATTGAACTTAGCAATCCACCATTTGGCTTTATTATCGAAATGTGATACTGAATCATTTATAGCACCAATCGATATTATTTGTGGCACGTGCAAACACAATCGAGATCCCATTATGGCCGGAAAAGGAACCAATAAACTGTGCATTTGTATGGCTAAATAAACTCAATACCGACCTCGGTATTAAACCTTATTAGTACGGTATAAGGGTGGATATGTATTGGATGGAAGGTAACCTATTTGGTCCATAATTAAATTTAACTTATTAGCGAATTAAGCAGATTAAGTTCCAATAAACAAGACTAAACTGAATGGCAAGCCAATAAAAAATAAATGAACCTATTAATAAAGTACATTAATAAAGTAGGTAGGGTGCTAGAAATCTGTTTGATCTGCTTCTGTAGGTACTACAAGCTGCAGGTCCTACATATACTATGTATATATATTTATACCTATGTTTAAATAGATAGAGTACCTATTCTTGATTGTACACCATTGCAATAGGACAAAGATATGGAATATACAGAGAGTAAAAAGTACAATTAGCCTAATTAGCGGTCTTATCGATCGGTAAAAGAAATGAATGAATTTCTTCCGAATAACCACTGGATGGACAGGAGTTCTGTTCTGAGTATAGAAAAACAATAGTGTATGGCGGTGTACATAGAACATGACTGTATCAATTTAAAATATTGAAATAAGCAATTGCTTGATATTCACTACTCCATAGCTTATATTAGCTTTAGTCTGACTTTTCTATTCGTTATGCCCTTTTTGATAATGTATTCCACCTATAACATATAATAGTAAAATAAACATGAATTATAAAATTACCAGAGTTGTGACATCACATCATACATTATCACAACACAACAATAAAAAATATTTCTAAATGTTATTATTATTTCACGTGTTAATTGGAACGCGACAGCACGGCGACCCACATTTGGCGGGAAACTAATGTCAGTGCTATTTTTCGCGCGCAACCCGGGCGCGTGGTGCGGGTGGCCATCCGCTACTGAGGTGAGGTGTTATTGAAGGATTCACCTTGGAATAATGTCTGTATTTCCTGTAAATTTTGTGCATTATTGTCAATAATATATGTTTGGTCACAATCACATAGAATGGCATAATAGTTGTTATACTGATTATGTATGTACCTATTGTTGTATTGACTAGGGAATAGGGATGTGCTAGGCATTGCACAAAAGGTTCCAGATTTGGTTTCTAAATGTGCCGATAAGTGGTATGCAGGGACCGTAGCGCGTGGCATTCTGTAGTTTCTGCCTACCCCGATGGGAAAAAGGCATGAGGGTATGTATGCATGTTACTACTTTTCACAGATTTTTTCACCATCTATTATTCATATATAGCAGCCATAGTCTCGGCCAGTCACAATTTGCCGGTTTTTTCAATGTCTAGTATTCTCTTGTATAGGTACCTAAAGAGCTATCTATAATAAAAAGTAAGGCAGGAAGAATAGAGCGCCTATCTTTACTTTAACCACCGACGCGGACGTGATGAATTAACTTCCATGTCGCATCGATTCGATTACCTGTACCATGTAGATTAAATTATACGTTATTGTTAACCGTAACACACAAATATATTCATTGCATACGCCATTATTGTAGCTTTGAATAACTACAAAGCATAGGCAAAATTGATACGATACGCTTCGCATTTGGCTTGAATCGAATAGATAGATAGGTGCGTTAAAAAAAATGTTATTCGTGAAATGTTGGCAGTGTCGGCCGTTTTGTGTTTAGAATTAAATATAATTTTCTATGAAAATGAATGAAATATAATGGTCTCTTACAGGGATAGGATTCGGATTAAGTCGAGCCTTACTTACTCAATACTCATAATCGGCCGTTTTATTGTGATTGAACGTCGCATACAGCGGCAAACGTGGCGTCCCAACTGCTACAGCCCGCGCTGCCGCCGCGCGCCGCTGGTCGCTGTCGCCCCAGCTTGACTACATGCTAAAGCAAAGCCGGTTTAAGCTGAATGGTGGATCTTGTAGGTGGGCTACAAGATCCGTCAATCATTCAGCTCAACCGGATGCGAGCCGACTACCGTACCGGTACCTATCTACCGTTAACTGTCGAGCACATTAATGAAATTTTAAGTGGAATATATTTGAAATAAAGGGATTCTAAATAAGCATACGCTTTAATATTTAGGATTGTCTGGTACAGAAAATAAAAAAAACTGCATTTTTACCAATAATACACTATATAAAATAATATGTCATTGATTTTTACTGTTTTACCCGTAAAAGATAACGAAGCGTTTTTTATCATGATCACGATGTTTCATATTATATGCCATAAATTAAACGTTTCTCCTGTCAATCATTGTAGAACGACAAAATTCCAACCGACAACCAATATTGACTTTGCTGATACTTTTTTATATAATGTGTGAAATTTTGTTCTACTGCTCACTTTACTTCCAGCAAAATAAGTTTGTACAAATGACATTCCAATGTTGACATAATAGGCCTAAGCTGCGTTTCGAAGTCAATGTAATAAATAGCTTCAAATATCATGCTATCCTTTTCTAATACGTACCATATGAGAAGGGATCAAGCAAATATATGCTAAAGATTTGGTTACGATTTTTAATATAGTGATGGAAAATTATTACATGGCGTTTGTAGTCTGAGTCTGAGGAACTATTTTTCGTTTATATGTGTCCTAAATAATGTTTATTTATAATGTACGTGAGTTAATTATGTCAGTGCTGATTTCGGCGTGAAGTTGCACAGTCTGGGCGCATACCGATATGTTCAACGTAAACAAATTATGTCTGTTTACTTGCCTCTGCATTATTGTTGTTATTGTCCTATATTTTCAATCTGAAATCGCTCGTTTAGAGGACAATTATAGAAAACTAGGTAAGCTAGAATATCTGCGGTGTTTCTTAAATGAGTTTACAGGAATTTGGTGGTTGAATTTGATTTTAATTTCAGAGTATAGGCTGGTACAAAGTCACACGGAATCTCGCCAGTTTTTCCCGAAAAGTTTAGAAAGAAATGACGATGACACCGTAGTGATATACAACAGGGTCCCGAAGACGGGATCCACGAGTTTTGTGGGTGTAGCGTACGATTTGTGCAAGAGGAATAACTTTAAAGTGCTACATATCAATATAACTGCTAACAGACATATCATGTCTTTGAACAACCAGTATAAGTTTGCTCAGAATGTGTCGCAGTGGTATGAGGTCAAGCCTGCATTGTATCATGGTCACATGGCATTCCTAAACTTCGATAGGTGAGTAAGGAACCAAGGTATTTACCGATATATTTGCACAAATCGGTAGAATACATACAATCACATACATAGCAATACAATCAGTTAGTTTTCCGTATAATGTGTTAAGTATATGTGCTATACCTGTTCATCTGCTTGGGGGAAAACCTACTTTATTCAAATTCATTTTGTATAATTGTAATCATTTGTATTCTGTTGCTTATGTTATTCCCATATCAGTCTTGATGATAAAAAGGTTCAGGTACATCAACTATTTATTATTACATACATGTTGTGACATCAACAAATGCACTTATCTCACTGTTCAATACAAACAATGGAATAATATCTATGTAATCCATATTGAAATTTAAACTATATTCTTTTTATTTTAAAATTGTATTTGGTAAGGCTCACACTTGATGTATTTTGATTGACAATCTTTATTAAAATGCGCCCAAATTTAAATATAAAACAAAGAGTCATAACACTTAAGAACTTTAAGTGACTAAAAATATTAGGCACTATAGGCACTAGCCAACAGTAAAAAAAACATTTTAAATTTTATAATAATTAAAAGTAATAGTAAAAAAAAATAGACACAAAAGTGTATTTTAAGTACACTGTTATGATAAAAATTAACTGAACACTTTAAATAGCCTCATGTACTAATTATTTTTAATTAATAATTAGTTTTACACCAGTTGCCCTACATAACTTGTACAGTAACAATAACATTTAAATTAATTTCTATCATGTAAACTCTTTTTTGCAGATTGGGAGCTACATCAAAGCCTATATTTATTAATTTAATTAGAAAACCCCTTGATAGATTAGTCTCATACTACTACTTTTTAAGGAATGGTGACAATTATAGGCCACATTTGGTGCGGAAAAAACATGGGGATAAAATGGTAACTTGCTTATTTTTATAGAATAGAAATCCATATTGTTCAAACTTTTTAATAATAATTTGATATGATTAGTCAATAAAACAGTAAATTTAATATTTCCCTAATATATATATATATGGGAATTATTATATAATTATATATAGAATTATATAGAGATCAATTTTTTTTACCTTTATTATTAAGACTGTTAAAACAGGTATTCTTAAAGTCAAGTCAAAGATATCAATTCATTCAAAAGTTGTGTAATAATAATAATTATACTATTTAAAAACTTTTTGGTCTGCAAAAAATATGTGGGGTAGTTGATGTTATAAACTAAATATCCCAAGACACAATTTATGTAATAAAAATAATTAATTTTTGCCCCAAAAATTAACGCAATTTCAATTAATTGCATATAAAAATAATTGGAACACAAGTAACGGTACAAGAGGAATCGTGACTAGACACTTACATTAAATTATATCAATAGATTAGCAGTCTAATTACCAATTGCATGAACTAAAAATTTATCAATTGTGAATACAACAAAACAAGAGACTCCACAGATACTCATTTCAATAATTGATAATTACTATTCAACCATTATTCCTTGTATTTATAACTTCAATATATTATTATACTATGATCTAATAGATGACATAATTCCTAATACAGTTTCTAGGACTTATAGATAATAAACTTATCAATTCTACAGACATTTGATGAGTGTGTGGAGCGGGGTCAACCAGACTGTGACCCAAACAACATGTGGCTGCAGGTGCCCTTCTTCTGTGGCCATGCTGCCGAGTGCTGGTATGTATTTCTACACTGGTATATGTTGATACACCATGTGATTCCCGTGATTTCGTCCACGTCCAATTTGACGAATAATAAAATTTTTCGCTCCCGAATTCTTGTCAGTCGAATCACGCGGTTTTTTTCTTAAATTTAAGTACCTACTTTACTCTCCTTAAGACCAACATTAGCTATACGTAAGCGAAAGTCTCGGCAAAATCGGTCAAGCCGTTTTACCTTTTAATTTGAAATTACAAACAAAGACTTCAATTTTATTTATTTGTATGATGTATTATAATGACATTGGAGAGTGCAATGTGGATTAGTTTTGAAAAAAAGAATGTCATCTATTAGATTTACTTGTGTCTTTTAGATTATTCCAGCGACTAAGTTTTTTCTTATTAGTAAATTATAATTAAATCATATTTAAAAATAGATAGTATATTTGAAATGTATAATTTGCAGAGATAGTATTTACCTATATAGTAGTCGATTTATCTTATCTCTTTCAAGATACGATCCTCATAGTTCGGTTTAAAATTAACCATAGGTACTATAATAATTGTTCCGCCATCTTATCTCAAAAGAAGGCTTAAATGGATTGTGATTTAACATTGAGTTTGATTATAAAATTGTTTGCTTTTAAATACCAAGTAGGTCTAACTTGCCAAAATTACCGGAATGAGATAACAATTACCAGAATTAGGTGGTATTTTTACAATAACACAGGACTCAGGGTTAAATAATATTAATTTTAAGAATGCATTCAGAAAAAAATATTATGAATTCTTAAAATGCAGTACTGTAGTTTAAAGCCACATAGAATCACTAAGATCCCTGTAACGTGGAATCTGATCTCTTCCGAGATGTTCAATTAATATAGTTTTATTTTTGCTTATTATTATTATTTAGTGCAGCAGAATAACAGAGACCAGTAAATTTTTTTTTCGGTGTATACTGGACCGAAAATTAACACAGCTGGATCATATACAATATTTATTTATAAAGGCATGAATAATATAAAGGCATTGACACTACAATTTTATTCCAGGAAACCCGGCAACAAATGGGCTTTGGACCAAGCGAAGCATAATCTAGTCAATCACTATTTATTAGTGGGAGTAACTGAACAAATGCTCGACTTTATAACTGTACTAGAGGCTACACTACCTCGCTTCTTCAGAGGAGCCACCGAGTACTACTTGAACAGTAATAAGTCACACCTAAGGCAGACGAGTTCAAAAATTGAGCCTAACCTGGATACTGTGGAGAAGATCCAACAGTCTCCGGTGTGGAAAATGGAGAATGAACTATACGAGTTTGCACTAGAACATTTTAATTTTGTTAAAAGGAAATTGTTGGCGAGAGAAGCCAATAATGTAGCGCAAATATATTTCTATGAAAAGATTCGGCCTAAGTGAGTGTTCCTAGACTAATATGTGAGTGTTGTGGTTACTGTGGAGAGGTATAGGACATAAATTACCTTTTTAAGGGTAAGTTTTCTTTACTTAATTATGATATCTGATGTTCAAGTACTGGAACGCTATTTATTAGTTAAATTTTTGAGTTTGTCCTTAACAGTATAGTGCGACAAACTTATCGGAAAAATGGATAACAATTGTTAAATAATAATAAATAATTGATAAATTGGATAATTTTATGTAAATAAAATTGGTTTTCTATTAAAATTTGTTCTCACAATCTTTCTATAAAAACATTGATGAATTTTAATACAATGGAGACTCATACAGCGATTTTAGTACCAATCACAAACACCGACTTAAATAAGTTCGTCGCACTGTCTTTAGGGATATTGTAACAATCCATTTTTAGTGTTTTCATTCAGAATGAAAAAAAAACACAACATTTATTGTTATAATAACAACTAGTGTTGCGTTTCAGTGGCTTGTGTTATTGAAATGATGAGCTTTTCATCTTAAATATATTTTTAAAGCGCCCACAAAACTGAATAATGTTTCTGTATTCAGCCATAAATGTACAGGCAAGATTTGTTCCACTTAAATATCTATATATATTGTAAACTGATATTATTTTTGTTATATCTAGTTATTTAGTGACAAAGTATTCAGATATTATGTCCATACACTTTTATAAAATTACTTTTTAATCATCATTCCAAGACTTAGTGTATTGTAAAGACATTGGTTCTATAAATGTGAGAACAGGGAATGTAGGGAAATTTGTAATTCTTGGGCTGTGGGTGTAGCTTAAAAAGTTTGTTTATTTTTTTTTTTAAATCACGAATTTGGCAAACGCGTTTACAGCCCGCCTGAGCGGTTACCGTAGCCTATGAATGTTTCCACCATCAGAGATGACGGTTGCATGTTGTTGACCCTGTAAAATTCTTTGTCAGTATGTGTTATAAGTCTATTTGATGTATAAACAAGCTCAATAATCTGGCAGATAAGATAATATAGAAATTATTTATAAAAACGACCTTTTTGTAGCCAAATTATGGGTCAAATTAAGTTGAATTTTTTTTTTACATTGATGTTATATCAAAATTACCTATTTTCGAAATCTAAGCTACATCCATTAGCTACACTAAATGCTAGATTTTAGTTAGAAAATATATTATTATCTGTTTTTACAGTTTTCTTCTAATATGATAAATACTTACTATTAATGTACTTTTGCTGACATAAATATCAACGCAGACAAACATAACACATAACTTCATAACTTCCTTTTTATTTGTTTATCTATATATTTATAAACATTATTAGCGGTAGAAGACACTGAGCAATAGATTAATATAGACATTTAAGTTAGGCCTTCATAAAATTTGATAACGAAATTTAGCTATTAGTAAACTAGGCCTTAATACTTAATAGACAATCATAGGATTAAGTTCCTTAACTGATCGAATTGTAGGTATAATTTCCAATGACGTTGTTTTAACATTGGTCACATCATGTGAATGAAAAGACATTTTTTAATTTATTGTGCTATGATGATAAATATTTTTTTTACATTTCAGTAAGTCAAAATTAAATTCAGTTGTTTAGTCTAACTTTTAACTGCTTATAATAAATGTAATACAAGCGATAAAAACCACAATAAACAAATATCGACTAACAGAAGTAACTACTGGCTGTCAAATTAAATCAGAAGTTGTCTGACTACTAATAAGGTTCAATATAACTTGTCATAGAATCATACCAAAAATGACTCAATATAATAACTATGGTATTTGGTACCTCTAGGGCTTGTGTCAGTGGCACGGTAAGGGATTCTATGTGAAAGCATTCAATGCCTATCTTCAAGATTTTATAGTTGAAATTTCAATAATAGCCGTCGTAGTTACATAAATCGCATAGCCGTTTGGCTATGCGATGTGGTATCCGTAGTTTGAAATTTTAACTTTAATATTACAGTGTTATGGCTTAAAATCCCTTGCCGTGCCGCCACTGGACGCAGGTATTTATGTGCTATGTGACTGGTAATATATAAACAGACATTAATACAATGATATATTATATTTTTATATTATGTTTCTAATTAATTTTCAATTGGTGCTTGTGACGTCATTAGTTCTGCAATATTATTATAATTATTACTATGATTTAATAACGTGATATTTTTAAGTCCATCCAACGACTTGTTATCTCAATATAATGCTGTAATGTTTAGTGTTATTTAATACGCGCACATTTTTTATTTAACATACCGTTGAAATATGGGTGCACATTAGTACACCCCTGCCTAACCATTCGGGGACGGCAGGCGTGATGGTATGTTATGTTGTTTTATTGTTATTTTGAAATCGATGTGTTGCTGATTTCGTCCGCTAGATGGCGCTACTTGGACCAATGTTAGTGTGTACATGATATAAAATTAGAACGTGATTTGGTAGAATTCATACTGTCAAATTAGAACTGAATTTGGTATTTTTTATGGAAATACCAAAAAATAGGTACCTAGTAATTGCCAATTACGCTAGGTATATCCATGAAAGTGGTTCATTTTTTTTAATTTAATTCGCTTTTTGCATTAATGTACGTTATTATGTACTAAATGGCCAGTGTTCGGCAAATTTTTGTAATAGTTGAGATATATTTTGTTCTCTATTTCAATTAGGTACTTAATATTTAAAAACTAAATTTTTTACTTTTAGTTTGTTTTCTGCACAAAGTTAGATTTATAAGGGGAAGCTTTACTAAAATGGTTTAATTTTCATGTAAAATTTTAAGATACATGATTTGTTGAACATATTGTGTGTATTAGCAAAATTTACTTTAACTTTAATTATTAGATATCTATTGAATATCTTCTTATATGTATATAAAAATCTCGTGTCACGGTGTTTGTCGCTGAACTCCTCCGAAACGGCTGAACGGATTATTATGAAATTTTGTATGTATATTTGGTAGGTCTGAGAATTGGTCGTAGGCATTAATTGTTCCCCTAGATGAGGAGGGTGTCTCTCACCGGTTTTTTTACATAATATATTTTTTTATTTTTTTTATGATTTGGCTTCAAAAAATACTTGTAATTCTGAATTTTCACCCTTCTACCACCAACCCCCATAATGTGGCAAAACAACGTATGCTGGGTAAGCTGTAAATAAAATAATAACACGTAATTTCTTAAAGGTTAAAATGGTTAAGAAACCTGCATACCTGGATTTTTTTTCTGAAGTCTGCTAACGGGCTCTAGGTGAACACGCGCTCAACATATGAGAAGAGACCAATCATCATCATCAACTCATTAGACCTTAACAGCTTCCCCTTAATCACAAGATTCTTATGAAATATTGGTTGTGTAATTGCTTAACGAATGATTAAGTTCTATATTTTTTTAACACACTGTTAAAATATTTAACATAGTTTTTTTTAAATGTTTGTTATTATTTTTTAAATATTTTACATGAAAATCAAAGTGGATTTTATGGGGAGTAAAAACTTTTTTCTGTCTAAAAAATGTGGATACTTTTTTTTAAAAGAGGTTTTTATTCTGACCACTGTATTCTAATCACTTTGAATAATTGTCTGATTGACTCTTTGTTTACACAAAACACTTTTTTTTACATAACGAAATCCATAGTTGTATTTTATTACATTTATTTTTTAATCAATTTATTAACTTCTAACTATCAAATCGTTTACTTGTAATATTTTTTTTTAAAGAAAAACGCAGTCGGCTTAGACAATACTGTTAGACATTCACATCATATACACTTAAAGCTTATTTGTATATATGCGGTATTTATTTAGCCAGAGCAAAATAAACTTAGTTTATGAAGTACGAAAGTATATTTTGCTTCGGCTGATTGTTTATATGCGGTATTTTGCCAGAGAAAAATAAACTTAGTGTATGAAGTATGAAAGTTTATTTTGCTTTGGCTGATTTTCTATATGCTGTATTTAGCCAGAGCAAAATAAACTTAGTTTATGAAGTACGAAAGTATATTTTGCTTCGGCTGATTGTTTATATGCGGTATTTTGCCAGAGAAAAATAAACTTAGTGTATAAAGTATGAAAGTTTATTTTGCTTTTACTGATTTTCTATACGCTGTATTTAGCCAGAGCAAAATAAACTTAGTTTATGAAATACGAAAGTTTATTTTTCATTGGCATGCAATATATTAAATGAAATCTGAAGATGTTGACTGTACATATTAGATAGTTATATGCATTTATCTAGTTTAAGTAAACTTGTTCTTCCATTCGTGTTATTTCTAGATAGCTAATCTTGCGATGTAAATACTCTTTTATGTAAAATAATGTATGTATGTACTAAACTTACTCTAACATAGTTACGCTGTTATTTTATGTAGTTTTAGAGACATTCATTTGGATATATGAAATCATCAAAATCGTCATTATTCTAGTAGTTATCAGTGCGACTGCTAAGCAAAAGATCTTGGGTTCAATATCCAGGTCGAGCTGTGTTATTGGTTTTTTCTATGAAATTCTCAGTAGCAGCTCGGAGTTTAGATTCGTGCCCGGTTAATGGCGATAGGCTCACCCCCTATTGCATTGCACCTAAAAAACAAACCGGTGTAATGAGGGTGTGCACTAGCGTCTGCCTAACCCTTGGGGCATAACAGGCGTGATGCATATTGTAAATTATTATTACAAAGCAAAATTATTACTCCGAAGCTTATTTATAAATAAATAAATATAATTCTGCGACATTTTACACAGCACTATCTAGCCCCAAACTAAGCAGAGCTTGTACCATGGGTACTAGACAATGGATATAATACTTTTTTTTTTGTAAATACATACTTATAATACATAGGAAACACCTAGACGAACACAAACTTTTATATTTATCACATAAATATTTGTGTCCCGTGGGAATCGAACCCACGACAACGTGATCGAACGGTACTAGAACCACTAGACCACAGAGGTCGTCAAAAATTTACGAGCAGTTTGTAATTCCACAAAAAATATAATATTATCGAATCGTGGTTAAATTTGATTCATTTATTATTATTACGTAAAACGATTAAGGGGAGAGGGGCGTCGACTATATCTTATTTTTTCTTACAAGGGGGTGGTAGGGGGTGGTAGACAGTGCTTACGTAAGCAACTGATAACTGACTAGCCCCTCATTGAGACGTTCTGTGCGATATTAAATGGAAAACATTAAAATATAGTGATATTATTTAGGACGTAAAAAACATCACAAAATATATTGGTAAAAAATATTAAAAACAACAAAATTTCGGCTAACATCACGCACAATGTTAATTTTTATTTTATTATTTATAACGTGTATCGTTTTTTTCTTATAATTATAAATAATTGCAACAAAAAACTTCTAATTTAAAAAAAATAACTGTATTAAAAGACTTTATTATGAATTATTAGGTAAATATAACATGATGTCTTACTGCGAAAAACTATTGAATTTATTATGAAGACATTGTTTAGTTAAGAAAAAAAAACTAACTTGAAACTAAAATTATATGACTGAGGTAGTGTGAAATAACGAAGAAGTATAAATAAATGGCGTATAATAAATTACTAATTAATTATTATACTAATTTCCATTTGTAACTTTTCACTGCAATCAAGTCATATTACAGACTCGTTTAAATTTCAACTTTATTTCAAAGGGGATAAAGTTCTCATTATAGCTTTCAATTTGTCGGGGACGCCTCTTTAAACCCAAATTTTCATAAACGGTTAGACCTAAAACAACTAAATGAATAAATATATGCGGATATTATGACACAGCGCCATCTAGTTTCCGAGCTGAGCAATAAGGCTTGTGTTACGGATTACTAGATAGTTGATGCACCACATAATAATATGTAGGTACTATATATTTTTGAAATACGTATATACATATTATACATAAATATATCCCTCAACACAGAAGGCAAGTCATAAATTTTTCATATCGAAACCCGTGCCGCGTACACTTATTGAATTAATGCATAAATTGTACCGTCAAAAGCATCGTTTGTTTGATAATGTACCTAGTATGTTCTTTTTAAGTCGATATTAGAATTTTTCGATATTCATTTCGATTTCGGTATCCAGATGATATTTTGTCAATTATGTATTGTTTTTTGAAAATTAAAACTCATGCAGCGCGGGTACAATGTAATAAAAGATCGACATCAATTTATTAAATATAGCCGTTACAACAATGTTGCCACATAATAATATCTGCCAGGTTTGCCACTTCCATAAACGATTGTAAAGAAATAGATCGAGAATCTTTCAATGTGTGAAATGTTATGTAGAAATGTAAAATGTTATTTGTTGTTATGTATGTATGTATTATATGGGTTTCTGTCAAAATTATCTGGGTATAAAAACAAACTCTTTTATTTAAGGTAAATGCTTCAAATGAAAAATATACAATTGTATAATTTATTTGTTATTTATAAAAACATACTTGAAATTATTACACTTACTAGAAAAGAAACATTGTTATCTCTATATGTTATAAATAAAACAATATTATCATTTTTTTCTTCATTTGTGATATTTGCGCTGGTAATTATTGAGTTTTAATTTTATATGCCCAAAATGTTTTCAAATATTTTAACGTCTATGTCATAGATACGTGACAAGTGAAATCGTGCTCTGTTCGCCTTCCACACAATATATGCGGTAAAAAATTGGATGATCATTTGGAATCCATGGTGTTTTTAAAGAACTTCTGCTGAATATAGTTTGGTTTAATTTATTTAAATTATGGTTAAGCGTACAGGGCACGCTGATGAAAGTGAATAAATGTAAAAATAAATGCACAATGCGACCTTTCTTGAGTCTGTAAATATTGTATAAAAAAATCAAAATGTCATCTATAAAGAATTTTAACGGCAAAAACATGAATGCTGCCCCAACGTACAAAGATGTACTTAATTCGGAAAATGATCACACAATTTTAGTCCCTAATTATGTACTTAATATTAAGGTTGATATTTATATAATTTATAAAAAAAATGTGATTATAGAATCTGTTATTTTAAATTTTCATACTGTTCCGAATCTCTGCACTTTATTTTATTGTGCAAAGGTATTTTTAAAAACGAAATAAACTCAATGTTTAAAAAAATATGTTTTGTTTCATTTATTTTATGTTAAAGTTATAAAATTGTATTAGAACGATTTTAGTTTAAAAAATATTTACAGGGTTTTTAATTTACGTACATATATACCAATACAAGATGAGTCATTCTATTTCAAAGAGTAAATAATGAACACATACTCGCTGTGTACATTATGACGATTTTTTGATATTGTAAAATGACTATGTCATGCTACTCATTTGTGTTAAGTGGTCATGACTCTATAAGACCTCCAAACACCAAGAACAACCAAGTCTAAGTATATCATTTCTTAGACCTTCAGGATTATAAAATACGGTTTTACCAATGTTGCACTTTATCAGAATGTATTTGTCACAAATAACATAGAGACAAGGACATTTGCTCCATGGTATCAACAAAAAAACATATTCCAAGGAAACTGTACCGCAAACGAACACCCGTCGATAAATCGTACAATAAAAATTTTATTAGGTAATAACACACCCGTACAAACGTCTACTGTACTTGTATATTTACCGATCCCACCCACAGTAATTGGAAACATACTTTTCATAGTATTTCAAAAGTTTCGAACGTGACAATTATCGAAAATGTAACGGTCATGAATAAAATAACACCGCCTTGGGGCTGTCGGTGTGGAAAAATTGTCCACCATGACCCTAATCGAAAACATTTCTTAGTCAGCAAACATCATCATCAGTCACCTGCAAGAGCAACTCTTGCATTTTATGCGGTAATTACTTTGTTTCATGAGGGGGACGCAGTTTTAATTATTCAGTTGATGACCTGTCTCTTTCCTACGCCAGTATTAACATGTAACAGAGCGAGACAGCCGGTGTTTTGTTACTCGTGTCGGTGACGAGAGGTATTACTTTCAGTCGTGTGTGAGAGCTGCGACGGAGCGGTTGGCCCGCGATGCCATTAAGATTCAAACCGCTCGCAGAAATGCTATCACGAAGGCACAACTTCCGAATAAGTCAAACGAAGTCGATCAGTTAAAAGTTTTGTAAAATGAGATAATTTACAATTTAAAGAATTTTATGTTTAGTTTCGTTTTGAGGTTCGTCCACGAAGGTCGCGTCCTTCAATCGATAAACTATTAATTGCCGCGTGTGATTGCCCGTGGCCGGTAGACAACGGAACTTACACGCGTGTTTTGGATGTATATTTTATTTGTAAAGTGCCAATTAAAAACATTAGTTAAGTATATTTTTTTATTGCGGACCCTGTGTCAGAAAGTTTGCCAGTGGAAAGACTTTGCATTTAATTCGCATCTTCATGGAATATGGGCATCTGCTTAGACACTGGTAAGTTATTTTTAACCGACTTCAAAAAGTAGGAGGTTCTCAATTCGTCGAAATCTGCTTTTATTTAACTTATAAAGTTAGCGGTATGTTTAAAGGTTGTCGAACAATAACAATATTGGCGCCTAATGTGGGAACATTGGGCGCCACTATTGTTATTGTTCGACAAGCTTAATAATAGCATGGCATGTCAAAAATAAGAAGAGCCATTTCAATCATCATTATAGGTATACACTCATTCGCTAGTGTTATTATTGTCTATTTATAACGTGTGTTTAGTCCCATGTTGGGCGCCACGGTAAACATATTGACTACGCACGTAGAGCGAGCAGTGTTTGTCTGCGTATATAATAATATTATGAAGTCATGTTCAGTGGATTAAATGCTTGGCGGTCAGAGTACAAATCCCGGACACATTTCTGTGAGTTTTATAAATTATGAAGATTGAAGTGTAACTTACTGTAATTGTAAAAAAAAAACATAATAATGCATTCTTCATGCTTAGAGGAATTTCAAGATGTGTAAATATGAGGAAAATCTACCAACTCCTATTAGGCTTGGAAAGGGAATTGTAGCTTAAGCTACTTGTAAACGGGGTAATAAGTGAGACAATTTAATTAACAAGGCATTGAGCCAGTCGAATAATATTGCCCCAGATTGAACATACCCCTTACAATAACTAAGAGTTTAAATTCTTCTTCCGCACTTTCCGTTGCCGTACTTAAAAAGAATGTTACTATCTGTCCAGCTACTTTTAAATTTAGGTGTGTTAGTCCAGAGTCAGTCATTAAAGTTTTTAAAGATATAAAAATAAAAACAACTGAAGACTTATGGGGTTTATCATCTAAAGTTTGTAGTGGAATAATTGATATTATAGCACCCCATCGAGCAAATATATTTAATGAATGCGTTGACCAGGGGACCTTCCCGGATCTTATGAAACACAGTAAAAAAAATAGTACCCAGGCCCACGCCATCTACGCCAACATGGTGAACGAACAATTATTTTATTAATAGATGGCACGTGTTTGAGTGATCGGTTTCCGCGCTACGGGTTGTTAGTTTGATCCTAAGTCGGCACAAATATGTATTTGTAAGGTCTACAGTACCTTTATACCTGTCGGATGTAAACGGTTTGTGTGTTTCTAAACAGTGGGTAACTGGGTACTTTTAACGATAGTGATAAAGTTTATAAGTATCATTGTCAAATCGAAAACGGTTATCACTGCTCACACAGGGCCAATAATGTACTGGTTTATTATATTGTCTCAATTATTAGCTCCGTTAGCGGCCGACATGATAACTTTCTTAAATAGATCGTTAGTCGACACATTAATCATATTATAGGGAGCTAAGAATATTTTAGAATAGAAACAACCGAACTCAGGCGAATTCAAGAGCGCCTGTCATTCGTTATACGCAATATGTCTCGCTGTTATGTTGGTATAGTTAAACACTTTTAACCCTTGTTATCATTACATGATATTATACCGCCAGCTGTGATAATGATCAATAGGTACAGCTAGAATCCGTTGTAGAATATGGGTATATAAGGATGTCAGAAATTATGGTAGTAAACATCTAAACGTGCAAAAACTCCAAATACATACACTTCAACACATTCATTCATAAAATAAGGGTACAATGTGTTATCGTTAAATTGCGATACTTACCAGAAGCATCTAAACCAAGGCTTGCTTTGTGGTATCTACTTACTCATCACAACTATAGCAATAACGATAAGATTTCATCATGTGTACCATAATAAGAAGTAACTAAACTTCTTAGTATTCTGCCGATTCTAAAGCACAATGATCTTCAGGCAATGCCAAGAGTTCAAGTAGGTACTGTCTTCCACGAAATTATTTTAAATTGTAGACTTAATTTTGAAATATGTCGATGAATAGTTGACACGTGTATGATGTGTAGAACAAAAAAATGAAGAGTTGGAGACGACTGGCGGGGAGCAAAGCCGGGGAGAGAGCGCGTGGGCGGGCCGCGCCACGCCGTCCGCCGCCGCCTTCCCCATGCAAAACTCCAGCCACGTCAAGTTTGAACCGCCCAATGTGCCTGTCATATTTGTATTGGGTAAGTGTCCTCGAAAACACATAATTATGTATGTGTTACTCATAAATCAACACAACCATCATTGAAATACGAAAAGAAATATCATCATACATTGCACAATGAACGATTTATTGGTCATTAGTATTTCCAAAACCAATATTGTTATTTGCACATTTGAGGGAAGGTGTTGATCGTTTCTTACCATCAGATAGAGAGCCTTTTCATATTCGAAACTCAAATAAATTGGGCCCACCGATTGGCCGTAGAGATCGGAGCGTTGCGTTCAACTTTTTAATTACCTACAAAAAAGATCTAATTCCATATCTTGTTTTTAACGGCCTATTCACAGTATTTAGAAGGCTCCACCGAGATAAGTAATTCAAAACTGGAAACAATATAAGTGGGAATTTAAGCGTTGGATACTTTAATCAGAACTCATTCTCAGATTTATAAAACAATACTTTTTAGCATGTCGATAGCAAATGGAAAGACACCAAAAAGGGGATCATTTATAGACGTAATATGAACTTATTTCGGCCCACAATCTACACTTATCTTCTTTACAAAATCAAAACTAAGTTAACATTTTATCAGGTGGGCCTGGGAGCGGGAAGGTAACCCATTGCGACAACCTGATGCAGGAGCGTCACGGCGTGGTGCACATCAACATGACCGACCTACTGCAGCAGTACGCCATCGGCAACGGTACTGCCAATCCCGGTTTGCACTTTATGTAGTTTAGATATAGAATTCAAATTACACTGTAGTTAACGTAGAAATATTAGTTGACAATCAGTTTCATCATTATCACCATCACCATATCATGTTATAGGGCGTCCACTGCCTTCACTATATATTTCCACAAACGTAGGTTATGTAATGCCCACTTTCCAAGTCTTCTGATGAAGTTTAACAGATCCCCTGTCCGTCGTTGGAGACCGTTTCTTGCTGTAGTCTACATAGTGAACATTACGACAATCATTACCAGATTGAATCAATGTGTTTGGAGTTGAACCTATAGCACTAGATTACCTATAGGTATATACATATACCTATACATATATTGGAAAGTTTATAAGCGATTTAGGTATTTATAGCGATTTTATAGACATTCGCAGAAACATAACTATTTTTGTGTCACTGTGATCTTCTGTAAGGCGGAGGTGCTTCCCCAGTCAGTTTGGGCTCTCAATTTGAGCGAGGAATGTCGCTATGCCGGACCTCTTAAAAGTTACTTGAATAGAGGTTAGGTAGTCCTTTTAAAGTGCTAAGTTTGTTGTAAACTTTATTTTGAGGCTAGGTCCTCACTGCTAAATATTCTGCTTCTAAGCAGTAATGTACAGTTGTAATATAAAATTAATAAGTTTAATTATCAAATGAAATTACTGCCGAATAAGTTTCAAAGTGGTTGCATTATGCCATTTTAAAACGTCACTGATTGATGGTTGAGTTACACAATGACTGATGCATGCATGCCGTCGGTAGGGGCAGGTAACCGTAAACCTGTTATGGCCCTTTCTTCAATAGGCCACTTCAGACATTTCCAAAACGGACACACTCGCATTTAAGATACTATTGTCTCTAGCGTTTAAAACAGACCGTGATTCTCTGAATTCAATCCGTTGTTTCATCTCAGCTATCGTTAGTTAAGAACCGACGGCGCCATCTAGTCAATTAACTTATACGAATGCGTTCACAAGATCTGAAGATATCTTTATTTCATTTCATAATTCTGCTTTATCGTGTAAGTATTTTCAAAACCTGGGTTAGGCAGGTTTTGAAAATACTAACGAGGACGACAAGCTTGATGGTATGTTATGTTATATTTATCGAAACAATCATATTGAGTTCCAGTGAAACGTGTTCATTTATTATAAGTTAATTATAATCGCTTGAATATAAGACATTTCCTAGTAACCACATAATTACAGATTTTTAGCAAAATTACCTTTATTCTGATAGACATAAGGATGGCTCTTAAAGATAAATATAAATTCAACCATATAATTATGAAGGGCATACAATATACACTTTATATGACAAAGGTTTTACTAGAAAGTGATGTCATAGATTTCGCAGCATTTTAATTCAGTATTGCTGACGATTGAAGTAAATATTAACAGGAAATTTAAAAAGCCTATATCTACGTGTGTTGAGTTCATTTATATGTATATTCAAGGCTGGAAATTTGAAAGGTTAGGAATGACATGACTAGAAAGCAAAACTATGCCGCTAAGTCAGTCTAGGGGCGATCGCTTTTGCCGCTAAGCAGAAATTTCGGCAAACCGTGTACTAACATTATTTAGAAAGAATGTAGCCAGAGAAATTACTATCCAAATTAAACTTAACAACTGACGTCTCAAGGTGTAAATTCGCGAATGATATAAACTCACCATGCCATTACGCCTGTCATGCCCGAACTGTTAGGCAGAGGTGTACGAATATACACTCAGTTCAAATTTCGCCGATATGTTTAAGGTCCCACGTCATAGGAGAGCAAATTGCCATCAACAGGGCACGAATCCAAACACCGAGCTGCTATTGAGAATTATAGAGAACTTGCTCAATCTGGGAATCGAACCCAAGACCTCTTGCAGTCGCACTTCACGACCACTAGATAAACGACGATGTTAATATAAAGCAGGCGAATAATACATTTAAAAATAGCTACGGCTGCCGGTTGCCATCAGGAGGACTACATAAAAAAGCCTGTAAGCAGGACTTTAGAAACACTTGCGATTAAAATAGGTATTTTTCTTCTTCGTGTCGATGGAACATGAATGTCGTCAAATTTAGTTCCCACATTTTAGTAAATATGGCCAATAAATCTGACGAGCCCAGAATGATGCCACATTTACGGCACCTTCAGTGGCAAACTAAAGGTCTCTCGACGTGCAGGTGTTGGGACACGAAGGGCATGAAAGTAGGTGCGACATGGTTTGGGGGCCAATACCACATCGACAGGCCATCCCTGTTTCGTCAATGTAACCCCACCTGTTCATGTCATATTTATATAGACATTTAAATAGGTATTGTAGATGTTACATGCCTGGTAATTTTCAATAAAATTAAATTACATATTGAAAGAAAGAAAAGTAGTAGTTTAGTTAAGTTAGTGTTTAATTAGTGTTCTGTTAGTTAGTTACGCTCTAGGTCTAGGTAATTGAAATAATACAGGTGAGTATCTGTATTATTTATAATATTACAGTTACTTTTGAATGAATAAATGAATAAATAATAAATAAATATTCTTCGATATTTTTACACAGCACCATTTAGTCCCAAACTAAGCAGAGCTTGTACTATGGGTACTAGACAATGGATATAATACTTATATACTTTTTTTATTGTAAATATATACTTATAATACATAGGAAACACAGACTAACACAAACACTTATATTCATCACATACATATTTGTGTCCCGTGGGAATCGAACCCACGACCTCGTGATCAGCAGTCCGGTACTCGAACCACTAGACCACACAGGTCGTCAAATTGCCACAACTAGTTGCATGATTCCAAGAGGTAGGTCTTATGGAGAAGAACCGGCAAGAAACTCCATTGATACTCTTTTAAATTAAATGAAAATTACTAAATTATTGGTTTTAGTTTACAATGTTTTATGTATGTAATATTAATATAAGTTCGATTTGAAACGTATGAATAATAGACAAAGGAAACAGTAACAAAAATTTTAGGTTGCCATAACATGTAATAAGCCGACCAGTCCCAAATGACAGCACCCGTTCACGAACATGACGTGTGTATCATAACACTAAACACACCACCTCTATATCCTCGGAAGTTTAATCAGAGCAGACGCTGTGTATTTACGTGTACAGGATAATTTAAGATCCTATGTGATAAAAGAGGAGCCTCTTGCGGCTCTTGCTTTTAAGTGCGGAAAAATCCTTTACGGACCTTCCCGTCGCCCGGGGAGGCGACAGGGTGTGTCGGACTCCGCGTGAGCGTTTACCGACTAAAAAACCGCACCCGTCAACGCCACCAACCCAATTGCCGGCGCCATGGGATTCGCAAAAGCATGCACCACAACCCCGGCGGTTGCCAGTCTTGCCATCCAATCGGATGTTACAAAAATCCGAATTAAAGTTTTATTCAACTTAATCAACGAACAAAAGAATTTATAGAGGGAAGGAGGTGTGAATCCCTCCATTTCGGTTTAAAGAATTTATTTAAGAACTTATAGTCTACTTATAATAAGATACAGAGTAGTAAGTACAATAGAATTACCTCCAGAGTATTAGAAGTTACAAGTTATAACAAGTTTAATAATGTAGAAATTATAAATTATAACGTATAATGTGCATACATGTTTCTTAAGCTTATTTTTAAATATACTAACGTTATCATACTCTTTTATATCGTCCTGCAATCCATTACAGCTGTGCTCCCTCGAACAATATGGTTTTTTTACATTTGAAAAGGAGGATCCCCCTACTAGCCGAGGTGTTACCTATTCCTGGTGTGTAACTGCGTTATTTATCTAGTGATTGAAAGTGCGACTGCTGAGCCACTCTCAGGTCCCTGTGGCAATCGAATCCATTCGGCTCGGGTTCGATTGCCAGGTCGAGCAGTAGGACCAAATTCATACTGGCGAAATGTGGATGTATAGTACACCTCTGCTTGACACCTCTGCCAAAACGTAAACTAGCAGTATAATAAAACCACAGTTAAATAGTTAACGAGTGTGTTGTAAGCTCATGGGTGTCGTGACGGTTATAATTAACATATGAAATCATACTGCAGTTTAACTGTAATAGTTACTAAATATAATACAACGGGCCAGTAACGAACACTGTAAAATTCTGTAATGAGTGTGATTATGTTACCTGTGTATGTTAAAATGTTTTTATGATTAGATAGATAGATAGAATATTATTTATTGTACATAACCAAAACAGACAAAAAGTACAATTGGCGGTCTTATTGCTAAGAGCAATTTCTTCCAGACAACCATTGGATGGACAAGAGTTAAATGAAGGGAAAAACGAGTAGTTGGCGATGTACCCACATAGTAAATATATGTTTTAACATATATAATAATAATAATATATATATATATATACATAATTACTAATGTTTTTAAATTTTGACGGCGCGGCTGATTGTTGAATTACCTACTGCACCAACAGTGGTCAAGTGATCGGCTTTATCTACGCTGGTCGCGGGTTCGATCCCCGCACCGCCGTATGGCTTACAGGCATTTGTTAATTGTGAATGTTTGTGTTTAAAAACTGACGTCACGGGATAAATTTCTACTGTGGGACTGTGGGGAACGGTTAGAGTCAAATGTTAAGACAAGTGTGCATATGCCTATTATCCTAGGATAATAGTGTATATCGCTAATTGAAATATAAATAAATATTTCTGGACATTATGATACAGCGTCATCTAGTTCCGAGCTAAACACCGAGGTTTGTGTTACAGATACTAGATGGTTTATATACTCCATATATACTTTTTTTTTGTAAGTAAATACATATTATATATAGCTACGTCCATGACTCGGAAACAAATGTTTATGCTCATCACACAAAAATTTGTCCCTACCGGGATTCGAACCCGGGACCCCTAGCACAGAAGGCAGTGTTAACTACCGCTGGACTAATTGGGTCGTCTTTAAAAAAACCTTGCACAGATAAACAAGAGAAAAAAAACTTACATTAATAAAAATAGTTGAAGTAGGTAGGTACCAGTTCGAGTAGCGAAAAAAAAACATGACCGGCAGAAGACAGGCCGTGTTAATAGTATTTTGCTAATATTAGACATTGAAATAATACTATTTTTACAGATTTTATCGCGGTTTATGATAAGTCTGCCTGTAACAATAGATGCTGTAAAAGATCCTAGACGTCGGTATTAAATAATATCAATAAATACTGTAAAAAGTAATTTTATTTTACCTGTAAGTAAAAATTTCTGCCTAATTTGAAGGACTTTTCAGCAGGACTTCTCGTGACATACGTAGACATGCTACGATTGCTACGAGTACTACGCTCGTAGCAAAGTACTACGATGTGTAGCGAACGGCCACGATAAGTATGATGCAATAGGCTTGATAATAATTATTAATCTATTAAATAAAAAATAATTTGTCCGTATTTCATACAGATATCGTTCATCGGATTGTGATGACATTTGTGTAGGTAGTTCTGCATACTACGATATAGGTCACAGGCCATAAAAAAACATTCAGCTTCAATACTTCAATCAACTCAGCTCACAGTCCACTGTTGGACATAGGCCATTCCCAAACTGCGCCTTCCTCATCCAGTATATCCCCCCGCTACCTTTCTTACGTGCGCAATCCTTCTAGTTTCAATACTTATTTGCTTTCATAATTAAAATAAAGATTTAAAATAAATTGTATTCGATCTTATATTAAATCTATCTTTTGGGTAATATAGTTTCAATATTTAATTTAAGAACACAACCGCATTCTAATTCTTTTAATAACAGTGCTATCTACGCGTATGTTAACGTGTGTGTGTGTAAAATGACTCCGTAGAAAAAGGTTATAACTGCAACTGGGTTTGATGCGATTTTTTTGTGAATCCACTACTGCTAATATTGGCTGATACTGCACATAAGTACACATTTCGCTTACCATGCGTAGTAGCAACACACGGCCGACAATTTAATTCCTAGATTATGAACGTTAATACTAAAAAAACAATTCCAATCGAATTAAGCCCTTAAAACGTAGCTATTCCATTAACCAACACGAATAAAAACATAACTTATGACGTTCGTACTAAAATTCAAAATCGATTGTGTAGTTTGAAGCATTCGTTCGTATTTGTACTTGTTTGAAAGTTGGTTGTAAATAATGAATTGATACAAATGTTTGTTTTCTAAGAAAATGTTATAGGGTTGTATTTTATTTAAAATGATGACTCATACAGTAATCATAGGGTTGTATGACATGGTATGTTTTGTATGAAAACTTTATGGCTCGAATATATCGAATATGCACTGTAACCTCGATTATTTAAATTGTAGTTCACATGTGTGATACAACTAGTTTCTTAGATTTTGAAGTAATTAAAATATACGCACTTAGATTATTCTTTATTGATATATCACACCGCTTGTACCACAGAGTATAAAAGTGTTCTGTTTAAAAAAAATATCACGTTAAACCAGAGTTTAAATAACACACCGTCCTTTTTGCGTCGATTTATTTTATAAAGACAGGCAATTAGATGAAAATGGTTTTAATATAGATCTGGTACATACAGTATCTTTTTTAAATTTCGTCTGTAAACTCGATAAATGATATCTGAATAATAAAAACATCGCAATGTAATAAAAATAAGATCGAATTATTGAATTCATGATCATTTTATTTAATGATAGATGCTACTAAACTAATTGTAAAATAAAAATATACATATTATAGATAAAATATATAATATAATCCTAATAATGAATATCTAACGTCTATCTATCTAATCTCTATGAAAAATACATTTCACTATGATTCGCATACTTATCCGACTGTTAATAAAATTATCTTGCTTAAGTAGTAATAAGTAGTATTTATCTCGTAAAGTTTATATTATCAAGTTAAGCTTTCCTACCATTCTTTCTAACAAGGTTGGTCTTACAAAAGACAAGGACACACGTATCCGATAACCGAAGGTCAATATTAATGTATCCTGTATCTAGGTCGTTTTTCGACGCTCATACAAAAAAATACTGGAAAGGATCTTCCATTTATTGTTAAAATCTACATCGTGGCAAACAAACATACTAATAACCTGATAGCAAATCTGTGGGCGCGGTAGTGCCCCCGCCAAGACGAGCCAAGCGAAGCGCAACCTACCTTTTCTCGAAACCCGGTGTCATTTTTTTGAACCCCCCCAACTTTGACTATCGCAAAAGTTTTGACGCTAGAGGTCTGAAAAATGATATAAAGATCTAAATAATAAAAAAAAATGCAATCAAATAACCTTGCAATCCTATATAACCAACCAAAAAATATTGTCTGTCATAATCAACTTACAAAAAGAGTGAGATCCCACCAAAAACATTTTCATGTAAAATAATGCCAAGACGAGGCCATATGACTTGTACTGTCAAAAAGTTATCAGATCTCATTTAGAGCTAGTAGTAAGCTTCTGTATTTGGCCATTTCGCAACATTCACACGGGCTTAAGGTGAAAATTTTATTCACTATTCATTACTTTTCTATTTTACAATATTTGTTATGTTATGGTGCGTACAAATTTAGTAACATGTTATATAACTTGTGTTTTATAACACGTCCACATTATGTTACATTGTTATTCAACATTGCAACATAAAACGACACTGTACACATTAGAATAACAATGTTATATTATATCATAATTACATTATCGTTTTCGTACATATTCACGCGCATAAGTTATAACTTAACATAACTTAACTAACACTGGTGTAAAAATTAATAACATGTTATATAACAATGTTTTATAGCATGTTATGTTACTTAATCTTTACGCACCTTTACTAATTTATCGTTTTTCCGGGTCGCTACTTCCTTAATAACCATAATAAGTTCTGTTCAACAGACATGCAGGACTTCGGTACGTTATCCAGTAAGACGGTGACTGAGGTTCTGATGCTGGAGATGAAGATGGCTCCCACAGCCAAGACCTACCTCGTGTCCGGTTACCCGCGCTCCATGAGGGATGTTGCCGAGTACTCTGATAAGGTAAGGATATATATGATTACGTGCATATGATTGTGTATCATCATCAACCCATTAACGTCCCATGGCTGGGCACGGGTCTCCTCTCATTTGAGAGGGATTAGGCTTTAGTCCACCACGCTAGCCTAGACTAGACTTCACATGCCATCGAGCCAAATCTCTCAAGCATGCAGGTTTCCTCACGATGTTTTCCCACACCGTTTGAGCTTGTGATATAAATACGCACATAACTTCCGAACAGTCAGTGGTGCGTGCCCATGTTTGAACTCGAGACCTTTGACATGTCAGTCCACAAGTCACACCACTAGGCTACCACAGCTCTAAGATTAATTGTATGTATATTAATTATTCGGCTTTCTTACACTTATACTCGAATATTAGATATTGATATTAAACTAGGTAAGTACTCCTTACTTTTACGGATTTTATCGCGGTATATCGATGTTATTTTAATCCCAATGTTCGTTTCATTACTCGTTCTGCTTCAGATGCTTTACAGTATACCTACATTTCGATAGTTATACCTTTAGATAGAAAACATTTTTTTCTTTCAACTATGTATAATTTATATTTTAACTACTTGAAGTCGAATAAATGTTTATTTTTTGTTTTTTTCACTATAATTATGGTGTAAAGGGCAAGTTACCGAAAATTATTTTTTGTACCATTAGGGTGGCGAATAAGGCCCGTCTTTTGATAAGCGGTAACTGTAGCTTATAAAAGTTGGCAACTCCAGTGGTGTCGACCCTAAAATTGTAACCAGGGTACTATGAACTGAATGTATAAACTATTCCTAAAGAAACGTGGCATCGTTACTGTGACCTTTTAGCCACGTCTTCATTTTCTTTATTTGTTCTGATGACAGATGATAACGAATGAAAAATGATATAAGAAGTACAATCAATAATAAATAATTTTCCAAAGATTCAGTAAAGACGCGATGTGTTTGCAAAATTTTCACGCGCTCATTAATATTTGATTCTTGACTGAAACTTCAAGCGGACTTCTTGAGAAAATTCAATAAGAAACGTTACTCTGTTTAGTGATTTTGTCATTTTCCAATAACTATACACGTTCACAAACACTTTGCAGTTAAAAATCCACCGTTATCTTACATTAATCTTCAGGTACACACAAATTTTAGAAATAATTAAAACAGAAAAAAAACTCTTTCCTCACAAATTTCTAGGGCTGACAACATCAATAAATCCTGTGACATTATTATCTTGGTGTAAATTGAAAAGGGTCAGCAACGTGGTGGCGTGTAAATGATTTGTAGAACGCACCCCCTAATTATATATTAATTTGTCACCCCTATTATATTTGCATCGTCGCGTGCCATGATTCACGGGTATCGTCTGATAACGTGAATACGTGACGTTGTCATAATGACGTGTTCGATGTATTTATTTACAAACAATAATGATTTTTATCGACATATTTTCCAACATATGACTATAAGGATTGTACTCACTTTTTATTAAGGAATGACGCAGCATAATGCGGATAATTCCACATCTGTCAAATTACTGTCATTGTCATGTCATACATTTACTGTCATTTAGTTATTGGTTACGGTTAAATTTAAATGGCGTTTAGTAAAACTGCCTCATTAAAATTTACGATTTGAATTCCGGTTCGAAAACTAGAGCCGTCACTTAAAGACCGCTGTAACGTCACAAAACATAGCGGAAAGTATGTTAAGTATTTAAAAAACAGATAAAAATTATTTATAATGTTAATTTACTATATTTAACAAAACATTTACGGGTAAACTTATCGTAAAAACTACTTAATTACATCAATATGTTGATGGTCTCCTTCGAAAAGGTCAGGTACGCAGTACTCTTAACCGGCGCGCGTGCATGATGAGATGTATGAATGTGGACGAGGCAACAGTGGTATGCAGGGACCGTAGCGCGTGGCATTCTGTAGTTTCTGCCTACCCCCAGGGGAAAAAGGCGTGAGTGTGTGTATGTATGTATATATTGAAATATTTTACTTTAACCACTTAAAATAATGTAATTGTTAAGAACTTTAACCTTTAAATGCCCGGCAATATTATAGTGGGTACAAGCGCTAACATAACTTTAAACGGGACGACTACACCTCTACTCACCACCGGGAGTAATTACATTAAAAGCATGGCAACTAATATGGTGTCAGGGTGACTAAATGCTGAATACTTGGTATAAGAGTACTAAACTATGTCGTATATAGTTAACTAAATAACTGTTTTCCACTATCTTACACTGCACATACTAATACTACACACACCGAAAACAGACTTCCAATAAATAATTTAAATTTGATGACGATTCATGATAAATGTGTTTCCCGGAATTCATCGCTAAAAAGTGCGTATGTGGAATCGATAATTTCTTATAAGAGGGTGGAAATAAGTACCCAAGCAGATTGAATACGTCACTAATTATACGTTGACGAAGTTGCGGGCAAAATCTTCTATCTAGAAAGAGAAAGAAAGAAAGAATATATGAACAATATTACCGGTGCTTTTAAATTTACAAAACTAGTTGTACGGTTCCAAAAATTAGGTCTCATGGAGAAGAACCGGCAAGAAAGTCTAAGTAAACCAAACTAACTGCTCATTATTTCCTAGATCCAGACGATAAACGGCGTGGTACTGGTGAGCTGGCGGCAGAGGGTGCTGGAGCGGCAGATAGAGTACGGAGCCCGTCTCGGCCACGTGGTGCTCAGTTTGGCCAGGATGGAGCTCAACAACTTCTACAAGAACGTCATGCCCGTTGCTGATTACTTCGACCAGACCAACATGCTAATCGCGGTGAGTTTAATAAGTGCAATATTTTTAGATTACTCCAAAAACAACAGCAAACCCAAAGAGACAAAGGTTTTGTAAGGTTACCAGAGCTCGTTGGGGAAGTGAGACTCGCTCAAATTGAGCTGCCTGATCGGGGAAGTACCTCCACTTTACAAAAGACCGCAGTGAATCAACAATAGTTGTTTTTCTGCGAGTGAGTAAGGTTACCAGAGCTCGTTGGGGGAGTGACTATTCTGATCATGGGCATTCCTTTCTTTGTCAGTTTAGTAGATAACTCTCAGTTTAAGAAACCTAAAATATTTCTATAGGGTCAGCAACGCGCGACACCTTTGGTGTTTTAAACATCTATAGGCTATGGTAACCGCTTACTATCAGGCAAGTTGTAAGCCTGTTTGCAGCATTTCTGATTAATATTGTATATACTCTCAATAATATGTATAATATACTCTCAATTCTGCATGATTGTCAAATTTGTTGTGAAACATGATGATATATTACGGCTAAAGAGGCTGGTCTCGGCAATACACGACATTCGATATAGTGATAACGACCTGATCGGCGAAGTGGCTGAGCGATCAGCTTATCTGTGGGTTTGATCACCGAACTTAGCAAATATTTGTACGAAACAGGTAGTTGTTACAGGTTCTGGGTGTTTGTGTATGTGAAGATTTGTGTTTATAAACGCACCCACGACACAGGAGAAAATCCTAGTGTGGATCCTAGGTTTAAAGAAAATGACTTTGTAAATCTCTGCTATATAGTTATTAATTTATTGTTATTACTATCTAAATATATTATGTTTCTCAGTAAATACATGACTAATAGGATACACGATTAAATGTGTGAAAACACGTACATTATATGCTTCTAATATGCTTGACAAGTACTAAAGCGTTGTAGCAACGTCACAAGGTCACTGAACCTCAAAACATAAAACCTTTGATAGTGCGATGAGTCAAAGCATTTGTCAGCAATACGCACTTTGCCGTTAGAGTTAATAAAATTGTGTTATAGATCCATACAATATGTCATCTAATTATTCATTTAGATTTTAGGCCTGAAATACAGTGGTTCCCTACTTAAGCTCCAGGCCACCTATCTTACAACTGTCTCATCATCAACCCATTATTGTCCCACTGCTGGGCACGGGTCACCTCTCATTTTTGAGAGAGAGATTAAGCTGTCCAGAACGCTAGCCTACTGCGGGTTGGCAGACTTCACATGCCATTGAGAAGATCTCTCAAGCATGCAGGTTTCCGATGTTTTCCTTCACCGTTTGAGCATATGATAAATACGCACATAACTTCCGAAAAGTCAGTGGTGCGTGCCTTGGGTTTGAACTCGAGACCTCTGGCATCTCAGTCCACTGGTCACACCGCTAGGCTACCACAGCTTACAACTGTCTAGAAATACATAATTATGTACTTGTAGTCTGTTAATGTGGTAGAAAAACTGAAAAATATATCTTTATTTGAATGATAATTTATAATGCTTTAGGCCAGAAAGGATATAGATCTGATTAGGTAGAATATGTAAAAAAATTAATGGCTAATTTTAGAATATTAATTAAAATTGTTTTCTTGAAAGAAGTTTCTTATCAACATGATATTATTTAAAAAAAAATGATCTAAATCCAGACGATTTGGATTCGTGTACCTAATCGAATTATGATAATAAACTGACTTTTAATGAAGAACTTATGTCAGAAGTCTTATAATCTTTAACATGTGATAAGGTATCTTTTCGAATAACAAAGATTAAAACAAATATCTACTTTACTTACACAGAAAATAAAAGTTGCATTTATATGTGTAATTTGGTTATTGAATAGGTATTTCGACTCAGTGTTGTATAGGCCCATTAGCTCAGTTGGTTAGAGCGTCGTGCTAATAACGCGAAGGTCGCGGGTTCGATCCCCTCATGGGCCACAACTCTCTTTTTGCGTTTTTATATAGCTTTCGTATTTTTAAATGGAGATTATATTGCATCTCTTTTTGATACGTTTACAAATGTCACAGAAAATACATTGTTAGGTACTAATAAAAATCAATGAAGACACGAATTATGTATATAGAACACTACTTAGTAAGTGTTCTATATACATAATTCGGGTCTTCATTGAATTTAGAATTTTAGGATAAATATATAAAAAGATATTTATCTATTTTATATCTAAAAAACAATGAGGCATTAAATAGGTAACCCACATTGTTTTGTAATTGTAGAATTATAAGGTGGGCCATATAAGGCTAATCTATAATAATAAAAAATCTTTTTATTTTGTCAAAATTCTACATATCTATCTATTAGGAACTAAATTATAGCTTAATCTAACACCTTGATGAGAGCTGGAGTTTGTACTAGGTACGGAACCTGTGTGACAGATCTCCAGGCTCTGTTTACAATGAGACGTGATACATATAAGATTTAATTAAAGTTACGGAAAGAAATATACATGAACTAAGGTCTTTTTTTATTTATTTTTTATTAATTTTTTTTTATTATATTTAGACATTCTGTATGTATGTGTTTGTGTATGAACAGAAATTTTGTATATAAATATATATATGTATATATACAATGTGGAGATGACAATATGACTTTAAATGAAAACACTGGCAATACTGGTTTATAGAAACATTTGTAAACTATCAAATAAATCCGAACATGGAAATTAAAAAAAAAAAAATTTTCTTACAAACTAAATAGCTTAAAACTGCAAACAAAATAAAACACCATTTATAAAAATGGTACACTGACCTGCGATAAGAATGGCAACGCAGCTTGGTTTCATTCATGTTAAAGCTGTGGCCGACGCAGCGACGTAATGTTTGGCGCCATTATTCTTATTGTTATTAATGCTCAATTACACAAATCAAATCACAGAATATTAACCAAATAGTCGGGCATCATTCACCCGCGAGTTATTCACTGATCAATTTATTATTCACAATCACTTTTCGATCACATAATTATGTCGCCAGTCATTAAATTTTTTTATTTTCAATATGTCCGCCGTGTTCTTGAATACACAAACTACACCGACGTATAATGTTATTTCTCACTCTTGATAATAGGTCTCACGGTATGTCCGTACAGCTAAAGCGGCATTACCGTGACACTCCCCATAAATTAAAATCATATCAGTGTACTCCGAAGCGGTATAATTGTAACGAGGCATGATTATTTAATAATAAAACCTTGAAACACCAAGTATTAAGCGTCTAATTTCGCAAAGTTCACTTAGCTATTTAACTAAGTACCTATAATACGTTTATGTGTCCTGTCACTATTAAAACAAAGCGTCAAATTTCGCACAACACAACACAACACAACAACAAAGATACGATAACACTCGCGCGGCGACTTCAAACGGGCGCGGGCGCATCCGAAATTCCAGAGAAAATAAAATGCGTCACAGGCAGTAAGGACGTCCGGTGACACACTGACCGCGTAACCTAGACACGTCGACAAGTAAGCAAAGAGGAAACAAGCAAACTTACCTATCTCTTTCGCACATACATATTTTCTTATCTAGCTGTGATGACACGCTTTATGACTCTTATGGCTCGGGCATAAAGTATAATTTGCATTGAGAAAATAAATTTGATAGAAAAGGCGTAGGTTTTTAAAGTGGCGAGCTGGCAACGTAAGTCGTTAACCTGTCGCGTGCTCTCCTGTTTACAAAACATCATGTCGAAAATACTTAAAATGAAAAATAATGTCCTGTGGCTAAACTACTGGATATATTCATTTGATTTTTTGTGTGACGGTTGGGAATATCATGACTTATACGAAGTTTCATTTATGATCATATTGTCCTCCCCACATTGTATATATATATATATATGTATGAGTAAGTGTGTGTGTGATATGTGTATGAATGTAATTGGGTGTGTGTGTAAGTGGATGAGAGTGGAAAAGAAGGTATGGGTGGAAGGATATTTTTTTATTTTTTTTATTTTATGCTGCAGAGAATATTTTCAGTTTCATCGTAATCTAAATTATTTAACCAGGTGGTTACTACTTTTTTACATTTAACTTTGGTTAATGGATGTATGTTCAAAATTTTGTTTACTTTATTATACACATAATTACCCAGATAATAGAAACATCTTTGAGCTAGGCTTGTTCTGACTGAAATCGAAGGACAAACCTGGTGTTTCCGACGTTTAAAGTCTAATTTGGACGAATTGTAAGCAATGCGTGAGTGAGAAGTGAGGATAGTGTTGAGGATAAATAATTTGCGAACGGAGAGGACATTACATGTTTTGTAAAGGTCATATGTAGGAAATCGGTAAGGTAGCCGCCAGCCAACTTTTAGTACTGCTCTTTGGGCACGCTCCAGTTTCAAGAAGTGAGTTTTATTCGTTCCACCCCAGGTGACAATGCAGTATTGCGTGATAGACTGGCAAAGAGCGAGATAGGTCATCCTAAGGACTTGCGAGTCAGCTACATTGCTGAGTGTTTTAAAAACAAATATTAGCTTTCTCAATCTTGAGGTGAGAACATCGATGTGAGGGTGAAAAGAAAGTGTATCATCAATCTGTACACCAAGATATTTTACGCAATTTGTTCTGGATAAGATATGACAATTACATAGAGATTGAGGAGTTGTATTACAATTGTGGGCAGTGAGAGAAAGTGATAGAGAAGGGATTTTACCTGGAGTAGTTAAAGAGAAGGTGAGGTAATTAGTTTTGTGTACATTAAGGGTCAGTTCATTTCTAGCTAACCAATTAGTGATCGCGTCAAGGCTAGATTGAGCGCTCGCAAATACCGATTCCCAAGAGCTGCCATATGATATAAGAGCAGTGTCATCGGCATAGGTGAATATAGTGGTATTTTTCAACTGTAGCTGGCACAGGTCATTTATGTATAATAGGAATAAGGTAGGTCCGAGAATACTCCCTTGTGGGACTCCACATCTAACAGGGAGTTGGTCACTGTAGTAATCGTTAATCTTTACGTACTGTTTTCTGTTTTCAAGATAACTTTTGAAAAGAGACAACTGGGAACCCCTTATTCCTATTTTTTCCAATTTGGTGGTAAGGATAGGGATAGAAATTGTATCAAATGCCTTTGCAATATCTAAAAAGACACCTACTACCTTTTGTTTTTTATCGAGATTTTCAATAATTTCGTTGGTTAAGTCTAGAACTGCTTTGCTAGTGGAAATACCAGCGCGAAAACCGTATTGCCTTGGCGACAGCAATTTAATATGGTCCAAGAATTTTACTAGTCTATTAGTCATTAATCTCTCAAGTACTTTAGAGAGCGTGGGTAAAATAGAAATAGGTCTGTAATTGTTTAATTTATCCCTATCGCCGCCTTTGTGTATTGGGTGAACAACTGCGATTTTAAGAGCTTCTGGAAATTTACCTGTATTAAAAGCAAGATTACATAAAAAAGTGATAGGTGGAATTAAATAGTTTTTATACTGCTTAAGAAATTTACCGGAAATGTTATCGCTACCAACTGCACAGTCAGATTTGAGGTTCATTATAACAGTCTCAACTTCTGACTCATTTGTTTCTAATAAAGTGAAAGAGTGCTGGTGGGAAAGAAGACCAAGATCTGGGTGTGAACTATTTTTAATCTTGGATATTTTGCTGGCTAGTGCTTGTCCAATATTAGCGAAGTACGAGTTAACTTCATTTACTGAAGTGATTGGGTCTAAAGGAGAGAGAAGCTCGAGTGGTTGAGTAGAATCTTTATTGGTATGCGTGATAGTTTTTATAACTTCCCATACTTTTTTTGAGTTACCCTTTGCATTGTCTATTTGGCTTTTATTATATTTAGTTTTACAATTTTTAAGTAAGTTAGCGCAATAGTTTCTATATCGTTTATAAGTTAGTTTTAATATTTCGTTATTTGGATTGTTTTTGAGTTTTAAATGTAAGTTATCTCTATTTCTCAAGCACTTAAGCAATCCCGGGGTCATCCATTGCTTTTTTATTCTTTTCCGGTTGGGAATGGGTTTCAAAACTGTGTTTGCGGAGATAATCGAGCTTAAGGTGTTGATAAAGTAGTTTGTTCCGTCATTAACGTCAAGGTAACTATATATTGGTGAGAAGTCTGCATTGATGATGTCTGCTTCAATATTTTCATAATTAGTAACTTTAATTGATTTAAGTTTATGTGTGGAAGTCGTGATATGTTTAGAACTGAGAAAAAATATGATTGTATCATGGTCGGTGATGGAAGTATTTGCTACATAACAAAACGATGGTAGCTTAGTTTTTAATATTAGGTGATCAATACAAGAACGATTAAATCTTGTACAGATTGTGTGCGCCGGCAGCAAACCATGGTATGCTACCATATTAAGATACTCAAAGGAACGAGGGTCGTTGTTGGGTTCGGATATATCAATGTTCATATCACCCGTTAGAATTATATTTTTGTAAGTGCAAAAGGTTTTCAGTAGTTCATTTAAGTTATGAATGAAAATTGATACATTTTGATTTGCAGGAGGGCGATATATTGCTATCACAACAGTATCCTTATTTAAAATAAGAGCTAGGCAGTTTGCATCTTGTAAATCCGGTTCTTTGGAGGTGATTTGGAGATTATTGTTGTAGTAAACTACTACCCCTTCATTTTGTGTGCACAATTTGTTAGTCCTAACGGACGTGTATCCTTGTAGTGTTGGTATATGAGATGAATTAAGCAACCAGCATTCAGTGAGGATTATGAGATCCCATGAAACGTCGCTTCTTTCTAGAAGTGTGAGTAGACCATCAAAATTTTTATTGATACTCCTGATATTTTGGGAGAGAAGTGTAAGCGCTTTACCGTGTGAGCGAGCTAATTGGTGGCAGTCCTCAATTTTACAACTAGACGAGTACGCTACAGAGATAAGGTCTAAATCAGTGTGTATATCCTGAAAGTTATCGAATTTTGTGTTGGAAAGCAATCCAAAGACGGGTAGGGTGTTGAGGATGGTGGACAATTGAGAACAGAAGTAAACATTTGGACAGCTGGGAAGGCGTTTATGATAGCGTAAGTTGAAAATTTGTTGTCTGTAGGTTTAAGGGAAGAGTGTTCACAAGGTACAGATAGATAGCGCAATCTAATATTGTTTAGGGTATTTTTTGGTAGGCAATTACATAATAGTAGTATAGTTAGAACATACCAAGTGTAATGTAATTGTAATGTAAGTGTAATGTAATGTGAATGTGTAGAATTATTTGTAAAGTAAGAAATGTAATGATGTGTTTTGTCGTAGTATTGTGTGTGTGAAAATATGTATCTAATAGTTATATTTAAATGTAGACTAGTTATTACATGTACATGGTTATAAATTTTACAATTATTATTTAATTGATCTATATTATTTAACAATTCATTTACCATCGCGAATAGCTTGTATTAGTCTCGTAGGACAAGTTTGTTTGCTACAGCTGAGTTTAACATTATTTTGCATTTTTAATACTATATATGAGGTGTCAGATGTACTATTCATCTCAGAAACAACACGCATATAGTAAAATAAGTATGAACATAGAAAACTAAAGAATAGTGTGTAGGAATCACCGTTGTAGGTAACAATTTGTAGTTTTTGTTTATCTCCATAGCATAGAATAAATAAGTGAGTGTAAGTGTATGTGTGTATGTATGTGTGTACATATTTTAGATATATAATTTTAATCTGAGTGTTATGGAACATTACGTATAGTGTATTAACAATATTTTTTAGATTTAGGTTAAAAACAAAACATCCAACTAGAAATTGAACAAATAGTCATACGAACTTATCCAAATCTTCAGAATATTTAATTAAAATAGGTGAGTCACCCATATTTTTCCTAATATATATTTTCCCAAAAGAAATCCAGCATCCATGGAAACCTCGAGTTTTAGCAAGTTGTCTGGACAAATAGAATAGTTGCTGTGTTTTTCCTGTAAGTGAATCAGATACATAGATATTCCTGGGGGACCCCTTAATCTTAATATTGTTAGTATTTAAGGGTAATCCTTTTTTTATCTTTTGTGACTTATTGTAGTTGATCACTGAAGCAATCAATTCGGTTTTTCTGGTGACTGTTGCAAAGTTTACTACAACGGCCTCCGATTTAGATTTTGTTCTATAAATATCCTGTATTTCTGTATTATTTAAGTTTGACTTAAGTTGTATAGCCGACCCCAGTTCGACAACCATACTTATTAGCTGCTCTTTTGTCTCATTTTCAGCCTTGGGGATATTACGTATTTCTAGGGTCGAGGCTTTGGAAGCTTTTTCGAGATATTCCATTTTTTGTTCAAGAAGCAATATTTGTTTTTTCGAGGTTTTGTTCTCTTGTTGAAGTAGCTCAATTTTTGACAAAGATTCATCGTATTTTTGTGATATAAATTCAACCGAATGCTTTAATTCAGAGTGCAATTCCTTGATAACATTTATTGACTGGTTTAAGACGTCAAATTTCATATTTTGTTGTTCTTGAAAAGCAGAGAACATCGCCTTCATTTGACAAGTGAAGTTTTCGAAGCTTTCCGAGTAACCGTCATCAAGTCTTCGTTTATATCTCCTCGTAACATTACCCTGTCCTTCAGCATCATCCGGAACATTTAAAGCCGAATCAGAAAATGATTGCATCGAATTTAATTCGCTGAAGTTCGGCGGGGTACGTTGTAGTGCCATTTTAGATATATTAGTAACGTTGGATAAATCAGAATAAATAGTTTATAAATTCACAAAAAGTGATGCGGTAGATGAGGCGCGAACGAACGTGCGGTCCGTACTTATAGCACAGAGCCAAGCGGTAATTATTTAGTTCAACGAAATAGTGGTACAGTTGATACGCAACACACTTTTCTATGTGGGTATTCTTGACTTACAGTTTGAAGGTCGAATTCAAGACACGTATTTTGTCACTCTGCAAATTCACTTTAGTGATTGTTTTTATAATATTCACTGTTTAATACAAAATTTATTGAAGTATCTTTCACACACACGTTCGTTATTTCCGGATTTTTGCAATTTATTGGTTCAAATCATTAATTTTCTTCACATTTGACACTTGTTTATAAAGTTTACACTAAAGGTTGTTTATTAAGTTTCACTTTGAGAGTTGAGCTTTGCCTACACTTGTGGCTTAATTAGATTAGATAATGAAGATATTGAGCAATTTTCACTGTTAAATATTGAGGTTTAGATTTATTTGCAATACAAAGTTCACGGAGCCAATGTTCACGTTGCGCGTCCTCTAGAGGGTATGGTATCTATACTCATATTATAAAGAGGGAAAATATTTTGTATTTTCAACGGACGAAACAAAATACGGAGGAGATTCTCGAGTCGACGCGTATTTTTTTTATGTTTAAACAAATATTAAAAAAAAAAAATTCTTAAAAAAACTGGTATTACATAATTATGCATTTAGTAAAAATCTGTTATTTTGACTTTACGAACAGACACTTCAAATTGATTACACGGTACTTAAATCGCAAAAGTATATTGCATGTGTAATTAGATCGCTCACTGGTCATCATCATCAACCCATTAACGTCCCACTGGGTACGGGTCTCCTCTCATTTGAGACGGATAAGGCTATACTACCACCACCCTAGCCTACTGCGGGTTGGCAGACTTCACATGCCATCAAGACAAATATCTCAAGCATGCAGGTTTCCTCACGATGTTTTCCTTCACCCCTTGAGCTTGTGATAATTACGCATATAACTTCCGAAAAGTCAGTTTCAGTTGTGTTCGAACTCGAGACCTTTGACGTCTCAGTCCACTGGTCACGCCGCTAGGCTACCACAGCTCACTGGTCGAAATTAATTAATATGATAAGAATTTGAATTAAAAAATTCTGCACTCCTCTATATAAACTATAAGTGTGATAAATTTCATACTCCTCCGTCCGCGCAGTTTTCGCAAAAAGGGGTACAAATGTTTGCTTCACTTATTAATATATAGATTTTAATGTTTTTCCTTATGTAATCCTAACTTAAGTGACCACAGTATCGTGTGGGCAAGTTCTGGGCTTAGAAAGGAGCCTCACAAACTAGGTATTAACCAAATTGTAGGTTATTATCGTAGTAACAGCGGCCATTTGCATTCTTAATGAAATAATCACCGGTTACCTGCCTATTCTACGACGCTAACCTAAACGTTTTATTTGCAATGCTACTATAATGTTATACACTTAAAATATACATAGGTTCACATCATGAAATTAATTTATAATTAGACACATAAATTACAGGTTTTATAGAATAGGGAATCTGCAGGTGTTTTAATATGTAGGTTTATATTGTATTGGACCATACAATTATGTGTGGTGCAGTTATTTGTTGTTTTTAATTAATCACATATTATGTTCATTGTTTTATGTTGCATTTTGGTGATGAAACTAAACGTAGTCTCAAAACGCATCGTTCTTCGTTCTCCATAAAGCCGGTAGTGACGACAAAACGTATGTGTCAAAATAATATTTAAATCGTAAAAGTACGTTACACTTGAACTTTATTATGGTAGCCTGTACTTATTAAAATTTCAATTGCTGTCTAAGTAATGCATTGAAGACAAAAATAAGATGTAAATAAGGCGTATCGAGTTGAGTGACGTCACAGTTCAACTTTGACATTCGCTAACGTTTGAAGTGCAGTAGAAAATTGTACATAAGAGTTTAATTTTGTTTTCAGCGACATGCATTTCGTAAATTTATTTTTAAATAATAATATAAACAGTTTTAGTGACAGTACTGTATTTTATAGCTTTAAGTAAAGAAAAAAATACAAGCCATTTCACTATTTTCTAAATTAATTGCTTGGTTCCGAAACGTGAGTCTTATGAAGAAGAGGCCGTAAGAAAATTAATAGTGTAATTGGCTTCCTTTAAATAACTGCCTCATGACTTTAATCGTAACGCCAAATAATTTAAACAGACTTTTAAAAAGACCTTCCAAAATTATATCAAATCTTTCTTAACCCTTAATTGTGCTCCAAAATATATGAAAGGCTAGACAACTAGAACAAAGGAGTCAATTAGTCTATTGCTGATCTTTTTATTCCAACTGTATTTATTTTATTCAAATCCGCTTACTTAATGAGGTTCAGTGTAAACACATCTCACAAATACAATTTTAGCCTCACTTTGTGCACACCTGGATATAGATGTAGGTAGTAGTGACGAAGTCCACAGTTCTGAGCCATTTTAAAAGGGTCTTAGTTACCCAAGACCCTTTTAAAATACACTGTTCCAGTGCTGGGCAGGTGTCCTCCTGTCTTAGGCTATAGTCCACTTCAGAATTGTTGGGGTTGGCAGACTTCACACACCAGTGAGACCAATCTCTCAGATTTCCTCGCGAAGTTTTACTTCACCGTTTTTACATATGATAAATACGCACGTAACTTCGGAGTCATTGGTGCGCGTCTCGAGATTACACTCGAGACCATTACAGTATATTATTACCTATATTAAATACTGTAACGAGTGTCGCCATATAAGAAATGAAGACCGCACCAAATCGGCAGTGAGTAGGTGGTAAGACGATTCTTTCGAAATTGGACCTAATGTCACAGTCCAATTTCGCAAATACACCTGAAACGTAAAGCCATTTCTATACTGACCGCAGTCCAAAACAAACAATCTTACGTCAAAACATGGGGGATCATTAGAATCATTACATGGGACATTGACAATCGATGGTCTTGAATAAAACACAGGCCGTTTGTGTCGCTTGCCGCGTATCGATCCGATTCGTGACGGTCAATGTACAATGTCACTCTTCATAGAAAATAATTACGACTTTCGAACTACCCTTTTATATCTAAGAGTATTATGGAAACTGTCTAAACAAATTATGGCAATCTACATACAAAAAATACCGTCTGTCATCTCCGAAGAGACGAAAGGTGTACTAATGTACACCCACATTTTAACGGTATGTTTTTTAGGTCCCATGTAATAGGGGCTCAAATCCAAACTCCGAGCTCCTACTGATAATTTCATAGAAAACCCCAATAAGATTTTGCTCGACCTGGGAATCGGACCCAGGACCTTTTGCTCGGCAGTCGCACTGTACGAGCACTTGACCAACGAGGCAGTTATGGCAATACTGATGGCCATTATTGCGTTCTTGCCCATTTGTCGCCCCCCTCCTGGGCAAAAATCTGCTCTCAGGTTGTGATGAGTTAGGCAATAGTCCACCACATTGGCCTAGTGCAATTTGGCAGGCTTAATATGCCCTCGAGAAACTCCTAAAGGCATGCAAGCTTCATCACGAAGTTGTCTTTCACAGTTTTAACGAGTAATACTTATACGCACTCTTGATTTCAAAAAGTTAGATCAGCCCTTTGAATTTGATGAACTTGATATCTATAATTTTGGATTCCATGGTCGCATCACTGCTATTTTAATATATGTAGGTATAAAAACTTCTTGAAAACAGTTTTTTTTTTTCAAAATATTTGTATCAGAATTAAATATGTATAATTTAACACACATGCTACAATTGAATAAATATAATTAGCTTACGTTTTAATAGGGTACAGTTAAAATATAATAGCTTTGACAATTTTAGTCTAAATTTGGCCACAAATGATGTTCTTGAAAAGTCTGTCTTAGCATTATCTAGGTTCGATGACCAATAGCAACAATATATCATCTACCTATCTCGCTATCTAACTAACCACATTCATACGAAGAAAAAATAATAAAGTTGAACTGAATACCACTGTAATAAAAACAATTTCTTTCATAATAATTATTATACTTCTTTTGTTTTTTTTATTCAATTATAAACTAAAATTCCAATACGTACTGATCGAAATGATCTAATAAAAAGCGTCAGTCCATTCCACTACAAAATGAACTAAATGAATTTACCTTTTAAACTTCATATCTACAAAAAGGACGTATAAACTCACTGTTAACGTTCAATATTGATTCTTGAAGATAACAATTTATGGTTGAAAATTAGTTAAGCAAACACGTTAGACCAATTACGGGCTGGCTCTATGCATATTTTAAAGCTTCTAGGACTGAATATGACGATATTAGAGACTGAAATGACGGTTTGATTTTTTTATTCAGATACGTATGTGTCTTACGACTAAATGAAGGGCAGACGCCTTGCCTACGACTGTTTGTGACAGTTCTTCGATAATGTGTAGAGTAAAGACAGTTTTACTATTCAATGTTTTTTTAAAAGCTTTCAAACTTATCATAAAACCGGCCAAGTGCGAGTTGACTGTGAGACTCGCGCTCAAAGAGTTCTCTACCATTTGCCAGCTTCCTGTCACCGTTATTGATACAAAACAAAAAACGGCAAAACATGTATCACGTTTGTTAAATTAGTCCCTCTTAAATGTTTATTTTATTCTAAGTATTTGTTGTTATAACGTCATCTGTGAAAATAAATAAATAATCGTCATCGTCATCAACCCATTAATGTCCCACTGCTGGGCACGGGTCTCCTCTCAATTGAGAGGGATTAGGCTATAGTCTACCACTCTAGCCTACTGCGGGTTGGCAGACTTCACATGCCATCGAGAATTCTCTAAAGCATGCAGGTTTCCTCACGATGTTTTCCTTCACCTATTGAGCATGTGATAAATACGCACATAACTTCCGAAAAGTCAGTAGTGCATGCCTTGGGTGCTCTGACATCTCAGTCCACTGGTCACACCGCTCGGCTACCACAGCTCTTCACTAAATAAATAATAATAAAAATAAATATTTCTGGACATTATGACACAGCGCCATCTAGTTCCCAGCTAAGCAACAAGGCTTGGTTTACGGATACTAGAAGGTATATAAGATAGATGAGATGAGAAGAAGAAGGATATATAGTTGATACACTACATTATATATACTTCTTTGTAAATACATAAATATTATATGTACATAGATACGTCAATGACTCGGATACAAATGTTAATGCTCATGCATAAACAAGCATCCCGCAAGAGACAAATATTTGTGTGATGAGCACACAAATATTTGTCTCTACCGGGATTCGAACCCGGGACCCGTAGCACAGAAGGTAGCTTTAACTACCGCTGGGCTAATCGGATCGTCATTATTACTTAGCGCTTCATCACGCGTGTACAAATTTCATCTCGCATATGTAGTTGTAAGGTTGAATAGAGTGGCTCGGATTCGCCATAACTCTATGAACATACAAAAACATACTTGACTGCCTTGTAAGTGTGTCTGCTGATCAAGAAGTCTTGGGTACGATTCCCAGGTCGAGGAAAACTCGGAGTTTGGATTCGTGCCCGGTTGGTGGCAATACGATTGCCCTCTATTAAATACAACCTAAAACATTCCGGTGAAATGTGGGTGTACATATGTACTCACTTTTTATGTAAAGACATACTCGAAAATTAAAATAAACACACAGCACTACACAAATTAAAAACAAAGTAGAAGGAACTAGTGACACTTAATATTATCGATGTTTTAGTGAAACGACCGCGGTAACAGTTGAGTAATATTATTATTGATGGCAGGGAATGATTGATGACAACACAATGTTATTATTTTGACGAGTCGATGGCTCGACGCAGTGGTTGAGTGATCGGCTTGTCACAGGGTTCGATCCTCACATGATCTACAAGTCGTTGTGCCATTAAAAATAAATAGTAGGCAAAGTTTTATTTAAAATGTATAAAAACATCTTAATTACACATTTCTCTTTTCTAGGAAACTCTGGTTTGTTGAAAAATCTTTCCAATTTTCATATGTTGTTATAATAACGACGTTCTGTGCACGTCGCCTATATTAACCCATTTATTATTAAACAGTTGGGAAGCTATAAAAGCTGTGATGGGTTACTGGTGTAACCAGTGGACATGTCAAATATGTCAAAGGTCTCAAATTCAATCCCAAGGCGCGCATCACTGATTTCGAAGTTGTTTCGAAGACCGTGTGCAGCCTGCCAACCTGTACTTTGTTAGCGTGGTGGATTACAATAGCCTAATCCCTCTTCCTCTCAAATGAGAGAAGTCCTTAAACCCGTACCCAGCCGTGGGACAGTAATCGGATTAATTATGAAATACTCGTACAACATATTTCACAACCGGAATGGTTAGACGTTTAAAATCGTAAAATTTGAGCGTCAATTGTCAATGTCAGCTGTCAACGTAAATGACATTGGTGGGAGTTAGAGAGTGATCATCCTGTACTCAGTATTATTTAATCTGTGCTTCTATACCTATTTATTATGCGGCCCAAAGCACCGAAGCTATAGAAATAATTACTAAAAGCAGCGAAAGCGATGATCGAGGGTCTGAGAACTTGCAGGTGTATTTGTCACACGTTTTATACTTAAGTCGGGGGTGAATCACTAACGTTGATAGTTTACATTGATTCTTTTGAAGTTCAAAATTCCGCTGCGGGAGAAAAAATTGTATTAAAGGTTGTATTTAATTAATGATATGATATACCTGTATATATGTTTTAACATTTATGAATGTTGCATGTACAGAAAAATAGCATTACAACTTCCCAAATTTCAAGTGATAATTAAATAGATTAGTTTCTTACCGGCTCTTCTCCATAAGAACAATTTTTTGCAACCGTGTTACTATGTATATTTGATAAAAGTACCTGTAATATTGATCAAATTGAAATAAAACATTGAGTTTTGGGTTTGAATAGATAATAATTAAAATATTATGTCATATCAATTCAATAATTAATACAATCATGTCGCGATATTTTAAATCTGTTGAAAAATAATCATAAAATAGCTAAATGATAAATATCACCAAGGAAAATTAAAATGTATATCAAAAGTAATGAAATAAAAATATAATATTAACGCATAATAATACGTAGAATAAGCTGTAATTAATCTGAAGTGAAATATGTATGGTATATTTAATAAATCATGACATTGCTTTATCTCATGCTAAAGCTGTAAAGGAAAACATCTTGAGGAAAGAGATTTTCTCGATGGCATGGAAAATGCAGGAGGGATGTATGAGGAAGGCGGAGGACAGAGTGTTATGGCGCAGTTTGGGAGAGGCCTTTACCCAGCAGTGGACTGCGATAGGCTAAGTTGATGGATGGAAAATCTGCCAAGTTGCACTAATTCCTCTCAGATAAGAAGAGACGCGTGCCCTTCAGTAAGACGATAAATGGGTGGATGATTGCCGCATCTAGGAAATATTGCATTCACCTACATCATTGTTTGACCTAATTCCTGTCCTATTGTTGGGCACACATCTCCTCATTTTGAAAGCGTCTATATTTCTTGTAATATAAAAATATACGACATAAAAATAATTCCTGTGTCGGCTAGCAACATTTTAAAATAATACAAAATACAACTTCGTGCATTAATCTGCCTTATAAGTGTTTCACCGTGGGAATGTTCAAGTGCTAGTGATGGGACACTGAAATATTCACACATATTCAGGCGATTGCAATATAAACAGTGACTGTGTGGTGCGAAGGGTTGCAGGGAGGGGAGGTGAGCGCATGTTTCAGTGTTTGGTAACGGTTGCCAGTATTTGCCAAGCATAAGCAATGCAGTTGCAATTGATTTGTGAGGAAATTTGTATGGTCGAGCTTTTTTGATGTAGAGCTATTTTTAATGACCCTACATATTATTATTTTCAATATGTGATGTCCTAGTGGTATGTTCAGTGTATAGAGAAATCAAAAGATCTCGAGTTTGCAGCACGCAACCACAGACCTTTTAAATGTTATGTGCGTATTTAACACATGCTCAAACGGTAACGGTGCTGGCAGGGTAGGGTACACAAATCCCTAAAAATTTGTGCGTAAGTCACAGATGTTCATATTAATGTGCAAAGAAAAACAAACCTATGTATGAGCTCAATATACGTAATGCAAGTCTTATATATTTACTTATTTAGGTTATATATTATATCGACGGCGAAGTGCCAATAACAACTAACTGACAAAGTCAAAAATTTACACAAAGTGAAAATAACGTTTTATTTCATGTTAAGTTAAAAAAAATATATATTTATTCTAAATGAATAAATATATATATATATATATTTATGTATATATGTATATATATATATATATTTATAAAATATATATATATATATATTATTTTATGATAGTATAGTAGGTATTTCGGTTAGATAGGAGGTATTACTTTGTAATTATTCTTTTTATGTGATAATCTTATGATATTTAGAAGATAATGGAATTAACAAAACACCTATTTTTATAATCAGAACTTTTAATTTGTCAGATAATCAGAAAATAAACAAAAACAACGTAACAAAGCAATTTTCTGCTAACATAAAACAATTGAACGAATTAAATAATTAACCAGTTTGTCAGTCGAAAATAATCAACAAACACGTATAGACGTGTCCCATAAAAGTTAGGAGGTAATGCCATAAAAAAGACACGTCGGTTTAGTTAGGAGGTATTTCCAGATTCTAATTTAACGGTGTTGCAACTAAAAATACACTTAGGAGATTTCACTAAAACATGCGAATAACGCCTTTATATTCATATCAATAGAAAAGTGAATTTCTCGAAATGTCAGTTAGGAGGTATTGGCACTTCGCCGTCGATATATACTTTTATGGAATAAACCTTTTAAAAGTATATATGTATAAGGAAAGGCTAATATTGCAGGTATTAGAAGTATCTATAAAAATGTAAGTATATAAAAAGTAACATTATTGCCTTTCTTTCTAAAGAAGGAATAAATAATTATACACCTGACAATAGCTTTGACGAGTGTTCTACTTCATAACTCAACGTTCTAATCATAAGTTGAATAAGTAAAAAGCTATCGGCCGCTGGGAGGTTTCCTAGAGGCAGGCGTTCATGAATTTTATGTGTAACACTTCAATGACTCGTTAATAGTTATGACTCTTAGTAATATTATATGGAAATAAAACTACTTTTTACGGATTTTATCGCGGTATATTAATATTATTTTAACCCGACATCCGATTTACACAGAACGAGCTTGCACGACCAATTGACAATAATATTGTCGATAATAATTAAAAATGTAAGGTAGCTGTTAGTTATAACTTCAAGACGATGAACATCTCAGTCTGCCCGTGACTATGGATGCTGTAAAGGATCCGAAACGTCGCCGTCGGGTTAAAATAATATCAATATACCGCGATAAAATCCGTAAAAAGTAGTTTTATTTCAATGTCTAATATTCGCGTAAGTGTAAGAAATCCAAATATTATATGGGTTAATTTACAGCCCTAAGTCTGCTGGGCACGTGTCTCCATTCATTTGAGAGGGATTAGGCTATAGTCTACAACGCTAGCCTAGTGGGGGTCGCAAATTATACATATCCGTAGGTTTGTACAGTAGTAGGTACACGTCGTTTTATGTAGTTTTCCTTTACCGTTTGTATATGTAATAAAGATGGATAACTTTAAAAAGTCTTTGGGGCGTGCCTAGGGATCGAATAAGATACTTTTGGATTCACAGTCCATTAGTCACACCACTAGGCTTTCCAGTCGTGGGAGAATCTTTTTTTTTTCCAGTTATTTCCTCCTTAGAATAGGAAACCAACGATAGGGGGAACAGACAACTTCGAAAACTTCTCTGTATCTGCCCAGTCCCACATATCTATCACCTTTGTGTCCCAAATTCGTACATAACTTGAGTCGTTTCTTCTGGGTCACATTTATGATGTATGAATGAAAACTCGGCCTGTATAACTGTGTCGATGGGCGTGCAACTTAAATGTCTCCTTAATTACAATCAAATTAGAAGGTTCCATGAATTTTCAAGTATACGATATTTTCAAGTATAAGTATACTGATCATAAACCAACTGCCACAAAAGCATGCCTTTCAAAATATAGAAGATTAGAGAATTCTATATTAGGTTAGGCTGTCATGGTAGGTTAGTTTTGTGGAATTCATTTAAGATGAAATTGTTGCAGAAATTAGGCAGTTCTAGCTAGAATATTATAGAAGCCTGTAGATCATGCTTAGCACGGGCGGGCTGTAGGCTTGTTAGAAACTTTAGTCATAATTTACATACAATATCTTGGAGAACCACCAAGACGCCCCTTTATTTTGTTTTTGTTCCGTAATTTTGCTGCACGTATTTTCTCAGATAATTGGCAATGCCAGTGTCTCACTTAACTCATGCCTCCCGGCGCATGTATCTTCGCGAGCTTTATAGTATAGTATCTTTATCTTTCAGGGATTAAGTAACCAGTAAACCAGTACTATATGCTCATTACAGCATTAACGTATCTGATCTATTTCTGCCACAGGTAAATGGCGAGAGAAACCCAGATGATGTTTACAAAGACTTCAGAGCAGCTGTTCTCCAGATCTTAGGCACGACAGAAGACCAGTCCACGATGAACGGTGTCAGTGGTGTGGGCGTGGGTGCTGGGGGAATACCGGGAGAGATTGTGGGCGTAGAGCCGGCACCTGCGCAGGAGAGAGAGAGAGAAAGAGAGGAGACGGTTATCCCACCAGTAATGCCGGTCGCGATGCCCATGCCGGTGCCAGTAACCATGCCAATGCCTGTTGCCATCCCTGTTCACGAAACGAGGACAGACAGGGTTGTTAGTCCAAAGGTAAGTTTATGATTTTGTTTCGTGTTTTTCGTCAATTTCTTACATGGGTCAATAGTTAGGTAGTTACATACCTAAAAGGATGTTTCATGAAAATACATTTTATTCAAAATTGCCTTTATCTTGGTATTTATAGGTGCAATTTTTAAGTGAAAAGGATTACAAATAAACTTAATTTATAGGTATTTGAATTATAGTCAAAGGTTAAAAATATAGTCAGGTGGTTATTCGAACTGGTGTTGATGTATGACAAGGTGACAGAAGTATTTGATGGGAAGATTGTTGCGCCGCTTCTTCTTCCTAAAATCCTAATCCTAAAATCAGCAGGAAGCGGTAATCCGTGACCGATTTTCAGGACTGTCTTTATTGTCGACGTTCAAAAAGAGCCAATGAAGAATTTAGCCTACTTTGATTGAATGCTATTTTAAGTGTGAGTAAGAATATGTATATTTGTATTTGAATCACATGATGTACCTACATTCCGTGTTGCAAAAACGATTACAATGCCTAATAAGCATGTATATAGGTAGATAAAGATAGATAGAAAAATAAAACCGCTACCAAAAGAGGCTAAAAGCCAATGACTAGACAGTTTGTTTTGTGTATGTATCAAGTTCTTCAGTGAATGGAAGAGGTCAGGACGAATAGCAACGCCTTGACCTAATCACAGTTTTTGTAGATTTTTCTTTACAACGAGAATAGGCACTTATAATTTATTTTCGGTATCATTAGCAAAATAATAAGTAAAATAGTCTTGTTTCGAATACTTAAGTCTATAGTAATAATATTTTACCAAAACAGCCATTCTCGTTGAAATAAACCTACTTTTTACGGATTTTATCGCGGTGTATTAATATTATTTTATCCCGACTTTTCGGATCCTTTAGAGCATCCATGACCACGGGAAGACAGAAGTGTTGGTTGTCTTGATGTAATAATTACTAAGATACCCTAAATATTTGTTAATTATGTAAGTCTATTGTCAATCAAATTCACACATGGAATGTGCACAACTAAGTGAATATGCATGCTGTAATGCATCCGAAACGGCGGATCAGTATTACATGATATAAATATACCGCGAAATCCGTAAAAAGTAAATTTAGTTAAATAAATCCCGCAGCTTTTCCCGCATGGTATAAAGATAAAAAGCCTATGTGTTAATCCAGGTTATAAACTATATGGATGCTAAATTTCATTCAAATCTGTTAAGCAGTTTTTGCGTGAAAGAGTAACAAACATCCATCCATACTTACAAACTTTCGCGTTTATAATACTAGTAGGATCAACTAATCGCGTAAGTGTAAGAAAATCAGAAATGTTTTGTAACAGTTATCGGCCCGGACAAGCTATTTTGAGCCGTGTGAGCATGACCGATATACATAATTTTATTTGATTCCAGGCCGAAGTCATAAGAGTCCGCGGTGAGTCGGTGACGCCGGCGCTGCTGTGGGTGGTGGGTGGGCCGGGCAGCAACAAGGCACAGCTCTGCCAGCGAGCTGTGGCACAGAAACAGGGCTGGACGCATTACAGGTATAGCATACGGCTAGTATGGCTGTGAACCTGTATGGTTTATTTATTTATTACCACGGTTTTGCACCAATTACAGTAATTAACATAAAATAAGTATACATAGGTAGGTATATAAACAATTCAATAATTTATTCACATTCATACACAATTCGTTTCACAAAACTTCAAACATACTGACATAATAACCTTCCATTTATCCACAAACACATCAAAATCCGGAGCACCATCAAGAAGTATATTGATTGCACCGTGCATGCGACACAGTGGGGAATGAGCACGTGATGCTGTACGACATTGTGCTACCGCGAATAATCTGTGCCGGTGAGATGGCCTATGTCGTAAATAATTGTCAGGAACAAAGACCTTACAGAACATATTATGTAAGTCGGGGCAATCTACTAAACCCCTTAGGATTTTTATGGCCGTAATGATTTGCATTCGTGATCTACGCACGCTGAGAGAGTTATAGCCTAACATCCCTAGCAGATATTGAGTTGGGTAGAGAAACGGGTAGTAACCATAGATCCTTTTGTACAATGAACGCAAAAAAGCCTTTTGGATTTTCTCAATTGTTAAAACATATGTTGACTCATAAGGAGTCTATATACATTTCATACATATCATTTCATACATTAAAAACCATCTCTGGGGCTACTTATTTAGGCTGTATGAGCTACGGGGCACCTGTTTGGGCCGATAGGATCACCATAGGCGCGGTTCGACGTAAGTTACTTCAAAGTCAGCGTCTTGCTTTGATATTTTTATGTAAGGCGTATAGGCCTGTTGGCACGGAAGCAGTGCTCGCGGGAGTGCTGCCGGTCGATCTTGAGGTACTACGACATGCAGCAATTTATTTTTCATCGAGAGTGCACTTGAAAATTGAATATCTTGTAGAGCCATAGGTCTGTATAGGTAAAAATTAAAACAGTTAAAATGTACTTACCGTTAATGATTATCTACATATATTATTTGGTATTCAAAGAGCAATGTTCGATTTACACTGTTTTTATACTGCTGGAATATGTCCATACTTACACTAATCCCTTATCACTTGTTTAAACTTTAAACCACTATCTTTCATCACTGGACTTTTAAGCTTCACTACTGTAAATCGGGGTTAAGATACAGTATGTAATTTCAACAAAAATCATGATTTTATATTACTGCTGGCTAAATAGTCATCCATTTCTTTCCATCTGCAGTCTAGGTCAGCGTCTCCGTAGCTTAGCAGACGCAGGCGGGCGTCCTGCATCGGACGGCGCTTTGGCCAGATCCGCCATCAGTGGCGGTGAGCTGGCTCCGAAAGAACTGGTTTCCAGACTTGTGAGGACCGCCGTGTCTGATGCCGGGCGGACCGGACACGGCCTCGTGCTGGACGGGTACCCTCGAGACCTCGAGCAGATGGAGCAGTTCCAGAGTGAGGTAAGAGTAAAATATTTAATGTATTTTTGGGTACAGTGCTAAATTGGGTCAAAAGTTCTGCCACATGCTCATCAAATTACGACTACTGGCAAATTTTTGGAATTATTTTGAATACATTTTCGTACGTGTACTGTATGAAAATAAATAAAAACCTAATGTATAAGTATTTTAAATACATAATATATTATTTTACTGAGTAACTCTGGATTTAAAGCGCTAAAATCCGAGGTTTTCAATTAGCAACCCTATATTCTATGTACGTAGATGCATTATTGATTTTGACACCGGTATCGAACTGTAGCATAGTAACACCACTATATATACCAGTTTATTCAGCCATGATTGTGTTACTTCCAGTTCCACGTAACTCCTCGCATGGTCCTCCTGGACTGCTCTAAGCTGCAGCTGGGTCGCGGCCGACGCGACGACTCCGTGGCCGCCTTCCGCCGAAGACTGGAGGTCTTTCGAGAGCTAAGCCTGCCCATGCTCAAGACCTTGGACCAGGATCACCGTCTAGTCATCGTTAGTATATTTGACTGTTTTTAAGCGTTTAAGAAGATGTTTAGTAGGTTTGATATTGTGTTGCATCGATGCCATCTAGATCCGAAAATATTCTTATAGGAACATGACTTGTAAAAGTGTCTTTAAAAGATCAATTTACAGAAATAAAATTTCATCATATCATTTCATTTTATCATATTATGTCATGCAGCTGTAAATATAATAAGCTTGTCTTACCATCACACGTAGAGGTGTACAAATGTACACCTATTTAATAGGGTCAAATTTGTAATAAGTTTGTATTAAGCTGGGATAGGCTAGTGACCAGATTATTCTAAAAGTCAAAGGTCAGCGCTGACATTTCACAAGTTATGTGCGTATTAATCCCATGCTGAAACGGTGAAGGAAAACATTGTGAGGAAACCTACATGCTTGCGAGATTTTCTCGATGGTGTGCGAAGTCTGCCAATCCACACTAGACTAGCGTGGTGGACTATAGACTAATAGCAGTGGGACAAAAATGGGTTGATGCTGATAATTCTGAAACCTACATGATTGAGAGATTTTCTTAATGCCGTGTGAAGTCGGCCAAATCGCATTCGGATAGCGTGGTGGACTTAGACCTCTTCCCTCAGAAATTAGAGAAAACCTAACAGATTGTCTAATTCAGTAATTGGGTATCATAAGATCTGCTTTATATTATCAGGTGGATGGCGACACAGACTCCCCAGATGTACAGACGGAGTTCACTCGAGTGCTGCTTGAGGAGATGGAGAAAGCAGAAGTCCTGGCCGCCATACCGCAGCCTCGAGAACAGCCTGCAGCGAGAACTGGTAAGATTTGGAGTAGTTAGGAGTATCACACACGCGAGCGGCACGTTACTGACAACAGAGGCAGGCTGCAGGCGACAGCCGACAACTTTGAAGATCAACGGCGACTATCATACGCTCTCTTGTATAGGAGCTGGTAGCTTCTCGTCGACTACGAGTAGTAGTAGTTTGGTCCAACATGAGAGGTGGGATTAAGTATTGATGTTATTATAATCCGGACCAATCTAGTACTGACTGACTAATCTGCCCGTACTGTAGATGCTGTAAAGAAATGTTAGCTCAATGTCTGTGTGTCTCCCAGATGCGTCGAGCATGCAGCAGCAGCAGTTCGCGACGGCGGTGATGAGGATGGGCGGCGGGCTCGCCAACGGCCACGCCAACGGCTCTGTGCCCAACGGGAACGCGCACAATGGCGGCATCGGCAATGGCTTCGTCAGCATGGGCAGCAATAGAGTGAGTCTTTTTTAAAACGAATATTTATATGATAACAGATTTTTTTTTTGAGATTTCGTGACAAATGTTTTCTAATAAATCAAAATACAATAACATTTATTTTAACAAAGCATTCTATAAGTCTTCTATATGGTTTACTAACCTAGTTGTCAAAATGTATTTTGTTTGATTTTGACATTTTTATGTAGGTACAATATTCGTTAAACTGAACAAAAAAAGTAAAAGAAATATTTTTTTTAAATGAGGTAATTCCTTGTGGACTGAAAGACTTATTTACAGAGATAGTACCTAATAGTTTCTTTCAAGTAGCATAAAAATTACATAAAAAATACCAACAGAAATTTTTGATAACTTCCAAAAAATCTAAATCCAGCCAATTTAGATTTTTTTGGAAGTTATCAAAGATTTTCACTTTTGTGTACTCAACAACCACGTAACTATAATATATCTTACATACGTTTATTTTTCAGGTAAAACCCATACTGAACAACGTGTCCAAGATCCCGACCGTGTCACAGATCACACACGACGACGTCCGCGCCCTCTACGAACAAGGCTCGGCCGAGATCATGAACACACACATATAAACACCACACATTAGTTCTTCGGTTCTACGTTATTTAAAATCTGTGTGTAGTCAAAAATATATAAAAATTGGATACTGAATGGAAAGAAAATGGTCAAAAACGTTACCAACTCTATAAAATGTATCAAAAAACGTTACAATCTTTATGTGTTGCCAACTTAAAACGTCAGTTGTCAAGTCTCGTTTGACAGTAATTTGACAGCTCATATAATGTTACCACAGTACAGCTGAACTGCTGAATATTAAACAATACCGCGGTGTTGTCTCGAACTCAGCAGCTGGATTTTATCTTCGTAAGTGCTTTATAGAGCGCTAAAGCCGTTGCGGGACCATTGACGTATTTATTAAGAGCATTAATTATTTATTATTATTTATTTCAATTCTTATTGAAAAACCCATTCTGACACACGAAAATATTTTACCTTTAAATAAAACGATTTTTAACGAATTTTATCCCGTCGTTTCTTGCAAGCCATTAATGCTGTAAAATTAAAGTAGTTTTATTTAAAAGTCACAATAACTTATTGGTTCAATAATAACTTTGGAAATGATGTGTTAAAACAACGATAAATATATATAACATAATTATATAGCTACTGTTCACAGTTATAACAATTAATTAGTATGTAATATCAATATGAAGGACTCTTTAAGAGCAGTGAAAGTGCCGAATATGATAAATTAGATATAAAACAAAAAAAAACTGGGATATAATTAGGTTTAATTAGGTGAAGTATGTTGTAAGCAAAATTAAAACGAATTTTAAGAAGACTTTGGTATGTATTTGATTGAGTTGACTAGGACTGATTGAACAGATATTACATTTCATTTTTTATTATAAATCGTTTTCATTTTTCCATTTTGTAACATTAATGTAACTACTTCACGCCGCATAGTCATTTATAAACTTTTGTTAATGGCTTACTTAGCTTTGATTACGACCAAAATAATGACAAATTTAATGCATAAAAATTTTTTTGAAATAAGTAAATGAAATATATATTGTATTTTTTGTAGGTACCTGTAAAAAAATGTATATCGTTACATTATATAAGTTAGTCATATATAAGCAAGAAATTTGTCTGAGTAAATTGTATACTAACATTTTATCATGTCATTAAATAGTTTCTTTGAATGCAGTCGTTTGTCAGTTCAACTGCAGTTCAGCTTAGTCAGTCAGTGGATAGTCAATATTCAGTCTTAAGTCAACTTATTAAATCTCAGTCAAAGCCGGCACAAATATAAGGTTAACACGTTAAATTATAATAATAATTATAATATATTTTATATCAAATATTTTGTAAGAACCGACGCACACACAATTATTGTAAGAAGTGCCTTAGCGGTAAGACGTGTAGATATTTTTAGAACTATTTAAAAAAATCATACTGTAGAAATTACTTATAATTAATCATAATTTTAGTATTAATTTGCAAACACATTATATAAATTACGATTTCATAAAAAAAAACATGATTTTGATGTAATAAACACAGATTTATTTAAAAAGTAATTATTTAATTAATAGCTTTATGTATTTTTTTTTATATAATAAATACCAAACGATTGTACCTAATTATAAACATAGCGTGCATTGCATCACATACACACGTACAAAAAATATAGATTTAATTAGTGCCTGTTTTAATGTCGTTGTGTAAGTTTTATTTTATATATTAATAATGATACGTTAGTCGTAGGAGGTTCTATGGTTCTAAAAAATGTGTTTAATAGAAAATGAATATAAGAATGTGTACAAATGTATGTGTACAATCCACCGACATTGCTAAAATTAAGGCAACTATATAGGCAAACGCACAAGTCACAAAACTACTAAAATTTTCCCAATAAAAACGAAAATGAATTTTAATTTGATTTAAATAGAGCTGAAAATAGAAGAGACTACTAATGATTATTGGAATAAAATTGACGTTGGCACGTAAATTATGATTATATTTTTCGACTCTATTTAAATCAAGTAAGAGCGATAGAAGTATCTATAAAAAGTTCTCGAGGTTTCCGCCCAAACTCAGACTTAACTTACTCAACGACTATAAAACAGGCTTTTGGTCTTAACTTAGACAAATTCACGTAGCTAGTTAATATCACAGAAGGGGCCAACTTAGATTTAGTCGATTAGTGAAATATAAGTAGAATATAACATTATATTTATTGTAGATAGTTAGTATTTCCACTTATAATCTTATTGTGCACTAATTTTATATGAAACGTAATATACATATAAAAAAACGCTCTTTAAATGAACGTAACAAAATGGAATATTATTTTTATTTATTTAGCAGCTTAAATTAAAGAATGGAACAAAATTTATTCTGACTGTTATAATACAAGATAATTTAGTTCTGTAAAAAATAAATATATGTACACATCTATAATTTTAGAACTCTTATTGATGTTACTGAACTATTAAATACCTGAATTTTGAAAAAAGATTTATCATACATTTTTTAATATCAAGAGGAAATAAAATATCTGTCGTATAGAGATGTTATTTAAATAATGTAATTATTGTTCTTGAAAAAAGAGCCTTAGCTCAGGCTATAGAGATTTCAATTTACTACAACACGTTGAGAATCTCTTTGAATAAGAGAACGTATTTACATATCTCCAGTCAAAAAATAAAAAGAAATTACGATGCTATAAATAATTATGACATACTACCTGATTCCAGCGACATTCTCCGCGAGAAATTTAATGAAATATTTAATTTTACAAATTATTTAATTTATTGTCTTCACCTGCTCTCGCGTTCTCAAGTCATGCGAACCCCAAATTCGTTTTTTTTTCTTAATTTTTTTAAGTATTAAGTAGCCTAAGTTACTCAAATCAGCTATCTGCGAGTGAAAGTCCCATCAAAATTGCTCCAGCCGTTTCAGAGATGCAAAACTTCCTCCTCTCTCCTACATTTGCCGTACCCTAAAAGGCCCACACATGTTTCTTATATATTATTGTAACATCTATTTAACTTGTGGAGTGCAATAAATGTATTTAGTATTGAGATTAGCAGAAACAAACAGACAGACAAACAAATCATTTACATATTTTTAATGTAAGTACCTACCGTACCTATATATGTACTTATAATATGCATTTAGTGAAAAGCTAAAGCTAAAGAGGAAAAAAGCTAAAGCTAAAAAGCATTTGAAATTACAAACAGGCATTTCGATTTTATTTATTTGTATAGATTCAATTAGTTAAGTATAATACTAATCCATTTCGCCTCTTGCCAAGATCTGCTACCCTTCAGTTAATTAATGGTTCATTAACTTTAAATCGTCTGCGGGTGTGGATTGAAGAGTTGTTCAATTATGTTTGTCAAACACTTACCAACTTATATGTTTGTAGACGAATTAATTACCATCGAGAAATAAATGAGCACACTTTTTTACTATCTTTGTTTTATTATTTGATTATAATGTTATTATTAAAAGCTCGAATTGCTTCAGCAGCTTCGCTCTAGCGAAGGCCTTTCAGTCGCCTGATATAGTTGCTCGCGACTGATCAGTCTGGATGGGGTACCATGTAATTATTAAGCCAAATGCTGTGGTAGCCTAGCGTGTGACCAGTGGACTGAGACGTCAAATGTCTCGAGTTCGAACCCAAGGCACGCACCACTGACTTTTCGGAAGTTATGTGCGTATTTATCACAAGCTCAAATGGTGAAGGAAAACTGCATGCTTGAGAGATTTGTCATGATGGCATGTGAAGTGTGCCAACCCGCAGTAGGCTAGCGTGGTGGACTATAGCCCAATCCCTCTCACGTTAATGGGTTGATAATGATGACTAAGCCAAATACTGATCTGGTATTTACGACTTTACAATCGCGGTTTATTATATTATTTAATCCTGACGCTTCGGATCTTTTATTGCAATCATGGTCACAATGGCAGTCTGCCCATGACCATGGATGCAGCAAATAATATCAAAATACCGCGATAAAATCCATAAAAAAGTGACGTTAAGCTACCTACCTATACAATTAAAAAATAGTTACCTGTACAAATAAAAAATATAATGAGTACCTACAATTAATATTGTCCATGAAGGTTATTTTTTTTAATTTGTTGTGACGCAATAAGGCCTTCGTCGACTATACCTTGAAGGACGCTATTCACAGTAAATAGATATTGATTTATGGAATAACTGTGTTTTAGGACTGACACTACTTGGTACCAGTGGTATATAACAACAAAAAATTCTTGAATAATTAATATCGGAGTTTTATAAGGCCGACGCGACGCTTCTCTAGGTTAGAGCGGGGCACCGAGCTGAAACTGTTTCCCGCCATGGCCGGTGTTTCCCGCGCTGTCACACGTCGATTGCTGGCTGTTTGGCACAGTTTCCATGCCCTTGACCGGCCACCAGACCGCAGTTGATCCGCATAGCTCGCGGCGGTCGGACGTGCCAGCGATTCCGCTAACAAACCTCTAGAATTACGCGGCGCTTTTTAAATTAAAATGGTGAGTTTTATCACTGATATTGTTATTATCATCAATTAAACACCGATTGTGGCCATTTGTGTTTGTTGATGAGAAGTTTTTAGGTAAATATAATGAATAGTTTGAGATTCGAGGCCGTTTTTCACAGATTTCAGTTGGTTTTCAGTCAGTGTTACGTCACTTAACGTAAGAATAGAAAGCGGAGCGTTATCACATAAGATGATTTTGTATGCAAAAATAACTCGTTACGATGTATAGTGTTTTTTATAGCACTTACGTGAATATATGTGGTTAGAAATACCTACTCACATTAGACTGATTTATATTTACAGTTTATAAAGTAGAGTGCATAGGAACTAGTAAATTTTCACATATCTGTTTAATACAGATATGTGAAAAATAATAAAAAAATAAGGGATACCTATCTAAGAATGATCGAATAATTATGTTTATAATGGAAACCTTTGTTATTTAGATTAAAATAATATACATAGAGACAAGTGTAGAATATGGTATCTAGTAGTTATTATTTACAAAGATAATTTCATTTTAAAAAGATAATTAATCGAAGATATGCCTTCGCTGCAATTTTAATCGATTTTAAAGATATGATGAAATGAGTAATAGATTTTTATACTGCAGTGCGAGGTAGGTCTTGCAAATGGTAATCAATATACCTGCTTAAGCTAACCGCAGTCCATTTATAGATAGGTGACTGCCCCTTCAAAAGTCTGGAGTAGAGACATCATTGCCAGTTATCATGTTAATACGTAGAGTAGGTAGTTACTGCACGTGGAAGTCTGATAATCTACAATCAAACAAACGTACCTAAATATCATCACGCCTGTCATCCCCGAAGGGTTAGGCAGAGGTGTTGATACCGGTATGTTTTAGGTCCTATCTAATGAGATGCGAGTATATTGCCATCAACCGGTGGCGAATCCCAACTGCGAGCTGCTAGGATAAGAAGATAGGTTCTAGGCCGATTTTTGTTATGAAAAGCAACCATGTCAAGTTTTTTTATATAGGTACAGGATACGTATTCTAACTTCTCAATGAGAGTTACACAATCATTTTTAAGTGCATGCTGTGCTAAAAAGATTATCTTGTCGTTAACGTGGTAGACTCAGTATATGACTATTTATATATGATGAAGTAATATATTGTTACGTACTTATATAAAATACTCATGATATGATAAAAATAAAATTCTTTTACAAATACATGCGTAACATCACGTGTTTATTATTGTAAGTGTCAGTTACAATAGTGTAGACGTACGCCAAATGTTTGCCAGGATATTTTAGAAGAGGGGAGAGCTTAAAGGGCAGTACCTTTAAGCAGTAGGTCCTACAGATTTCGAACTACTACTGAGAATTCCATAAAAGAAACCAATAAGACTGCTCGAATGTCACCCCGGGGGCAAATCTAGAGGGGACAAATGGGAATGATTCGAATTAAAGACCTCATGTTTCATACGCTTGGTACAACATACAACAATACGACAATGCGCCGATAACTTGGAGTTCGGTAAAGGTCATAAATTAATGAAGAGAATTTATTAGCCGATTAAAAACGATGACGTTTTGTTTACTAGTCTATTGTTTTTAGGACAATAAGTCATTGTAATTTATATATAGATAGGCTTTATCCTTAAGTGAATTGATGGGTAAAATAAACAGAAATCACTAGATATTTGTTTATTTTATCCATAAATGCCAATAAAGGTAATATAGGTACATAAGCCTTACGAAAACTAGAAGACCTAATGTGATAAATCTCATAAATTTGTTTACCTGATTAAGAAAACAAGAAAAAAAAAGGAAGAAAAAAAATTATAAGCTGTTTTTTGAAATATATTTCAAAAAACAGCTTCTAATATTAATCTACATTTCTCGGTTACTTATTATAAATGCTGCTCAATACAATATATTTTAATATTTTACTTGCCCGGTGCGGGTTTTTCTGTTCCGTGGTGCTCCCAAATTTTTTCAACATTAGTTCCAACACTGTCCAACAGATGTCACTGTGCAATTCGGCCCGTTTTCTGAATCGCGGTGTTAAGATTCTCCGCCGTTTGGTTGGGTCGGCTCGAACCCGCTTTGTCGTCACTCTGGTTTCCCTTCAAAACGCACAAATCTTTCGCCTTTTACTAAAGATTTCCGTGGAGGGGAACACTCAAATGAGTCTAACTCAATTTTTTGAATGCTCCGCTTCGGCGGAGTTTGAAATATCCTATCACACACTACATTATGGTTTAAACATAATATTTGCAATGGTTAGATGTTATAATCCCTTAACCAACTACCTGCGCATTGTGCGTTTGCGTTGTTTCGGCAGTTTAGAAATCTCCTATATTCTCCTTAAAAAGTTAACTTAACATGACATTTATAACATTAATCTATAATAATATTATCACAATGTACGACTAATCAAGTAATCAACTGCACTTGACTTTCGATATAGTCTAGACTCAATCATTTAGAATTGAACCTTAATTTCACCACGATACTGGTAATTTTAGGATACTACCAACAGATATTGTAATACACAGTTTATAATCAGTTAGATTTCATCAACATAACCATAAGAAAAATGAACCGGTTGTATAAGGTCCTAATGCTGCGTGAGGGTCAGAATTACAGAGGTAAAAATAAACCGACATAGTTAGAAATTCATCTCTCAAGCATACAGGTTTCCTTACGATATTCAATATCTTTTCCTGCACCATTTCAAATTATCTCGTTATTAACATTTCGAAATGTCAGTCCATGGAGACATCATTGAGCTCAGTCAAAGAAACTGGTTAGAAAGATATAACTATAATTTAGGTAGGTACTAGGTATATTATAATACCACTTCATATAACCACTGAACAACCCTGTGTTTTTACAGCATAGCATGCTACTGCAGTGAATAAATTGATGTAAGAACGAAATAAATAGTCGCGTGACCTTTAAAATGAATAAAATTATGCATGTTCTTGGTCTTTCTTTGTGCATATTAAATTTAAATGCCTGAATCGCAAAGTGCTCGCAAGTGCGACTGCCGAGTGTTAGGGGCGATTCCCGGCACGAGACGATATGGAAAATATTGTATGATAAAACCTCTTTTCTCAACCTGCTTTCAATAGTAGCTCGAAATTTGAATTTTCGTCCGGGGCACCCGCCAATGGCAGCAGTTTTAGGGGGCGGCAAAATCATCAAATCATTATTAACCCAGCTGGGCACGGGTCTCCTCTCGGATTAGGCTATAGACTACCAAGCAAGCCTATTGGCGGGCTTCTCAAGTATGCAAATCTCCTCAAAATGTTTTGCTTGACTGTTTGAGCCTGTGATAAATACGCATATTATAACATCCGACAAGTCAGTCATAATGTAAAAAATAAACCGGGACGGGCCGACAGCTTATCCATCAAAGTGCAGTTTAACCTTACTGAAACACTTGATCATTACTTAACTATGAGCGTATACGCTGTGCTGGAAGACGCTATGCCGATAATATTAATCAACTAAACAATATACAATAACAATAAAAACGAAACAATGGCAGTAGGTAGGTACATAAACGGTATCGACTCTATAGAAAGAAAGGAAATGAATAAATTCCATTTCATCCCACAATTAAATCACTTGGATTATGATTCTTAATGCGAAGACTTCATATCAGATATCTATATAGTTAAAATAGTAAAACAGTGTAGTGATGGCAAATATCGAGACGTAACCTGCATGCCTGAGTGATTTTCTTAGAGGTGTTTAAAGTCTGCCAACTCGCAATAAGCCAGCGTGGTAAACTATATCAGGGCTGCCAGATTGTATCGTTTGATACCAAATTGGTATAATCGGACGATGTATTGTATCCATGTGGTATCTATGATCATTTGGTATAATTCGATAGAAAGCAAAACGCTCACAAAAAAAAGGTCATGCCAAGAAGTTGTCCGCTAATTCTGCAAAAGATTTCAGCTAAAAAAAAAGGTCATCCGACACAGAATGGGCAGTATGGTATAATACCATCACATTTGGTGTAATTGTCGATTCTAAATGGCATAACCGCGTCGTTGCTTACTGGCAGCCCTGTAGACTATAGCCTGTACTGTACATGACTGTATCCTTGGATTCCTTGTTCTCGAGAAGTCAGGTAGTAGTAGAGAAGGCAGTAGAGGTAGACTACATTAGAATCGATATTCATTACAGACATGAAATCGATTTGATAATTACTGCAGTAATTATCAAATCCGATTAGTGCACCGTTATTTTTCTAATTAGTGGCGGCTTTTCACGGCAATGGTTCGAATCCTGATGAGTGTTTTTTTAATGAACGTGGACATTTTGGATTGAATCATGGACACTCATGGATGTTTCTACATGTTTATTTACCGAAAAATACATCTTATGTTGTTGATTAACTATCTAGCTAAGGTAACTCGACCATTGTTGCTAAGCGCGGCACTAAAAGTTAAAAAATATATAAAATTTTGCGCATTTTTTTATATTTATATAATTTTTATATTTATATATTGGAAATGAGGCATTTACTAAATCGCCCTAAGCATTAACTCAATTTCATTGTATTTATTTTTATTATAGTTAGATAGAAGCTTATTTACTCAAGAAATATGACTTTGTTTTAAATATACTACAGTAAACAAATTAGATAGATACTCTGGTAATTTGGCAACATATCAGAATCTGGCGAGGTCAATGTTTATATGACTTACAATAATAGAAAAGGACTTAGGTACAGCCAAGGATGCCTGTGATGATGATGATGATGTGACGGATTTAGGTGAAGAGATAGACCAAAGAACAGATGATAACGATGATAGTGAGATCAGTAATAGGTAAACGATGAGTAGTGAATATAGAAACCAGACATGCTGCGTTCACTCCGAGTAAATTATGATATGGTCTAGAGGATTATAATGATTTATAACCAAAGGGTGTTAACCAAATACCTATCTTTTTAAAAGTTAGGGACAATTTAATTTAGAAAGTTGTTTGTTTCAATAAATAGCCTACGCTGAGTAAATACAATATAAATTGAGTTGAAGTAATTTAAGTATTAAGTAGTTTGTAGTATTAAAATTTTTGGTAAACGATATCTCTTCATATTCATCCACAAAGTGACTTTTCTTTCAAAACTGTCCCACTTAAAGGTTTGCCGGAGGAAAATTCAATCGAGAATAAAGCTCACCTTTGTGCACAACACTGGATGTATGTAAATATTTATGTGCTATTTTATGTGTGTATCACAAAATATCACAAGTTCAAAATAATAATAAAATAGTCCACTAACATGGATATTATGGCTACTCAGTACTCAATACGTCAATGTTTTACTATCTACATCTTACGTAGGTGTTAAGCCATAGATTCATGGCAAGCTATATGTAGTGCTATAATACTCATTTCTCCAAAATAATCCAGTGAAAGATCACCCACAGCCGCCGCCGGTTGGCGGGAATTTGGCAGGCAAACGTATATTTGGAGGTTAGAAACGAAAAATATTTTACGACACATTCGTCTCATTTGAGGGCCACAAGAATTTCAAACAGTTGTGGAATAGTGACTGGTATAAACACAAACAGAAGAAGACGCAGATATATAAACAGTGCAAGTGTGAAAGAGAAGATAGGCTCCAAACATTGGAATGAAAATCCTTTTAAATGAAAATTGGATCCATTCAAAGTTTCGTTTTGTTTTCGTTCTGTTGGTCGCTTTTTGGATGGATGTAACAAGATTTGACTTTAAGAAGAGGGATTTGAATATTGGAATTCAGGTACCTACTGAACATGATATTTTTGCTATACTTGTTGTATTGTAATGAAGCCGTCAGTGATTTTTACTACTTTCTGCACTCCGAAGGAAAAAAATTTTAAGGAACTTGTTTAATTAATAGTCTTAGTTGGTTTGGGTAAGAGTGGGATGGTGCTATTATGGCTTTGAAGCAGCGTAGACTACGTCAATACAAAATTTTTTTTTTTTATTATAGACATTAACTAATGAATAAATACTGGCATAAATAATTCAGTTTCCATAATCTGCTAATCATTATTATAGGGATATTTTTATATTCAATCGCATACTTCCCCGTCCCACCACTGGCCACGGGTCTTCTCGCTAGCTAAATGAGGGTTTGCGGACTCAACGTACCGTCAAGGAAATCTTACAAGCTATCAGCTTTTTCTCAATGTTTTCCATCTCCGTTGAAGCGAGTGTCTCTACCTAGTCAAATATCTTAACTTGCTAGCTTGCTCATTCTTTATCTGTTAACAAGGCCCAAGTTGCTTTCTAATTTTGTTGTAGTCTGTTTACAATCTACCGAGTTGCGACTTAATATAAGCTTAAATAATCTTCGAGTTGAGTTAAAACTGGTAAACAAACGATATTTTATTTTTTAAATACAAGCTGTCAGATTCTCCGGTGTTTTCGTAATTGATGTTTTCGGTCGGGCGGTTATTTGGCTAGATACCTACGCATTGAGTACAAAAACAAAGGAGTTTGGTTCGGCTGTTTTTTAGCAATACCTCTGGTGTTACCAGCTTAATTTCAAGGTATACCAAAAAAAACAATAATAAGGAGAAATACGATAGCAATGACACATTGGCTTCTGTGCAGCGATTCGATGGGGATCTACATATATTTATACTTATGGGCTGGCTAGGTACACGTAATAGGGAATATGCCTGTATTTGTTTAACTGATTCTTGAAGTTATAACATTACCGGAATGAAATAGAACACTTACAAGATATTAATGAATAAATAAGCTAAACAATATGTGTATTAAAACTAAGTACTATCATTTCCGGATAGTTTAAACGCTGCCATTTTGCCATTATCCATTTCGGAAGCACATGCATATTCCCTATTGTTGCGGGTTTGGGCGTTTGTGTATGTGAGTACTTCTTATCTAAGAATATACACAAGAGAATATCACAGTATATGAGATGTAACATATTAGTAAAGACAAAATAATAAAACATGTTTTTGTGTGTGTGTGTTTTCGTATAAAACCGACATGTCAACTTATTTTCTGATGACGCGTTGTCATGACAAATGACAGCCGCCTCAGTTCCGCTCATTACGTGTGACATTGTCTACATGTCTGTGTCGACATGTTGCGGAGATGGTCACTGTCAATGCTAGGAGTATTGAAAATAGCCGCAGTAGAAATAGCTCGTCGCTGACTGCCGGTGTATTGCGTAGGTACTGTCGATAAGGAAGCGCGTTTACTATATTTAAAGATGCTGTTACATACATGCTATACAAGCTTAGAGAATTTCTAGTTCAAGATTTCGTTTGCCCTTTAATCAACCTTTAGAAGAAGATCTAACGGGGTCGCTTTCTAGAGCTATATTATACTGAAGAAGAGCATACATTTTCCTTAAATGCCTCTACATGTAGATGGACGTAAGTCGGATGAGTCTTTACGCCAGTAAGAAGGTCCTGAAACTTCTATTTAAGTTCAAACACATCAATAATTATAAACTCATTTACTGTCCCAGTGCTGGGTCTTCTATCATTTAAGAGGGATTAGGCAGGCTTCACACGTCATCTAAAAAAATCTCTCAGCCTTCAGGTTTCCTTCCGATGGTTTCCTTCAGCGTTTGAGCATCGGATTCACCTATGCACGTACTTCAAACAGTCAGTCGTGCCTTGGGATTGATTGAACTTGAGACATTTGACATCGCACCACACCACTAGGCTATCACAGCTCTTCGTTAGTTATTGTATTATTTATTATCATCATACAATAATATAGAGTATGAATTTTAAATAATAATAAAGAGTGAGGTGAACTTTTGAAATTACTTAGGTGCCTTTAAAGATTGAAAATTATGTTACAAAGAAGTACTTCATAAAACATTAAAGATGTTTAAAACAACATTTAAAATATTCACAAATATAAACAATTATCTGGAAGTATTTCAAGTTTGGTGTGACGTTAGCTAGTGACGTATTATATAGTAGTATATTTATATGTAAAGAACCATTAATTCTGTACATCGATACTTGCTTGCACGCATGGTGTAGCGTGCTGGGTTGATACATTAAAATGTAAATTATTTTCATGCATTCATTTCCCAAAATTAATCTAAAGCTATTATTGGAAAAACTAGAGAACACGTAGGAGCACATGAAAGAATTATATTTCATTTTATTCTTCTCTGAACATACTACAAGCTTGCTTTGAGACGCTTTCCCACGGAATTAAGTTGTAGATACAGCAATCGAAAATATACATATAATTACACAAGGAAATAGCCTCTTTAAAATTTATCATTTTGATATTCTGATAAAAAAATGCATCTAAAGCCGAAAGTTAGTAGCTAAGATTGTTTGACGACTCTCAAACAGGTCTGCCCTCCGAAAAGATAACATTATAAACCCTTAATTAAACTTGCAATATAAAAAAATATATACAAATCAGGTCGGCCGCCACGATTTACAAGTGGCGGCGTTTAAAATATAACACATTTTTACTAATTTATCTGAGTAATGCTACACAATATCCTGTCATCAAAGAAGAAGGTAGGGAAGTAAGATGTCGGGTTGCTGTGGGGGAGGGTGGGAAGACCCAATTTCGGGCAAACATGTCGCTTGCCCAATGTTGTGCGAGTCAGCGAAGTGTCAGGCCTTAAACAAGGTTAGATTCTTTGTCTCGTCTTGTCTTACGAGAAAATCCCAGTACCTATGGGGCTACACTAGGATTTTCTCTTGTGTTTTAGGTTCGTTTCCAAACACCAATTTTCACATACATTAACACCCAGACCCGGAGCAACTGTAGATCGTACAAATATTTGATCCGTGCGGGGATCGAACTTGCATTCCATGATGCACATTCGATTGCTCAGCCACTGCGCCAATCAGGTCATCATATCCGTCTTTAAATGAAATGTATATTGAAGGCATATGTAAATGCAAGATTTCGATTTAGATTTGTTACTATTTACGCAGACAGCGGCAGTAATAGCAGTTGAAGTGTTCTCACGATAATTTGATCGATCAGAAAATGGCGTTGATGTCGACTATCAATAATAGTCTTCTAAATACCTTGGTCAATGATATGAGACCTTTGATTCCCGTCTACTGTTCACACTACCAGGCTACCACAGCTTATACAAGATAAAGCAACTCAAGCAGAAGATGAGAATCGTATCTAACCTGTGACAGCTTAGTGGCGTGACCTGTGGACTGTAAAATCAAAGATGTCGAGTTAAATCTCAAAGCACACACCACTAACTGTTCCAAGTTATGTACGAATATATATGTTCTAACATATGGTAGGTACCTAAATAAGTTCAAAACCAAACCCAAAAAACCATATAATAAGAAATGTATCAAGAATAGGAATTACAGATATTTTAATAACTTTCACGACTATTAAGAGGAGGATTGATTCAATTATTTATTTTCGGCAGGTAATGTAAATAAAAGCCACTGCATCTTTAAATAGTTATTCTGAGAGAATAAACTACATAGCTTCACTATTGGCCGCAGGGCTGTGCAACTAGGTACTTAATCCACGTCAATCGATCGATTTGCAAGGATAAAATGCAAACGCTGCATTTACCAGCTATCATTATTTAATTATTTAATCGATTGAAACGGTTAATAGCAGAGTCGGTACTGTGCTACCTGCAAATAAAGATTTTTCATTTGTTCAACGAATCTTATAGTAGTTTAACTGATATTCAGATTCATATTATTTATTTAGGTTTATTTACAAACTATAGAGAGATGTGTATGAATGTGGACGACGCAAAAGTGGTATGCAGGGACCGTAGCGCGTGGCATTCTGTACTTTCTGCCTACACCCATGGGAAAAAGGCGTGAGTGTATGTATGTATGTATAGAGAGATTAACCAATTCAGTATAAGTTAAGAGAAGAGTTAGAAAGTGTTGACCATAGGGAAAATATCATAATCAAATCTGGATGTTCTAATAGAAAACAAAGTTTAAGAGCACTCCAAACTAAAACTAAAAAAAAACAGAAAAACGGACCGAAGCAATTCGTTTTTTTTTTAATAATTATCACAATTCTCATTTAACCACAATCTCACCGATGGTAAATGACAATCTTCGTCATCCTTGGAAATACTTATTCACTCGCAATTATAGGGACATGTATTATCTGCCTTCCCGAAGACACAAGTGTAATCATCATATTTCTTTTATTTCCAGGCACCAATTGACACAACGAAGAAGCCCATCGTGTGGGTGCTAGGAGGCCCAGGGTCTGGCAAGGGTACCCAGTGTGAGAAGATTATCGCCAAGTATGGGTTCACGCATCTGTCCACCGGTGACCTCCTGCGGGCTGAGGTGAAGAGCGGCTCGGAGAGAGCAAAGAGCCTCACTGCTATTATGGAGCAAGGTGAGCTCAGATTTCTATACAACTTTACAGAATAGACTGCCTCGGTAGTAGTGGGACTGTTGGGCAAGACGTCATGTTGTTCACTTACCCGGTCGTGAAAATGTTATTGGGTTTTTGTATGAAATTCTCAGTAGCCGCTCGGAGTTTGAATTCGTGACCGGTTTATGGCAATAGGCCTGCCCTCTATTATATGGAACCTAAAAAACATACCGGTCAAATGTGGGTGTGTGTTAAGTACACCTCTGCCTATCCCTTCGGGGATGATATGCGTGTTAGATAGCCTATTAATAGACATTCGCAAAACCAGAGATACCGCTCGCGTGTTGCTAACTCTAGTTGTGAACCTATGTCAGGTATTTCACCAATACTTTCAATGTGCAGATTGTTAATGAAAGTTCACAAGTTGTAAAAAAAACAGCTAATATACTTATATGTAAACTATGACCTAATTCTTTTGTGTACCTCTTCAGGTCAACTGGTCCCCAACGAAGTTGTGTTGGAGCTGTTGAAAGAAGCCATTTTGGCTCGTGCAGCTGACTCCAAAGGCTTCCTGGTCGATGGTTACCCGCGTGAGAAGTCACAGGGCATCGCCTTCGAAGAAGCCATCGCACCAGTCTCTGTAAGTAGCCTACTTTGATTCTTTAAAAGGAGACTGAACCCCATATCAACATAATTAAAATGTCAATGTTACGTAAATTAAATATAATTAGGACTAACATTACATAAATGTACAGTTAGATACTCAAAATTAGAAAATATTAGATAATAGGATTACTCGTCATCTTAATGCAGCTATTCAAATTAAACTTAATTTTAATTTTGTCAATTAAGATTTCAATGACTAACCAAAAACAAGCAGTGTCAGCGAGTTCTTTAATTTCGAAGTGTCAAAAGCACACATACATAGTTATCATAACTCAGGTAGAATTAAATAGCATAGTATTGTACCTAATACATCATCAGATACATTTTCCTCATTGTCTTTGGCTGTTCATAATTTATTTTGGGATTTATTTGTGGTCATGAAACAAACCTTTTATCCCTACAAACCGAAGTCGTATAAATAAATAAATAAATAACTTTTGACATCATCTTCGGTTTTATCAATTCCAGGTGATCATCTACTTCGAAGCCTCATCAGAGACCTTGACCAAGAGGCTGCTCGGCCGCGCCGCTAGCTCGGGCCGCGCTGACGACAACGAGGAGACCATCAAGCTCCGTCTGAAGACCTTCCTCGACAACAACCAGCAGGTGCTGGACCAGTACCCCAACAAGATCAGCAGGGTAAGTGTGACAAATAATAATAAATAAATATTCCTGAATATTATGACACAGCGCCATCTACCAGTTGTCTGGCTTTTAGCTGAACTGGGCCATTTGGCACAGCCGTGGGGCACACAATGAGTTTGTTTATTGTCCAATGTTTTTTTTTTTTTCTTTCTTTTTTATGTTATTGTGTGCATTGTTCGTGACTGTGTCAATAAATATTATTTTCTTTCTTTCTTTCTTTCTTTCTTTCATCTAGTTCCGTGGTAAGCAACGAGACTTGTGTTACGGATACTAGTTGGTTGATATACTACATACATACTTTTTTTTGTAAATACATACATATGATACATAGATACATCCATGACTCGGAAACAAATGTTGATGCTCATCACACAAACATTTGTCCCTACCGGGATTCGAATCCGGGACCCATATCACAGCAGGCAGCGTTAACTACCGCTGAGCTAAACGGGTCGTCAACCAATTAGATTTAATGGATCATACTGCAACCTGCACCAGCGACCTGGTGAAGGTCGCTGGAATCCGCTGGATGCGGGTGGCGCAGGACTGGTCGTCGTGGCGATCCTTGGGGGAGACCTATGTCCAGCAGTGGACGTCTAACGGTTGATATGATGATGATGATTATGATACTGCAACCACCTTCAACGGGCTTGTAGATTAGTAAAAACCACGCACATAATTCTGTAAGTCTAAACTGCCGTTGCTAAGGCCCCTCCATAACTTGGGTAGCACTTTAAGCTGGTGGTCCCCGTTATAGTACAAATATTATTACAAATCTGTGACAACCGATTTACCCTTAAAGTATCGTGTTCCTCAGTAATCAGGTTGCGAAAGTCTGATAGCAGTCATTGTTATTCAGCTGCATTTCGGTAGACTAAAATCCCTAATAGTATTATATCCCTGGTTATATCCCTAATAGTCATAGTTAAAAAAGGGCAGGAAAGATGATAAGTTCAACCGCTAATAATTTTCGAAAGAGACGATCCGTAAATTCGCTGTTACTTGTACGGCTTACGGTGTTTGTGTGAATGAGGATTCGTTAAAGTACCCACTATGCCTACAGAAGAAAAGCATTGCTTAAACTAACCTGAATTCTAGACGTTAATATTATTAAAATACTTTTAACAGATTCTATCGCGGTATTTTGATATTATTTACTTACGTTCCTAATGATTACCCTTAGGTACAAGTTATACTGTTCAATACTGACCAAAAAAATTATCAATTACAGATAAACGCAGAAACCTCTGTGGACGCCATTTTTGACGAGGTGCAGAAGATTCTGGACCCTCTCGTGGCGGCTGCTAACTGAACAATCTAGTCAACATTTTATACGCTTTGTATATACGCCCCTATACTATGATAATTTTAATGAACGTTGAATAAATAATGTTTTGTTTAAGTTATTGTTTTATTCTACTTTTGGTTCTAAATTCATCGCTTAAAATAATAATAGCTTTGAATATTAATACGTATCTTATCTATTACCTACTATGTCATTTTATCACTGAAAATAAAAAACTGCGTTAAAAAAAACCGACTTCAAAACTAAAAAGTTAAAAATAACTTTATACAGTTTTAAACTTTTAACTTCTTTTTAGTTTTAAAGGTATGAAGACGGTGCCAAGCTAAATGTAAAGGTATGTACACCCATTGCGCAGTGTACAAACAGGCACTGGCACCGACTTCATACCTTTAAAAGTAAAAAGAAGTTAAAACTGTATTAAGTTATTTTTAACTTTTTAGTTTTGAAGTCGGTTTTTTTTAACGCAGTTTTTTATTTTATTTTTTCTTTTTAGTGTTTGTAATATGTTCGTTGTATTATATGTCTCGTTGGTCTAGTGGTCATACAGTGCGACTGCCGAGTAAAAGGTCATGTGTTCGATTCCCAGGTCGAGCAAAGTGTTATTGGGTTTTCCTGTGAAATTCTCAGTAGTGGCTCGGAGTTTGGATTCGTGCCCGGTTAATGGCAATAGGCTCGCCACCTATTACATGGGACGTAAAACATACCGGCGAAACGAGGGTATACATTAGTACACCTCTGCCTAACCTTTCGGGGACAACAGGCGTGATAGTATGTAAGAGGTTGAACAATAAACGCGTCATCAATTTAGAAAATTTGAGGGTTTCTCTCGATTTCCCAAGGATTCACTCATCAGATCCTAAAAATTTTTGATCCTAAAAAAACATAGGAAGCTTCAGCTTTCATATCAAAAAAGAATTTTCAAAATCGGTTCACCCAATCCACAGTTATGAGGTAAGAAGTTGAACAATAAACGCGTCATCTACGTAGAAAATTTGAGGGTTTCTCTCGATTTCCCAAGGATCCACTCATCAGATCCTAAAAAAAAATTTATGGGACCACATGGGAAGCTTCAGCTTTTATATGAAAAAAGAATTTTCAAAATCGGTTCACCCAATCCACAGTTATGAGGTAACAAACATAAAAAAAAAAAAAAATACAGTCGAATTGATAACCTCCTCCTTTTGGAAGTCGGTTAATAATAATTATTAAGAGATGCTGTAAACTGCATCATCTGTTAAGATGGCTGAGATGATGTTGGGTAAGATTCCCAGATCAGGCTAGGTAGCATTAGGTATCATACCCCGCCACTAACCCTAGTAGACGACGAGTACGATGTGTGGATATTCTACACACTAACAATAATTGAAACCCACTTATTTACGATGTATTGATCTTCCTAATATTGTCTCTATAATTTGTATACCTACACATACTATGTCTTTAATTTAATTTTAGCTTATGTAATAAAAAAAAATGTTAAATATTAGAAGCATAAACCATTGCCAGACCATGTACGAGACTTTGTTACTTAATTTACTTATTAAGCTGACAATAATTATAACCGAAAAGTATTTATCCTGTTCGTTACTTGTTGAAAATACTTCATCAGCGTCAATGCCATTAAACATCTACGAAATAACTCGCGTTTAACGTCATCGTCAGATTGTCAAAACATTCACAGATTCACACGGATATTCTAAAATAAAATCAACAAATATGAAACCAAAGAAAAAATAACATGTGGTTTGCCACAATGAAATAGACTCTTCTAATAACAATTCACCACACCACAATCTCCAAGAGCTTTTATCTACAAGAGAACCTTCAGCAAAGATGGAACAGAAATATTGTTTAAAATGCCAAGAGCCTGTTATAGATAAAGTGCCTGGATGCCCCCTGCAGTGCAGGTCACCGCAATGCAGGGCATATCAGAACAAGGTTTGTTGGAGTCCAACTCTAATGATTATCTAGTCAGTAGTGTGTGTATGATGTGAGGATTTTGGTTAGAAGTGCAATTCAGGAAACTTTGGAAATTCAATTAAGTACCTCGTGAGCTTGATTTGTTTCTGCCAGGGATAATATATATGGAAGAAATATTCTTAAAGTATTTATAACAAGAATTCTAAGAGCTTTGGAGGGCACGTTAATTGGTTCATGTACTTGTATACGTACGAATTCCTTTCGCAATCGTTAGTGATATCGGAACCCAAGAAAGCCTGAGAACTAGCCTTTAAAGAATATAGGAAGATAGGAAGACTAAAAATATTGGGCAATGTGATAATGTCGATCCTTATTATATCTTAATTATCAATCAATGCCTGATCACGGGTTGAAAAGAAAAGGCTTAGGCTTTATCCAACACACTGGCGTAATGCGGATTAGCACTTTATAGTCTTTACTGTCGGGATATCTGTCAGAAACCGACAAAACACAAAGTATATATACATATATTAGCCTATTGCCGTCCACTGCTGAACGTAAGCCTCCTCCAACCATCCCGGTCTTGGACAGTTGGCATCTATCAGTCAAGCATCTTCTGCTAATCATCGATCTATCGTTGAAACACAAAGTGAATGATTTCAATTAATTCCTTGCTGTTTGTTCCCTCATCGTATGATTAAATTGCTTTTAGACATCCATCGACTTTAAAAAGAAACCCATTGTATGGATACTTGGAGGGCCAGGTTCTGGCAAAGGCACGCAGTGCGAAAGAATCGTCGCCAAGTATGGTTTCACGCACTTGTCTACTGGAGATCTTCTGAGGGCTGAGGTGAAGAGCGGCTCAGCGAGAGCAAAAGTCATCACCGATATTGTAAAGCTAGGTGAGACTTAATTTGCGAGTCTTCTCTGTATGATTTATAAGAGTTGGAGGTTGGGTTCAAATTTGGAGCTTCTATTAGGCAGACGGTGTGTCATATCAGCTGCCACAGCTGATACCAGAAATATTTTAAAATAATAAAAAATACAAGATCCATAATTTGGCAGGGCTTTCATTATTAAGCTCAGGAGCAGTCAATATCAGTCATTTGTTATGAATCCGATGTTAAGCATGTTCGTTTACGTTCTTTTCATTTATGTTTCAAAAAAGTCCGTCATCTATTCAGGTTATACCTACATGTCATACGTTGACCTTTTTATGCAGGTCAGCTGGTTCCTAACAAAATTGTGCTGGATCTATTGAAGGACGCCATAGAAGCTCATGGACATCACTCCAAAGGTTTCCTCATAGACGGCTACCCTCGCGAGAAGTCGCAGGGCATGGCCTTCGAGAAAAGCATCGCACCAGTCACTGTAAGTGACTGCACAAGCGCAACTAAACTTAAAAAGTTGTCTTAATTAAGTCCAATGTTTCGAGCAGAATGATAATGGGTTTTGATGTAGAATGTCCAACAACAGGCCGCCACCATAATATTAAAACCAGAATTAAAATCATATCAACTTACTACTGCAGAACTCGCAATTTTTAATTACAATAAATAAGGCATGTTTTGGTGCGGCCGTTGAACCGTCTCATCACGGGCAACAGTTTTATTAGTATTGAACCACAAGGGAATTCTAATTGTAATGTAGTATCTAAAAGTAAAATGTAGGATTTTACTTTTAGATACAGATTTTACTACACTTTACATTTATGTTTAGTTTGTATACTCGCATGCAGTATAGTTAATTTCTCTAGATAGACTAAAAATCGGGCCATTTCCATCTATATGCCCCACTTTTTTTTCTTGTACATTGTTAAAACCTAAACCATGCTTGCGTGGGTTTTATACTATTATAATGATAATAATTATATTGGTCGTTATCCTTTGCTTACCACAATTCTAGCTGATCCTCTACTTCGAGGCGTCATCAGAGACTTTGGTCAAGAGGCTGCTAGGCCGTGCAGCCACCTCAGGCAGGGCTGATGACAACGAGGAGACCATCAAGCTCCGCATGAAGACCTTCTTTGAGAACAACCAGATGGTGCTCGACCAGTACCCAGATAAGCTCTGCAGGGTAAGTCTTACCTCGTGGCAATTTCCTCTAAACATAAATACCATTAATATTAAAGATATATTAGGTACTCGTACTCAAAGCTTTTATTTTCATGTACCGTTAAGACAAATCAACATTGAGATTTTTTATTATTATTACTACTTTCACAACTCAAGTGGTACCTACGGTCCTCTTTGGTAATCTTCATTTCGAAAGTTGAAACGATTATTACGTTCTACGCGGTGATCGGTCCGCCCGTTGTTGTTGGACCAATGAGCGCACGAACTTGGTAAGACGAGGAACATTGTTTTGTGTGGAGATGTATTTAAAATTTGTAGAATGTTTTTACAAATTATAATACATCTACACAAAACAATGGTAATAAATAACATAATGGTAATAATATTTTAACAATTTTTAAATGTCTACCATTGTGATTTTGATTGATTATGAATAATTATATGAATTGCAGATAAATGCCGAAGCCCCCGTGGAAGCCATTTTTGCAGAAGTGCAGAGGGTTTTGGATCCAATAGTAGTAAACGATACCGTATCCATTTGTAAACCTCGAGTATCAACCGTTCCATAAACAGTTACAGAACAAGTCCAAGAACTTTTAATAGCAAAAAAAAAATAGTTACACTAATTTATTTATAAAGTAGATAATAAACCGCCATAGGAAACTAATCAATCTTCGTAACATAACATATTATAATCATTTAATAAACACAATTTTTACTAAAGAGGTTTTTTATTTTTAAATAAGAATGCATTTGTGTCAAGAAAATGTATTAATAAATTTGTTGTTTGTGTGTTGATGCTTAACACACAAACATTTGTCCCTTACGGGATTCAAAGCGGTACCCGTGGTATAGAAAGCAGCGTTAACTACCGCTGGGCTAACCGGGTCGCCAAATGCGTTGGCACCTAGGCAGAAAATGCCTTTGCTCCCAAAGGCATATTCTGCCTACGTATTCGACGATATTAGGAGATACGAGCCTTTTTAGCCGTATTAAAAAGAAAATCTGTTGTACGCTACACTCAACGTCACATTGAAATGTCTCTCAAACTGGAACCAACTCAGTGTCATCTCACCACCGCAACAATGAAACCAAAAAACATAATCCAAACCATTAATCAAACATAATTATAAGAATTCATGCATAATCCATAGTTTTAGTCATACTACTTAACTCTGGAAGACTAAAGGAAATAGCAAAGATGGATAATAAACGTGATGAAGCAGAGGCGATAGGAAAAACGTGTTCTCCGTTGCACTATACAGCATCCGATTGTCCTAGCAGAGTATATCAGAGAAAGGTTTGTAACCTAGTATTTCGGTAAAATTGGTGTGATGTCTAGATTTCTTGAATAGATATAAATGTATTGAACACCATCGTTACTGTGAGCATTTGGATACAAGTTAAAATTAAAAGATCTGATCGAAAAAGAAAAGCCTATTTTTTACTGTGTAGTAGTGAGACGATCGGTACATTAGTAGGAGTTGATACACGCGCGCACACGGCCGATTTTTCAAAACTTACTCGCCAAATTAGTACATTATTTATAAGCAGTCAGCTGACTGTTGATTGCTCAGTATCAGCCAGTAGGGAGCCCGTGGCCTGCGGGGGCCTTAAAAATATAACATAAAGTTTATCGCATAGCACATAATAAAATATATTTCCAGTCATTTTTCGACACTGAGACAAAGCCAATCGTGTGGGTATTAGGTGGGCCTGGCTCCGGGAAGTTCACTCAGTGCAAGAAGATCATAAATACCTACGGATTTGTGCGCTTGTCGATCGGCGACCTGATCAGATGCGAGGTGAAGAGTGGCTCAGACAGGGCACAGCATCTCACCTCTATTATCGAGCGAGGTAAAGTTTCTGCAACCATGATAAAAAATATATTTAGAATACATTAATAGGCTTTTGTGCTTCCGGCTCTACTGCCAATAACTTCTCTCAGACACTCGACTATAGGCTATCTGTGGGATAGTTAACAATCCTTTCATAACAATAACAGGAATAACGTAACTTGATAGCATTTCCACACTGACAGGTCATTAGCTTCCGGGCCTTTTTGAAAATAGGGGTTCAGTATTTTTCAAAGAGTGACTAGCTGACAAGATATAACTGGATTTCTGACTACCATTAGGTCTACTGTCGTATGAAAATAAGGATCATCGGCTTAACGTACTTTCCAAGGCACTCTTAGTCTTAAGACGTCTTAATTTGTTAAGAATTAGAGGTTCACCATGCATAGCCTGACCTCACCAGGCAAGGCAACCCTCAGTCATCTGATCTATCTATCTGTACAGATTGATCAACGCGATTATTATTTAGCTACAAATTCCTCAACCACAAGAGGTGGTAGTTGAGTAACTTTTAAATATGGCAGGGGGGCATGTCCCAAATGAATTAGTGCTGGGATTACTCAAGGAGGCAATGAATGCGGCAGCAGCCAAGGGGGCTCGAGGATACCTCATCGATGGCTTCCCCTACGACACTTCACAGGGCATCGAATTTGAGAGGACCATCGGACATGCTGCAGTAAGCTCGGCTTCACATTCATCATTTTATTTCTTTTAGTAAACTTTGCCCCACACTGGATTCTCCTGTATCGAGAATTCACCACCGCATAAGCAACATGTTTCGAGATTTTACCATACTATCAAGTGGGTCGTAAGAATGTTTGCTAGCCTCGCGGTATAAAAAACCTGTCAACGTAAGATAATTGAATGTAGTAACAGAATCATGTAAGTAGATATGTAGTATTGTCGTTAGACGGGGAAATTCAATCTAAAATACTGAAAGCAATATAGTAATTGTTATTAGGTGCATTGCTAACTAACCTGGTCGTGGTTAAGGTCCATTTGTTTGAAAAAAAAATGTGATTATAAATTGAAATAAGAAATATTTATTTTGCAGCTGATATTGTCCTTTGAAGTGCCTTTGGAAACTCTTGTGGCGAGACTGATAACGCGTGCTAAAATAACAGGCAAATATGAAAACTGCAAGTTGGACACCATAAAATTCCGACTCCAGAATTTCATAAAGTACAACGAGGCTGTCATAAAATCCTATGGTGATAGGGTTGTCAAGGTTTAATCGCTTTCTTTAAATTTTGTAGTTGGAGTACTTAAATTAGAAACCCTGTTTGCAAATAAAGTAGGGAGTTTGTGGCTACTCTTAAATTAGAAAGAGCATGACGTTCATTTTGCAAATAGTCTAGAGATATTTCATCTGTAGTGACACTTGAACCCTTATTGTTGAAGACCATCTGATAACCAGAGTGGCGACTATTTGTTGTCGTGTATGACGAGTTTTATTCGGTTGAGTATGCCTGGAACGAAAATTAGTCAGTGGCAATTTCTTTAACCAAAGTTTTTGATAGCATGGACAATCTAAATACAATATCACTTATTAGTTGGTTCTCTCCAACTATCATTGAAGTATGTAGTTTTAATTTTATGTTTTACTAGTTTAATGGGCAAGGTCTTAAAAGTCTTCCTAGTGAGGTGATTGTGGCCAAGTCACATGATCCCAACGGTAGTGCAAACCTATCGTTGCCTCATTGTCGTAAACGTGTCACTAATATGTTTGAGCGAGATACTTTATTTCGCAATTTATAAATACGTTTCAGGCTGTATTTTATTTCAGATCAATGCTAATCAGGAACCAGATGCAGTCTTCGTTGACGTGCAAAACGTTTTAGAACCCATAGTAGAACACGCACAGGCTATCGAAGCTGAGCAGACTGAACTCATTGCTATAGAGAAGGGTAATGCTAACGCAATGCAAGCCCGAACCTCCATTACAACGCAGTTGGATGCAGTTGAAGCCCTGTTTGCTTCTGATGAAGCAGAAGCCGCTAAAGATAACATAACTACAGACATTGGCAAAGATTCTATTTCGGACTTAAGTTCTAATAACTCAAAATCCGAAAGTTCATCGTCATCAACATTACTGTCCCACTGTTGGGAGTGGGTCTCTTCCCAGAGGGACTCTCTGGGGAATACTCCGAAGGACACTCCGAGGAATTAAGCTATTAATCCGTAATCGACAAATATAACAACCGAAGTGAACCGAACCTTAGAATACGTAATCAACAGTTTTCAATAATTACCTAATTAAATAAATGAATTTACTAATATCTGAAAATAATATTTTGATTTGGTTTTCATTCTTTTGTCGTTGACATACCACAGATACGAAGCGTTTTGATTCATCAATTATCATGCGAACGGCCAGAGAGCGGAATTCAGTGTTTCCCAAATCTTATAATGCTTGCGTGCTATATCTTGGGCTATATTGTCACTTACCATCAGGTGTGGTGCAGTAAATGCGCTCAATTTCGATAAAACAAAAAGATTTGTAGAAAAACTGGTAACAAATTGGAACTTAAGTGAAGCGTTGTGTAATTTAAATCAAGATTATTTGTACTTAAATAAACGAGAGCGAAGTACAACTTACAGCTGCCTAAATTTAAGCATATCGAAACCAACAACAAAATTAAAATCAAGATTAGATTAGAGACTCATAAATGTGTCAAAATAATGTTTTCCGTTAAATAGAATAAGATTTTTGAGTTTATGAATTAAATTTATTATCGATTAACATAAAACGTTCAAACTTACTCTAACGCGAATATAAAATAATAATAAGTAAATAATTTGCTTAACTTCTAGTTAAGTAGGCTTAAACAAAAACATCTCTTACGACGAATAAAACTGTGATTACAGTTTAATGAGCAGTTATGGGAGCTGAAAAACAGTTTGTGATGAGACCTACCTTGATAGTATACATTTGTGATAGTAACTAGATTTAATAGACAAAAAATATATTTTGATATACTTAGTATCCAATTATTGCAACGGGCCTTACATATAAATATTACTCAAAGATCATTTGTCATTATTGTAGGGCAAAATCATTGACAAGATTAATAAATGAGACTTAAACAAAAACTCTTTCACCAACCAGCATTTCTGTTGCACATACTATTATAGCATTATTTTTCAGTTATAGGTATCGACGGATTTATTTTATCTTAACTTAGGTATGAAAAGTGTTCACGATTGTCTAAACGGGAAGCATTGCCTCCTCTTGCTCTTTCTCCCTCTGCCGGACTGCAACAGCTGTCTCCACTAAGAGGTAGAGACACTTGAACTTGTCCTGATCGCCTTCAGTCTTGCTTGGCACCACCTGAAGTTATGTTCCCAGGTCAATTTTGGAAAAGTACAAAATTGTGGCCAATTGAAGCCAAAAAATCTAAATTTATTAAAAATACAGCTAGCCCTGTAGCTAATGAATCATTTCGGAAAATAAAAGGTAAAATGAAACACATTGGGATTTTACTGTTAGCAATAACTGTCAGGTGATGCCGGCATTAAAACACGCTGCGCCCAAATATAGCTAATTAGCTACATTACCTACTAAAATGAAAATCATATTAAGTATAAAATTTTATTTACATAACAAACAGAAACTCGTCTCGAGGCTAGAAACAAAACAAAAACACTAACATTGGTTCTCTTAACTATAAAAAGGAAAACTTGATTTTAAAGGAAACTATAGTGTTTTAACACCGACGTCGCCTACAGATATGTATGTACAAAAACATGCGTCGAATCCAAATCAGGCCCACAGTATCCGCGCAGCCAAATGATATATAATTAAAAATCCAAACATATTTTATTTTTAAACAAAGAAGCAAAGGAGTTCAAAATGAAATTTTTGGCAAATGAAAATTCTTTTCTTTCGTAAAATTACAAGAGTAAAATATTTTATAAACTGAATATGATAGATTTGTTTTTCGATTGTCACACATAGTCCCTGTGAAACTAGTCTAAGTATGGCACCACATGTCGGTGGTGGCTACTTCGAGTTCGACGGCGACGGGGGGCGGCGGCTGCGGGGGCGGGCTCACCTGCATGCGGCGCGCGCGCAGCGGGTGCGGCAGCTGCGGCAAGTGCGCCAGCTGCGGGTGTGCGAGCGCTTGCCACCCGTCCTCACTGCTTGACACTGGCTCAGGGACCTGGTCCACCATCTCTTCGGTAGTGGTCACTGTTACGACCGATGCCGTACTGCTGAGGAGGGAAAAGGAAGGATAGGGTTGAGGAAAGAATAGCCCATATTTTCGTAACTGCTGGTTGTAACTGTTTAATTTGACACCTTATCGCTAGATTCACACTTTCAGGAAAAGGAATGTGAGAATAGGGTTAAAAAAATATTTGGGCAGATTTGGATTTTGGGGATATTTTAGAGAGTTTATATTGTACCAGCACTTGACAATTGCCCTCGCTGCTCTCGAGCAGAACTGCTGAGATCTGGTCTCCAGCAACTCGTTGCTCTGTTCTAACATGTCTGTGGTCGTGGTTGCTGATATGATTGATGATCCGCTGTGGGACGGAAAACGAATCGTCGCAATGACTGCCACCGAATGAATCAATTCACAATACACACATCCTAACATTACATAACACAGTTCCTGTTCTGATTCGATATTTAATTCATACAAAAATAAATAGTTACATGTAAATTATCAGCACGATCAGATTACCAATAAATAAAAGTTAAGACAATCAATTTAAAGGCAACACTCCAAACTTACTCTCTAGCAGCCGGATGCAAATCGTGGTCTTCGGGTCCATAGCGTATAACGGACTGCCAGACGGAGGGATCGTACTTGACCTCCTCTTCACTGATGGTGCTGGAGTAACCCTCCTCACCGTCGCCGAGCTCGTCGCCATCGCTCCGATATACCAGTAGACCGTCACCATAATCATGCGCGCGTCCATCTGGACCGTTCTGCGAGTACTGTTTTGATTACCTATTTGATCTTGTAGAACCTCGATTGTTTGAATAATATTGACCCTAAAAGACTAACGGTTGGTAACCTTATACCATCATAGGATGTCTTTACCAAAAATTTTTTAAGACATCACCTTGGAGCTACAAAGTTATCCTATTTTAAACTCAATCAAAATTAAACGAAAATCGAAATTGGCGACGCATAACGTGAAAAAAAGTAATAGTTCTTGGGGCTGAAGGCCATTTCTGATTGAATATGATATTTTTACCTGTGTGCTATAATTTCTTATTATTCTTACGAACCTCTACAACAATACCGTCCCAAGTAGACACAGTGACGCTGTCACCTCCAGCTACTCCAAGCCCTGAAGTAGATGCTCCGCATCCTCATAGGATGTCTTTACCAAAAATTTTTTAAGACATCACCTTGGAGCTACAAAGTTATCCTATTTTAAACTCAATCAAAATTAAACGAAAATCGAAATTGGCGACGCATAACGTGAAAAAAAGTAATAGTTCTTGGGGCTGAAGGCCATTTCTGATTGAATATGATATTTTTACCTGTGTGCTATAATTTCTTATTATTCTTACGAACCTCTACAACAATACCGTCCCAAGTAGACACAGTGACGCTGTCACCTCCAGCTACTCCAAGCCCTGAAGTAGATGCTCCGCCCAGGCCCACCATTGGACCCACGCCTGCCATAGCCCCCGGCTGCTTCCTGCCTCGGCGGGATATGGTGTAGTGCAGCGGATCGTGACCCTCACGCCTAATCATCTCCGGTAGGATACGCCGGCGGGCGTTTATGAACCAGTTACAGACCTGATATAATAAAATCTCTTTCTAGTTCACCTACAATCAATGCAGCCGTAAGTCAAGTGAATATTTTATGATTGGCTTGCAAGTTTATATTACATACATTTACTACTACTTAACATAGCGGAGATCGATATGACGGACCGATCCGTGCCTTCACCGTCATCTTCTTACCGTGCCTGGTGGTGGGCTTGGCTATAACATGATTTCAAAATGATACGGCCTTCCCGGGTTGTTGATATTATTCAACTCCGGACCTAATTCATCGTCAAGGGTGGGTTCACGATACCTTCGAAATACCTTCGTAGAGTCGTTATCGAAACAATAGTACTAGATCTAGTGATGTTTTCTAGGGCAGACTGAGATATTGAGCAACTTGGTGTTAAAATTACTAACAACTACCTACTTAATACTTTTGTTAATAATTGATGGCGAAGGGAACATATCCTGTTTTATACAACAGCTATCCTTTTCCGATACATCGGGATTTGAATAATGCCAATAGTTTGGCACACGGAATAATTACGAAACTTTCTCGCTAGGTACTCTACGGTATCTCACCTGCAGTACAGTGAGGTTTGCCTCCTGGCTGAGAGCCAGTTTCTCCGCATCGCTGGGGTACGCGTTGTAACGGTGGTCATACAGCCACCTCTTTAGAATCTTCACAGAGTGCTTGGGCAGGTTTCCCCGGCGCTTACGCACTGAACCAACTATCACCGCCTAACGTAAATGAAAGCAAGACAAAACTGATGGATTCTGAATTTCGTAATGCGTAGCTCTAGCGGTTCTAAGCGCGCCTGCCGACTGTGAGATTGTGTCCAGTCAATTCAATTCAAATCAGTCTTTGTACACAGAGAGACAGACAGGTTATTCATTTCAGTTATGATACGTATTGTATTAGGTTAGGTTAGGTTATATTTGAAACAGTAACGATATGTACACTACGGTAGACCACCCTTTTTAACATAAGACCCAAAAATGGTCGACTGCAATGTCTGCAGCAATTTTTTTCTCTTAAATAAGCTTCGCACCTATAAATTAATATGATCTTACTTGTGGTGGAGGTGGGTGTCGCTGGTGCGTCATAGCGAGATGGCGACCATCTGTGTTCCAATCTGTATTCTCCATCCTCTGTGGATGATAATGATATTCACTGCACTGCACATGAATACAGGTACAAAGGAACTACCTACGTACAAGCTTATGCTTGTACGTAGGTAGTTCCTAGTTAGTAGTTAATTATTTATGAAGGGTGTATTTTATACACGCCATTAACATAAGTATCTAACGACGCATAAAAAGATATCCAGATACGATAATGCTATTTGTAATATTATAAATGTACAATCAATCGTCCTGTTGTTGAAATTCGAATACAAGTTTCCAGCCCGTTTTCAACCATAGCGGAGAGGAGGAGATGAGCGGAGATATGTTTTGAATAACCAATCAGATATTGTTGCGGAATGGAGACGTGGAAATAACGAAATTTGTTTGGTTATTCAAAACCCATATCCGCAAGGGGAGAAGACAGGAGATGCACTCCTCTCCGCTTTGGTGGAAATCGGGCCTCACCAACTCAAGTCTCAGCTATTACCTGAGGAGGGGGTGGATGTCGGGGGTGCGTCATGGCAGGGTGGCGACCCTCCGCGTCCCAGTCCGTTCCGCTTTCGTTGTCCTCCGTCGATGACGTCGACGGAAAGCGGTCTCGCGCTGGACAACAATTTATTAACCATTGAGATTGACGTAGAAACTTATCATAACAGAGCAATCTGATGGTTCTAATCCGCTTGCATTACAATTGTACAACTTTATGAATAAAAATATGTGTTTTTATACAGAAAACGTGTTGGGGATTGAAACGATTTTTTTCTAGAAGTTATTTTGTATAGTAAAATGCTATTAACATATCCCTGAAATCAATTGAAGAAGTATACAAAGGATCATAATTTATAAGTACGCAATTGAATAACATATTATTATCACAACTTAAGTGTGATAATAATATGTTATTGACATACATTAAAAAAAGTTAAACGGATTAATTGTATTACCTAAAATTAAATACTGTGAGTTTTATGTTATAAATCGAAAAAAATTATATAACGCTTGAATATAGTCAAAATGGCAAAATAGAATAAAGTGTAATAGTGGTCAGGGTGTCGCCTTAGTTACTTTATAATTGTTTTAATTAGTTACCTATTTTATAAATACAGTAGCATGCATATAGTTTTATTAAAACAGTGAAATGTAAATTTAAATTGATCTCTGTTACAATATTAATTAGTTTGGAAATAAAAGACACTGTTATATTTGAAAACAATTTTGAAAGTATTAGAAACAAGTCAGTGGGCACAGCGTCCTACCGTTCTAACAGACAGGAGTAATAGATACTTTATAAAGCCTTTTCATTTCAATACTTACGCAATTTGATCTTCATAACTTTGATCACGGACCTAGGCAGCGTGGCGAATTTACCAAATAATCAACAAAGTGCAATTCCCGCCACCAAACTTCACGCTTTTGACATTAGCTGCCAATTAATTATGATATTTACAATTGACATCACAGAAGTAACTTGTGAAAATTAATGATGAAATAAACAAATTGGGTAGACGATGATTAGCCAAAGGCCGCTCTGTAAGGAATGAATGCGTTTTATTTATGTTTTGTTTCGAAAATCGATGCGCTTTTGTGACAATTGACAACGACATGCACTGTCACTTGTCATTGTGATAAAATTTTTGAAATTAGCATAAAAAGAATTTATTATTGGCCAGCACGTAGTGTGCGAACTATTTGGTGCGCCAAGCACTGAGCTATTATAATACCTATAACAAACTTTTTTAAAATATTTATTTAAATAATGTTTAATGCTTAAAAAAAGAAATAATTTATGTTCTTGATACAGCCTGCATTTGAAATTGAGAATCAAACAGTCATTTGCAATAGTACATATTTTCGTTTTGCATCTCTGTTGGTTCAAAGTTGTGTAACCATCGACATCGCCAGGATAGCAGATATATCTTATTTTACATCATTATGATTAGACGCACTAGGCTGCCTCCTTTCTTTAAATATAGCGCAATAATTTTAAGAAATCTCTAATAAAATATTGACCAATTAATTCCAGTACCTATCGAAATAAGTCATATTATGTTTTAATCCCTCCGATCTTCATCGAGAGGAAACATATAATTATTTATATATTAACTCAATCAAAGCCAGTCATAGATATCAGATTGTATTATACATAAAAACATCCAATCTCCCGCCAGATGCGGGTACAAATATTCGTGCCTATACATTTCATCATCATCAACCCATTAATGTCCCACTGCTGGGCACGGGTCTCCTCTCAATTGACATTTACGCCTATATAGACTCGAATCCATGACCCTTACCACGAAACCTTATTGGGTCTTTAAAAATAAAAGTATTATTACGAATTTTATTTGTATTTTTATAATAATCCTTATTACAACTTAAAATATGTATCGCTCTATTATTATTGTGCAGTACCCAACTCCATAAAATGGTATTTTAAGGTTTATTGTATTATATGTAAGCCTCTACGCACATTAACATTGAATAGAATCTCATCACAGCTGTGGTAGCCTAGTGGTGTGACCAGTGGACTGATATGTCAAATGTTTTGGGTTCAAACTGTTCACCACTGCCTTAATCACGCGCTCAAATGATAAAGGAAAACATGGTGAGGAAAAACTTTAAGGTAACCCGTACCCAGCAGTAAGACAATATATTGGGTTGATGATGACAAGAAACTGCCTCGTTGGTCTAGTGGTTGTACAGTGCGACTGCCGAACGAGAGGTCCTGGGTTCGATTCCCAGGTCATCATCAGGTGTTATTGGGATTTTCTGTGAAATTCTCTAGGCTCGCCCCCTATTACATGGGACCTAAAACATACCAGCGAAACCTGGGTGTACATTAGTACACCTCTGCCTAACCTTTCGGGGACGACAGACGTGATGATATGATGATAAGAAACTCAATCGAAAAGTCAGAAAAATGCAATCGTCTCATAAAAAACCATATCCATAGAAGCGTCATCATATCAGCGTATGTTCACTGCTGGACGTAGGCCTCCTTAGTCATTGCCACAGAGCTTAATCTTCAGCTCATTGCATAACATATTGACCCCTATTACCCACAAATTATGTTACACATTTCTATTGAGACAAAAGTTTCTTCTAGCAACTGCAACTACGGTTGCAATTTGGACTATAGAGAGAAGGAAACGCTTTAAGGTGGAAGCTTCACGGTAACCCGCAAAATTCAAATTTTCGTACGTTTTCTGTACATTGAACAAAATATGATTCGCGCTTGTAATAGGTAGTTGTCTATTTCATGAAAAGTCAATCCAATTGAATGCACTGTGAGGGTTGTATTGATGATATTAATTATTATAATTCTGTAACTAAATACCTATTACAGGCGCGAATCATATTTTGTTTAATGTTCAGTCTGACAATGACCGGCAAATTGCAAAAAACGTACGAACATGTGAATTTTGCGGGTTAGCGTGGAGCTTCCACCTTAAGTTCACACTTTTATCATGCGTACCGCTGAAATGTGGAATGCACTCTCCGAGTCTTCCCAGATAAATATAATCTGGGTGTCTTTAAACCTAGAGTGAATCGATTTCTTCTAAGTAAGCGCGCTCAATCGTAGGTCAGTGTGTAACTTAATCAGATACATCAGGTGAATCGACGATCAAGCGTAAACCTAGTAATAATATTTTTTTTTAAAAATGGCAAAGAATTTCGTTTTTTGTATGGTAGTCCCCCTTCCCGCCGGGGTTGTGGTGCATGCTTTTGCGAATCCCATGGCCCCGGCAATCGGGTTGGTGGCGTTGACGGGTGCGGTTTTGTAGTCGGTAAACGCTCACATTGGGCGGAGTCCGACACACCCCGTCGCCTCCCCAGGCGGCGGGACGATCCGTAAAGGATTTTTCCGCACATAAAAAAAAAATGGTAGTCCCCCTTAAATATTTATTTTATTTTGTTTTTGGTATCTGTTGATATAGCGGCAACAGAAATACATAATTTGTGAAAAAGTCAACTGTCTAGCTATCGCGGTTCTTGAGATACAGCCTGGTGACAGACAGACGGACGGACAGACAGGGAAGTCTTAATACCGTTTTAACCCTTTGGTCACAAGGCAAAGTAGTTTTTAGGGTTCTAAAAACTACTTTCCCTTGAGGCCAACTTAACGCTATCACTTACCCTTTCTGTATACATGTGTATAAACATATCAATTCTATAGTGCACTCCTTAAAATGGACGCTCTACATACATACATACACTCACGCCTTTTTCCCATGGGGGTAGGCAGAAACTACAGAATGCCACGCGCTACGGTCCCTGCATACCACTTTTGCCTCGTCCACATTCTTACATCTCGTCGTGCACGCGCGCCGGTTATGAGTACCGCGTAACTGACCTTTTTAATGGACGCTGTTGGCCAAGTAAAAAAGCTAAAAAAGTACTGCATAAAAATATTCTGATAATTCAAAAGTATCTGTAGTACCTGTAATAATCGAATTGAAATAAAATACTTAACTGTACTAAAAACCACGATAGTAAATCGATCGTGTAACGTTAAGCTATGCCTGCGTCATTCCTCCGAGAGTCCAAGAGACCTCCGACACTCTTCCGTGCCTAGGAGAGCACATTAAGCCGACGGTCACTGTTACTATACACAATCGGTAGTCAAAAACTCGGACAATCTGACAACCAGTTTATGTACCATAAGATCTCGGTATTGACGTGTAAAATACAGATTTTCAGTGGCATCTAGTTATCGTTAATTTAAATACATGACCAAAAGTCTTTATACCTTTTAAACCGATATGAGCTGTCCTGATATCATTGGTATATATATATAGATATGGGCTGTGAGTGCCAAAGTAGGTAAAGTTATTTTTTATAAACAATTGAAAATCAATTGTGTCTGGAAATTATAGGCCGTCCTGGCACTTACGTCCTCATATATATAATACATGACAGACGGTTACTCTTAGTTGAATTGCCAATATTAATAAAACTCTCACCTAAGTAAACAGTAACATGTTATATAGCAAAATTTAAAACAAATAACAATTAAACGAGTAACACTATCACTGGTCCCCATCATGGACCTCCACGGTTGGCATTTCTGGCGTCAGCGGCGCCATCGTGAGGGGGGCGACGGCGGGCGCTGACACGGCGGTGGGGGGCCGAGGGTCCGGAGACACGGGCCGCTTTTGGCTCTGCTCGATAGTGTCTGATAGAATCTCTTTGAGCGTAGACGCTAGGGCCTTGGGATTACCGCTGCTGTCGAGCTGTGGAGAAGAATAAATAATAAATAAATATCTCTGGACATTATGACACAGCGCCATCCAGTTCTGTGGTAAGCAACGAGCTTGTTTATGCTCATCACGCAATCATTTGTCCCGGATTCGAACCTGGGACCGGTAGCACAGAAGGCAGCGTTAACTACCGATGGTCGAATCGGGTCGTCAAGAACGCAGCTGATACTGTGGAGATCTTAAGGCTATAGTAGTAGCCTAAATAGCCTGTTTCTAACAGGCCACGGCAGCGCTCGCTTCGCTCGCTCGGCTCGTGCGCAGGGGGTCACAGTTCTAACCTAATCTATTTTACACATTACCGGTGCAACAACAGGTAGTCTATACAATCCCTAGGAATTGTATACATTTGCTAGGTAAAGAATGTGTCTTTACGCGGACATTATGAACCTTTATTAAAACTCAGGTGATAATAATATGGAAGTTAACTATATTGAAAATGATTGTACAGTTAGATGTGCGCTCTTCGAATTCTGATGAAGATTTGTACAAATGTCAATTCATTTTGTATAGTAAGGCATAACGCCTACATAAAATTAATAGCATCGACATTGTCATGTGTGTAGTTAGAAGATAGATAGCGCGAGGTGTAGACAGTGGGTAATAACATTCACAATATTTCATAGATAGCCTGGACGCACCAGGTATTCTATACATTGCCTCGGTATTATATAGAATACCTGAATTATACAGATTGCCGGTAACATATACTCTTACATACTTATATATTATACTTTTTTTATGGTGATAAGGGGGCAAACGAGCAGGCGGCTCACCTGATGGTAAGTGGTGAGCGCCGCCCATGGACATTTGCAACACCTGAGGCTTGCCACTGCTTGCCGTTGCCAAACCCCTTAGAAACCGTTCAGGTTTCTTAAAATAGGGAGTCACTGAACTGACAGCAAACGGAATTCCCATGCTGTCAGAATAGTCACTCCCCCAATGAGCTCTGGTAACCTTACTCACTCGCAGAAAGAAAACTATTGTTGATTCACTGCGGTCTTCTGTAAGGCGGAGGTACTTCGCCAGTCGGGCAGCTCAATTTGAGCGAAAAACCTCGCTATGTCCTACCTCCTACAACATACTCCTACTTACATATAATCGTAAATTAAATTAGGTTTACCGTTATAACATGGCCTCCAAATCGTTTGTGTATGTTTTTGACTTTGTGCGCAGCTTCTCTGACGATATCTCGTGCCGCATTGATCTCGGACTCTGGTCTACCCAGCTCCGATAACTTGTTCTGTAGCCGAGTCGCTGCCACCTGGGGGAAAAGAAGACGGAACAGCTCCAAGAAGTCATTTTAGCTGTTTGAATTATATATTTAAAGATGGTCTGATGAAACGCCTTCGTCTTCTAGTAGAAGTGGACCGGTATATACAAACGGAGTACACATCTAAAGGAACATCCAGCAAATCCTGCAGATTACATGCGCGTTGTTGTTGTTACCAAAAAAACCCATACATTGTAACAACGCAAATCTTTCTATTGAAAAAATGTAAATATTGCAGTGCCGTCCCCCACACTTATTTCTAGCTCTACTCCCACTATCAAGAATGAATGGAGTGTAAAGCTGCATTTAAACCAATGAGTTTTGTAAAAAATAAAAGTCGCATATATTTAGAGGACAATTTTACAAGTCATTGTTGAGTATTTCCTACCCAATTGCCTCATTCCTCCTGCTATCGGAAGTTAGTATAATTAGTATCTGAAGCTACGACGTTAAAACCATTGGATTGGACGCTCTTACCTCATTATCCACTTCGAGCGCGACAATCTTCTCGGGCCATTTGACCTGCCTGTTGAAAATGTTGGACATGCGTGGGTTCTTTGGGAAACCCACTAGGATGAAACCTTTAGCGTCCTGCTGCATTAACATCGCTTCCTTAATCAAGTCTACTGTCAATTGCTGCAAAAAATATGGTTTTAATAAAGTGGTGAGCAAGCAAACAGCCCGCCTAATGTAACTAGTGCCAGCAATAAAGTTCCGCTTTTGAACCAAAACAAATTAAATTAATGTAATCAGACTACTGCTGGAGCTGTGGTAGCCTAGCGGTGTGACCAGTGGACTGAGACGTCAAAGGTCTCGAGTTCGAACCCAAGGCACGCACCACTGACTTTTCGGAAGTTATGTGCGTATTTATCACAAGCTCAAACGGTGAAGGAAAACATCGTGAGGAAACCTGCATGCTTGAGAGATTTGTCTTGATGGCATGTGAAGTCTGCCAACCCGCAGTAGGCTAGCGTGGTGGACTATAGCCTAATCCCTCTCAAATGAGAGGAGACCCGTGCCCAGCAGTGGGACGTTAATGGGTTGATGATGATGATGATGAGACTACTGCTTTATATGAGATTCTTATATAATTATTATTAGTTAAAATTAAGAATGTTATTTGCTTTGTGTCGCAGCCAAACCGAATTTCTGTTGTATGTTGTGCTTTTACGTTTTAGTTACCACTAACTAGACAGTTTATATTAACTATGCAGGGATCATAGCGCGTTCTTTAGATTTTGCCATGGCACAAAAGGCGGGAGTGTTTTTATATGTTACACTTTAAACTAGTGTAATGAGCCTACCTCAGGTATGTCGTCCTGTGACTCTAACTTATCTGCGATTAAGCGCCCTCTGGCGGTATCTTTCTCCGCTTCAGCCCGCACCAGCTCTCCTGGCCTTATCATCGTATAGCCAGTTATGTTTGAGATCGTCTGGGCGACGGTTTGGTTGCCGGCACCGGGGACACCGTTCACGAAGATCACGGGCAGATGCCGGATAGGAGTCATGTCGTAGACCATATCCTGTGTAAGTATGTTGATAAAAAAAGGGGAAAGAAGGTACACCTAGCTTAAGAGAGTCACCTGAGAATCAGAAGAACTTAAGATATTCATTCAAAGTGGTTTGAGTTCTTAGGCTATTGATTCCGGGTGTTTATTTAGAAGGTAAGTAGTTAGTTTCCTACAAAACAATTCTCCAGCAAAAGAAAATGAAGCGATCTTGTTAGCAAATTTTAAGCACGCTATTACACCAAAATTTATTCATTCACAAAAATATTAAAACCCTTATCTACATGTTGATAAGCCTATGATTGTCTTGTAACCTTTAACCTCGGATACACATGTATTGCGATTGTGCCCCAAGTGTCTAAGCTTGAATTTATTCAACATTTTCTATTAGTGGATGTGACAGACTATAATCACTCTTCACAACAGATGCCGCTTACGTCATACTCAATCCTAGGTCTTTCATGACACTCACCTCCTCCGTACTCTTAGAGTAAAAACATCCCATTTTGATGTCACGCAAACTATCTGTTAGCTTAATACTTTGTAAAATTAATTAGAATAATTATTATAATCCTCAACAAAATTGGAGTAAAATGACATTTCCAAATAAATGACACTTGTTTGAATGCGACAACTAGATTGTTGACGGTTTTCGAATTACATTTTTATTTTCAGACAGCATTAATGATTAAAACCTTTTGGTTGAGAATGACGAAAGAGGTTGTACATATGTAGGTACATGTAGTAATTAATCAGTTGTTTAGTGGTCTTTTTTATAATGTACCCACATATATCTTATAATAATATTATAAATCTGAAGCGTTTGTTTGTTTGTTTGAACGCGCTAATCTCAGGAAATACTGGTCTGAATTGAAAAAAGAAATTTGTGTTGGATAGTCCATTTATCGAGGAAGGTAGATAAAATATCGCGCAAAGACCAATAGGAGCGGAGCATAAATGAAGTTTAAAAAATAAATGTCCACCTGTGCGAAGCCGGGACAGGCCGCTAGTAATTTATATAATGTATTTTATATGCATCTATGTATCTTTAATATTATGTATCTATCTATAATTCAATGCGAATATATGAAACTACGAGAGGATATTAATTAACAATACATATATTGACGACCCAATTAATCGCGCGGTTAACACTGCGTTCTGTGCAATGGGTCCCGGGTTCGAATCCCGGTAGGCACAAAAGCGACACCTGTAATGTCTCAAACGTCCATAGACTACGGTAACGGCTTACCATTAGACAGGCCGAAAGTATGTTTACCATCCTCCTAGTATAAAAGGTAGGTAGCTAACTATGGATGACCCTCAAATCATCACCGCAATGTCATGTCCACGTTGATGAGAGTGACAGTAATTATCCCTATTAAAATTGTATGGCCTTTAGCATGTAGGCAAGGTCTGTTATCAAATAACAAATCTGGCTACTTTAGTCTTAGTAGAACACTGATCATGAGTGGTGTGGTCAGGTCGCGAGTGTCCAGTATCCTTTTAATGTATAACAGTGTTAATTAGATTTCTTTAATATAGTTTTTAAGGTGTGCAGATTAAGTTTGCCAATTTAAATTGGGCCCCACCTGTGGGCTTCACTAATTTTGTGACAGCTGATTAAAGGTGTAAGCGTTAGGCAGAGCTGTTATGAAACCTATACTGAATATACATAATATGCAGTAGGTATAACAGCTCGTAGAATTTCCGATTGCAAACTTGATTTTACTATGTCCTTCGACGGCTTAAAGCAACACGGTCCCCTTCCGTAAGGAGGCATGGTTTTTCTAAGTTCTATGTCACTAAAAAGGATAGAGTAAGTAGTTTTTAATGATAAGAACAATGTGGTTAATTCTCATATTACTGATGGCAATTAAATACGCTTCAACCAATGCTGGCTCCGAATGCTCAGCCGATTCTCCGCTGCGTACTCCCAAATACTATTTGATGGAAAAGTGCTACCGATCTAAACTTGGTATAATTGCCAAGGCGAATTACACATCCCTGATTAGCTGTCATCGTCTTGGCATTGAAAAGAAAGGTCTGGCTATTAACTTCAGCCCTCAAGAAGCCTGGGCCGAGGGTAATGGGACTCTTGGATACACGTGTGAAGTCCTGAAGTGCGCTGAGGCCGATGGTGGGCTGTCATTGGTGAACGATACCAGATACGATCACTACAGTATTTACGCGAAGCCGATACGTAAGTGCTATTTTCTTTACTAATAAATAAGTAGTTTATAGTAGCTTTCACCCTATTATATAGCCCGTCATTAAGCTTAGTTATTTCAAGCAATTACCATTAGTAGTTAAATACAGTTTTATTAAAGGAGCGATGTTACAGTTGGATTAAATTCTTAAGGTTCTGTACCCAAAGGTAAAAACGGGACGCTATTACAAAGACTTCACTGTCTGTCCGTCCGTCTGTCTGTCTGTCACCACACTGGCTGTATGTAAAGAACCGCGATAGCTAGACAGTTAAAATTTTCACAAATTATGTATTACTATTGCTGCTATAACAACAAATTCTAAAAACTAAATAAATATTTAAGGGCTCCCAACAAAAAAAAAACGCCATTTTTTGCCTAAGTTTGTACGGAACCCTTCGTGCGCGAGTCCGACTCGCACTTGACCGGTGTTTTTTTGGAGGAGTACCTTCCTACCTAAATGCCTATCACAGGTTTCAATAAACTAATTTAATACTGTGGACGAAGTAGGTAATCGTTCTGAAAGCCAATTTTATTGTCATATCTATTTTTATTTTATCATCAGATTGAAATTAAAATTGCTATTATTACATCACTATAAAACATTTTCCTCATTGTACAGCCCACGTAAACTCTTCATGCGTGCCAGCCTTGGGAATGTTCTATATCATCACAAAGAAGATGAATTACACCCAAGGGTTGCGCGAATGCAGGAATATAAGCGCCGTGCCAGCTGACATCACGAGCGAACAACGTACCGATGCGCTGGCGCAGCTGTTATCCGGCGCTAGTATAGAGGAAGCGTTTGTAGGGCTTAGGAGCAAGAATGGAAGTGCTTTTATAAGCATTACAGGTAAGTTGCATCTGGCTAGGTCTTAATAACACTGCGTAGTACCTACCTACTTCGTGGTACATACTTAATCCTTTTTTTAAGTCTCAAAGTTATTTTTAAAACCCGCCATGTGTGTAAGTAAATACACACACAGTCTAGTGTTCCGTTATTGCCCGTTAAAATAGCTGAGCCCCGGCAAACAGACAAACGGACTATGCGTAAGGGTTCTTTGTTTTTGTGACTATGGTCCTATGGACCAAAAAATATCACAATACGTCGCGGTAGGTTATTAGGTAGTTATTTTATCATCTCATTAACCGCTCAGTTATCAGTCTATTTCTAACTTGTTTGTATAGTATATAGTATAGTACTTTTAAGAAAAAATCTCTCAAAAATGACTGAATATTTCATGTTTCCATTCTGTTGGCTTGCTCTTAAAGGTGACGGCTTAGACTGTACAACCTACCGTGCCTGGGCGCCAGGCTACCCGAGAAGGTTTCGCAATAAATTCGATTGCGTGCTCATCACCAGATACAGGACATGGAAAACTGCTCCCTGTAAGCAGAACTACCCCATGCTCTGTGAGCTGATCCCTGGAGGTCCATACAAGCGGGGGTCTATATTTGAGTCGAGGATTCAGAAAGCCAACGGTTGGTATAAAAAATCGTTGTAGGTAGATACATAATATTACTGCTTACAGGCCAAATAACTAATTTGATACGGTATTCTAATTTTATTTTTCAGAGACGGAAAGTAAATATGATGAAGAATAAGATGTACCTAGTGTTATTATTACACTGGTGGAGAAATGATTATTTAATTTATTTTAAGATTTGTTTTGGTTATTATGTACCTACATGATACATCTTTCTAACTTACATTAATTCTTTAAACGCCCTTTCTACTTATACTATAGCCGAAAAATCCAAATGTTCACATTTTCATAGCCACCAATTGATTTTGGACGATTAACGATGAGTCTCTAAGTGAAAGATAAATTCTCCTACCAATATCAGTAGGTCTGTTATATCGTGCACATGAACGTATAAAAAAGGCGGACGGAATCTCGTAAGGAAAAGATTGAAGCTGAAGCACAAATGTGGCCGCGATATTTGAATGTGTGACTGAATAAAGGGTTGTCATATGAAACAAAATTTCCCCATTTTTCAATGACGACCCCTTATATCATTACGCACCTCTTGTAAAGTATTGGAAATATTTTGTAATACAGAATGTTTCTCTTGCATGACGGGTGGTTCAAATAAAAACTAAAAAAGTTCAACATTGGTCAAGAAAAGTAAAGTAACCACTTACTAAAACTCAGGCACGCTATGAAGTTTTATGCCTACTGTATCGGATTGAATATTTACCTTTTTTGGTAACAACACGAAGGAATCCACCTCTAGTGGTATATCTTTGGTCCTTCCTTGGCATCAGCGTACCAGCACCTCATTATCGCTATATCATCAATACAACATTACACATTAATATTAGTTACTATGGGTGCCCCACTATTTGTTTAGCGAAATTCCGTCGGCCTTTTTTTATACGACCATGATCGTGCATATTTGTGGTCACAGCAACATTGTTTACTAACATTCTTCTAACTGTTCAAAATTTATTTAAATTGGCAAAATTATTGGAAACATGAACACTACAATGAACCACTTTTTTAGCTGTTCAGTATTTCCGAATTAATTACGCCACATTCTATAGAACATTTTCGTTCTTTTATTTATATTAAAACTCAAAGGATGTTCCTAGTCCTAGTGTAAGAGGTGAGCCAGGAGTCCATAGCAGAGGGAATCCTAGTTTGGGCTCCTGACTCTCACAAATGTCTGGACACATTTTTTGTTAGAATTAAATAGATAAAATTATATGTACTTTCATAACTTTTATTTAACGTATATTTTTTGTGGGATTGAAATAAAACTGTTGTTATTATTTATTAAAGACTAAGACAACTAAACGTAAACTTCAAATTCATCGACTTTGACAGAATGCCAGCTTTGCGCTTCCCCTCTACTCCTACCTCAATCCGCTAGACCGCAACTATCACTCGCCCTGAATCTCATAGTTTTATTGTTTGTTTTTCTAAGTAAAAAATACTCTTTTCACATTATATTTGAAACTAATTTTAAAGTTTACATATAATAGTTATTAATTATAATAATGGGCCAAGGAAAAAGTCAGTTTACAGAAGAGGAGCTTCAAGACTACGAGGTACGAAAATATCTATTTGTTTATCATATAGTCATTGTTAAAATTTGGAGCGAATGACCAATGAATACATTATAATTTCCAGGATCTAACTTATTTTACGAAGAAAGAAGTTTTATAGTAAGTATATGTGTCTTTTATAGTGCACATGACTGAATAAGTAACAGAACATACTTTTTTATATTCCATATTTTTGAATATAACAATATCTTAAATTTCCTAGTGCACATCAGAAGTTCAAAGCCCTAGCTCCTGAAAAAGTGGGTCACAATAAAAATGCCAAGCTTCCTATGGCTAAGATTCTCCAATACCCTGAACTACGAGTGAATCCCTTCAGAGACAGGATATGTAAAGTGTTCAGTTCAAGCAACGATGGGGACTGCACTTTTGAAGACTTCCTAGATATGATGTCGGTGTTCAGCGAGATGGCCCCAAAAGCAGTAAAAGCTGAACATGCTTTTAGGATATTTGGTAAGGCATTAATGTTTTTCGAAATTATAAAATAAATATAAAAAAGATATGGATAAAACTAAGAAATAAGTTTTATCTACTATTTACTTCTAAGCTTAAGTTGTGCTTTTTAATCGGCTTTATAAAGGAGGAGGTTCTCAATTCGTTGGAATCTTTATTTATAGTGTTTCTATTTTTAACCTTCTAAATGGTACAGTCTTAACATATTTCCCTGTATACCTACGTATTTTTTTAATTTATAGTAATAATAGGCATGCCAAAGTTTTATCTGAATCATCATTTTGTATTATGTATTCTATGCACTATATATTTGTCATACATTTGTGACATACAACTGGTTAGCATACGAAGCACGCTTTTACTTGTCATATATAATTATAATATGACTAAAATCAAAATTATAAAAGGTGTTCAAAAGGATCAACACAGTTATATAAAAAAAATACACATATTTGTTTTTTTTCTATAATTCTAGATTTTGACGGTGATGACATGATTGGTGTGTCAGATCTATGCGAAGTGATTCAGAGGCTCTGTGGACCTGAGCTAAAACTAGGTGACTCTGAGATCCAACAGTTAGTCCAGAATGTTCTAGAAGAAGCTGACTTGGATGATGATGGGGCATTGTCATTTGCTGAATTTGAACATATCATTGATAAGAGTTCAGATTTCAGCCAGTAAGTTTATGAATTTATAATTTGTATAGTATGTCATGAATTAATGCATTATCATTTAATTTATTTTCCATTACGCTGATATAATGTTCAATTCAATTCAATTCAACTTTATTGTATTCGATAATGTTTCTAAATACAGGTGGTAAAGCTTATTGCTAGATGCAATTATGAACCCTGTCGGGCACAGCAAAAGCATAATAAGAGAGAGGAGGAAAAGTTATTTTATGTTACATTATATATAATATAATATATATTGTATTTAATTTTATTATATTGTTTAGTTATAGTTAATGTTAGAGGTTTTTTTATTATTCTTTATAAGTTATTCTTCTTGTTTCTATCTCAATATTTATTATTTTTTATTTATTTGTGAAGTGAGTGCACACAGACAGTCTTATCTCTATTTTATTGTGTTTTGATGATACTAATACATACAATTTTATTTTCAGTGCATTCAGAATAAGACTGTAAAGAAGAGCTGCTATATACTCAACAATCTACCATTATATACTCCTACATTCTAAACCTATTTATAATGACTCGAAAAATCATATGATCTACAAAAGTAGTTTTAAAAAATATTGAAAATGACTGTACCTTATTATACTTTACAGTATGTAAGTATGTAAACTTACAAATTTAATGTCTGTAGTGTACTTTAGTGTACTGTAGTGTAATTTAATGTCATTACATCTTGTTGTCGTAATTATGACTGATGGTAACTGACGAGGCCATAATGGTTAAATATAACTGTACATACATACCATCACACCTGTCATCCCAGTGAAGTATGCGAACATTTACATGTGTATTCTGTACTGTATGTCTTAGTTTGTAAGTGGTCAGTATTCAATAAACGTTGGTACTAAGCACACGTGTGTTTGATTAACGACCTCAAGTACAATACTTCATGGCGACCCTGCCAGCGACATGCGCGTTCTAAGAACTGTGTCGCAAAGTGTGAACTCAGCAAATTCCGGTGTGCCTCGGTGCTCAGAAATATAACAATGTTTGAAATGGATTATATTCCACGCTTGACTGTCGTTGTGCTGTGTCTAAGTCCGTGTTTATTGCCTATATTATTTTTCGTAATAAATTATAACTATGGGAAAGCCATATTCGAAAACCGAAGACAAGGAGGTAATTATAGCTCAAAATGCATCAGGAGGAAGTAACAACGCAAGTGAATCCGAGCAGGAATACCACGTCAAAGTCAACAATATCCTCATCACCGTATTCCTGGTGTTGGTGGCGATTGTACTGTTTGTAATAATATACATGAAAATTAAGGAAAGACACAAGAAGTGGATTGGAGATCGAGTAAATTCTGAGTTCGTGAGAAGGATGAGGCATCGGTTATCGGGAAGACCAGAGCAAGTACGTAGAGAAGAAGATGTTTAAGCGTGTAACCCATTTTCTGGCAATGCCCCTCCCACCCTGCGTGTATGAGGACTCCGACTACAAGGCGAGCCAATGAATCAGTGTCAAAGTGCATCAAACAGTGGTATTTATAATTACTACTACTTTTTATTTTTTCTCTGTTCTTAGATAAAGGACGAAAGTTTTAGTTTTAAATAATATAGTTTGATACCTCTTTAGTACTTATAATTGTTAGAAATAAATGTGAGCCGAACAAACAGTTCGTAGAAGTCCGGCCCAGACGCAAGTCAGCAATTTCTTATCGGCACTCTCGTATGCGAGTGCCTCAAGTTATAATAATTTAAACTGTAGTGAATGAAATATGATTTCGTACCATAGTAATGTATGTAATTATGTTGTTACGTTAAGTCTATTATGGCTGATAAATTAATTGAATTATATGAAAGATTGACAGAAATACGGAAATATCTTGTAAAGAAAGGCCAAAGCAGATATAAAGGGTTTGTTTCGTCAAATAAATTGGAAGAAGCTGAGTCGCTGTTAAGCAAAAGTAAGTCTTTATTTTTTACTTTAAGTCAAGGTCAGAGCAAAGAGGAAATTAGATTAGTATCTGATACGTATACAAAAATTTGTAGTTTATTTACTGAAATATCTCAGTTGTGTACTTTGCCTAGTTTAGAATTAAGATCAGAAAAAATGGATTTTGATATGAAATCTGCATGTGGCTTAATACCTATTTTAGATAATAAAGAAGATACTACGAAACGGTTGATTGATGCGGTAGAAATGTATGCTGATATGCTAAACGATGTAGGCCAACAGTTATTAATCAAGTTTGTACTTAAGGGACGACTATCGGAAAACGCTAAATTACGTGTAGCTAGTACTTATACAACAGTTAGTGATATGATTAAAGATTTTAGGGACAAACTTTTAACAAAAAAATCATTTACGGCTATACAGAATCAAATTCAATCCTTGAACCAAGGTTTTAGGTCTATTGATGACTATGGATCACAATTGGAAAAATTACTTACAGAATTGAATATTTCGCAGGCTGAGGGCAACGCAACCGCGTGCGCGGTCCTCAAACCAATTAATGAAAAAATGGTAATAAAAAAATTTACAGATGGACTTAAGAGTGAAAAGTTGAGCACGATAATAGCCGCCCGCAACTACACATCACTAAAGGATGCGATCCAAGCGGCCAAGGACGAGTCCATACCATCATCGTCTACTTCGAAACCAGCAGAGGTAATGAGGATGACCCCCTCATTCAGAGGTAGGTACAACAATGGGTTTAATAAGTTTCGTGGACAAAATAGGGGTCGTGCATTTCAAATGTACAACAACAGTAATAGGAATATGTCTCAGAATTATAGATACCATAATTATTCAAATAGATACCAGAATTATTCTAGACCTTTTCAGTACGCACCTCGCGGTAGAGGTCAGTACAACAGATTTGGTTCTAATTATAATGGACGTCATAATCAAGGATTTTACAATAAAAACCTTTTTTCAATGCAGAATGAAAACAAGCTAGTTGATGCTGCCAATTCTACTGATAAACCGCAACATAAATCAAATGACTTAGAAAGTAATGATTTTTTTCGTTCTTAATAATTTTGTTTATGCTTGCAAGGGTAAATGTAAGTTTATTAATTTTTATATTAACGGTAAGAAACTTATACTATTAATGGACACTGGTGCGTCTATTTCGGTTATTAAGGAAGAAGAACTTCCAAGGTCAGCACAAGTTTTTTATGATAACTTGGTGGTTAATGGTATAGGAGGTAAAATTTATTCTTCGGGCTATGTAGTATTAGATTTATATAATTCTAATAATAATAAGTTTCAAAATAAGTTTCATATTTTTAAGAATTTACCCATCGCTGTTGACGGGATATTAGGATTAGATTTTATGAGTAATTATAAAGCTAACATTGATTTAGACAAAAATTTGCTAACGCTGCAAATAGAAGGACAGTGTTGTATTTTACCTATTTATGACAATCCTGATTATAGTAACTCGATATTAATTCCGCCTCGTAGTGAATCAATCCATTACGTTTATTTGGGCGCAGAAGTAGAAGGTGATTGTTTTGTTAGTGCGAAAGAGTTGGAAAGAGATGTTTTCTTAGCTGGTACGATCGTTCGACCCAAAGGTAGGAAAGTTCCCGTAAAAATTCTAAATACTAGAGACGAAGAAGTTAAATTAAATAATTTCTCATTTAACGTTGAACTTTTAAAAGATTACAATATTTTCAAGTTTAGCCAGTGTGTAAGTAGTTCGCAGAGAGCTGATACCTTATTACCATCATTAGAGCTAAAACATTTGAACACAGAAGAAAAAGAGTCTATTGAAAGAATTTGCACTAAATATTCGGATGTTTTCTTTTTACCCGGTGATAAGTTAGAAACCACAAATATATGTGAGCAATCTATAACATTGAAAAATAACATTAATCCTATCTATACAAAACCTTACAGGTTACCACAAGCATTAAAGTCAGAAGTAAATAAACAGATAACAAAAATGCTAAAAGATGATATTATAGAAGAATCTTCAAGTGAGTGGTCTAGTCCAATAATATTAGTTCCAAAAAAATCTCAGGATTCACAAAAATGGCGTTTAGTAATTGACTTTAGAAAACTAAATGAAAATATTGTAGATGATAAATTCCCATTGCCTAACATTACTGACATTCTAGATTCCTTATCAGGCTCAATCTATTTTACCCATTTAGACCTCCAACAAGGTTATTATCAAGTAAAATTGTCACCTGAGAGCCGAAAATATACTGCATTTTCTACTAGTACAGGACATTATCAATTAAAACGTTTACCAATGGGTCTCAAAACTTCTTGTAGTACTTTCAGTAGGGTCATGTCAATCGCGATGTCAGGTCTTACTTTCGAAAAGTGTTTTATCTACCTAGATGACCTTGTAATTTTTGGAAGATCCTTATCAATCCATAACCAAAATCTTATTGATGTTTTTGAAAGACTGAGAAAGGTAAATTTAAAATTGAACCCAGCTAAATGTCAATTCCTTAAAAAAGAAATATTATATCTTGGTCATTTAGTTACTGCCGATGGTGTTGCACCTGACCCTGAAAAAACTAGAATTTTAGAAAAATTTCCAGTCCCTCAGAATGCAGATGAAGTTAGAAGGTTTGTTGCCTTTTGCAACTACTATAGAAAATTTGTGCCCTATTTTGCAACAATTACTATGCCATTAAATAATTTACTAAAAAAAGATACACCCTTTGTATGGAACTCTGAATGTCAGAACGCATTTAATTTCCTAAAAAATTCATTAATGACACCCCCGATACTAGAATATCCTAATTTTTCCGAAACAAATGAATTTATTTTACAAACAGACGCTTCTGATTTAGCCGTAGGAGCCGTATTGTGTAATAAGAATATGAAACCCGTTTCTTATGCTAGCAGACCATTAAATAAAGCCGAAAAAAATTACCCTGTGATACAAAAGGAATTAACAGCCATTGTTTGGGCAGTAAAATATTTCAGGCCGTATTTGTTCGGCAGAACGTTCACTATCATGACAGACCACAAACCCCTAGTATATCTCTTTGGAATGAAAGACCCGTCTAGTAGGCTAATTAAATTTAGATTAATTCTAGAAGAATACGATTTTAAGATAGTGTATATCAAAGGTAAAGATAATGTGGTAGCGGATGCATTATCAAGAGTGTGCATAACATCGAATGAATTGAAAAGTATGAAAGAACACGTTTTAGCTGTGACAACTAGGAGGCAAAAGAGATTGATGGAAAAGAGTGGAGAGAGAGAGAGAGAACAAACGGTACTTAATAAAGACATAGAAGAGTGGCCTGATCAACCACGAGTCGTGGAATTATTAAGACAACCGTCTGATTCTATTGAAATAAAATTAGTGGAAGAAGAGACTATAAATAAATTTAAAAAATTAAATATTATAAGAGAAGTAAAAGATTGTTTTGTTTATATACCAAGCAAAATGTTGTTATGTATTAACCTTGGCTTTAGATTGCACTTCTCGCGAGCCGAATTTGCAACTAAGTTAAAGGAGTTTTGTGAAAGAATAAGAGTAAAAGAACTATGCATAGTAAAAGATACTAAAAACAATGAATTTATAAAAGGTTTATGTACTGAAATTAAATCCTTAAAAGAGTGGACCGGTCCCCGTATATGTGTTTTGAAAGGAGTTGAAAGGATTTATGACGATAAAATAAAACAATTCATTATGAATGACTATCATTTATTGCCAACTAGTGGACATGTAGGCGTAAATAAAATGACAAATAACATTAAGAGAAAATACTATTGGCCAGGCCTAGATAAGGATGTTCGTAAATTTATTAGCAAATGTGAAATGTGTCAAAAGATGAAACAATGTAAGTATACTAAGCAACCAATGACTATAACTACCACAGCGTCAACCGCGTTTGAGAAACTTTTTCTAGACTTAGTTGGTCCATTGGACAAGGATGAATGTGGAAATAGTTATATTCTAACTATCCAATGTGAATTAACTAAATATATAGAAGCATACCCGTTACCCAATAAGGAAGCAGTTACTGTAGCAAGAGCTTTTGTACATAATTTTATTTTACGTTTCGGTATCCCTAAGTCTATAGCTACTGATAGAGGAACTGAGTTCATTTCTCAAATCATGACGCAAGTTTGCAGATTGTTAGAGATAGAAAAATTGGCATCAACCGCATACCACCATCAATCAATCGGTTCTCTCGAAATAGCTCATAAGCATTTAGGTGCATTTTTAAGGACTTATTGTTCTAATACATGTTATTCATGGTCATACTGGATACCTTTTTGGTGTTTTAGTTACAATACAAGTGTTAATACGCAGACTAAGTACTCACCATTTGAACTTGTGTTTGGCAGACAATGTCGTTTACCTAATAGTTTAAGGGATGACATAGAACCACTTTATAATACTGACAATTATTGTTTAGATTTAAAATATAAACTGCAAGTAGCTTTAAGTGATGCAAAGAAAAATTTGATGATTTGTAAAGAAAAAAGGAAAGAGAAATATGACAACTTATGTAACCCTGTATTTTATAATAAGAATGATCTTATTTTGGTAAAAAATGAATGTGCTCGAAAATTAGACTGTGTTTATGATGGTCCTTTTAAAGTAATAGAAGATTTAGGCATAAATGTTAAAATCTCTAGAAATAACAAGACAGATGTAGTGCATAAAGATAGAACAAAAAAATTTTGTAATTAGAATAAGGTTTAAACATTTTTTTTTTTTTTCTCTTTTTTTTCTTTCACCCCTGGAGGTGAAGTATGCGAACATTTACATGTGTATTCTGTACTGTATGTCTTAGTTTGTAAGTGGTCAGTATTCAATAAACGTTGGTACTAAGCACACGTGTGTTTGATTAACGACCTCAAGTACAATACTTCACCAGAACCATTTCGCCAGTATATTTTTTTAGCTCCCATGTAATAGGAGGCGAGCCTATTGCCATTAACCGGGCACAAATCCAAACTCAAGCTGCTACTGAGAATTTCATAGAAAAGCTCAATAACACTGCTCAACCTGGGAATCGAACCCAAGACCTCTTGCTTGGCAGTCGCACTGCACGACCACTAGACCAACAAGGCAGTTAAATATAATTGTATTATTTGTAATTGAAAATTGATATAAAATAAGATTGAGTCAACTAATGAATAAGCTCACAACCCTGTCATTTCCTACCAATGATTGTGTTGACGTTGTAAAGAATAAAACATCCTGATTGGACGTAATATAGCAAATAATTGACCCAACAGTGTAGGTAATACAATCACTTCTGAAGATACCTGTCTTGTGTTTGTTGTCCATTCAGTTGTTCCATGAAATATAAGTATATTTTGTCATTTATATAAATACTAGCTGACCCAGCAAACGTTGTTCTGCCACATTTTAGGGGTTGGTGGTAGAAGGGTGAAAATTTAGGGTTGTATGTATTTTTTAATGCCAAATCTAAAAAAAAATACAAAAAAAAATTTTGTCTAAAAAATAAAATAAAAAATTTAGGGGTGGACTACCCCTAACATTTAGGGAGATGAAAAATAGATGTTGACCGATTCTCATAGATACCGGATAAGCACAAAAAATTTCATCAAAATCGGTCAACCCGTTTCGGAGGAGTTCGATTACGCACCCCGTGACAGAAGAATTTTATATATTCGATGCTGTAATCTACTTTTAATATATGTCAGTATTTTAATGCTGAATGTGCAGACATAACATAATAATAGATATTATGATTATTATTATTGAATCTCTTGCCTATGTTATATAAATGCATAACACAGTAAATGCATTTATTAGTCTTCCTAATATTTTTTTATAAAACTCATGTATATTGTGTTGTGAATCTCTTTATGGATTGGTAATCCATGTAATATTTTTTAAATTATAAGTGGTGTTTATTTATTTCAATATCTAATGTAATAAAATGCCAAATAAGTAATTATTAAATTATATTTCTTTGACTACATTCGTTTTTTATTCAATAGGTAATCAATTAGATTTTACTAGTTAATCAACTAGACCTTTATGTACACATTTAGGGCAGAATTAAGATATCATCATTGTGTTTGTTCACTACCTATAAAACAAACTTTGTTGAACTAGATGGCGCTGTGTCATAATGTCCAAAATTTTTAACCCAAGGGCTTGGATCCCATTAGGTGCAAATGTTTGTGTGATGAATATGAACAGCACTTGCGTCATGGACATTTCTATGTAGGTATAACATGTATATATTAACAAAAAAAAAATATTCATTCATAACACTGACCACACTCAACTCACTGGAATATGTTTGATATATTTAGAATAAATTAGTGTAACAAAAATAATATATTGAAAAGTAAAGCCTATAGGGTTTACTGATGAATGTCATCAGATGGAAAGATGTTAATAGTGAACTTAATGGTGTATATTATCAGCAATCTAACAGGATGTTGTTGAGATGAACTATGCCAATATGTACTACAACTTCTATGCTAATAAAAAGAGTATTTAGATGGTTATAAAAAATATTTATTAAACTTATACAAAACAGTTCAGACTTTGCTTACTCTAACCAGTAAACACTTAATTCTGAAGATAGCCTGGCAACTTCATTCTCATGAATATCCAGGTGGTGAAGAAAGATACAAGAATACATAGGAAGGCTACTGAGATTAACAAGATTCTATTCAATTTAGGAGTTGAAGGGTTGTGTGTGCGGTCGAGAATGATGAACCCAAGTCCACCAAGAGAGAAAAGGAAGCTGGACGCCAGGCCCTCCATAATGTATTGTCCATTTACACGATTTGGCATGAAGGCGACCGGCCTACTGTGTCCATGTTCGTCCGTCGTCGAACCCACGCTCGGTGGCTCCACAATAACGTCGTATATAATCCCTACGACAAAAAACACTCATTAAAATACATTGTAACCGATTCCAATTAGAACATCATTTGTAAAATCTTCAAAAACAATCTAACCTCCGGTCACTAAAAAGTATGAAAGTAGCACCAATGAGAACGTTGTCATGGCAGACGGAGGTTGCAACCATGTCGGTTTTTTAATTTTAATGTTGGGAATTTCGAGAACTGAAAAGGGAATCGCAAATAAAGCTTCCATTTTTATAAAATAGATTAGCTACCAAACCAAACGGATAAGTTTACTGGACAAACGCCTACAACTAATGTTGACGTCGATGACAGCACTAGATTTTGTTTTCTGCCCGTTAATGATACTGCAAAGGAATTTACGTGATACAGCCAAGTCTTTTGTATTTATTAATTGTGATGATTGATATTAATGGATAATTCCAAAATAATGAATGCTTATTTTTATAATTATTACATATCTTATCTAACTATTGTACGCAATTTTTACCAAAAAACTTCTTTTATACAATTATCATGTCATCGAATGATAATTTACACTCCGTTTCACTTTTTTTTATATACATACTTTTGTTATTTTGTACAATTAAATCTGAATTGTATACTTTTATTCTAAAATAATAGCTACGACTGAATATATTTTTAAAATTTTCATATAATTATGTTGATGATGATGATAGGTACTGCTTGAACTGAAGCGTAAGCAGCTGGTATCCTTTAGAGCCAATAACAACTGACTTTATGTCTTAAATGTTTAACTGGTATTGGTTGATTTATTCAATCGATTATATCTCTATTTTATCACCAATAGAATACCTTTAAACCTTCAACGAAAACGAGAACAAAAAAATTTGGCAACTGTCAAATTACACGATTCGATTTTAGTAAAATTGAGCAAAAGTTCGCTCCCATATTTTTATCCGTTTGGCAACGGCAGCTAATTCTTTATTATTATTCAACCCCTCAAAATGTGTTAATTGTGCTCGTGGTGTGTTACTGCTATTATTACATTCGTTATGTATTGTTGAGTTTGAAGGCGCCGCGAATATGTGTTAATTTTACGCACAAAATGATATGGACTGTGGATATTTCTCTGATATTACGATGAAGGGTGGTTTGTGTGTTATCTATACGTCTTTGCTGACTATTTCAGTGTTGTCAAGGTATTTTAAACTAGTTATTCAAGTTATTATTTTGGTAATTAATATACAACATGGATTCTCATGAGTATGGTATTCCCACAGTTGTGCTCTCTTCATTTTGGTGGTATCGGAAGCTCTCCAAGGCGAGGGTGGTGTTGACACAAATATCGACCTATCGGGACTGCATAATGTCAGTCAGAAACTATCTGGTGGGCAAGATGTGTCGGGGCCAGAGGACTCCCCTGAAACGCAGTTGGCTGAAGACCAGAAGACGAACGAAGACCGAGAGATGATATTCGCAGAGACATTGTCATTGAACTCCGTGACAACAGACGGGTAAGTGAAGCTTGTCATTTATTTCATCATTACAGTGAAAGTTTGTGGTTCTGTTCAATGCTTCCACTGGCCTTCATTTTTTGCTCAATAGCATTCCATTTCCAATGAATTATTGTTGTTGGTTTTATTTGGCTACTTGTCCTTTTGTTTGTATAAGTACTTGCCCATGAGTTTAGGATGAGTCTTTAATTTAATTCCAATATGGTAATTCTATGTATGAAATTAATAAATACTTATCAATAAGGGTATAGAAATAGCTCATGGAAAGGAATAAATTGTAAGAACAATCATATATTTCATCACTTTAAAATCATCTTATCACATGATAACACATTATTCTATTCAAATGTTTATCTTTATATTAACATCTAAGTTTAATTCAAGTTAATCAATTCAAAATATCATGACATCAAATAAATGATAAATAATTATTATTTGAATGATTTATTTATTACCAGTAGTCTATTCAACGGTCACAACGTTGCATGTATGACATTTTATTAGATTTAGTTGTGTAATTACATTAGTTAAATAGGTATAACCAATGCAATTACACTAATTCTACTTCTACTGTATAATTATTACAATACAGTTTATCCACTACTAATGTTCCGATAATTTTACCATTACCTATAAAAATGCACAGCATGGGAAATTAAAGCATGAGTTAAAAAAAATATGTATTTGAAAAGTGAAAGCAGTGTCACTATGTGTAAAATGTGAAATCAAAGTTATTGTTAATTTAACCCACAACATTACTTAATCATTTTTTTATGTGTATGTAAAATTATTTACATACAATGAGTATCCATGCATATATTACATACATGCATACATTCCTATGGCTCCATATATTTTTCAATAAAAGTACATTATGATACTGTGTTATAATAATACATAGTTATTATACATTATTTTTTATTTTATTGTGGTATATTTTACAGGTTTGTAGAGCTACATTTAGTGCAATCATGAATTGTTAAGTTTTTGTGTAGTATTTGATACTTTATTGATAATCACTTGATAATAATCATGCTGTACAATTTCCAGTTATCATTTTGACTTACTAGGAATGTATTTTGATTTCCAATATTCTTATCAGCATACATTTAGTAAAACATGTTTTTTTTAAGCAATGGTAGCACATACATATCCCCCATACATATCATATCCCAATGGCAAGCTAAAATATTTCTTACTGTAATTAAGATTACGTAAAATATTGAATGCACATTAAGTATGAATGTTACTACATAATATTATTGATCTAAATTCTCCACACCTCGATTATCTGTATCAAAATGTGATATAGATTTTTCATATAATTTTCATCAGCGGGTGGAGTGATTACTGAAGAAGGGATAGGTAGATAATTATGATTCTGGGCGTATATCCATATAGAAGCTCTGATACCCCTGCTGAACTGGGTGCCATATTCATAAAATTTGCTTTTACATTTAACTCTGACCCACCTTAATTTCATTTACCTATATGGATTAGTAGGTATGCAGATATCTGTGATGATGTTGGGCAGAATAAATTCCTTCACCCTCTGGGCCTTTTTTAGCTATGCTTCTGATCTGTCTCTGTAACTATGTGGTGGTACTTATTTAACACTATTTAATTTTATTGCTCTATAGCAGTTAATATTAAATAACGTCAATTGAGTGACGTAGATAGGCGTGGATCGCAACCCGCATAGTTTTAGATGTAATCTTTGTACGTTGACCTTCGTAGCATTGGGGGGTACGATATATTTTGTCGCCGAACCGCTTATCGAGGTCGAGTTGTCGCGTGTACGTAACGGTAGTCGTACCAGTGACAGCTTTATTTCGTCGAAAAATTAATATTATTGTACACATGGTTACATCGTAAAGTGGGACGGATTCTTATTCGTAGAACTGCAGACTGGATTATTACTGAAAAGGGGAGGTTGTTCTTGATCACCTCGAATGCGCGTCAATTTGTTAAAATTGAACCTTAAATTAATGTATTGTAGGCACCAATTGACTCAAACAACATGTGTCAACTATAAAATCTTTGACTGACGACTGTATTTCTAATCAGATTTATAAATATTTCATCCAAAAATAGTAAATACTGAAAGAAGAGCAAAAGACCCTAAAACTGTCAAAACAAATCTTGTCTATATTTTGTCTGGCATAGATGGAAAACGTAGAAACTGAGGGACCTAAAATGAACTCCGTGCCAGATCTGACATGAAGTCATAATACAAGTGTACCTGTTACAACTAGGGCACCCGAACCCCTGATACGCAACAATGTGTGACTTAGTACTAGATTTGCCAACACTTATTAGTTTTTGTTGAAGCGGAAAATACGCAATCAACTCCGTAAAGCGTGTCCAAGTAATTTCTCATGGTACTGATGGTTACTTTACATCAAAATCATGTTAAGTTCAGCATAGGTTGCACGCGGTCCCGTGTGTGTGAGTCAAAGAACTCAATGAATCAATTACGACTCATCGACGATGAGTGTAGGTCCGCGCGATATTATTTCGCAACTGTAATCATATTGTGATTCATTAAAAAGTTTCTAGCTTTCTGGGTTCTGTCTCGTACGTCAACATTGGACTATAATAAAATTCGTTTAATAAAACTAATAAAGTATTACTAGCTGACTCGGCGAACTTCGTGCGGTAAACTATTTTTTCTTCGTGAATATCATTTCAATGATTCATTTTTATTTATACCTATAGATCTTATTTCTGATTTATCCTTTACAGTATCATCAGTCTACCCATGAACTGACACGTGAAATGTCAAAAAATTTTACCTCCTAGTTATTAGTTCACCACAATTAACTTTTAATTGCTGATTTTATTGATTTACCTACATCTAATATATAAAATTCTTCTATCACGGGGTGCGTAATCGAACTCCTCCGAAACGGCTCGACCGATTTTGATGAAATTTTTTGTGCTTATCCGGTATCTATGAGAATCGGCCAACATCTATTCTTCATCCCCCTAAATGTTAGGGGTAGTCCACCCCTAAATTTTTATTTTTTAGACAAAATATTTTTTTGTATTTATTTTTAGATTTGGCATTAAAAAATACATACAACCCTAAATTTTCACCCTTCTACCACCAATCCCTAAAATGTGGCAAAACAACGTTTGCTGGGTCAGCTAGTAGTATATAAATATCTTGAATCACGGGTTTTCTATATTATAGGATTAGACTATAGGATATCATGGTGGCTACTCGGAAACATATTTCTGGCAAATACATAGTTTCCCTTACAATTCTCAAATAATGCTACCAAGTTTATATGTATAATTGAAATGGTTGTTGATCGACTTTCACAGAGAATTTACATAGGAAAAAACTCAAAACGCACGTTCATTCTAGGAAATCTGTATTTCTTCTAACCTTAGATACTTCCCTATACAGGGATCGTAGGACATGACATTGTATAGACAGTATAAGAATAGTTATGCATGAAAATAAGGATGATGGCTGTGTTGACCACTGGGCCATGACGCGGCCATGCTTTTTTCAAAAGCTTACTTTCAAGTAGCACCCAAATATAGTGCTGCATACGACTGTTATATGACTGACTGCACGTCAAAAAGGGATATCCTTGTCTTTGAACTTTGAGTTCAAAGGGCGAGATATAAATAGGTATCATAGTGGCAACAGATAACTTCCCTTCTCACTTTCACTCAATTTCCGTAGCAACTGTTTTGCTAAATTAAGAAGAGAATGTGTCACTATTTTGGGAATTGGAGACGGTATTCTGAAATACTCATTTCTCTTCTGAATTCATTCTGCTCTATATTTACACGTCAGCCGTAGTATCGGCCAAACGTTTTTCAAGCATTTTACGAATCGCTTGGACGGAAAATAGCTTCTTGCGGATGCTTTTACAGTGACTCTGGGCCAATTTTCTCGTGATCTGTGATCTAGAATACTAATAACACTTAAGATGTTTATTTTAGAAAATACAGAACATTATATTAGAATGTTAGTAAAAAGATTTAGCTAAACATTTATTAAAACGTCACTAACAATTGGTGTTTACGAATCTTTACGGCCGTAAGTAAGAACCTTAAGTTGGTTTGTGAAAGCTTCAAAAAATCAAAAACCCCGTACTCATTGACACGATTTACATACATACAACCCGCTTTAAATATTTCTTTAACGACAATGTGAGGCGGCAAGACGTGGCACGATATAGCTACTGTAATTATTCGTATAAATCATTAACCTAGTCTTAGAACTACTAAATCTGAAGTAAATATAAAAGAGGTGTTGAAATATCGATCTTAAGAACACAACAAACCAGTAAAAACACGAATAGAACCATCATTGTAGCATGTAGAACTATAGAACATGTCCCGACTATTAATAGCTAGCTATATTTAATATTGAATATACTGAATAATATTCAGACGATCCAATTAGTCCAACGGTAGTTAACACTATCGGTCCCGGGTTCGAATCCCGGTAGGGACAAATGTTTGTGTGATGAGCATATACATTTGTATCCGAGTCATGGATGTAGGTATCTATGTATAATATGTATGTATTTACAAAAAAAGTATATATGTAGTATATCAGCCGACTAGTATTCGTAACACAAGGCTCGTTTTGCTTAGCTCGGAACTAGATGGCGCTGTGTCATAATGTCCTGGAATATTTATTATTTATTTATTTAATGGAAAATTGTCATTTTCACACACGCGCTGTGTTTTGTTTGAACATATAATGATTACTATCATTTACAACGTGACTTGCAGCGATCAGATGGAAGATAACTGATTGGTATATTCCATAATGTTTATGGGTACTAAAAATATAAATTTTAATGTTTACAATAATATATTCATTGACTGGCTTGTACGTGTTTGTTTCGAAGTTTTCTTTGTAGTTAAAACGGAATAATTTACCTCCTTCCGGCAAGAGAGATGAATGCTCTCTCTAAGTACACTAGAAATAAACAAGATTTTGGTGTGAAGATATTTTAAACACAATAGGTTAGAGTTCGCGAGATTACTTATCGTGCAGTCACGAGAGGCTTCAAGTGTATGATAAATGAATGTCGCTCAAATATTTACTAAATCCAAACAATTGAAAAATAAAGTATTTTTATTGCCATCGCGATATTTTTGACATTCTCTTCAGACTCTATTTCGATATGTGCTCTGTTATTGGCAATTTTCAGGCTCGTCTTTTACATGGGACCTGTAAATATAACGACTAGATGTACATCAGTAGGTACTCTCCTGCTTAACCTTTTGGGGATACAGACAGGATAGGTGATTTTTGAGGTAACGTTATATCTTGCGACGCATGACATTTAAATTAAGGTAGGGATGGAGACTAGCCGTTTTGTACCTGAAATTAATATAGATATTATATATTATACTCCTTTCTCTAATAAGCTAATGGGATACATTATTAAATGTCAGTTCAATCATCAAGTTCTACCAATTACTTCATAAAAACGTCCATGCCCGCATCATGTTCATGCCGCAAGGTCGCTTCGCGTGATTCTGATGTCAGATAAATACAATAACCCCGTTAATGTTGATTCTGATAAACGATATGATAGTAACCATGTTTTTTCATAGATTTCGTGATAACATCCATGCTCTGATGTTTAAACTTTGTTGATGGTAGCTTTGATCACAGAATAAATTATAGTTTTAAAAACGGTACGTACAGTTTGACCACTTTCTCGCCCCCGTAATTTGTTGTGTAGTTGACGGTCGTGTTAATAAGCTTATGTTTCCTCACACTCACATTTACGTGTCCAAGCCCGCTTTAGCATGTGTAGTTGAAGATAAGAAGTAGGTATCAGTAGGTATCTAACAATACACGGCCTCCTGGATCGGCCTCCAGTCCAAAAACTCTAGGGGTCAGAAAGAGCCGAGTGACTTCAAAGCTACTGTTATTTATTAACCAATTTTATCAGTTGCTTCAATTTCACACGTCTAGGTATCTAGCAGGTTTTCCGTCTTCTCAAGAAAAATATGTCGGAATAAAAATTCAGAAAAAGCGGAAAGATTTTTCCATCAGACTATTTCTCTCATAAATAAACCTATTTATATGACTATTTAAATAAATAATGTGGCTTTTTCGCCTACGCATTTTCATGAAAATACGAGTGTAAATAAGTCAGACCTGTCTAATTTTTTGTTACAATGACCGAAGTTGTGATGTAATCTCGTTCGACGTAATTGACGTACGTCGGAGCAACCGTTGTTTAACGGCCCGAAACTTATTTATGGAAATTGAAAGTATTGTCTAAATCTTCTAAGTGCTACACATTATCGACGATAATGTTGGCCGAAGTGTAACGACCTCATAAAAGTCTATAGTTTACTTTGACTTTCATTGTATTATACGTTACTTATACTTATTTGTGAAAAATTAATGGGAGCTCTTTCTTGTCCCTTACAGTGGCCATCGGTACTATAATTTAACCAAATGGTAGGGATCAAATTTAATAACATTTGAAATACCATCACGCCTCGTCGCCGAAACTCAAAATCTAACTGCCTTGTCGTCCTTGAAGCAGTAGCGTAGCGTGGGTGGGGGCAAAGGGGACCATGGCCCCGGGCGGCATATGATAGGGGGCAGCATCAAGTGCCACGTCGTTTTTACTCTACTAGAAAAGGGGGCGGCGAATTTCCAGACGGCCCAGAGCGGCAAATACCCACGCTACGCCACTGCTCGAAGGGTTAGGCGGAAGTATACTAATGTACACCCACATTTCGCCAGCTTTAGGTCCCTCTCTCAACTCCGAGTTGTTACTGAAAATTTCGTAGAAAACCCAGTAACGTTTTGCTCGACCTGGGCATCAAACTAGCGGACGTCGCACTTACGACCACTAGGCAGTTAGATTTCATCGTCAACCCATTAACGTCCCACTGCACGGGTCACCTCTCATTTTTGAGAGGGATTAGGCTATAGTCCACCACGTTAGCCTACTGCGGGTTGGCAGCTTTCACATGCCATCGAGACAAATCTTTCAAACATGCAGGTTTCCTCACGATGTTTTCCTTCACCGTTTGAGCTTGTGATAATTATGCAAACTATTCAAAAATAGAACAAGAACCGTTGGCTAACAATTGGTCGCCGTGTCTTGATTAACAAAATTAACAGTGAGAAATTCCTAGTCTCGGGTAATAAAGTCTACTTGGATAGGTTTATTGTAATCTCAACCATTACAAGATCATGTTTGAGTTTAGATTTCATTAATCTTAGTTGACTTCTTGATTAGGTTGTTTGCTAAAACTTATCACCGTTTTCAATGCTTTATAAAACAATCTCTTAATATTTTCGTATCACCAGGATTTCCCACTGCCAAAAATCGCCAAACGTCATCCCACCATTCATCGGTATGGACTTCCCACCCACTGAATTCCAGAAAATTTTAGTGAAAATTCTTGATTTTCTTTAGTTTCATACTGTCAGAAACTTCTGACGCTCGTATAAAGAATTCCTTGAATAGGTGCTATAAGATTTATACGGTACAATATTTGAGTTTTTTATGCTTGGGTGCCTATTACATACCTTAGTGCCTATTACTTACCTTCATGAGTTTACTGTCAATTTTGGCCGTGTGTGGCTGGACTAATTTTCACTTCCTCCCTTCTCCTAAAGAAAAACTTCCCCGCACTAGGATTTTCTCCTGGTTCGTGGGGCGTTTCCAAACACGAATTTTCCCATATATAAACGCCCAGACCCGGAACAACTACCTGTAGATCAAATATTTTTCTTTGCACCCTTCGTCATTTGACTAGTTGCTTTTGTTAGGTGCAATATACTTAAATCTTCGGAATTACATTTCGAAATCACGTTCCCAAATATTTGTCCACGAGTGTGTCTCGTAGATCTCTTCATTCTTAAACAAATGCCTAGCTCTCTCGCTTATTGCACAACGATTGACATTGTAAACAAAATTGCTATTTTATCTCGCTTTCTGCTATCCAGGTACTTGGCGGTCTGTTTGTGAAGATTTTTGTATGATAAAAGAATTATTATTATACATCGTAATAGAGAAATATCATAAAACTAGCTTCCGCCCTGCGGCTCCACTGGCTTAGCACTTTGGTAAAAATTTAATCTAAATCCGCTCCTTAGTTTTTGACCGAAAGAGTAATAAATATTCCTAAAAGCTTGGTACACTAAGTCGCTTCTATTAATTCTTAAAAATGTTTATAGTAGCCATTAGCCACTTATTTTTAGAAATATCACGATGACAGTCCCATAAGTCTACCGTCAATGAATTTGCAAGATTCTAATTCAACATGGAGATTAACTTATGTCTTTCTTTATCTTTATTAATGATGAGGTGATATTTCAAATGATCTGCAGGGCGGAATGCCAGAAAGTAACGTATGATTATCAGGTACGAGGATTTCCAGCCAATAATATATATTATTCGCAATGGGTTATAATTTAGGGGCCAAATATACATATCAGCATTACGGCAGAAAAAACAGATAGGTATGTTGGATGTATATGGCGATTTAGAAGGAAATATTAAAGGATAGAGGGAAATACCTAGACGATGTTTTGCTTAACAAGTGTAAAATATAGTATAAACGAGTTTTATCAAGAATTTAAAGATTGCAGAACATAGAGAGAGAAAAATAGCGATTGTTCCACCGACGAAAGCCGAGAAATTAATTTAAAAAATATCGTGTCTTTATGTAGGAAAAGAAACAGCACCCGTGGGTACGAGTAGACATCCTTTACAGCTTGGATCCAAAACTTTAGGGTAATACCAATAAATCGCGCGAAAACCTGTAAAAAGTAGGGTTATTTCAAATCAAAACAATTTGTTCTTAATTTATTCTCGCTCTTTCAAATACCGATGCCAACTAATGATCTAATATTATCAATTTTGAAACACAATTTCCAAAGTAGACCAAATTAGGATATATTCTAGACAACGGTTTGTAAACATTTTATCTATTTAAAGGCGACTAAATCAGCTGATATAATAACCAAATATAGATTCAAAATGATTAGTGCCAAAACTAGCTATTTAGTCAGAGTCTAAGTGAATTAGCCGGGGCGTTAATGGGAAGTGATAAACGATCGAATTGCAATTACAAGACTGTTAATTGCAATTTAAATTACGTTTGTTGAAAACTTGTTTATACGTTGGAAGTGTTACAACGAAATTAATGAGGACACTAAGAACCCTTATAGGTAAATAGTCAAACGAAATAGTATAGTAAATAATGTTCTCTCTTTCTTTCGCATGGATAGAGGCAGCATTATGTTTGAGGGCTACTCAACATTTTACGGCGGTATTAAGTAATACCGTTACAGTATTTGGTAATTCGTTTTTATTACCACGGTTCAGCGTTAGCAACTTGATGTGGACTGACTATCGTACCAGGGGGCGCCAGGGGCGTAAAATTATCGTACATGGATCGAAATTATCGTATTTTTTAGGATAATGTCTATTATAGATAAATAAATCATATAAATTGTAATATTGATATGCATGCAAGTACTCTATAGTTTATCTTTTTTAAACCACCGCTGTCAAATCAACAGAACACTGAAACCCAAATGTTGTACACGTGGTACAGACCTGAACTGATTCCCTTTCCACTTTAAGTTCAATAAACGCGCCAAGCTTAAAATTCACTCAGACAAAATTTCACTGTTCCCATGCAAGTTGGGTATGAAACACGCCAAATTTTTGTATTTATAAAGAAGAAATGGATATGAATAGGTGAACATAATCGAAATATCGAAATATCGAACTTATATTCTCTTGTTCGCATTAGTAGATGCTATACTAACCAATAAGAAAGCCCGTACAGCAGGCGCTGGATAAAGTTACAGTATCGGCAGTGGTGAAACTTAGTAGAGCGGATCGTAAGGACCAATAGGAATAGAGAACTTGTATTTCCCGGTATTTTCCCAAGATTTTATTGGACAAAATAAAATCATGCTACTGCGATTTAGACTATCAACGCATGAGTGAAATAATATAAATTCTCAAATTTTGCATCATGATAGAAATTATCGTACAATCTGCGTACGATAATAATATGCTATCGTACATCGTACGTAGGCACAAAATTATCGTATGTGTACGATAATTATCGTACGGTTCCGAGCGCTGCCACGGTTGCAGGATAAGAAATAAGTTTGTGATTCGAATGTGACTATTATAAGTTGTAATTACCTATAATCTTTATTTCTATTGTAGGTATAACATAATGTCCTATGTCCAGCAGTGGTTGCTACGTCTTATGGTTGATATGATGATGATGATAACATCGCGCCTTTACCCACGTAGGCACAGTAGTGCTTATGTTGATGTACACTTGCAGATCGTCAGTATTTTTTTACTTCAAGGGAGAGCTTAGATTTTTTTTTTCTTGATTAATCAAGAAAAATTCCAAGCTATATACCCGACAGGGTCCATTATTTCCTTAGTAATCCTTCCATCAGCTGTACAAAATACATAATAGAATGCAATAAATTATTTAGTACCTACCCTTAGTCCCTTTACTCTCAGTAGTAAGTCAAAATTCTCTCACTCAAAGGTTTCCGGAAGAAAATTCAAACTTCAATCATGATTGCCATTTATCTAAATAGCACAAATGTATTGTAAATATTTATGGGTGTGTACGTTGTACAATAAAGAATGAATAAGGATTAAGAGTATTTTATTAGAAAATACCAATGATAAATGAAATTATAAATTATTATAAATATAGGTATATAGATAATAAAATATATACAGTTACAGAGAAAATCCTACATTAAATATTAAGTATATGTAGTTCTATATGACGTTGTTTTTTATAGTCGTAATAAAAGTGTGATAAGTGCTATAATAACTATGCATACTATTATAATTTTCCGGTAGGCTACACTAGGTTTACACATAATGTTAAGTTATTAGCACACTCAAAACGACGCGTGACGGGACAATAATAATTTAGTCATAAAACATTGTAGAAAAAGGGTTTTTTCCAAAGCATTTGCGCTTTTTTTTCCGGGTATGATTTTTTAAGCTATAATGCTTATTTCGAGATTCGTTTCAGCGTGAGTTTTTTAGGACTCTGTCAGAATTATTATCGTCATCAACCAGTCTACTGTCCCACTGTTGGGTTGTGGGCATGAACGTCGCACGCCCCGCCGGGGTTGTGGTGCATGCTTTTGCGAATCCCATGGCCCCGGCAGTAGTGTTGGTGGCGTTGACGGGTGCGGTTTTTTCGTCGGTAATGCTCAAGCGGAGTCCGACACACCGTCGCCTGACGGACTCCGCTCGTCGGTGCCATTTATCTGCACTTAAATAAAAAGGCACGTCGTACGCGTTGGCGAGTTTCACACGACTTTGAAGTCGAGAAGTCCAGACCAATGACTTGGCAGTCCACAGTCACATTACTAAACTATTACCACACTAGGCTAGCGAGGTAGACAAAGCCTGATCCCTCTCAAATGAGAGGAGACCCTTGGCCAGCAGTGGGACAGTAATAGCATCGATAATGACTACAAACAACAGATTTGATATCAAAATATTAGAATTATGTGTCCTTCTTTGAACTTAGGGCTCCTATAGAGAACGTCACAGCGAACAATCGTCTTAGTGTAAAAATGCATCAATATTTTTTATTTAATGTACTATATGAAATAAAAAAGCGTTAGGTTTTTATAAACCTAAGTTGTTTGCACAATAAACTGCTTCCTTCAGAATCTTAATGGTCTTGGGAAAAACCTACTTATTTATTTTTGTCTGGGTACCATTTAAACCAGCTATTGTTCTCAAAAATGTTTGATGACCTGATTAGCGCAACGGTAATAAAGTCAGCCTTCTCGAAGGGACAAATATTTGTGTGATAAGCATGGACATTTTTACCTCGGTCATGGAAGTTTCTATATACAACATGTATATATTTACAATAACAAAAAAATCTATGTTGTGTATCAATCGTCTAGTATCCGTAACATACGCCTCGTTGTTTAGCTCGGAACTAGATGGCGCTGCGTAAAAATGACCGGATATATTTTAAAAAATATGCTATTTATACTAACAAATTACTTACTTACATAAGTGACATATACGAAGTCATTATTCACATAATTATGCGTTTATAATCGGGCAATAGTACGGCCGTAAATAACGTCGTGATCGGGCGTATAACGTTTCGAACGATAGCTCAGGGGCAGTCAATCGGCAAATTACAGATCGATAAAACAATAATTATTGTAAAATAACTTATATAACAGTTATATAACAAGAAACGCTGACGTAATACTTCGTTCAGAAATAATGATGTTGTTCAGATCGAGGTATTAAGTCTAGTACTGTTGTAGGTAAAACTAGAGTAAGTACGTCAGACCAACACGCTAGAATTCTTTCTCTGACATTTGATTTACTTTTTTCCTTCCCTTTGTTTTCCTTTTAACGTTTCAAGTAGCATGCGCAGGTGCAAGTTAAATTAAATTATGGAATCTCTGAGTAATTTAATTACCTTTTGTTATGTATAATGGGCATAGTTTTGATGAACTACTGTGTACTTTAAATGTAACACGATCTGGATAATTTATTACTAAGGATTGTTATCATCATCACATCACAAATAAATATTTTTTCTTTCTTTCTTTCTCCATCATTTATTATTTCTTTTAGAAAATAATTAAATGACATTTAGGAAATGATTAAAATAATTTAATCATATAAGACGTTTTATCTCTATAAAAATCGAGATATTTTTTTTCTCGGTGAGAACGATCCTCTGAAAACGCAAAGAACGTCCTTCTCAATTTACCTTTAACTCTCTCGACTTGTCATTAGATAATTAACGAACGTAATTAATACCTCTTGGCATACTTTTACATAACTATGTTTACACGGTGTAAAAGAATCACGGTCACACGAAAATATCGTTTCAATGTCGCGAGGTAAACAGGTGTAAGTTAACGAAACCGAAATATGCGCGCTGTCATAAATCTACGACGGTACAGTGACTTTGGCAGTGTGCTCTACGAGGCCGCGATGATAATATTAGAATAGTATTTGTTGCATTTTTACTATAATTACAATCACATATTTATGACAAGACTTGTAGGTATGTTGCCCCAGTATCGTACATTTGCAATACATCGACTTATGTCCATTTTTAGTGTTCCGTGCCCAAAGGGTAAAAACGGAACCCTATTACTAAGACTTCGCTACCTGTCCGTCTGTCTGTCACCAGGCTGTATCTCAAGAACCGCGATAGTTAGACAGTTGAAATTTTCACAGATTATGTATTTCTGTTGCCGCTATAACAACAAATACTAAAAACAAAATAAAATTAATATTTAAAGGGGGCTCCCATACAAAATACGATTTTTTTTGCCTAATTTTGTACAGAACCCTTTGTGCGCGAGTCCGACTCGCACTTGGCCGGTTTTTTTATTCCTTTTTTTCCTTTTTGGGGTTGAACTTCCAAAAACGACGAAATATGTATGTATTTCTAACCAATCGTTGAAAAAAATGCATTATTGAGGAATTTTCTCAACGGGAAATCCGTCAATCCTCTTGAGCTCATGAGGTCAGTATCCTAACAACCTCTCAACCTAAGAGTAGACATGTGCCCAGCGGTGGGACAGTAAGTAGGTTACAAGTTTATTTGTCGTTTATGAACGTAATTTATTCAAAGAAAATTGACCATAACATTGAAATATTCTCGCTTCAGGGCATATTACGACCTATGAAACAGCTTAATGCTATCATAAAATAAGAAATAAATACATGATATATATGTGAAAGCTGAAGCCTAAGAGTACGCATAAAATCTCTTCTTATGTTATGAAAGCAAATTAATGGCAACCGATGGACTTCATAATGCCTAGAATAACTTCTGGAGGACTGGAGTTTAGTTCATCTTTGCCTTAAAAACAAACCAAAAACCACTTGTGTTTCGATTCTCGTGGAGTAGACTTGATATCACATTATGAGGTATGTCGTAGAAATAGTCAAAATATCTATTGAATTTGAATTGGGATTAAATGTTTTTCCAGAAGTCCTTATTTAGATAAAATCGAATTGTCAGTGTAAGTCGTTCATATTGGGATCGATTTTCGTAAAACATGAAAAATATTAAATTAGTTACACTGGAGCTCATATTATTTTTATTATATCATTTCGCAGTAGTATGAGCGATAATATACGAGTATATATTTAATTTATTATTCATCATTATTAGTCTTTTCTGTAAACCGGGTAAGATCCGGTCGTTTAAAGATTTTCCGCTAAGAATCTCTTAGCGGAAAATCTTTCGACATATCCACCAAACTCCTTTTTTGGACCTCCTTTATCCGCTTTCAGTTTTCTGAGTTTCCCTGATTAGAAGTTGAGTATGAATGACAACCGAGACAGACATGACTGACGGATTTGAATTTGATTCAAAAACAGTCGCACATTACCTATATTCGTCCAGCATTTAATAATAGATACCATTGAATGTAGTACCGAGATCACTATCACCTGTTCGTCCATATATCTTCAGTTCACACGCCATATTTTTCGAAGTTTCTATCTAGTTTCACTGTATATCAATATGTATCTCGCGATCTTATCCTAGCGATCGTCTCTTTGGTCCATGTTTCAGTTATGCCAAGTCTCGCATATCTTGTATAAAGAGGTTTTGAAAGTACGCCGCGTTTCTTTGTGCTTTCCGTGGTTTGTAAAAGGTATTGGCTTGGACGTTGCAATCGGTCGTTCAACTGTCTGGGTGGTGGGTAGCTACCATTGGTCGGCTGCTTTCGAGTTAGCATCGAGTTATTGATACGTCTAACTTTAGATCGCCAGAAATGGTTTTGATTTTCTAATAGTAAGCGATGTAGGCCAACACACCGAACTAATTATATAGTCTTTACGGTTTCAATATAATTATCACTTACATGTATAAACTCGATTAATGACCATGCTAATTGTTTTACCTTATATGTAATTAATGTGCTGATAACACATAAGAAATGAGAAGTTACTGGAAAACTGTAATGTCGAATTGTTTTCAAATATATGTCATTGTATAACTCATGACCTACGTCGTGACTTGTGTTGTAATAAAATTACTATTCAAGGTTGTCTGCCACAACTGCTTGTGATAATAAAGAAGAAATTCGATGTCAACGGAAACTTAAAGTACCATATAAAATAGAAATTCTAATTAATTTTAATGCAACAAATTGACACTGAGCCTCGCAATAAAGTACTATAAATTTAAATTATAACCGCACAAATATGGTTACCATGGTAATTTGCTGGCGCAATTACCAAGACTAATAGCGTTTCTAGACTGATAAAAAGCCACCATGTTAACGTGAAGTACCCACTGACTAATTTAATGGAAGCTCAATTTAATTACACTATATAGTGCCTATCATCAAGATTCAGATTATAACCATTAAAAGGTACTTAGCTTAAATAGATACAGCTACTACTGTATTTGTTTTCTTAGAAATGATGGGTAATGTACCACAACACACCATGGTTTTGTATATACAACGTACATGTAGAGTCTTATATGGCATTTCAAATAGTGTTACGTTATTTAACGCTATATGCAAGGCGTTGCGACGCGAGGACGATACATATCCACCACACAAAGATAAACGAAATAGCGTCAGTAGTTATAATATAGCGTATAAACTATAGCTTTCATAATGTATCTATTTGAATACGAGTGCCATTAAGTTACTTAACTGTTATTAAGTTAAACGGGGTTGCGTGGCTCTGATTGGCCGGAGAGGTCGGAGTGGGCCAATGGCATTATCAAACGCGATAAAGGTACCTTTTTAAATTTCAATTATTGAATTCAATTCAAACGCCCGCAAAATAGCTACCTGGATCATTCAGAACCAAAAAACAGTCTTAATTAACGTAGGTTGTTGGTTAAAGGATTCCTGCTAAATTCACATTTACTTACTTACACTTTATTACTCTTACCTTAATTTCAATTTATTCACGACTATTTGTAAAAATTGTTTTGGAAAAAAAGCTATACGTGAGCCAATAATCTATAGTGACGTTTGACAACGTCCTTAGATAATTTACCGTTTTAACTTAATAAATTGGCGTTCTCCCATATAATACTGCTATTAAAATGAGATCCGTAAATCACTTGAGTAATAATACTCGGAACCTATTATGTATACAATTTGCATAACCGTTATACTATACCGAAAAGGCCTTGCCTGAATGTCATATAATGGTTTCATTGACTTCATCTGCTAGGTATTTTATGGAATATACTTTAACGCAATATGCAAGAAAAATAATACTAAAATGAATGGTATTGGAACCGAGAAATGTAAGGTTATGTTTAGTATATTTTGAATTTGTAATAAAACTATATTTTTTGGATTTTATCCCAACGTTTTGCATCTTTTACAGTCTCTATAATCACGTGCAGACTGATAGAGAGACTAGAATATCTATTTTAAAACGAATCTGGTCTGTTCTTCAAATACTTCAGACTGTAATTATTTGCACCCGTGTGCTCCAAAAAAGTCACATAAACGACGTTATAATATTGAAACAAAAAGTGGCTTATTACCACAATGATTAGGATCAATTTACCATCGAGTTTCTATCTAGTTACGTTGGTATAGTTACGTCAAACGAACGATTAACAGCCGTTAGTCCTGCTCAGCTGGTGTTCGACACAGGGAAAGTGATAAATTGTATAAATGTTATACAAACACTGACTTTTTGCCATCATTAGTAACCCAACCTCCGCACATGACGGGGCACTCGAAAACTACTCTTAATTTCTAACAGATGGAGTATATCATCGCTTGATAGTCAAGGACAGCTGTTCCGCGGTTCTTGTTGCTTATAATCTTATAGAGACGGACATTGGTTGTTTTATCAATCGGTGGTTTCGTGGTTTTATCAATGAATCGGTTTTTTATTGACAATATTTACCGTCGTAATAGCTTATTATTTTTTTGTAAAGAATATATTAGGTAGTCACATTAAACCGTGTAATAATTTCACGGTATGTTTTATTTTAGAAAGTCAATCAAATCTAAAAAAGATCTCATAAAAAGGGTCAAATAGTGTTGAAAAAAAAAATTCTACTCCTTTCATTTATCTATTAGTAAAAATAGCCTGAACTTGGAGCCCTATAGAAAAACTATACGTAGGTCAAATAAATCTTTAGTCACTGTAGAAACGAAACGCGCAACCCGTAGCACAGAAGCCGATTATCAACCACAGCAACAATCGGGCCGTATATTTAAATCTCCAAGTTCCATTACACGCAATAACATAAAATTCGTCTTTCCCTACCTAACTGGATCAATCTCGTCTTAACAGCGACTTCGCTTTAAAGTGGCAATGAAAATCTAATCTCTAGTACACCACAATAAAACAACTAAACGGTTATGTTATTCGTAATGAATTCGTTATTTACGATTGTTGTGGGGAAAGCCGATCGGGCTGTTGAATCGGCTAACAGACAGGGCCGTCTACCACTTGTTCGCGTTTTCTCGTACACGATTCCGAAAGTGAAATGATCGTGTTTAATGTGATAAATCTTTAAGTTGTTAGTAATAATTACGAGTTTGGCTTGATTCTCACGTTCGTTCAGCGCTATATTGAAGATATGCTGAAATTGCGCATGGCTCGCCGATACAACTGTCATGTGGAGGGCTGTGTTCTATCGCTACAGCTGCTTAGCTGTAAAGATGTTGATGACCAATTTTATGCAAATTTAGTATCTACGCCGATATCGATCGTGATAGACGTATTTTACTTACTTGCATTCTTTCTCAATAATTTAATACGACTTTTACTCGACCATTGAACTGATCTTACATTCCTAATACCAAATCGTTCCTCGTCCTTTGCTGGTCTAAAGAGCAATCAATTTATCAAATTATCTCGTGATGACCGAAAATTAAAGGAATCAACTTATGTTCTTAATATGAACAGGAGTTTAATGAAACTAAATGATGTACAACTCTTTAGTAAAAACAGACAAACGTCACTTAGCGGTGGAGGCAGGATTCTTTAAGTGTGTTCACGAGGCTACAACGTAGAAGAAAAAAAAAAGTATTTGGAGCTAAACACAACGGCTTTATTCGCTTGTTCTTAACATGAATAATATCTGAATCCACGCCTTTATTTTCCGAACAGGTTACTAGTACCATATACTGTCTAATAAAACTATATCAAATCAAAATAGGCACAATAAGTGCTGCCATATTCCAGCAGTGATAGATCACGGCCATTGTACACACGGTCGAGCGGAAATCTATTACGGATTGGGTGAATTATATCCATTATTACAGCGACCAGTACCATAAAGCTACAGATAAATGTTGCTTTCTCCCCGCCTACACATCCAATGACAAATGCATATAAATATAAGTAATCTATATAATTACAGGCTTTGAATTCTGCGTACCTTTAAGGCTTAAGATCGTTGGAAAAGCTCGCGGTATTAGTGGCCATTTTAGACGGGTTTGTTTGTGTGTTCGTGACGCGTTGCGTGTTTGCATTCTTACGAGTGTATTGGTTCGTTTAGTTCCTTCTTGTGTTGTACGTGGAATGTATTTTACACGGCATGTGAATGGTTTTGTAGTTGTTTTATATATTATAAAATCATCTTCCTGTAAAATTGCAATGTTTTAAAGAATGTGTACTTTAGTATCTTGCCTGCATGATCCGTTTCTGTACCTACCAATTATTTTTTTTCATCTTTCCTAATCAAATACTCATTCAGCGATTTTCTTATTATTCTAACCATCGCAAGTGTGGCTGTTAAGCTTATTGTAGCCTCCATTATCTGTTCTCAATTGGCATTATTATATGGGTATGGGTACTATTATAATATAAATTATACAGTATAGCATGAGACCTAAAACGTACCAGTTAACTTTCCGTTACGTAAGCATACATCTCCTTAACCCTTCGGGAACAATATTCTTCAATCTTTTTTCAAGTATAATGATCCCATTAGCTTAGAAGTTGAGAGAACCGGAATTAGAAACGAATTTTGAATATCATAAGCATAGTTTTTCCACGCATGGATTTCCTTATTATCTAGTGTACCTAGGCAATTATGATCTCTCAAAAATATATCCGTTAAATCTTAATATTGCCCGTCCACAATCACTCATCAGTTCACTATGACTAGATTTATTGTAACCCGTTTTATCCGGTTACAAAGCAAGTAATCGCGAAATAGACCTAGAGAATTTATTGTGAGAGCTCAGATACATGCGTAGCAATTGACCTTAAACAACCCTCAATAAATAAACTATGACATATTACATACAGTTCATATTTCTATAACAATGAACATTGATACACTTAAGATAACGGAAATAATTTATTCCAAACATTAAATTTAATTACGCGACGTATAAAGTTTAAGCTTAAATCACTTTGGAATCGCTTTAGAAATCTGACACCTAGGTAACAGCGGTAAATTTTAACGTAAGTACCTATTTCGCGTTGCTATCGTAAAATATTGTAATGTCAGCTGCGAAATATGGCAACTTTAAAGTCTTCACTCAATTACTTGCAAGCTGTGATGGCGCGTGGTGGGAGGTCGGGTAGAAACATAGAGTAGTTACAAATGGAGTTATACATTTTATGGATTTTACCTGTATCGCGTGTCAATTGTTTGCGGAGGTCTATTGCCAGACACTACCTGTCTACTCGTCCACCACCAATCTCTATAATGCGGCAAAACAACGGTTGCTGGGTCAGCTAGTAATGATATATTAATCTAGGTAGATTGAGAGTAGACCCCAATATAGGTAAGAAAATGCTTCACGGACGCATATATTATGCTACAGCTTGACCTGTGATAAACATTGTTGTCTTCATCTGTGATTCCGTGCTATACCTAAATGAAAAATATATGCGTTCCATTTCCTTAATGATCTGCAGTCAGAAACAGCAACTTCGCAAGTTTGATCCCGGAAATGCACCGATGAGTTTTTGAATCATGTGCGCAATTTATTGTTCGGTTCAAATGGTAAATGATTTATGTAGGGGAAACCTGCACACAATATAAATTGATGGTTTTATTGTTGGTACAGTGACACAGACAATGCCTGTAGCATATTAGATAACCTTTGAGAATAGTTATCCAATTAACTTAAGGTTAACTTAGGGTTAGTAAACCACGTTAACGGAATAAAAGTACACACACTAAAGTGTTTCTTTTTTAATTAAAACTTACTTCAAATCGAACTTCGCACAAATGCTTAGATAACTATTTACTTCGAAAGCCCCATTGCAATTCAGGCGTAGATAATAATATCTAAACTCTATTATGACGTACCTAAAAGCAAAAGCACGCTTACGTCACCTGTCAAAAAGCACGTAACTGACTTGACGTTAAAATATAAAAAAACACAGTCATAGACATGCATTAAATATGATTCTTGTAGTAAATCTTCTTTGGTATGTTCCTAATGTGTACACTTTCGCATTAACGCAATAGAAATAGATCATTTTATGAAATTGAATTTGAAATAAAAATATGTATTATTTTGAGAACCAAGTTTTATGTGCTATGTGTTGCACGAAACTATGTGTTTTACTTAGCGCATATTCGCTGGTCATAAGTTTTCTTCCAATCCAAATATAAGTCGATATTACAGATACATGGTAAATGTGAAAATATTTATTTTTCTAAATAGAATTGCGACGTAGACCTTGGTAGATCGATTTAGCGTCAGTTGAAACATAATGAAGTAACTAATGGATTTCCTCTTGCTTTTAGAAATCGATAATAGTGTCTATTGATGCCTCATTTTATTTAATTTGCTGTCGTGAAGCTAGTGAATGCTTTGAAATACAGTATGTATTTCAATCTCTTTAGGTCTCATAGTCTACCGAACTTTTTGATAACTATATTGGAGTTAGCTTCCAGTATACTGAGATGATGCTCAATATATCAGTAATCTATACGAAGCGGCCCTCAAACCTCTACAAACCAGTATAGAAATAACTGGTTGTCAGGTTTTCGGATGTCTACTATATTCTACCATGTAAACATTGGGTAAAATTTAATTCCATCTTGAATATCCCAAAGTGAAGTAAAAATGACTCGTTTTCAGTAGGCACTAAAAAGTGGTATCGGTTCTTTTATTGAAGTTTTTCATAAAAACCTATTGCAGGTACATAATGTTGAATAAATATAAAGAATATGTTTTCGCCACAGCGGTCAAGGGGAAGGCCGGTTAATCGCTAGAATTTACGAAACAGCGGTTTAGACAGTCGATGATAATGAGATTGATAAACGTGATATATCTGCGCCTCACAGAAAATCAGACCGGTTACTGTGGTGCAGCTTTGCGGAAATAAAATACAATCAGGCCTAGTGCGTAGTTCATATAAAAAAATTCACGAGATAATAATGATATCTGCCACTTACGTAAACATAAAATATAGGTATATACGTATATAGAAATAAAACAAAGTATCTATTTTGTTTAAGAAGGAAAAAATAGTTTATCATATTTATTTATACTAATCGTCATATTTATTTATACTAATCACATAAGTATAGAAACTAGTGTTATCAAAATTTGAGTTCTTGGGTTTTTTTTATCATCGCATGCAGACGATGTAACAAATCACAAAGCTTAGGTACTATTTTGAGGTTTAATACAGAGACTAAGTAGGTAGTGTAGTAAATGTGCGTGCAAACTATACAAAGGAGTTTTAAATAATTTCAGGTTGTTGTCTTGACCAAATATATACATATAACTTCAAATTATAATAGGTTTTGGCCAAACCCGATCATTGTTATAGCAAATATTTTGTTCAATAACCGGACGCGCCAGTATATTCTCAAAAGTTTGATATTACCAAATTATCCTGTTTGTTAAATGACATACACGTGTTAATATGAATTCTAACATTTGCATAAAATAACTAAGCAAAATAGAAGTATTCTGCGCAGTATCAACAAGACATAAATGTTTACAGGTGTATACAGAGGTGTTAATCTTTTAGTGAAGTTCTCTGTATTTCTTGACGTGTACAATTTGGGATAATTCTTGTCACGAGTGTTTAGGTTACTACATTTTTGGGAAATTGTAGTCAAGTGCTAACCTGTCTCTTCGTCAAGCAATAGATCAAACAATTTAAAGAACCTGCAACATGCACTCAATATCAGCAATAAATCTAAAAATTAGCTAGTTATGACCATTATAAATAATTTATTCGCCGATATTAATATCATTTTGAAGGCAGGGAATTACTGGGAGGGTCACTTTACTTGTTACAAGCAATTAAACTTAGTTCCCGTTAGGCATGTTATCTAAAACATTAATCAATATCAGATTTATATTTACTATCAGTAGTATTACTTTACGCCTCATCGTTAATGTCAAGGATAATAACGCCGGTGTTTCTCAGTCGCATGCCCAGCATCTCCACACCTTGATATTATTCAGGTAGCCTATTTCACCACTTTATATTCCAGTTAATTACCAAGCAGTTAAAATATAACCTCTTGCATATTAATTGGTCGTTGAAAATATCAATATAACTAATTACGGCTAGTTTCTTTACTGGAACTGTGCTTTCTAATTCTCGTTACTCGGTTATTGTATTTAACTATTTTGAACCACTGTGGCTGATGGCTTATTTTATCTTTTTTTATCATCATCATCATCAACACATATACTGGCCCATAGCTGAGCACTGGTTACTTCTAATTTTGTTGAAGCTGTTCCCTAATCCACCACGCTAGCTTATTGCGGATTGGCCGACTTCATACGCCATCAAAAAAATCTCAGGCATGAAGTTCCTCACCAGATTATCCTTCACCATTTGAACATGTGATAAATACGCACGTTACTTCAAAAAAATCCGATTCATAGATTTAACATTTCACACAACGAACCTATCACATCTTGATGTTGTCTTATTTATATTATCTGGATATTTTATTGCTGTGCTGAAGTAACCAAGTTATTGTTAGTAATCATGAAGTCTTAAACCTCTTTATTCAGAAGAGCTTGTTATGTGTCTGTTCAATGAGGCAAATAGATATTATTTCCAGTGACAACTCAGTGAGGTGTTACGGGAAATAATATCTATCTATATTGATATCATAATAACAAAAACTCACGAGTAATTTAAAGTGTCATTAGTTAACAGAGACTTTTAAGGCTTGTGAATGAACACTAATTGCGCAAGAATTTACGCTTACCGAGTCAAACTTATTATATTTTAGAAACTGAATGAATTGGAAGAGCCTCCATGGGCGGCGGTAGTCACTTATCATCAGGTGACCCGCATGTTCGTTTGCCCCCTTTTTCACATAAAAAAAGAAGCCTACATTATCTATACAGATACAGAAGTCCAAATATTATTTCAACGTTTTGAAACAAATTGCTGGTTCAGTTGAAGTTATGTGAATTGTAGGCTATAATACATGGCGAGCCTAAGGCGGGCTGTGTATAGAAATCACAAGCACAATTTGCACTACATCACAGTATTTGCATTGCGCATGCGTTTTCAGATTGTCTTGAGAGATTCATTTGTGTGTGGCACGCACTGTTCTGCCTACCTATGTTTTGTATAAATCTAGTTACAATTGATAGCGCGTTATCCATGTCTAGGTATTGTATTGTTAGCGGTCAAGTCAAATAAGCTACAAAAAGGATATACACGAATAAATATTTATTTATTGACATAAACAATTTAAAACAACAAAAATATTTAAGTGTATCAGTCATCTTGTTTCCCTTAGGCAAGCCTCGTTGCTTAGCTTAGGAAGTAGATGGGGATATTTAATAATAAACGAAATGAAAATAAATTTACTCTAAATATCTAATTACTGTTCAGTTGTTCACTTTTCTTTGCGTACAACGTACGTTGCGCGCTTTCAATATCTTAATAATTTATTCGTGTCATAATGATATCTGATACTTAAAATTATGTATAAACTAGGAAGTTTTCAACTGTATCAGTTACAAGTTTATTCTAGTTTCCAGCATTGTCAATCATTTTTAGAAAATTGATATCAGTGAGATCAATTACAAAAAAAAAACTGTCGGAAGTTATTCAATAGGTAATATAACAAACTTGTACAATCGCAATATGATTTGCTTTTAATTTTTTTTTTGTATACAGTGTACTATATTATGTGTATGCAGGTCCAATAATAACGGGAGGTATTAACGTCGACCAGAATCTTATCGAATTTTACTTTGGGGAGAGAAGGGTTTCGCCGAATGGTTGGTACATATTTTTTTTGCCGCAAGAAACAGTATATATTACGTAAAACATTTTTTTTGGGATGTGGTTGAGCCACATGTCTCAAGGAAGGTAGAAGGGGGAAATTCTCCTAAAACGCCTCACGTAAGTAATGGACGTCCCCGTAAATACAACATGTTTGTTCAATTGCAATTCAAAAGGAATTGAAGTAAAACCTTTTACTCCGAGAATATGAAAGTGTCTTAACACCTCGTTAGGAGAAAAAAGCAGTAAATGGGAAATAAATTTATTTCCGATGTTATCAGTTGAGTGGACGTTTCTAATGTTAATCTCTGTGGACAGTTGATAGGAAGCGGGCTTATTATCAGTGCTAGTGCCATATAAAGGGAGGAAGTGGCGACACAGCCGCTGTCTCGTGCGGCTGCTTGATGCGTTTTAATGATTCCATTATTTGCTGCAGATACGATGTTGTTGTCGAGTCCAACGTAAAGAATTGTAAGTGGTTGTATTGTATAGGACTGTTATCCGTGCAGACCATTTTATTTTTCAATAAAAAACAATGCCCTCAATAAAGAGAATATCGTAGAGCTTATGTATCAAATTGAAATAAATGAAAAGACGAACTTCAAAAAGCATTTGGATAAGCGCTGATAAGTATAATAATGTAATATACATATACACTATATAACAAGTCATGAAAGAAAAATATGTAAACAACACAATCTATAGTCAGAAACTCTATTCAAATACACTCTTCGTACTAAATTACTTGCACTTAATTATCAAACGGAAACATAATTAACAAAACACCTAAACGCTAAATAAACTGAAATAATTACAATAGTGATTTGCGATGGCCCGTACGGCGTACCAGAACAATATCCGAGCACTGGCCGTTTACCATAATAGTATGTTACATTGATGATACAACCAGATATATGGTGATTTAAGAAGAAAGTCTTGTTCACTTTCACATAGGGAGCCTTGTTTCCAACAATTTGCACTTACCAGCGAAAACCCGCGTTAAGTCCTCTTATTATAATAGAAAGCGCTAAAACGTAAACGTATTGTTTCAAATATTAACATTATAATGTGACGATAATGAGCGCAATGTCGTTTCATTTCACCTCAGTCCTTCGATCGGAGTGCCATATTAATGGCGTCATAAACACAGTGTCGTATTAAATGGGGAAAGGGCCTAATTCCGTCAGTTTAAATGTTAATAGGTGACTTTTACAGCTTTTGTTCGGCCATAAATGGTTGATAAATCTCGCGGGCCGCCGTTATGTTATTTTCAATAAAACGCTATCGCTATTAGGTGCTCGGTGCAGGCGACCTAATTTCACACTGATTTTATGGTGCGATTAAGTGGGTGAGCGATCGGATTCTTGGCCGACAACAACCAGCTGACAAACGATTCAATTTGCGGGTACTTTGTCGTGATTGTGATTGGAAATTGGTTTAATAGTTATAATATTATTATATTTACAAGATTGTGATTCAAGCACCTACATAGAAGTCGTACTTTTAACATATCTTTGTAAGCGTAATATGAGATATCGGTAGCTTTATTGAATTCGATGAAAAGAATAAAAAGTGAATACGATATATAAAGCTTAATCTTCAGCGGTAGAGAAAGGATAAGTATATGTACAACAGCATTATATATTCAGACAGAATCAAGTATCCCTCTGCAATCTAGGCAACACTCGTAAACATGTCAACGTTGATAGTACTATGGGAAGAAAATGATATCTTGTCTGCGTCCTATCATCTCAAAATGTAAAAGTCATCTAGGGGAAACTGGAATATAGCGAAAATTTAAAAATACAGCGTAAACATAGGTCTGTCACTGACGAGAGCTCTCTCTCTAAAGCCGGCACCAGACATCAGCAAAGATTTATGAGTTCTACAAAACATTGCACAAATTGGTGCAAAATATTAAGTAGATACCTAGATGTTCTCAACTTGTTTTGTGTTGGATGGAGCTATGCAATAAAATTGAGACTGTTATAGCTAAATCCTAGAACACTGGTCTAGATGATTTGATCCCGAGCAAAGCTCCACTGACTTTCCGAAGCTTTGCTGAAACGGGGAGTAGTGAGAAAGTCTAGCTTTGGGACTGTAACTAGGTTGTTGATACACAATAAGGGTGATTGTGTAGCCAGACACGCTGATTGAAAACTCAAAACCATATCCATTCATTGATATTTCTGTGTTACAAGAAAAATAGGATTATACATTTTCAAGAAATGGGATTAGATCATCGTGTTTTGACATCAGTCCAATACTTCCTTTCATGGTTAATACCACTGCATGAATATATATATGCACTATTAGGTTGTCCGTAGCATTGTAGAATAAATAGTTATTTATATGAATATGGTGAATTTTAAATACCAAATTCTAAATTTAACACTAGAAATGATTTACTATAGCTTGCTTATATCAATGTAAAATTTCAGAGATACCATGCACTAAGCTTTTCAAAAAAAGTATACCAAAGTATTGCACACAGCAAAACAAGTCCTATAATATGGCTCTTGCACTGGTATCCACGGAGGCGATTTCTGTACACGTCTGACGACAGCCTTATAAGGCTAAACAAATAACCAATATCAAGCTCCCGTACACTGCAACCAGTAATTATAATATCTATTAACTCTCCCTTGAAAGTAATTATGTTGGTTTTATACAATAATCTAGTGGGGTCTTCAATCAGTTACTTCCTAATCATCAATCTTCGGCGTAGTGCGAGATGCACCGATCGACTTTCTCCTTCAGTGTACAATCAACAAACTTACTTATATACCGTTTCTAGACCTTACGGCTACATTATTAAGGTTGAAAGTGATCTACAGTTGTGCATGCACATTGTAACAGTTATAGATTGCAGCTTCTTTAATCGTTTGTTCGTTCGTTTGATGTTTTTGCTCAGCCATCGGATTCTGCGTCCCGAGTTCAATCCCTGCCAATGTTTATTCTGCCGCTATAACTCGATAAATATTACGCCATAAAAATCCGTAAAAAGTAGTTTAATTCAATGTCTAATATTCGCGTAAGTGTAAGAAAACAAAATATAATTCGTGCACAATTATCTTTCATTGTTAGAAAATTATTTGATTAATGTTAAAACTTAACTGTCAGTTATTTAAAGATCTTTTTTATAAGATTATTAAATGTGTCACAAGTAGATATATTTTTTACCGTATTTAATAAATTATATCTATAGTACATTAAACTTCTTTTATTATTCTTCGCTACCATTTATGTCGATAAATAACTCAGTATTGATTCTTCTGTCTGCCACGCCTTGATTTCTTTTCAATTAAACAGTTGTTTAAATAGAAGTATCATTACAATGTTAAAAAAATAAAACATGTATCTTGGCCGACAACGATCGCCCAATTTAAATATCAACCATCTTATAATTTGATATACCGTTTTTAGGAAGTGGTCTTACTTACCTAGTGGTTTATTGTAAATATGACAATAAACCACTAGTAAGTATGTTTTTTACCATATTTAATTTTATAAGTGCTCGAAAAAGGTTTTCAAATTCCGATGCAAAGGGACCCGCCGTGCTAAGAAAGTTGTGAGGTCGCCCAGTCGCTAACAGAGTACATAAATGTTAAAAACAATAATATTTACTGGAATAGTGACGTCACAAATGAAACATCATGGTGGCGTTCAGGTAGTAGTGATTTTTAATAGATTTATTTTACGAATAGATGGTAACATTTCTTACTTTCTTTACTAAATTTAGTAATCGGTTTTTTGAGTCTGGTTCTTGCAAATGCAAGTCTAAGATAAAAAAGTCTTTTAACACACCCAAAATTACTAAACTCAGAAAGCTGAACATAGTAAAAGACTTTTGGATCTTTTAACATTTAAGCAGGAGAGGGGTTTGCAAGGCCGCAGGCGGTGGCTGCAAAGCACATTTCCTTAAGCTTATTACCCAGGCATTGACAAACACATTTATATCCAATTATTATTAACTACTAGTTATAGGTCGGAAGCTCTGTTCTCGAAGTTGTCGACGATTATGTTTACCTGGGACAAAATGTCCGGTTAGGTAAGTCCAACCTAGAGAAAGAGTTTAATCGTCGAATCCAACTCGGCTGGGCAGCGTTCGGGAAGCTACGCCAAATCTTTTCGTCCCAAATAGCGCAGTGTCTCAAGACGAAAGTCTTTGACCAGTGTGTGTTGCCAGTGATGACTTATGGCACCGAAACGTGGCCGCTTACAATGGGCCTTATAAGGAAGCTCACTGTCACTCAGAGAGCGATGGAGAGGGCTATGTTAGAAGTTTCACTACGTGATCGAATCAGAAATGAGGAGATCCGTAGAAGAACCCGGGTCGCTAACATAGCCCGAAGAATCGCCAAACTCAAGTGGCAGTGGGCAGGGCACATCGCTCGAAGAACGGATGGCCGATGGGGCTTGAAGGTTCTAGAGTGGCGACCACGTACTGGAAGACGCAGTGTGGGCAGGCCCCCGGCAAGGTGGACTGACGACCTGGTGAAGGTCGCTGGAATCCACTGGATGCGGGCGGCATATGACCGGTCGTCGTGGCGATCCTTGGGGGAGACCTATGTCCAGCAGTGGACATCTAACGGTTGAAATGATGATGATGACTAGTTATAAAACACCACCTCACTTTCCCTGTAATTATTGTTATTTATCATAATATAACTGACTAGTGACCCGCTCTGGCTTCGCCTGAGTTCAATGCACGTAACATCTATGTAACTCCGAAAAACAATATTAAATTACATATAAACCTTCCTCTTTAATCACTTTATCTATTGATGAAAACCGCATCAAAATCCGTTTCATAGTTTAATAGATTCGCGTTTATATGTAGTATTGAAAGATATTAATCAATTATAGATGTTAACTCATAGGTTTCGTAAAAGGTATTTACGCTACTACCTTTTACGAAATCGAATAGTTTCTAATATACCTATTGTATGCAATTTTTAATTATTACACAGTACACACACTCACTTTTATTGTTTCCTGGTTGGTACATTAAGGTGGAAGCTCCACGCTAGCCCGCGAAACTCAAATTTTCGTACGTTTTTTGCAATTTGCCGGTATTTGTCAGGCTGTAAATTAAACAAAATATGATTCGCGCCTTTTTCATAAAATAGACAATCAATACAGTTATATGCTGTTTGAGGGTTGTTTTATTGATTTAAATGATTATAATTCTGTAACTAAATACCTATTACAGGCGCGAATCGTATTTGTTCAATGTACAGCCTGACAATGACCGGCAAATTGCAAAAAATGTACGAAAATTTGAATTTCGCGGGCTAGCGTGGAGCTTCCACCTTAATCAACCATCTTATTCCTGTCTTATCTGGTATCTGGTAGATCTTCCAAAAAACTTTCATAAATGCCTTGTATTGATAAATGCAAATGTATTAAAAAGATAAATCAGCAAATTCGCTCGAACCGTTCTCATGTAGTGGTCCGTCAAACAAGTGGCAATTTGTTTTTATATACACAGATGTGCTTACGTTAACTATAATTATGTTACGTCGAAATAATTCGTAGTCAATGATCGATTGATGAATGTACATATACATACATACATACACAATGTTACATTAGAAAGTCTCTTCAAAGCTCAAGTTTATTTGTTGTCTTATCAAAAAGTTAACATATTTTTAATATCTTTAAGTGTCTTTGAGTGTTTAAGGGCTTTGACAAACCATTTAAGTGCAACTACGTAATGAACGTCAGCGCGGGTGCCACACCTGTCCTCTCACGCGACGTTACATAATTATATCAAACCTAGTCGTTATCAATCTACTCGTAGTTAGAAAGTCATCGTATCTGGCAATATACCTGATGAGTGCAGCTTCAACACCTCGTTAATTTCACTTGGCCAACGAAATCGAACTTCTATTACTTACTAGACACTGCCATTAAGTGTCTGTGTTCAATCATTTTGAGTCATCAGCTGTTAATATTGTGAAGATTATTGCTCGTTTTGCAGTTTTATGAGCTTTGGTGGCCTAGTAACGTGACCCGGTGGATTGTGAAGATAAAGTACAATTTAACTGCGCGTAATATTGACTTTTCGAACTTATTTGCGTATGTAAAGGAAAGTATCGTGAGCAAATTGCACCCCCTAAGAGAAAAACTATTTTTCTCGATTACGTGTATAATGTATGCCAATACCCCAATTCATAGGGATGAGGGTAACGAAATCTATCGGGTATATTTAGATAGATAGCTACATGCATCCTATTGCGGCCAGTAGAACCGAGTATGACGGTTGATGGTATTGAATATTTTGATAAAATAACTTCCGAGAAGTAAGCCGATTCATACAAATTAGTTCAGTAGTTCATTTAGCTCCTCGAATTACTACCAGATCGCTCTTAAAAGTTGTAATCGGAGAGTTATAAACATTGAACGAGAAAGGCATTTGCATAACTATTGAACTCTGAGCGAGAATAATTAAGAATTATAGTATGTATTTTATGAAACAGCTTTCTTTTACTACATTTCTGCGTGATCTGTAAACGAATAGAACCTTATTAAACATTGAACTGTATACAAATACACGTTCTGAGATATGTGCGCGCATAACATTTAATTCTATGTAAATTAAGCAATATAAATTCAAAATTTCAAGACAAATGTCAATATTTATATTGATCATATCATTTGTGTATATATTATGTTAAATAAATTATGTTATGTTTGCTCTGATCTGAAGTATTACTCAATAGTGTGGTCTCAAGAGTTTGATGAACTGTTGAACTTCAACGCCCTACAGAACTGGACGACTCAGCTCACCTGAAGTGAGCAGTTCATCTAAACGACACTCGCTCATGAGTTCCACTAATTATAAATTTGTCAATAGTATATAGCCCGAAGTGTTCATCAGTGTCATCCAGAGCTATGATTTAAACTGTGCGAAGTTAACAGTGGAGTATTAGAACAATTAAATATTTATTAGTTATTATTATATTTTTAATATTTTTCATAACTCACGCCTCTGCCATCATGAGTCATCCGTAAAATTCCGCCAATATTTTGCATATTATTTTCGTCCAACAAAACACCTTTTTGCAGTTTGTTTGTACAGATGATAAATATAAGTGTTATGAAAAATATGTTCGCTTGTCCTCTAAATGTACTCTTAGCTTTATAAGACGCTGGAAATATAAGATTTAGGTATGTTTTTCTTCAAGATGTATAAGTAAGATTTATGTTACACGCTTTATCATTTTCCAAGTTAAAGCTAGTGATACTATGTTTGGGTTACTGCAAAGACTCTTTTGTTTTTGTGTTTTTATTGTTATTCTGTATTTGAATAGCTGTAAGTTTTCCATGCATGAAATAAATAAATGTCACGAGGTAATGACTAGGGAGCCTTGTCATTTTCTCTCGATTGAGGTCATAGTATCATACTACGTAATTATTACTAGATACAAAATCAAATTATAAAAGCATCTAAAAGTGACCATCATATACCCATAAATGACCTTACGGAGTATCTACTTTTTAAATATCTCTTAATTGATTCCTATGTTTATCGAGTTAATCAAAGAACGCACACGATATTTCTCCATCTTCATACAAAATTCTATATCTACCTTTACAATATACATCTGAATTTAAGTGCGACCAGTCTGTCTAATGACCCTTGCCTGCCAGGGAAAGTGTTTGCGATACCTATTTATTTTATTAGCCGCTTTCAATTGGCACGCTTAAGATCCTTGGGCAAATACTTCAGCGAAGCAACACTGCGTCGTACATACACGAGATATTAGACTTTCTCACACTTGAACGACTTGGTTCACGATGAAGACATTTGTGATGAGGAAGTTTAAGATGGACAATATCGCCTGTAGAGCATTAGGCAAGGAGCAGCTTGTTTCAGCGCTTGAGTTTATGATTGGCGCGCTCCTAGTTGTGCGTCCAATCGGAGCGTTGGATGAAGTTAATGCGTCGAACGCTTTAACGTTTGGATTTTGAAAATAAGCTCGTACTAAGTAGGCGTCTTTCAGGTTTTTAAGCCACGCACTTTCTTATTCCTTCTTAAAAAAAAAAAACGTTCCTCCACTAGGATTTTCTCCTGTGTTATAGTTACGTTAACAAACACTTTTATTTTACATATATTATATATACAAACGCCTAGACCCGGAATAAAAATAATATTTACTCCGTGCAGGGATCGAACCCGTAAATCATGACACAAGTCGATCGCTCAGCCACTGCGCCAATTGAGTCGTCATACTTCACTCGGTTGAGTATGTTCTATGATGGACGGAAAGCCAGAAAATCTAAGACGAACAAAAAAATGTATGTGCATTAGACTATTCATGCATAAATTCGTTAAATTAACGTTAGAGTTTTTCTTATCTTATGTATTTTCCTATCCACGATGTTCGACAATTTCTGAATTTATTTCTCTTAAATGCATAATTTATCATACGAAGGATTCGTGTGATTTATGGAAATATAAATCTTTAATACAAATGATGAAATTGGCCTCAGATTTCGTCATTGAATATTTGGCAATGCACGTGCCTGGTATTTTAAATCCGAATCAGGGATACTAGTAGATGATGTGATGCTTCTGATAACCTTTACTTGATTGCGAGCATGGCAGGAAGTTATCACATGAAAATCCAAGGGAAAGCCGAGGGTATGGCCACCACATCGAATTATGACAAGTGTGTCAATGCCATCAAAATACGATTATGGTTTCTGTTGTTTTCCTGATTTTTTACTTCCGTTTTTAATACATACTTTCGTTGTTAGTTGTTAGTAACTCAGTTAATTAAAATATTTGGAATTATCAATACGTTTTAAAAGCAAGTGGGTAGCCTGTGGTTGTATTAAGTTTTTTTATATTGTAAGACAGGAGTGATGCTATCCAACCTATAAGGTTTCATCCCTTTCGTACAACCTAAATGGGATTTCTTAAACACGTCGTCGAATGCCTCCTAATCTGCGGTTTAACCATAAATTTAAGCCAGATATTAATTTGTATAGCTTCCCCCCAACTACAATGTACCGCTGACTTAAATAAACTCTAAATATTATTCAAAACTTCAGACCTTTCTTGAAACTTCCCACCCTTTGCCGGTTTCTAGTGGAATGTTGGAGAAGTTGCGAAACAAACTCCCCAGTGTAAAATAACAGAACCAAATTTAATTAGCAGCCATGTTACTGGGAAATTCTTAGTAGGTACCTACAGTATTATTATCTCGCACGAAATCATAGAACTCTCTAGATTGTTTCAAATCACAACGGTTACCATGTAACATGTTTATCTGTCAGATAATTACGATTGTAAGTAATCGCATTCTTCGCCAAATTAATAAGTAGCGATAGCACACACGCTATCTGCCCGTGGAATGTAAACAAGACATTCTTTGTAGCAGTCAAATTGTGTTTGAATAGCTAATTCGTCATTTCGGAAAAAAAAAAATGATTCGTTTATTTTACCAATGGGGGATAGAATTACAGAACGACACGCTAGTACCTACGATATAAAATATCGTACTAGCGTGATATTATATATATAAATTCGATGAACGCCGGCTGCACGCAAAAATTGTCATGTTCCGCCTGAGCCAAGCGTGTTAGCGAGAGCACGGAACTGGCACGATCAGTCTAAGCGTTCGGCGTTGTGACGCATCTATCTCTTTACCACTCGAACCGACTTTACAGACAACCAATTTTTAGTCGATGGTACGTCTCCCCATTGCCTTCCCAGGCGGCAGATGACCCCTGAACATTATCTGGACTTTAAACAAATCTATCACAAAGACTGAATTGTTTTCCTACAATAAAGTATCTGCGTCACTTTCTATTGTGTATTTGCACAGGTTGGGAAGCAGCTGAAACACGTGAAAACTATAAATCAATATGGAAACAAAACAGACGTATTCAATACAATCCAGTTTAACTTAAATATTTGACGAGTGTGAGATTTATTGTAGAATTACATATACATATTAATAAAAAGGTTATCGAAAATTTGAGTGCTAAGTTTATCTTATGTACACAAATAGATTCAACCTTGAATTTTAGTCATCAGTTTAATGTAATGATTTATTAATTACTAAATGAAATGTTCAATGTGGGTACGGATTTTTTATGAGCACGTTATAAAAAGTAAACATATACGTACTTTATAAAAAGTAAAATATTATCTATGTTACCCACTGAATCAAAACTCAATACTTTTAACTTATTTGTCGTCACACTTCTAGACACGGATCTCCTCTCGTTTGAGAGAGATTAGGCAATAGTCCACCACGAGAGAATCTCTCAGAAATACAGGTTTCCTCACTATGTTTTACTTTACCGGTTGAACACGTGATAAATACGCACGTAACTTCGAAATATCAGTGGTGAGTGCCTTGGGATCGAACTGAAGACTTTTGACTACAGTCTCGGATCGCACCAGGCTATCCCAGCTCGTTTATGTTTTTTTTTCACGCAATACAAACATTGCGTTGCATATTTTATTAAAATCCTGAGATTGATTACATCCTATCTTGTTTTTAAATAATGTGTAATTGTATATGGCACAGTAGGCTAACAATCTCATTTATTACGCAAAAGGAACTGAACAACCGATATCAATTTATGTCATTATTTAACATAAAAATTAGAGAGTAGATCAAAGTCTTAAACTGAATCTACTTTGCTGAATAAGCGATTTATAAATAAAGATTAATTAACATGTTGAGACTAATGATGTTCTCGAAATTGTACAATTTTAAATTTGAAAAATTTTACGCGATGAAATAAAACTTAAAAGCCATATATATAGCCATTCAAAAGAGCTATATATTCTTATTTATATGTGGTCTACACGTTTGTGACTGCTGTGCATTTGTAATTAGAGTAGCATGCACTTAGTTATAAATAAATTAATAATATATGCGAATGTTTGTGTATTCTTTGTAAATAAGCCTGAATACATAAATGACAACTACTTTCTACAGATTTTATCATGACATATTTGACTATCTCCCTGCACGCCTTATTAATTTATAATTAATATCTATTCTATCAATCTTATACGTGAGATTACAAGTCGGGTATTACAAACGTGTACCTACTTCCTCACTTCAGCATGTGGTTTACAAATTTCCTAAAATTGGTCAATAAATATCAGACAGTTTACAAAATGTCTACAAAATGTCAGAATATATCGTTAGACCTAGCACACACGACATAACATTCAGGCAAGCAGCCAGACATGACACTGCCACAAGCGACCACTGCCAGAACGACACGCATGAATGACGAAAAATTAATATGCTTTCATCGTAATGCGCACGCGCAGGACAGAATGCCAAAGTCCAAAATATTTATATGCGAATACTACTTATTTATCAGTGATATTAGGTCTAGGAATGACGTACATAGGTATCTCTGCGTTTATGTTCCGAATAGTTTATTTCGTATTTAGAATAAAGCCTCTATGTACATAGTTAAAAACAGGATGTTAAGTTTAACGAGTGACATTTAACAGGGTATAATTTCTGTGGGTTTAATTAACTATTTTAATTATATTAGTTTAGAAAACTAGATGCTTTCTCCCTTTAAATATAAATGGTTGTTTTCCGAATGTCTCAGACTTGAACAATAAAAAAAAACTTGGACATTATGACACAGCGCCATCTAGTTCCGAGCTAAGCAACGAGGCTTGTTTTACGGATGGTTGTTGGTTGATATACTACATACCTATATACTTTATTATAAATACATACATATTATACATAGATACATGACTCGAATACAAATGGTTATGCTCATCACACAAACATTTGTCCTTACCGGGATTCGAACCCGGGACCCATAGCAAAGAAGGCAGTGTTAACTACCGCTGGACTAGTTGGGTCATGCGATAACTTAAAAAAAGTATATTATCAGAAATTAATACCTAGAATTGTTGCTTTGTTAAACGTAGAATACTATAGAAAATACACATTTCAATAGCGGGCCAATATTGGTCTAGTCAAAGTTAAAAGTTTATGGATGACTGAATTCTTTGACTTTGACCCATACCTATAATATAAATCAACCTGTGATTTATTCTAAACGTCGTTTATAACGTGACGCGTCGACCACAGAGTAAGTAAAAAGGCTAACATTCAGACGTTCTCCCCAACTTCGATTACAGCTGAAAAAAAAAACACAAATTCAAACTAAAATGTTTTATTTTTACAATATTACAGGTACGTTTGAATTATTAAAACTAGTTGTGTTTTCGTTATTTTTCTTATGGACAAGATCCAGCAACAAACTCAATATCTATTATATTCTTCGTCTTTCCATCATTATGCTATTTCGCAATTATAATATCGATAAATAGATATCGTAGACGATTAGTATGTTTTTTAGCATTCTCCATCAATTATAAATTATCGTAGATTTACGACATTCTTTGATAGACATTGATACAGACATAATTATATTATAATCTGATGAATTAATTCGTGCATAATATTTTGTGACGCTACTTCATTTGTCATTTTGAACATAAATTATATTCCACACAACAGCTTAAATGTATGAGAATTAAAAAGACAATAAATTAGAATTGTTATTAGCACTGTTTTAAAGTAATATTTTAATTAAAAACGTAGCACTTAAAATGTCTCTCTCTTCGCAAATATTAGATATTGAAATAAATCATCTTACTTAGAATTCCATTGCGGTGTATTGATATGAATTACCCCGACATTTCAGATCGAAAATTTAGGGTAGTTTTTGGTAATTGTAACACTAAAGACAACCAACACCCCGTCTGTCCGTCACCATGTATGCTGTAGAGGATCCGAAACGTCGGATTAAAATAATATCAATACATCGCGATTAAATCTGTAAAAAGTAGTTTTATTTTAACATAAAATGTTATCATTAAGTCGTGCGAATTTAAACCAGAGAATGTATTAGAACATAATATTGTATCTATATACCTATAGATAATCTTTTGTCCTGACTGATTCATCAACGCAGAGCGTAAATCACAGGGGTTACACACTTGAAATTTTGACAGATGAAATGTATGTCATGACAGGTGACAGTACGATGAAAACATCCGCTAAGAAAGGAATTTTAGAAATTCGTATAAGGGATAAAAGGTTGTATGAAAATGCGTTATTTTCAAAGTTAGAGGTATCAAATGTTATATACAAGCTTTTGATTTAAAATAGATAAACACATATATCAGGGTTTTTATAAATTAAGCCTCTAAAAATGTAAAATAGGGGTTGAAAGTTTATACGGGAAGTCCGTCATTTTTAAAGTAAGAAGAATGAAATTTAATATTCAAGCTCCTCAGCAAAAATAAATGCATATGTGTCTCGTCGTTTTTGGAAATTCAACTCATAACGGGAAATATGAAGGGGAGCATTTAGTATTAAATTGCGCGGGCGAAGCTGCGAGCATCAGCTAGCTAGTTATTTATGTATGTAATGGATACAAATCTCAGTTCATAATACACTTGCATCAATACATTGTCTTTCTGATATCCCATTGTATTGTGTTATTGTATAACATCGATTCATCTTTATGTATAAAACTTTTGTGTACGTCTGTTAGTGATAGTATAACTTCTAAACGACTTGACCGATTCTCTTGAAATTTGCATACAATGTTGCTTTCGATATGTGAGTGTTTTGATTAGACAAGGTAGTACCCAAGCGATGCCTTTTCTATTAAATCTTAACTCTATATCAACACTACAGAAAATTGCTTAAATATCATTGTACTTGATTGTTGATTTTAGAAAGACATAACAATTGATTCTGACAAATCACGTATATGTATATTATACATATTATTGGGAAATATTTTGCTTAGATTTGTGCACTACTGTGGCATTAATAGGATAGCTGTGTGATAAAAAAATACAAATCAATATCATCTTGAAGCATTTTACCAATTATGTTGTGATTTACTTCAAGTGTACGAATGCCTCTAAATATCAGTATTTTATGAAAACCTACTGAAATCAGAGTGGATATTAAGCAATACTTGTTATCCTAATGATAAAATGCTTGTTGGGCTTTTCGGGTTTCTCTGACTACCACACACACAATTTCCAAAAGCATTCATAATATTATCCGGAACCGGCAGTATACCTACCTAATAAAAATAACTGTGACCGTAAATACTGTAAAGGAACTGATATCGATACACCGCGTTAAGAACCCTAAAGCGTAGATCAATGAAGTATCAAGTTTAAAAGTACAATCGAAAGTTATCCATATGACACAACACGAGACTACACAGCACTGGGCATAGCCTTAACCCGTTTTCCGAAGCTAACGACAACTCGTGAGGAGACAACTTATAATAATAATGACAGTTTAATGACAGTATTCTAAACGTCTGAGCATTGACCCGGGTGCTCGTCTCCTGTCATTGAACTACTCCGACCAGTAGACATAAGTTACACATTAACGGTGTTTTATTCAAATTATACGTATATTATACTATTAATGTTGAAGTAATTTGGAAATTTAGCAAAGGAGTTTGACTGTAAAGTGATTGTGGACGCATTGGAAGTTTCGATTCTGGGAACGCAATTGCGAAAGTTTTTAAAATAAGTCCAAGATGAGTCGTCTAGTATCTACCTACTTCAACATAGTGTAGATATACAGACATATATGTTAGATTTTCTTATTCTTTTTTTATTTGGATAAAAATGCGAAGGTATGGTCTTCCATACTTCGACATAAAAAAGTGTGACAAGTCACTATCAGGGCATTTCTTTTTCACATGTCTTTTTTGCATATCTTATTAATTTATGGGGAATTACGAAAAAGCATATTTAAATAGCCATAGCTAAGCTAGTTTGTATTTTTTTTTAATTTAAGCTGGATTCCCCGATTATTGACAAGATAACATTCTTATCATAATCTTCGCAAGTTTTAATAACGCATTGAAGGCCAATTGGTGATAGTGAATTAATTACTTTCCAATTACTTACTAATACCTAGTCAGCATTACTGTGTTTATTTCTACAAATAATTACATACTCAATATTCTAATTGAACCTATCGTAAACACACACGATATTCATTAATAATTCGCTTTATCAATTAATTATGGTTCGATTATAAAAATCTGATAGGCTTGTTTTTCTCAACTGAATATTGAATGTCCGTATACTAATTGAAATAAAACTACTTTGACTCAGGTGGTTGGCAGCGGATGGATGCGAGCTGCCCAAGACCGGGATGGTTGACGCTCTTTGGGGGAGGCCTACGTTCAGCAGTGGACGGCAATAGGCTGAGATATACTTTGATAATGTTTTAATTCTGTTGTTTCGGATCTTTTTATATTAACTACGATCAACGTCCTTAAAATATTCTAACGGCATAGTCGTAGTTAATTTTCGGGTATTCTTTTATCTGATATTTATTATTTACGCGATTTTGTTATTATAATTAAAATATTCTTTATATTTGGTACACTATGTACTAGGTATCACTTAAATTAACCTTAGGCGAAGAAAACTATTTGTTTTTCAATTACAGACATAATTAGATCGGGTAGTACATTAAAGATAACGACATGTATTGTTCTACGATTTTATACTACGTGGTTGTAAAAATAGTACTAATTTAAACACAGTTAAGATCTCAACAAAGATAATATTTTGGTTGAAAATGTAATTTAAACAGCACATACAACCACGCCACACTAATCTTTGTCGGGCATTCATTAGCTATTTAAAATAAAGAAAGCAAAATGCACAAAGAATAGAAATAAAACGTATCATCTAAGTATATGAGTCACAGAAACAAAAGGATTTATAAAAGCTACTCGACTAAGTATAGCCGAATCTTTCTTTTCTTTTTATTCGCACACTGCACCGCATTACGCAGCGTGGCGCAGGAGTGGGTGTACTACGTTGCTTGAAAATATCTCTCTTTGCGTTGAAAACACGCATAGTGCAACACACAGACAACGCATTCAATGGCACCATCGGCACGCACGCCACGCTTGCCGCAGCGTATAGCGGGGCAGTGTGTGAATCACCTTCGCGTATAAATTCACTAGCTTTTGTCTGCGTATATTTAGTAATTTAATCCAAACTGCTTATTTATTTCTACCCTCTTCAATCATCAATTTCGCATACAAAGTTCCCCCCTTTTTCGCCTTTTTAAGGGATGATTTCTAAGGCAAAAGCTCTCCAATGTCCTTCCTGGGACTCACTACTACCCTATAACATTTTATCTAAATCGGTTCTGCGGTTAAAGCGTAAAGAGCCAACAGGCTGACAGACAGAAAGACAAACAGACATACTTTCGCATAAACTATGGATATGTTTATAGAAATACTTCCAGGATTGCCACGGTGCGGCGGCGTTTGATTAAATCGTGTTCCACTGAGACGTGATCCGTTCAAGTCCGGTTCGACATTCGAATTCAATTATTCAGTACACACACACAGTCCATGGAATGCCGATATCCTTGAAATGCAAGGATATTAATTATATCCTGACACTTCTAATATTATTTAGTGTCGATTTGGTAGAAAGTCCTATTTGGGTCGGACACTAATTTTGTATATTGTAAATATGTACACTCGTATCCTGCAAAACCAACGGGTAATTTCAAAGTGCAAAAGCATGAAAGGTTCATTCTCCTGCATAGTTCTTAATTTAGCAACCCTAAATTGAGGTTTTTCTCGCGTCATCCACCGCGAGCGCTGACTAAAATATTGCTGTTTTATAAGCCTCACACATTGGTGCGGTTCGTCCGAATAAATAATAATGCGTTTGATGTTTATTTTTACCGTGCTATGTTAATTAGCTTCCGTTCGTTCTTTATGCGTTGTCTTGAAATCCGTTTATTATACTGCTAAAGATAATTTCCAATCTTTAGGTTAAAACTAATAGCTTGCATCTGGTAAAAGAGTCCACATTTCAAGGAAATCAGAGGTGAATGTTGTTCACTGTATTTTTTAATATTATTGTCCCGGATTAAGCTCAATTCCACCACGACATGGCAGAATTAACAGCCTTTGAAAAATCATGCAGGTTTCCTCACGTTTTTCTTCACATATTTATTTTTATTTTAAATATATGTTTCTTGTCCCTTCGTCTCTGTCTCCATACATATAAACATAAAATTGTTAAGATAATATTAGTTAATAAACGTTTTTATCTTTTTCAGGTAAGTTGCAGAATCGTATCAATGTTAGCTGTAACGCCGCGGACAATAAACTATGTATCGGCCGATAGTATGGTCGATGGTTTTTTGTATGAAGATCGAATCGTTAATATGCATGCAATTGCATATATCTTTATGCGATAGGTATTCGACCATACTAATGGCAGATAGGTAGTCTATTGTTTGTGGCGGCTTTAAGCGTAAGTACGTTATTAGAACATTACCAGATCAATGCATAGATATATTTTAAAGGGAATAAGAGAAATTTTCTCGCCTCGGTATTATTTATTTATATTTTGCATAACCAATTAAACGTGAACAGAACTTGCTTAATCATAACTAATGCGACATTCATATCTATCAAACAAGATAGCTTTCTCGATTTTCAAACGAACTTACCTGAAATTTGGCTTTCGTACAATTTCAAAACAAGATGAATGATGAATATCATGCATTGTTTACATTCGCTTTCACGCCATGTGACATATATCACGAATTTGTAACGCTAGTGGACCGGCGTCCTGGCAGCCGTGCCAAGCTTACTATGTAGGTTGGTATGCCAAATAGGTAAACTTTATAAAGTTATTCTCTCACTATACAACACCTAGTTGTTCGTTTTTAAATAATTATTGGAAGGATTTGGATAGCAACCCGTAATACTATTTTTATTGACTCTGAAGACAAGTCATTGATTATTAGGAACATGAGTCATGATTAAGATCAAAGTAAATACGGTTAGAAGTGAAGTAGTTTATATTATATGATAAACATGACAATCAAATATCCACTCCAAATATAGATTTTTGTTTCGATTAAGTATAAAAAATATATAATTTACAGTATACTACAAAGTGTAATCAATTTTGATCACCATGCATTTTCAATTTGTTTTCTAAATCTCTGTAAACACGTTACAGGAAGTAATAATAATACCTCTATAATACTTCCAACCCACGGTTCCAATCTCATGGTATACCGATAAATAGTAGTATACGTGTTAAACCTAGGAATAAACTATCTGCATTCCAAATGTCATCAAAATCCTTTCAGCCGTTTTGGCGTGATTGAGTAACAAACATGAAAACATACATACAAATTTCACATTTATAATAAATAGTAGGATTACTTTAAGTCTTTTTTTGTGGCAATAAAATCTGTTTTCTTTTTTCTTCTTATTTCTTTATTTCAGTCTAAAGGGTATGTTCAATCTACTGGTACATAAGCCGTTTCCATCTTAACTGCTCGCGAACGGCTTGCGTGTGTCAGTAGCTGCCAGACTGTTGGCATGTTTATCATTATTTGTTTACTTCCGCGAATGCCGTGCCGGCTAGTTTGCGAATTCCTTTATGCTACAATTTCGTTTGAACACCCGTAGTCCTAATGTTAACGACCCGAAACTGTTTGATAAGGAGTATGTTGACACTTTAACAAACAAAATTAGTCTTTATTGTATTGTAACGCGTTTCTAGACCAATGGACTCTGGTTTTGACACATTTTTATTTGTTTTTACTTACTTTTGATTGTTCCATTGTTCTGAGAAAGAAATAGGAAACTTGTTTGAACTGTTAACCTCAGTAGACGAAATTTATGTTTCTTCTAGCTGAAACATAAATTTTATGCGCTGCGTGTTAAAAGGCTATTCCCAATTTAATTGGAATGCTTTTTCAAATTTACATGTCATTCACACCATTTTGTTCTGACAAGGTTAAAGTAATTGTAATTAATCCATTATTTTTTATAAGTATAATTCTTTAGTACGCCTCTATGTCACTGAACTCCTCCTAAACCACTGAATTGGTATTTATTACATTTTTATGATGTCTTTAGTAGATGTCTGGATGGATTTTGATTCCCTCTCGTCCGATCCGCCTGTAGTAAACAAATAAATTCCTTTACTTTATGTCAAGGTGTAAATTATATCATTGTTTTAATCTTAACCACATATAACACTAATACATACACAACATATAACTTTGACGACCTCTGTGGTCTAGTGGTTCGAGTACCACACTGCTGATCACGAGGTCGTGGGTTCGATTCCCACGGAACACAAATATTTATGTGATGAATATAAGTGTTTGTGTTCGTCTGGGTGCTTTTCCTATGTATTATAAGTATGAATTTACAAAAAAAAAGTATATAAGTATTTATATCCATTGTCTAGTACCCATAGTACAAGCTCTGCTTAGTTTGGGACTAGATGGTGATGTGTAAAATGTCGCAGAATATTTATTATTATTATTATACAATATCATGTTTTTTGCTGCATTTCTTTCTCTAAACATTCTATTCTATGAAAATAAATCCATGCAACCGATCCACAGCGCAATATCTCCAAGAGTCAGTGCAGCGACGTAAATCATAATAGGATCAGATCGGTGTCACGTGCTTCCGCCCCCGTGGCTTGCCCCGTGGCAGCCGTGGTTCGTGGCTTATCCGCCAGTCACGTAACCTCACCGGGGGCTGTTCAATAGCTCTGCAAAGAAACTGGTAATTTCCGGACGTTGGCAGTTTAATGTGGTACGGTTTCGATGCATTGTGTTGAGCCTGGTACCTCTATGATAATTTTGAGGTAGATTTATCGATATTTTTTAAGACGAATTTAATTGGTCCTTTGGGTGTTTGAATGATTGTATTAATATTTTATTGTGTAAATAAGATACAAGGAAATTAATACCTTACACAAAACATAATAACAGCAGACTGATTTCGTACATATAGGTAGGTACGCGAATAATAGACATTATTTTTGGATTTTATTACGATAGATATTCTGTAAAAAGTAGTTTTATTAACAGACGTATATTTACGAGCATTGAAAACATACTATTAATTAATTTCTACAAGACTAATGTATACTTTGACAAATAACTAATTACACTAAGATGCACGATTACTGCCTCTATTGTTATCTCTTCCGGATTGCAGTTATTTTTGCTCTTAATGATCAGCTCGGACGAGTTATCAACTAATTATACCGTGAACTGAATACTGTCTGAACTTTAAATGTCAAAACTGCGACTTATGTATGTAAGAAATGACGGCTTTTCATTATTACACTATAGTCTTAAAGTAAATTTTTGATAACGCTTTCTTACAAGAAATATTGGTGCAATTAACAATTGTCCTATCTTTGATATATTAAAAAATACTGTCACGTTGTTTGTCCGCTATGAACTTCTGAACGAATGAAGCGATTTTAATGTTTATTGCACTCTGGGTGTAGTTTGGTCCAACTTGAGCCCTAATCTCATTTTGTTCATATGACAAAAAGTGTATGTGCCCTAACATCGAAATCGAACATTAAAAAATTATCCGTCATAACCAATAAATATACGATCCGTTGAATAAACCAACTTACGTCAAGATATTCTTGACTTACTTCTGGCTGCAAGTATTTTATAAAAAAAGTTCAGCACAAGCTGTACGACCGCATAAACGCAACATGAAACCTACATTTACGTTAAGTGCCTGAAAGATGCAAAAGTACAATCGGGTGCAGCGGCCGACTCCGGTAACCCAGTTAACCCGTGAACTGTACACGGGACGCGGACGTTGACTCGTTTATGTAAATGGCGTTTTCTGAGCGACTGTACATATGTACGCAAATAGGCCACGAATATTGAGCGCTCGATGCATTTTAAGCGCCCGTCAAATATGTTCGTACGAAGCGTTCACCGATCAATAAAAAATAATGTAAGCAAATGAACATGCTGAAAGCTGTGATAGCCTGTGTGATCAGTGGACTGTGAAGTCAGTCTCAAGTTTAATCCTAAGCCACTGATCTCATCATGATGCGCCTCTAAAACCTCTAAAGCGTGACTAAGATTTTTTTCGATGGCGTGTGATTTTTGCCAACCTGAAGTTGGCCAGCGTGGTGACATAATCCTTCGTATTATGACAATAAATGGGTTGATGATCAAATAATTATGCAGTACATATTTTATAGAATAAATAATTAAAGTATGCACGCACTGAATATTCCCTGAAATGCTGATCACTCCAATAGCTATCTATAACTTGTCCAACATTACACACATTTCGTCGGTTCATTACACATTACGTGGAAGAGACATGCTTACACCTCATGCTACAAATATGAATATGCAAAAGCTGCAAACAAAGCCAGAAAGACGAACATACATGTTCTGTTATATAGATATGTAGTCTTTCATGAAAAATTCTTTAACAGCTCACAGTCATAATGTGTTTTCGCCCACTGACCTTGCAAGGGAAAATAAACACTGATTTTTGACTTTGTGTAAACAATATTCAACCTTATTAAATGGTATTTGTTTGTGTAATATATCGCATTTCTTTTGTTTTCTTTCAAATGATTAATGCTCTTTTATTGTAGTTGCTCAAGCTTTGACTATAATTTTACCTTCATGCTGCAATTGCTGATTATATAATTATGATGGGCATAAGAGCAGATAAATATACCCTGTAGTAAATACATAGTATTCATGTAGGGTTACCATACTTTAGGCTCACATGAAACAAACAGTTAGGCGCCTAAGTATGTCCTGCAGTTTCTCACAGTACATCGACTGCGGTGATAGTTAAAAAGCCATAAAATCAAGATTACAAAATAACTTGTTTAAGGCGTTTGTTCTTCAATTCTAACAGCGCTGGATACGATGTGGCTGTTTTAAGGATTATTTGTAGCTCTCCATAAATGTACCAGAGTTCCTTCTTCATTCTTGCAAGTGTGTAGCCTTCTAGAGATCGTTCTATAGATCGTCTCACAAAAAATATCAAAAGCAAAAAAAAACTACAGGGATATGGGAAGTTGGCATGACGTTTTTTTAACCCCAGGGCCGCTTATTGATAATCCGGAGCTATTGATAAACAGCTCGGACCATCAGTGAGCTTGGCCACCCCTGTTCTAGTAAAACAGATATTTGATCAGATTAGTTCGGTAACCAACATGAAACAATTGTTCGGTGCCGTAATGCTCATGAAGTAAGTTACTGTGTAATTATGTAATGTCACGATATGTGAGGCGGAGATGCGAGGACCAAATACCAGGTTCCCACGTGTGCGACAAGATTCAAACGATGATAAGATTTATAAATGTTATCTAACAGCATTATCAACACTGTTTACATGCGCAGTTGTAACCTTAGCAAACAACCTATATGTTTGACGATATTTAAAAGAAATTAAGAGTTTTCTTTGGTAAATCAAATATAGGTATGTAATGAATGTTCGAATTCAATATAAAGCTTTTCCATTATGTATGTGAATATAAATATTTCATTTATTTTCAGTTTTTTTTTCTATTCCTCGTCCCGAAAAACTGTCATTGTACTGAGAGATGTCGGATTTAGTATGACGTTACAAGCATGTGACGTCACATAACAATAGTGTTGTCTCAGTTTAGTGAATACATTTTTACAACTTACAAGTTAACAATTTTTTAAATATTGATTTCTTAAATTTGTTGCTGCTTATCTCTTAGTGACAGTGTTTAATGTTAGGTATATGAAGAAATAATAATCAAATACTACCTATTATATTGGTTTTTCGATCCAGTTTTCCTATAAGCAACCATCAGATGCAGTTGCGTATCTATGTCCTTTAATATTTTTATGAATAAATCATGTTTTAAGTATCCCATGGTCGACACTTTCTCTTAACACCCAGGTTAGCCTAGTTTTTAAGGCATTGATGTAATTTTGTACAAATCTTGCAACAGAAAATATTGATTTATAACCTACTTAAATTCAACTAATTTATACATATATCTTAATGCTGTTTGAAGCAACTCAAAATATTGTTTTGTAAAACGTATATCGCACTATTATAACCGTACTAGTTTGTATGGATAGATGTATTGTAATGTAATCTTTCACGCAAAAACCGCTGAACCGATTTGGATGAAATTTAACATAATTCATAATCTAGACTAACACATAGACTTACTTTTTGTCAAAATACCAGGCGAGTGGAGCCGCGGGCCGAAGCTAATAAATAATAAAGTGTCTAGTGCCACATTCCCAAGTGCGATTGCTGAGCGGTAGGTCCTGTTAGGTATCTCTGTATGTATGTATGTGTATATCTGTCAAGTATCTATTCGACGAGGATATTAGGTTTATGACGGGTTAATGGCAATACCGAGCCTAAAGCCTCTTAAACATATAGATGAACTATACAATATACTGTACATACATCAGTACTTATCTTAGGAATGTTATAAGAGTTATTAATTCTTTAATTTTTTATTGCATACAAACAGATAAAACATTACATAAATCAAACAATACATTTAAAGTGTTGTGCACAAAGGCGAGCTTAATTCAAGACTGAATTTTCTTCCAGCAAACCTTTTTATAATCTTTAAAATTATGAATTTTGGCTTATTCAAAACTAAACATTCTTTAAACCTAAATAAGACTTACTTTTCTTTATCCTCGTTTCATTAAAAAAAGTCTACTTAAACGACTCAAATTGCACTTGCAACTTCGGCCGTTTAAGATCGAAAATTAAGGCGTGTTGCAAACGCGTATGTATATACTAAGGTCCAAGTGAATGTACGCCTTATAGATTAACATATGTATAGTTGGATTAAGGCGTGGGTTAGGTCACGTTTTCCTTCACCGTTTGATGTAGTTTATTTATTTATAGCCAACCCAGTTTTGGTGAATTATGTGTGTTTCTCTCGATTTTCCCCTTTATGAAGTGAGGGTGGTACTGTATAAATGTTGGTTTACATATTATCAACACTAGTTGTACGAAAAATCAAATAGAGCTAGTTAATGGGCGTTTTCTTTATAGATGTGATATATTAATTTGGTATATTAAGCACGTAAATTTAAGGGCTTGCTGGTGTGATCAGCGAAGTCGATGGTCTCGAGTTTGATCCTAGGGCCCAATAGAGGGGACTTTTCGAATTTATTCGCGTATTTATCACGTGCTCAAACGGTGAAGGAAAGGTAGGAAATCTGAATGCCAGAGAGATTTTCTCCATATCGTATAAAGAAACTTGAGGCGAGTGTTGAGAGGAAACCTGTGCCTAGCTATGGCACAGTAAATAGGTTAATGACATAGAGTTACTATTAAACAGTGCCTACCAAAGTAGCTATTATAACGTCGCTTACTTAAGCATTGATAATTAAGAACATATTTATTACTTTTTTAATATCGACCATTAGAACCTAAATATCGCAAACTTAATTTTAATTTTCACCTTTTTTCTGACAAAGAAATACAGGCTGTATTTATTTATAAAAACGCCAAAAACTTTACCAATTTTAACCTAGTACAGTAATCATATGCAAATGTGTACAAGGTTCCAGTCAATCTTGGACTAATGCAGAGCAACGTAGGTACCTCGTATTCAAAACATGTACAACCATTTGTACGAAATGTTGCGGGTGCTTTCGCGCGTAACTTTTCACCCAAAGTACTCCAAACATTGGCTTTCCAACTTTCTTCGCTTTGATGTGTGCGAGTATCCGACGCGAATATTTCAAATGTGTAGTACCTAATCGAAGATATGGCTATGCGTTCCCGTGATTGAAAACTTTCATGATATAAAATTTGATGGACTGTAAAATTATAGATCGATAGTATAGATGCATAAATTATAATATATAAATTTAATTATAATAATCTAAATAATATCAACAGAGCGATAAAATCTATTAATTTAATGTCTAGTATTTGCGTAAGTGTGAGAAATCAATAAATGTATATATGAACTATAAAGTATATGCCTATATATACTTCAGTCACACCTTATTTCATGAATGCATATGAAGTATGCAGAGCTGTGGTAGCCGAGCGGTGTGACCAGTGGACTGAAATGTCAGAGGTCTTGAGTTCGAACCTAAGGCACGCACCACCGACTTCGGAAGTTTGTGCGTATTTATCACATGCTCGAACGGTGAAGGAAAACATCGTGAGGAAACCTGCATGCTTGAGAAAATTCTCGATGGCATGTGAAGTGTGCCAACCCGCAGTGGGCTAGCGTGGTAGACTATAGCCTAATCCCTCTCAATTGAGAGGAGACCCGTGCCAAGCAGTTGGACATTAATGGGTTGATGATGATGATGATATAAAGTAATTTCCCAAAAAAATCACATCAATGATTTCTGCCAATTCATTGCAAAAGACAACTAGAATAAATAGCTCTATAATCAACTAGTGCTGCCCCTTAGGTCAGAATTTGACCGCATACTTACCTAAACCATTGTCTCCGCGTAATTAATTCTAAATACCCGCCATATAAAGTTATTCACGTCTTAGAAAGCAGTACTTACATGATTCATAATTAAGTTCATCTGGTTTTACGTGGGCTTTGTTGAAACGGCTTTGTTCGAGCTTGACTTTGAGAACTTTAATACCTACTTGAGACTTAGTAGATTTTATTAAAGTATAATTATTTTCCCACCACTGGGCACGGTCCCCTCTCATTTAAGAGTGATTTGGTTTTTAGTCCACCATGCCTAGTGCGAGTTGGCAGCCTTCCACCCACCATTAAAAACATCTCTCGGCCATGTAAGCTCCCTCACGATGTTATCCTTCGCATTTTGAGAATGTGATAAATACGCACGTAACTTCGAAAAGAGAACTCGAGCCTTTTGACTTCACAGTCACAGACTTCAGACGCACCAATAGGCTAAATAAACTATAAAACGAACTTCGTTTTCTTCAAGTCATTCCAGCTTCTAAGAACTCCAAGAATATTGTATTACTACTACGTATCATCAATATAACCACTGAAACTGTAATTGAACAGGATGTTTATCCATAAATCCGACTCAGTTAAACTATCGCATATCTTTATAAACAACTTCTTTAATCCTATTAACTTCTGCAACTATCCTATAGAAATGTAAATTTTCCCTTGACTACGTCGGATCAATAAACCTGTAATTTATTATCTCGTTCTACAAGTCGTATTTCGTAAGTCTTCAGCTGATTTGTTATTTGAGACAACTCACATTTATCCCTTTGGACAAAACGAAGCGAAAGTTGTGCCTATGTATTATTTTGTACAAACAGACTTTTGTGCCTTTTATCTATTCATCATCATCAGCATCATGTCAGCTGGAGGACGTCCACTGCTGGACATAAGTCTCCCCCAAAGATTTCCACAACGACCGGTCTATTGATACTTACAATATATCTCCTCTTATATTTCTTATCTAATCATTCTGAACTTGACATAGAGCCATCCCAACTACGCTTCTCCAATTGTAAGATCACTTTCATCTTCAAAATTAATCTAGTCATCTCGAATCCTCGTTCCTTTAAAACATAAAGAGTGAAAGTCCAAGTTCCAACACCACATAACTCCATAGGAACAAATCTGTACACATCTCCCATCTGTTAGATAGTTTAATTCCCCTTTTACGTCTTGATTATCAGGCGCGTGAGTCACGATCTGGTGTCAGTGTGACCTGTGGCCTGTGACGTAAGACTGGGAAATGTATGGACTGTTATGAAGTTATTGTTTTAGTGCAATATCGTTGTTGCCATGTTTGTGGGCGCATTCATAAGGCTGTCGAATTTTTTTTTTACACATGTCTGGACTATATGTAACTTCAATTGATCTGTTTAGAGTATGTAGGTGAGACAGGGATAGAGAAAGAGGTGGAACAGATATAGGTGCTATAAATGGACAGTCCCGTAAAATATATACCTACTACGAGTAACCGTCAATCATAAATATTGATCATTAAAACCTTTAATTTATTATTAATAATACACGATCAATCAATACAGCAATTATAGTCACCAGCTATAACTTCATAGTTTTCCTGTTATTCAAATAAAATAAAATTAAGTCTGTCATCATCATCAACCCATTAACTGCCTCACTGTTAGGTACTGTACCCACATCTAATCACTGAAAGGTTACCCTAAATTTATCACAGCTCATTTCGAGCGTGTCTACAATGACGTTGACGGCTGAAAATAACATCACCTGCACAATATGCGTAAATTTACGAGACGCGCCGCGCCCACTAGCGCTAGCCGTCACAGAATCATCGACTTGGACTAGATCTGACGTGTAAATACGTCATTGACGTCACTGTTACTTACCGATATTGTTGCTAACACTAGTACTAGAACAGATGATCTATTGCCGAGAATTATAGATCATCACAGTACAAATAACGAAACTATAGGTATAACTTCTCTAGTTACAAAACCGGACTTGGTATCCTTAAGTATATTTTGATTTACATGGGGGCAATCATTACTAGTATTATTAATAGGTTTCCTTCCCAAATTTTACAGTTACGCGAAAATGAAGCATTAAATTATTTTTTTCGGATTTTATCGAACTGTGAAGACTTTTTGGATCTTTAACAGCATAATCACGTCCACAAAGACAATCAATGTCAATCTACCCGTAACCATTGATATTATAAAATCAGTCATGTTCAGTTTTATTTCAATAAGTTTCTTTACTAATATCATCAACGTTGTCTTGATTTCGTTACCTAAAGATATTTTTGCGACGAAAACATGACAGAACGAACGTCTCTGACCTTGCTACAGTCCAATTAAAGTAATATAAATGCACGAGAATCTTATGTCATCCTTTTGCGGTTTCGATGTATGTAGTGCCATGAACTTAACCGGTGTTTACCAGTCCTCTCCTCATCCTTTACGCAATAACAGCCGTGAATATTCAAGTACGTCTGACATAATATGTCATACCTTATTTGTCTATTGGTCTGCTTTATATAATTATAACAAATGATTTAACTGTAATTGTCTCAATGAATACACTCATTATGAAGTAAATAGTCTAGCAAATATCAGAAACTTGTTTAAACAGATCTATTGACGTCACAATCAACAAAACATGTTTTGTTAGTTATTTATATTGCTCTAAAACACGTTTGACACATGTCAAATTCTTTTTTAAATGTTGTTTTGCAGGTCCGCGCGACGTATACTTGCCAAAATCCTTAACATATTTTATCAAATTCCTTAATAGCAAATGACCACTGACTTTTCGAAGACACGTGCGTATTTATCACATGCTCAAATGGTGTATGAAAACATTGTGAGAAAATTGCATGCCTGAGAGATTCTCTGCGAACTCGCACTAGTTTAGCGTGGTTGACCAATCCTTTTCAAATGAGAGCCGACCAGTTAGAACTGACCAGCAGTGGAACAATATTTTGGTTGAGTATGATGACGTTTGTTATACGGTTAAGAATATCTTCTAGGTTAGGTTAGGCAGAGGTGTACTTATGTACACCCACATTTCACCGGTATAAAATATCTTCTAAGAGAAACATATGATTTGTACATATTAGCAAATCACCATATAACTGAGGTGCCAGGCGATATCCGTTACAAAATTAACACTCTGGCGTGAATTAACCATAAAATTGTTATGGGGAATTTATTGTTATAACGCTAGTGTATCCTTATTGATTTTGTTTGGTAATATCCTGTTGCTTACAATAAGCAGTTTATTTATATGCGGGTGGTATACGGACAACGATGCGGCTGTACTAGAATTTGTCGCTCTATTGGTACGATTCGTTCAGAAAGTAATAACAGCTTTTGTAAAACGTAATTTATTGTTTTCGCTGTTGTTGTATTGATAATTAATTGATTAAATTGCTTGTTTTCCTTTAATCTTGTTAGCCAGGATTTCCAATGCCTTTAATAATGGCCCTTGTTATAAAAATCGTATATCAGTCGCACTTATCAATTTAATTGCCTTTTATTAATTATTTTATCTTTTATGTATTACTATTCAATTATTATAGTACCTCCTATCAGTCTTTCTAGAATAATTACTATTCCCAGTGCAATAAATTACCTAATTACTTGAATGTTGATTAAAATATACATTGAGTTTCAACACGCGACCGACTGACGTAATTGGATTATCATTTTCACGCTAGGTATATTATACCAATGGCGCCAACAAAGTATCGATCGTGGTACAACATCGGTTTTACATTAAGTTCATGCCCCTTTGACATGAGCCGTTACATGAAAGCTTTTAACCAAAAATGTTACTTTTGATATTAGGACCAGAAAGTCATCATTCAATGGAATTTAAATATACTGACTGGTATTAAAGAAAAACATTGGAATTAGTCTCCAAATCAAAATATGCCATATTAGGAAAAATATAGTTGACTCTTGTTAAGTATCGGCACCATAAAATGAGAAGTCAAAATACATATATCTTCTTTCTTTTACGTAATTTCAGTTAACACAAGCGTTTGAAGCATTTGGATAAAATCCGGCTTCATCCAAATAAGAACAGATTTTTGACCTTGACAGTTTTTACCGGTGTGCAAAATGGCTAATGTGACATAATGAGGTCAAAATTAGTGTTCAGGTTTGCTAAGCACACTATTTCGTGAAACTTATATAGTAGGTATATTAGTGTTTTTCTAACATAAATAGTATGAAACACAACATTTGTGTGGTCTTGTTATCTGTGCACGGTAGTATTAACTAGAAAGGTTTTAAGCATAGGCCATAGATACGAGGGAAGAGAAACACCAAAAACAATATCGACGGTTTGCGTGGAAGATGATAAAGATGAAGAAGTAAATCCATTACTTTAATTTTTATAAAAAAAATTAAAAATCTTAGCTTGAAATAAGCTAAAAAATACAAAAAGACTTTAATATTATAAATGCGACCTCTTCACGCTATAACCACTGAACCGAGTTGATGAAATTTGGTATAGAGATAGTTTGAGTCCTGGAGAAGGACATAGGATAGTTAGAGAACTACCCTATGTCCTTCCCCGGGACTCAAACTGGGATGGGATGGTTTCCGGGTGGAAATTAAATTACAAAATTTACGCAGAAAAAATTGCAGACAAAAGCTATAATAAATTGTTAAATATAAAAAAAAAACATAGACGAAAAAATCGTGCTCGAGCTCACAGTAGACCAAAGTGGTCAAGATGAGACAAATATCGGAGGAAGATATTTGCCCTGCAGTAAAGCTGTGTTAAAGTACGACTTAAAACTTTCTCGCTCTTAGAATCCCATGCCTTGCTGACGAACAGCAAAGACTTTATGAATATATACGTGCGGGTGACATCATAATGGAAGTTGCAAAAGATCACAAAGCCAATCCGGAAAGGAATTACAGCTCCCATGTCTAACAAGACCTAATAAACTACCATCTACCCACCTCACCGTCCTTTAACTCGTCAAGTTAAATCGCCGTAAGTAGTTTCTAACGGGAACCGATTATTTTGTAATCTCGTCTCATTTCCACTTGTTTTATACCAGAAAGTACGCTTGATGAAAGCTATTCTTCAGAATTATTTCTTGATGCATTCTCTTGTGAGATGAGAAGTCAAGACTTCATTGATAAACACTTGGGTGCTAGATTTATAATTACAGTTAAGTATATATTTCAGTAGCTGCAATGCTGTCTTTATAACCCGATTGCGCTAAGCAAGGTCATTGTTATGTTTTTCGTAAGTATAAATAATAAAGGAATGAGATTTTTTTGTTTTCCTATAATGATAAATGATGAAAATTGTTAATGAAACCTGGTCTTCAAGTATTCAGGTACGTCTTCATATATTTTCTCGATATAATGAGGTATCTTAAAGCAATCATATCATTGCTGTTAACCACACAGAGCTACCGATGATGGTTAAGAGCATAATTTCTTAGAAAACTTTTACATTTACTTTTTATTGAGTCTATTTCTTGTTGCAAAATTATGAAAGGATCTCGTAAGTTATAACATTTAGCAAGACAGTGTTAATTCTGCGATGGTCTATAGTCTAGTCGGCATTGCAGCTTTCATTTCCAAGCCAGTGTTATTGTGTCAAATTGTATGCAAATAGTGAAAGATATCATGGCGTGCAGTTCGATTATTCGGTAAATTTGAAATGCCTCCAACATCGCCGTTGGTTTTTTCTTTGAGGAAGACGACTGACTAGCTTTCGTTAACTATTTCTATGATTGACTTAGTAATGCATTAGATAATGCTACTAATTATTATTTAGCTACTATTGCTTGTTATAAATTATAGATCGCGTTGTAGATATTGATTCGCGAGTCACTATCGGTCAAAAAGCTAAACCAAAGCTCGTGTTAGTTTCCTGTCAGACTGCGAATTTCTCGTGTCCAACCTGTTTGGTTGAAGTTGCATCTAAAAAAAATAGGTCGCATTGCTCAATACTGAACTTTAAAACTAAATAAACACGGCTCATATTCTATTGATAGGATTAATCGTTCGAAAACTAATTTCGCTCTCAACAGTCGACGCAGAACTCAGTAATAATTCAGTATGGCGCGTGACTGCGCACATGAAAGACGTGTACACCACGTTCGGACGGAAAATAAATCTTATTATCCGACGCGATCGTGAATTTTGCGAAGTTAAAATTTTGTTCAACGAAAGCGTGTTTTGGCTTTCTATTTCATTGGCGCCTTTGAGTGTTTTAAGTGTATTGGGATTTCATTAATTTTGGATTGTGGTATATCTTCTGTTACGTGAGTTTTCCCGTGATTTGGGTAAATCCCTTTACGTGTTTGCAAAACGGCGATTGTTAATCACGTAGGGTGATATTCTGTAGGTATTATTTTAACACGTACTGCCCCTTTCCATTGATGTGTTTCATTTATTTAGATTTTATGCCTTAAGATAACAAACGCTCGTGACAGTTAAATGTATTAACGACACTTGTATGAGCAAATAAAAATTAACAATGGTGCGCAAATTTTCTACAAGTTAGTGGTTTCCACTCATTAGCCAGTTACGTCTCGATGTTCATGCCCTAGTTCTGTCTGCCATGTATTTTCTTGAAGATAACAATGCAAACATTAAAATTATTTATTTAGTGCCATATATTTTTAAACTTTAATTATTTTAGTTTATCTTTAGTATGTCTGTATGTACAATCTTTGTAGGGTTTCGGCTTAGTTATAATATTATTAATGAGAAAATCCTTAGCACGTGTTGAAAGACACTATTATATTCGTATCAATTGTGTTCAATTAACTTCACACAACATACTTATTTTTCTTGATACTTTTTAAGTGATTTGTAATGAATAAAAATTAATATTTTTAATGTACACTGTTTTTCAAATGTAGGTACTGCATAAGTTTCGCTTGTCTTGAGCGCAAATATTTAGACTATGACGACGACTGCTAAAACATCCTTATTTTGAGAGGTTTTTGAATTAACCTTGAGTTTGTATTTAATGGCAAAATATCCTTGTAGTTAGTTCTGTTGTTTGATTTATGAGATTTTTTATTAGACTGAATAAAGTGTTATAAAATTAAAAAACATTCCGTTTAAAATTAAAATCATTTCCGTTAATCATTCACATAAAAAAGGTAATAGATAATAAAGAGTACACGCATACTAAAGAGGTCTTACTGTCAAAAATACCAAGTTTTGGAGTGAAAACTTAATAGGGGCCTATATTAAGTTTCTGTGCCGTTTCGAAAAATAGTAGATTTGGAGCTGAGCACTAGTGCCTACGTAATGATGATAAAAATATAAATCTACATAATATGTGAGATGTAGGTATTTACCTAGTGTCCTTGCATATCTTGCATGCACAATTATTACAGAAAAGGCTAAGTTCTGTAATAACCACGTACGCTGTGTTGATTGGTTGCATTGTTTAGTTATCAATAAGTCCACTGATATCTATACAAGTAGCAAGTAGGTAGGCTTTATAAGCATATTTGGTTTAGGTACCGACTCGTCTAAATTTTCTTTATCATTTCTATAATTTTCCAACTTTCTTTATTTTATGTAGTCGCGACCGGCTTTCAGCGTGTTTGGCAATTGACTACTATTAGGTCTCCATCAATTTCTACAGATCCTAAACATGTAATAGTATTAGAGAATATGTGTTCACCAATCAGATCAGTTCATCAACATCAGGATGACAGTGTCTTCTTCATAGAAAAAGGATAAATATTTTTTTGAAAGTCTACAAACGAAAAAGGAATTTTCAATTCAAGTTTTTTGTGATTTCATTATTTGCCTGGCTTACAAAGCAAACATATCATAATACCGACGTTTCCCCCTCTTTACAGTATTCATGGTCGCCGTAGGACTTTCCTCAGTCTCCAATATTTGTACAAGTCTCAGAAATCAGTATAGTTAATTTATACTAGAATGCGCCTCTACAGCTTGTTGACTTTTCACCGTATATAATCAATGTTCCACGGACACCATTAAACATAATGCGAGTTACATCGCGGTTGAATGGTTAGTTATAATGCTCGCAAAACGGAATCAATGACTGAATGAATAACTAAGTTGGCCATCAAGAAATACTAGTAATAAATGTTATGCTGTGGATGACTGTGATAGCCTATTCGATAGAAAAATAAGTACTAGGTGTCGAGTTCGATAGCATAGCACGCATCACTGAATTACGTGCGTATTTATCACATGCTCAAACGCCGAAGGAAAATATCGCGAAGAAACCGTATGCCTGAGAGATTTTTTTTTATTAAGGCTACCAACTACGCACTAGGCTTTTACATTTAAGAAGGATTAGGCTATAGTCCTCCACGCTAGGGTGGACTATAGCCTAATCCTTCTTAAATGTGGAGAGACTTGCCCAGCTGTGGGACAATATTTTACTTCTGATTGGTTTTTTCTATTAAATTCTCAGTAGCAGCCTGGAGTTCGGATTCGTACCCGGTTGATGGCAATAGGCTCGCCCCCTATTACATGGGACCTACTTATAACACTGGCGAAATGTAGAAGACATTAGTAGGTACAGCTCTGCCTAATCCATCGGGGACGACAGGCGTGATAGTTATCTAAGAACAAAACGTGCTTCAGAGATTGTGACACACTTCACACTCGCGTATTTCATATCGTACATCAAACCAAAACATTACAACGAAAGTGCGAGCGAGCATCTTTGACTTGTCAGTCATATTATTTTATAAATATGATCCGATTATTACCACATACTTCACAGAAACACTGATGGGCGTACATGTGTAACTGTGTTTTATTATTATAATTATTAAAGCTATTATGAATGTGATATCTTCTACTTTCTTAGAAGTGAGAAACGAGTAGGTGATAATTGAGGGAACTCGACCTTTTATAGGTTATGTGATCTCGCGTGGTATATGCAGTAAGCACCTGTCAATTTGGACAGGTGTGTTTGCTATTTATTCTTGACGTCTATCAATAATTCTAGATTTTTTGGTAAATATTGACTGAATGAAGTATTAATCAAGAGATATGTGTTACTCATAATAAAATTATGGGGTCCGTTTTGTGCCTTATATAATTTAACTGAATTTGAATACAGGAATTAAACACTAAACTTGTAAGGTTAAAAAATTTGTTTTGAATCGTACTGTTTCTATAATGTTCAATTGAGTATGATTGTTTTTAGGGTTCCGTACCCAAAGGGTAAAAATGGGACCCTATTACTAAGACTTCGCTCTGTCCGTCTATCACCAGGCTGTATCTCAAGAACCGCAATAGCTAGACAGTTGTGTATTTCACAATTATGTATTTCTATTGCCGTTATAACAATAAATAAATATTAAAGGCTTCATACAAAAAACGTAATTTTTTGCCTAATTTTGTACGGAACCCTTCGTGCGCCAGTCCGACTCGCACTTGTTTAATTCTAGTAAGACCAAAAATATTTACTTTTTATTTCAATAAGTGTATTGTCATTACATTTAGAACCGCACATTAAAATAAACGTATTTACACGTGCATCAGTACAAACACGGCCCACCAGCAATCATTGCGTTAGACCACTCTCCATCCTTATTATTATAACCATAAGGTCCAAAAGTAGTGTTCCACAAAGTTTTTGTGATGACATTTAAACCTGTACATCTTTATATTAAAGTGGCAATACCAACAGTACGGACTACAAATACAAGTCATACAGATGCATAAATTGTATATACATACAGAAATTGTACACAAATGGTTACACAAGGACCACTGCCCACCCAAGTGCTGCAATATCGCCCATAAATAGTGCCGTCAAAATATTCAATTGTGTGAGAGATTGCTACGAGATTGCAGCAGACAATACCGATTTTATCGGATCGGACCAGAAATCGGATGTATCAAGATTATTCATGATAACATGAATAGTCTTAGAAGTATGGGGTTGAGGATAGGTTGAATTCCTGACGTGCGAATTTATATTTAAGAACCTGTTACGTAACTTAATCACGTTTACCTCAATTTTTTCACCTGTAAGTAGAAATATCCAATATTTATACAAATTTAACAAAGTAAGACATTTTTAAGAATTTTTGAAAAAAAAAATACTAGGTTTTTCCATAACAAATTTTCACATACACCAGCGCCTAGACCTGTAACAAACCCTACATCTTACAAATGTTCGCTCTGTGCGGAGATTGAATCTGCAACCCGTGACGCACGAGTAGATCCCTCAGTCACTGCGCTGATCAAGCAATCAAACAAGCAAAAGTAATAAATAATATACAAGAAAGAAAAAAATATTTTCATAAAGGTTTTCACTGGTTTCCAATTCAGTGTATCTGTCGTATTATCTTACCCTTGTATTCTTCACGGCTTGTTGCCAGAAGCCACTGAGCTTGAAGAACTGGTCGTGCTCTAATTGTAATTTGTTAAATATAGCACCATTGCATAATAACCCTAATGAGATTCAAGGCAAGAACAGCAATCTAATCCGTCTGTTAGTGCAACCTATACTGGTTTGTATAGATGGTGATAGTGCATTGACACGAAAATTAATTATATTTATTCTATTGTAAAACTTGTTATGAAATCATATTAGTAAGGAAAAAATATTTGCATAATATCAGTATAAATAGGCAGGTTATCACATATATTTCCTTACTATTAGTTACCCAGTTCGTTAGACAACATCCATTTGAACACGTAGCTTCTGTGAAAATCGCAGGTCAAACGGGTGTCGCCCTACGCTGAGTCCCTCGCCGCCTTATAAATGAAAGAACTGTTAGTACGCTTGCTAATGACCGCAAAACTAGTTTCTTTAGCCTGGGATCGGCGGGGAAACTTCACAAGATAGAACTTCTTGTGAATTATCGCACCTGCATTTTCACCCATCGCAACTTTCAGATAACTGAGGGAGCCAGTCCAATTCTCGGAGCGATACCGCCCGAAGTTTTGTTCACCCCTTAAGGCAAAATAGATTGACAATCATACAATACTCGAAATAGTTGTAGAAGGCGCGAAAGCCACCTAATTGACGTTTCACGGGCACTGTAAATCTGTATTTTCTCCTTGAAATAGAAAACTTGTTCGGTCGGCCCCATGGCACGATTTACATAGCATGCGCCCACCGCGAACCAGACTAGACTCTGGTGGGTGTCGGACATAGCTTCGTAATTATTGTTAGAGAAATCTATGTAGCACAACATTATTGGTATTGTGGTAAGCTTGGATGTGTGGCTGATTGTGTTGTACCATCACTACTGGTTATGCTTATGAACGAGCTTTTAAACTTCAGTCTAATTCATTGTTGCTCAGGTCCTTAGCTACAAAAGATCGCAAAAGTCAACACTTTTGTTTTGGAATGTATTTAAAGGCACATTGTATATCCAACGATCATTCTTTAGACGCTGGTAGTGCTCTTAATAACAATATCTTGTATTCATTTGTTGCTTGCGTGCTGGTTTCCAGCGAGGTGATCACCACACGCGTTCATTAATATCAAGACCTCTAGTAAATATGAGCATTTAATTTTTACATACTGATATATTTCTAGGGGTTCTCGTGGTAATAACAATGGTGATCAAATTGGTTAGTTTACACTATTTGAACGGTTGACAAATTCTTAATGTATTTAGACTTTTATGTGCGTCAGAGAACATTTGTAATTATTGGCTTAGATTATTATACAAATATCTATGACAATCGCCAGTGGTAGACAGAAATCTGTAAACACTAATAGATAGCCAGTTTATCCTTAGCATAGGTAGGTATCTGTATTGACCAGTGATCGGATTGTGAAGTTCTAGTTGTTTCCGTATTGCAAGGTTCGGAAGATGCTAATGGTGAATCAACGCATACGAGGTGAACACAGCTTTTTCTATGTAGTAAAACCTCCCGGAAGCACTGTTTTTTTTTCATAATTAACTTCAGTTTTAATGTCCCTCACCTTTTCATGATTACATACGCGTCTGCGGTTCATTAGCAATGCTTTCTATCGGCATTGTTTGCGTTGCATGCGTTTCGTCATTGTATATACAATGTCTGACATTGTTTTTTACATCAACAACCGTAAGGGACCAATGCAATGCACTTGTTTCTAGTGTTGTTTGTGGAAGTATGATAACAGTTCGCCCCGCGGCGCTGTGGTCTGCACTTGAAGAGAACTTCTCTGTTTTATTGATCGTCTCATCACCATCAACGCATTTCCTCTCTCTCTCCTGGGCCAGGTCTTTCATTTAAGAGGGTTTAGGCTTTGTTCAACCTCACTAGCATACTGTAGGTTTTTAGATGCTTACATTTTTTCGGGCATGCAGTTGTCACAATAATTTCCTTCATAGTTTGTAACTCGTAACTAAAACTCGTAACTAGATTTTAAATCAAATATAAGTTAACAGTACCTACCCTTAAAGTGTAGGTATGTATAATATTATGTGATTGTAAAATGTGGTTATCGGAATCGTGCCAGTTATGCCGTATTAACTGTTTAACTGACGATAAAGTGATATAATCGTGTACCTATTGACGTAAATGCCTGCATTTATAGCTTGTAGACTATTTGGCGTGTGAAGTGCTAGAGTTCAAATCCAGGGCGTCCACCTCTGACTTTTTTAAATGTCGTTAACCGGGCACTAATCTAAACTGCGACCTGTTACTGAAAATTTCACAGCATTTTCTTGTATATATGAAAGACTAGACTAGAGGTGTTTCTACATACATATGTATACGTATTGCTTATATTGCAGATATTTTAGTGTCATGTAATAAGGGTTATAACGCCTAGAAATCACAAATTAAAACTAGTGAGCCGCTGTACTATAATCGACACAGGACTTCAGCAACTTAGCGGGGCTCATCAGCTGTAATAACTTCAGTCAGGTGAACAGATTGAGATATTTTCACATATACAGTTTTCGCCTCAAGTCGTTTGTCCGCGATAAATTACGATTGTCGGTATCAATTTTAATGAAACTTTGCTTACTGTGTATGGACCTGAAAGATAAGATACTTTCATGAATAGAATAGAATAGAATAGAAGAATTTATTTCCAAGAATATGGTATTTACACATGTTCAATTATTGTTGTTCTGCATATTCTGCCAAATGTGGCGTGCAAATATTTAGGTTACAAAATTAATACATATGGTAATTTACATAGGATTTAAAGTCAGGAATAACATTAATAGGAATAGGATAATACAGTATGGTATTATCAAGTACGGTATGAAAATGTCAATTTATTTCGTACATTTTATAGAGTTGATAAATTTGTCTGGAAGATATTCGTTAATGTCATAATAAACTTTTTCTTGCAGTATTTTGCATAATTCTCTACGAGTATGTCAATGTATAATCATAATAATTAAGTATCTTTTATGACAAACTAACGAATAACTTAGCCATATAGCAACGCATGGCCAAGTCTGCTAGTTATTGTGTATATCATTCCATATTCCTTTTCATTTTCTGTGATCGTTATCGCTTGATGTTTGTGTTCTTATAATGACACATGTTAGTAATAATCGCCTAGCCATCAATCAAATGTAGGCACCCCCGTTTGTTCTAGAACATATTAAGGTCAAGAACGTCTTGTTGGACAAGTTCCAACATCGATAGTCTTAGTCTGAATGAGTATTGCCTATTTCGGCGCCTTTTAGCTTGGCCTTTTAAGATATCTGCATTATTACGTGAATGTCAAAGTTTATTTGATGGCATGCAATAAAAACATATATGTAGGTATTGATTATTCCAATCAAGAATATTTTAAGCATAAGCTCTATTGATGATATTGAAATTCAATTCTTATGATGATAAAATTAATGAATTTTGATACTGATTTGACATAGGTATCTATATTTTATTTTATTATATATTTTTTATGATATATTTATTGGTTCCGTATTATTCTCAACGTCTATCCACAATGCTGCGGCATATTTGATCTTCTATGTACATATTACAGTTACTGGAGAAATACTAAAACCCTATTTAAAAGCAAATTATTAAACATCACTAAAAACAACCTCTCTTCTTCAACTTAGTTAATTTTCAACGGGATTTAGACTTTCTTCTTTAACAGTTCGTCATACCACGTAATACTACACAGTCATTAGTCATTAATCAAAACAGTTACCCTTGATTAACTACTTGACACGCGTCAACGCGTATTTGGCAGTAGAAAGAAAATAGTGCATTGTGCTTATCTCTCTCTCGCTACGTCTTATGTGGCACCGCGCCGAATTGATTATGACACCTTATAAAGTCAATATACAGCTTTCGATAACCGGCCAGGTGGTTTAGAGGCTGTGACTAAATAACTCGTCACGGAATTTGATATTGTCTCAAGTCTTGCCTCTGTCTTGTGGTCGCTCGCGGGATTCGATGTGTCCTAGGTACGATTACCAGGGATTGTCCAAGTGCTATACTTGAAGCAAAAACTTTGTGCGGTCGGAAAATTATGAAAATTCTTACACTTATAGTTTATAATTATAGAGAAAAAGTGCAGAATGCTAATGTTTAATATAATTTAGTTCAATATAATTGTTTATAATAAGCTCGGAGTTCAGATTTGTGTGTGCAAGGCACCCTATTTACATTAAATTACATTTACATTTATGACACTAAACACATATCTGTAAACTGTAGGTCTATACATATGTAGAAAACATCTTTGCCGAATCCTTCACATATATTTTAAATTTACATACTGTAAGACTGTTAATATTTTTACACAGAGTTACATAACAACAGATAAGTACCTAATACAAAAATGTATTACTTCGTTCAACTGCAACACAACAGCTGAAAATAGCTTGTTGTAGCTGTAATTATTTTTGCAGATACGATCATTATCTACATATTACAGAGCCATTATACACGGCGCGAACTAACAATGTGTTATATCACAAACACTTATTGGTTAGGAGAGTTAGGAGTCATAATTAAATGATTATTTAAATAATTCCTCTAATGAGAAAGTCTAGCTTATAAACATGTTACTAGTAAATGATTGTCTGTTTAAGATTATATCATAGCATAAAACAAAATAAAAATGCTTTTGGACTGTTGAGCCGGGTCATCAGTCCATGGATATTCAGATTTTTGGTCGGACAGGGCCTGGCGTTTGTGTATGTAATATTTTTTATTTGTGATTACACTTTACTAAATAGGAGAAAATACTGCAGTGTGGCAACATTTTATAAAAATAAATCTATTAAAATATTGAATAAGCTTCAGGGCATAAAAATAACTAAAACTAATGTGAGTTTTGATAGATAGCTTTCTGATTTATAAGTAAAACTTCTTTTTACAGATTTTATCGCGGCCTATTCAAATTCTAGCCCCAACGTTTCAGGTGACAGGTAGATGAAATACTGCTGTCCGCGATAAAAATCGTAAAAAGTACTTTCATTTCAAAGTCTAATATACGCATAAGAAGACAGTTAGTTTTACTTCACACACATACAACGCGTTTCAGGTGTTACTTCAAAGATACACACATGTAACAATTGACACCACATGCAATTTGTACAGACAAACAATAAAATAGAGAGGTTGAACATTATCTGTGCGTCTACATGACAAGTGATTCAGACTAGTCTCAAACGGGGTCAGTAGAAAACCTTGGTGGCAACTGCAACTGTTTTAGATACCTAGGAATGTCGCTGTAAAGTTGAGAATGTGTTCGGTGCAGTACCGAGATTGGTATGGTATGATATGTTACTGGGTCTGGTATTTTCGTAGTGTATTTTCTCCATAAATCGGAATACCATATAACATGTGCCTAATCTCTGAGCACCAATTTTTTAGCAATCATAGTTTGTGCTCTAAATGGATTAATAGATATATTAACTGCTACCAATTGAGTGGATATTAAACCTGCTGCGAAAATCTGTTATTTACATTTTCATTTAATAAGCAATCAGATCTTCAGAAGTTCTGTATTTATCGTTTATAGAGTTTGCTTTCAGTTTTGTTTTACAATTTGAAAATAATACTGTTGGATCATCATCACCAGCCTACTCGTCCACTGCTGGACGTAGGCCTCCGCTAATGAACGCCACGGTTAGGTTAAAGGATCGATATTAAAGATAAATTCAAGCATTGCCTTCCTAAAAAATTACTCTGCGCAGTAGAACCAGAACTTGAACTCATGTATTGAGGAGAAGTTACTTCTGAAAAGCAGCTTACCGTTCAGTATACATCAATTAATCAGCTCAGACGTACCAACTCCCCTTTTTTATGGAATGGACAGAATGGGTGATAATCTGACACAATAATGGCCCCTCTGGCTAGGGGCGATTATATGGCTTTGTATTGATCGATTTAAATGAACCCAATGACCAAGGTCACAGTATATTCTAATACTTAATTGTATCACGAGCATTCAAGGTTACCTAAGTCAATATTTTTGTTTACTTTAGGACTTATGCGTCATATTTGAATGTAGCGTGTCAATTTAAAAATATATTTGTAGAAGAAAACAAGCAAACAGTTTCAACAATAATACGCTTAGTTGTTGAATTTACTTTCATACATATTCACCCTCTTTTCGCTTAGATGTCAGCTGCGTCACTTAAACAACGATCCTTGCATACCACATTAATACATCTTGCATTATTTGTTTAGCTCCACGCTAGCCCGCGAAATTCAAACTTTCGTACGTTTTTTGCAATTTGCCGGTCATTGTCAGGCTGTACATTGAAGAAAATATTTATAATAGAATTATAATCATTTAAATCAATAAAACAGCCCTCAAAATGCATATAACTGTATTGATTGTCTATTTCATGAAAAAGTCATTCAATCCTATTGTATGCAATGTGAGGGTTGTATTGATGCCAGATGACATAATGGTGTTGAATTGTTATCATTATCAACTCATTTGCTGTCCCACTTCTTCTTCTCTCTGCTTTCACTCTTCTTCTTTCATGTAGGAGGGATTGGGTTAGGAGTCTACCACGCTACCCTAGTACAGGTTCGTAGACTTCTCACGCTATCGTAGGTAGGTACAAACATGCAGGTTTCCTCATGATATTTTCCTTCACCGTTTGAGCATGTAATAATTAATCTTCATAATTATTTTTGTTTGTTCACTGCTGAACAAACGCCTCCTCCATAGATTTCCATAAGGACTAGTTATATGCCGCCCGCATCCAATGAATAACTTAATAATTAATAATAGTACTTATTGCATACAGTGCTGTCGTTGTAATAGTAATCCTTATTTAAACCCCTAAGGGAAAAACTCGCGTGCTCGATCGGTTTTACAACGTACCAATTTATTTATGAAAGTATGACTCAAATTAAACCGATTATTTGTCATCGTAACACTGTTTCCGTTTATCGATATGGAGTTAGCTTCAACGGTACAATACGTGATACCGTTTGGATGTCACGTATGACAATAATGCGGTGTATTTGAATATTGCGCGTGCGCCGGGTATCTAGTTCTTGGACTATAAACATGAATATTTTCTAAGATGAGCTCCACAAACGTGTGCCGTTAAATGGTCTTCATCATTTTACCATCACGGATTTTCATAGTTGGATTTCAGTCGATCGAATTCGAATGATATTTGATTTTTTTTTTTAATATTCCTGGACATTATGACAAAGGTCCATCTAGTTCCGAGCTAAACAACGAGGCTTGTGTTACGGATACTAGTTGGTTGATATACTACACATATACTTTTTTTTTTGTTTATCTATAAATAATTGTATCTACATTATTGTGAGTTTCATACTTTATAGTTAATACATAGCACGTGCCAGATTATCATTTTTAATTACTTAAGTACGTCCTCTTATCATTCTACAACAAGTAATGACGGTTAAATACCTTTGCAAGTATATCTTTTAGTTATGAGTCTTATGACAGCCTTTCCATTCCAAGGGCTCGAAGGAAATACCAACATACCATTCATCACCAGTATTTATCTTCTCGATAATTAAATAATAACAATTTATCATATCTTATCTGTAATGGCGATAATATCTTCAACGTATTATGTATTCTATGAGTGTTCTGCTTCATTTGAAATTGATAATGCTGGCATTTATAAGTCGAAGATAAAATTCTCGAATAGATACCTATTTAATTTCATTGCATCAGATGCGATAATAGCTGTTTCAACATTGAAAACTAACCACTCAACTTGGTATGAAGAACATATTGTCAAAACAAAACTCAAGGATCCAAAATTGGACAATATTTCTATCTTTCCGAACTGTTAGTTGGAACTGTCTAATACACCGTTACATAACCTACAAAATACCAATCAATTATATACAAACAATTAGCCATGTAATGCTTAAAGCAAGCAACGTAACACACGCAACCCAATATAAATAAATCGGTCTAAATACTCTCAATCATTCAAAACAAATACGTCAATTATTTTAACACCGGCTTTCACTTCAGCCAATAAAATCGTATAAATTTTATTATGATTATCATGGTTCCCGCCTTGTTACACAAACTCATTCGTTCGTTCGTTCGTTCGTTCAGTAGGTCAGCGGTGAATGCGCACGCGTCTCGTAAAACCGCCGAGATTAGAATTAGGTTTAGTAAACTTGAGAGGATATGATGTCACCGTGTGTTTTGTGTTCACGGCAGACAAGTGCCCCGAATTTCATGGTACGTCAACCTTACTATTGTATACGGATGAAATACGATATATCTAAATTCAGATCAGTGATCATAATGGGTCAAAGAATAGGTCCAAGATGACGCTTGATAGAAATCGAAGGAAATTTACTCAACCGGATCATCTAGGAATGCTAGTAATTATACGAATACTGAAAGTTAAAGGGAACTCAGATAATATCAGAAAACATATAAATACACACATTTCCTGTGTACACAATAAACAGTGAATTGTTAAAGCGAGCATAACGTTTGAGTGTTGGCAAAATAATATTTCAACACCACAATTAGTTATGGTCCTTTAATACGCAACACTTAAAACAAAACATTACAATGCAAAACATTTATCAAGAACCTATAAACTTTAATATTTAATTAACTTTAGATTGACCCGTGGTCTCTGCAGCCATCTACTACGGCTGTCACAATTATACTGCAGATTTCGACATGGTGAGACAATAGGCAGTAAACAGTCATAAACAGTAGTGTTGCCAGTGTTTGCCGCGACAGTTGGTAATGACTCGCCTACACCCAGTGGGCGTAGGAACGCCGTGTGGGATTTGACTTAGCACTGTTTGAATGCTATTTCTGTATCCTTTTTGGGCGTTCTTATATTCTGGTTTAGGGCTATATTTGGGTCATATTCATCAGATTTTAAAATTGCATGTTATATGCATTTGATATAAAACTTATTTTTTATATAATTTTATTCCAAGCAACGTTTTGAATACGTTCAAGCATCCACGAGTAGACTCCTTGAATGCATTTTTTTCATTTACTGCCATAAACAATCTGTCTAATTCTTTTTTTGTAACTTGGATCTTTAATCCTTCTAATCAAAACTCGTCAAGAAACAGTATATTATGTAACAAGTCTAATTTCATATCTTTTTTAAAAGACTCAATTTAAAACTACTTTAGTTGTTGTTGATAGGAAGTTATTGCGTTCTAAAATTTCCCGGCCTTTTGCCAGAAACCGCTTGTTTTCAATTTACAAACTGGTCGTATGCTCGTTAATAAGCGCACGATACGTTCGCTCTTAGTACGGTGAGATTCTTGTTTTATTACAGGTGGAGCACACACCATACATACAACATATACAATGGAGAAATCTGAGCCATGTCTTGTTTATCTAGTGGTCGTAAGGGCGACTATTGAGCAGGAGGTTTGGGATGTTTGATTCCTAGGTCGAGCAAAGTAATTATTAGAGTTTGAATTCGTACCCGCTTGAAGGCAAAAGGCTCGCCCGGCGCCCATCCCATTTACATGGGACCTAAAACATACCTGGTGAAATCTGTGCATTAGTACACCTCTGCCTCTGTCTCTGCCTTCGATGATATGTTACGTCACCCTGATTAATTTCTTCCTCCAACATTACTTTGAACATTTATCAAAGCCGATGATATGATTGAGCAACAAGCTTCTTATCTCAAATTCTCATAGCTTAACTAAGATTGCATGTCAAAACTGCATTCTCTATCGCTTGATTTGTTAGTACCAATAAATGGCTTGTGGATTCTGATTAATTATCTGACTGTTTGCTGCAGCATAAATATACGACCGCAAAATACATTGCGCCCTGTTTCTTTGAGACCTCTAGGTGTTGGTCACTTTATTATTAATTAATATGATCTTTATCTGTTATATTATAAAAGCTATTTCGCATTGTTTTATCTTTAGCATTTGCATACGTCTCCCACGAGCTGAATATTAAGATTTTTATGATTTTGATAAAATTCGTTATAGGTATTTGCAATTTCTGTTGTGGTATATTTTAAAATAGCTAGAATAATATGTCCATTAATAATCTGGTTTTTAAGTATCTACATTTACAAGTTTTGCTTCTAGAATGAAGAATAAGAAAAAAGTTTGCGAAGTATAAAGAGCTTCTCTGTTGACATTTACTTTAATTGAACATCTTGGTTTTCATAATGCATTGGTTTTTTAAGTGTTATAAGAATTCAAGTTTTAAGGCGATCTCGTTATTATTTCTCTTGTACCTTGGAATTCCAGGAACCTGCTTTCTCTATATTTACTCTACATACCATCACGCCTGTCGTCCCTGAAGGGTTAGGCAGAGGTGTATTAATATGTACACTCACTCCAATTTATTATTTACTCTTGTTTTATTAAAATGGATACTTGAAAATTATCTGAACATAAATCAAGTAAGAGTTTCCTCGAAATTACCAAAAAGATACATATACCTACAAACAAATTGCGACTCAAAATGTACTCTATTGTTCTAATATTAAAGTTCATAGAGGTATATTCAATAGACCAAGGCTGTATACTTTACCAGTTTTTATTTTTCCATACAAATAGCTTACTTTTTTGCGGCATTCCAGCGATGCAGGGCGCTGGATGCACGACTGCACCCGCTAATCATATAGCTATCTGGCCACAGACAGTGCAACAGGGATCGGCCAGCGAATATCAGGACTGAATTTCTATTATTTCATCAATATATTATCATAGACATCTCACATTAACGCAAATATTATCCATTCGACATTACACAGTGTTTTAAATAAAACTACTTTTTTTAATTTTGGGGCAAATTCGATATTATGTCGATATCGACATCGAATCGATAAAACCGGGTTTAAATTATATCAATATACCTACTAAGATAAAATGTATAGTACTTTTATTTATTTTTTAGCTTTCAAAGTTTTTGCTTCTTCTTTAGTTTGAGATGTATGTAATTGAACGAAAGTGATCGTTGTTAATCTCGAAGTGTGAGTAAAAACATATTAGTCAATGGTTTTAAGAGAGAGAGAGTGAGTGATTGATTGTTCTGAGGTTTCAGCGTTAGAATACCACTTTTTATTCATTCATTCATTCAAATTAAAATATCATTCACTTTCTTTTTACAAGCATTTAAAGTTTTAATATATAACTTTTACTAGAAGATTCCTATTTAGAATATGGACTGATGATATAAAAGAAAATCATTCAAATCCATAAAAGAAATGACTTGAATGTGTCGTAAAAGATCAAAAACGTTGGCATTAAATAACATCAATATACCGCGATAAAACCGGTAAAAAGTATATTCATTTCAGTGACAAAAATCTGTATTATATTGAGATAAATAGCATATGACCATGAGTTTAAGTAGTCAATCAAGTCCCATCTGTGGTTATTTAATTTATTTTCCATAAACTTTATAACTTCGAACTAAACGTTCGCTTTGCTTATTTTATATTTATCTGCCTATGTGTATATAAGACCTTTTAACGTTGGGTTTGTGTAAGTTTCAAAAACTCAAAAAAAATTGCACCTATTGAGCTTAAATTTTGTCACTATATGCAACCCGCTTCAAATTTCGTTTCTATTTATTCTGTTCAGCTGGTCTATATTTATATAAATAAAAATGAATGTTGCTATTTAAGCGCATAACTCGACAATGGCTCGACTAAATCGGCAATTTTTTTGGTATGTTCCTTAAGGCGCACGGAAAAGTTTTAATACAAAAAAATATATTTCGTGGACAATGTATACTATTAACTTTTGACTGAACGAAGTCTGTCCAGGCAAACTCAAACTAAAAAGGATTGTTAGCATAACATATAAATGAAAATGAATTAAGCAAACAACTAACTTGCTTCCGTATTCACATGTTCGTTGATGATGCGAACAGTCGTGAATTCCTGATCTATTACTTTAGAACTGATACTGACAAGCAGAAGACACGATCTGAGAGGCACGATGTTAACACATTAATCACAATTTAAAACTGGATTTTTGAATGCTTATACATATTACAACCGAAGTCTCTACCTTAAGTCCAGTATCTTAAATAGTTTACTTTTTTTAAGTGGTCTCAACTCAAAAACACGTGTTTGAGGCCGTTCAAAGTACATAAATGAACGATATGACTGATTTCATCATCATCAACCCATTAATGTCCCACTGCTGGGCACGGGTCTCCTCTCAATTGAGAGGGATTAGGCTGTAGTCCACCACGCTGGCCTACTGCGGGTTGGCAGACTTCACATGCCATCGAGAATTCTCTCAAGCATGCAGGTTTTCTCGCAATGTTTTCCTTTACCGTTTTTGAGCATATGATAAATAAACACATAACTTCCGAAAAGTCAGTGGTGCGTGCCTTGGGTTCGAACTCGAGACCTCTGACATCTCAGTCTACTGGTCACACCGCTCGGCTACCACAGCTCTATGATGACTGATTTATTATTAATTAATTAATTATTATTATCTGGTTTACAGTTGAGATACCTGGTAATTGCTTATATATCTGGTTTACAGTTGAGATACCTGGTAATTGCTTATATATTGCTTTATCGCACTACTTCTTATTCTTTTTGAAGATATGTTTGATGTTTGGTCATAACATGGCTAATTGAACGGTACCATTACAAATATACAGAAAAAAGTAAGTTAGTATGTTAATTCTAACGAGAATCTAAATTGCTATGCATCTTAAGAAATATGACTGCACTGTATACATCGGCGGAGTAATTTCTTAGCCAATTTGTTAGATTTTATTCTAGACTTGTGATAATTTAATTAGATTGTTATTTATTGACATATGAATAAAAATAACAATCAAAGTTCTATGTAATATTAAAAAGCTCGTAAATATAAGTTTTAATGGTTTTATTTGTTTTTGTAGATATTAACCAAAACGTCGTTAGTCTGGCATTAATGGCGTTTGATCGTATCTATAAGATAGCCTTTATTTTATCTGATGGTATATACTTATCAGCATGCGACAAGCTTAAAGGTGACCTCAACATAAACATCATTTAATTAAGAATAAAAATCAATAATAAACTTATGCATTTTTAAAACATAGGTAATGCTACAGATAACATTGCCATTAATTTTGTACCTATAAAAACTTTTTAGCAATATAAATAGAATCAAAATAAGCTTTGATAATTTAGTAATTTTAAAGGTTTTTATTACTGACACTTAAGATTACAAAGAGTATAGCATTAAATAGCTCTATTAGCTTCATAAAATCGCTCGTAAAATAATAATTACAACTTAATCAAAGAATGTTCTTTTAAATCGCATCACTTCCTTCTGTTAATTAACGAACGTTTATTTAATAACTTGTGTCCCTATTACTAAGCCTCCGCTGTCTGTTTGTCTGTCTGTCTACCAGGCTGTATCTCTTGAACCGTAATAGCTAGCTAATATAACAATAAATACTAAAAATAGAATAAAATAAATATTTAAGTGGAGCTCTAATACAACAAACGTAATATATATATTTTTTAAATTTCCACCCCCTATTCGCGAACACATTATATGGCAACACCCTCGCGAACTAGCTGAGTATGCAGCCTGTCGCCCACCGCGGCCGTTGCCCCCAGCCGCGGAGAAAGCCACAGTATAGGCTAAAGCTTATAAATTGATACCAGCTAAATTATCCATCCAATATTGAACATCAGTGATGGAAAACGAAAGTGCGTGATCGATGTGCCGATGTAAATCGTCTGTGTGTAATCTATGGTGTATATTATTTAATGTCTTCGAAGTATTTACCGTGCAGCTTGTGCCTGTACCGTCGACAAACGAGGGATAATCATTTTCTTACGCTTAAGCTGTATTGAAAGATATGAGCTTAAAACTTTGCTGAAGCAATCGCTGGCAAAGAAATCTATATATAGTTTGAAAGTACTTAATACTTTCTTTGAAGGTTAAGCTGCTCATGCCAAGGTCAGTCTGTGGATTGGTGACCATTTTTAATACATCGTGACGGCCCATAATCGTTTATTTTTTATATTATTCAAACAAAATAAGAATATTTAACAAAATAAAGATAAATAAATTATTGATATATTTTAAATGCAACTCTGTTTCATAAAAAAAAATGTTCTTTACACATATTCTTGCAATGTAAAAAAATCAAATCCTTACCTCAGCCAATTTATCATGAAAAAGCAACTTAATTGCATTAAATTGACTTAATTTAAATTTTAGCAAAATATTATGGGTAGAGGTTTTGAATTTTTTAGTAATATGGGATATTAACTCCTCAATGACTTTTCTATATTGAGGTTGATTGAATATAAAATTCTCCCTCATAAAATTTTAAGTGATGTAAATACCTCTTTCTTAAATTTGTAATATCACACACAATAAAAAAAAATGCTAGTGACTTTATAGTCAAGCTACATTGACAATTGTTTCCCAATAACATTTTACTGAGTCAATTCACCGTAAATCCACTGCTCAACCATAAAGAAAAGCCCGACTTGTTCATACCAAAATACAGCAATATCGTACCAATCGCTGTCTCTATTTATTATCAAAGCACAACAACAAATTCTAATTTAACTCCATTAAAACCACTAACGAAATTCCTTTGCAAAATCAGTTACAAAATCTACGTCACCTAACGACATGCAAGCAGTATTCAATATTTTGAACAGATAGTTATAACGGCTTAAGATACTGTAAGCAAGCTTTATTTAATTGGTTTATTGCCTCTCTATACTTGCAGATAAGATTCGCCCATTAAGGCCCCGACACTCTAATGCCGCGCGTGTCTTTAGCCGCGCGGGTATTAGACGCGATTCGATGCTCGTAACTGTTATCATCATCATCATCACATCAATCGTTAGACGTCCACTGTTGGACATAGGTCTCCCCTAAGGATCGCCACGACGAAACTTTTTTTTTCGTAACTGATATGCTGCAGGACAATAATAGGTCATTGTAAACTGTGTGTTAATTATATTTTTAACACATAAATAAAAAAAACTTTCTAATTAAATTCGGAGCTTAAGCTTTCCACGTATTTATTTGAATTGTATTGTAATATTTTAAAACATATAGGTATTGTCGTCAAACTGCATGAAAATCTAGTCCTGAAGTTTTGGGCTATATTTTCATTCTATACAGATTTACACATCTTGCAAAGCCAAAATATACCCCAGTTCCCAGTTGAGAATTTGACCTGACCAAATCGCAGCCCGCTAGGTTTATGTCGCACGTCTAATGTGTAAGAGGCTTTAGTAAGATACGACTGGGCAACTTAATAGTGTTGAAGTTTGCGTAAGAAGTTCGGTCGACTGCTTGTTATGCGAAGGCGGCAAGTTAACGGATTAGTATCCGATTTGTTGATCCAATATTACATTGCCTGTTTTAACTTTAAATAAGTTGTGCTGCAACGTGCTTGCCATATTAATATTATATATTGCTAGTTTAGTTTAAACATTTAAATTTTATGTTTTTCAGATAAGTAAGATATATCTAGTAAATGTTTCTGATCGTATGGTTATTCATACCTCTCCATATAATAAATAGAGTTAGCATACCATATGGAAATTGGTACATTTTCAAAATGAAATTTTATAGGAATAGGTAACTTATAATCTTCTTTCTGACCATAGGAGATATGAGGCATATTAATAAATATTATGCTAAAGACTAAAAATCACAACAGTTATATTTTGTATGACAAATATTTACTTTATCTCGAATTGTTAGTACATAATGAGATTAATAAAGCTATTTATTAAAATTATAAAGAACAAAAATACAAACTCAATAAATAGTTGCGATGAGTTCGGTGAAAAACACAGAACGATAAAACAGCTAATAAATAATAAGTTAAAACGTATAATAATTACGTTGATATACGTCAGACAATGTTGCTAACACATTTACGTTACTTATGTATTAATTTATTACAATAATGTCACACATTTATATGTAAAGCAGTTATATTTGAATATTACAGATAAGTAGGTTTTCTTTTGCAATGTATTAGTAGTAAATAGGCACTAATAACGCTATTACATGTAGGTATATAAAACTATATACAGTGAAACCTGGTTAAGTGGGATATCAAGGGACCTGCAAATTTGTTTCACTTATAGAGGTATTCCACTTACCCAGTGTCTCAGATATCCACGTATAAATAAATATCTGTCTCATTTACAGAGGCTTCACGTACTGATAGCGATGTAAGCCTACGTTTCGACATTTTTCAAATAAACATAGGCATATCATAGTAAAGCAAAACTAAATTTGAAGGTCATTGAGGCTCAAAATTACTTACGTAGTTAACTGCGGACAGAATAAGAATATGTAAGTAAACAAATAAAACGATTTTATCTCAGTTACAGTGGTTAATGCATATACAATTCACTCGCTGTCTCAGTTATAGACGTAACTATGACCACAATTCGAAAGAACAAATCTCAGATATAGAGGTTTCCTTCGTCCCACTAGCAGAGGTAATTCAGTGCCAAAGTGTTGGGACCTCAGCATGAGTTCCAGTTATGGAGGTTTCTTACTTATCCAGGTCCCACTTATCCAAGTTTCACTGTACTAAAGAAAGGCATTTATATGTCATCTTTGCAATATTCTATACAAGCTTTTGCCCGCGACATCGTCTGCGAAGCAATAGTAATTTGGGTACGCTCTTTTTTATTTATTATTATTTTTACTTCATTGAGATTTTCAATCAATTTACTTATATCAATTTGGATTAAAATATAAAAGTTTTTATTGATTTCCGTTACACACTACCATAGCGATAAGGGAGGCCTTATCGCCCCCTTAAGGAATGATTGCGGGCATAAAAACGTAAAAATATCTGATGTCCTTCCCCTGGGTCTCAAACTATCTCTATACCAAATTTCATGTAAATCGGATCAGCGGTTTAAGAGTGAAGATGTAAGTCCCACTTTCGCATTCATAATACTGTATAGATTCTTAGTTCCATTTCTCACGAAGCCACTTCACAACATGAAGATGCGCAGACAGTTTAAAGATAACGTAGAGCGATTCGCGCATGCTGTGCGCTCGCGCATCTCGGCGTGCGCGCGTCACAAGCGGCTTACGCAATGTATTCCCACGCGCGCGACGTCATCCGATCCGGTACAATGTAACCAATCAATGCTTATTGTTTTTCCTCCACTAGTCTACACGTGGTTCTGAAAGGTGCGTGTCATTGGACGCCCTTATAACTGCGGTTTGATCAAATACGACTATAATATTATACATATAGGTTATGTTTGAGGTTTGTACTCAATGGAATGGAAGTTTAAATTATATCTACCTACGATTGGGTTACGTTTTTGTATAGAATAAATATTTGGTCAACATAAAACTAAATTTCACTGCCGTTTTTTTGCGGTGGGCTAAAATTATGTGATATAAAATTCTAGTCAAAGTTAAACATAACTGTTACCCTTCCTATACAATGCCATCGAAGCCAGATTTTCAAAAAACTAATGTAACTAAACTAACTAACTAGTTTCTAGTCTGATCTCTGCTGGGGGAGTCCACATTACTAGTTTAGCGCGGGTTCGCATACTTCACATGCCATCTTGTAATTTTTAAATCACTCAGACAAGTCCTTGCCATTTGAGCATGTGATAAATACGCACAAATTTCAGATAGTGGCACGTCTCAAAAATAGGAGGCTCTCAATTCGATTTTTTTAATCATAACTTTCGACTGGGTGAACCGATTTTGATGATTCTTTTTTATTTGATAGCTGGTGCTTCTCGTGTGGTTCCATTTCAATTTGGTCCAGTTCTGACATTTGAAGTCGGTTTTTTTATTTCTTTACAATACTAATGTATTGTAAAGAAATAAAAAAATCGTATCTTGTTTTGCTTATATATGTTTACTAAATAATCGTAACATCAAGGAACTCATTGTAGTTTTACGGTTCGTCCGGACAACAATCTCGTTGGTTCAATAGACGTTGTTTATGCAACAACTTGAGCTCATTTGTGTGTGAATACAACAATGTGTCAAATTGAGTTCTTTGTAAAATCTATGAAGCGTTTTTCAACGGAACATGCACTGTGTTCGAATTCAAACCCAGATATTTATTCACAAAGTATGACATAAAATAGTATAAGGTCTTACGTTGAAGCAGCACAATGACTTAAGTGTTTTTAGCAGCTGCAAAGGTGAAGGCTTCTAAATAATAGGCATTGTAAATAATCATTTATTTCATTACGAGATAAAATTATCATTACAATGTTTTGATTCTATACAAAGTCTTTCAATCTTGGCCATAAACATGGCTGGAAATAATTGTAGATTTCTGTAATTGTTTTTAAATGAGTACACTTCTCAGTTGTGTAGCACTACGTCTCTAGAATACATCGCTTTCCAAAGTAAAAAAAATCAAAGAAGTTTTGTTTACAATGGTGTCAGTGTTGACTAATAATTGGGGCCACTGGTCTAGCGGGCAGTCGAACATACAACAAATCCTCATTTATGAAATGGCGCGTTTAAAAAAACTATACCCACATTAGAGACTTCATTATATACTTTAGACCTTATATCTCTAATAATAAGGATACATAGCTTATAGTTTGCTTACATAGTACCTACATATTTTGAATAATAACAGTTTTTCAGCACTACACTGAAAAGTCACACTTAGAATTTGACTTGTCACGAGCGTTATAATGCTTTCATTACGCCAGTAATATATTCAGTCCTCGTTCCACTAAAATATTTTTAACACTAATGTCACAATATTTCTCCGCATTTGTATGAGAGTACAGAGAACTGATACTCGGGTAGCTTCTTATGTACCTACATTACGACAAATAATTAACTAGTTATTTACTTTAAGTCTAATTGCAATGCTTAGCAAAGATCCTCGTAATAACTAATTGCATTTCTAGTCTTTGTCATTTGGATTAGAGTGAGAAGGCACTAGATATAATGGATCATTAAAGCTAAGCCTATTAGCTAATGAGCGTTTGGGAAGGGGTCGGAGCTTAAACTTTCAGTGTATAATGAGTTATACCTATACCTTTAAAGACTGCACACGTCTTACCATTCACAAATTGACAAAACAAATAGACGTAAAGCCATAGTTGTATCATATAAACCTATTGTCTACGAAGTTTCTCACAGTCCCTGTTTTGCAAACATCCATAATTCATTGCCGATTCCTTACTACAGCTTGTGCCATCAAACGCAAAACGTATGTACCCCAGCAGACACAGTGCGCATATAATAAAATAGTGACGATTTTTTCGGACGATTATCTTACAAGTGTGCGATTAGTCGCATTTGCGTTTAAGTGAGTTGGAAGTGTAGCTGCGAAGTTGCGTAGTGTCGCGAGTTCGAGTGACATCGGTGGTGCAGTGTCGTATAGTGTCGTTATAGGTGTATCGGCGCGTCGCCAATGCGCCGGCGGCGGTTGCAGGATGTCGCCGGCGCGGGCGCTGCTGGCGGCTCTGCTTATCTGTCAACTGCTTTCATACGGTGGCCACCAAGGACTCACCAAGATATTCTACACGTAAGCATCAACACACACATACGAAAAAAACCACGGCTGCATATTTTATTCCTATTTATTGCCACAGATAAAATTGGTAAACGATGCGGAGGAGTAAACACAGCCAATTAATGTTTGTATCCTTATTACGTAAATAAGAAATCTATTATTGCAGTTCAATTTGTGTATAAATTTTGAATTAGAAAATATATTGAGCTATACATAATTATTTCTGACACTTATCTCTGTAGCACAACCCAGGCCCAGGCAATAATGTCATATAAATACCAATTCTCTATAGTGGATACATGATTTATCTTAATTATAGTAATTTATTTAAATACTTCTCTCTTCCACGAAGATACTACGCATAATTACTTATACTTACGTAAATAGTTATATAGACTTTAATTAAAGTATAATTACTGTACCTTCAGCTGAAATTACATTTCCCGATTTCTAATCACATAATCGAATATTAGACATTAAAATAAAACTACTTTTTACGGAGTCTATCGATAATATTAATATTATTTTAATTCCAAAACATCAGAATTGAAATAATGTCAATATACACCGATAAAGTACATCAAAATTAGATTTATTCCAATAATATATTTTGTTGTATTTTCCAGAACCATTTAAAAAAATAAATGGATAAATCTCACCTTGTTTCCGCTAACTTTGAATTGGCTATAGTTATGGTGGATTTTAAACATAAATTAAAGTTTTGCGATGAAGTAATAGGTATTATGTATAACGTCTGATCTTAGAAGGCAAAATAATAATCATTGTTAGAAAGTAACCTGCAACACTTTTACTTTTACAGTTCTTAGGCGTACAAAGTTATTGTAAAAAGTTCTGCGTTACCATTAAATAATCTTTTTATTTATGTAGGTTTGATATCACTTGAATAACCAATTCAATATGTAATTATCACAATAATATGAGAAGATTTCATAAACTTTTCAAGGAAATTATGCGCAGTAAGGAGGTTAAAGTTTATTATGAGAAATCCTCAAAACTGACAACTTATCGTTTTATTTATCGAAAAGAAAATACTTGGTGTGCTCTAATCTTAATTTAATAATAATAAAATTAAAAAATTATAGGTTTGATTTCTGACGTATTTATTAGATATGAAAATAAATCCTTAAATGCAGTCTCAAATGATGAAATGCAAAACCTTAATTATTATTTTTGAATACAGTGTTGAATTGTACTTATATGACGAATTTATTATTAAATTTCAGTTGTATCAAAGCACCATATCAGTTTGTTTGTAGGTTATCGACAACGACGCAGCGCATACTATTTTGTTTTCGTATCTGTTGCATAATGATAGCTGCTGTGGTAGCCTAGTGTCGTGACCAGAGAAGTAGTAAAGTCAAAAGTCTCGAGTTCTCATGGCAAGCCACCACTGACTTTTCGAAAGCTATGTGTGTATTAATCACATGCTCAAACAGTGAAGGAAAACTTCGTGAGGAAAACAGTGTTCCTGGGAGATTCTCCCGATGGCATCTAAATTCTACCAACCTGCACTAGGCTAGCTTTTTTTTTATGGTGATAAGGGGGCAAACGAGCAGGCGGCTCACCTGATTGTTTTTTTTTAATTTTTTATTTATTTATTCACTTTACAAACTTAAGTCTACTACATTGTACACTCGCCAAACGTGCAACCGTTTAACGGCGAGACGCGCTCTTAATAATTTTACATTACTTACTATGTTACTTATTAGATGTATATAAATAAAAATAAAAAACATTGTAAGTGATGACCGCCGCCCATGGACATTTGCAACACCAGAGGCTTGCAAATTCGTTGCCAAACCCCTTAGAAACCGTTCAGGTTTCTTAAAATAGGGAGTTACTGAACGAAGTCAGAATAGTTACACCCCGATGAGCTCTGGTAACCTTACTCACTCGCAGAAAGACAACTATTGTTGATTCACTGCGGTTTTCTGTGAGGCGTAAGCGTGTAGACTAATATCTCTCTTTGAGAAGAGACCCGTGCCCCGTATCGGGATAATAATTGGGTTGCAAATGAATCTGTTGTATAACATAAGATTAATTTATGATAAACATTTGCATGTTTGTATTTGTTGTTTATAAATATGCACTTACCTTGACCGATTCTCAGTATTTTCGACACCAACAGCAATAACAATAAGATAACTAGCTATTTCCTCCGTCTTTGTTAGCTTGTAACCGTTCGATGCATTTTATGAATTTACAAAAAAATATGTTTCAATGGATGCCTTCATCGATTCAATCTATGAAAATTCTTTTAAGCTTAAGTTCGGAGATTCCATTTTTTTTTCTAATTATTTTTATTGAATAGAAGTGAGATTGGTTCAAGAATTCAATTTCGCAGTTGGCAGAACAATTATTGGAATTTCGTTCGTGATCATTCATTTCATTTAGGTTTAGTTTTATTTTTGAAAAAAATTTGAAGACGATTTATTGAAAATTGAAGAGTATAATAATAATACAATGCTTTAAGTCACTGAAATGCACATTCATCTTCTTATTTCAAACCCTGACGCAAATATTAGATTTTGAAATAAATCAATTTTTGGATGGATTGATCAAATGGATATTATTGCGGTAAATAAACGTTATTTCTCATGAATCTATGCACGAATACTAACTTAATCTTAAAATACTCGTGCTATAGTAAAAGGATCATCCGTTTCTCCAACTTTATTATTATAACTTACGGTCGTTGATGACGCAACGATGAATAACCTGAAAAATTTATGACTGTAATCATGAAAATTGCCCTCAATTACGTTCACCATTGAACGAGAGTTGGTAACGAGCCTTGAACTTACTAATAACAGACTTCGGTAGAAAAGAAAACTGATGAATATAATATAACTAAATGTAATTGACCCAACTATGTCGTAAGGTTAGGGTAATTCGAAATAATAACTATTTAAAGATAAAAAAAAAATACACGGCTGTCCACTTTTCAATCAACTTCAAAAAAGGAGGTTTTCAATTTCGGTGATTGCGAAACCATTTAATTGGTTAATTTTGTTACGTTTCGTGTGCCTAGGTTCTAAGGTTTCATTGACATTTCATTGTCTACGAAGGTACTTGTGGTATTGTCATTTTTGAAGTTAGTTTATTTCTACAAAACACCATTTGTTCGATAAAGCTTCAATACTTATCAATACTATATATTAAGCGGTCATCATAGCAAAATGAAAATGTATGAAACAGTATATGGATCTCAAAAAATCTGCAACAGGTTATAATAATTATTTACTATCATAATATAAAGAGCTAGCTATGCTGATTGCTACAATTGGATGCATTGCGCATTGCGGCCAATGATCATAAATTGTGTGAGATCTTAACGATACATTGTCTCCATTGTGAATCGCTTGGCTGGTAAAGCCGCGTGGTCGCGGGCGCGCCCTGCCTCCATGTTCATGTCACATCGACGGAGTGCGGCAGATTTTTTATTGGCCAGTCTGTTTATGTAATTGGTTTATAGCTAGAGCGTATTTTCTCTGGAAATTTGATCAATTTATTATTTAGTTGATAAATGCAAATGACTTAGTCTTACAATATTCAGTCTTTTGTATTACTTTTACTGTATCAAATAATGCAGTCTGGAACACATGTTTTATGTAATGTAGTAAAGATGCGCTATACATCGTTGAAATTCAAGATAATTTTAAATTTTTATTAAGAAAGAAAAATTCAACCTCAGGCGGGACTCGAACCCGCGTCTTCTGGATTCGAGTCCCGCCTGAGGTTGAATTTTTCTTTCTTAATAAAAATTTAAAAATCTTAGCTTGAAATAAGCTAAAAAATACAAAAAGATTGTATCAAGATAATTTGTATGAATATTTATGAGGTTCGCTAATGAAGCAATTGAAAGTAGGTTTATGAAACAAGTCTTACGTTTGTGCAACGCTTATTTGTTTCTAATTAAATACCAGACTATATCCAGAGTTAAAACTTTAATAATAAGAGGTTCTAACATGTGTCTTTTCTGTCTATTCCAGGTTACCTGACACCGGGCAGCCTCCAGTACTCATATCACTAGCAGACAACGCCAAATTAGAATTGAGGCATCCAGACGAACTACTGTTCGTCAACGATTCGGAGGAACACAACGACACTAAGATATTCTCCATCATTGACGGCGACACCGTTGAAGATGACGCAGAGAAACCACAGGAAGACGTGCCGAAGGAAAGCACAGAACCACGGCTCGTCGTCAAAGCCAAGTCCATGCACGAGACCAGGCAGGTAGAGGATGCATTTCAAGCGCCCACAGCGGAAACAGAAACCTCCACAGAATCTCAGATCGAAGAACCGAAAGAGCAAGAAACAGAACACATTCCAGTCAAACCAGAAACGCCCCAAGAGGACATCCCCTCGTTCTCGGAGTGGGCACAAAAACAGCTGGCCGAAGCCGAGAAAAAAGACACAGTACTAAACCACTCGAGTCAACCTAGTCATAGTAATACGAATTTTAGTAGTAAAAGCACAAAATTACGGTCGAAAAACTACGCTTCACTCGCGTGTGGCGCCAAGATCGTCGCCGTCAACCCCGAGGCAGGCTCGGCCAGCTCCATCCTGTCACCCAACAGGGATGAGTACATGCTCAACACGTGCAACAGCCGTATCTGGTTCGTAGTGGAGCTCTGCGAGGCTGTGCAAGCGCAGAAAATTGAAATAGCCAACTTTGAGCTATTCTCTTCGACCCCCAAAGATATCGCTGTTTACTTCAGCGACCGGTTCCCGACAAGGGACTGGGCCAGTGTCGGACAATTCACGGCTCAAGACATGAGAGACGTGCAAAGCTTCGATCTATACCCGCATTTATTTGGAAAATTTATCAAAGTTGAGATGCAGTCTCACCATGGGTCGGAGCACTACTGCCCTGTGTCTCTATTCAAAGTGTACGGCACTTCAGAGTTTGAAGTTTTGGAGAAGGAGAACTCGCAACATCCCGCTCACATCGACGAGGATGAGGATGATGAAATAATAGACGTACCAGACATACCGGCTGCCGAAACGGAGCCTTCCAAGAACCTGTTCGGTTCTGCAAGAGACGCAGTGATGTCCATTATGAAGAAGGCAGCACAAGCGCTGGTGAAAACTGAAGTTCCTAAAAACGTATCATCCGAACACAACGATACGTCTACAGACAAAACGTACAAACGGTGTTGTTCACCCAGCCATATTATAGTGTGTGATAATTGCAGTGAGACGCTTTACAATGAAGTGTACGAACTGATTAGCTGTAGTTCGGACAAGTTAGTGAGTTTAGTGCGTCAGGTGTTCCTCCGCGAGACTTTAAAGTGTACGGGCATTTGCCAGCCGTACGGACTAGATTTTAAAAGTACAAAGACAATAGAGTTTAGTGATGAACGTGTCGCTTATATGCATGCTTTATTTCCTCAGAAATATTTAGCCGCCCTTTGTAATATCTTAGCTATTAAAGAAAAAAAAGTAGTTTTAAACACGAGTTTTGAAACAGAATTAAATGTTACCATGAATGTAACTGTCGATGAGTCATCGCAAACCGTCAATATTGAAACAAACTCAGAACTAGAAATTAAACTAGTTCCAGACAAAAATACACCTTCAGATGACGAAAAAGCAAACGAAACAGCTCAATCAGAAGAGAAAATCACAACGGAATCTGTCACAGAAGGTACTACAGTTCCTGTAGAACTGCCTAAAGAGAGCAAACAAAATGAGATAGTTGATGAGAAGATCGAAGAAACACCTTCTGTTGAAGAAAAACCAGTTCAAGAAATATCGGAAGTCGTACCAGAAACTGATAAAACTACTGAAACTATAGTAGATGAAAACAAAGATGTTATTCAGAAGTCTGAACAGAAAAATGGTAAAATTGAAATTACGACAGAGAAATCAAAAGATATTAATGTTATTGAGGAAGTGAATGATCCGATAATCATAGACACTGAAAACTTCATATCGGATTTCGACCAAATGGCTGTGGATCCGACCCCGGCTGGTATCCCATCGCAGAACCAGAATCCGGGGCAGGCGACGCTGCAGAAGGAATCTGTGTTTCTGAGGCTATCTAACAGAGTAAAGGTTGGTACCCTAAATAACTTTTAGTTTTAGCTGTAGTAAATAGTAGTTTTCCAAATTGTACACGCGAATTGAAAGATAGAGGATATGTATGTACCCAATGTGAAAAGTGTTTATAATCTTTCCTCGACCTGGAAATCGAACCCAAGACCAAGAACTTGTTCGCTAGTCGCACTTACGACCAACATACCAACGAGGCAGTCATAATAAATATTAAAGATCAATTTAATGTGTCAAATGAGAGTTGATAAAAATTGTTAATACCAAAGTAAACGGTTTTAAATCTACATATGTATATAAATCTATCGAGCTTATGGATGGCTGGCCATGTTTCTTAACAAATTTAATTTTCCATTTCAGACGCTCGAGCGCAACATGTCTCTTTCTGGCCAGTACCTGGAGGAGTTGAGCAGGCGTTATAAGAAGCAGGTGGAAGAGATGCAGAAGACCTTCGAGAAAACTGTGCTGCAGATGACGGAGGAGCGACGGAAGAGTAACGAGCGGGAGCAGAAGTACCTCGAGCAAATGACCAGCCTCCAGGAGCAGCTCGGACAGGTGGCCGCCGTGATGCACGTCCTCATGGAGGAACGAGACAGCTGGTTCGGCAACATCAACTTCTTCAAATTCGTAGTGTTCCAGGCAATCATATTTGTCATAGCCTTCTACCTAATCACCAGAAGACGGAAACCAGAGCCCGTCATCATACCAATAATGAAAAAGACCAAAAAGAAACAAGACAAGTTTAGGAGAAAATCGGTCGAAGGCGTCAGTGGACATGAAACTCCTTCAGCGAAGAAGCGACGACCCAGCGAGGAAGCGTTGCAGATAGCCAGGCAGTCTACTGAAGAAATGAGCAAGGACGAAGAGGATGGCGAGTGGCAGGTGGCGCGCAAGAATAGAAGAAGAAAGACATCGATAATACACAGAACTGGAGAGACTGAGCCCAAAGAATGGTCACGACCTGACAGTATCGGGAAACTACAGGACAATCCCATACCGTTAGATGAGGAGGAATTCTTCGCTCCCGTCTCCGAACCGAAAGAGTTCAACGAGAGCGAGACATCTGGTCCGCCGAAACGAGACTTACCAAAAACCAATGGTTCGTTTTTCAACAACTTGAAGACGAAAACAATGAAAACGCGGCGGCTTTCGTCACCAGCTTTTCTTAGGACACTGAGTAGACAAAGCAGTAGGAGCACACCTAGCCCCGTCGTGAGAACTATCGAGCCAGTCTTCAATGGAAACTTGGATAAGAAAGCTGCGTCAGAATCGCCCACGGGGAGCCTGTGGTCCGAATCCACAGAGATATCTCAAAACGGACCGCAGGACAACGAAACCAGTGGCAAGAAGAAGAAAAGTCTGAAGAATATACTGAAGAAAGTGTTTTGAGGGACATAATATGTAATTCAGTGTCGTGTATTCCGCTTAGCGTATTAAGCGTGTCGCTATTGTATTGTATTTCCTTGCGAATATTAATGTTTAAATTATTGTATATTTGTTAGACCTCATAGGTGCCAATTGTGATAAATTAGGGAGCCTAATTGTTAGCGTGTTAAATTTTAATTTTATGCGATGATATCTGCTTGTGGATGACTTGTTGAATGGCGACAATAATGCGAAATTGGAAGGACGAGTGCTAGTCTTGAGTGGGGAGCGATCGGTAAACAAAGAAACGGCATTAAATGCATTAATTTTATTCTGTGGTTTCATTTTATAATACAAAAAATAATTATCTTTACACCTATCACTGAAAAAATACACTTTTCAATATATTATTTTGGTTAATCAAACTGACAGGATAACTGTTGCTACCATATAATGTGTTCACATATTTTTGCCTAGATTCTATAAATACGTTTATACTACTACTTTATCGCTAGTCAAGCTATTTTTCAGTTTCTTATTGCTTTTTTTTGTAATATTCAGTCCATTAGTATCGCTGTAGATATTAAAGTAAAACAATTTCCAACAACATGATGAATAATACCAAAATATTTTTTCATTGTATTTACAAACAAGTAACAATATATTACACAAACAAATATCTTGGTAGTTGATCAGCTGTAGTGCTGTGTCATTTTGTTTTAATAACAATAGTAAATTAAAAAGGTAAAAACCGCCTGCCTGTGTGACAAACAATATACCTACATAGTACTTGTGTTTTAATAAAACTGATCATCCTAAAATATCAGTTCAAAATTACAGTTTTCGTTAAATGTGTTTTTTTGGGTAAATATAACATGGCGTTTTCAATTCTCTAATCGTGCTAAGCCTGTTATAAACGTAAATAATTAAATAGGCTTGACGTGCTTTTAATCAAATTATTATAAGCACGAGGTTAAAACGTGCCTACAGTTTAGACTAAAACGATGATATTAAAATCTAATATAATATCAGACTCAACAACGAGTTGCTTAACTGACAAGTCTATGAACGTTTGCTCCCGACTAGAAAATAAAGTTTTTAAGTTTAAAGTGTAGTTCAGAAGTTAATTGCGTTTAATACTAACTTGTTAAACTATTATTGACTCACAGTGTTTGTTATTTGACTGTAATTCACCCTATATATATCAATAAACAACAAATAAAATTTGTGAAGTGAAAAAAATAAGTGGCGTGGGTGATCTATCGACTGTGCTTACTAGAACGCGTAAGTGACGTGTTTTCCCTGGCGCTTAAGACGTTTTTTTCACGAAGTTTGTATGCTGCCGTTGTTTTCATATTGGCATTGCTTGCACCTCTTGCAACTTATTTCAACTGTTAGACGCTCAACGCTTAAATCATCGCTTGAAGCACTTAAATTACACTGCTTTGTAATTCTCGGAATTTTGCTGCGTAACGATGTCAACGTCGAATTGTGCTGGTTGTATGAATCCTATTAAAGGCGGAAAAGGATTGCAATGTTTTGCTTGCCGTCAATGGTATGATTTGTTATGTGCAAATATAACAGAGAAACGATTGAAATCATTACAGATGGATAAAAAAAACGTTTGGAAATGCCCTGGCTGTTTATGTAAACAACCAAAAATTGATAACACTAATACACCAGTTCGGATGACGCGGCCTGAAAGTCCTACTACTCTTAATCGCAGCCCTTCTCCATCTGTGCTGAACGTAACTTTGCGCAACAAGCAACAACAACGTCAATTATCTGATCAAGAAAATGATACGCTACTGATGAACTTTACTAGCGGTTCCTTGAGAGAAATGATCAGGCAAGAGATAGGTCGTGCTGTGAGAGAATTAGTTAATGAACAATTCAGCAGATTTACTGATTTAATATCTGAATTTAAGCAGTCACTATCTTTTTTCAATAGCAAATATGAGGAAATTAAATCTACATTAGAAGAAAACACTTCCAAAATACAAAATTTAGAAAAACAAAATTCTGTACTGCAAACATCCCTCCTTGATATGTCCAAGCGCATGAATATTTTAGAACAGCATGCTCGATGTAGTAACATAGAGATACAGTGCGTGCCAGAACAGATCTGAAAACTTAGTCACTACTATGCTTCAGCTGAGCAAGGTTATAAAATGCAACATAAAAGATACTGACATACAACTATGTACAAGGACGGCCAAAAAAGACACACAGAACCCGAGACCGAGATCTGTCTTGGTTAAATTTAATAGCCCGCGATTGCGCGACACCTTCCTGGCCGCATCTTTACAATATAATAGGACACACCCCAATGAGAAACTAAACACTAGTCATCTTGGCATAGCTACAGAGAAGCCAACACCAATATTCGTCGTCGAGCACCTGTCTGCAGAGAACAAGGTACTTCATGCTGCTACACGCTTACGTTGCAAGGAGCTGGGATATAAATTTGTATGGGTCCGTAATGGGAGAATTCTCATAAAGAAGGATGAATCATCTCCTAGTATACCTGTAACTAGTCTGGATAAACTGAAGTATGTTAATTAATCATAATTACTTGTATAATATTAATTAAGCATGTTATTTAAAGTATATTTTATTAAAATTCAATTCCATTAAATGTTATTATCAAAATACTAGGGGCTTGCGAAGTCACTTAGCTGAGGTGCGTCAACATATATATAACTGCGATTACGATGTTTATGTTTTGACCGAGACGTGGTTGTGCGGTGGTGTGTTTAATTCTGAATTGTTTAGTGATGGATTCACGGTATATCGCAGGGACCGAGAATCATCTAGTTATAACAACCATAAAAAAACAGGAGGTGGGGTTTTGATAGCAGTGTCAAATAAATTTATTTCATGTCGCAAGACGGAGTGGGAAAGTCAATGTGAAGACATATGGGTTACAATTGAGATACGTTCGAATAACCACATAAGATATTTACAACTTTGTGGTGTTTATTTGGCACCTCCCATACGTAGTGAAGTATTCGATCATTTCATAGAAAATTGTAACAAAGTATTAGACATTAACTCTAATAATTCTAATGCCAAACTAATAGTCGGTGACTTCAATTTGAGTAGCATCACCTGGAATCAAGGTGACTCTCTTGATTCCTGCATAGGCACTAGCTGTAGTACTAGTACTAGTTACCTATGTAGTGTTTTTCTTGATTTTATTGCACTTAATGATTTAAAACAATTCAACTGGATCAAAAATTACCAAAATAAAACACTTGACCTAGTTCTCTCTGATATCGACCAAATAAAAATTAGCAACTGCCTGAATCCAATCAGAGAGTTAGACAAATATCATCCAGCACTCGAGTTAGTCCCATTTATATCAGTGACAAATAAAAATATTAAACCTAAATTAATAGTTAAACATAATTATCATAAAGCAGATTATGAAGCTATAACAAAAGCACTGAATAGTATTGACTGGTGTAGTGAATTAGCGACATGCACAGATGTAAACAGTATGGTTCAAAAATTTTATGTCATAATTGAAAACACTATAAAGACAAACGTTCCTAAAGTTAAATACTATCCAGGCAGATATCCACCTTGGTTTTCAAGTCAGTTAAAAAAAATGCTTAAACAAAAATTTTATCTACATAAAAAGATTAAAAAATTTAGTAATCCATTGGATAAAATTGAATTTAACTATTTGAGAAAAGAATGTGGCTTACTAATAAAAACATGTTACAATAACTATCTAAAAAATATAGAAAATTCATTAAAAAAGCACCCCAAATTATTTTGGACCCATGTGAAGAATCTAAGAAGATCAAATTCGTCTTACCCCTCAGAAATGACTCTTGGGGACACAACCGCTAAAAACACCAAAGACATTTCAGACTTGTTTGCGAAACACTTCTCATCAGTCTACGATCCTCTCGACCATAATCATCGCACCTCAACTGACTTTACTCCTGTTAGATTGGGCGCGGATCTTTGTAAGTTCTCTATTAACAGTGAAACAATCAGCAAAAAACTTTCGGAACTTGATTTGACCAAAGGCGCTGGACCAGATAACGTACCTCCAATTTTCTGGTCGCGGTGTGCTCGATACCTATGTGTTCCATTAGAAATAATTTATAATACCTCACTAGAAACCGGCATATTTCCGAATGTGTGGAAACATGCCAGGATTGTACCAATCCATAAATCTGGCAAGCAGGAATCAATTTTGAACTACCGTCCTATTTCAATTCTTTCGACCTTATCCAAAGTTTTTGAGTCACTAATCTATCCTATATTTTATGACCACGTTAAAAGCTATTTATCTAGAAATCAACATGGTTTTATGAATCAAAGGTCTACTAGCACAAATCTTGTTAGTTACATATCCGAACTGACATCTGCTGTAGACCAAGGCCTTCAAGTAGACGCAGTTTACACAGACTTTTCTAAGGCCTTTGATAAAGTTAACCATTTTATCTTATTGCAAAAACTACATTCTTTGGGAATAACCAATATGACCTTAGCTTGGTGCAAATCATATCTCGCAAATAGACCTTCTTCTGTTGTCCTGGATAATAGTGAGTCAGAACTCTACTTTGCTACATCCGGCGTGCCACAAGGTTCTAATTTGGGACCGCTGTTTTGCAATATTTTCATCAACGATATATCTGATAGCTTTAAATATTCAAGTCCTTTCCTTTTCGCTGATGATTTAAAACTAATCCGAATAATTAGATATGAATCAGATTCACATTTGCTACAGAGTGATTTGGATGGCTTAGGTCAGTGGTGTGCGACGAATAAAATGTATTTAAATTGTAGTAAATGCTATCACATAAAATTTACAAGAAAGCGTAATAAAATCATAACTAAATATAATATACAAGGATGTACGCTTAATGAAGTCAGTGTTATTCGAGATCTTGGAATCTATCTCGACAATCAATTACGATTCACAGAACATTTTGCTAACATGACTACTGCCGCATACCGAGCTCTTGGATTTGTTCTTCGTTCATCAAGGGAGTTCAGAAAGCCTTCAACTACAATACTGCTGTATAACAGTTTTGTAAGAAGCCGACTAGAATATTGTAGTGTTGTTTGGAATCCTATATATCAGGTTCATGTTACCAGAATAGAGAACATACAAAAGAGACTTGTTCGTTATTTGACTTTTAGATTTCATCTAAAGTACTCGCTTAAGTCATATGAAGAAAGGTTGCAACATTTCAATCTTGTGTCCCTTAAATCTCGTCGTACTGTCACTGACTTACTATTTCTTTACAAACTTTTTAATAACGCTATAGATTGCCCGGACGTTTTAGGTAAAATCAATATTAACGTGCCACACAGAATACCTCGCTATCCTTGCTCACTATTTTGTGTTCCTCGATGCCGAACAAATCTCAGTGAGCACTCACCTATTGCAAGGATGACCAAGCAATACAATATCATATCCACTGTCTCGGGAGACATAGATATCTTTAGCAATAAAATTGGTCAGTTTAAACGTCATATTTTTAAACAATTGCAAGTGTGATACTCCTCAGTTCTGAATGACATCGTTATTCTATCTTTTTAATGTCGTAATGTCGTTATGTCATCATCATCATTATTTTGTTCTTTTAATTCTTTTAATTGTTCTTGCTATTAGAGGTATTATATATATAATATGTAAGTGACAATTTAACTCTCTTACTTAATTTTATATATTTTTTTTAATTTCTTTTAAGTCTTAAATATTTAAATTTAATCTCAATATAGTTTAATTTAATTTTGAGCAAACGCCATTTGTAATTTCATAGAACTGTATTCATAAGCATGCTGTGATTTCCTGTAAATGAAGAAACACAAGGAAATAACTATTTATATCTAAATTGTATGACTTTTATGTATGTAATGTGTATTTTTCGTTGGAAATCCTAATAAATAAAATAAAATAAAATAAGTGTTTTTGTAATCAGTAAAGTGAATAATGGAAACTTACAGTTAAAGTTTTATTTGTTTAGTAAATATAATATAAAGCTATGGCATAATAAAGGCATCTTAAATATTTATTTATTTAACACTCAACATCACGATCGGAAAATGCAAGCACGACGTCACTGTCGGCAAACATCGACGAGCATTGTGTGAACACTTTCATCTGTCGGCCATACCCGACCATAAAGTTCATAGAGTTCATTATGTATTAAGCTAACTGGTTCCTTATATAAGTATAATCTGAGCAAATAACACTATACACACCTAATTAGTGTTTTTTCTCACCGCTTTATACACAAAAATTAAGTTATTATTGAATTTAAATCAATTAATATTTCTTAATTCATATTATCTAGTCTGCCCAGATTTGGCTGGATATCAGTAGTTAATTACCTCAATAAAATTATCTATATTCGTATCCTAGAGCTAAACTGGCTATCGGACTTTTGGGTTTAATAACCGAGACAGTTTACCGTCGTCTTTAAAGGATAGAATGGCTCTTGACGGACATCTATAGACTTCGCCAGTCACTTTATCCTACAGATCGATTTGTCGGCGTGGTTGCAGGTTATGAGCTGTGCTAGTCACGGTATTAATAAGTACAAGGAATATTCAGCGTAAGTACAATAATATGTGTCTTGTAGTACTAGTACTTATTAAAATTTAAAGGCACAAACAAACCAGATTATAGTAGATTATAGTATAGATTTGTTGATAATTATCAATAAATATAAGTCGTATAAAGCGGCTAAAAACACTATCAACTTCTAAATCTACTCTATACCTTATGATATAATAGTCACCGACTGCAAAAAATCTTTTAGATCTACGCATTTAATATCAACGAGTTTCTTCTGCCGTGCGGCCGCGTTCAATTCTTTCACCGCTTTATCGAAATCGTCATTATTGTATAACTTATCGCTATTTGTTGCTAAAACTATTTCGTTGACCTCTTCATAAAGTTTCACTGTGGTTATATGTTTGAAGTGACGTTTTAATGTGTCCATTATTGATTGCTGAAGTTCTACATCGCGACACACTAAGTTTAGGATGAAGTGGCCTGAAACAAAAACAACACATTTGTTTTATTTATGAAGACATTTTTCTTATACACGTGTATAAGTATGAATTAAAATAATGTGTATGGCCAAATATTAGTTACGAATGTCATCTCTTTCTTGTTCTCAAATAGTTAGTTCTGATTACAATCGATCCTTATTAGGACTATTCTTATAAAGGCTGATGTATCAACATTGTTTTTATTTCCAAAAAATTTTCATTCGATTCGATTTCACTACAAAAAAGAAAAAAAAACCAATGATGCAGGTTTCGTTAACAAAATCGATCCTGAGATTGCTTTGAGTATTTTTCACTACTCCGTTTTAGTTCGGACTTTCGGATTTGGCTATCCAGACCCACAGAAAAAGCACCCTGTATATATCTGGAAGGACGTATGTATTCGACAGTTGAATATTATACTGAAATATCTTCTTTGTATAAATTAAACTAGATAATTATTGCACATGAAAAATTCTAAAGAATGCAGATTGTATGTGCTTGATTGAGCAGGACAAGTCATCAAAAGCTATATTGTTCTCACCATCCTCAGTAAGTATATTCTTGACGTTGTCCAGCACTTGAGTGTCCAGGAACTGCTTGGGTGGACACGAGAGCCCCACCGTGCGGTCCTTGCTGTCCATGTCGAACATCACCGCTTCATAACGATTACCTGTAACAGCCCAAAATTGAGGGGTAAATCATCACATCAACCGTTAGACGTCCACTGCTGGACATAGGTTTTCCCTAAGGATCGCTACGACGACCGATCATTCGCCGCCCGTATTCAGCGGATTCCAGGTGGGTAAATACCGAGTAAGAAGTAGTGAGGATTACTTCAATGATGAATGGCCGAAATGTAATGCACAAATGTACCACAGTAGGATTTTTTTATGTCGCGCTGATCGAATCATCTCATCGAATCATGTAGTATAAGAGAGAGATAAAAATACCAACCTTTCTTAACCTCATCCGTCAAGAAATCCAGTCCGTCTTTAATTTGGACTTCCAGCCGATCATCGGTTTGGAGCTCAAAGTAGTCCTTGGCGACATTCAGCATGGCGGGGTCAAGGTCCACCGCGGTGACCTTGAGGTTGTCGTAGCACTTCCTTAGGAACATGCACAGGCTGCCGCCTCCTAGACCCAGGACTGCCACGTTGGTGAATGAAGATCTGGATATTTGGACCCCAACGCACATGAAGGAATGGTACAGAGAGATGTGTCCGAAGTCTACTACGAGTTTAGTTTTATGTTTGTTTTTTACTGAAACAAAGGAAAAATAATACTTTATAATTAGTGCTGTAAGGTTCAAAATTAAGTTTGGTGGTATATATTTTTAATTTGTATGCGCTTAGCGAAACTTAGGTGTGATTCAAAAACGAAATGCGCCGCCGCCCGCATCCAACGGATTCCAGCGACCTTTACCAGTCGTCAGTCCTCTTTGCCGGGGGCCTGTCCACGCTGCTTCTTCCAGTGCGTGGTCGCCACTTGAGACCTTCAAGCCCCATCGGCCATCCGTTCTTCGAGCGATGTGCCCCGCCCACTGCCACTTGTGTTTGGCGATTCTTCGGGCTATGTCAGTGACCCGGGTTCTTCTACGGATCTCCTCATTTCAAATTCGATCGCGTAGTGTAACTTTTAACATAGCCCTCTCCATCGCTCTCTGAGTGACATGGAACTTCCTGATAAGGCCCATTGTTAGCGGCCACGTTTCGGTGCCATAAGTCATCACTGGCAACACACACTGGTCAGATTCATTAGCCAACCATAACTCAACATTTTAATATATACAATTTACACTTACTAGTCTTCAACTTGGCTTCAGACTGCACCAGAAACTGGTTGTCCAAGAACACGAGCCGTCGGTGAGTGGCGCCCTCTACATCCACGTCCTCCACTACGAAGTCTCCGGAGATCTGTGAGGAGCCTTCGAACACCTTCACCCTGCGGCCCACGTCACTGCCCAGCGACAGGAATGGGATCTAGAACGAAATAAAACCATATTTATAAGATTTTTTGACGAATCAGTTAGTCCAGCGGTAGTTAACACTGCCTGCTGTGCTATGGGTCCCGGGTTCGAATCCCGGTAGGGACAAATGTTTGTGTCATCAACATTTGTATCCGAGTCATGGATGTATCTATGTATAATATGTATGTATTTTAAAAAAAAAAGTATATATGTCAAATAAAAAGTATATAAATCAAACATCCGTAACACAAGCCTCGTTGCTTAGCACGGAACTAGATGGCGCTGTGTGCCATAATGTCCAGGAATATTTATTTATTACATATCAAAGGCTACAATATGGCCCGTAAAATCAGGTTTATTTGGTTCTATACAATTTTTTTACAACTACGTATGTACTTACAACTATGTAGGTATATAAAAATCATTTAAGTTATACGTTGTCATAATAGATATATAGCTGAAAACAATTAATTGAATGATACATACTACTCTTGACGCTTAAACCGCTGAACCGATTTTGATGAATTTTGTAGGGAGATATTCTCAGTCCCGTGGTCCTTCTACGATAGTTTTTGTCCTTGAAATCATTCGACAAAAGCTAGTCTCAGATATATTCGCAAAATTGTCATATCCATCTACAAAGTCACATGCAAATATCTAAAATACTGTAAAAGGCGTCCAGTATTTTATACGGATTTTAACGCGAAGTATAATTAGGTATCATCATCAACCTATTATTGTCCCACTGCTGGGCATGGGTCTCCTCCCATTTGAGAGGGGTACGTAAAATCTAATAAACGTCCGTATTCATCACATGCTCAAACGGAGAAGGAAAATATGGTAATCAAACTTGTATACCTGATAGATTTTCTCGATGTCAGATCGTCGATAGCCTAATCTTTCTCAAATGAGAGGAGACCAGTGCCCAGCAGTGGGACAATACTATAATATGTAGGTAATTACGTATGCTCTAATCATCTTCGCCACTTTCTTTATTATTATTTTATTACCTGTCCTGTTAATCCGTAAGGGATGAGCATCTTGGCGGCGTGGGCAAGTTCTTCTTTGACAGCGTCGAGAGAATCGAACTGGTGACCTCTGCGCATCACCGCCACCACCAGGCGGCCGAATCGCGCCGAGTCCTGCAGCTGCCGGCGACCAGCCGACGTGCCGAATAACCACTCCGATTCCCTGGAATAAGGGTTTTTGTCCAACCAGATTCTATCAGATCAGTGTTACTGGTCGTGGGTTTTGATTCCTGTTCGGGAGAACTGCCTCGTTAGTGGTCGCACAGTGCGACGGGCGATCAAGGGGTCTTGGGTTCGATTCCCAGGTTGAGCAAAGTGTTATTGGGTTTTTCTATGAAATTCGCAGTAGCAGCTCGGAATTGAAATGATGAAATGATTGAAATGATGATAAAAAATATCAATAAATCCGTAAAAAGTTTTTTATTTCAATTGGTCATTTCATCTTCATTCCATTTATGCGCAAATGTTTTCAGTTTAGAACTCAATGAAATCTTAATCAAAATCCGGAAAGCGTACAACGCACAAAAAGAAAACAAAAATACCTAACAGTATTGTTTACCAAAATTCCCATACTGACGTAGCTGCGTCGGTAAATATTATCGTTGTGAAGTTCATCGGCTCACGCGCCGTATTGTACATCAACATCTCTATTTTTAACCGACTGTCCACCAAACAATGTGGGTGTGGTCTTTTTGATTTAAATGCGCATAACTGCGTCTATATAGTATCTTGCACATTAATCATTGGTGCCAATTTTTTTATGCTAATTTCCTTTCGAATTTAGACGAAAAGTTGTAACGTTCACGTGATGACACTCGCTTAAAATACTAATTATGTTTTTATAAATAACACTGGTCAGTTTTTGTTTGTTTGTTTGTGGAGATTTCATTATTAACCCAATTACTGTCCCACTGCTGGACACTGGTCCCCTTTCATTTGAGAGAGATTAGGCTATCGACGATCTGTTGAAATAATAACGAAAACGCCTTTTAGTGCAATAGGTTAAGTATGTAAGTATGCCAAAACATTTACAGACTACAACTTTTCAAGTCCGCAAAATAAGTCGTCTCTTTAACTAGGTTTTTTTAAGTAGCAAATACGCATGTATTTTTGTGGATTAAAAATATTGTTAAATAAGTTATGAAAATACTTTTTCAAGTTAAAAGTGTCACAAAATAAGTGAAGGTTTTTTATACTGATTTCTGACATTTACGCGAATACCAGAGAGACAGCAATAAAAAATACTTTTAACTTAAATGTATACCCAATTAAACTTCGCGATAAAATTCGTATAAAGTACTGGACGCCTTTTAGACAACCTACATATCTAAAAATATTGTCAAACAGTTAAAGACATTTTTTTAACGATTTTGACTACTGTCAAAATCGTTAAAAAAATGTCAGCGTCACGAAATAATTGACGACATACCGTGTGAAATAAATTTTGATACTTGCTCCAGAGTTTATTTCTGCACGACTATGATGTATGAGACACCAGCGGCCGACGTATTGTCGAATTCCCGTTTAATATGAGGTAACCGCGATGCCAATGATAAGTGGCCGTCACATATAATAATAATTAATTAACAGCATATGTCTACGTCACATTTGGAAGCACGTTAACGTTACTACAGGTTGGGCTGGTTTGTAATAGAATTTGTATCTTTTTTCAAAAATATACGATAAACTATTAGAATGAAGGTAATATAAATATAAAAATAAATATTTTTCTATTGGATTGAGATGACAAAGGTCTCGAGTTCAAACCCAAGGCACACACCACTGACTTGTCGAAAGCTATGTGCGTATGCTTGAGAGATAATCCGTCTCAAATAAGAGGAGACCCGTGCCTAACAGTGGAACTGCCCACCCTAGAATGGTTCAGTGTCTACTCTAGTATGTTGGGCTACTGATTAGAAATTCTCATACGGTGGACTGTGCCCAACTCAGGTACCCACATTGGATTAGTATTATATATATCATCATCAACCCATTATTGTCCCACAGCTGGGCAAGGGTCTCCTCTCATTTACGAGGGATTAGGCTATAGTCCACCACCCTAGTCTATTGCGTGTTGGCAGACATTACATGCCATCGAGAAAATCTCTCAAGCATGCAGGTTTCCTCACGATGTTTTCCTTCACCGTTTTGAGGATGTGATAAATATGCACATAACTTCCGAAAAGTCAGCCTTGGGTTTGAACTCGACATCTCAGTCCACTGGTCACACCACTAGGCTACCACACCTCCTTATTATATAGGAGAGAAATTATCTCATCTATAGGAATTCAGAGGCATAGTAGCTCGATCGAAAGAAACTTGTCGAGGAAATCAATGTTTGTGGTAATTTAGATGGGATGATCTTTCTGTTAGTCCAGTGCCTCGATCATTTAGCGCTGGGACCATGCCCCCTCTGAAGGAAAAGTAGATACGCCCATGAGTGGAACAATAATTTGACGACCCGTTTAGCTCAGCGGTAGTTAACGCTGCCTGCTGTGCTATGGGTCTCGGGTTCGAATCCCGGTAGGGACAAATGTTTGTGTGCATCAACATTTGTTTCCGAGTCATGGATGTATCTGTGACTACTATGTATGTATTTACAAACAAAACTACTTATATATGTAGAATATCAACCAACTAATATCCGTAACACAAGCCTCGTTGCTTACCACGGAACTAGATGGTGCTGTGTAATAATGTCCGGGAAAATAATGGGTTGATGAGATCTTCTAAATATAATTCCAAGTACGAAGGAAGTTTGGAGGAACTTAAAACAGAGTATCACATTAATTTATCTAGACCTTGGACCGTTTTTCTAGTGTGTGGGTAGGGTGTTAAAGATTAGCTCGTAAAAACTAATACACAGTTATCAAAACGAATACACAGTTATCAAAACTAATACACAGTTATCAAAACTAATACACAGTTATCAAAACGAATACACAGTTATCAAAACTAATACACAGTTATCAAAACTAATACACAGTTATCAAAACTAATACACAGTTATCAAAACGAATACACAGTTATCAAAACGAATACACAGTTATCAAAACTAATACACAGTTATCAAAACTAATACACAGTTATCAAAACTAATACACAGTTATCAAAACGAATACACAGTTATCAAAACGAATACACAGTTATCAAAACTAATACACAGTTATCAAAACTAATACACAGTTATCAAAACTAATACACAGTTATCAAAACGAATACACAGTTATCAAAACTAATACACAGTTATCAAAACTAATACACAGTTATCAAAACTAATACACAGTTATCAAAACGAATACACAGTTATCAAAACTAATACACAGTTATCAAAACGAATACACAGTTATCAAAAATAGCGTGCATTTGTGTTAGAGACGGTCCCATGTCATGTGGGCCTACACACCTGGTATAATTAGAAGTTTGGAATGTTCTGGAAGATGCAGCATATAATTGTCGGCTCTTGGATGAAATAAATATCTCGTAGCACAGGTATATTCTTTAAAGGAGGTCCCTATTTAGGATTTACTGTAAACATTGTCCAAGTTTTTGTAATAATCTATGTATTTTTTTTAATTGAGCAAGATTAGTGAAGTTCTGTAGCAGCGTTTTTTCGGACGTCGGGTTTTAAATATTATTAATATACCTCGACAATATACACAGAAACACTAGGCTAGCGTGATGGATTATAGTCTAATGCCTGGGACAAGCCGGGCCTAGGAGTAGGGCAGTAAATGAGTTCATGATTGTGATTTTACTCAAATTTATAATATTCGCGTTGTACCTACACGATTTATATGCCAAGTTACCTAATTTTTAAAATGTATAATATATCTTATTACATCGTGAATGGATTTTGGATGAATCGAACCTAAAACGTACCGGCGAAATGTTGGGTGTACATTTGTACACCTGTGCCTCATCCTTCGGGGTCTACGGGAATGATGGTATGTATGATTTCTATTATGAATCATTTAACAACTTTCTCAAGAATAAGGACACGAACAGTATTTTCTTCTCTATAGTTGGTTACTATCAATTAAAAAGTAAAATATTTAAATTTGAAAAAAGAAAATTTATAATCAATTTTTAATAAAAATAAGCACCAAATACAGAAAGCACAAAACAAACAATATTAAAATTAGATAGTAGAAAAATACACCTACCTAATTTAAGTTATTGAAGAAAAAATATACTGTCAACACACAAAACTATTTATTTAATATTGTTTTTACAGAATGCACGGAACTGCACGCACGCGTCCGACTGTGCTGGCGTATCCAACAAGCTTATAGGTCGCTCGCACCCCGCCCCTGTCCCTTATATACGGAATATGAAAAGTACTAGTCAGATATCCTGGATGCGTTCGTAAAATATTGTGTACTGGATTTTATTGTTAAATATATGAATATTTATTTTTGGAGTAACTTCATCATTATCAACCCATGTCCCACTGGTGGGCGGGTGTCCTCTCATTTGAGAGAGATGCGTGTTGGCAGACTTCACATGCCATCGAGAAAATCATGCATGCATTTGAGCATGTGATAAATACGCACATAACTTCCGAAAAGTCAGTGGTTTTGAACTTAACTGCCTTGGGTTTAAACTCAGTAATTTCGAATAATTTGAATTCGGAAACATGTAATGATGATAGATCAACGCCCCAAGCCGGAGGAGAGACTTCGCCTCCGACACAGGGGGCAAAGTGTCCTCCGGCTGTTCTACCGCTTGTGCAATGGACTGTGTTCTAAAGAATTGTCTAGTATGGTGCCCGCAGCCACATCGCATCTCTTGCCATCGGCAGCGAACTTTGCAACTTATATCATATTGTACGGTTCAGTTCGGGAATTAACAATCTGTCAAGGTCTTCCCAAACAACTACAGCGTGCGGTACTTCAAAAAGGGAGAGAAAAGGTTATTATGTGATGCTAACAACCATAGGCTATGGCGGTATCATCCGTAAGTATGTTTTGTACACTCTTTTGATATAAAAATAATCCTTGTGAACGAACAAACTGTATTATTAACTTTTCTGTATGCACAAAGATCCTCTTTCTTAATAAAACTATGTCGTGGGCGGTGTTTACGCATCGCCGCTATTTTGGACAGCCATTCAGCAGAACACCTATGTATGTTGTTATTGCAATGTTTATATTTACGTTGAAAACCATGTTTTCCTTAATTAAGTGAACAATTTTTTGGTATTTACATCTGCAGTATTTAAATTTTACATTTGTTTGGTGTACAAGTCTTTTTAATTGAGCGTTGGAGATTGATGGGTGTGATGTGATAGACTAGTCATATAAACAGTAGGCTGTGAAGTCAATCGTGTCAGCTTCGATCCCAAGGCATACTGCTAAATTTTTTAAGGTATTTGCGTGTTTATCATTTATAGTCAAATGGTGAAGTAAAATATGTTAGGAAATCCTGCAAATTTAGGTCCCATGTAATAGGGGGCGAGCCTATTGCTATTGACCGGGCACGAATCCAAACTTCGTTACTGAGAATTTCATAGAAAAACCCAAAATACTTTGCTCGAGCTGGGAATCGAACCCAAGACCTCTTGCTCGGCAGTCACACTGTATGCCCACTAGACCAACGGGGCAATTTTATTGAGAAATGATTATTATTATTTAACATCTGTTATCAAGCTAGGAGTCTGTATTAGCATTTTATTTCATTGTCCAAAATATTATATGGTATTTGCTAATCGATCGGCTCCGTTATGGCCGAATGAGTGACCTTTCTGGCCCGAGTTTGATTCCTGAACAGATGAAAAGCTATTATGGCCAGTGGCCTAGTTTTAGTTGTGTTTGTTAACACACAAACAATATGTGACAAACTTCAGCGCCGTGGCTTACAGTGGGCCATGTGCGCCATCTTGACACTTATTCCCTCACGACGACCCGTTTAGCTCAGCGGTAGTTAACGCTGCCTGCTGTGCTATGGGTCTCGGGTTCGAATCCCGGTAGGGACAAATGTTTGTGTGATGAGCATGAACACTTGTATCCGAGTCATGGATGTATCTATATATAATATGTATATATTTACAAAAAATAAAGGTATATATGTAGTATATCAACTAACTAGTATCCTTAACACAAGCCTCGTTGCTTAGCTCGGAACTAGATGGCGCTGTGTCATAATGTCCAGAAAATATTTATTTATTTACTTATCTACCATTAAAGTTAAAACTTGTCAGGCTTCCCTGTTTAAGTGGGATGAGCTTATTGAGTTAAATCTTTATACTTTATCTATAGTATAAATAAAAATGAATCACAGAAATGTATGTACCTGCATAACCGTCGAATGACTACACCAAAGTGTTTGTTTATTATGTCTAGGTTTATACAATTTTTTTAACAAATATGGCGGTATGAGGTTCGCCGGGTCAGCTAGTTAAAAATAAATATGATAATTTTCTTACCTGCCTTGTGGCACAATGAAGACTGCATATTTGTTAATGGCCTGTGATCGCTTCTGGTCTACTACGTACAAGGTATACCGCGGCATATCCTCGCCAGGCTGCATCAGGTCTAAGGAAACCTACAAGAAAAATTATGATGGTCAATATATTTTTTAAATAAACATAGATAACAGTTCTTTCGGCCTCAAAAGCTACGGATACAGATCCTCATTACTAGGGAAGATCTGTGAGGGTAAACAAACACACACATACTCTGTTCCATCTTAAAAAATTTGGTAATTTCCATTTTTTTTTCAATTTAAGATGTACCTACATATATTATAATACAAATAGTCAATTGCTTAGCCACTGTCAATCACGTAAAATATAGGTGGGTATTTTACTATTCATCAATAATTTTACAACTAGACATACTTCGTTATCCTCATCCAGACTAGTCTTGGCAAGTCCATTGGTGACAAATGCAGTATCCTGTGCCGACTTTATGTAATCTTTCAACTCCTCTGGAGTCTGAAGTCTCTGCATCTTGTCGCCTGCCATACAAACCTCCAGTATCTGGAAAAAAATATTTAAACATATTTATTTTGGTAAAAGATGTTATCAACTTACTTTATTTCGAAAATTTTGACATTGCGTTAGAGTTACTTAAAGCATGTCGTCCATTAATTGCAAGCAAATATTTGTAAAATCTACAGGTAGTTGCTCCAGGTCTGGGTGTTTGTGTATGTGAAAAAATTGTGTTTGTAAACGCACCCACAACAAAGGAGAACATCTATTGTGGGGCTACTTTTTTTAAAATAACTGTAGATATTGAAATAAAACTACTTTTTACGGATTTTATCGCGGTATATTTGATATTATTTTAACCCGACGTTTCGGATCCTTTACAGCATCCATGGTCACGGGCAGACTCTATCTCTATCTATAACTGTAGATATTTAAGATTGGCTTCAAACCATTATCTTACATAGTTTATACATACATACAGACACTCACACCTTTTTCCTATTGGAATAGGCAGAAACTAAAGAATGCCACAAGCAAGATCCCTACATTATGTACTCTATAATAGTATTTTAACTTACTTGTTGCGGCATAACTTTAAACTTTGTAGCAATGATGACAAACACAGGTAATGTTGGTCCATCATTGTCCTCAGCATTCCTCTCTTCTGCCTCATGGCATCTCACCACACGGAACATCCATGACTTGTCACAAAACGTCTCTAACAATTTACTAAGAATATGACTCTGCAGCAATGATATGCAGACAAACCGACCTCCAAGCTTTAAAACTCTTTTGATTTCAGAGAAATACTTGTCTATGGTTTGTTGAGTTTCCTGCGAATCGTCTGGCATGAGAGCGTCCAAAGTACCTTTGTCTAAAACTACATTAAATTCCTCATCTTTAAAGGTTGTGTTCAAAGCATCCATACAGAGAAATTTCATGAGTGTTCTGTGAGAATTTATGTTATTCATCTGCTTGATGACAACCTCAGAAACGTCTATATTTGTAATGTTATGGTAACCAACATCGTACATGTCGGCACTGAGGCTAGAATTGCCGCAACCAGTTATTAGAATGGAATCCTTCGGTTTAATGTACTTGTGTAGCTGTCCACATAGTTCTAAGTATTCCCCATACCTGAAATTTTCGTTAATTTATAAGTTATTTACTTGATAAATAGTAAATATCACTTCTGAAAGATGATACAAAATATAACCTACCATTCGAATGCTTTGTTTCCACGTTTCTTAAAGAATTTATTCCAATAGTCTTTCTCACTGAATTCCTTATGACTTTTGGGTAGGAGATTCATTTTGCAGAAATAAAGCCTTTAATCTTCTAAATTAAATAATACACAATACACATGTATTCAATTAGTCTACAAAAGGTGGAAAATTAAAACAAGAACTGCGTTGTTTTTCTGTCACCTGTCATAACAAATACAAATATCCGTCAAATTCACGTTATTCTGCCGTCATTGCTAAATCCTATCCTAATATCCTATCCTAGCCTAATCAATTTGGCAGTAACATTAAAACATATAATTATTAAGTTAATTATAATTTAATTCAACATTTATATATTCTAACATCTCATATAACAATCGGCGCGCGTGCATGACGAGATGTATGAATTTGAATGTGGCTGAGGCAAGAGTAGTATGCAGCTCATCGTAGCGCGTGGCATTCTGTAGTTTCTACCTACTCCAATGGGAAAAAGGCGTGAGTGTATTTATATATTATATGTATTCAGTATTTTATAAATCTGTGGTTTCAGTCATATCGGTTGTCAACTTCAATTGTCAAATTGTACTTGTAATTCTGTATGTGACAAGTGACAACTCAGACAACTCAGTATTGTGTGTGTGAAATTCGTTGTTGTGTTATTTTTTACGTTAAAATTCAGAATAATAAACGATTACGTATTTTGTAGCTAAATCAGAAATAAACAATGTATAATATTTGAATATAATGGCTTTACGAGATTTTAATGAGTTGAAGTCTTGGCTGCTTTATTGTCGTGGTTGATCTTGAAAAGTTAGAGGATAGGATAAAAAACCATGGATAAACAAAAACAGGACAAATGGAATGCTTTAGCGACCATCAAATCATTTGATTTAGGTGAGTAATTCACTTTATTAAACTGGAAGTTAATGCAACACTTTTGCTGATGTCTTAAAAAATATATAATTGAGTAGCCTTGATATCCACATAGTACTTAACCACGTTTTTATTCGTGTGTATGAAATTAATCTATTGTAGCAGATGAAGCTATAAATAGCATCTGTTAACCTTACATCATGCACATTGTTTATTTTGTAAATATTTTTTTCTCTTCTCATTAATAGATTTCCGTAACACCTACTAAGTAAATATGATGAAATTTACAGAATGTGTTACCTACTGGAACCTAAATTGTAGTATAATTAAGTACTTTTTGCAAACAAAATAGCAATAACAGGTTTATAAAACCTGTACTCTGATATGTTCTACTCCAAAGCATAAGGCAAACAATGTTTCTTTTGTTGAAAACAATATTGTTACTAGTCTCTTGAATTGGCAGGTTCTTTAATTTACTTGAAAAGAAACAAAGTTATTAGATTTCCTATTCAAAAAAAAATGTAGTACCAAATATAGAAAAATTGGTAACCTCTAGATAAATAACAGACAATTGTGGATCTCCTCACCATTGAGACACATTAGGCTATAATTTATCATGCTAGCTAATCATTCCTTAACCATTATAGAATGTGATATTTTAAGCACTTAACATTGTAAATTTGGTGATCTCAGGTTTTCATAATAGGTATATTTGACAAGGCTGTAATAGCATAAATAAATCTTAATATGATAATACTGTAAAGATTTATTTACAGAAATAATATCATTTATCTCTTATTATTAATGTATGTTATCATTATGATTTGATAAGAATAATCTCAGCCTGTGAATGTCTGTATTGCATGAGGAAATTTTGATAGGCCTTTATTTTTGATGGTAATCCTTCCTTACAAATATTATAAATGCTAGTGTGTCTGTCTGTTATCTCGTCACACTATAACTGCTGAACCAATTTAGATGAAAATTGGTATAAAGATAGTTTGAGTCCTGGGGAAAGACATGGGATAGTTTTCATCTCGGAAATCATCCTTTAATAGAGAGAAAAGGGATTGATAGTTCGTATGTGGATAAAATTACTAATTTTACCTAAAGTCTCGGGCAAAAGCTAGTATTGTCCTGTGTAATTTAATTAGATTTATTGTACCTTGTGGACATATAGAGGGGTCACTGTTCCTAATTGTCGATGACCTTGAGTTTTATATGATTTAACCTAAGCCGATAATAGACACAGACATAATTGTTGCAAAACTATGAGGGTTCCTCATTGTTTATAAAAAGAAACCAGAGTTGAGAATGTAGCAGATATATTAGTTAAGAACAAACAGTAATATTGCGAAGAGTTTGCATACAATTATGTTAATTTTAACAAACTACATTCAGTGTAGGCTTGGCATCGCGCCCACTAGCTACAAGGATATTGTAATCACGATCTCAAAACAACATAACGCTCGATAACGTTGTTCAGTTACATAACCCTTCTTTTGTGAAAGAAAGTTGCATAGGTACGTAGTCTTAACAACGTAGTTACTTCGTAAGGATGTATATCAAGGTGCTTTACGGCGATTTCGCCTCCAAGGTTTGAGCCGTATTTACGCATTTATTGAAAAAAAGAAAATATTTATCAGTGACTGCTGCAATATGTCCCGATAGTTTAGAGGAGCAGCTACTATATATAATGCTATTAACGCTATGAAAATTTGGAGTCTAGCATTAATTGTGAACTCTTCCTACTAATTATTATTCTCAATATTGTATCCACGGCTGACTTAACTCCATCACATTTTACTAGAAATTCAAAAAGGGGAGCAGCTACAATTATTAACCTTGAAAATTTTCAAATCTATAAGTTTTTGGGAAGAACTTCCGGAAAGTTGCACTCAATTTTAATACTAGTTACCTGACACTGCTTGTTAGGATAATAAAATTGTATATAATCGCTCGACACAGGAGAAAATCCAGGTTTCTAAGGCTGAAAATAATTCCGATTATTACGGAAATTATTTTCCAATTAGGTATTTGTAATTTGTCTTTGCATTGTTCCAAGGATTTTTGAAAAAAAAAATACGATTTGTTTGATCCTACAAAGTATCGAGCTTTTTTTGGGCATGTTCATCGTAATTATTTTATTAAAAAGAATCCTAAATCATGATACATTAACCAAAACGACACAGGAAATCCTATTGAGGGGCAATGTTTAAAAAAAAAGCGTGTTGGTAGACTTCGCACATTGTGAAAAAAGGTTTTATTTGTCTCATGCGTGACTATAAGGCGCGTACTGGCCTGGTCCTAGGTCATAATGATCATTAGGCCATCAATGCACTCGACTATAAATCCTAAGTTTTTTATAAAGAAAACCATTATTGTACACTATACTTATTTTAAACACGTCGGTTTTATCTTTGCGGTTTACGAACTGTAACCAACGGAGTTCTACCGTTACATGTCATTCCGGAATGTTCCAGATTTATGTACCTACATCGAGAAACTTAATATGACCCTTCTTTTCTTTATTATAAAAGTATTTTTTATTTGACAAAACATACATCGCTGTATTTATACGCATACAATAAAGAATAGAGAACCTTAAATTTCAAAATATAAAGTTAAGTTTCAATTGTTGTGTAAGCTTACGTGTTTTTTTAGGCATCGACCCTACAATTGATTTGTTTGCGCGTACAAAAGAATACAGTCACAGGATCATTGCGACCCATCCTTCAATACTTCGAGAACGATCAGAATTAATTTTAATGTTTTATGAAAATTGTGTGCAGCGGTACCTACCTACGCTTAGCATTTTTTTTTGTATCTCTACATAGTACTTCAGTACTTGTGCTGACTAACTTATTCAAAGCTTAAACCGATGGGAATAAATATTTGCACAGTTTGCATTTGAAGCATGGCAGACCTGCCCCTTCAAAAAAACCAGCGTGATGGAATATTTTTACGATTTTTTGCAGAACTTTAATTATTTTTTCACATAATTACTGTGACATAGCTATATATCTTCGCAAGTAATCGAAATTAAATTAAAATCAAACACTTACGTAACATAAAATAAATAGTAATTAATTGATAATCTGGACGATCCAATAGCTAAAATAATATCAATTCTAATATAGATATCTACCTATAGGATTGTTTGTCATAGGTACCTAACCAAGATTACCAACTTAAACAAGTCTAGCCCTTTTCCTAGCGTGTTATAGTCGGCATCTGGTTTAACTAGATATGGCTTAAGTATTTACACAGACCGATTGCCATTAGAGCGTTTGTTTCTAATCCGATTATTGGGCAACGCCACTTTTATTGGGGTCAGACGGGATTTTAGATTGTAGAGCTTCTGGTTCTCACTGACCGGTAAGACTTAAACCGATAACTTAACTACTCGAAGTATAAATTGAAGATGGAGTTTATTTAAAACTAATTAAAACCAGAATATAATTAGGAACTGCGTTAGGTACCGGAGAGTTCTTTTTATACCACTATGGTAGCAAACAAGCTTGCGGTTCGTATGATAGTAAGCAGTTACCGTAACCTTTGGACGTTTGCAACACCAGAGATGTCACTTGTGCGGTGCCAACCCTGTAAGAACCTTTTCAAAAATAACCCTATAAAATGTAGAGGGTTTTAGGTTTCTTTAAAATAGGAGAGTTACTAAACGGAAAGCAAACTGAATTCCCATTTTGTCAGAATACTTAGACAATCTCCTAACGAGCTTTCGTAACGTCCACCCATAAAAACAACTATTATTGTTTCATTGCGATCTTCTGTAAAGCGAAGATACTTCCATGTGAGTGAGAAATTTCGCTGTGAATCACGTACTTCAAGTTCAAACAGTATAGGCATTATTCCTCATCAATATTTAATGAAACCTGACTCAAGTACCGTCACCTTGACGGGGCGATATCACATTGATTTCCATTACTTATTCATTCATCGTAAACATGCGTGCGTTCAGATGCGTCTGAATGATAAAACTGTTTACAGTTAAGAATTATATCATTGATATAGGGGTGATTGAAAAGCAACAATATGTCTATAGCATACATTTCTTACCACTTAAAAAGGTTCAGTGTGAAGTAAGGCTTCTTACTCATCACATTTTGTCTTTGTGTCGTGATGTACGGGTGCATTTTTTGTGTATCTGATTATTTTTTGATATGACGTTTAATATACGTATAATAGAAAGTAAACATTGAGATAAAATTAACTTTGAAGGACCAATTCGGTTGTCTCATTACGTTCTCTTCGTATAGTAGATACTGATCGAGAAACCTACAAATATACGGTTTTGTGTATTCCTTTTAAATATCGAAAAATAAAAGTGGTCTTTAGAATTTTGTTGCCAATCGTAAGTGTGAAGTTGGTGATTTTAGTTGTGAGAAATCATAAGAAGAATTGACCAGAGCTGTATTATGGGTGAATTAACTGGTACTTAATCATTTATTACAAGTGGATTTTCTTATCAGATATGAAATAGGCTGTTCTTTATCTATCACGACCCGATGCAGCGGTATTAATGGCTGCCTTCTGTGGTAAGGATCCTGGGTTCGAATAAAATTGATGTAGTGTATGAACCATCTAGTATCCGTAACACAAGCCTCGTGACTTAGCTTGGAACTAGATAGCGGTGTTTCTTAATGTCCTGATATATTATATTATTTATCTATAGGTATATCGACATAATAACATCTTTATGCGGCAGAATATATTTTTTCTTATAAATATTAAAATACATAACAATGAATAAGACAACAAAGATCCACCGTATTAATTACAAAATACTTAAAAATATACATGACAATTTAAAAAAAAGTCTATATCAACCCGTCGATTCTGAAAATATTCTTAATTTTACATGAAATAAAATTTTTCATGCTAATAAACGTCAAGTCGTAATGTGTTAAATTAAAAGAATGCATAACTTTACAAAACAATCGTAATGCCTCACACTTTCGTGTTGATAATGTTGGAATTAGTATAGATGTAGAGTAGGCCTTCGGAAAATAATATATTCTACATAAGTTACGCTTTTAGGTCATGGATGGTTGAATGCTTGACCAATATCGGCTGATCGCTGCAAATTTGTTTCTTTTAAATAATTAATTCTGTTTAAATACTGTGCTCTACTCTACTCTATATTCGTTCACTGTGTTCGACGTAGGCCTTCCCTAGTGAACGCCAAAGAGCTCGAATACAGGCTGATGATGATGACTCTACTCTATTACCTACAAGATCAAACAATAAAATGTAAAGCCTTAATCAGGCTTCAAAATTAATCAATTTTCTTCAAAAATTCTTTATACGTTATTATCTTAACGCATCATAGCATCTTCATTAATTATATAGATCCTTCAAATAACTACACAGGAGTTTTCTGATATTATTCTTCTATACTTCCAGGCATAAACCGCAACAGTCACCATGAGTCGGTATTCGAGAGCATGCAGCAGATTGACATCATCAATTCTTCAGCCACCACTCCCATCAGTCTGCTCGTCCAATCCCTTGTCAAACAGCTGTGCTCCCTCCTCGAAAAAGACACTCTCAGGGCCGATCAACTCTATAACACCATATGCGAAAAGCTGCACAGCATGAACCTGATAGATGATTCCTACGCCATGGGGGAGTTTGAAGCAATGAGGAGTCAGTACCAACGGGCCTTGTACCAACTAGTCGCAGTCGCCAGCGGTTCGGAGATCCCAATAACCCTCCCAGCAACTTGGCCTATAGTCCAACCTTCAGGTCTCGAATGGTCCAGATACCATCGCGAATTCGAAGAGCTCTACTTTATAGCTGGTGGGGGGTTTGGCAGTGTGTTCAAAGCTAGACACAGATTGGACGGTGTTGAGTACGCCGTTAAAAAGGTCTACATAAAGTCCTCGGATGTCAATTCGATTATGTCACATTTAGCAGAAGTCAAAACCATCGCGAGTCTGAACCATCCAAACATTGTGAATTACAAAGCGGCGTGGCTAGAACCAATGATAGAGTCCACCGTCAAAAAGAAAAATAAATTCAAGATGGATATGGACAGCGAAGACTTCACCATCAATTCCAATCTGATATCATCCGCCCAACCTAACATAATAACGTCTTTCAAAACTCACAATTCCAAAGAGTTGACAAAGAACAAGAGCCTCTCCGATTTCGTGATATCGTTTCAAAATTCCAACAGCTTCGCGAGTTCCAATGAAGATTTGGACGACTCGGAGTTTTTGTCTGATGACGAAACAACGTCGCCTCAAAAAGAGAATGCTGTCTGCAACTTCTTTTCAAATAAAGAGTTCGAGAAATGCTCCCGTGTGAACTTAAAATGGGCGACGTTATACATTCAGATGACCTACTGCCAACAGACCTTAAAACAATGGCTTGACGAACGCAACCATCATATGACTGCGACCAGGAAAAGTTCTGAAGACATGACACTTCATCACAGCGATTCCACAGACTCCGGGTGTCTTGATTCATCCGATTCGGCATACCCAGTCGCTTGGACGCATATAGATGTCCTTATAGAGATGTTCACGCAATTGGTAAAAGGATTGCATTACATACACTCGAGGGGAATCATCCACCATGATATAAAACCTAGTAATGTGTTCGTGGCACAAAATGAAGGTGGCGTCACAGTCCAGTTGGGGGACTTCGGCCTGTCGTGTCCGTTGCAGCAGTCTCACAGTGGATTGGCTTTGGGAACGCATTTGTATGCTGCGCCTGAGCAGTTAGATGGACAGTGTAACCCTAAGGTGAGTTATTAAAAAAACATAGTTAATTTATGATAGAGCAATACGACGGCATGGTTGGTGCAGTTAGTCAGCCAAGCATCACAGTTAGCCAGCATCACGCATGGAAAAAAATATATGTATGGTCTACAGGCAGTTGATCCGGGTCTGGGTGTTTGTGCATTGTGACTTTTTGTGTTTGTAAACGCATCCACGACACAGGAGAACTGCCTAGTGTGCGGCAACGTTTAAAAAAAAATTAATGACGTACCAAAAATCATATGTACCGTATTCCATATATAGACTTCACAGTCCACTGTTGCTTAAGCAACGACTCCGGGCTGCCATTGACAATTTCACAGAAAAGCCAAACTACATACCTGACTCTCAGTTTATCGAAAAATAATAACAGATAATATATTGGTATTATTTCTCATTTCAGAGCGACATGTACAGCCTCGGAATCATTCTCCTAGAAATGGTGGAACCCTTCAGCACCGATATGGAGCGAGTGAAGACCATCACAGACTTACGCAAGGGCCAAATCCCGGCCCACTTGACTGCGAACTATCCAAAAATTGCCCACGTTATAGGCAAGCTGGTGCAACGCCGACCAGCCAAAAGACTAGACACTGCGCAACTTTTGGAAGAGCTCAAAAATTTATCCGAAAATAAGGACGAAACTATCAGGTCTTTAAAAGAAGAGTTAGCAGCGAAAGATGAAGAGATTGCGAAGTTAAAACTTATGTTGGCCAAGTTAAATTATCAGACTTAGGGCGTTGGTAGTGGTAAGTGCAAGATTTTAGTTTAACTTGCACTAATCACAATCAGGTTTGTAAAGTGTACTTATTTAAAAGCTGTGTGGTTGCGTGTGTGATGTATTTTATTTAACAATATAGTATTACGGAATGACATTACTTTTGTTTTATTTTCTATCTTTATCATAGAATTATGTTTATTATATTTGGGTGTTGTGTAATATTCAGAAGAAATATACGAAATTATTAAAAAACTTTATTTACAAAATTCTAACACGCATATATAAATTATTGCCTTAATCTAATGTTATTTACAGTCTTAATTACATTATTATTATTTGCCGCTGTCGTGCGTATCGCTGCGTGGTCGGGTCACGACTGCCGTGTGCTGAGCTTCATTGAAGCTAATTGGTGGGGGGTGCCCGTGCGCCGACTACAGCACGGCGTCCACGGCGTGAATCACGCCGTTTGTGGCGGGGATGTTGTGCGTTATCACTTGTGCGTTGTTCACTTTGATGCGTCCTGCGAATTATTATAAATTAACAAATAGATGTTAGTAAGTAATTAGAGCTTCGGCAATCCGCGACTCAGTGCTCAGGGGAAAAATTTGGTAAGTTTTTGACCAATAGGTAACCCAATAGGTAATTTTACCTTGATCCACACGAGTGAGCACTTTACTCAAATTACAGAAGACGGATGATGTTCGTATGAGCACATGGTTAAGTGAACAAGCTTTGTTACGGTACCTAGTACAAAAGAAACCGAAGAATATTTTGTCTTCATCTATTTCACAGGAGATAGATAAAGATCTATATTAGCGACCCTCACCGTAATATGAAGTAAAACCAACGAGGCGGCTGCTAGTCTAAAAAGATCTGCTAGGTTGGTCTGCTAACTAGTCACGAGTGCCCAGGGCCGTTTTTGGAGGCTCTAATTATACACCCTAAAGAGAGAGAGACACTCGATATCGCCAACCGACTCACCAGAACTCTTCTGCAGCGTCAGCGGCTTGGCGTCCTCCATGGAGTTCCGGAGCTGGTAGTAGCGCATGCCGGCGCTGTACAGCGTGCCGGGCAGCACGTGGCGCGCCACCAGTGCGCGTGCACTCGCCTTCTCCGAGTAGCGCGCCAGCTCGGCCGGCAGCAGTCGCGCGAACGCCGCGTCCGTCGGCGCAAACACCGTATAAGTCTTACTTTCTGAAATTTGGAATGGGGAAGAGAAATCTGTGTTATTTTTGTGAGTCCAAAGGTTTTGTCGTCTAGATCCTGAATAAAATATAAGTATATTACTATACCTACCCTTGGTCTTCAAAACCTATTTACAGAAATAAATATATGTTTTTATAAATTTTTGTAAAAAATAATAGTTAGTAAAAATGGGAGTTTTAAAAATGCTCTTACCTGCATAAGACAGTAATTGTAAATCTAGTGGTTATTACCAAAAGTGCTCAAAATGTGCTGAGCGTAACATTATGTTTCGACTGACCTGCCAGTGTCTCTGCGAAGCCACTAGCGTGAATGGCCTTCAGGAAGGTGGTGAACCGCCTGTCCCGGTCAGCCTGTAGCGTCTGCACCAGGTCACCTACTGGCAGCGGGAACATGACGCGGTCTACTGCGTGTGCTATGCCCTGGGGTGAGGAACAAAATGGAAAATGTTATACAACCGAACGCATGGCAGCTCTAACAGATTGCCTGATAAATCGGTCCATTAGTCAAATAGAGACATTAGGTCTTCATCCTACATCATTTATGTATGCATATTTGTATAATTATGCAACTTGAGTTTATATTGAATGGTCGTAAGATGTATACATTTTTAATTGAGTTCCTTACAAAATAATAGCAATGATCAATAACAAAACTTACTATATCATTTATGGCAGGCTTTTAAATCATGAACCCCATGATTTATGTCAGGTTAAGGATTTTGTTATGTAGTCGACGAAATTCCTGGTCTCTTTGTGAAGACTTGACATGCCGTCGAAAAGACCGTTCCTTCAGGCTCATTTCGTCACAACGCTTCGTTATAATTCTTACCTGTGGTATATGAATATCCTTCTTATCATCAAGCACCCTGGCGCCGTTGATGGTGGTGACGCGGACCTCATTCCACTCCACGTCATGCATGTCGTACTGGTTGACCCTGAGTTGCGTGCCTGCAAGAGACACGCCTGTCATCTCGTCCTGTAAGGAGGCGATGTCGAAGGCACCTGGGATCACGTGGTGTAGAAGCAGCTGGAATTTATAACATTAAGGTTAGACATGCCGACAAAATAATGTAGTATGCGAAGTATCTTCTTGGAATTCTTCAAAATTTTATGTGATTGGACATAGAAAAAAATGTTCCGGATTTATAGCACTCACGAGTAACTAGTATAGGATATTAATATTAGTATAGATGTCAATAACTTACACCACTGAGTAGCCTTGGGTTATCACGGAACTTTTCCTCAGCCTTGTCGGGACCTCCGAGCTGCACCAGCAGAGTTCTAAATGCCTTGTCAGTTGGGACGAAGATGGTGTAGGGACCCGTCTCATTTAGAATACTGTCCAGGCCTGACTGACGCAAGTACTTTGCCGTCGCAAAAAGACCATTTTCCTTCAGAATTTCTACGAGACCTGGGCTGCTGATTGATGGAGACACCTGCCTCGCTACATTCAACGTGCTACTGTCACTTATTGTTGGAGCAATTGTGCTGGAACCGATCACAACCAAGTCTTTCTCGGAAGAACGATACGGAGTACTGTTGATAATTGTGGAATGAGTTGAACTAGGATATGTGATTCTTGGGGTCTGGCCAATGCTGTTCCTACTTGATGTGTACTCATAAGCTGGCGTACTGGATTTTGTATGGTATCTTTCTGTGCTCGATACGGTTACAGAAGATGGGAAATGCGTCTGAGGCTGGGGTGTGTTCCGAGAAGATTGAATAGAAGATTGGAACAATGGCGTGGGTGTAGTATGAGCACTGGGGATTGTATGGCCGGTAGAACCGTGGTTGGAGGTACTGACAAAAGTTGAATAACTAGATGGATGGTGAGAGGATGCTGCTACATAGTCTGTTGTTTCAGTTATAGGGCTAGCAGTCGTTGAGCTGTATTTTGAGTTCGAGATCTTTGTTTGTCCAGGCAGCTGAATTTCGCCATTTTTTATTTTTTTCAGAATATTTTCGACTTCTGGACCTTCCTCGGTTTGTTGGCCATTAGCTTTAACACCTTTCACTTTAAATGATCCATCCTCTTGTTCTTCTAAAAATACAAACGTCACTTTCTTTTTATTCTGTAACTCAGAAGGTGCCTTGACTTCTTCAAGTTTGCCATTATCAGCTTGTTTGATCAACTCGAAATTGGCACCAGGAGGTAATATACCCTTCGTCAGATCTTCGATCGAAACTCGGCTCTCCTTTTGTGGTTCAATTTGAGCAGCAGCCATAATTTGTGCAAAATTAGAGCTGTCAGCACTGATTGCACCTTTAGGAATCAAATTTGGATTAGTTGTCCTTATCACTTCATATTTTTGTCCATTGACAGAGATCTCTCGAGATGAGAAGTTCTTTTCGGAGAAATCTTCAGGGTTTTCAGCCAGAGCTACTTTCAATTGTTTTAAAATATCTGGTTTCTTCAGTAACTCAGCACTTTTCGCCCGGAGACTATCGTCAAATCCTTTAGTTTCGCTTTCTTCTAAGAGATTCTTAATTTCGTTGTAAAGTTTCTGTTTATTTCTATCTTGAGGAGGGGTCCTGGGTTTTGGCTTAGGACGTGGCCTGTACCTAGATGTTGGAGGAGGTGGTGGGGGTGGGGTGGTCGTAGTCGTTGTAGTGGTTGTTGTAGTGGTCGTAGTAGGATGCTCTCTTTCATACATTTCGACAGCTTTCCTGAACAAATCTGTCTCATGTGGTAAAATCGGGCGACGTTTTTCATTATTCCTGTTAAAATAGTCTTCGTAGTTTTCGGTCGTCGTGAACACTGGAACAGACTTTGTCGCTTGCTTTTTCACAAACTCCTCATGCAGTTTCTCTACTTTTTCTTGTTGCTTTTGTTGTTGTTTCTGCACAAACTCTTGGTGCTTCTGAATAATTCTCGCCCGCTCCTGTAATTCCTTCAGCTTTTCCAAGTTTTCCTTAGATTGTTGCTCTAGTATGTCTTGGATTTGAGATGCCTGTCCATTAGAGAATATAGACTGCTGTCCCAATGTTGCTTGGAATGGCAGTTGTGCGTTGTTCTGATTCTGGTTGTAGTTTTGAGGACCTAGATTTGGTGCAGGTTGAATAGTAATGGGGTTGGGCTGATTGAAGATAGGTTGATTGATAGGCTGATTATGCACCGTCGAAACAGTGGGGAGGAAGGCTTGTTGTGTAGGTCTTTGTTGGTTTATGTTGACCGTAGCAGGAATACTTGGTTGGAATGTGGGATTTTGTTGCAAATGTCCATTTTGGAACGTCGGGATCGTAGGAATCGGCTGTTGCAGAATATTTTGGTTTTGTTGCGGAATCGGCCTCAAGTTCTGTTGCTGTTGAAAGTTATTTTGCAACAGGGGTTGGTTGACGTTTCTATCTTGTTGTGAAAATTGGAAACTGTTCTGTATGGGCACGTTGTTGGGGATATTTTGGAGGTGATTGTTGAACTGGGGCACGTAGGACTGTTGCTGTTGGGGAAGCGGCTGTTGAAGTGGATGCTGTTGTGGTATTTGCTGATGAGCTTGTTGTTGCTGAGGGTTAAATAAGGATTGCTGGAACTGGACGGTGGGCGGAGGACTTGTTATTAATCCTTGCTGTGGTTGAAAGCTCTGTAAAGGTGAGCTCACGCCAAATCTTGTTTGGTGCTCCGTGAACCCGGGGTGTGGAAGCGAGGCCTGTCTTCGTCTATCGAAGTCATTCTCTACCTGAAAGTAAGGAAAAAATAAATTATTAAAAGAGTTTACTTTAACGTCTATTTGCAACTAGGGTTTGCTAAATATTCAGGGTTATTTGGAAATGTAATGGTTTCTTAAAACTCATCTAACTGTTGGTTAAGATAATTAATCATCGTTAATGCAAACAGTTTGCTTCATCCATGTCTACATCGTAAATTGCATAAATAAATTTGTTTCCTCAATTTTATTAACGGCTGACATTCTTTACAAAAGAATTAAATTCCGGCAATTAAGTTGCACTCATATTCCTGCTCAATACAAGCTAGCGTGTTTCGAAACGATTAATTCGATTGTCTATTGTTTTCTTATGACTTCTAGATTGTTAGTCAAATAAAAAGTAAAAAACGGTCATCATTACGTCACTAGCTTATGATAGGGAAGTGTTACGACACTAGTTACGAATTATTATATACATACTAGCTGACCCAGCAAACGTTGTTTTGCCACATTATAGGGGTTGGTGGACAACCATTATCACTAAGGGGTATGAAAAATAGATGTTGGCCGATTCTCAGACGTACTCAATATGCTCACAAATTTCATGAGAATCGATCAAGCCTAGGGTTGCCACCTTTTTTTTGAAGAAATATAGTATTTTTCACAGAACCTTGCCAAAATATAGTACTTTTGGGAAATTTTGGAAAAAAAATAGTACACAGTTTCGTTCTAAAATTCACAACGCGTCACTAAGGGTATGTTCCAATTTAGTCGATGTTTATACAAAAAAGTGCAGCAGTGGAGTTAGCAATGAAAATATAGTATTTTTCGTACTATATTATATTTCTATAATATATAGTACAATTGACCGCAATATAGTACGATACTATATAATATAGTACAGGTGTCAACCCTAATCAAGCCGTTTCGGAGGAGTACGGGAACGAACATTGTGACACGAGAATTGTATATATAAGATTATAATAAACACGTTTTGAATTGAATTTATATTGAGTATGTTTGTCTTATTAGCGCAGATAGTCTATGTAAATAATGCTTTAGTAAACGCAACCCTTGGTAAAGAACAAAACGTACAAAAGCCTGGTTAACGTTTAGTTGCAAAAGCGTTGTGAATTGTTGCATGAATTATGTCATTTTATGCAGTAAAATACAAGTGGTTTCAAAATTGAATGCCTACAATAAATTGGTAAGTAGGCGCTAAATGGTTTGACGTCGTGAGAAATTATTACGTAAATACATAAGTAGGTAATGCCGACCTGTGAAGTGGAATAAATCTAGACATTTCTTACAGGATGTCGATGACAAAATATACTTATCAAATTTATTGCGTTTGTGCTAATTTTTTAAAAGTATAATTTACAATATATTGTGATTTTTTTCAGCTGTTGGGCGTTGTTTTCAGTACGATAATTAAAATAAAAGTCAGTAAAGTGCTATGATGGGAAGATAAAATAGTGGAACGAACTTTCCAGCACTCATTACTGAAGAGATAAATAGTAGTCTTAGCCTTTACTCTAAAAAAAAATTATGAATGTTTATGAAAAAATAAGTAGCTTCTGTTTTGGTGTAGGTCTACTATCCATGTTTATCGCTCAATTACCTAAAGTGCTACTATATAAATCTAAACAAATCATAAATGTAATCAGACAATAATTACATTGTAAAGTAACACCTGCTTTCAACAATTTACAGTGACATAACATGAATGGGTTTTTATTCCTAAATAATGTATTGGTTGTCTAAATGGCGCGTTAACTCGCGAATGCAGCGGGGAGTGCGCAGGAATGCACTTTCTTGCAGCAAATGCGTCACGGACAGACGAATCTAGTGCAAGATGCGACGCGCAAAATGATCTATGTTCTATTTTATCTGTTGCATTGTTACGAAGAAACAATTTACGCGGGAAACTCGAATGACGTTTGCTGTCAAATTATGGACTGGCCAGAATTTCAAAAAGTCTTGTATGCGTTTGGTATTATAACCGCGAAATGTTTGGTCTACTAGGGTCCGACTGAAGGCCAATTCTTCTATGGTTTTGTCGTAATCCAGTCTAATGGGAAACATTAACGTTCTAGAGTATTAGAATAACAAGGTATAAAATGGAACTGGTCATCATTTATGGATGACTAATTATACCCATGATAGAAGTTGATAGAACAGATAAATAGTTTGGTATCAATCTTATATGTACGGTTAAGCTAACCAAAAGGATCACAGATACCGTCAAGTATAGTTAGTTAGGGTTCTTTTAACGTGCGGCATACGAAGAGCAAATTTATATTTTTTAATTAAAGACATTTTCATCAAAGAAATGCCGCATCTCTGCTGTCTTCAAATTGTTTCATAATAGATATATGTGAATTCTTACTCAGTCCGTACCACCAATTACATAATTTCTTGAGCATAATTCTGTTATTACCATACAGAATATTTTGAGAGCACCATCAGTATGGATATTAAAATACGTTTAAAGAAAGTGGCCAAGCTTGAATACCGTCTCCGACAACAATTCAGATGGCAACGCAGCGGAGAAAATGATTATACAATACTGAATAATGCATGTTAACGATCTGTGCTGGTGTCGACAAACTCTAGTAAGTATGTGTTACCTATTAAGTATGTGTTGCTTAGTTTCGTTGTTTGTGAAGTTAGCTAGAATTCGAATGAGGTAATAATCACCTGTTGTGGTGGCCTAGTGACGTGACCAGTGGACTGAGCACGTCAAAGATCTCGAGTTCAAACCACGGACTTTTCGGAAGTTATGTGCGTATTTATCACATGCTCAAACGGTGAAGGAAAACATCGAGAGATTTCTCGATGGGATACGAAGTCTGCCAACCTGGCTAGCGTGGTGGACTATAGCCTAATCCCTCTCAAATGAGAGGAGACCCGTTTCCAGCAGTGGGACTATAATGGGTCGATGGTGATGATGAATCATTACGTCTGAATTTTTCAAATTATGTTCGTATTAATTGAGTATCAAATGATCTCATTCAACAGATGGATTTATAGTGAGGAAGCCTGAGGATTAATTCTAGATACTTATCCCTTGAAATAGGAAATAGGCTGATGATTAATCGCCTTCATAAAATCAGAGCAGATTACCGACTACTTAATTATTTGCGTTTCACTAATATTACTTTTAGGAGTCACTTTCTCTCATACATGGGAACGTACACTCGCATATTAGGTTAGGGTTGATAGAAACGAGGAAAAAAGGTACTGTGACAGTCTCCACAGAATATTTCTAAGTATAATGTAGACTAATAGGATGACTTTCATTGTGTGAATATTTGGAAAATTTGAAAAGCTTATGGAGGAAGAAAAAACCCTTTTTATTCCGCAACGTGAAAAAGTGGAATCTATCGCACCGTACCTCTTAAACTAATGAACCGATTTAGTTTCTAATCTATCATGTCATTCCATTTTATTTTTGGTATGTCGGTTATTTGGCTTTATGTTGAAAAATCGTTAAAAACACACTAGCAATTTCTTCTCTTTCGTCGGTGCGTTTACGAACACAAACATTCACAATTCACAACACCCAAAACCAAATATTTTGAATCGTAATGACGAATGAATTATAGATTCAATATAATTTTAGAAAACAATGTAGTTATCGAATTTATAAAACAGATTTCTCGCCATCCGGAAGAAAATTTAAATATTTAATAATAAATTATTCAAACTGCAATGTTACCCCACTGCATAACATAACATTAATATTAAAATAAATGTAATATAATAAATATAATATATTTTACTGCAATTGATGCAGACAAAAAAGGATTAATATTTATGACTATAATATATACCTAAGTATTAATTAAATAGTATTTTATTAACATATGTATATTCTAAAAAAAGAATCAGCCATTTTTTATGTAAGCTGCATAATTATTATCTAACACGGATAAACAATATACTTATTAAAGCAACAGATTTATATTGCAACACAGAATAATAGTGAATGAAAATATTGTGAGGAAGAGAGAGATTGCCTTAGAGATTTTCTCGATGGAATATGAAGTAGGGTACCTATGCCAACCCGCACTGGATTAGCGTGGTGGACATTACAGGAGATCTATGGCAAGGGGTAGGACAGTAAACGGGTAATTTACGGAACAACCTGTAGGCCACAAATCCCGTGCAGAGATCGATCCCGCGACACGCATATAATCAACTAAAACCAAATTAGATTAGGCACCTTACGTGCCTAATCTAATACAAGTAGGTATCTGTTCTTCAAAGTACTTAGAAAGTTTGAAAACCAACATATACATGTGAAGAGCTGTGGTAGCCTAACGGTGTGACCAGTGGACTGACACGTCAAAGGTCTCGAGTTCAAACCCAAGGCACGCACCACTGACTTTTCGGAAGTTATGTGCGTATTTATCGCAAGCTCAAACGGTGAAGGAAAACATCGTGAGGAAACCTGCATGCTTGAGAGATTTGTCTTGATGGCATGTGAAGTCTGCCAACCCGCAGTAGGCTAGCGTGGTGGACTATAGCCTAATCCCTCTCAAAATGAGAGAAGACCCGTGCCCAGCAGTGGGACGTTAATGGGTTGATGATGATGATGATGATATACATGTACTCAAATCTTTTTGCCACGGGGGGAGACAAAAGTTACAGAAAATTTAAAAACAATGTTTGATAATTATCTTTTTATCAATTAAATGGAATAGCAAAAACAGACTACCTAATATTTACATCCACAACGGAACCAGGTATTCTTCTCCATTAGTTTATCAAGTGTGTTTGGTTAGTACTCCAATTTATCTCATAATTCTTCTGTTCTTGTGCTAATTACATTTAAACTCTATTCTGTTTCCCGTTCGATAAAGAGGAAAGTGAAAACTAATAGTTTTACTACTCCACTTTATACCAATTTATTCAATGATTTCCCTGGGACACTTTGGACTTCAGTGTCTCGACGATTTTCTGGAGGGTAGCTACTTTTGTTTACAGGAGTTGCAATAGTTGAGATTAAGTGTGGCTTGTCCCATATAAAAAGTTATGCTTTAGTCATTCGGAGGTTGTCATGGCTCCAAATTAATGTTCAAAAGATTACGCAATTTAATATGACACTAAAAATGTTTTAATTAAAGTCTAGACTTGTGACCGATACTGCACCTTATTATTAATCTGTTTCAAAATGAAGGCCATTGAGCAGCGGCTGTTTAAAATGGATCATTGCGTTTCCGAACGATTTTATTAAAAAGTTACTAGAGCATGACAATAATACCTAATGTCAGTAATTGTGCTCAGTTTACATTTATTTGTTTCGAACACTTGCTTTGTGTAATCTGTGGTAAATAATAGTTAGGCTGTGGTTATGCGACGTAACACCTCATTTAACGATAAATTGTTCATAAATATGCATACGATAAATAATCAATGTAGCAATGTTATTATTTTGTTTAAGTAACGCATGGAACAACCTGTGTATCAATTAAATAAAAAAACTGTCTATATTTTCACCGCACTGACGTCATCGGTTCTCATTCGCAACCTTGTAGGTTCGTCTACGCAGGTCAATGATCTATTGTGACCTGACAGGGGCGAACCAGTGACAGTTCATAGTAGTAGGACACAACATAGTCGCTTAGTGAAGAATAGTGAAGATTAGCTGCTATCAATAAGCCCTTAATACCTATTATTTTGTAGTTTCGTAGTAGAATCGAATATGAGCAGTAAGAAATGTCTTTTACAGAACATACCTACATACATAGTTTATGGTAAACTTAATGCTTATCATTATTATGTCGTTATGAAACAAAATGTGACGATATCATACAATACATAAACCGTTCCTTTTTCTAAAAAAATTATAATAAAACAAGACACAGGATTTAATTCATAAAAGTGTTATTACAATAGCATACTTATGATCTAGTTGCCAGAGCATAGCGTGTAAATATGAGCCAGCGAACTATATGGAGTCGATTACACAACTTTCGACTATAAGTCTTGTTTGGAACAATAATTCTGTCAACTGCTGTCTTGTACATCGTTATGTCATGATGAGTGACGAAACTATTTTGACAAATTGATCATACAATCTGTAGAGTTGGTTATGTACCTATCCTTCAGATCTAATGTAACTCATATGAAAAATACCTATAAAGAATGTCTACCTAGCATTTAGATAGAGATAAGGAGCCAATTAAGGTATTAAATCATTCTTCTCATAATAAAATTATTACACTAAGTATTGTAAACTGCAAAAGTTCCAATTGTGCTTTTTTTCTAATAAAACGTCAAATATATTTTTTAAATCAAGGGAAATGATGTATTCTGCCAAAACTGTCATAAAGCTGAAATCGAATGAGTCATTATTTTAAATTCCGCTTGTTTTCGATAGGCACTAAAATGTATCTAGACAGTTGGTGAGTGAGGTGTTGCATTATTGAAATTTATAGACGACGGAAAGTCGGCTTTCTTCATTTTGTGGAAACTAACCACCATTGTTATTCACATGGTATGCCAAGGTACCAACGCGCACACGACTTTAACAGTCTTAAAAAAAGTTTAATTTGTAATGAAGTGAAAGTTAAAGTTTTGACAGGACTGCATAATGAATTATTTTCATGTGATAGGTATCTGTGACTTAAGTCAAGATGGAAAGTGTAAGTCGTGAGGTTCTGTCAAAGGAGGATTGTTTTAGACGTGAAAAGGTTACCGTTAAAAAACTGCTGTCATTATTACGTAACATATCCCGAAGACGCCTGTCGACCCCGAAGGGTTAGACAGAGGTGTACTAATATACACCCTCATTTCGGTTTTTATTAAGTCTCATATAATAAGGGGCGAGCCTATTGCCGTTAACCGGGCACAAATCCAAACTCCGATTATTATTAAAACACTTAAAGTATTGTTTGAGCTAACCAATTAATACTCATATACACAATTTAGGGTAACAGCTCAACAACCACTTATGCTCTAAGTAGGTACTAAAATATGTAAGTAGGTATTAATAAAACCTCCTCATACTTTTAAAAATAGGTATTTTTATAATTTACATAAGTTTGAGAGGTAGGGCATAGTGAGATTCCTCACTCAAACTGAGCTGCCCGACTGGGGAAGTACCTCCGCCTTACAGAAGACGCAGTGAATCAACAATAGTTGTATTTCTGTCAGTGAGTTAGGTTACCAGAGCTCGTTGGAGGAGTGACTATTCTGACAGCATAGGCATTCCGTTTGCTGTCAGTTTAGTAATTCCCTATTTTTAGAAACCTAAACGGTTTCTGCAAGGGTTGGCAACGCATATGCAAGCCTTCTGGTATTGCAAATGTCCATGGGCGGCGGTGATCACTTACCATCAGGTGAGCCGCCCCTGCTCGTTTGCCCCCGTACCACATTAAAAAAGAAAAAAAAGTTACACGTTATGGTTTATGTATAGATAAAAGTAAGAGGTAACCAATTTGTTTTGTTTAAATAAAAATTAAAACGGTCTTACTAGACAAAAAACAGTATTTGTGACACTTACCTATTTAATTTGTGTCCCAATTTCAGTATGGCACACGTCAACAAACATTCTTCCTATAAAAAATAACCGCTTCTCTATGTTACACGCGACTACATAATTTATGTAATTACGCAGAATGTCGACGACCTCACACAATAGTACGAAACAGAAAGCTCGCCAGAACTTGTTCTTACAGTGAAAGTGACGATCTTTGTGAGATATTCGTGACTATTAAATACGAATATTTGCGAAACGAATCGATGAAGTAGTAAACAATGTAATCGAGCGGATTTGTTTTCGTTGATTTCGATTAGTTTTTTACACGAATCACAAAATTGTTCGTAAAAAATAAATGTATTGTTATTTTGAGTTAACAAACCATCATCATCATCAATCCATTAACGTCCCACTGCTGGGCATCGGTCTCCTCCCATTTGAGAGGGATAAGGCTATAGTCCACCACGCTAGCCTACTGCGGGTTGGCAGACTTCACATGCCATCGAGATAAATCTCTCAAGCATGCAGGTTTCCTCACGATGTTTTCCTTCACCGTTTGAGCTTGTGATAAATACGCACATAACTTCCGAAAAGTCAGTGGTGTTTGCCTTGGGTTCGAACTCGAGACCTTGGACATGTCAGTCCACTGGTCACACCACTAGGCTACCACGGCTCAGCTAGGCTACGACTACCTCGGCTAGAGTTTAATTTTCATTTGAGAATATACCGTGCGAAAATATTCTCCTATTTAAAATAGAAAAGTATACATAATAGGTAGGTACCCTTGTATGTCATCTAGATCACAAAAAAAAACTTATGTAAGTAAGATTTTTAAAAGTGTGCCCAAAACCCAAAAGAATTATTTACGGAATAAATATCATTTGGTAATCAGATCACGGTTATAAAGTAGGTAACTACATATTAGGTCATACGTACAAATAACTACATATTAATTATTTATAATCGATTTCAATATGTTTTTTTAAATTAAGAAACTCTTAAAGTACGTGAATGACCCAATGATTTACTTTAATACGTTGCATAAGTATCTACAGAGGTAATACCTACTTATAAGGATATATTTGAAATTGGAATATTAATTCGAATCGTTCCACCTATTTATGGTAAGTGAGACGCTAATAGTGCGGCGCAATGCAACATCGTGCTTAAAATTGCGTAAATCGAGAGAGATCGCAACGAGTGATGGTATCACTCCGCGATTCCACTGTATTACGCAAACTGTCACACTGTCCCTTCTAATAATATTAATTAAAACATCCTAGTAATTAGGTACACAGTTATATAAAAGCTTTTATCATTTTAAATTACCTCCGTAAGGAAATTATAATTTACCTACAAAAAATAAATGTTCTAGTAAATAAAGACTCTAGTCATAAAAATGATAAAAAAATATTTTGTCAGCAAAATAGAACATTCTCGTAAATTATAGATATCGTAAAATAAAGAGGCTGTTTACTAGATTCCTTTGCCCACTATTACAAAGTCTGTCAAAATAATCCTCCTAATTCCATTATTTGTTTTTAAGTAACGTTCAAAAAGATTTCTGCGATTGTGTAAAATTATGTTGATGAAACCTTATTTAAAAACTTGATTGGACTATATAAAGCTTTAAACTGAATAAAAATGTATGTATATAATTCGAACCCACAGTATACTTACATCTCTGACTTTTCAGAAGTTATGTGCATATTTATCACATGCTCAAACAGTAACGGAAAATTGTGAGGAAACCTGCATCCCTGAGAGATTTTCTCGATAGAATGTGAAGTCTGTAGCCTCGTAACTAGTAGGCTAGCGTGGTGGACTATAGCCTGATCTCTCTCAAATGAGAGGAGACCTGTGCCCAGTGGGACAGAAAATGGTTGATGATAATGATGATGAATGGAAATAGGAAACATTTTATGGAGGTAGGGCATAGCGAGATTCCTCGCTCAAATTGAGCTGCCCGACTGGGGAAGTACCTCCGCCTTACAGAAGACCGCAGTGAATCAACAATAGTTGTCTTTCTGCGAGTGAGTAAGGTTACCAGAGCTCATTGGGGGAGTGACTATTTTGACAGCACGGGAATTCCGATTGCTGTCAGTTGAGTATCTCCCTATTTTAAGAAACCTGAATGGTTTCTAAGGGGTTTGGCAACGTATTTGCAAGCCTCTGGTGTTGCAAATGTCTATGGGCGGCGGTCATCACTTACCATCAGGTGAGCCGCCTGCTTGTTTGCCCCCTCATCACCATAAAAAAAAGGAAACATCAGAGAAAAATTAATCCTAAAAGACGATTAGTAAGAGTGGTGTTCAATGCTCGCTCCTTCGGTCGCAGATTCCTTTGCCCAAAGCGTGATGACACAGGAGTTACACATAATCTTCTTGGGAAAGTGGTATGACTGGTTAACGATGTTATTTCAAAGCGTAATTTACTTTATAAATGAATGAATACATCATTATACGTAATTATAAAATAACGGGCGGTCCATCCCGGCTTCTTCGACATTTATTTTTAACAATATTGGGATAAACTTTCTAGTACTAAATATAACCTATGTTACTCAGGAATATTGTAGCATTCTAATGGTTGAAAGATTTTTTTAAATCGCACTTATTCATTAATTCAGACATAAATGGTGCACAAAAAAAACAAAATATATAGAGGATTAAAAAGCAAAACAGACGATTTATAACAATGTGTGCCCCACGACTGCGCTGAATAGGCCCTGGTTCAGCATACAAACAAACTATTACGCTTTATATTAGTACCACCTTTTCCCCGCGACTTCGACTGCTCCAAATTAGTAATTTTATCCGCATACAAAATTCCATCCCCCTTTTAAGTGATGATTTTCGGGATGAAAACAATATAACAATCACTAATCACAAAAATCACAAAAAATCACAATCCTATGTCCTTCCCCGGGGCTCAAACTATCTCTATACCAAATTTCATCTAAATCGGGTCAGTGGTTGTAGCTGTGTGTTGTGAACAGGTAACAGACAGACAGACACACTCACATTTATAATATTATACTATAAGTATAAAAGTATGGATAGTAAATCCGCTGTATTTTTTTTAAGCAAACAAAAAAAACTTTGCAATGTTCTCAAGGTACTAAAATAAATATTAAATGGGCCGCATGATAACGTTGCGTTGCGCCCGCGCATCCCGTGGTGAAAGTAGCCGCTTGACACACGCGAGATTCACGCTTCACTGTATTTGGGCTATTGATGTATAAAATAGTCACTTAAATAGACAATGGCCTAATAATTAAACAAATAAATATATCCGGACATTATGACACAGCGCCATCTAGTTCCGAGCTAAGCACCGAGGCTTGTGTTACGGATACTAGATCGTTGATACACAACGTAGTGTTTTTTTGAAAATACATACCTATATATATATACTTAATGCATAGAAACGTCAATGTCTATATCTCATCACACAAATATTTGACCCTACCGGGATTCAAACCCGGGAACTTTACCACAGAAGGCAGTCTTTAATACCGCTAATCATGTTGTGAATGATAATATTTCTTGCCTGCATCCATCAACTCCTGCTACCTCTAAGCAAGTCTTCTGTCTTCTGATGTTCGATCGTTCTACCAAAATCATATTTCTACCCATTCTGTGCACTTCATAAATAAATACCTACAATCATACTTTTATGAGTTATTAAGTCATATGATATTTCTGTAAATATATATTTTGAGAATACTTTTACAACGTTTTAAACGTCGGGTTAAAATAATATCAATATACCGCGATAAAATCCGTAAAAAGTAGTTTTATTTCAATATTTATACAAGTCATAATAATATTTTTTTTTTATCGGCATTACCTAATTAACGACAGGTCAGGAGAAATATCGTAATAAATTCAATCATGGTATCTTTTAAGGTAGGCAAACATTTTGTGAATGTGAGTCCAATTATGTAGGTCGATGTTCGTTCAAGATAAAAGATATTACGCTGTGTCCTTATCATTGTCAAGACCTACCCCATACATATTTTGACACTCAAATATATAAACTAAATTAATTAAAAAATATATATATATATCAATTAGGTAGGTAATTCATTTTCATTTTAATTTATTTTCAATTATTTATTGCGATTTTCTTCACTAATATAGTTTTAAGATAATGTAATACTAACAAAATATGGATAATTAGTCTGAAATAAATGAATTTTTAATAATTATTAAAAATAAAAAACAACAAACTTATTCTGTTTGGCGTAAGTATTTTAAGGTATACAAAAATATCATGGCTGCCAGCTGCTTAAAAAATAGCAACAAAATGTCTTACTTCTATGACCGTGTGACCAATCAGTCGTAGTTACTCTGCCTCTCTGAATTCTTCTATACTTAGGCTAATTAACTCTTATTATATTCTTCTCCCCTCAACGTGTCCGGATCTCTCTCTTCTATACATATAAAAACACTACAATTTGTTATAAAATTCCATATTATTTTATTATTACGTATATAATTATGTATTCACTCGTTTATAAAGTAAATTAAGCTGTGAAATTACATCGTCAAAAGTCATGATTACCGTGTGAATTAGTAAGTGGTAAAAGTTTCCCACGGTAGTGCTCCGCCAGACAAACTTAAGAGCGGAGTCCTGCCTACCGTCAAGATAAAATACCTTTAGAGGCAACGAAACAGACGAAATAATTGCTTCAGTTTCATTTTTTTCCATTCAATTCATATTCAAATTCATTTATTCATTTATTCAATAATTAACTGGAAAGTAAAAGCTTCTCTCGTCTTCTTAAGCACATAATATGGATATAAATGCAAAGCCTTACATAATAATACATAATATAACATGGGCCTGAATTAGGTTATAATTTTTCAAGAGAGGAACAAGCTAATACATTAATTAAGAAATCCTAAATAATCTGTTCTATAATCCTAGAAACAAGTATTTATTAAACTAAAGTAGATATTACCATATCTTAAAAGCAAATAAATTCAATCTAAGTAATTTAAAAATTAAATGTGAAATGATATTTACTATAATACAACCAACAATTTCTCTGTAATATAAAACGAAATACAACTCAATACAATACATGATCTAATAGACCCTTCTTTGCATAAAACTCTTTAAAACTACCCGCAAGAGCACAATAGCCATTATTGTTCCACCATAATGCATAATAGAGCTAATTTATACGACGTATTGCCCATAAACAGAGTAATTCTTACTTTCTAAACACTATTGCATCAGTATTCACAGTCTAAGTTCAAAGCACAATCATGTTTATTCATACAACTTCACCGCTAAAGCATAAATTACGCTGATCATCTTGATTTAATTGAATTAGCTAAGTTAAGCTTCCATGAAAGTATTTGTTTAGCTGTTTTTTTTTTGTTTAAGACTAGTGATATCATCTGCATTTGATATTAGATTTACATGCGAAGTACTTTGTTCAATCCAAAAGATACTTTTTATATCAGTTTTTACCGGAAATAGTACACATTCTGGGGTTTTTCAATAAACGAAAGGTTACAGGGTCTGTAACGCGCAAGCGAAACCTCTGGTGTTGCAAACGTAACCGCTTCCCATTAGGCGATTATTATTCACCCACGTAGTATAAAAAAACAGGTGACTTCAAACTATGAGGTATTTGACGTAGGTACGTCTGATAGACGATTGAAAAAAAAATTTTGAGACTAAAACAAAAGGCTGTGTAAATAAACAGATCGATCGCTTCTAAGGATAAGTTCAAGTATTTTATCAGTATTTTATAATAAATTGTACCGAACCAAAAGTGGTACTGGTTACGTAAAATCAAGCAGGTAATTGCACTTATGAATCAAAAAGTGTAATGTAAATGGACGTTCAAATATTAAGTAAAGTATGTATGATTGCATTGCATGCATTTTAGGTGACAAAATGACACATGGGCCGTTTATTTTCCCCACTTAGAATTTCTACATCATGATGAATCGTCCGCTAAAAATATATACGAAAAGTCATGCATTTTGTAAGGCGTGTCATCAGTTACATTACATCATTCATTGCACAAACAGCCTTCGCGGTGAAAGAGAGAAAGGCGCCGTGGCTCCCCTTACAGAATATCTCCGTACGGCTAATGTATTACCGTACGGAGCACGTATATCCGATTACCGAGTCTATTGGTCAAGACACACGGGTTCACAGTTCGATAGCCCGAGACAAAGATATTTTTATAGCCTCGAATTGAGCTATTTATTTTGTTTACGCTTGACCGCCAGTTGAAGCGATCGATTGAAGCGACACTGCGATCGATGATGGAGTACGCTTTTCTGGAAGAAATTGATTCACTCTTAAATTTAAGTCGGTATTTCGTGGGCGTCATATTACGTTCGAGATCCGAATATAAACCATATTCGGATCTCAAACGTAATATGGACGTTCTCTATATATCCTAGAAATCCGAGGAAACGAAGTATCCTCCTGGATTAAACGCACTGATTCCGACTAAAATCTACGCTTCATCCTAGCTTAGTCGTCGAGGTCACGCGACTTGAAGCCATGACCCCTACGGAAGTTACTTATGACTAAGCCTACACGATACCGCGGTGCGACCTGTTCAAATGTATTGTTTCACTATATTGTTTAACTTCCACCCCCTTTTCCCCCTTTTAAGGCATGATTTCCAAATATATATCCTATAATATTCCCCAGGACTCAAACTACCTCTTTACCAAATTTCATCTAAATCGGTTCAGCGGTTATAGCGTGAAGAGGTAACAGACAAATAGACACACTTTTGAATTTATAATATTAAGTAAAGTAATTAAATAAGTATGGACCACAAACAAGCTAACAGTCCGTCTGATGGTAAGCGGTTACCGCAGCCTATAGACGTTTGCAACATCAGAGGCGTTGCTTGCCCGTTGCTGACTCTGTAGAAACCGTTTAAATTTCTTTAACCCTTTGACCGCCACGGTCGGCTATACTCGACAAATCAGAACGTGCTCACGACGCTTTCGTCGGCAAATGTCGACAAAAATATAACAATTTTACGCTACAGTAAATATTTAGCATGGTGCAGGGAACATTTTTTTTCTTTATTGACGTGGCGGTCAAAGGATTAATTAGGGAGTTACTAAAATGTCAGCAAACAGTTCCCATGCTGTCAGAAAAGTCACTCTCGTAAAGAGCTCTATTAATTTTAACTGATCTCATGGTTAAATTTAAAATATTTACGCTGCACTCCATTTAATACTACAAAACAGTGCGTGATGTGTGATCGTAAATATATTACGGTATGTTTATCTTTAGTGACTAATGTACGTTTCTAACATCCAATTGTACTTACGTACAGACTGATAAATCAACGTGTAGATAATGCATCTGTATCCTTAACGCGTTTTAAAATATTTGCGCTCTAATTTGACAGGTAATAAAGATATGATATATTATTTTGAAGCCGGTGTTCTTATAATACAAGGAATGGAATTTGTTAATAGGATATATATGTCGGAGGAAGCTATAAGTCGGTTTGATTATTGTTTGCAAGAATAACGCAAATAATGATTTATTACATTTTTCCATAGCTTAAAACCTCCTTAGTCTAATAAAAAGTAAAAAATATTGTTATCAGTTATAGACCAATCAGAGCAGAGCATTTAGCTTGAGCGTGGTCGAGGCGCCATCTTTACTTTTGGAGGGACGCGGACAGTATTGGACATTATTGAGAAATAGCGACTGATCGAGTTGGATCATTGAGATTGAGAGTCTGAGAGACTGAAAGAGTATTAATTGTTGGTAAAAGTAAGACCGGTGCCCTGAACTCGCTGCTCGGTCTTAACTGTGCATTTTCTCTCGATATTATTGTGAAGTGATAAATTGTTATTTAATCCGAATTAAAATAATATGTAGTGCAAAACCATGATCATTATGTTTGTGCTTGTAATTAACCCTGATGATGCCCACGAAATTCTTAACCACTAATGACGATGTCAACAGAAATAATGTTTCTCCGACATCAGAAGTGGGATAACTACCTCCGCTTTCTGTCGTTTTTCAATTTATTTTCAGATTTTTCATACATACGGACACAAAGCAGATCGGCCTTTGTTAGTCGTGGTTCGAAATTCGAATACATCTGGAAGCGAGGTGCAGTCGCAATAATAAGGCATTGTAGATAAACAGAATATCGAGAAAAACTTGGTGATGTAAATACTGACGCTGGTTGGTAACGGTGGACTTCTGCTTTTGCGGATCGTGGTATACAGGAAAGTAAATTAATTCTAGTACTTATTCAAAAGTTACTTCGTTTTCAGTAAGTGATAACGTTTAAATAAAAAAAATACGAACGGAATCAAACGGATAACGATGATGGCAAAATCGTTGTACTGTTGTTGTATGTTGCTGCTGTTGTACTGTTGTTGTATTTTGTTTAAAAATGTTATGATATCGGAGTTTCTGCGTGTGTGATATACTGGTACAGGTATAAATACCCAATGTGAGCTTACCAGTACGCAGACTGGGTATGTATAGCAGAAACCTGGCCGTACCCGATTAGTAAAATTTTATTGTATTATCGAGTAAAACGCCGAACTAAATCGTATGACGGTACGGACCTACGCGGGTCTCTCGTCATATCCAGTACGGCGGCGCGGTCATTCATAATGCTCGCGCTCGCGGAGAGTACGAAGTTACCCGAATACTTACGGCGATTCCCGACACGCGTACGTGTAATATTTTAGGCATTTTCTAACAAATAATTCGGTGATACAAATCTGTTCCTTATACATATCGGAATTAAGAAGTTAATTGTGTAATGATGTTAAAGAGTATTTCATTTTGAATTACTAAAAAGAGTTATTTACTTTTAATAAAGATAGAGGTCATTTTAGAGTACCTATTTTAAAATATTGGAATTGGTCGACAATAGTAATATTATTAATTTCAATGTTAACTTTTTTTTACGTCAGTTTATTTGCCTGTGAATATTTTATGAAGTCAGATTGAATTTTTGGCGGGATTTAACTGTTATCGTGTTTCTGTATTGTTTTTGTTATTTTGATTGTTGTGTTGTTATTTGTCTGTGTATAAAGTAATCGAGTTTCTAAAAGGCGACCGCTAAAGGTGATGATGATGATGATGACCGCTAAGGCCAGGTTTGGAAAACCTGTAGGTATTTTGATATAGGGTTTTAGTAAGTACAAAACACTGGAGTCCGCTGGAGTGGACACGTCGTACACATGGATGATAGTAGATTGCCAAAGTCTTTCTTCTACTCCGAACTCTCATGCGGAAAGCGCAAACAAAGAGTTCAATATCTGCGTTACAAATACGTGTTGAAACGCAATCTCGCGGCCTGTAACATATCTACTGATGGTTGGGAGGACGGAATGAAGAGTACGGAATGGCATCATACCGTCTACACTAATGTGGTGAAGTATCGCTTTGCAAGTCACATCAGAGCCCATCACAATGACCAACTGATCATTTAGTAGTCGCCGTCACCGGATACGGTGTGGAGGACACATATTAGTACCTAGGTACTGGGTATACGGCCATACCCATACCTTTGAACCCGGGTACGTTGCAAGATAATGTTGCATGGTATATCTCATGCCTATAAGATACCCTAGGAGCATGGTGGTTGTTAATGTTTAGGTAGTCTTTGTGAGAGGCGAGGCGGCGGATACAAGGCAAGGTGGCCATAACAAGATGAGGTAGCCATAGCATGGTAAGGTGGCCGTAGTAAGGCGAGGTGGCCATAGCAAGATGAGGTAGCCATAGCAAGGTGAGGTAGTCGTAGTAAGGCGAGGTGGCCGTAGTAGGGCGAGGTGGCCATAGCAAGGCGAGGTGGCCATAGCAAGGCGAGGTGGCCATAGCAAGGCGAGGTGGCCGTAGCAAGGCGAGGTGGCCATTGAAAAGTACCTAAAATCTGTTGGATAAAAGGCGAGGTGGCCAATTATCTAAAATGTGTAACGTGTATAACGGCGAGGTGGCTGTTTCGATACTATGAACTTGATTTCGTGTGTAGCGTCTGGGCTATAAGGAGTCAGATTCGATAGCAAAAGGCGTATAGCTAATTTAAGATAATATCTTATCATCGGTGTGCAGGAGATAAAATAATAATTCCTTTGGTCAGGAGTGGCCGAACGATAACAATATCTTTTTTGCAGTTAAGGACGATGCGCAACCTTCAACATCACACGAGGGCGTGTGGTATGTCAGGACGGCCGTGTCGGAGGAAGCTATAAGTCGGTTTGATTATTGTTTGCAAGAATAACGCAAATAATGATTTATTACATTTTTCCATAGCTTAAAACCTCCTTAGTCTAATAAAAAGTAAAAAATATTGTTATCAGTTATAGACCAATCAGAGCAGAGCATTTAGCTTGAGCGTGGTCGAGGCGCCATCTTTACTTTTGGAGGGACGCGGACAGTATTGGACATTATTGAGAAATAGCGACTGATCGAGTTGGATCATTGAGATTGAGAGTCTGAGAGACTGAAAGAGTATTAATTGTTGGTAAAAGTAAGACCGGTGCCCTGAACTCGCTGCTCGGTCTTAACTGTGCATTTTCTCTCGATATTATTGTGAAGTGATAAATTGTTATTTAATCCGAATTAAAATAATATGTAGTGCAAAACCATGATCATTATGTTTGTGCTTGTAATTAACCCTGATGATGCCCACGAAATTCTTAACCACTAATGACGATGTCAACAGAAATAATGTTTCTCCGACATATATATATACGAAACATAAAAAAAATTTACTTAATCGTCAATTTAGGAGTCAACATGATAAAAAATGTGATCGTCAATTTAGGAGTCTTTATTTTATCTAACTACCTCGTTTGTCTACTGGTCGTAAAGTGCGAGTGCAAAGCAAGAGGTCTTGGGTTCGATTACCATGAAGTTTTTTATAAAGTTCTCAATAGCTGCGCGGAGTTTGGTCCCGTGCCCGGTTGATGGCAATAGGCTCGCCACCTATTAGGCTACATGGAACTTAAAACATACCCGCAAAATGTGGGTGTACAGTCGAACAAGCTAATTGGTTTACATCCACACATAGATCGCTCTATAGTTGCATGTATACCAATTAGCTTGTTCGACTGTACATTAATACAAATTTGCCTCACCCTTTAGGGACCACAGGCCTGTTTGTTTTTTTAATATCTATTTACGTAGATATGATCATTCTACCTATTCTGAGTCTTAAATGCAAACTATTCTAAGTAGGTACCTATTTACCAAGTCACTTTAGTGAAATTAACTTCAGACGATTATGAAATCGATATTTCAATTTTATTTGGACAACTGATGTTATTTAATAATGTAATGTCTTGAATTAATTTCAATTCAGGATTGTCTCAAAAGGATTGCGTAATTTATCTCAATAAATTAATAATTTATTTTATATTTCCGATATTATATCGTTCACGTAATCAATACACGAAATAACTTATTAATAAAATGAAGCTGTATAAGAAAAAAATACCTTATATCCGGATATGTAAGGTATTTTTTTCAAAAAACACTGACAAAGGGACATGGTTCACAATGGTCTATGGTTTTAAAATTAAATGTGCACCGTTACACACTACATATAATATGAAAATAAAAACTGTTCGGGGCGTTTGTGTATGTGAAAAAAAAAATTTAAACGCACATCAACACAGGTAAAAATCCTACTATGGGGCAATGTTTTTAAAAACCAACTACAACCGAACGTAATTAAATAAAAAATGTGTGTATGTTATACCTTAGGTACTTTCAATTGTTCGAAGTATCGGCCATGAACGAAACATCATTCTTCAAAAGATCTCATGAATCGCTCATGTGACATTGTGGTTGAAGGTATTTTCATGTTACATAATTGTCTCATTTAATTTTAATCCACGAGTTTTTTGGTCAAGGTTTTTTTTTCGATCTCATTATTAATTATTATTAATTGGACTACGAAGCAGTGATAGCCTTGTGATATGACCACGGACTGACCAGTTATGGGTCTCGAGTTCCAATCAAAGGCTAGCACGTTAGAGATTTTGAAAACGTGTCGGCATTAATCGCTGAATCGCTGAAGAAAACCGCCATGCCTGAGGGATTTTTTCGATGGCATGTGGAGTCCGTCAACCGGAGAAAGAAAGAAAAAAGACAAGCCTAGAACTAAGTAGGATGACGACTCGGTGGCGCAGTGGCTGAGCGATCGGTTTGTGCGTCACGGGTTGCGAGTTCGATCCCCGCTCGGAGCAAATATTTGTACGTTCTACAGGTAGTTGTTCCGGGGTCTGGGCGTTTGTATATGTGTTTGTAAACGCACCCACGACACAGGAGAAAATCCTAGTGTAGGGCAACGTTTTTTTAAAGAAAAAAATAGCCTAATACTGCTATTTCAACCTGAGAGGTTGGGGGGTGTGCCCAGCAGTGGTACTCAAGTAGTTAAAAACAATACATTATTTGAAAGATTATACAAGCAACATTTATTGCTTGTATAATCTTTATACAACCAATAAAATGGTGGTCATGTTGAAGTTATATAGTCAATTATAAATTTCAATTAAAAAGTCGATCATTGGCTACCGTACAAAGTCATTAGAGAGTTCATGTCTGCATATAATTATAGAAATGAAATATTAGTTAACTTTTCACGCAAACGACCAGATTTAAAACGCGATAGTGATTTAACTATATAATTATTACACAATTAGTATCATGTCAATTCACTTCCCCTTCCGATTGCATTAAAGTAAACACGCCAAATAGTAATTTGTAATTGTTGGAAAATTGGCAAATCTGAGTTGTTTATAGTGTGGAGAATTCTTATGGATCATCTATCACATGGAGAAAATGCAGGGTATAAAAACTGCACTGGTCTACCAATTACTATTGTCGGGGACTTATAAATTCACAGATTTGTTATGGCTAACGTCTAATACAGATATAAATGTATATTTGTACTTCATTATAATGATTAAAACTAGGTAGTAATTTTATCGGATCTGTTTCTTCCTCTATCCGTCTATTTACTTCTCTTTTAAGAAATTATAGATTCCATATACAACGTCCACCTAAATTTTCGATTGAATTTTGGGACAAGAACTATCTCTATGCCGAATTTCATCTAAATTGATTCAGCGGTTAAAGCGTGAAGAGGTAACAGACAGACACACTGACATACTTTCGCAGTTATAATGTTAGTGTGGATGTATTTATTTAAAAAAAACGATATATGTAGTGTGTCTAATATACGTAAAACAAGCCTCATAACCAAATGTTGTGTAATAATATGCGGAAATATATTTTATACAACAATTAAAATAACATATTATATACCTACCTAATAAATTCTATTCGATCAGATAATCGAAACTTCGGAAATAGATTCGATTTCCGATTACCCACTGAGTCAGTTACCGATTACGTTTTAAGATTTATGTTATTAGCCTATTCTTTAATATGCTTTATTAATTACTGGGTATTTAGTATAATGAATAATCGTTATAGCACACGCGATTTTATGTCTACTTTCGACGCACTGTGTAATTATAAGCCGCTTTCTTCCGGACTGGCCGGTTGCAGATGATGCGAGAAACAAAGAGTTTTATTCATAATTCAAGTAGCTATAATCACTATAATGAGGAACATCGGAACATCTATTTTCTGCACAATATCATACTGTCGACAGTATTCTAATTTTGAATAATTTCCCATCAATCACATTGTTTGACAGCTTGCTTTGACAATGTGTTGATTTTTTTAAAAGTTAATTATGACAAATATGAAGGCCTTTTTTATCTGTCCAGTAAGTAATAATTATATTCTGTATATATTATGTTTACAGATTTTTTTAATTATAAGTATTATTATTGAATATTTGATATAAAACCTTTTTTATTTTATGTATTACAGGAAATTACATAAATATGGTTATGTATATTTTATAGACTAACCGTTACCTACCTAAGTCTAAGCTTATAAAAAGCTGTGATAGCCGAGTGGTCTGACCAGTGGGCTGTGGAGTCAAAAGTCTCACTTTCTATATATAAATTAATAGGTATTATATCACATTTACAAGTCCGTGTTAATTCAAAATATAAAATACCGTCATGTCTGTATCCACAGAGGGGTAAGTAGAAGCCGCTGCGGCGCACTAAAGTAGTGTTACATTTCGCCGGTATGTTTAAAATCCTATTTAATTATTGCCTATTACCACAACCCGGGCCTACAAATTTAAATTCTCAGCAGCAGAATTCCATAAACAAAGTGTTTAGACACTTTGTTTGACCTGGGAACTTAAGTTCCCACTTGCAAAAAATTAATAATAATACATTATTATATTTACCAGAGTCTTAAAGATATTTGAAAAATAAAAATCTTTGTAGGTACTTACTCTCGGTCCGGTGATGGCGCAGACCGCATGCGCCAACAACAAAAACTGACAAATGCTGCCCCTCATACTGCTCTCAAAACCCAGAGCGGCTGAGTATCATCACACAACACACCACTATCCTGTCAGAGCGTATGTCCTTTGCCACTATCTGACAACAACGCTAACACTGCACGACACTATGTTCCGAACTTGAAAATTTAAAAAGGAAAAAATATAATTCGAATTTCGGCGTCAAACGTCACGCGTTGACAGTCACTGGACGCTGTTGGCGGCGGATACACGCTGCGGCAGTCGGCACGGCAATAACGCGAGCGGCATGCACCTGTCGGTTTTACCACCCCTACTCCTCATACCCCCTACTAGTTTCGAAAGGATTCATCAAAGATGAGAATTAAAACAGACGGCATTGTGAGATGTTAATTGAATATTGCATAAAAAATCAATACAATTATTGAGGACAAAAGCATTTGCCACTGAATGTGACAATATAATGTTTTGTTTTATTGAATTTTGAGTCGATTAATATGATAATATTTTATGTCATCATTAAGAAGCTGTGATAGTCTGGAAGTTATGTGCGTATTTATCACATGCTCCAACGGTGAAGATAGCCCATATTCTTGAGAGGCGTTTTTCGGTAGCGTATGAAGTCTAACACACACTAGGCTAGCGTGATTGGCCTAATCTCTCTCAAATCAGGACACCAGTGCCCTGTGGGACAATAATTGGGATTATGATGAAGCACCTTTGCAACAGCTTGTCTACCCAGCATCACTTTCTAGCAACGTATTGCATCTCATATCATATTACTATATTACTCTCAAAATGGCAAGGTCATCTAATAACTTTTAATTACTCTTAATATTAACGCAACGTTGTTTTCACATCATACACCTATCAAATTAAACTTTAACCTTTCCAGATATCCATCAAACGGTTCTTAAGAAATATGCCAACGAAAACAAAATGGACTAAACCACAAACCACTATATTTAACCTCTTAATGAAATTGATGACTAAATAAGTACTTAGTATTAAATAACATAAACAAAAATATGGTAATTTAGGAAACTGGGGAATGTCAATACAAAACGAATAGAGGGTAGTCACGAAAATAGGTGTTTTCTAAATTTAGAACTGAAACATGTTGAAAGGTGACGCAAATTCAGATGCGTTATTTGGCTGAGCTTTGAAAAAAAACTACGTCTAATCGGAAAGATAATAATAATTTATTATTTTTGATTACGATCATTAATACTTGTGGATTAAAATTCCGACGGCACGGATAGTGCAGTGTTGAAGCAATCGAATATTGCGGTGCGTGTCGCGGGTTAGTCCCACACGGGACAAATACATGTGTATTGCATACGAGTAGGTTTTTCCGGGGTGCTTGAGTGTATTGTGAATATTTGTAATATTGAAGACGGCCGTACTCGACTTGATTATAGGGACTGCACCTAACTCTCAACAGGTCCATTATCATCTGTTAAATCGTAATAAACAACAATAACTCACACACCAATCAGAATACAAATTAATATTCGGTCACGCTCTGCAGCCCTTGCGCGATCCATCGCAAATCTTATGGTTAAATCATTATTAATCTGTCGAGATATCTTCTGATGGCGCAATAACAGTAATGTAGCATGAACACAATAGCTCCGAACCTCGTTGGGCCACAGTTGGTGCGAAAGAATGGAGTATATCTTCACTAATTGGTGTTGAGCGTTTTGCACCATTTAATTTAAAGGTATTGTGTTGCAAGGTGCGCTTCGGACGTTACTTCGGGCCGGATCTTTGGTGTTGTTTTTCCGATGTTAAACGTACGAGTCTTTAGCACTAGACTGTGTGGTTTTGGACCCTTATTCATATAGTTCAGGCACATGTTATCTTATATACGTTTTACCTAAGTAAAACTTTGTATTAAATCTATATTCTTAGAGAATTTGTCTTAGAGAATAAAACTTATTTTGTATTTATAGTTGCAGAAACAAATATGAATGGTCGGGACGCAATCAAAAGTTATTGTTGTAACTGCATTGTAGGTTTAAGAACAGTGGGATGCTGCTCACATGTAATGAGTTTTCTCTGGTATTTATGCTATGCTCGATATGAGGGTATTGACCGACCTGCCCCCTTCTTGGATGAAGTAATATTAAGAATTTAAATATAAGTAGGTATAATATATGTATTAACAAAAACAAAGTATTGTTTTATTTACTGACACTCAAAACCCCATCAGAAATTCATCATGATCAAACTGTTGCAGTCCGCTGTTGGACATAGGTAGGTACCTATCTCCTAATACACCCCACTGAGTAGATATACCTAATCCTCTTCTCAATCTACCTACTTAAGTAAGTAAAATACTACAAAGATAGCGACAAGCAATCTAGAACATTTACTTTACCACCAAAACAATGTTTATATACCTGTAAGTAACAATTTACATTGGTACTAGTGTACATAACCTCAAAATATAAAACTGGTTATAACTTTTACGTCCCAAGTTCTAAAAATCTAAGAATTTAAAAAAGGCTTGTCTATCATATTAACTACCAATTAAAACCAAAAGTATCCCAAAACACGAAATTTTATTAGGTGTACGAGATTCTCATACAAGCCTGCCATTCGCCTTTGCGCGGATTTAGAAGATGTTCTGGGGACGCGTAACGTGTGATTTAGTTACTAATTCCGATTTGTTAATTCATAGCAATTATTGGTAAAATCCTTTTTGCATTGTTTTGTAATCTCTTTTTAATAAATTGAATACCCTTCTGATCCATAAGAATATTATGTACTTAAGAAGTTTTTGAATAAATGAATTTAAATATATCCGGACATTATGACACAGCGCCATCTAGTTCCGAGCTAAGCAACGAAGCTTAGGTTACGGATACTAGACTGTTGATACACTACATAGTTTTTCTTCCCCAACCGTGAATCGAAACCAGGTTTCTTGCCACGGAAGGCCTATAGTGTCGCATCGCCAATCAGAACGTCAATTCATTTTCAAGCGAGTGTTAGTAAAGCATAAATAATAGAGTTCAACCAATAAAGCTCTCACTTACTTGTCAGTGCGCTGTCAATGTTGGAATATTATGTCGGTTTAGAGAGACTTAGCGCCAGTTGGGATATGTACCTATATTATGTGTCAGATAATACACCCCGGCTTCGAGGGCCATATTTTTTATTCACACCATACGACAACAGATAATGAATACCACAGAGGTATTTATATAACATACCATCACGCCTGTCGTCCCCGAAAAGGTTAGACAGAGGTATATGAATGTTAACTCACATTTCACACTCACAACGGTATGTTTTAAGTCCCATGTAATAGGTCTATTGCCATTAACCGAGCACAAATCCAAACTCCGAGCTGCTACTGAGAATTTCATAGAAAAACCCAATAACACTTTGCTCGACCTGGGAATCGAACCCAAGACCTCTTGCTCGGCAGTTGCACTGTACGACCACTAAACCAACGAGGCAGTTATTAAAAATTTAATATTTCTTGTACGTAAAACTATTTCGATTTTTCGCTCCCTTGTCGGCAATTTTTTTTACAAGTTTTAAGTTTTTTAACGTCTTCTAAATAGATTTATAATACAATATTGTATTGAGCCTAGAGAAAAAACCGGGGTTATTATATAATATACTAGCTGACCCAGCCAACGTTGTTTTGCCACATTATAGGGGTTGGTGGACTACCCCTAATTTTTAGGGGGATGAAAAATAGATGTTGGCCGATTCTCATAGATACCGGATAAGCACAAAAAATTTCATCAAAATCTGTCAAGCCGTTTCGGAGGAGTATGGCAACGAAAACTGTGACACGAGAATTTTATATATTAGATATATAATACATAAACATATTTAAGAATACGAAAAAATATATACCTACCGCCTCATATTTACAATCCGTATTGAAAGTATTGTTAGCCAATTTTGCATAAGCTTTTTTTTCAATTTGTTTTAAATACAATCCAATAAATACAAAGAGACAATAATAATAAAATTTCTTAACACAATATGGCGGGTGTTATGTATTAAATTAAATTTTTCGTAATAATATCATTGTTAACTGAACAATGGCGGCTGAAATTTAAAAATGTTTTGATTAAATCTAGACAACTAATGATTGCGTGTGATATCAACTGATCTTTATGTGTAAGTATTTTGAGAGACCTAAAAACATGTTATTGTTGTGTTGTGCTTTTATAGAATGCAACTATGACACGTTTAAACAATATTAATTATTATCTTTAACAGGTCAAAACAAATCTAGGTAAAAAAAATGTTATGAAGAATTGTAACATTTAAACAGAACCACTTTTTACAGATTTTATCGCGGTATAGTGATATTATTTCATTTATACGTTAATATCCATGATAATTATAATGAAATCTTTGTGGATAATTTATTGCGCGATGTATCCATTGACTTTGATATAATTTATGGAAAAAGTGAATTAAATTATTATCAGTAAATATTACTATAAAAGATTATGTAACTCTTCTAAATAAATAATATTAATATTGGTTGTGTTTGTCCCGATATTATCCGAAAAAAATAATTATAATTGCTTTTTTTACAATTATTGTGTAAAGAAGTGTAATTATTATATTTTTGCGTTATACGTAGGTGACATAAGGAGGTTAAGTATAAAATTAAATTAAGTGTAAGTAATTATAAGTTCTTGGAAATACTCCTTATTATATTAACGTATAAATATGAGCAATGACATCTATTTCATTTATAGTAACTAAGTACTTAAAATAATACTAGCTGACCAAGCTAAATTATAAGTATTTTTGATGCCAAATCATAAAAAAAACAAATAAATATTTTGTCGAAAAAAAAAAGAAAAAAAGTCTGGTGAGGGACATCCTTATCACCTAGGGGTGTAAAAAATAGCCTACGACCGTTTCTCAGACCCACCAAATCTACATTCAAAATTTCATAATAATCCGTCAAGCCGTTTCGTAGGAGTTCAGCGACAAACAACGTGACACGAGATTTTTATATATAAGAAGATAAAATAAAGTAAAAACATGAGTTAGGTATATATAATAAGAAACACTAAAATAGACACTGACTAACACTTAAATAACGGAATCTTAAAAGAACCAATAAAATATTAACAACCAACAAAATTTAGGATCACATTTATCAATAAGTATTAATATTACACCATTAATAAAAGAACTAACCTGTACAAATCAAATTCAAATTAAGATTTCAAAATGACCTAAGTACGGGTTCAAAAGGTCAATGCAATTACCACACTATGTTTTGTCTATTTAGATTTCATTTACAACAGCAAATAGAATAAACAAATATTAAATACACAAAAAAATGTTAGACCAAGCTGTAATTAGTGTCACAATTTCAGATTAATTTCACAATAGCGAAATAAATCATTTATAAATGATCTTACAAATTAATGCACTATTTTTTGCAAATCTTATCCTGTTAATATAATCAAAATAAGGTTCATTATAGCTTGATTGGTTTAGATATTAATTTGGTTGTTCTTTTTTCAAATAATCGGTTGGCGGGTAATCGATCAACGGGAAGTGGTGATTCGTTTTGGTTCTTTTTAAATGTTATTGACAAACATAATAATTTAATTTTGCGACATCCACTAGTAGGCAGTTGGTTTTGACTAATAAATTGTTAATTAAAATGCTGAAAAACGCATTGGTATAATTAAAAGGGCCAGGAAATCAGTATTGGTTAAATGAAGTTAATAAATACATAAGTACGGTTCATGACTATGTGCGATTGTGTGATTTGTGGTTGTAAGCCGTTTAGTGGTGGGTTTTACCAAGTAAAATTATGTTGTTACAATAGAAGTAACATTTTTGTAATGGTGATAAATCCTGAAAACAATCTTAAAGCGTAACAGGATCCATAGCCAGCTGAGCAATTTTAGAATGGTGACTCATAGTTCATCAATAGATGTGTATAAATTGGAATATGGGTAGTCACCATGTTTAGTTGTATACAATGTGTATTATTCATCTTAATATCAAGCAACTATTCCGCAACAAATCTGTTTATCAATTTGGGATCTAGGTTGCACCGCCTTCTCGCTCGCATAACATATTATGCATACATATGCACATTGTAATAAATACACAGGATAAAATCATCAAATTGAAACTGATACACTAGTCTTCCAGAAAAAAAAAACAGTTTATTCGCATCATGTTCATGCACAAATATACCTAAACAGGAACAAGGAGATGCATTTTATTCACAAGAAATAATATGTATTCCAGTAAGAATGGATAATATATGGATGCATCATCCAAGGTTCAAGTACACAATGACAATGAAACGTCAGTGCGTGGACCGAATTGCATCACCGAGTAATTGCTGTCACCGAAGATAACCGATCGTAACCGAACCATGACGATTGCAAACGCGCACGCGACGCAATGTTGATCCGGATCTGTAATGTAACGAATTTGGAAGGTCGAACCAAGATCGATTGACGATTTGCACGCAGATTTGGAAATTAAAAATAGTCAACAAAGAGAAAAGAAAAAGCCTACGTAAATTAATTCAGGGTTCAAGTTCCAAAAGTAATTGGTAGGTGTCTAGTATTTGCTAATGGTTTCAGTTTTTTTATACTGAAAAAGTTATTTTTCGAATGAACTATTATGAAATTCTTGATTGTGGCTATTTTCCTCGTTCTAATCGCGAAATTCATGGTATACGTTTTTGCGCTCCCGCCATCGACAATGAATTTATTCTCACACCTTATAACCAATATCATCGCATACGGTTCCAAAGAATGAAGTATCTTTGGGAACCACAGACAACCAAGTTGCGGGATGAATAACCTGGGGAAGTTTCCCGAAAACACTACATCGCGAGTTTCCTCAAAAAAGGCGTCAAAAATGTTTTTCAATGTCGTCAATGCGGTATAAAAAGGCGGTTTTTTATTTAAACACAGTGTTATTTATAGCACTTAAATATTTTCGCTCATCATTGTTAAATATTGCAAGTTATAAACAATTTTTTAAATAGACATGTGACTACAAAAGCGTCCTCGTCCGTGCCTTTAACAAAAACCACGTGTGAGATTCTCACAATATCACATCTCAGAGTTATTTTAATCTCATAACTACTTTCACCGCTAACCTTGCGGGGGAAAGTGAAATAACCAGCTAAATTACGTGAGCCTGCATCTCGCTGCTTTAGCTGCGAATATGCGACCATTTCTTTCCGGTCGTGTTATACGTAATATGTTACGTAAAAAGTATTAGTAATATGAGATCATTATGCTGCCTAAGAAGCACGGATTAAATAGTTAGATGCAAGATTGTTTTGTGGACCATCTGGTTCAGAACTTATTGAGTCAGGAATGCATAGCAACGCCCGCCGATTTATATACTCAACGGAAGCTCAAACTCAAAATATAAGTTACGTATATATGGCCTCTACGTCTATTTTTAACCGACGAAACAAAAAACGGAAGAGATTCTCAAGTCGGCGCGTATATTTCTAAATAAATAACAATATTGTAGACAGAGGACACTACGTTAAAAACACAAACTCATCTATATATAAAATATTATAATGATTCTATTCAATATATATATATAACATAGCACCTACTAACCCATCTTAGCGAGCTGAAAAATAAAATTTCAAAAATCTGTAGCTTTAAATCAAAGTTATGTTTTTTAACTCCGATGTTTGATTGCTTGATGGGTTGTCAATCTTCATTCTCTGTTTTTTTAGTGTAGCTGTTAGTTTATAACACCAAGACAACCAACACCTCAGTCAGCCAGTGAACATGGAAGCTGTATAGGACCCGAAATGTTGAGATTACACGATACCAATATACCGCGATAAAATCTGTAAAAAGTTGTTTTGTTTCAATCATAAGACGTTGCTCTAGCGATCAAGATAACTCAACGTTGAGTAAGCAGAAATAGAGATTGCCTATTTGACGAAATAATATCATTGTGTAAAATTTATTTCCTTAAATTTCATAATACTTAGAACGCCTACAATATTTCATGTCACCCAATATTATATAAGTAGATAAGTAATTCATTTCATAACAATAATTCTTGTAACTTACCGAAAATCTCTTAACAAGATAAATGCTGTTATAATCCGTACTAATATAACAAATGCGAAAGTATGTTTGTCTGTGACCTCTTCACGCTTAAACCGCTGAATCGATTTAGATGAAATTTGGCATGGAGATAGTTTGAGTCCCGTGGAAGGACATAAAATAGTTATCATCGAAATAAATCTTCCCTTAAGGAAGCAAAAAAGGTAATGGAAGTTTGTATAGGCAATTATTTCTTATATAAGCACTATATGATTTGTATAGCTTTAACTTTAGCGAAGAAATAAAAAACTATGTAGTGTTATCAACCATACGTAAAAAAACTGACCGTGAACAGTTTTTTATGGTCATAAGGGGGCAAACGATCAGGTGGCTCACCTGATGATAAGTGATGACCGCCGCCCATGGACATTTGCAACACCAGAGGCTTGCAAATGCGTTGCGAAACCCCTTAGAAACCGTTGAGGTTTCTTAAATAAGGAGTTACTGAACTGACAGCAAACGGAATTTCCATGCTGTCAGAATAGTCACTCCCCCAATGAGCTCTGGTGACCTTACTCACTCGCAGAAAGACAACTATTATTGTTTCACTGCGGTCTTCTGTAAGGCGGAGGTACTTCCCCAGTCGGGCTGCTCAATTTGAGCGAGAAATCTCGCTATGCCCTACCTGCTACAAAAGAAATGAAAAAGCAGATTGGCTATGCAAATTCTTAATTCTACACAGACAAAGTCGGCATCAAAAGCTAGTTAGTTAACACAGATAGGATCCGGTGTCAATTGTCTTTTTATTTTATTTTCGTGAGTTACATACTTGCTTGCATTTAATAATTATTATTTCCTTTTAACTTCCGCAATTAAATGTGCCTCTTACATCATTGTTCAGTAGACTGCAATTTTACACTATCCTTTTGCATTCAAATTATAATTGTATTAATTAGGTTTTATACAGGTTTCCTCACGTTGTCTTTCACTGTTAAAGGCAAGTGATCTTTTTTTTATATGTATATGATTATGAACAGTTAGGTGCGTAATTATAAGTCAATATGATGTATAAGAATAATTTAAATTGATTTGCAATTGCACAGTCGGTGCAGTAGTCATGCGATCGGGCTCTGCGCCGCGTTTCGCGAGTTCGGTTAAAAATATAATGTATGATCTACAGGGTACGTTGTTCTCAGTCTGGGTCTTAGTGTATTATAAATATTTGTGTTTATAAACGTACTCACACATTGTTTATTTGATGATTTTAGGAGGGACACCGGTGATTCAAAACTGAAATCTTCTAAGAAGAAATACCGAAAAATATTTAATAAATATTTTAACTTTATTAAAGTTCAGACATTATCGTATACTGAAGTCTGGAATGACCTTTTAAAGTAGATGAATGTTGTAGCAGTTTTGAGTTCAGCTGTGGCAGCTGTGCTATGATAATTATTATAATTATATGGTAGGTGCACCGCGTTATAAGTACTTTAATCTAACAAGCATTTTTGAGGAGGTTAATGAACTTTGAACAAGCAAAAGTAGTTAATCAGGATTTGTAGGTCAAAGTGTAGTGTTTGCAGACGTGATATTATGTAATACATTCCAGAAGCATACAAACTGGTCTCCTAAGAGGACTCGCGGCCTCCATTTTGATCTGCTGATGGTGACCTCCAGCCTATTGGTGAGACAAGTGGGCTGAGATTTCAAATGTCTCGAGTTCAAACCCAAGTGGCATGCACCACTGACTTTTCGGAAGTTATGTCCGTATTTATCACTTGCTCAAACGGTGAAGAAAACATCGTGAGAAAACCTGCATGCTTGAGAGATTTTCTCGCTGGCAAGTGAAGTCTGACAACATTCAGTATGCTAGCGTGGTGGATTAAAGCCTAATCCCTCTCAAAAAAGACCCGTGCCCAGCAGTGGGTCAATAATGGGTTGATGATGATGATGGCGACTCCTAATCCTGGGTGGTTAAAATCCCACACTCCCCAGTAGCCAGGGTGCCTTCTGAAGGTTCCCACACCGAAAAGGTGGTATACGTGTTAGTATGTTTAAATGTATGCATATTTCTATGTATAGTGCGTTGCTAGGATGTGCCGAATTGTCTGAAATTTTACTAGTAACTCGACAAACAGTTTCTCTGCTATATTGAACTACAAAATCCTAATTTTACGGTACATTTAAATTGAGGTTGTATATTATATAATTACTAAATTCTATTGTGTATACGTATTTTCTTGATCATTTTGTAAAAAAATGTGACTGACATGCCCATTTATGCTTTTTATTTGTCTAATTCTAATAACATTTTCGAGTGGAAACGTAGTTTGAAATATAATAAAAAAATACTATCAAATAGGTAATAAGTATTATACTTTAAAATGCTTTTCACAATCATGTCACTTTTTGCCGAGAAATCAGTACTCTTTTTTTTTTAATAGGAATAGATGTGAAATATCAATCTAAATCGATATTTGCCTTAAAATGTTGAAATAATAATTACAAGTCAACATGAATTAGAAGTTGCAAAAGTTTAATTAAAAGTAAACAGTTCGTTGCGAGTCTTGAAATTAGAAAACTAACTTAATTGCAGGTTAAAAAAATAGGCCACCCGCTCACAACGGGGGTCTAATCTAACAGCTCCGGTGTTGCCAGTTTAGATTAACTATGAATAAAATGACTCTAGTACAAGTAACTTGACAGCTGTTAAAAAAATAATTTGACGAACGTCAAGTTGATTTGGTGTGTTATGGCTTAATTTAAAATGGGACAAATTTGCGGTAAGTATATATTTTTTTTGACTATATTGAATATACGTTTTACGGGTCTCTCTCCTCTCATTTGAGAAAGGCTAAATTAAGGGGTTTAAGACTTCACACGCCATCTAAAATCTCCTAAACCGTTTGACCAACTGATAAACACAAACACATAACTTCGAAGTCAGTAGTGCGAGTCCTTTGAATTTACAGTTTACTGGTTATACCACTAGGCTAGGCTAGGTTATCACAGCTATACCACCATAAATGTAAAATTGAAAGTCAGTTTTATCTCGATTCCAGTCGTTTAGTTATATACCTAGGCAAATGAAGCAATATACTTGAAATGTTTATTTTCTCGAGGCCAAACTTATCATCAATATTAAATACTTTACTAAAGTATAGAAAGTACAGCTGAAGAAACCTTCGAGGTTCACGTAAATATTGGGAAACTATGTTTTATTTTTTTAATGCAACCGTAGTTTAAGATCGTGCTAGTTGTCAATTTATAATGATGGCAGTTTCTATGAAATCTACTAAGTAGGTATGTAAGTAGCAATCATATGAGTTTGGTTAACATATTTTATATACACATTACATTAAATTACATTACATTACATAAAACCTGTTACCTACTGGTGTAGGTACAGACTATAGTATTTTCATCTGCTACGACCCTTTCACGCACTTTTTACTTCATGAACTGACCTGGCCATTTATAAGGACTTTCATCATGACAGTATGTTTGCTGAGGTCCTTAAGGGTTACTCCCTACCACACTGACTTCATACACTTATGTCGTTAACCAAATTGCACTAAACACGTAATTAAAATTTAAAGCAATATTTTTCTTTTTTTGCGTCTGGCAACTCTCACGAGTGCCTTTTCTGGGGAAGTTAGTATATTGCACAGTGTTGCAAGCATTTACCTAATATAAGTTCTTTCATATAGACAATAGGAGTCATTTCTTTATAAATACCAGCTTTGTGATCTCTTCCGCATTCTGCAACTCGTAATAAGATAATGATAGTAAATTATCTTGTGTGGTAAGTTTAAAGCTGCCAAATAGATGCTATTTAGAAATTATTTAATATCTGTTTACCATCATACTATAAGCTGTGATAGCCTAGAGGCGTCACCAGTGGATTGTGAAAATCAAATGGTCTCGCGTTCGAACCCAAGATACGCTATTACTGACTTTTCGGAAGTTATGTGCATATTTATCACATGTTTTGCTTCACGCTGAAGGAAAATATCGTACAATATCGCCAATTTGCTTTAGGCTAGCGTGGTAGACTATAGCCTAATCCTTCTTGAATGACAGGCGGCCATGCCCAGCAGTGGGCAATACGATTATTGCCCACTGCTGGGCATGTTAATGATGGTGACACCTGAAAAGGTAGGTATGACCGATCCTATTGTCTGCCATTAACTGGATACAAATCTAAACTCCAAGCTAGCCACTGAGAATTTGATACAAAAACCTATTAACATTTTCTTCGATCTGGGATTGAGGACCTCACGTTCAGCAGTCGTGCTAGTGTTCACTAGATAATTGAGGAAGTTAATATACACTAGTTAATATCAATTTACTTTTAAGTATACCTGTCCGCCATTATTGGTTACCTAATGTCTCAACCTAATTGCGTTATGACGGCCCGCGTTGCACCGTGTCTTTTTATTTCTCTGTCTAAATACGTTTTATAAAGTTAATCATTTTATATAATACTAGCTGCCTCCCATGACTTTTCCCGCATGGTATATAGATAAAAAGTAGCCTAGGTGTTAATCCAGGTAATATAATATACATAGGTATTTTTTTATGGTGATAAGCGGGCAATCGAGCACGCGGCGTAAGTGATGACCGCCGCCCATAGACTTACATTTACAACACCAGAGGCTTGCAAATGCAATGCCAAACCCTTTAGAAACAGTTCAGATTTCTTAAAATAGGGAGTTACTGACCTGACAGCAAACGGAATTCCCATGCTGTCGGAATAGTTACTCCCACAATGAGCTCTGGTTAACTTACTCACTCGCAGCAGCAAGCAACAACTATTGTTGATTCACTGCGGTCTTCTATAAGGCGGAGGTACTTCCCCAGTCGGGCAGCTCAATTTGAGCGAGAAATCTCGCTATGCCCTACCTCCTATAAAAGGTACTTATGCTAAATTTCATCTGAATCTGTTAAGCGGTTTTTGCGTGAAAGAGTAAGAAACATCCATCCTCCTATATTATATTGTAGTCTTTTCATCCATCCATCCATAAAAACTTTCACGTTTATAATATTAGTAGGATAATACATTTTGTATAAAATTTATTACTATGTACCACTGTGTACAGTTAAGTCTATGACTCTTAAAAAATGAATTCAACAACTATATTATTATGTTGATAAAATGGTTTGATTTGATGGGTTCGAAACCCGCAGGAACAAATATATGTATGGCGATTCGTTTCTGGTGGTTTGTGCAGGGCCGTGAGGCTTTTAGAACCGGGACCGCGGATTTCTCTCAACGAACTTTTGTGCATTATGAATATTTGTGTTTGTAATTGCACCCACGACACAGGAGAACGTTTAAAAAACAAACTTGTTCATAGTTTTCGGTTGCCTTCAGATCCTTTTTAAAAGAGATTGAAACTATTTCACTACAAGCGGACAACAGCTACATATTTTTTTTTTTTTTTTTTTTTTGTTTATTTATGTTTAATCTAATCTAGTCGTCAAAACAACTTTTTATAATTGTATCACGTCATATTAACACTGGTTTACATACATACATCGCGTAAGGGGTAGACAAACTACAAAATGCCATGCGCTATCCCTGCACACCGCTTTTGCCTCGTCCACATTCATACATCTCGTCATGCACGCGCGCCGGTTACGAGTACTGCGCACCTGACCTTTTTGAAGGAGTTCACCAATTAGTTCAGTGTTAATCCTTTCTAGGGCACCCCTTCCTGGCGTTTTGAATCCTTTACAGCTGACATCTATCATATATACTTAAAAAATGTTTTAGAAAAGTTACGTCTTTCATTATACAATACGATCATTATGACATACAAAACAAAAAATCTTTCATAATTACCACCAGAGCTCAAGAGTCCAACATCACACCAAAATACGTGTCAATGTCTTTAGTGCATGTTACTGAACAATTTGTCAAATACAATGTACGAGTTAATATCACATTAACTGGCTATTATTGTCCTGCATCATCGTCTGTCAGCCCTTGACATCCCTTGTCGATGAGCATCATTAATCACGACACCAGTTAAAAAGTCGTAACCTCATCTTACATAACCGGTTATGGATATGTTCGCGAGATTACACACAAGTAATTAGCCGTTAATGATAAGTGGGTACTGTACGGTGGAATGATAGTTAGGGAATTTTCGACACTCACACGCTGAGTGCCTGTTATGATGAATTACCACTGATTTAGTAAACATTTTCGTTGACTAGATTCTTTTTCAGCGAAGAATTTGTTTTTGTTATTGATTAACGCTTATTAACGTAACAATCGAACCCAAAACAATATAAAGGATTTGTACAAATACTTCATCTCATCACTCGTGGTTATTTCTAAGTTAATATCGGTCACAGAATTAGACTTCTCCAACGTATGTCTTACTCATATACAATTATTGATACATTTTTTAAATTTCTCTCTAGTCCTTTCTCTCTTTTAAAAGAGAGAAAGGACTTTTTTTTCTTCTCTCTGTTTTCATACCACCATGCGCAAGCGGTGCGCGTCCTTAGTGTGCAGGGTGCGGGCCAGCTCCAATGTTGTCCTGGCGGTTGGACTGCCCTTATATAAAAATGTGCTGCAGTAGGCATGTAGCCACGGCATGCTGACTTCATTATTTACTTATGTATTCAAAATTTGCATAACATTTTTTATTATTATTGTTATTATATTTATAATTTTTCGTTTATAATTATGTACCTAATGTAAAAAAATGACAAATTGTGATGTGTGAATTGACAAATATGGGAATATCTTCCTGAATTAAATGGATTTTATTGTATTTTTTACTTTAAAAACGAACGAACTTCCTGGCTGTCTGCGATTGAGTTGACACTTTGAACGAAGGCGATAGGAGAGAGATTTCTTTGATCGAATCTTGCCTGACTTTAGAATTGTTTGTGTTTTGTTACTGTTGCTATCATATGTGATCTATGAATAAACATCGTGAGGAAACCTGCATGCTTGAGAGATTTTCTCAGTGGCATGTGAAGTCTGTCAAACCGTAGGCTGGTTTGGTGGATCCCTCTCAAATAAAAGGTGGACCCGCGCCCAGCAGTGGGACGATAATGGGTTAATGATGATGAATAGATATTTCGGAGACTAATACAAGTGTATGATGGCATCGGTGTTTTATAAGTAACATTTGAAAAGAAACACCGCAACATACTCCAAGAATAAGGGTCTCTTTTAAAGTCTAGACATTTTGGGACTTAGGTTTCAAGAAATATACCTACATTATATTCAAAACTATGTAGGGCAACGTCTGAATGTCTGGTAACTATTATTTAGACCAAATAACTACGACTAAATAAAGGACTATCACTGTGTTTTCGGCAAATTATACAAAATCAATAACGGTAAAACAATTTTACTTGTAAACTGTTTGTAATTATATCCAAAGATTTTTTAACTAACACGTCAACATTTATGCATTTATTTTACGGTTTAGATCTTTTGTAACATCCTCCCATTCACTGTTTTGGTCCATTAGTTGAACATATACAGTAACAGAGAGCGAAATATCAAATTATATTTTATGATATCTAAGGTTCTGTTTCTGAAAGTGAAATATTATGGTATTTTTATGACTGTCATAAAAGTATACAGTACCTAAATATATGTATAATACGTAACTTTATTGAGGCGTTTATCGTAGCAGCATCACGCCTCAATCCCTGAACAGATACGCAGAGAGTAATTCTTCCTCCCAGTTCGAGTTGCTTTTATTATTAGGAAATTATTTGTACTTCTCGTAATGGCGTCTCGATTTCTGCTCTATTAATGATAATCATACACTAGCCCTATAAAACATGGGATTGCGACTATAGGTATAAGGTAGGTAAGGTAGGTAAGGTAGGTGTATATTAATACCTTCCAACCCTGCAGTTTCCAGTTCTTCAGCATATAGTCTTAATGTAAACTTCAAAGAAGGGACCGGGAAGGATGGGATTTTACTTTCAGTATTATTAGTCCGGTCTTTATAATTAGCACAAGTATGAGGGCTTCTTCTTAAGAAACTTACACCGGAATCTACCTCTGAAACAATAGGTATATAAAGGCATTTTATACTTATAAAAAAACCGAATAAAATGCGCGTGGCATTCTGTAGTTTCTGCCTACCCCCATGGGAAAAAGGCGTGAGTGTATGTATGTATGTATGTAAAAAAACCGACTTCAAAACTAAAAAGTTAAAAATAACTTAATACAGTTTTAACTTCTTTTTAGTTTTAAAGGTGTGAAGACGGTGCCAAGCCAAATGTAAAGGTACACTCATCGCGCGTGATCTTGAGCGAGGTGGCTTCAAACCAGGCATCGGCACACGGTTCACACAGTCGAGAGTTCTGAGGCAACAAATATATTAAAAAAATACAGTCGAATTGATAACCTCCTCCTTTTTAAGTCGGTTAAAAAGGCAATATAACGCAACCTAAATCACTAAAAACCAGTTCACAACCGCTTACAAATAATCAGTAAGCCATCAGAACTACATGCAAAGAAAACAAGGGTTGATGGGAGATAGCGCAGCGTGGGAAACTTGAGAAGGATAGTTGTTCGCAATGATACTGGGGCACAAAGGATAGTGGCTTAGGTACTATGTACTCTGTGGTGACAAGTCGGTCGTGTGAAAGCAGGTCACGTGATGACCTAATTATGTAGGCGTTTGTATATGTTTAACGGCGCTGTGATAATCTAGTGCTGTGAGCAGAAGTTAAGGCTCCGTCAGCTACCACTGATTTCTTGAAGTTATTTCTCATATGCTCAATAGTTAAAGATAAACTAAGAAATCTACATACCTAAGGCATCGATCAGTCTACGCGTTCCCATCATCATCATCATCAACAACCCATTATTGTCCCACTGCTGGGTCTCCTCTCCCTCTCCGTTACCATGGATACTGTTAAAAATTCGAAACATCGAGATTTTTTTAAATTTTTGAGAGTAGTTTTTGTCTCGGAATGAGACCTTAAAATACCTAAAGGGGGGTTCAATTTTCTACGCGAAATTGATAATTTCTTAAAAGAGGGTAGATATAAATTAACCGGATTTAATAAAAAACAGAGTGCATATAATTACTATTTCTATGCAGATGAAGTCACGGGTAATAACTAGTATTAGTAGCAGTGGACTGCGATAGGCTGAGTTGATTGATTGATTGAATACAGACCTTTCGATCAAAACTATAAAATGTCACTTTGAATATGTCTACGACTAACATTTTTACATTTTTAAGAATCCAGCGTAGATTGAAACCTATACAAGCGTATTTTAGTAATAAATGGAATAACAAAAATATATTTTTCTTACCTTATTAGGGATGTGATACCTCCCGCCGGGATTGTGGTGCATGCTTTTGCGAATCCCATGGCCCCGGTAATAGGATTAGTGGCGTTGACGGGTGCGGTTTTTCGCGCCTCCCCAGGCGATGGGACGGCCAGTAAAGGATTTTTCCGCACTTAAAAAAAAAAGGGATGGGATACCTACGGATTCAAAGATGATAAAATTCTATCTAAAACATTAGAAGAAAACAAAATCAATGTTTTAAATTAACGGTTAACGCTGAAAACCAGCGCTCGGTGTTGTATTTAATGCAACTCCGTAGCATTAAGCTGAGCGTTGACCATTTTTCGTACACATACCCACACACACCATTTTTCGGGGACGCACATCCCCCACATTATCCAGCAATGTTTATTTTCACAATCTTTTCTTGTCTCATGTTTTTGTTTACCTGTTGTTTGTTGTTATGTATTTTCGTTTTGTTATATTGGCATTGGCATTGGTACTTGACACTCTTAACAGACCTAAATGGTGTGGTGAGTGTTCAAATGTCATGTCATGTAATTTTTTTATAATCTTTCTGTTCTATTTTTTTTTTTCATTTGACACATTGACTTTTCAATTGTTGTCGTGCGTTGTTATTGTTATTTGTGTTTTTTGTGCGAAAATAAATACTGTTTCTTTCTTTAAATTCAATTAAATTATTTCATTGGGGTTTTTTTCCATTTTCTTCTGGCAGAATACTAATATTTATTTAAAATTATGCGTAAAAAAAACTTATAATTTTAATTAATTATGGTCTAATTTCGACCAGTGGGCGAGTTTTAAATAAATATTAGTATTCTACAATCCTTCTCTATATATACTATAAGTTGGGGAAATTACATACTCCTGTGTCCGCGCATTTTTCGTAAAAAAAGGGGTACAAAGTTTTTGTTTCGAATATTAATATATAGATTACTTAACACGGAATACTTAATATAAAATTGTATGTGCTTGAGTCTTACTCTTAACTGAATAGATATAACTGAAATAGGATTATTATTGATGCATTTATCCCTCTGAATTACAAGACTTAAAAACTTATACCTTAATTTTCTAGTGTTATACAATACATCTACTCCACAATTTATTCCCACCTCAACAATTACAGTTCTACAACTGCACTATAATTGAACTAAAAACTGTGAGCTTCCGCCACGGAATCTGCCGGTACCAATAGTACAATAGCGCGATGATATCTGACATTATTCAACAATGCAGGGACTTTTCGCACAGCGTGACGATTAAATCGGCGCGCGAGCAACGGCTTTGTCTGTGGAAACAGCATTTATAGCAGAAAATGTGTATATTTATTTATAGACTAAAAAAAAACAAAAGAGGTTATCACATTTAGTTCAAACTTGTCGGGGAAATGAATGTTGAGGTAATGTAGATGGCGTTGTTTCATAAAATTGGTAAAAAAATCTTTATAACAAAATATGAACACCATCTACAAATCTACACCATATTTTCAGATTTTTTCCAGGTATGAGGCACGGCATTGCGTACATTATGCAAGGTTCGTCAATTAACAAGCTGCATTCACAATCTAATTACATGTCTTTGTTGACGCCCAAGTTACGATAAACCACGTAACCGCGACTAATATGTTACGAATTGACATCACATGCCCACCGACATGTTAATGACAAAAGGTTTACTTAGCACAATAGACAATAAGCTAATCATAAATGTATTGATTTCTTACACTTACGCGAATATTGGACATTGAAATAAAACTACTTTTTACGGATTTTATCGCGGTATATTGATATTATTTTAAACCGACGTTTTGGATCCTTTACAGCATCCGTGGACACGGGCCGACTGAGAACCGACCGACCGACTGTTAGTAATTATAACTTCAAGACGACCAACACCTCAGTCGGCCCGTGACCACGGATGCTGTAAAGGATCCGAAACGTCGAGTTAAAATAATATCAATATACCGCGATAAAATCCTTAAAAAGTAGTTATATTTATAAATGGTTATGTGACCGACGGTTACCGTAACCTATAGACGTTTGCAACAACGGAAGTGTCGCTCACGTGTTGCCGACCCCGTGGAAACCCTTTAGGGTTCGGAGACGACAGGCGTGATGGTATGTTCCGTATAAGTTTCCATTCTCCACAGACCTTCTGTCTATTCCATTTTCTAGCCCATTAAGTTCCAGTCGGCTGGCTTAAATAAAGCTTAAAGGTATTAGCTTGCCTTTCACCGATACGATTCCGAAGTGTTGTAAGTGGAACGAGAGGACAATCTCCACGGGAGACTGGGTCCAACGACCTGTTTACTTTCCGAATCCTCGACCCAAATGCCCTGGTTCTACACCAGAAATAGATTTAGTAGCCGCTTGGTTGGGAAACTGTTTGTACTTAGATAATGTTGATACTCGAAATGTTAGTAAGTGGTTATTTGTGTAAATATAAATTATTGCTATATCTTTATGAATCTTGTACATTGATATCAATGTGTTTAGACATATTTAAAGGTTATTAGAGCATCTTTATAAGTGAGTTTTCAATGAGTGTAAAGCTGTTATTAATTTTGTTTTATATTCGTGTCATTACTATATGTAGCAATTACTAATCCAATAAAGTAGGTACAAATGAAATGCTTATATAATTTTTAAATTGTTTATAACTGTACATAAGTACTGTGTTAAGTTCGTATTTATCACATAGCCGAGAGAAATTCTCGATGACGTAGGTGTGAAGTCTGACAACCCGCACTAAGTTCAGTGTACGCCTAAACGCTGACAGACACTACGCTGACCGACTGGACGCCGAAAAGACTTTACTTCGACGGCACTCTTCGCCGACAGGACACTACGCCGACAAGGCATTATATAATATACATCCATAAGCCAAAATGATAGATACGACGAAGAGCGAAGCGAGGAGTGTTAGGTTTTTTTAAACACTAGCGCGCGAGCCGAGCGAGCGCAGCGAGCGTGCTGCGGCAGCGGCCGGCGAAGCGCCAGATCCGAATTTGTTTGAGTCCTGTCGGCGTAACGTCAGTCGAAGTTTTCCGATAGTATATATTAGTCTATGGTCGAAGTAAAGTCTTGTCGGTGTTCAGTCTGTCGGCGTTTAGTCGTATACTTTAGTGGAGTATGCGTGGTTTACCTCCATCCTAATCCTATATCCCTTAAATGAGAGGAGATCAATAAATTGGATGCTGATAATGACTAATACAAGATAATATAACTTTTCATCGCAACCAAAGATCTGAATAATTGATTGGTGAAAGTATTTTTAATTTGACAATCCGGTGCAGTGGGTGACTGATTGAACTGTGCCTCACAGGTTGCGAGTTCGATCTCCACATGGAGCAGATAATTGCTCTTGTCAATAATGCGTTCTTGTTTTGTATGTGAAAATGTGTTAAAAAGTATTAAAGGATGAATAAAATGATCGTAATGATTCAAATAACAAACCAAAAACTGCTTGGAAGAACTTTAATCATGACGATTCAATTAGAACAAATATGTTTCACGAATAAGATACATAACATATATTGTACATACATATTAATTACTGTTACATATACATAGGTATAACAACCATTAGCTAGTTTCTAATATTTTCATCAAAATCACAAACACGTTGTTCCGCTAACACTGTAATGGCGGGTTCAGACGTGCGACTGATCGGCAACATATTGTCGATTAGTCTACTTGACTAACGATCGAATACAGAAACGTAAACATTTTTTTGGAAATATATGTTATATTTTATGTGGAGTTTCTTAGGTACTTCAAATCATCATCTTGTAACGACAGCAGAGCCATAATAAACAATGATTGGTACTGGAGGAAGAGTTTTTTGTTTAATGTCAGGTAACTTTAGGATTAGTCAACTTTAAGTTGTCAGTCAATTCGCAAGTCTGAGCACGCCACAAATCTAAATACTTTATGAATACTTAATTCAATTCACAGTTTGGCTTGGCCTAGTCCTAAAACTAATATGATAAGAGTATATACACAATCTTAGACCATTTTCCTAGGAGTAACAAAGTTTTACTAAACTGGAAAGAACTACCTCTCATTTTAACTCACAAGTAGGTAGTTAGAAATTATTTAAAAAGTAATATAGCTTATATTAATTTTTATGATAAAATATTATAATTTACGGTTGAAATTGAAGAACATTTGTCTATCACACTAAAAGTAATCATTAAACAATCAGACACAATTAAAAATATACCAACACTTAAGAAATACGTTTTCATAAAATGATAGGAACTTAGAAAGTAACTTAAATCAAATTAGTACCACAAACAACACAATTTGTTCCTTATTACAATTGGCGCAATACACAATATTTGATGTACCTACTAAGTATTTTATTGATCTCTATCAACTTAATTGAAAACAGCTATGTTTTTAGAACAAACATATTATATTTAAATTACGTAATAAAATATTTTTTATGAAGCAACTGACTCGTAGTAATTCAGTTGGTCAAGTCGGCAACTAACTTAAAGCATATGCACTCGATATAATAAACGTTTAAAGTGATAGTTTTGTTAAATATATCTGAAAAAAGATGTAACATAGCCAATAAAGACAACTTAATAAATTTCTTCTGAACAAAACCTTAAATATTATGAAAGATTTTTTATGTTTAGCGCTAATTGTATTTAGCAAGTCGTTATGACTGTACCAGGAAAACAAATATAGCTGAAAATATATGTCAAATATTACAAACAACAAAAATAGAAATATAATAACAAAAGAATACTAGTAAAACTAAACAGATTCGATGTATGAGTACTACTTAAAAAATCTACTGCACAATTATTATTATCAAAAAGCTACTGAACCAAAAGCATTGGTCCGTTCGTTATTCTATAAAAAAAATGAGTGTTTTCTCGACTACAGACGTTTATTAATACTAAACTTGACGTGCCTATACTGGCAGTAAAGTAATTTAGGCGAGACTTCTAAATATATATAGTTATGATCATTTTAGCTAGAAGCAATAAAAAAAACTTGCAATTTTATTAAAAAATTGAATTAAAATTCACCACAGGCAGTAATTTAATTGCATATTTTCTTATGGGTGAAGTAGTGTATTAAAAGCAGTGACCTGGTATCTACGCAAGTCATAAATTCAACGATAGTCATAAGAAGCAGGCGTATCCCATTTGCAGAGAACTGGTTGATGCAGAGATTATATTCCTAATCAGCGAGCTTTACTAACAATATATTTAATAATAAATTGATTACACATCTATATTTCAGACATTCATTTAAGACCAAACAATTTTTTTAAAACAAGTATTCAATTTTGTTCAATATTTGACTTAAACACGACAATATCACATTTTTATTTAAACCAAAAACTAATACATTTTAAACGCAGCAAAATAAAATCTATGAAAACAAATATAAGAAAAATGTAATAGTCATCTACACGATAATATAAAGAAACTGACTACTCAACTATCAACACTTTGGTTATTTAAAGCTTAGATATCTTACATAGTATAATAATGAATTTACAAAAATCTACTACATCACAATTACTAGAACATTTATAGCTAAGTACCCGATTTCGACTATTATCCTAGACAAATAACTATTAGACTAAATATCTGTTTTTATATCATGAATCAACAGTTTTCAGTTAAAATAAGTAATGAATAAAAGAAAAAAATCAATCAATCCTTCTGTATACAAAGATTATTATAGTAAAATTTAATAATTCCTTTAACAATTCGCTAAAATATTCAAAGAATCATTAATACTATCGTTTCATGACAAAAAACCAGACCTATGATAGAATCAAAGTACATTTTATTTTGTAATTTTGAAGGCTTTACTAAAGCTTCTAACATATTGAAACAATCATAAATGGAATTAGCACATAGCCTGATAAGTCTTCAAAGTCAAGACTAAGTATCTTCGAGATTTACGTGAATTATAGAAACTATTTATTCTCAATTCAATTCAGGGCTATGTCGAATTCCATTTAGTATTATAATTAATTGTTAAACGCAGTCATTTCGTGCACAGAATAATACATATATTTCTAAATAGAGCCATTCAATCCGTGATATGATAACGTATACCAACTTGTACTATGTTTCAGTCGACACAATATGGACAGAAAAGATATCAACGGAGTTCAGTACACAAAATGGAGATATTCGAAAACATACTACGTTTTCCAAAATACTGAAAGAATAATGATATTTATCGATATGATATTAGATATACGTAATTTCTTTCTAACTTTATACCTACTCCTCTATTGTCGTTGGCCTCGATTTAGGTGATGAAGAACGCTACAATCAGATGTAATAATATTTACAAAAATCTTGAATGTCAATACGTATTGTTATCTTCATTTTATTTTATTGAAGAGATGATGTTTGGCACTTCAACAATACTGATATAATGTATTGTTATGAAATGTATGATTGAAAATGTTTAAAATTGAAAAAAAAACCAAATGAAATCATCCTTCAATAACAAAAGACGTGTGTTCAGACGTGGCTACAAAAAAATTACCAATTGTAACTATTTTATTTAATCGATAAAAGAGGAAGAAGAAGAATTTAACAGCCACTTTATAGTATCCCTACATACCATTTAAAACGGAGCAACTGTTGCCCCATTATCGTTCAACTCTATAGCAATAATAGTATATTGGCAAAATTGCCTTCTCGGAGAATATTTTCTTCCTAAAAAAAGAATAGTGTTACCAAAAACAAAATACGATATTGCACGGAGGTTCTATGAAGCAACCCACTTGAGCTAAACCGCTCAAATAGATATAATAATGTTGATATAGGTCATTAGCCACATTTCGTGTGGATGGACTGCACTCGGTTTCAAAACTTTAATGGCGTTACGTCACGGCTTGTCTAAAGTGGCACAACTGGGTATATGATGCATCTATTTCTAATGGTTCAATTTGAGTACATTAAAGTACATAATTATCTGTGTATGTACTTAAAATTTTGTGTTGTAAATCTATTGTTTTATTTAAATTATATTCATATATTTGTTAGAAGGGATTCTTGCGTAGCAACTTTTAGTTTCACTTCTTATATTAAACAATGTTCAGTAACATATACGTTGCATCACTTTTCTCGCTTATTGTTATAACAATAAGAACCATATCTGGTTTTGCTAAGCTGCTGTATTTACGACACAAATGTATGTTAATATAGAAATACACCGAACGAAAAGGTGGTAGGAATTAAAAGTCCGTCTGGCTAGCGTCCATCGCCTCGAGAGAGAATGAAACGAATTACTTAAAATAAGAGTTCCTTTTCAGATCCTGCACTGTCCGAACAATACTAGCACTCAATATAAACACTGTTCACTGTCTTTTGCAGGTTAATATTGGGTAATATTGTTCAGGAATTCGAGTTACAGACAGTAGTTATCCATTGGTATAAATAATTTAATTACTGTAGCTTTCACATAGTAACTTAATGTTTTAAAAATAGATGGAGCATTTTTCCAGCCGAAATCGCGTACAATGAAAATAATAATTATAATAATTAAACACATAAGAACAACATATGTAATATGGCAAATGATCCTATAATGATTCTAAGATTAAATCAGTAACAAACAAACCTACATCGAGGCCACGTCGGAGTCCTACTCGTTGTACCTACAGAAACGAATGGGAAGCTGTTTAAGGCAGGCCTCCGGAGCCGATCCTCGCTCAGGAGTCGCGAGGTCACGCCCTGCCCAGCATGGCGGCCACGTCGCCCGCGGACTGCGAGTGCAGTAGGGCCCCCCGGGAGGGCCTGGGGGGCGCGAGCCGCGGCAGGGCCAGCACACCAGCGGGGGTCGAGCCCAGCGCGCAACCAGTCACAAACTCGTGACGAGACGCTTCGGTTGGTGTGATTCGGCGTTTCGGGTCCCATCTGGAAAAGAGTTATTAATTTTAGTTTATCATAAAACATGTAATGTTGCTACAATGTACTTTGTTTGTGGTGTGTTCACAAAATACTAATTTCTTGGTGAAATCAAAATCGGTTTTGTTACAGGATTTGTCTAATATTAAGTACCCGGAATATATTCATCCATTCGTCTTTAAAATATGGGTAACTAGCGTTTGCCTAAGTCACAAATTTTCTTCAGCCTGCTTTTACGTCAATATGCTTACTTATTTGTACCCTTTTTTAAGAAATTATCAATTCCCCATAGAAAATTTCACCCCCTTTTCTATGTATTCTATGCCCAAACTGCATCCCTCCATGCAAAATTTCATCTTAATCGGTTCAGCGGTTAAAGCGTGAATAGGTAACAGACAGGCAGACACACTTTCGTATACATGATATTAGTATGGATAGCAGCTATATTTGTATACAACAAGGTTTATAAATGCCTTTCTTATAAAAAACAGGTAGTAAATATCAAGTAGGTCAATTAGATGAGAAATTTTAATGTTTTTTAGAATTTGCAAATGACACAAGTTTGTCTGCATTAAATAATATTACGTAACAAGAAGATCCTTTAGCGACTCGTAAAACTTCTAGAAAAATGTTCTATCGGTCGCCATAAATAGGCTCAGACGTTGCCCCATAGCCCAGGCAGCACGCAAAAACCGCTAAACACTTCCTATTGCTCAACTTTTCAGGTTTTAACGGATACCGGTCCGGTTCACTTATAAAATGGTGCACATTTTCAATCCAAACTTATCATAATAATATAATAAATCTGAAAGTATGTCTGTTTGTCTATCCATATCCATACTAATATTATAAATGCGAAAGTGTGTCTGTCTGTCTGTTACCTCTTCTCGCTGTAACCGCTGAACCGATTAAGATGAAATTTGGTATAGAAATAGTTTTCATTCTGGAAATCCTGCCTTAAAAGGGGGAAAAGGGGGGTGGAAATAAAATACGCAGACGAAGTCACGGGCAAAAGTTAATCTGTTAAAGCTAGTATTTCAGATACATGCTTAAATCTCTGAACCGAGTTAAATGAAATTTGGTATGGAGCTAGTTTGAGTCCCGGGGAATGACAGGGAATTTTTTTATTTTGAATAGATGTTGTACCGGCGCGCGTGCATGACGAGATGTATGAATGTGGACGAGGCAAAAGTGGCATGCAGGGACCGTAGCGCGTGGCATTCTGTAGTTTCTGCCTACCCCCATGGGAAAAAGGTCTGAGTGAATGTATATATGTATCAGATTGGATTGAATTACTAATCTACGCGGACAAAGTCATCGGTATAAGCTAGTTTTGTACACATTTTTTTGTCTGGCAACAGCTGCAAGGCTGACTTAATCTCCGCCGTATAGTTTACGTCGTTATTATATGTGCATGTACCATATATGGCCAGGCCATATCCTGTGAATGTAGCCTGTACAGCATTGAAATTTATTTATATATTATGTTATTTTTATTTAATGGCCGCTTTCCTCACGAATATGAAAAAAGAAATCGATCATTGAGTTTTTTTTCCTTTTTGTTATCATGGGCTTTTTAAACTTATTCATAATGCGAGAATATAAGGCATATTTCGGCCACAAGAATTCATTTTATGGCATGATTGGAGACTAGCAGAGCGATTGACTTGTAAGACACGGGTCGTAGGACATTTCTGTCTTTAGGATCCTAGTTGATTCAGGTCAGTGTGTTAATGTATTCAAGAATTTGTTTTTTGTTGTCTAGAAAGCTTACATCATTTATTATTAACAAAAGCGCTTATAAATCTACGAAATCACAATAATGTGTATTTGTCCCCTCTAGTCTTTTCCTAGTCCTATGTCCTGCCCAACTGGCGTTCAAGTATCACCAGTAGTTATATCTGGATCAAGGCGATAACTGTCACTTCGGCAGCGGCCCGGCCCAGGACATTAATAATTCCACTGAGTACCATTTACGGCAATTATTCTGTAAGGAGTTTGAATGCGTAAAAAGTTGAGTAAAAATATTTGCAAAATTTTATTTTGTTACAAGATATATGAAATATAAATTATCGTTTTATCGGGTTTGTAAAATTATCCAATGAAAAAGTTTTTTTTACTGATGCGATACATTCCTTATTTACTTAATATTAATTACTATAAAACAACGAGTAACTGGTACGAGCTGTGGTAGCCTAGCGGTGTGACCAGTGGACTGAGACGTTAAAGGTCTCGAGTTCGAACCCAAGGCACGCACCACTGACTTTTCGGAAGTTATGTGCGTATTTATCACAAGCTCAAACGGTGAAGGAAAACATCGTGAGGAAATCTGCATGCTTGAGAGATTTGTCTTGATGGCATGTGAAGTCTGCCAACCCGCAGTAGGCTAGCGTGGTGGACTATAGCCTAATCCCTCTCAAATGAGACCCATGCCCAGCAGTGGGACGTTAATGGGTTGATGATGAACGAGTAACTAGGCTTCTGTAATTTTGTAGTATTTCTGCTAATTGATTCGTTATAATAGATTCCTCACTTAGATATTATTTTAGGGTCGGCAACGCGCTAGTGGCACATCTGGTGTTGCAAACGTCTATAGGCTTACAGTAACTGCTTTCTATCAGCCGGGCTGTAAGCTGGTTTGCCACTCTTGCGGCATAAAATCATTAAATCGACAGAAGATAGAAATGAACGGTGTATTTTTGAAAAACGGGGATGCAAAATTAATATGAAACCTTTATTTTTTTAGTTAAATTGCACGCGGACGAAGTCACGGGAATCAGCTAGTATACATACAAATAAGTTTGGCAGTTTAACAAATAAGCAGTTTAGCAAGATATCATTGCGTTATTGAAGAACTGATGACACATAAGACGCGTATTATGTGTCATCAGTTCCGCACTTCCGGCTATCGGCACTAGAAAATCGCAACAAAAGACGCCGTGTCGCAACGTCTGGCGGTGCGCTACAGCCTTTACTGAATGTTGACGAACAAGTTAATCACATGCCTTAGGAAGACGTGGCGTTATGCAAGTATACATACGGTCATTGCATTAATGAGACTGCGGTATGCAACTCGTTTGGGCTTTTGGAGACCCTTGCAAGCAACTTAAACATGGACTCTATTCTTTGCAATTATAGTGTTCAAAATCCTTATTGATCAACCGCCGGCTGGGGAAGTGGCAAGGTATGTACATGGTTACTTATTTACAGTCCCAGTTTTGGGGATAGGTATCGTCTCATTTGAGGGAGATTAGGCTTCAGTCCACCACGCTAGCCTACTGCGGGTTGGTTGATGCTACTTCACACGCTATCGATACATTTTCTGAAGCATTAAGGTTTCTTTACGATGCTCCCTTTCTCCGTTTGAGCATGTAGGTATCTGATAAATTCTCACGTAACTATGAAAAGTAGTGTGTCGAACTCCCTTAGACTTCACAGTCCTTTGGTCACACTACTATGCTATCACAGCTTCGGATTCTAATCTTAAATACCTCTATATTAGTGCAACCTTCCAAGCGAATCTTATGGTAACATTAAGCAACAGTCTACCTACAAACAGCACTCATTTCTATTTTATAGAGCTACGCAAGGATCATCTAATCTGTCAAGAATGCGGATTAGTAACGAAATGGTACGCACTGACGCATTCGGTTATGTAAACTGACATTCTTGTTACGTGCACGTTGATGTACATTACAACCAGTCATGGATAACCTCTGCCCTTGAGAAGATGGAGAGATACTCCATGGAGTACCATCGACTGTAACCCCGATTCCTGTTTTTGAAATTTTTACATCAGCGGCAAATATTGCGAATAGAATGTGCTGCTTGCTTATTAGCTCACTAAATAATTCGTTCCATAATGTATAGATAGGGCTTAGATTCAATTTCAAGGAATACGTAATAATATGTATATTTAATTCCTTGATTTTTTCGATGTCAGCCCTTAACGGCTTAAATTGCAGTGTAAATTTAATCCTAAAAAGACAGAGTTGATCTTGAAAAGAAATTAAAAGATTATAATATATTCTGGAGCCTATCATTACAGGCTTTTGAGCTTACTCGTATGTTTAGTAACTAGAACAAAATATAAATAATATTAAAACGTCCGCATCATTGGTCTAGTTCCAAGCGCGGCTGCAAAGTCAGAGATTCCCCGGTCTAGCACTATTATGGAGATTTTGGTCTCAGAGTTCGAATTTGTGACCAGTCAACAGGCATTGGGCTCTCCCACTATTACATGGATCTTAAAAAGACTAGTGTACTGTAAAACGAGTACTTTAATCAAAGTTTCAGCCTTTATGGCCCCACAATACTGACTGACGTTTAAGATGGCTGATTAGATAGTTACATCAACGTTGTACGCACTACCGCATCTCAGTTATGTAAGAAGAGGTTTCAATTAACTAATATTTTGAAACACCATAAATTGTGATAGATTTATTATATCGTCATTGTCTGTTTTACGAAAATGTTGCAACAAATTAGATATTATATTGGGACATTTGTTTCCACTTACTAACAAGGTTTAAGAGAACTTACTTACTACTTCAATTGATTATTTAACTAGTTATTTATATAGATATCTGTTTTATACTACTACATTATATATACGTATGTGTACTGCATACAGATGTAATATAAACTTAAACTTGGCATTAATATGTAGTTGTACTATTGAAAAAATGAATCAATTTGATTGTAGTCAATATTTTATGCTATATTAAGTTGAAAGTTCACTTAAAAACTTTTTCTATTAAGGAGATGTCAGTCTAGTCGAGGAAGTGACTGAGTCACAGAGAAAACAGTATAAGTGAAACTGATTCTGATTACCATGATGTTACATGATTAGAGTAGAGTGGTGCATGGCTCACATAACCACGTCATACATGGAAGTTGAGTCTTACCACCTTAAGTAAATAATTATGATTGGGTGTGGAATGGAATGGAATGAATGAATATTTTATGATTGTGGCGTCAATTCCCGTATGGAGCAAATATTTTTATGATTTACAGGTGATAGTTTCGGTTGGTCTGGGCGGTTGTTTACGTGAATTTTTATTATTTGTAAACAAACCCCCGATACACAGGTAAATTGAATATATCTTCACACTGAGATATATGTATTTCATTTAGATCAATTATTTAATAAGTCAATTGTCGCTTAAACAAAATGCATACAGTGAAACCTATGATCAGTAATGATCACTGCTCTGTGTTTGTTTAAAGTTTATAATGTCACGCAGATCTTTACCGGTCACCGAAGGACCGGAGGCGACGTATTTGCTAACAAATTTCCGATCTTTCAATCCAAAAAAATAAAAGAGAAAGAAATAATTAGAATGAGAAAAGGAATACGGAGGACGACCCGTTTAGCTCAGCGGTGGTTAACGCTGCCTGCTGTGCTATGGGCCCCGGGTTCGAATCCCGGTAGGGTGAAATCTTTGTGATGAGCATCAACATTTGTATCCGAGTCATGGATGTATCTATGTATAATATGTATGTATTTAGAAAAAAAAGTATATATGTAGTATATCAACCATCTAGTATCCGTAACACAAGCCTCGTTGCTTACCATGGAACTAGATGGCGCTGTGTAATAATGTCCGATAATATTTATTTATTTATTTATACTTGATCACCTTTAGCTTTTTACTATCAGACTATAGGAATCCTTTTAAGAGACAAGTTTATCTTTAAGAGAATTGATAAGGCTGTTTGAGTTTCCATATTTAAAACAACAAGCCATCAACTATACGCTTCCATAAGTTAATGCGCGAAAGCAAAAGTAAAAACCTGTGTACAAATATGCAGATGCGCGTCACTTCGCGCATTCTCGGGTCGGCGACAGATGATCCGCGTTACGTCACAGCCGCGGTAACCTTTCACTGCGTGCCAGATGCGTACGCGCAACCCAACAACAACTTGCGGTTTTGCGCAGGTATGTGAGCAAACGGGATGAAGATAAGATAGTCATTTCGCGCAGTTTGTAAGTGTGCCTAGAACTAGATTTTTTATTTTTTTTAGATAATTTACTGGTGGGAAGTAAGTAAGTACATGATATCTACATATACTATCTTTTTTTAATTTTTATATGAATTGCTTTAAATAGCGTGTGATGCATTATTAAATGCTAACGCGTTAACAAAGGTGCTCAAAATTTACCAATAAAACGACATCCACTTTTCTTTATTGGCAGATCTAAAAGCTTGTCAATATCAGATACCTACTAAATCTAACTTAAATTTACAAATAAAAAATTGTGGTATTGGAGTTCAGTACCTTTTTTACCTTTATTATTTATAGATTAGGCATGTGAGATATCTTAAGGACACACAATTTTGATCTTTACCACACCTAGATAAGAATATATTTACCATGAAGGTACGGTAACTCGTGGACACTGCGTCTTTGCACTGCAGTTGAACTAGTAATACGAGCAAGAAATTGTTGTCAGGAGCCTAAACAGCTAGAACGTGGTTCGTTTAGGAGAAAAGGACAGTATAATCAATAAGTATGCGCCTACGCAGAGTTCATTGTCCCACTTTCAGTTATAGCTTCGAGAATATTTGTTATCTACATAAAATCGTGACCAGGTTTAATGTTAAACGTAGCTAATAATTTACATATTCTTGGCTGTAAGTGGGATAGTACTTTGTAGCGGTGATCAGAAACGGCCCACGGCAAACACTAGACGAATAGGCTAGTGACTAATAAGCCTTATATGAAAAGAAATAATTGTATGTATGCATGTAAACCTTCACCTATGTCCAGCAGTGGACGTCTAACCGCTGATTTGATGATGATGATGTAAAACTTATAAGAAAAGGAAAACATTGAAATAAAATAAAAATAGAAAAACCAACTTCAAAAACTAAAAAGCAAAAAATAACTTCATACAGTTTGACCTCTTTTTAGTTTTAAAGGTATGAAGTCGGTGCCAAGCCAAACGTAATAGTAAGTACACTCACCGCGAGTGACCTTGAGCAAGGTGGTTAAAACCACCACATCATCGGCACCGACTTCATACCTTTAAAACTAAAAAAGAGGTGAAACTGTAAGAAGTTATTTTTTGCTTTTCAGTTTTTGAAGTTGGTTTTTCTTTTTTTTTAAAGTTAATTTATTTTTTTCTTTTTAGTGTTGTATATATTAAACTTTTCATATCAGGTCAATCTAACAGCCTGAAAGAATACAACTATCGATCCATATATACTTATAATTATGAAAGATTTTTCCTTCAACTCCTAACCGTTGAGGAGTTGTACCTTCCATCATCAGATCATTACATAAGATGGTGATTTTCAAATGCAAATACTTGAACAGCTTTGGAGAATACATATAAATGTAATAAATGCCTATAACTGAAAGAATTTTCTTTTAACTCTTAACTGTTGAGCAGTTCTACCTTTCACCATCAGCTCATCAACATCAAATGATGATTATCAGACGCAAATACTAGAACAATTTCAGTAAATATATTCAAAACGTGATAACTGCCTATAAAATTTGAGGGTTGCCCTCGATTTTCCTGGGATCCCATCATCAGATCATGATGTGGTCACAATGGGACCAACTGTGAAGTCTACCCTTTTAAACAAAAAAAGAATTTTGCAAATCGGTCCAGGCGTTTTTAAGTAATTCGTGAACATACATAAAAAAAAAAAAAAAAAAGATTCCGACGAATTGAGAACCTCCTCCTTTTTGAAGTCGGTTAAAAAACACGGAGCTTATCGCGGTATACCTATCGATATTACTTTAAGCCCGACGTTTCGGATCCGTAGTTACGGCACGTAAAGAATTCGTTTTATTTCCATGTCTAATATTCGTGTTAGTATAAAACAGGTGAAGGTGAAAATTTTCAACAGAGCTCGCCCACTTGAGTACTTGGGGTTTAAATCTTATAAGACACAATTGAAACCTCAATCCACATTGAAAGTGAACCTGCTTGGAGGTCGAGGATGCACTTTCACGCATGCCCACATTTCACAGGTTTCATGTACAAACACACACACACACATAAAACAAGCCAGTTTGTCGAGCCCGCGGATCGATCTTGAACTTTACCGTTAATTATAATAATCTTCAGCTAGGACTGAATATTGTTTGGAGATTTATATTACTTACTACAGAATGAAACAGATACGTAATAGATAACTTGAACTTGTATTAGAACTTTTTTACATAATTTACTTTATAAGCTTCTGTGAAATGAGACCAAACTAAACTTTTTTTTAAATTCGTTGTTGAAAGTCGTTGGTTGGAAATTTGTATTTGAGTTTAAGCTTATTTCTTGTCAGAAGACGTGAACTTATAAACGTAGCTTAGAATTTGGTGACAATACAAGAAAATAAAGAATTTATAGATAAAATCGATTCCCATATAATTTCATTCATTCGTAGTATGTCCCTTCCAGTCCTTCCATGACTTTTATGTTGCAACAAGATATTGATTTAAAACCAGGATAAAGCAAGACGTGACGTCAACACTAACTTAGAGAATACTTTATCAGTAACCTGTACTTGAACACCGGCGTTCATAACAAATATCACACGCGCAGTAACATAAAGTTAATATAATATACGTAACATAGCGCATGACGCGGCAGCCCTAACGCTTTCTCCGCTCTCACGGGCAAAAGGTCGCTGTGCAAAATGTGTGCGTCGCTTGACTGTCTCCCGGCCGCGGCGTGACACACTGATCACTTGCCTACGTGATAAAATTACTCTGAAAGTACGTTTTGATAACTACATGAAGATACGTGCTGTGATGCTGCTTTATGTAATTGAGATGAAGTGAAATATGACTGTATTTTATGAATACAGACATTTAGTGTCAAAGCAGATGAGGAATTTTAAAAAAGCATGCAGTGCTTGTTCGAAAATGTGTCAATCCTAATACGAGTAAGTTCATTGGCGTATAGATGTGTTAAAATTGAATTATAATCGTTTCGTTTTTGAACGTATGTAAAAACCTAGAGAGAAGGATTGATTATATAAAAAATACAATTATTGTCTTGGTACCTACTTTGTTTTGTCCCGTAGGATTCAAACCTCTATTACTACATAGAGGTTTGCATACATACATAAAATAATACTTATCGAGTTAGTTCTCGAACCATAACAAGTAATAAATAACGTAGCCACGTTTCCCTTAAAAGTACTTAAACGTGCTTTAGAAGCCAGTCCATTAACAAAACGTGTCTTAACTATAAACCACGAAGAATTACGAAACGCTTCAAAAAGTTCATTATTCTAAAAAATATACAGATCCGTTCAAAGCCAGCGACAATGGGTCGGCTCATCGCTTCCTATTCCGTCTCTCGCACTTGAAGTTGTTGCAAATAGGTGTGAACTTGTAGAGAAAGTCATGTTTTTATTGCTATCCCCTTCACAAAGCCACATAATTGTTCTCAAACTCTTCCATTTTCAACCTTATGTCCACCGTCAGTATGATCGCGAATATTTTCGGAGCTGCAGACGTGAATTTGTTACGCAAATGTGAGAACAAATTTAAATATGCGTTTGTCAAAATTAGTCGTGTTTATGTTGTGTGTATGTTCATGCATGGTTGCCTTTTAATAATGCGTGAAATGTTCGGTGTTGTCTCAATATGTTATGGGCCATTGTCACAGCTAGATCACAATGGGTTTGAATTATTACAATGTTAATTTCATGGGAGTTTTGTACGATGTTCCATGCATAATCATAATTAGGACGACATACTTTGTTATTTAATAATTCTGTTAATCGTCAATTATTATGCTGGTTACAGGTCTCTTCTCATTTGAGAGGGATTAGGCTTATAGTTCACCACGCTAGCTTACTGCAGGTACACAAACTTCACATGTCATCAAGACAATTTCTCAGGCATACAGATTTCGTCACGATGCGTAACTTCCAAAAGTCAGTGGTGCGTGCCTTGAGATCGAACTCAGGACCTTTGACTTCACATTCCACACGACTAAGCTTTTTTTATGGTGATAAGGGGGCAAACGAGCAAGCGACTCATCTGATGGTAAGTGATGACCGCCGCCCATGGACATTTGCAACACCAGAGGCTTGCAAATGCGTTGCGAAACTCCTAAGAAACCGTTCAGGTTTCTTAAATGGGGTTACTGAACTGACAGCAAACGGAATTCCCATGCTGTCAGAATAGTCTGGTAATGATCTGGTAACCTTACTCACTTGCAGAAAGACAACTATTGTTGATTCACTGCGGTCTCCTGTAAGGAGGTACTTCCCCAGTCGGGCAGCTGAATTTGAGCGAGAAATCTCGCTATGCTATGTAGGAGGTATCCTACTATGACAGCTTAACTTTTATAGAACATAATATCTAACTGATACTTAACGAAGAAAGACCCAATAAGGAAAGAAAAGCGAACGTCTGACAAAAGTCTAGCACTATCTGAACCGACTGGCCATAATAATGTAAAAGAAACAAGTTTTTCAATACTTTCTACAAACATGGATGATAGTGTGTTATATAAATTAGAAACCGCCTATGGAACGGATGCCTCAGGAAACAAAATCATAAGACTATGTTAAAATTCTGCACATATTATTATTATTATGTGTTATGTCATAGTTGCTAAAATGTTTATGTGGAAGGATCTTGTTGATAATATGTGATAATAAGCAGATAGAACCTGAGGAGAAAGGTCACGATTTTGATCATGACGATGGTATTTCATAATAATATGCTATCAACGCGTGGTCCATTCAGTCTGATTGGTTTATATAGGCGCACTGAGGTCGGAGGTTGGAATTCCAATTACATAAACACGTGCTTTTGTGTCTAAACATAATTTTACTTTATGAAATTTTTAAGAGGCTGTTATGCGTAGTGGTGTGATCGGTGGACTGTGTAAGTTATAAGCCTTGAGTTTGAACCAATGGCACGCACCACTTACTTTACTTACTTTTTGTCAGTGATGTGCATATATATCACATGCTCAAACGGTGAAGGAAAACATCGTGAGGAAACCTGCACGCTTGAGAGGTTTTCTTGAGTGGCGTGAGGCGGGTGAAGTCTGCCAACCTGCAGTAGGCCAGGGTGGTAGTCTATAAATTATCTCAGATGGGAGGAGACTCGTGCTCAGCAGTGAGACAATATTTGGGTTAATGATGATGATGGCGATGGTCAGATGATTGATGACTTTTCATTATTTCATAGTACGTGTATGATCTTTTTATTATTCTCCTATTTGACAAGGAATTCCTGTTGATTGAAGCATTTAAAAATAGACGCCAAGGTATAATTGAGATACACAAAGAGGAGGCACTTTTTACTAAACAATCTAATACGGTTGTAGCAGATGAAGATTCCCATTGAGCTAGCGTTGAATGCGCGATATTCGCACGATTGCGCAAGCGCATCATCATTGCTTTCCCATCGCTAAGACCAATACAACGTACGATTTGTATTCTAGAGTGTGGGAAATTTGAATAGTAAAAAAAATTTCTACGTAATATCGGACAGTTGAACGAGAATTTAGAATTGGTCTCGCTACTTATGATCATTTGAATTATTGTTAGATTTGAGTGGAGCGGTGCGCTTGATTTCTATTTCTTAAATTATAGCCTGGGGCAAGTTTTTCAATATTCCGGTTAAGGCAGCCCATCATAACGATGGTAAAGCACACATATGGACTGTGCCAGATTAACTCATAATCTGAATAGAAAGGTAGGAGGTATTGTTTATTTACTGCCGATGGCAATAAATGTTGCTATAATATTAGTCGATGTTATAGAAAACCTTATCGTTTCTAAAATACATAGACTTATTAGTAACCGTTTTACTAATTTAGAATTAATCTTACTAGGAAAATCTGTAATTACTTTTTTATCTAGAATTTTATGTGAAAAATTTAACGCCGCGCAATACGAACAGTCAGTATCTACAACATTTTTATTACATGTAATTATCTTCATATGTTGTAAGTGAAATGATATAACATCATGATTGTAACATTGCATACTAAAAGTAAGGAACTTATATTAACCATGGTGATTAACAATTATACAAAAGTAATTGAGATTTTTTTACCGAAGCTAATGTTGCAAGCAGACCTCGATTCATCAAATGAAAAACATCACATTGATTTTGAAGTAACGTTATAATTTAGTATATAAAAATATATGTATATTTACTTCTCGTGTTTTATGCAGGCGAACAACTCTAATGATATTAACATAACTATAAAAGAGACATAACGACGCATATTAATATTAGTTCATTATATTTACCCGTTAATGTTCTTCCTTATTCAAACCTTTAATGAAAGGCAAGGAAATAGTATAGTTGACTCTCTCTAATAAAATGAAACTGATGCTAAAGTATTTCCTGCTGTGATAATCCGGAGTTCCTATTCAATAAATGGACACCCAACTTCCAGCTACTGATTTAATTGAATGTAAAAGTAAGATGACTTACTCAAGACATCTGTGCAAGAAGTGTAGGAAGGCGGGATCGTCTGACCTCACGATGGTAGTTAGCGCTCGCGTCCCAGGTCTCCGCTTACGACCCTTGGAGTTGGTGATGCTGCGTGGTGAACCTTTTGAATCTGTTAAAGATGTCATTCAAAATTAATATTAAACACTATTAAAAATATGAGTACCTATCCATGGCGTCACTGTAGCAGCTGCCGAGGAAGTCAATATGATGATGAAATTATATTCTCAAAAACACTCAAAATAATGTTTAACGAAACTTATGATAATTGACCCATTTTGTAGCCTTTAACTAAGACTTTGAATATATCACTAGTGTTACCGAATGATTAATGCAAATGTAAATAGTAAATACTCACCAAAAAACAGTCTCTTCCTAGTAGCATGTAAGAGCAGGTCTGGGGGAGGCGGGCCAAGCAGCTCCATGATACAAGCCAGCTGTTCCGACTCATTCTCGCCCGGGAACAGAGGGTAGCCCGTGTGGAGTTCCGCTAGGATGCATCCTGGGACCAAAATAAATTATGTATGAAAAATATTGTTTTAAATTTCAAATTTATATAGATTTCTTTTTCCACATAAAATAAAAAATCTAATTTGAATAATTTATTAACTTTCATTAAACATTATGATATTTTATGTAACACCATTATTGTTCTCGTTAAAATCAATATTACAAAAAATGACATTAGAATATTAGTACGAAGTCGACAGCTTGACTGGCGCAGTGGCGGAGCGATCGGATTATGCTTCACGTTTAACGAGTTCGATAACCGCATGGAGCAAATATTTGTACGATTCTACCTATAGTTATTCAGGGTCGTGGTGTTATTGCATTTTAAATAATTGTGTTGGTAATCGTATCTTCTTCATACGTGAACATCCTAGATATGGGACAACGTTTATATAACTATATTATTCCCAATTTACCCCCACAATTTTATAACGAAAACTACAACTGCGTTGCCAGTAGAAAATGAAAGTCACCATCGTCATACCTACATATTTTAACAAGACTCCAGATGTGAACACTGCTCTTGTAACATTACCCGGTTGATATAACTAGAAGCGACCGGTCGCATCCATCATACGTTGCGTAAACACGGCATTCTTTAAGTTTCGATATCTGCGCGAATCGCGGGGGTTACCTTTCTCCATCGCTTTCTACCACTAAAGAGTATTGCATACTTGCGATTATTATATCGTCGAGTTGAAAGCTCTTATTCGGGTTTACGGTTCTTTGTGAGTCTAGTATATTAGAAATTATAGCGTTTAACTTATCTAGTTATCATATAAAATCTACCTTTTACGGATATTATCGTGGCTCTATAGTATCAGACTAGAAATAACTGTTTTCTTTTATCTTTAGTGTGAAATTCTTTTTCTATGTGATGTCTGTATTGATCTCTAATATTCTTTTTAAAATTATTGATTGTGCATTACATTAAATATTTGCGTTCCATGCACCTATTCTTATGAGAAATATTTAAAACTCTAATTAATTTGAACCTCTTTACGGTTGTAAAATATATCAGTTTCAAATATAAATATATTACATTTAATTTTAGGATATAAACAAAATCTCAATTGGTTTTTGCAACTTTAGTCTGCGTGAACCTTAGTTATTAAAATCAAACTAAATACTTAAACGAAATATTTAACAGTCTACCAGTGACCATGGATGCTATAAAGGATCTGGAATGTTAGTCGGTACCGCGATACATCCCGCAAAAATTAGGGGGTTATATAATTTGGATTTATCAATGATCGAATCACTTCTCAGGCGTACTTCATTCTCATTGTCTATTTCTTTCTATATTTGTACGTTAGAAAGAGAAGCTAGATCAAGATCACAAGATTTGATAGTAACGTCTTTGTCTTAACCATTCAAAATGGTTTTTGGTGATGTAATGCCCTTTATGTGTGCTTTTGTAGTTCGTCCCAAATCTTGTTAGGTACTTGGCGAAGAGTATTAATTGAAAACGGCGATTAAAGCATTGCGCAAGTCATTTATACATATAGACCTAAATGCCTCAATTTATTCTTACGTATTGTAATTATATTTGACACACGGTGTTTAGCGTGTTTTCCTTTTTGTTGCTAAATTCAAATAATAGTGTCAATTATACGGTAAAGTTCTTTGACATTTACGCAACGTGTATGTACACAATTGCAATCATAGACGACGTATCTGAATTAAAGAATGCGAAGGGCGGGCGTTTTTTGAAGGCAGTATTTGTCAACGTTCGAAATAGGGTCAAAGAATAAATGTTACCTATTTTGTCTTTTGAATATAATTCAGATAAATTTAAGTATTTAATCGTCTTATTTTGCTGTTTGAGAGATAATTCTAGTAAGTTCAGTATTCCTTGATTTGTATCAATAAACGTTAAAGTACTTACGACAAAATTATAAAAATAATATTATTTCTGGACATTATGACACAGCGCCATCTACTTCCGTGGTAACCAAAGAGGCCTGTGTTACGGATACTAGATAGTTGATATACTACATAAATTATATACTTTTTTTTGTAAATGCATACATATTAATAATAATGTTCATGCCACAAACATTTCTCCTTATCGGGATTCGAAGCAGCGTTAACTACCGCTGGGCTAATCAGGTCGTCATAGCATTTATGACTCCTATCTGTCATCTTAAGAGCTATAATCTTCATGAAATTATTCAAATAGCTCACCCATACTCCACATATCGATGGGTGCTCCGTACTGCAAGCCGAGTATGACCTCAGGGCTCCGGTAGAACCGCGACTGTATGTACGTGTAGACCCGCGCGTGGGTATAGCACGAGCTGCCGAAGTCTATCACCTTGATGGATGAACTGCCTCTGGCTTTCAGCAGGATGTTTTCCTGAAAGAAGACAATTGATTTTTTGCTGGAAATAAATATTATAACATATGAAGTTAAAAAAGAAACTGCTATTTCTATACATAAGTACCTACAATCAGTCAAATCAAAATATACTTAGATATAGTTTACTTAGGATGTAGAATATAGAAGAATGGCGAGTAGAACCATAATGCGACTGTTTGCACACTGATTGCTTTTTTGCCAAATATGTTAGGATAGGCTGTAAAAAAATGATATCAGTCTACTAATTTGGGTTAAAGGTTGCACTGCCCTTTCATCCGCATTACGTACACGCAGTAAGGACAGATACGACCCGTTGAACTCGACACGCGTTCCACTTACAGTAATAATTACTGTAATTACTTTTGTATCATTATCATCATCATCAACCCATTAACGTCCCACTGCTGGGCACGGGTCTCCTCTCATTTCAGAGGGATTAGGCTATAGTCCACCATGCTAGCCTACTGCGGGTTGGCAGACTTCACATGCCATCGAGACAAATCTCTCAAGCATGCAGGTTTCCTCACGATGTTTTCCTTCACCGTTTGAACATGCGATAAATACGCACATAACTTCCGAAAAGTCAGCGGTGCGTGCTTTGAGTTTGAACAAGACCTTTGACATCTCAATCCACTGGTCACCCCACTAGGTTACCACAGTTCTTTTGCTTTTATATCATTCTAATATTCTCACCGGCTTCAGATCACAATGTATGATGTTCTCAGCTTCCAGTAGCCTCAGACATCGTAGCAGAGAGCTCGCAAACCGCCTGATCAGGCTCAAGCTGAAGCCTTGATAGTTGTTCTTCTTGATCAACTCGTACAAATTTATACTGAAAGTAGAAATAAATATTTTAAGTACCTATAGGCTATATGAATAGGTATCAATAGATAATTGCGTGTTAATTTTTTGTGACTCTTTTTCCGTAAACACAGCAAAAAAATGGCTGAAAAATAGTACACGTCGTTTTGAAAGCTACCTTATTTGGCCGTGTAGGTAACGTTCACAAATTAAACCTTAATAACCTGATCCTAGACTTAGGTAATCCACCCATAGCACCAAGCGGAGTAATACATTTTGCGTCAACTAAACCACAAACTGCTGTAAGTTGCCAAGAAACTATCTAATAACTTTACTATAAAAGCTAAAGGTCCCTCGCTCCCTTACTCAATAAACAGGAAATGTCGAAGACTTCACTACTAATGAACCCTAAATTTGGCAGGAAGGTAGTTTAAATATAAGACGTATGTAATACTTCAAAACAGATTTATGGAAATTTCGACTTTAAAATTGAGAGGAGAGGAGGGGTGCGCAGGGCCGCGGACAATACCTAGTCTCCAATAACCTCCAAAACTCACCTCATAAGTTCAAAACTGATGCACAAATGGTTTCTAAAATAGAAGTAATCCAGCATATGTATAACGTTGTGCGCCTGGTCTTTGTCTTTCAGCCTGAGGTGGTCCAGCACCCTGACTTCTACCAGCGCCTGGTGGTGGAACCGTTTCTTGTTCCTGATGATCTTGATCGCCACCTGGTTGCCCGTGCGGTGGTCGTGAGCTCTGATGACCTGGCCAAAGGAGCCCTTGCCAATCACCTCGAGGATCTCATACCTGTACGCTATGTGATCGTGGATTTGCTGAAATAGAAGAAAGAATGAAGTGTTAGTGAGATCTATGGTACACCAATGAATAATAGATTAATTTCTCACCACAATATGTATAGTACATTTAACAAGGTACCAAAAGAAAATAAATAACCACTAACAATATAACTTTTGAGAAGAGAAATAAAATATTTTTTGTACACCATTACAAACTTATTACTAATTAATTTATCAAAAATTTAAAACTAAAATAAAAGAAAATAGATCAAAATTAGAGCATCAAAAAGTCCACAAGTCCCGAGTCCCTGTCAGAGAAAGGATACTCAGAGGACTGGTGGCATTGCGCCTTGAATGGCCACGTTCTCTGGCCGAAAATAGACAAGAAAATACTTTTGATCTCTACGCGTTAGCCCAAGGATTTTGTCTACTGAACCTGCCTTTGAATTTGGTTAGTAAATTCTATACTGTGCCTTATAACATACAAACGAGTCTATACCTAATGCGGATTAGTCATGTGATTTATTGTATGTAGCTTTTATATATTGAGACGGAAAAAAGAGGTTAGTATTAGTAGTAGTAGCAGTAGTTAGTATTCCTAAGCTCCGCTTCTCTCCAATTCATTGGGGAGTCAACCTAATTATCTGATTTATGATTTTCCGAGTATTATAAGAGAATAAAAGGTCAAGTAACGAATTTCAGAGGCCGTGAGACAATATTTTTGGAGCGTTAAAACAAATTCCACCGGATTTTAAATTCTCGGCAAGCCTTCGGACAATTAATTTACGATCGTATCGTCGTTTTTTGCAATTTCCATTCCAGTTTACCACTTAAAATTCCATTGGAGTATTATTTTTTATCCTACTTAAGTGTTTGTAGGCCAGTGTCATAAAACAGATATATTTTTTCTTGAAATTTAAAACTTCTGCGTGAGCTTTGAGTTTTAATTATTCTTTACGCTGAGTGCTGAATAAAAAAGGTTCGTTTGATGGAATAAAAAATATGCTTTATGTTTTTTTATGAATGTATACTGTTACATTGATACCATATTTTATGAGTATTTAATACTTTCGGTACCAAAGCTCTCATTACAACAGTTAATAAATAAATAATAAATATTCCTGGACATTATGACACAGCGCCATCTAGTTCCGTGGTAAGCAACGAGGCTTGTGTTACGGATACTACATATATAGTTTTCTTTTGTAAATACATTCATATTATACATAGATACAACCATAACTCGAAAACAAATGTTGATGCTCATCACACAAACATTTGTCCCTACCGGGATTCGAACCCGGGACCCATAGCACAGCAGGCAGCGTTAACTACCGCTATGTTGTAGACTGGTTAAGCCAGAGCTTAACCAGGCCCCTGGTATCTGAATACCAGGAGCTCTTTAAGTAAGTACTAGAGCTCCTATGAGAAGGTTATTATCATTGCATAATAAGTGAGTAACTTATATTACTCATTATTGTCTCTGGTGCGGTTTTCTTATGACACCCAAAGTCAACATGTAACTTATTCAATAAATGAAATATGTATCGGTATATTTATATTGGATTAACCCCAACGTTCTCGTCTAGAATTAAAAGGTATAACGATATTTTTGTTAACAACTTCAAAAACTGTACTGTGTACTGTCCCTTCACCAAGATGGATTCGAATAGGAGCATTAAAATCGCATATAGCAATAGTATCAGAAAATAATAATTCTAAACTTAATACCGTAAAGTACTAATATTCTTTCGATAAAACAATTTTCTACTATAAGGAAATAGCATATAATGGAATACGTAAAGTGGAACAAAATTTCAGATGATGAAAGAAACTGATTGCTTAATTCGTTTTGCTCACCTTATTATAGCTACCATTCTCGTCATCGAACCCGCAGTTGTTGGGCAGGTTGGCTCGAGCTTGAACTTTGTTCGACTCCAGGCCCAGGAACCAGATCTCAGGGTACTTTCTGACCTCGTTCCTCTCCCATTCTGATAGTCTTTCCCCGTACAGCTTCAGTGCCTCTGTAATGAAAGATATTAGTTTTGAGTGACATTGGCTAAAGTTAAAATATTGAGACATTTTTTCTGGTCCTGCCTAATGCGGACCGATTTTTATTATCTTCTTTGTGTCTTGAGTTCATTATAGCTATATGGTCATCCATATTCATTTGTTTGGTATTGGAAGACACGTGATTAACCCAATCACTGTCCCACTGTTGGACACGAGTCTTTATTGGCAGACTTCACACGCCTCCGAGAAAATCTCGATGTCTTGATGAAAACATCCGCAAAATGTATTCCGTTTGAGCATGTGATAAATACGCCAGTAACATCGAAAAATCAGTGATGTGTGCTTTGAACTTTGACTTCAAAGTCCACTTGTGTGTCCAATTGGTCACATCTGCCGACCTCTGGCCACCTTGGACAGCTCTTTGGAACCACAAATTGATGTATTTAAAAAAAAAGTGGAATACTTGTCAAACAATTTGTATTTTTTTACAAACCTAATCACGATTAAATCACATTCACAAATGTAATAAAACTTTTGACATGTTTAACATATCTATTTCCGAGTTCCCGCAACTCAGAGACCAATTCACTAACAAGTTGTGAAGCAGCGGAACCCATTTTTCCATTACCCGATGGTCGACGACAACCTGATTAGAAGCATCGAAGATTCTCGAGAGACTATTTACAAATACAATTTAAGTAACTTGGTTTCCATTCATTTCGGGGAACCACAAACCCTGGGAGGGTTTGTAAAGTTAATTTTTATAATGTGACATTTTCTATTTAAAATAAATACATACTATCACGCCTGTCGTCCCCGAATGGTTAGGCAGAGGTGTACTAATGTACACCTCTGCCTCTGCTCTGTATGTTTTAGGTCCCATGTAATAGGGGGCGAGCCTTATTGCCATTAACCGGGCACGAATCCAAACTCCGAGCTACTACTGAGAATTTCATAGAAAAACCCAATAACACTTTCCTCGACCTGGTAATCGAACCCAAGACCTCTTGCTCGGCAGTCGCACTGTACGACCACTAGACCAACGAGGCAGTTGTAATTGCAGTTATAATTTACATACAAAAGGTCTTCAAATCAAATTAACTTTTCATGTAGTTACTAAACGTTGAGATTCATATTACTATTCATATTACTATTCTCAAAAAAATCATAAATTAATCTTATGGAGAAGAATCCGACACTAAAGTTTTCATCGTACTAATCTGGTGACAATCGAGGTCAGTGTAGTTTTGTCTAAAATGCTCAATATAGTCAAAGTAATGATTAAATTCTCGGCTTGGTAAAATGGATTGGTATATGCTAGCTCACATAACCATAGTTAATTATTGCACTCTATATTGTATAGACTGACTAAAGTATTGTATAGAATCATTTATTAAATAAACAGACAGAAATGTGTGCTGGGGAGTTTGTTGCGCCGCGCGCCGCTTCTTCTTCCCAGCAAAAACACTAGGAAGGCGGTGAAGGGCGGGCGTTTTTGGGGGCTGTCTTTATTATCGACGTTCAAAAAGAGCCATTTAAATTTGGCCTACTTTGAATAAATGATATTTTGACTTTGACTTTGACTTTAAAATAACCAAACTCATTCTGGTCTACATCGACTCCGACGGAAAAAAACGAAAACCACTCAAGGTAGTCTCGGGCCTGAGTTTGATGTTAACTAGAGTTAAAATGTAGGTTTTTTTATACATATAGTAAACCTTTTTATAAAAATAAATATAACAATTCTTTACTAAAATGCGTAAAGAATTGTTATTGTTATTTGCAATGCTATGCATCCAAGAATGTTGTTTGTGCCAAATTTTGACTTTGATTGAGATTATGACTTTTTAATTTTGGCTATGCGTTGCTATGGTAGATCAGAAACAGTATTTGTCGATAGACGTATTTATAAATTTACATCTTCTATAATTATGAACATCCAGAGACATACAATTCACCCAATTACATTTACATATAATTAAATTATTAAGTTACTGTGTAAAGTATGAAATGATACAATAAGTCGACAAAATTATGTCGCGGCACGCATGTTCTTTCGCGTGAAACTTGTCTGCCTTATCACACATGTGAACGAACTCGCAAATTATATTCAACTCAGTTTGATACAACTCCCGCTAGACGCTCTTTTCTAATTATCTAATATGGCGTAACATAAATCTGTGTTGTAACCCATTTAGCGGTATGCTCACGTTAAGTGGCCTTGAGAACTGTGAATACATTAATGTTAGAAAAGCGGGGAATAGTAACATCGGCATCACTTCAATTCGCTCGCAACAATTTTACATTTGCCTTGTTACCCGTTATATTCTCTAGAAGCTTAAAAATGAAATAAACTTTTATTTTCTTTCAAATTATTCAAATAATACCATAAAAAAGTAGAAGAACATAAACCTACACTTTGTATAATCAGAAAATGTTAGAGGAATTTATAAAAAAACTAGCTGACCCAGCAAACGTTGTTTTGCCACATTTTAGGAGTTTGTGGTAGAAGGGTAAAAATTTTGTTAGTTATTGTTGTTATAAGTATTTTTTTATGAGAAGTGAGGGATACCCTTATAACCTAGGGGTATAAAAAATAGCCTACGAACGATTCTCAGACCTACCAAATATACATACAAAATTTCATAATATCCGTTCAGCCGTTTCGGAGGAGTTCAGCAACAAATGCCATGACACGAGATTTTTTTATACTATAAGATTAAGTATCTGTAGTTATTTAGTAAAACAATCGCCCAGTTATAGGACTGTCAAAGTCTAAGCTCAATTAAAAGGGTCCCTGTGTTTTTAAACATGTGCGTATTAATTATATTATCAGTTGCTTAAATTGTGATGGAAATATCGTACGGAAACCTCCATGCTTAAAAGATTTTATACTACTGCTGAGCTATCTCAATCTAAGTGAAGATCCATCCATCCATCCCTCCAGACGATTTTAATTACTACATAAACTCATGCGTTCATAAATACGTTTCAAAATGTGTGTGTATTATGTATTAGGATGTTTTAAACACCTGAAACAAGCTTATTTAAGTCCGTTCAGATCGTGCTCTCCCTCTTTAAAAATATCACATAATCACATCTTTCGAAATTATCATAGAATCACATTTTCCGAACATCACGAAATTCAAATCAAATCTTCCGGAACATGACAAAATCACAATTCTTCCCAAACATTCTCCCGCATCGTAGTCGCTGTCGCTAACGCCAGCTAATAAAACCGCAGCTTTACTAACGATGATGTATATCGGTCGCGTGCTAACGCGCGACACTGTCATATCTTTAGAGGATTCGAGATCTTGATACTTGAACACAATTCACTTTAAGCCCGGCTTGACGCTCCAAATTGATGAATGGCTGCTCAGCAATGAATTGATTTTATTTGCTGTGTCATACATGTATGACAATACTGGATGTATTGGGAGAGACTAGAACTTGTGAGATGGATTAACTTGAGAGATGCCAGTCCGCAGTAGGCTAGCGTGGTGGACTAAAGTCTAATCCATCTGAAATGAGAGGAAACCAGTGCCCAGCAGTGGGACAATAATTGGGTTGATTTTAAAGACTTGAGGAATGTCAATAGTGTTATACAGCTAAGTGTTCTTAATAAAAAAAAAGTCTTAGATTATTATTACTGAAAAATGTTTTTAAAGGAAGGAGTTTTGTCATAAAATAAAATGTTAATCATTTTTAGCATGAATACGTTAAGGACTTTTGGATGTGGCTACAATGTTGCGAAGTACACACCCAGTCTACAGTAATTTAAAAATCTCCTCTTCCAAAGAATTATAAGACTCAATTTAAATGTGTAACTAAAAATAATAATAAGTACTACTTATAATAATAAGCCGCTAAATTTCATTTCACATGTAGGTACCTCGTTGTTTATACTTTCGCTGAAACAATTCTTATTTTTTATATATTATATTCTTATTATTATAACATAAACGCCATGATTAACAGCCGTAAATGTAAATGAGGAGGCTACCACAGAGCCTAGTGGTGAGACCAGTGGACTGAGATGTCAATGGTCTCGTATTCAAACCCAAGATACGCACCACAAGGAAAACAACGTGAGGAAACCTGCATGCTTGAGAGATTTTCTCGATGGCATGTGAAGTCTGCCAACCCGTAGTATCTAGCATACTACGGGTCGTGGACTATAGCTTAATTTATCTCGACTGAGAGGAGACACGTGCCCAACAGTGGGGCAATAATGGGCTGACGATGAAGTGCAAATATGTATATAAATGCTAACAGAAATAATCAATGCTAGTGTTTAATCAATACCGAGGCGCAAAAAGGACGTAAGATATTGGGACGTTAGGCACAATGTCGTTTACTAGAGTCACTCTACGCCAACGACTGGTTCGTACGGTCATAGGTATGTACGGAACTAGTCTTAGGCCTAAACTACAGCTAGATGAATTATTTAAATATATTATCATTAATCTAAACTCCATACTTAATATTATAAATGCGAAAGCGTGTCTATCTGTATGTTACCACTTCACGGTTAAACCGCTGATCCGATTCAGATGAAATTGGGTTTGGAGATAGTTTGTATCCCGGGAATGGATATAGTATAGTTTTTATTCCAAAAACCATCCCTTAAGTGGTGAAATGGAAGTTTGTATGCGGAATCGATAGTTTCTTTAAAGAGGAGGATAGAAAATAAATCAGTGGATCGAATAAAATTACAAATTCTACGCAGATGATGTCGCGGTCAAAAACTAGTGACTAATTGTTTAGCTTAACTTAAGTTTTCAACAGTAAAAACCTACTATTATAGTTCTCTTTATACAACGCGCACGGTACCTATATTTTGTTGTTCAATATACTTACTTTTCTGTATTCTGTCACTGAATCTACAATCAACATCAAACAACAGAATACTCCGTCCTCCATTAACTAATTAATTGACTGGGGACCATTCTAGAGGACAGTTCGATGCTCAATCCTTAGGGTATATTAGTATAATTACCAAAGCTAGACGTATTTATAAGTACAACACATAAAGCGTGATTTAATCGATATAGAATTTAGTCGCAACTTATATTGTTATAGTATATCCATAGTGTATTAAAGAATTTATTACACTCAGTTAATGCGTCAGTTGCTGGATTCCCGCGCAAATTACGACAGCCAACTGAATGGATCAGTTCCTTGATGCGGCAAATACTCGTAACTGGTGCCTTTTAAAACATTTTTGCCGTATTTATAATTAGTAAATTACTGTTGAAATAGTATTTTAAGTAGTTAGTTGAATTTAATAATTTATTAAATGTAGAAATACATTTTATCGAGGAATACATACAAAGTGATACATATATGTATACAAATACATTAAAATAATAGCCGCGAACTAGTCGCGGGCTATCTAAAATGGCCGTACCTATACCGTATAGTCGGCCTAGTCACTGATATTTCTGACTAGTCACTGGCTAGTCAGTATATCTTTAGATAACTCATCAAAAATCGATCAAATTTAAAAAGGCAGCAAATTAATTAAAGCTACATTTTACAGATCGTCAGTGTCTTGATGTTTAATAGCAAGTATAGAGAGAAATGTTTTATAGTAAATGTAGAGCCGTGGTAGCCTAGCGGTGTGATAGTGGACTGAGACGTCAGAGGTCTCGAGTTCAAACCCAAGGCCACTGACTTTTCGGAAGTTATGTGCGTCTTTATCACATGCTCAAACGGTGATGAAAAACATGGTGAGGAAATCTGCATGCTTGAGAGACAACCCGCAGTAGGCTAGCGTGGTGGACTATAGCCTAATCCCTCTCAAATAAGAGGAGACCCGTGCCCAGCAGTGGGACAATAATGAGTTGATGATGGGTAAGTATAGAATAACATCACCTATCACCAGCCTACTCTTTAGTGTCCCATGTTATTATTCAAAGTAAGTAAAGCCTTGTCTTTAGTAGTATTAATCTCGTTTGACTAGATGTCAAAAACAAACATCAAAAGTTTTTTTTTAACGAATCTATGCGTAGTGAAGACAATATTTACCAACATCCACAGCGCCACTGGACCGTATAATCTCTAATAGATATACTATATACAGAGAGAGGAAACATTAAAACTAATGGATGTTGCACCACAAACTCGGTAACTGTTGTAGCACAAACTTAAAACTTGTAATATAGTAAGTTTACCCGCAACATGTTGGAGCGAAGGTCGGAGCTCTGACCTCCTAATTGAGTAGGGAGTTCCAGTTTACCGAAACCACTTTGTACTGTCCATTTAAGCGGGGAATAGTGTGGTGCATTCGAGTGGTTTGTTTCTTTTTACTCGTTACTGTAGTAATCTGTCAATGACCTGACTCGTTGGTCTAACTCTAGTGATCGTTAGTGACACTGCTTAGCAAAAAGTCTTCGTCGGATTAAAATTATATCAAAATACCGCGATATAATCCGTTAAAAGTAGTTTTATTTCAACGTCAAATATTCGCGTAAGTGTAAGAAATCAATAGGTTAAGTTTTATTCGGTTTTACTATGAATTTCAAAATGTTAGCGAGTTAACCCATGTAGACCCGTACATTTATATATCATAAGTATATATATATATCATGTATATATCATAAGTAATCTTGTATTTTTAATTGTAAGATACCTATTGTCAAATGTACAGCACTTTTTATTTAATAAACAAATTATTATTATTATTAAATTATTATTATTATTTACCTTACAGTACACCTCTGTCTGCCTAACCTTTCGGGGATGACAAGCGTGATGTATGTTAAAAGGAGTTTACGTCAAGATCAACTGTTGGTTTTAACGTTAAGATTACCCTACGCACCCTGTACTATGTGTTGTATATCTACACCACGTAGTAAACGCGACACAATAAAGTAAATATATATACATATATATAGGTACAAAACCCATTTACAGTCTTAAAATGCTCTCTCTCTATTTCTCTTTGCAAAACTAAACCAACAAAATAGAAAGCTAAATAGTTACTTAAACCCTATATGTAATGTGTTCATTGTTTTAAAACTTCAAGTTCAAAGTCAAACATTTCTCAACGCCTACGCAAAAAATCTGAGCACAACGCGTTCTTGCGTAAAGCAATTTTTCCGTGCCATATAATAGCGTCTTGAAACTTCAAATAAAAAAGGTTTAGGTAAAAAATACGTGGACCGAAAAACTTCGTTTTATAACAAGTACCTAAGAATTTATTCAGAAAAGATTTCCTAAGGATTTCTTTGTGTTGAAAGCTAGAAGAACTTTATTCAAAGTTGAAAATATGTAAATAGGTATTTTTCTGATCTTATTATTTTTGGTTGTGTTGCTTACATCATTACAGCCTTGGTCTCTGTTCTTTGCTAACAGATTTTATTTTATTTGAACACTACGTACGCCTTGCTTTTATTAATGAGAACTTCCATTGTTGATTAAAATATATACCTACCTACCAAATAATACTAGGTTTCATTATCATAAACCCAATTATTGGCCCACTGGCACTGCTCGGTTTCCATTCATTTGAGAGAGATAAGGCTATAGTCCGCCACGGTAGTTTAGTGCGGGTTGGCAGACTTCACACGCCCGCCATCGGGAAAATATGTCAAGCATGCAGGTTTTTGTTTTCCTTCACCGTTGGAGCATCTGATAAATACCCTCATAACTTTCGAGAACTCAGCAGTGCCTTGAGTTCAAACTCGAGGCCTTTGACATTCGCAGTCCGCTGGTCACGGACGGTGAAATGCGGGTCTACAATAGTAAACCTCTGCCTATCCTTTTGGGGACGATAGGCGTGATAGTGTGTTATGGTACAATGGTACTAGGTTTATGTGTTGGCAAATTTCAAGTTGGTAAGTTCTGGAGAAAATAAAACGAAAAAATTCACAGTCATAACATAATTTTTTCCTCATTTACCCATGAGGATTGTAACATGCCAAGCCAAAACCGAAGGCAGTAGGCGTGTTGTTACAAAATTTGGCAGCAGTAACTACCCAGTAAATCATATTTGAGGGCCAAAAAGATATACTCAGAACGTGCCAAATCAGTAGCGTCCACTAACGCCGCCACGATTCTCTTGCATTCAAACCAATTCGCTTAAACTGATGCCTGACTGCCTGGTGGAATACCCATTGTTGGACGGTGTAGTATTATTAAATCGCTTTTCTTAAGCTGAACCTCGTTCCAGCGCTGCAGCGGATCTTTGTGAAGTGCTATCGCTAGAGAGCAGACGGATGACACTGGGTTAAATGTCAATGGCATGAAAAATAAACTGCAAAAATTTTATAACATCATTTAAATGCTAGTTGTATTTGCGGGTGTTAATCGCTGTATATAATATTAATAATATAATTGATTTATTACCCAAATGTTACAAACAACTCTGAATATTATACGATACCTAGGTACATATTTTTAATTAATGAAAATAAGAGAAACTTTAATCTAAAGAAAGTACACCCTTGGCAGCAGCAGAAGACAAGTACATATTACAAGTAGATATATACAACATTACACCTAAAAAGGATAAGTAATAAAGTTCTCATTTAATGAACAAAACATCTTCGTAACTAGAATCAGCCACTGCTTTAGCCACTATTCCCTACTTGGAGTGATTCTAACGAGTCCTTTTTATTCCTGTCATCAATACAGTCAAAATTCACTCCAATTTAGACACAAATACTTTTGAAACAAAAGCTGTTTTCAAATATTCACAAGATTATTAGTGAAAGTCAAAGTCAAAGTCAAATCATTTATTTCAATTAGACCAATACAGGTGCTTTTGAATTGTCGAATTTAATTGAATTTAGTTGCACGGTTCCAAAAGATAGGTCTTATGGAGAAGAACCGGCAAGAAACTCCATAGATACTCTTTTAAACAATATAAAAATTACAAAATGGTTTGCTTTCGTTTACAATGGCTTAGGTATGGATATAATAACAATATGAGAATGATGCAGACTGATGTGAAACGTAAGTATTACATACAAAGGCAATTAGACTAATAATAACAGTCATTAGGAGTACGACGTGAGACACTGTGATGTTTTTTTGTTGATCCAATTAAGTGTGGCACCGTGACCTACATACGGGAGCGGAGACCGAGAGCCTCTCCAGATAAATGACGTCCGAGCCGGGGCAGGGTTAGCTGTCAATATGTCCGAGCTTCACACTCTTAATTACAGCTTCGACATGCAGAGATATAAAAGTATTTTCGGATCAAGATTAGTCGGAAGCTAAATATGGCTATTTTTTTTAATATACTCTTAGAGAATAAAAACTTCTTAAAAGTAAGAAGGATGAATGGAGTGCTGTCCTTCGTCACTACACTATTGGCGCGGGATTAGAAGACATTCTGGGGACGCGTAACGTGTGATATAATTATTAATTCCGATTTAATTAACAAATCGGAATTAATAATTATATCACATGGTAATTATTAGTAAAATCCTTTATGCAATGTTTTGTAATCTCTTTTTAATTAATTAATTACCCTATAAGATTCATAAGAATACAATATCCGGACATTATGACATAAAGCCATCTAGTTAGAGGTTTGTGTTACGGGTAATTGATGGTGGATATACTAAATAGATTTTTATGTGGACGAGGCAGAAGTGGTATGCAGGGATCGTAGCGCGTGGCATTCTGTTATCTCTGCCTTCCCCCATGGGAAAAAGGCGTGAGTTTATGTATGTATGTACGTACTATACCTACATCCATGACTCAGGTGAACGTGCTTATCACACAAATATTCCTAGACATTATGACACAGCGCCATCTAGTTCCGAACTAAGCAACGAAACTTGTGTTACGGATACTAGTTGGTTGATATACTACATATAAACGTTTTTTTTTGTTGTAAATACATACATATTATACATAGATACATCCATGACTCGGATACAAATGTATATGCTTATCACACAAACAGGGTGTTAACTATCGCTAGATTAATTGAGTCGTCAAAATTATGTATCATTTATGTCTATTTACAAATAAATATATGAAGTGTAGCAACCATTTAGCATCTGTTTCACAAGCGTCGTTGCTTAGCTCGGAACTAGATGGCGCTGTGCCCGGACATAATTATGTATTTAAAACCGCTACTCAACTAGAATTCAATATATAAATCTACACAAAACAGACAATAGAACGTTCTCTATACGGTTCGGCAATCATGCTATTTGATATACGTCTATCGTTTAGAAAAAAAGAAGTGAAATGACGACATACAATAAATAAATACCGCAATACTGCAATACCGCATTTATAATAAAAGTTTTCATACACTAATAACAAAGTGAATGATATTTATTACAAGCCAACTGTGTTCACAAAGGGAAATTTTTATTAAAATATTTTCTCGGTAAAATAAAATGCTTACTCGTGCCGAATGAAATCGATAGGTATTGCATTTAATAAAAACAGTGGAGAGTTCTGAACTTCACCTTTTCTTTCCTCTATAAATATAAATATGTATAGTTTATGTAAAGGGACTGGCAACTGAGGTGGAGGTCCTTAAAACGACGTATACACTTAATCGGGTAAATAATATCAATATACCGCATACCGCGATAAAATCCTTAAAAAGTAATTTTATTTGAAAATATAATCATGAACAAACAACCAAACGTACGATCAAGTTAACACGCACAAACTCACACACATACACCTACACAAACACTTACGCACACGCACGCACATGCATGCATAGCAATCATCATCATCATCATCAACCCATTATTATCCCACTGCTGGGCACGGGTCTCCTCTCATTTGAGAAGGATTAGGCTATAGTCCACCACGCTAGCCTACTGCGGGTTGGCTATGCATATCAATACGTTTAGTTATAAGATTAAAATGCAATCATTATGTTATATGGATATGTAAAATAGCTATAAGCCGAAGACACTGGCACCTGAAAAACAGTTAACACTAGTTTAGGTGCCAGGGGTTTCACATGTATTTGTACCTTTTACGTCAATAAAATTTATTATTATTATTATTATCATTTCAACACTCGCACTTCGACTAGCATTCGCGTGTAACATGAATCAGTTTATTTGTATAGTTGTATACACTTAATGTTAAAATTTATTTTATTCGTTCACACTCACGCCTGTCGTCCTCGAAGGGTTAGACAGAGGTGGACTAATGTCCAACACCCACATTTAACCAGTATGTTTTAGGTCCCATGCAAACCGCAAATGCAACCGGGTACAAATCCAAACTCCAAGCTGCAACTGAGGATTTCAGAGAAAAACTCAATAATACTACCAGAGAATGACCGCTTGCTCAGCAACCGTACTTTACGATTAAAGTAGATAGTAATTAACTCTATATTTAAGCTATGTGTTAAGTGAGATTAAAAGTATTTATAAATACTTTGTCTGCTGGTATTTAACATTGAAAGTAAGTAAGACCTCTTTAATTCATATTTTAGTAGAATTGTCATCTTCGTCTCATTTGCTACAAGATAGGAAATAACGGCTGTACTTTTATACATGTACACAGGGGATTTCTTCTCCGTAAAGAAACTAAAAATCCTAGATAAATAGTTGATTTGCAGTGATTGACTAATTAACATTCAATAATTATTCAGGGCACAGATGTGTCTGCTTTTTCCCGACACATATCCATCGAATCGAATGATTACTGCGCAAATTTCCCATATGCCCGAAATAACAAAAAACGTAGAACGCAGTTTCGCGGAACGCTTGAACGCAGATCGTACGAGCCACCCTCTGTGTTGACGTATCTATTGTTTAGTCGGAGAGTAGAGCCGCACCCGCATTGCAACGAAACAAAACCGATGGAGGGCCGTTGGCTAGAGATTTTTCCAAACATTTTTGTTTTTACATTCCGTTTTCAATTAGTCTGTGTGGTCTGTGGGAGCCACGTACATATACATATATTGTATATACGTATATACTTCTACCCGTAGCTCGTTAAGACTGGTACGCTTGGAAATCTGTACAAAATTGTGAGCACATATAATTATAGCCTCGTTAGGCATACCGAGTATATTTTAAATTATTAGTTTTTTTTCTATAAATAAATACGTACATAGGCTCAAATCACGTAAAATGATATATGCATTATTATTACTTAATTATTTAAATACTTATTCTAACAGCAATATGTAATCTGTCACAAGCAAATAAATGATCTTACATTTTTGCCACTCACAATCTTCCCATTTGCTTTCATTTGGAAAAATCTTAATAAAAACAATAATAAATACGTCATATTATACAACTGTTTAGCCATCTGAGGTTTGCCGATGATATTGTCTTACTATCACAAAATAACACCGAGCTGGAGTCAATGTTAGTAACACTACAACAAGCAAGCAGAGAGGCAGGACTAGAAATGAACCTGTGCAAAACAAAAATCATGACAAATGCCACAAAAAACTCTATAATATTAGACAATACACCGGTAGAGTACGTTGAGAGCTATATTTATCTCGGGAAGCACATTTCCTTCCAAAAACTAAACAATGATATAGAGGTAGATAGAAGAATAACAACGACATGGAAAAAGTTTTGGAGCCTAAAGGAAATCTTAAAAAGCCAGTTGCCAATTAAAATTAAAAGAAAGGTCATGGACACCTATCTGTTACCAACTCTAACATATGGCTGTCAGACCTGGAAGTTCACCGCAAGGGTTAAAAATAAAGTCAGGTACTGCCAACGAAGCATGGAGAGCAGTATCACAAAAATTAGAAAATGTCATAAAATTCGTCACACTACAATCAGACAAAAGACAGGGGTAACAGATGCTCTCACCTACGCCCTAAAACTAAAATGGAGATGGGCAGGACACGTAGCGAGAATGAGCGACGATCGCTGGACAATCCGCACGACGTCATGGCCAGGCCCAATGGGTACCCGAAAAAGAGGAAGACCTATAACCAGATGGGTGGACGACATCACACAAGTAGCAGGCAAAGGCTGGCAAACAGAAGCCATCGACCGAGACCACTGGAGTTCTCTGGAGGAGGCCTTCACCCTCACAACCTGAGGGGTTCATGCATAATTTTATTAGAAACTTTCCTTTATTTTACAATTATTATATAACAATGAAATTTAATTTAATTTTACGCATCTTTAATAACTAACATTATTATTCATGAGCAATCAAATGATCATCATTTTAATTTTTTTATTCAATTTATCTATTAATTTATCAATTCTATATAATTTTTAGATTGTAAATAAAATTAAAAAAAAATAAAAAAAGAAAAAGAAGAAATTGTCATTATTGAATATTTAATGCATGAAATAAAAGGCCTTTTTATTTTTTATTTTATTTATTTATTATACAACTGTAACTCTGGAGGTCCTTCAACATATTTGATTTCATCCAAGACAAATTAATCAAGGAAAGATTCGAAGCAATTGACTAAGTTATGAGTTCATCTAGTGTCTAAATTTGGGAATAAATAGATATGAAACCTTCCAAGTACGATTCAACAGATAATGCGTCGAAAATAGTATGTGTAATAATTGATACATACCTAGTATTAAGAACTTTAGCACATACTAAGTCAAAGTCAAAACATTTATTGCAAACTACATAAATATTATTTCTCACAAGTAGAGAAAATCTTACAAGTTTCCTCACAATATTTTCTTTAACCATTTGAACATACGATAAAAATCTAAAATCAAAATATCATTTATTCAAAGTAGGCCTAATTTAATTGGTTCTTTTTGAACGTCGACAATAAAGACAACCCCCAAAAAGCCCGCCCTTCAGATAGATACGCTTCTGCTTATTTATTTCTAAAGTGGGTAGAAGTTTGTTGTCGGTACTCGAACTATCTCTATACCAAATGTGCGAGCCTTCCGTAGCCCACACAAGAAAATGTCAAAACCAAAGGATCCCGTGAAGATTTACTAGAGGGTTTTTTGTCAATAAAATACGTCAGTACTAGTTGAATGCCTTTAATGCACTGTCTTCAAAGCGTTAATACATTGTACATATTATATTATTAAAATTAGGTCGGTTGTGCAATACGACGCTACACTGAAGCATAGTGTTAAAATAAAATAATGATTATTTAAAAATGCCTTGTACACCAAATTTAATCTAAATCAGTTCAGTGGTCATGGTATTAAGGTAGATACATACAGACACACTTTCGCATTTATAATCTTAAAGTAGTATGGATGTACAACTTTATCTTCAGATCTATCTGAGGGTCTGAAGCAAACTTTGACGGCCGACAGGAGGGAAATAATAACGGACTTCCCTGTACCGACACGATCCGACAATCCCATTGTTTGCAGAACTAGGCAACGGGCTTGTACAGTAATTAATTGTCAGATCTTACTATAATGGATTGTGGTACTTTAATTTATTATTAAAAAAATCATGTCGGGAGAGAGTACATTGCATTACTGAAAAGCTGTCTAATGTATTTCTGTTTATGGTGTAGTACGAAAGGAGTTTATAAGGCAGGTCAGTGTATGTCCTTCTAGGCGTCCCCTCCCGGCACTGAGGAGGGGACGCCCTAGAAGGACATACACTGACCTAATTGGTGAACTCCTTCAAAAAGGTCAGGTGCGCAGTACTCGTAACCGGCGCGCGTACATGACTACATGTATGAATGTGGGCGAGGCAAAAGTGCCTACCCCCATGGCAAAAAGGCGTGAGTGTATGTATGTATGTATGTGTAGTATGAACATGAAACGGAGAGCCATAACAAGACAAGGGTCTACTCTCATTTGAGAAGGATAAGGCACAGTCAAGGATAGTCCACGTAGCTAGCCAGAAAATATATCAGACATGCCGCTTTTAATTTTGAAAATTAATTGATGCATGCCTGGGGTTTGAACTCGAGACCTTTGACTTTTACTGTACTGACTACTGACATTAACTTTAATAAAAACGAGGGTCCTTTCTAAGTCTTGTAGCGCACGTGGCAAGGGCTTACGTTACTTCAATTTCGGAATTAATGGTGAATTGGGTTATTACGTCACATTTCGAGGATCAACCCCAGTTCAAGGAAATACAATCGAAAGCCACACAAGTCAGTTATCGTAACTTAAGCGTAAAATAAGCGAGTTTTTATTTAAGAACGTTTTTCAAAGTCCCGCTCAAACAACAAGAAGCCATATAATTTAGTTCGTCAATACGTACCCATAACTTCGGAGGAAATAAGTTGTTAAAAGGAAATACTTTTAAAGTTGTTCATTTATTTCTCTCGCTTTATTAGACGCGTGACAAATAAACGTGGGGCAACCTACCTTGAGACACAATAGCCCTCAAAAAACACCTTCGAAAGAATACCCCTACTGTTAATAAAAATATATTTCCAAACGAAACCTTGTGGAAATTTTCGGAAATAAAACTTTGCAATAAGAAGCCCATTACATGTTGTCGAATTAATATTTTAACAAAACATTATATTTTTCCTGACGTATATCAGCCTCGTAACGCGATAGGAAGTCCTTCAAAAAATATGTTTCTTTGTATTTTATTGCCAAATCAGCTCTACTAAATTATTTATTACTGATGATTTTTTTCTACTCGTATTTTCGGCAATTATTTTATTTTATTTATTGCGGTAAAAGAAACATACAGTATACTATTATTACAAAAGAAAAAAACTTCTCCCGTTGGTTGTTACTATATTAATGTGCCATACGCTTACTTTATCTTAAGGACAATGTGAACCTGATATATATTAATATAAAATAAAATAACTGTTTTTTTGTACGCGCCTTGCATTTAGTCATTTCACGTGTTCAATTTATGTAGTTTATTGAGAAGCCCTGCTACCAAAAAGCAACAAAATTTAAAAAGTAAAACACCTGCGTTTTACTTCTATACCTACAGACTTTAATGAAATGTCCCAGTTCGCACGTGCCAGGCCAGTAGGCGACGCGGCGCGAAGCCCCACCGAGTCTCATGGAATAGTGTTAAACACCTGCTGACTCGAAATTTCCTATCGATCTCGTTGACATTTGCTGACCTAATTGTTGTCACATAATGCCTTTTTCTAGGTTATCAAAACTCATTGTCTACTTATCGCTGGTGCGTTGAGTTCGAGCAGTAAGGAAAAGAAGAATATATTTTTAAATCTGGTATTATATTATACAAGAAGTTCTTAAAAAATATTATTTACCATACAGGACAAGTACTATATGACTTGGATAGTGCTAAACTATAAAAAAAGTTTAAAAGTTTATGATTAGGATGGAGTTGCAATCACTTTACTTGGAGCTAAACTGTATAGTGGTGAATAGAGTTGATGCATTATTAAAATGCGAGTACCAACTCTCCTTCGTTCCGTTCCATTTGGCTCAGTTTCTAAGAAACGGAATCTGATGGCTATTATGTAAATGTAATACGCAGGAGAAACGCGGCACAATCCCTTACCAGTATTTTCTTCTTTGCCTTTCGTGTAAAATTACTTACTCGGCTGAAAAGTCACGGAAAAACATATATTGCAAGGTTTAGGAGATCTGTCAATGAATGTCTCGAATCTTTCTATATTACTCAACAAAGGAAGAGGAATGTAACTTCACCTGTTTCGTATTTTCAACCTCTTTGATTAATTATTAAACGAAAATCTATATAAGAACATTTCGACCCAGTGCCATTTAGTTCCGAGCTAAGCAATGACGCTTGTGTTATATACTGGATTAGACTGTTAAAAGCACAACATCAAGTTTAATTTGTCGTTCATTGTATAAAACTACTACTTCCTCTTCCAATGATAAAATTAAAACGTATCAAAAGCAATAACTGCGCATTCAAAAACTCTATGTCTGAATAAAGTAACGAATTGTAATAGTAATAATATATTGTGGTACCCTGCCAACTTTGGGTTTTGAGTCTATCCCACTTGAAAGAACAAATTGATGGGGATGATAGATGATAAGCACAGACCTTGAATCCCGGTCAGGATTAAGGAGCGATTGCATGACTCGCAACTTTCTTTTAAACACTTTTTTCTGTTGCTGACGTTGAATATTAGTCCTTCATAGCATTTCTTTTTCCCTTTTTTTCTTTAGAATAAAATTCAAAGTGGCACAAAGACTTGTTGAGCTTAAAAGCGTCAGAGTATTTTATTTAAAAGCTCCAATTCACTGATAAATATGGCCCTTTTGCTACATTTTCACGAAGAAAAAATATATTTAGGACGAGAAAGTAAACTATATTGCTCCCGTTTCGTTTTCGATATAATCTCAAGTTGTTTCGGAAGATTTGAAAAAAAATATCGGGATAACATTGAGAAAGATATCAGGGAGTAAATAAATTGGATACTAAGATAAATACTAACTACAATTACATCAGCAAGATGGCGTTTACATACGCGCCAAAGGATGCGTAAAAAAAGGGACAGACCGATATTGTTTATTGAAATTCGATTTAAGAGACGAAAAATCTTCTGCCTTTATCTTAATTTGAACTTGACAAACACCCTTATACAGTACATTTCACTACCACATTTCACTACTTGACTATTGTAAGTATAACTTAAAGTCCAAAAAATTACTCAACGCGTTTTTTCGCTCGCTCACTTCAACTTCGGGGTTCTCTGAGATATACTACTTCTGTGGGAGGTGGAGAGTGACCATTATGTTGTAATACTATTTGTTAAACTAAGGCAGTGACGTCATTCTAACACTAAACGAACAAAATTTAATAAATAGCTTAACTGTATTTAGATAGCTGAAAGAAAATTCACGTTGAGCGCGTTCGCCGATATCATAGACGTTTTTCGAACTGTCTGTACTATCAGCGGCCATACCACAACTTGTTAAATAGACCTTTTTAGAAAGAGATAGCGCTAATGTCCTAGACATTACCTAAAAAAATACTAGCCGTGTGAAACTGGGCGGGATAATATCACATTATATATCTATAATATAAAATATCTGACAGCGATGTTTACGCCATTCATTCAATCAGAAGTATCAGAGTAACTCCAAATCAATTTATTGTATTTAGTTACAGCCTCAAGTGTGTTACAGATGTATTAATAAACACCAAATACAAACACTTTGTGAGGATTGCCGGTGAATATGTCGTGTAGAAGGAAATATTAAACCCCCCAAATCCCCCCATCCCCTATCCCCATCGCGCCCGTGTCAACATATCGTGTACCCGACATCATATTGTCGTTACACAAGCTTCATTGATACTTCGATGTATTTTTGTTTCATTTACGTAACATTACATAAAAATCACACTATTCACACGTATATTCCGAGAGATAAGGCAGAGTTGAATTTATCATCAACCAATTTACTAGCCAACAGTTTGGCACTGGTTTCCTTCCATGTTTGCGACGGATTCAACTGAGTTTTATGAGTCTTTATAATGGAGGTTTCTCCATGTTTATGAAGAAACCTCCATTATCAAGCTTTGGTTAGCTCATTCCGGAACTACAGTACGTAGGGAAAGGTAACCTTGTAAAAATAATGCTTTAATGAAATAAATAGAGTGTGAAATACAAAAAAATCACAATAAGTATTAATATATATTTAACCCCGTTTTATTGTCAGTATTTAATGGTTATGTGTGCCGGTGTCGTTGCTAAATCCACCACAAAAGGATGCCCATTTAAACGATTGCGATCGAGTTCCACAAAAAAGGTTTCATATTCAATTTATTACTGTTATACAAATATCGCGAAAAATTTTATTTAACCCTGAAAATGGAGGGTAGCGCAATAGAGCCGCCACTTGCCGCTTCATATACACATATATAGCGGTAAATGACATTATAAGCTTTATGTACATATTAATAACCTAACTCCTACCCGCGTCTTTGTGTGCCTAGAATTTGTAATTTGAATAGTTTATTTTTAATCAATCTGCCTATTCATTTCTTACGAAAAAATATATTATTGAAATTTTATTATCCGTTTTCAAGAAATTTTAGGATTCCTCATACAAACTTCACCCCTGTTATGGCCTCCTTAAAGGATGATTTCCGGGATAAAATCTTATGTCCTTTGCGGAATTCAAACTATCTTCATACATATTTAAGTATGAAGGGGTAACAGACAGCCATACTTTCGCAATTATTTTATAATATTAATATAAATGTGAAAGTGTCCGTGTTTTAAGTTTCTCTGTGTGCTTTATTACTTCACGAGTAACTACCGACGCCGCGACGTCTTACATAAACCACAGAATAACTAATGGCACTGTAAACAGAACAGTCACTCTCTGTCTCATGCTAATGTTTCGCTATTTTGTCTAGTGGTTTTTAACTGATCCTAACATGATAAAAAAATATTATTAATAGAATTTTCGTTTACACTCCACTAATAAATGTTTAAAAATACATTGAAATTATCATCCAAATGGCATCTCTCGGTACATTTAAATTATCTAAAATTTAGGCACAAAAGCCGAGGCCGGGGAGTCAGTAATAATAATCATTACAAAATTTAAAAAAGATATGTAGATCTATTTTATTTCAATATAAAAAAGCAAAATGGATTCTTCAAAAGTTTTATGGACTCACCCACACAATTGAAGAAAGAAAATTGCGCGTGTCACAAATGTCATCTTACTTACGTAGTTGGGAAGAAGGTATTAGTATCGTTTTACCCTGACGCTTTTCCGTGGAGTATTTGAAGAGTGGCTCAGTGAGTCTTGAAAAACCCTCATGAATCGCCCGCGCCTGAGGTGGCGTAGAGAAAAATCGGACCACTAAATTCCACACTAGCCCTGTTAATGACGAGCCGATTAGTGAAGCAGTATTAAAGGCTAGTTAAAGAGGCATTCCAGTAGATGGAAATGTTTGCGTAATGAGCATAAACATTTTACCATGATGTCAAGGATGTCTATGTGGATGGTACTACAAAAAATAAATGCAGGGGCAATCTTTGAGGACTGCCGATAGAAGTAAAAACGCACGGAAGCATATCTACGGACAGTCGAACAAGCTAATTGGTTTACACCCACACATACATCGGTCTATAGTTGCATGTATACCAATTAGCTTGTTCGACTGTACATATACCTATACACAGTATACATATATGGAGATATATAGCTACTGGGAAGCGTGTGGTAATGATAACGCAAGTTCCATGATTTTTGCTCACCCAAAAATTGCTCAACGCGCCTAAAGAAGTTTTCACTTCAAAAACTATTTGGTGTATTAACCATCTAGTATCCGTAGCTCATTGATTATCTCGAGGGCTTTAACTAGAGGGCACTGTGTCACACGTTCGGATATATATATATATATATATATTTTAATGTTATTGGGGCTTTTGCATTCGCCCAAGTGCTTTTACAAGTTATTTTGTGTTACTAAATACAATTTCGCGACTATAGACGCGTAATCAACCGCATCATTGCAAATAATAGACACTGGCTTAATAGATTCTACTTGCTGCATATTCAGTATCTAGTTTTTTTTATATCACTAGTGTGGCAAACAAGTTAACGGCATCTGATGGTAAGCGGTTACCGTAGCCTATAGACTTTTGGAATACCAGAGGTGTCGCTTGCGCGTTGCCGACCCTGTAGAAACCGTTTAGGTTACTAAACTGACAGCAAATCCCATGCTGTTAGAATAGTCACTCCCTCAATGAGCTATGATAACCTTACTCACTCGCAGAAACACAACTATTGTTGTTTCACTGTGGTCTTCTGTAAGGCGGAAATCTTCCCCAGTCAGGCAGTTCGATTTAAGCGAGGGATATCGCTATGCCATTGCGATAATTTGATCTACAAAATAATTATCTAGTCATCCATAATCGCTAGTACGATACTAAAAGTATCGTATGAGCCGAGGCCCTAATATATTATTTATTATCTTCAATAGTTTGCTATTCACCGACGGTGACGTTGATAAATTAAGTAAAATTATCGATCCGTTTCGTATTCAATGAATAATGCGTATTTCTATCATCGATTAGTTTCATGTTCAATGAATAATATGAGAGCTATGTTAGTTATAGAAGCTTGTATATCAAAGTTTGTTATTTATGTTTGTCATTATTCAATTCAATGATAACTCTGATTTATTAGCGGTCTCATAGACTATAGTGGTTGACCCCACTAGTCACACTGTGTGCATATAATTATCTAGCCAGCCAGTAGTTGTCTCTTGCCCTTATCAAAATCGAACGAACCTCAAATACATAAGTTTATCCGTTACAATCAAATTCATTCACTAAATCGCTCGCCACAATTCTTCAAATGAACATAAATTGGTTTTGAAATCTGTTTGATATTATGAACATGATAATCAGCTTTCATCCGACCCCAGTAAATTTGCCGCACGTAAATGTGTATCTAATTTTAGAATCTGGGTTATTATGCCGAGATGAAAACGTTACCAGAAATAGATTTAATAGCGATTGAATATGAAATTCACATAAAGTGATCGTCTAAAAATAGTCTAAGGATAAATAAGATTTGATTTATACACTCACGCATTTTTACCATTGGGATAGGCAGAAACTACAGAATGTGACGTGCTAAGATCCCTGCATAGCACTTTTGCCTCGTTCGCATTCATACATCTTGTACTGCGCACCTAATCTTTTTGAACGAGTTCACCAATTAGGTCGGTACATGTCCTTCTAGGGCGCCCCCTTTCCCGGCGTTTCCACGGACATCCGCGATAAGAATTCCGTTCGTTGATCGCCTATAATTCATCCCCTCAACATAGCCAAACCATCTTAGTATGTACATTGATTTAACATTGAGTTAATTTTAGTTTGGTGATTATTTATTATTTTATTTACAGTGGAAATTACGACGTTGATTACTACAAGATTGGTGCTATATCGGTGGTTCGATAAGGGCAGGCAGAGATGATTTAACACTTGAGTAGGTATTCAAGTATTTTTTGAGATATTCAATTAGATATTTTAAGTTACTTTAATTTTAAGTTAGTTTGTGTAATCTTCAAAAACTCAATAAGTTCTGCACTGTTCGCATTGAGCTCAAATTTTGACACAATATAAAGCGGATTTCAACTTATTTTTTTTCTATTTTGCGCGTTACGGCAACCTCAATGTGCCAGAGTAATGTGAGGCAGGATTCAGCCGTTATTAGATAGTGATCTGTTAGTAGATACTGATCTGGTACCTGCAGGGGTGAGCGGCCTGGCGCGAGGAGTGATTGGTGAAGGCTGCGCGGCATTGTGGTTGTCATCTCGCGGCGGGCTGGCCACTGCACCCTCCGAGTTATTGTTGACTGGAGGCCCGGGACCCTCGCCCGCTCCAGCCTCAATTTGCAGCTGTAAAAAAAAAATAAGTTTAGTGAGAAAATTGTGCCGACAGACACACTTTAAAGAAAATTATTTCCTTAAAATTACCATCACGCCTGTCGTTCCCATCTTTTTAATGCTTTTGAGGTGTGAGACTTGCCAGATTATCGACAAATTGTTGTTAATATTAATTCAATTCAATTCAATTTATTTAATTTGCATAATATGGGTACAAATGGTGATATACACAAATAAAAAAATTATCGCTATATTACGGCTTGCGCCATGCAAAATATACATTATGGATATATTACGAAAAGAAAAATAAATTAACAAAATACAATCAAACAAAATTAAAACTTGTCATCTAAAAAATCTGTTACATTATAATAAGCTTTTTCTATTAATAATTTCTTAAATTTATTTTTAAACTGGACATTATTAGTTTGGAGCATAGAACTAGGCAGGTGATTATATAGTCGAGGAGCCATACAGAAGACACTATTATTTAAAAGTGCAGTTTTGTTTGGGATACAGCTTATTTTAAGATTATGTCTTTTACTTTTTAATTTTTCGAACATGCTTATGTTATTTCTTATGAACATTATCATTTCCAATATATAAATAGAAGTTAAAGTTAAGATTTAATACTTTTGAAATATCGGTTTACAGCTTTCAGTGGACTTAATTCTAAATATCGACCTCACACACTTTTTTTGCGCTTTAAAAACAGCTTCTTTTCCTGTAGAGTTTCCCTAGAACATAACACCATACATCAAAAGAGGGGTAACATTTGCGTGGTATGATGTTAAAACAAATACAAGAAAAAATATTTGTTAAAGACTATAAAAAAATCCTATCAGTTAGGGTAAACTCTAGCAGGCACGCTAGGTTGCCCAAAAAACCGGCAGCATTTATTTAACAGATTTGTTTATTTTCGCAAGTTAAATCACACCTTAGTGTAGCCTTTGTTTTATATATTTGAGCAGATATCATCATCAACTACCCAGTAACGTCCCACTGCTGGGCACGGGTCTCCTCTCATTTGAGAGGGATAAGGCTATAGTCCACCACGCTAGCCTACTGCGGGTTGGCAAACTTCACATGCAATCGAGACAAACCTCTCAAGCATGCAGGTTTCCTCACGATGTTTTCCTTCACCGTTTGAGCTTGTGATATTTGCAGTGCATATTTGAGCAGATACACTTCAGTTTTATGATAATCGGTTTTTATATCTTAAAAACCTTGACTTCCTAAATCGTGTAAAAAAACTTCGAGTAACAAACAGTGAACTTATTATACGTTCAGGGATATTTATTTACACGATGTCAGGCGAAACCGTCATTACCGTTGCCGTAGTCATAAAAGAATAAGAATGAAAATGGAAGTGACAACGTATAGCAATATTTAATAATAATTTTGTTGCTGTAAACCTTTATTTTTAAAACAGTTTGGTGAATTAATCACTGGTCCATCAATCAATTACGTACTTTGCAGGATATATCTCCTTCTTCTTATATGTCCTGTAGCAGACAAGTTTACGTGTATGATGGTGAGCGGTTACCGTAGCCTATGGGCGTTTGCAACACCAGAGGTGTTGCTCACGCGTTGCCGACCCTTAACACATGCTCTACACTAGATGTTGTTTGTGCTACAAAGTAATTAATTAGTTAGCTAGCTTTTCTAGATGTATAATGGAAGTACATAATATAATCATCAACTTTAATAATTAAGGCTGTCATCATCATCAACCCATTACTGTCCCACTGCGCACGGGTCTCCTCTCATTTGAGAGGACTAGGACCCTACTGCGGGTTGGCAGACTTCACATACCACCGAGAAAATCGCTCAAGCATGCAGGTTTGCGCCGCTTGGGTTCGAACTCGAGACCTTTGACATCTCAGTCTACTGGTCACACCACTAGGCTACCATAGCAACATTTAGGCTAGGTTAATCTCTAATACAAACTCATTCGTAATTTTATAAATAGCCTATTTTATATTCAAGTATTCTTCTTTATTGTCACTTTTAGGGCAGCTTAATTATATAAAGACACTTAATTAAACTCCAATGGGTTCGTTACTTCCAACGTTTATTATTATTCGCTTGTAATTACTTATTGTTTACAAGAGTTTCTGAGAAAGCCTCCTTCAACTTAAGAAGTATTTTAGTTTAAATATAATTATTTTGAAAAGTAGGTACCTTCCTGTTGAGAACTTCCTGATAAATATTTGTTATAGAGACATGAAACATTTATTTTAGATGTATTGTTTTGATTAGATAATCGTTTCACATCTTATTATGTTCATGTATTTTCCTACTAATATTATAAACACGAAAGTATGTATATGTATGTATCGATGTTTGCTACTCCTTCACGCAAAAACCGCTTAACGGATTTGCATACAGATAGTTTATAACCTAGATTAACCCATAGGCTACCTTTTATCTATATACAATGCGAGCAAAGCTACGGGAGGCAGGTAATTTATACTAAATATGCTTTTGATGCAACATTTGGTAGTTTCCAAACTCCGTGGCAAGGCTCCCCCGCTCCTATTTCCGGGCTGCATGCGACAAGCGCACAGCACGCGATATCTTTTAACTGCTAAATTATTACTGTACCACTAATTTATTCTACATCGTAATTATGCTTTGGATTCGAAGATTGATAACGGTAAATTTTAAATAAGTAGGTAATAGGAATGATTAGGTAAGTATACGTCAGTCACGCCCACTGTAGGGCAGTTAGAAAATAGCCTGTCTAGCAAACTCATCGCATGGTTCGTTACCCGTGAAGGCTACATACTCCAAATATAGACACACCATCAAGACATACCATCACGCCTGTCATCTTTGAGGGGTACTAGGGGTACACCCACATTTCACCGGTTTGTTTTAGGTCCCAAGTAATAGGGGGTAAACCTATTGCCTTCAACCGGGCACGAATCCATACTCCGAGCGGCTAGTGAGGAATTTATAGAAAATTCAATAACACTGAAACCAAGACAAGAACTCTTGCCCAGCTATCGCTCTTTACAACCACATGATCAACGAGGCAATCACCATGGATACCATCTTAAAACTGTCTCTGGTGAGCCCTACTTCCTTTTTTACTACAAATACTTGTCCTTATCAGTGGCGTAGCGTGGGTTTTTGCCGCCCGGGGCCGAGCAGAAATTATTCCCCAAATTTGCCGCCCCTAAAAATCTGCCGCCCGGGGCCATGGCTCCCCCAGCACCCCCACGCTATGCCACTGGTCTACATGTCTCGGTTACTTATTGTAAAAGCTACATAATACAATATGTATTGGACCGCGTCCTTTGATCTGACCGGGAGGCAGCTGCTGCTTTGAGAGTTAAAGATAGATTTAAACGATCAACGCGAAGTATATGTCTCTTGTATACTTTATGATTACACCAGCTGCTGCCAACCTAGCCTAAATGCTTGCCAAGTTTTTTTCAATATCTGTCAAGTAGTTTAAGTGCAAAAAAGTAAGAGACAAACCGATAATTTTATGTAAGTTGTAGTAACAGACAAGTCGATATGCTTGCCTATAGCTTTTATGTAAGTAGTAACAATAAATTATAACTTTCAATTGATGCAATACATTTTAAAATATTGACTTTATTTGCAAAACACGGCATGGGAACAGCAAAATTATAATTATGTGGCAATAATAACTGTAACATTTACAGTTGTTTACAAAATACATCGTTTCATAATCAGGCTACCGCAACGTTGCGTGCGGCCGTTATTTCATGTATATTATTAAGTTCGCAAGCAAACCACGATCCATCTTCAAAACGGTTACCGATATGAGAAACTGTTAATAGTTTAGGGATATATAGAATAGTAATACTTGCCTCACCAGGGGAGTCACTCGCGCGTTGCTGATTAGTTTAGAATCAGCAACGTGCGGGCGATACCTCTGGTGTTGCAAACGTCTGTAGGGTACCGCAACCGCTGACCATCAGACCAGCTTGTTTGCCACCCTATTAATATTAGTGGTTCGAGTACCGGACTGCTGATCACGACGTCGTTAGTTCGATTCCCACGGAGCACAAATATTTATGTGATGAATATAAGTATTTGTGGTCGACTGGGTGTTTCCTATGTATTATAAGTATGTATTTACATAAAAAAATATATCCATTGTCTAGTACCCATAGTACAAGCTCTGCTTAGTATGGGACTAGATGGTGCTGTGTAAAATGTGTCAGAATATTTATATATATATTTTATATTATTTATTTATTAAAAAATATTGAATCTTTCTCTAAAAAATACGGATAGTTATACCTACTTGCCAATAAGTTCAAACGAGCTGAAATTCGTTCGACTTATCGCTTTCTGCCTTATAGAGAGTAGTCCGCCAAAGGTAGGTATTACTACATACAATATAACATAATTGAACTGGCTATCGATTGGTAAGTCCTTGGGGCATTTGCTACCGTTCTCAGTAAGCTCAATTAAATTGATAAGTCTTGTGCGTATAAATGGGTGTATCTTATCGCCATTAGAGATGACGACAGTATTAGTAACTGTTGTACAATCATCTATAAATTGTAGTGAATAAAATCTGACTTTTATTTTCTGATTTTGGTAATAGCTATCTAGAATTATATTCTATCTAGAAACAGCTAATTAATTAAAACATAGAGCATGACAACCTCTCCTGCTGCCCTTGTCTGGTTGAGTCACCTCATTATCCAACATTGTGCCAGAAAACATTGGTGTGCTAACATTATTGTCCCGTTAGAAGGGTAAAAGGAAAAAAGACACATGACATTACATAGTGCAATTATAGAAATTGCTTTTCCAGTCTACTGACGATCTGTATTTTATTGATTAAAAAACCATAAATATTTATTCATTATTTGATTTATAACGATTGTATTTTAATCTAATGTAAGTAAAAAAAACAATAAGATACCGTTCGCCAATTCAACAGCAATCAATCCGAAGAAGCGATAACAAAAATATGGAGAACATATTTCAGACTGCTCACGCGAGCAGGAACCTCACTGCTCCAACTTTCGTATTCATTAATTGTCGATGGAAACTTGGAGGAGGATTAGCGATTGCCAAAACTAAGACCATAAATTATTGGCTACAGCCAATAATTTATGGTCTACGTCACGGTATTACGTCAGAACCTCAATACCTGCGCGTGCAAATGGTGCAGTACGTTACGTTTAACTTCTACTAGACTAGACTATTATTTCAGAAAGGTTGTTCATATAATGGATTTTATAAATTTGCGAGCTCTGAAGCAGGATCTAATGATCGTCATATGTAGCTACCGCTCTTGGATAATGTAGCAAACGGTACATCGAAACGTAGTAACAACTCTAGGTTATTTTATTTTTAGTAAGCACATAGAAATAAATAAAGATATCCGTTTTTTACACAACGCTATCTAGTTCTAAATTAAGCAACAAGGATCGTTTTAAGGCTAGTATCCATATGCTTGAAACACCAATATACAAAGAGTAACAAAAGTTCAAACATTTGCCTAAAGAAGCTTAAATACCAGTGCATAGAAAAAGCTTCCTTCCTAGTTTCAAAAGATCCGCCTAACTGCTACTTAGTTCATTTTACATTTCATTTTTAAATACAAAATTACGATTATCATACAACAATAAAAGTAACTGCCATTAAACCTTCTCAACAGGATTATTGAACACGAAATCTTGAGGATAAATCGTTACAAAGGAGTTAAAGAATCGTATACGTATTGTATTTAAAAAATTCATTCATCCACCATTCAACTGTCATTCTTAAAGCACGCTATGAGCTCTGACGTGGTCGCGTTTACTTCGACGTCAAGTTAACGTCAGCAAGTCCTAATTTCGATGAACTCTTTGTTTTTAAACGTTGCTAACTTTGCTAGTTTGGATTTTGCAGTAAGCGAGTATCGTGAAATTTGATAGTCGTAGATAAAACAACCTAAGTCAACAATAGTTCTGCTGTTGGAAACTTGGACGATTTATACGATAAACATTTGCATTTCTGTATAAGAAGTCGCTTACTACTTTTTGACGACCCGTTTAGCTCAGCGGTAGTTAACGCTGCCTGCAGTGTGCTATGGGTCCCGAGTTCGACGGGTAGGGTTTTATGGTATGTTTGTGTGATGAGCATCAACATTTGTATCCGAGTCATGGCTGTATCTATGTATAATATGTATGTATATACAAAAAAAGTATACATATATGTAGTACTAGCTGACCCGGCGAACTTCGTACCGTCTTACAGTCAATGAATATTATCTTTTAGCTGAACTTAAATTAATATTTAATAACGCAATAAAATGAACCCAAAAAATGCATCAATAGTTTATTAGGATATAAAAAACAATAAAATTACGAAAATCAAGTATTGCGATGTTAAAGTCATCCACACCTTAGTAGCTAAAATGCTCGCTCAGATAACTATTTGTTATTTTTATTGATATTGTTGTCGTTAACAATGATGGTCGGGAATATTTTGTTCATGAGCTCATCTTTCAATGAGCCGAAATTGAAAAGGAAGTGAAATAAATCCACTTTATTGGTTGACTGAAACTCAGCAGTTACCAATAGTCAGCATTAGCTTCGAGAAATTTTCATCAGATAGATCGTTAGTAATGTGAAACCACGAAATTGTTGTGTTAGTTCGATCATTATCACTGAGTGATCGACGTCGATGTGAAGACAGCTGGCAGCCATCGTAACCAGTGATGGTCTTCGCCATTAATGTTCGTGGATAAAGTTTGGAACACTTGCAGTAGACCATGTACGGTGAGTAGGGGTTGATGGCGTCACACCTTTCATGAAACATATTCTCAATAACAACATGAAGTCGGTCTATGTCAGTCAGGAATATCGGCACATATTATACTACCTTCGTGTGGTTCAATTCTTTCGACTAACCAAATAAGAATGTTTGCATGCGGCAAGCCTCGTTTTTGGCATTTGATTGTACACATCAAGCATAGATCCCCAAAAGACGTGATTGCTTAACAATGTACTTCATTGGTGACTGGGCTTTTTGTTTGAAGACACGTGTGGTAATTTCGTACCGATCACTTGATGTTTGTCACTTGATTATTATCCCTTTAACCGTAGTGACAAACGTTCGTAATAGCATCTTCCTGCATATTTATGTATATGATGGACTACTCGTGTACGTCACCGTTATTAGGGTCAATCGATTAACATTAGCTGCATCTCTATAGGTACTCATTGCAACGTGTAAATCGATATACTCCTGCGAACGCAGTATAGCTTGGTTGAACCGAATGCAAGTTAAGCGCTCCTTTTCGATTTTGAAATTCCAGCCAATAATTATCTGGATTTTCACGAATCATCAAAAAATATGCGTAATAATTCATCAAACTAAACTTTTTGGTATTTTCCTTACCTGAAATAACAATAACGAAATTAGTAACTTAGTAGTAAATCAGAAGTGGATCTACTTCTTTTAGAAACCGAAACTAAAAAACTACGCATCATCATTATCATCCTATTAGCCGTTAGACATCCACTGCTGGATATAGGTTTCTCCCAAGGATCGCCACGACGAACGATCCAACGCCATCCACATCCAACGTGTTCCAGCAACCTTTACCAGATCATCGGCCCACCTTGACTACCTTCCAATACGTGGTCGCCACTCGATAATCTTTAAGCCCCAACGGTCGGCAGAGTGGCACAACTATGTATGTTGAAATGAAAGCTATGATATCGATACTTCAATGGATTTTTAATTTTGATATTGCAGTGATAATTATCGTATCCTTGCCAGAACATGAGTAACGGTTCATATAAATGGTGAATTTCATTAATTAGTTGCAGTTGCCCAGTATCGCGACGTGTAAGCACAATATCTCAATATGTTTTTAACAACTATCAGGATTGCAGCTGGTCCTGTATCCGCCCTGATCGCACTTTGATATACGCTTCACAGTAGTGTACAGATGACAGTCATAGAAATGACAGTTATGTCAGTTTTCTTCGTTTTCTTTTCTAATGTAAACTGCTAAGGTTACAATGAAAGCGGTAATATACCTAGTCGTTACGATTTTTAGTTTGTTTTAAATGTTTTATGGCTGTCGAATGGAATAAATAGTATCCTATGTGCGTTTCCTGGGTCTAATCTACCTCCTCACCAATTTTCAGCCATATCGGTAAAGCCTTTCTTGAGTTATAAATAGTGTAACTAACACGACTTTCTTTTATATATATAGATATCAACCATCTAGTATTCGTAACACAAGCCGCGCCGCTTACCACGGAATTAGATGGCACTGTGTAATAATGTCCGGAAATATTTATTAATTCACTTAGTTTTACTCTGAACTTAAACATTTACCTGCAAAATTAAATGTATACTATTATAAAAAGCTGATGATAACGTAGTGGAACGTGAAATTAAAGATCTTGAGTACGATTCGAAGCTTGACTGATACGTAAAAACGTGCGTATTTATTACATCATCGAACGGTGAAGGAAAACATTGTGAGGAAACCTGTATGCTTGATAGATTTTCTCAACGACGCGGCGGCGTGTAAAGTCTGTCAATCCACGCTAGACTAGCGTGGTGAATTATAGACTAATCTCTTTCAATTAATGATAGGAGACACGTGCCCAGTAATATGACAGTAAATAGGTTGAGAATGAAGAAGGTACCATAAGTAATTGTAACTTGGACTTTATTGTTTTCCATGCCATCAATCATCATCATCAACCCATTAATGTCCCACTGCTGGGCACGGGTCTCCTCTCAATTGAGAGGGATTAGGCTATAGTCTACCACGCTAGCCTACTGCGGGTTGGCAGACTTCACATACAATCGAGAATTCTCGCAAGCAAGCTTTCTCACGATATTTTCCTTCACCGTTTGAGCATGTAATAAATACGCACATAACTTTCGAAAAGTCAGTAAAGGCGTGCCTTGGGTTCGAACTCGAGACCTCTGACATCTCAGTCCAGTGGTCACACCGCTAGGCCTATAAAATTATTATACAGCGATATGTGGTTAACTGACCCACATATCGCATTGAAATGGCAACTGTAACTGAATACAAAAGCGTACACATATTATTATGAGGCTGCCTTATCGCTGAAAACGTAATCCAAACAACTTTGATGGGTTATGTTTTCGTAGGACACAAGCCTATGAATACATGATAATTCAAGCGAAATAGTTTTGAGCAAATGAGTAAGGTCACCAGGACTCGTTAAGGGAGTGAGTATTCTGACAGCAAGGGAATTCTGTGTGCTGTCGGTTTAGTAAATCCCTAAACTGTTTCTACAGTGTCGGCAACGCCCGAGCGACACCTCTGGTGTTGCAAACGTCTATTGGCTACGGTAACCGCTTATCACCAGATGGGGCGTTAGGTTGATTGTCACACTTGTGATATAAAAACAAATTGACAATGTTTGGAAGAGATTAAGCATGTAAAGTATAACACAATTATCATATAAGTTAGTCTATGTTTTAAATATAAGAGCTGAGATGAAGTCCGACCTATCTACGTATATTATCATCCTTTTAGCCACGCCAGTACGCCCAAGGGATAAGAATGGCCATTTCTGCGCCGAAAATTACACAACTCAAGACCATAAGCCTATAATATAGAGTCCTTATTTCATCTGCAAATGGTATCCTATATTCAACATAGTACTGTACTGTGGAGAATGTCGTAAATATGTATTATAGTTGTCAGCGTGAGATTTCTGGCTGGCCTAGAACTATGAAAATAAGCAGTCAGTTGACATACGTCAAAAAGCTGTTTAATTAAAGATCCTCGTATCTTTCTAGTATAATGTATTTGAAGCCGGATACTTGCCTTAGTGGGATACTTCCACTAAGGCAAGTATCCGGCTTTTACCCTTTATTAGTTAGATGTATATTAAATCAGCTTGATCTTAAAAGACTTGACCCCAAATTTATATAACTACACGAAGAGGAAAGTTTACTCAACATTTTAATGCCCTACCTTGAAATTGGATATAGTTCACGTTTATACATGAATGAGTCCTAAATAAAGCACTTTGAATTATATTATTTATGAATTACAGTCAAATTTCGACTATCAATAAGATACCTACGTCTTTGTTTAATTTTGATTATCAGCCTTTGGGTGACAATTATGTACAGTTGTTTAGGAGAGAGACAATGCCCACGTCTATGCCAACCTCCATAAAGAAAGCACACGTGAAATTAATGATATGTTATTTATAGTTTATGTGCGATCCGTACTGCTGCGCCGACCGCTACGTTCATTGCACCATCAAAACTCCCTAATTGGTTCGGGAACGCAGAAATAAAACGCGAATCGTCGTACCGCAGCGACCGTCGTAAAAACAGCTTTATGAGCACCCGCCAGCGTGTTCCGTGCTTTATAATATGTTTATGTACATCGGATATGAACACTGTTTTGTCACAAGGTATATGGAGGTTCGATTATCCTGTACATAGCACTAAATTAAATTTATTTTATTTTATTTTATTTATTTTAAATTAAACTGATTTCTTAAATAGAAGTATAACTACTTTGTAAGGATTTTATCGCGGTAGGTATAAAAACATTATTTAATTCCGACGTTTAATAACCTATACAGCATCCCAAAATCACGGGTCAAATCCAAAAGCTAATGAGGGTCATATAATTACTGCGTTGTGGTAAACGAATTCGAGATACAGTTGTATGAATAGATATCTTGATCATGAAGCGCGTCAAAGGGTAGAATAACTATACCAAGGAACTTAAGACCAATCCTATAACAGCCACTGTGGCCGAAATCAACCAGGAAGATAGCATCATCGTGATCATAGACCTTTCCCAGTTATTGAGTTAAGGGTCCAGTATACCCAAATGCGGCAGAATATGAGTCTGTTGGACGAAGGAACTGCTGTCGGCCGTCCTCTAAATTTTCTAACTACGAGACAACATCAATATTCTGTCGACAAACTGTCAGCGCCGGGAGAGCTTTAGAAGCCTACAGCCAAGCTCTACATACCTACTCTTCTTAGTCATACACTCTTGACAGAGTGGTCGTGGTCATGGGACATACCTACTACACTAATCTAATTGGTGAACTCCTTCAAAGAGGTCAGGTGCGCAGTACTCGTAACTGGCGCGCGTACATGACGAGATATATGAACGTGGACAAGCAAAGTATGCAGGGACCGTAGCGCGTGGTATTCTGTAGTTTCTGCCTACCCCCATGGGAAAAAGGCGTGAGTGTATGTATATATGTAAATTGTCACGCAAGATTGTTTTTTTTTATTTCAAAGGAGAGATTTTTTACAGTTATTGTTATATGTTTTTGTTTTTAATGGGACTTGCCCACCACCCGAATACCTACTACTGCAACTCCTGTAAACCAGGATCAACAATAGTAACCATCCAGAAAATCGTCGACACAATGAAGTCCGGCGTGTCCCAGGGGGATGATTTAAACTGTCTTGGAACCCGCAGCGAAATCATGAAGTTATGTAGGAGGAGCAAAAAAAAACAGTATTCCACTTCCCTCCTTATCAAGCAAGAGACAGAATAGAGATTGTTATATGTTTACTGTCTACCATTTTCTTTATAAAATATTTCAAAGCAAGATATCCACACAATAACAGTTTACAAGCTCATAATCCCAGTTCTAGCACTGACTATGTTAATATAAGCCATTGAGTACAACATAAGTGGATTGCGGATTTTCAGGCGGATCTTCAGAACGAAAGTAATATACATATAAGTATGTAGTCGTGACAAATAAGTCAGTAGTTCTATCAGATTGTGTGTAATAATATGCTGAACTTGGGTACACGGAAAAATAGCTTTTATTTCTCAAGGAAATATATTACTTAGTTGTTCTTTTCTTCTGTATACGTCTTTTCTTTTCGTATTAGCTGCTGTCAGATTTATCTTTAAGATCATAAATAAATAAATAAAAATAAATATAAATAAATATTCCAGGACATTATGACACAGCGCCATCTAGTTCCGAGATAAGCAACGAGGCTTGTGTTGCGGATACTAGATGTTAATACATAGGTACATATTAAACATAGAAACATACATGACACAATTCAACAGTGCTCATCATTCGGTGTGTGGTTTCACGTAATAGACTTCTCATTAAATCCCACCTATTCATCTATTTTAGTGGTGCCTGTATCAAAGCAACATAATGATGTCCAATTAATTGAAACCTACGTACAAATAACCGAATTCCGTGGGTTAAAATATAGGTACAGTACAATTGAATGATAAAATCTAATTAAATTAATATAAAAAAATCATATATAAGTAATACACAACTATAAGTTTAATTAAAATTAATAAAACCCGACAAATGATCTTCAAATTAGAGATTTTATTGAAACCTAATCTCGCAATGGGACATGGGACCTAAAACATACCGGCGAAATAGGGGTGTAGATTAATACACCTCTGCCTAACATGTGTGACACTGCAGGCGTGATGATATGGTATTGAAACGTTGTTTACTCACCTTTCATACAAAAAAACTAAATAAAAATCGGCCCATCCGCTGTGAAACTTATAATAACCCCTATTACGTTGAGGGATGGGAAATTAAAAGGCTACAGAAGGGTAAGCCTCTCCCGGTTCCTGGAACTCCTTGAAGGGCTGCCTCCCCCGGGACTAACGCATTTCGAAAGTAGGTACTCATCTTTTACAGGTCAATATGGGGCCGCGAGCCCGTGACGTCATAGTTGACGTCACCGCTAAGAATAACTCGTCTGTTTGTTTTGCTTGCAATAAAAGTGTTACCAAAGAATTTCGACTTAATACAGTTACACGTGTGTTTTAGTCAACATCTTTCGATTTGTTAAACAAAAATATACGTTATATAAACGTATTTGTAAAGTAAATAAAGTATATTAATTCTCTTAGAAAATAGAATTGTATTTTCTTAGAAAACTGACTGGTAAATACCAATGAAAATCCTTAGAAAAGGGAAATTAAGCGGTACCTGAGAAAATTAATCATACTTTTTAGCAATTGCTTATACATGTTGGTGTCTATTCGTAAAAATTTAAAATGAATTAGGTTATAACATACATCTTTAATAAAACTACTTGCTTTTGATCTCATTTTTTGAGATTATTATTGTACTGTCATTGTAAGTCGTTTGTGACGTTACTAATTATAAAGATAACTATTATCTTTATAATTAGTAACGTCACAAACGACTTACAATGACAGTTCTCATAAAATTCAAAATTTCAAGTTTGGAATTCATTTCGATCGATAAAATCTAGTTGCCTTATTCCCAATATTGGTCAATATTTGAAGTTATTTACAAGGAACTTAAAAAACTTTCGCCACGGTCACTCAACTCACTCACATGTCAAGCGATATAAGAGTACCTTACTATTTGACGACCCGTTTAGTCCAGGGGTAGTTAACACTGCCTGCTGTGCTATGGGTCGAATCCCGGTAGAGACAAATGTTTGTGTGATGAGCATCAACATTTGTATCCGAGTCATGGATGTATCTATGTATAATATGTATGTATTTACAACAACAAAAAAAGTATATATGTAGTATATCAACCATCTAGTATCCGTAAAACAAGCCTCGTTGCTTACCACGGAACTAGATGGCGCTGTGTAATAATGTCCGGAAATATTATTGTTTTATTTTTTATTTAATCTCCCTGTCTCAAGCCATCCCGCAACCTCACGACCCAATATTTGAAAAATGGCTTTTATTTCACCTACCTACCTATTTAGAAATAAGAATCATCGTCATATTGTTGTTGTATTAGTATTTTAACATACCAATCTATCATCGTTATCAATTGTTGTCCCACTGCTGGGCACAGGTCTCACCTCATTTGAAGTGGACTAGCCTAGCTCGCAGCCTAGTGGGGGTAAGTCTCTAAGACATCTAGGTTTCCTCGCGATGTTTTCCTTCACCGTTTGAGCATATGATAAATGCCATGGAAAATGCCGGCTTGCACCACTTTTCTTCCCTTTGGAAAACTCTGTAGTACTTTACTTTGAGTACAAGCTTTTAAGTTTACTCGTTTTTTCGAGGCAGTATCGCTGATCAATCACCGGAATGGATAGCACTTGTTGCGTCCGGTCGGTCGGGTCCATCCAATCTATACGACGTTATTAAATCTGACAGTACTCACAAAATAGAAGCTCAAAAAGCTAGACTGAGTGCATATGTCAATTCATCTGTAGTGTACTGTAGTTTACTTCAATATTATGTCTGCGTAGTATAAATAATTGTATCCAAAATATTTTCAATTTTATTCGCATACACTTTTCATTTAAATCGGTTGAGCGGTTACAGCGTAACACAGACAGAAACACATTCACTTTTATAATATTAATATATTAAAGTATGGATATGGATATACTTTAACAAACATAAAACTCATTATCTAGCCTTTAATCTAAAAGGGTCCTTTTGTTACCCAATACTAATTACGTCAAAGAGTTTTTGATTGTAATAAAACGTCGGCAAGTTTCATGAAACAGCATAAATTTACGAACAGAAATCTTTTGTTGTTTTGTTTAAATTTATTTTTAGATACCTAATTACATTTTGACTTTTATGTGTCTAAAGAATTTCGAAATAAAACTACTTTTAACAGATTCGCGGCAAATTTAAGTAAAGCGGAGACTGGCGGTATGGGTATTTGTTATAAGAAAAAAGTTAGTAACACTTGAATGTAAACACCTTTTAACACGAATCCAAATACAATAACATTGTATACAATACAATACACCAATCCGAAACGTCGCCGATAAATAATATCAATACAACGATAAAATCCGTAATTTTATTTTAATATTTAATATTTTTGTAGGTGTAAGGAATCTGTAAGTACACTTTTGCCTCTTCTGCATATACATTAAGTTTGCTTAATTTCATAACAAACATAGTGATGAACAAAAACGATCTATTATTATCTATCATAGAAAGTTATATTCGCACCTTTTTACCATGGGGATGGGCAGACACTACAGTAAACCACATGCGATGATCATTAATACATCCTAACATACATGCGCAGCGGTTGCGACTAGATACCACGCATCTGACCTTTTTGAAGATCACAAATAAGGTCGTTGCATGTCCTTTTAGGACGTCCCCTCCCGTCCAGAAGAAAGAAAGTCAATCAAGTCAGTCAAGAAAGGACACCCAAGGACAATAACTAAATTGTTGGTGATGAGTGGCGCAGTGGCTGAGCGATCGGCTTGTGCGTCGGGATGCGGGATCGATCCTCGCACGCAGCAAATATTTGTACGTTCTACAGGTAGTTGTTCCGGGGCTGGGCGTTTATGTATGTGAAAATTTGTGTTTGTAAACGCACCCAGGACACAGGAGAAAATCTTAGTGTGGGGCAATGGTTTTTTTTTTAAGAAAGAAGAAGAAACTCAAATTCAACGCCCTATGAAAACAAAAGCACGTTCTACAGTAACAATGTTATGTATGTTTTACATATACGTGTTTGGCACGCGCGTGTCAATCGCGTGGGGCGATACACGTTGGGGACCTTCGTTCGGTGTATCTACTAACAAGATAATTTAATTCCGTCACTGCACAATGCTAGTTGTATAAGAGAGGTAAACTGAAAAGGCTTATTAATTCCTTTTACATTAGAAACGAAAATCTTTGTATAGATGTATGTGTGGAAGTATGTGATACTCTTTCACGCAAAAACCGTTGTATATAGATGGAATTTGGTATACATATAGTTTTTTAACTGGATAATTAAATAGGCTACTTTTTGTCTATGTACCATGCGAGCACAGCCTCACGCCTGTCATCCCCGAAAGGTTAGGCAGAGGTGTACTTTTGTACACCCACGTTTCGCCGGTATGTTTTAGGTCCCATGTAATAGGGGGCGAAGCTATTGCCATTAACCGGCTACGAATCCAAACTCCAAGCTGCTACTGAGAATTTCACAGTAAAACCCAATAACACTTTGCTCGAACTGGGAATCGAACCCAGGACCTCTTGCTCGGCAGTCGCACTGTACGACCACTAGACTAACGAGGCAGTTAATTAAAATTAAAAATATCAATTATTAAATAAATAATAAATGAAATATGAAATATTTTAGTAGACAGTATTATTAGTAAACTTTTACTAGTGTTTTTTTACTGTATACTTATGGCTAAATACTACTAAGTAATTTATTTTGTACTGTTACCCTTGGAAATACAAAATTTAAACTAAAAGGGCTATATAATTTAAGTGCAAGTCTACAATGTCAGCAAAGTTACGAGCGTGCTCCGACGTAGTACGTCTACGCTCTACGCGTCGTAGCTCGTAGCAGAGCTACATTTCATGAAAATGTTGCAAAATGGTACATTGCCATTGGTATGATTAGGTATTACAAGACGTTTAATAGATTATAAAAAATATAATTCAATTTTATTATTTTCTAAAATATTGTAACTTAAAATATATTTTATATCGTTTTTACACAATTTATTTTTAGGGCTTTAAGTATATTCATTTGCTTCTGATCAAAACACAACTAAAGTTGAATGTTACTGTAAATAAATCTGCTAAAATTACAGCAGTCTTCAATTGTAAAATGAAAGTCAAGAACTGAAATGCTAATGCTATTTAGGTATAGATATCTAAGAATACATAACTTACTTTAAATAATTCACAACTTCAGTTAACAAAATTAATATATGAAATAATACAACCGGTTCATTTAATCAATAAACAGAGATTTAACGTATCCATAGACACAGTTCAATTAACGCATACAATAGGAACCGCTGACAAAAGCCTATCAACATCCGCGATGCATCCACACGGCGCTAAATATCGAATATCAATCATAATAACCATTTGAATGCTCTGATGTATTGCAGTTATATCGATCTGTAGTACGGAGATTAATGTGTTCCTGCAATTCCCAAACTGATATATCCCGAAAAACCGCCAATCTCAAGTGGCAGTGGGCAGGGCACATCGCTTGAAGAATGGGTGGCTGATGGGGCTTGAAGGTTCTAGAGTAACGAACACGTACTGGAAGACGCAGCGTGGGCATGCCCCCGGTAAGGTGGACTGACGACCTGGTGAAGATTGCTATAATCCGCCTGATAGGGTGATCGGTCGTCGGGGTGATTCTTAAGGGCGATCTATGTCCAGCAGTGGACTAACGGTTGATATGATGATGATGATGATATTCAAATTGTTAAAAGTAGCTCTCATTTGCCTTGGTGGCTTATTAATAACGCGCGATAGAACGTGTTTTTTAGCATGCCATGTAACCGTTCAAAATACGACACAGCCCGTAAGTCGATTCAATGCTCAACGCGTTTTAAGCGCGCGGTGTAACAAATTTTTAACGCGAGATAACGCGTTTTTACGCAAGATAAAAATACGACCCTCTCCGTAAGGCGATTCTGATTCAACGCTTAACGTGTTTTTTTATTGCGCGATATAACGCGTTTTGTAACTAGCGCTATATAGCGTGTTGAAAAAACGACCCATGCTGTAAGGCGATACCGATTCAACGCTCCACGTCGTTCGTTAATATTCCGACATTGCGAGAGAAAAATGTGGTATAAAAACGCTTTTTTCTAACCAAACATATACTACACTTTCACCCGCAACTTCGTCTTCGTAGAATTAATTATCCAATCTGCTTGAATTTATTTGTTACATTTCTCTTTTATTATCTAAACCGGTTCAACTGCTTAAGCGTGAAAAGTTAAAAGACATAGGCAAAAGGTATTTAAGAATAAAACTACTTCTTACGGATTTGACGACCCAATTAGTCCAGCGGCAGTTAACACTGCCTTCTGTGCTATGGGTCCCGGGTTTGAATCCCGGTAGGGACAAATGTTTGTGTGATGAGCATGAACATTTGTATCCGAGTCATGGATGTATTTAACTATAATAAAAATAATAATATAAATAAAAAAGTATATATGTAGTATATGAACCAACTAGTATCCGTAATACAAGCCTCGTTGCTTAGCTCGGATCTAGATGGCACTGTGTCATAATGTCCAGAAAAAAGTATTTATTATTTACTTCTTACTGATTTTATCGCGGTATATTGTTATTATTTTAATCCCAAACTTTCAAATCCTTTACAGCACCCATAATCACAAATCTGCCCGTGACTATAGTTTTAATTCAATGGCACCAATTTATTTAATGACAGGTTGTATGGGAGCCATCTGCTAGCAGTGCGCAATTACTGAAATAACCTACTATAAAATAAAAGACTGACGCACTTTGATTAATTGGAGTGACCAGTTAGTAATACAAGAGGCCTTTCACGCCGTGCGGTGTTCCGCAGGGTTCGGTCCTGGGGCCGCTCCTGTGGAACATCGGTTACGACTGGGTGCTGCGCGGTGCGCTTCTTCCTGGCATCGGCGTGACTTGCTACGCCGATGATACGCTTGTCACAGCGAGGGGAGAGACGCACCGGCAGGCGGCCATTCTGGCCACAGCAGGAGTTGCGCAGGTCGTTAGAAGGATCCGGCAGTTGGGTCTCGAAGTGGCCCTATCCAAGTCCGAGGCCTTGTTTTTTCATGGGCCCCGGAATGGGCCACCTCCGGGATCCCATATCGTGGTGGGGGGTGTCCGCATCGGCGTCGAGTCGACGATGAAGTATCTCGGACTCGTGCTCGACGGCCGATGGGACTTCGGACACCACTTCCGAAGGCTGGGCCCCAAATTAATGGGCACCGCGTCAGCTTTATCGCGGCTGCTGCCCAATCTGGGCGGGCCCAACGCCTCCTGCCGGAGGCTGTATATGGGGATCGTGCGATCCATGGCGCTCTATGGAGCGCCAATATGGGGAGGAAACCTGGCGGCCCGTAACGCCGTGTTGCTGCGCAGACCGCAACGGGCGATGGCCGTCAGAGTTATAAGGGGATATCGCACGATCTCCTTCGAGGCGGCGAGCCTCCTTGCCGGATCCCCACCCTGGGACCTCGAAGCGAGGGCCCTCGCGTCACTATACAAGTGGCGCGAGGAGGCGCTGAGGCGGGGCGAGCTGCCGTTGCCTCGCGAGACTGAGGCACGACGCTCTGAGCTCCACCGGGTCCTAGTGGCGGATTGGAGGATGCAACTTGCGCAACCCAGCGCAGGGCACGCCACGATAGTGGCGGTAAGACCCATCATGGAGGATTGGCTTGAGAGGCGCCACGGTGCCCTCAGCTTCCGGCTGAGGTCGCAGGTCGCGGTACGCAGGTATTGTCGGGGCATGGGTGCTTCGGCAAGTACCTGTGTCGCATAGGCCGGGAGCCATCCCTCGGTTGTCACCACTGCGTGGGTTGCCCTGAGGACACGGCGCAGCACACACTCCAGGCCTGCCCGGCTTGGGCAGAGCAGCGCCGTGAACTCATAGCGGCAGTCGGCGGTGACCTCTCGCTTCCGGCCGTGATCCTATCCATGGTCGGGAGCGGGAACGCGTGGGATGCCGCCGCCTCTTACTGCGAGCAAGTTATGCGCGCAAAAGAGGCGGCGGAAAGGGAGAGAGAAATCACAACCTCTCTCCCGATCCGCAGTAGACGCACCGGGCGCCGGAGGGCGCAAACAGACCTCCGGCCTCCATGAGCTGTGGCCAGCGGGTGGGCGCGACTAGGGGAGTCCGCCGCCCGACCTAAAAATGGCCCCAAGTAGGCGGCGCGCGTGTTCGTCACACGTGCGCCCGCGTGGAGGATGCGAGGCGAGCGATGCCTCGCTCCTAGCCGGGGTCCAGCGACCAGAGCTGGACCGAAGCCCGCCGGGGTTGTGGTGCATGCTTTTGCGAATCCCATGGCCCCGGCAATTGGGTTGGTGGCGTTGACGGGTGCGGTTTTTTAGTCGGTAAACGCTCATGCGGAGTCCGACACACCCTGTCGCCTCCCCAGGCGACGGGAAGGTCAGTAAAGGATTTTTCCACACTTAAAAAAAAAAAAAAAAAAAGGCCTTTCACGCCAATTTGTTATTCGAAGCTGACTTTACTTCGAACTTGTATACATATATTACTTGTATGCATTGCACACACCTTGTATATTAAAGTCATACGTTTTTAATGGTATAGTTCTTTAATAGTATGATATAGACACACACACACACATACATATAAATACATGCTTAGATCCAGTGGCGGATTCACTAGCAGGCTGAATAGGCTGAAGCCTAGGGCAGCAGATTTTAGGCGGCGGCATTTGGACAATCCTTTTTCTTACAGTAATAAGCTAAGCTGATATTTATCTTTTTTTTTTAATTTGGAACGCGACGGTGTTGGAGACATTATGGAGTGGTAATTTTATCGAAAAAAAAATGATGTAATAATATATGATTGTGGTCAGTAGTAGCGGCAAAATTTAAATACCGTACTGGTGGCGAATGTACAAATCCGCCACTGCTTAGATCCCATGTAATATGTATTTTGAAACTTCGAGCTGCTACATGAATTTTTATATTACAAAAAGCAAACAAATCCATAACACTAGCTTGGCTTGGCTTGGCTTGGCTTGGGAACTCAGGTTTTCACGTTTTCAGTAGCCAGGCTTGTGATGGACTCTCAGACATCCATAAGCTAGAGTTAAAGACCGCTTCATTGGTGTAGAATGAGGCAGCTTCAATATAGTTGATTACTGTATATTTACATGCAGTAAATTGTAATTAAGACTAACACCTGTTACATATTTACTACACTGATTAAATGAAACGTTGAAACGTACACACGTATTTTGTTCCTTAAAAGCGCGCATAATTTTGTTAACTATATCCCGTCTTATTCCCGAAGGGTCTTTGTCTGACAGAGAAATCCTCAGGCACAACCATAGTTCGACGTTAGGTTTTAATGTAATGAAGAAGCAACCCTATTGCAGTTGATTACTAAGAATTTCTTAATATCAAAATCCTCACCGCGTGTTTAGTAACGAACCATATGCAAAAAATTTCAAAGTTTGAAGTCCAGCTCGAGAGATGGCATTGGCATAGAAATAGATCACGTTATGGTTTAATAGGGTCGTTACCAAGGTTTAATAGGGTTTGCATTTTAAACGTAATTAGACCAGCAACATCAACACAACTGTGGTTTTAATGACGACCCTATAAATATTCACATATATATACATATATATGTGCATATACAGTTCAAACTCAGACGTTATCAGCCAGTCATTTTCTTCATTTTAAACAATAAAACCTTAGTTTCTCTCAATTCTCACGATTAAATACACTTTGCAACTATGGGAAGGAACTGGTTTTCGCAAATAAACTCCACAGTCTTTCCCAACTACAATATTTCCCTTTTATCCGCATATCAAAACGTGTACAAAAATTAAAGAAAATGCAAAGCAAGTTTTACGTATATTTTGCTTGGTGAGAGACTAGTGCAGCGCGAAAATGTCAAGGACCTGAGAGAGGAACGTAAGCAAAACCTAAGTTCAGCGAGTGTTGAATACATTCATGAGCTCGGTGTGTCTAAAAGCGATTTGAAATGTCCGCTTTTTTACCCTATTAAGGAAAAAATGGCGGCCATTTTTTTTACAAAACATCGAAGGTCATGTGGCTTTGAACTGCGATTGTGGCAATTGGGTTAAGCGCGAGTGGATGTGGTTTTGTGACGAGCTAACTGGTGTATATGTACTTAAAAAAGTATTTTACCGGCTTTTGGGAATCTTTACAACTAATTCTGACAATTCAAAAGTACCTGGAACATTCGTGAAAAAAATACATGTGACTGTAATTTTTACATACGATGAGAGGAGAAGAATACGTATTCTCCTCTTTTCACATGTAAAAGCCTATATAGAGCATCAGACTGTTTAGTGAACTTTAACAGCTTACATAGACCTTACGTTCTACATAAAGTCACGATTGATTAGTTAAAATGCTAATTGTGTTACTTGGGGTGCATATTCTTATGGGGATGACATAACAAACAGGGATAATTATATGATAAGTATAAATTCAGAATTTAGAGTAAGTCCAGTTTTAAAATGCAGGACTACAAAATTAACAATACATTAAATTTCCAGAATAAGAAATAAGAAAGTTAAAATTGTGTTATTATCGCTTCCAAGTAAAATTCATGAGATTCTACTCTAATAACGCGGTTCTCCTCTCAGATAATAAGAACGTTGTTGAGTTCACTTTGTATTTCTCATTTTTTTGCGGAATTAGCCATTCAAAATAATAATTACGGTACATAATTAGTCAGTAGATTGACAGCGAGGCTGCGTTCGCCAGACGCTTCACTGGATGATCCTTTAAGTCACTTGTGAGTTTCTTAATGAGCTCCAAAATCGGACCAAAAAGGTCTCTATCTATATAATAATAAGGTAGAAAAGTTTGTTTGTATGAACGCGCTTATCTCAAAAACTACCAGTCCGATTTAAAAAAATATTTCAACATTAGAATGCTACATTATCCCTGAATAACATTGACTAGGTTTATTACTAGAATTTTTATTCCAAAATTATTAAAAAATAAATGTCTTCCCGTGCGAGTCTAGGACGGGCTGCTAGCAATGCACAAGGTAGGTAGTAAGATATTTTTACCTTTTCTTATTCACTACAAAAATAAGTCAACTTTATTATCTTGAATATTTTTTTTTAATTTACTGCGTCACTGGTGTAGTGGTCTTACAATTCGTCAATTCCCAGCTCGAGCAAAGTGTTATTGGGTTTGTCTGTGAAATTCTCAGTAGCAGCTCGGAGTTTAGATTCGCGCTCGGTTAATGGCAGTAGGCTCGCCCCCTATTACATGGGTCTTAAAACATACCGGCGAAACGTGAGTGTATACATTAGTACACCTCTGCCTAACCTTTCGAGGACGACAGGCGTGATGGTATGTATTATCTTGAAATATAAGATACAATATCCATATATTCAGCAATAATAAAGCTTAGCGGCGCATTTGTTAGCATCGTATCGTCGAAAATATCTCATTAATATGTTTGCTAAGCCTTCCCATCCACAGTAATCCGAGTGAGCTCCAATTTTGGAGGGATTACCGTCTATTGATCACGCAACTTGTATGCGATATGAATAATTAGAGTACCTGCCACAGGAAATATTGACTGAGCTCTATTTTGACACAGAGAGCTGAAAACTTTTCTTTTTCTAATCTGCACTCAGCAGTACATTTATTGTTTTCATATCACTAAAGTAGTTAACAAACATGCGAACTATGGACGTCTTAACAAATTATCATCATCATTAACCCAATTATTGTCCCACAGCTGGGCAACACGCCACCACGCTAGTCTACTGCGGGTTGGGAGACATCACACGCCACTGAGAAAGTCTCAGGCGCAGTCTGCAGCAAACCTGCACGCATAAATACATAATATATGCATTCAAAAATAAACTTATTTTGTGCGGTAATCTCAACCATCTAGTATCCGTAACACAAGTCTCGTTGGTTAGCTCGGAACTAGATGGCGCTATCATAATGTCCGGAAATATTATTTATTTCTTTTATTTATTATTGCGGTAGAAAATACGTATAACGCCCTTCGCAAGCTTCTTTAAAGGTTTTAATTGAGATTATACCAAATACAAACAACAGCAACCAAGCAATTAATATCATTGGTCAATGCTCCATAGGATATTGATGGCATAAGATTATCTTTTTAGACTTCACTTGATGACCCGTTAGTGACCTTTTACGTCCGTGACTAACTTGCGGTTACATTTACGCATCCACCATCACGCTTCCAAAATTCCACTCAATTAGCAAGTAATAATAGGTTTGATTTACCCAATCCCCAACTCCATTATTTCTTTAGTTACGGGTAAATAAAAATATATTTACCCAAAGACTGAGACATAAAAATTATTAATGTACACCAAAACAATACATATATATACACAACATATATATATATGTATAAGATAGATAGATTGAAAAAGTTTAGATTTGATGCTGCCCACGCAGTGGATCAGAGGCAGGCGGTTGGTGTCAGATGAAGATCAAAATACTTAGATAAGAGGCAAGATGACAAGACCTTTCAGTTTCAAATAGCTCAGACCTTTGGCTGACATTAACACGTTCGCGTGGGGTGCTTAAGGCAGGTGATATTCATCAAAGTAATTTTATTTAAGTAACTCGATATTCATGAGGATTGATTGTAATATTTTTTCAATACATTGATTGTAATTTTTTTGTTTGTTTACATTATTACGATTCATCATCATCGTCATCAACCCATTATTGTCCTACTGCTGGGCCCTCCTAAAGGGTCTTCTCCCATTTTTGAGAGGGATTGGGCTACAATCTTTTTTTTATGGTGATTAGGCGGCAAACGAGTAGGCGGCTCACCTGATGGTAAGTGATGACCGCCGCCCATGGACATTTGCAACACCAGAGGCTTGCAAATGTGTTGCCAAACCCCTTAGAAACCGTTCAGGTTTCTTAAAATAGGGAGTTACTGAACTGACAGCAAACGGAATTCCCATGCTGTCAGAATAGTCACTCCCCCAATGAGCTCTGGTAACCTTACTCACTCGCAGAAAGACAACTATTGTTGATTCACTGCGGTCTTCTGTAAGACGGAAGTACTTCCCCAGTCGGGTAGCTCAATTTGAGCGTGAAATCTCGCTATGCCCTACCTCCTACAACCTAGCCTACTACGTTCTCCAAAATCATTTAGTTTTCCAGTCCGCCCTTGACCATGAATGCAGTAGAATATACGAAATATCGGGATTCAAATTCAATATCAATATACCAACCGGAACCGCTATAATATTGATAATCTGAGAGAAACGAAACACATAAATCAATAAATTTCAATGAAACGTTATACAGCTGTAAAAAATTTCGAAAAATAGTAGTTTGAAAAATAGCAGTTATTATGAAAATAACATAAATTTTCCTAGAAACTCGCGCAGTGTTCCAGTAAAAGCGCGATTTTATTTACCCCACACTAGCATTTTTGGAATAAATTATATCAGAGAGAATCCATTGACTGGTACCAAGCATTTCATGGTAATTGGCGCTTCATTAGTGATCAAACGTGAAGTTGCCCAGTCCAGAAAAACAAATGACAATCCTACGGAAAATAAGAAAAATGCCCAGAATTGAAATTAGGGCATCGGACCTAAGGATATGCGAAGCGACGAAATTCTGCATATCCTTTATTCTTTGAGAATAAAAGCGTGATAGTTCGAGTACCTATGTTATAATTTATACAACGTAGTAGTTGCAGGTTTAAGTTGTCGTTATTATTCTGCTGTTATTAATATTAATATTAATATCAGTGAATTAGATATAATAAAGCGCGTTTTCCCCTACCGGTAAAAAATAGATATGAACTTAAAGCATTGCGTGCGAAGTATACTTATATTATTATACAACATCACTTTTAAAATATCTCTCTGCTTTTCTGCACGAAACGTATCAAACGACGTATTGCGACGATATTTGTCAAACGCAGTAGTTTAAATGATAAGAATTAAACTAAGCTAAATTCTGGTTTTTCATTAGACGTCTATATTTCGTTATATATGTGTGATAAATCGAAGTACTTATTAGTTGAAAAAAAAAACAGGGTTAAATAAAATGAAAAATGCCCGCGACCGTGGATGCTCTAGAGGGTCCGAAACGTCAGCATTAAATAACACGAATATACCGCGATGAAATCCATAGAAAGCAATTTTATTTTAGATTAGCATTAATTAAAAATATAAATATCTATGATAAATGAGGATAGTAAAGAATATTTTAAAAATTCAAGTCCATGGAGGTTCGCAATACGAAATAAGTTATAAAACCGCATTTCGAGGGACGCCCGTCCAAAACACTGTAGGCAAAGGTATACTCACATTCGGCCTCTGCGGCAAACTATCCACGCCCATTTTAAAACACACTATCACTCATTATACGTTACTAATGTCTTTTCAAGTAATGCACAACTATGTTTTTAGTATTTTTTTTATTATTTTTAGCCGCAGAGCGGCTGGCTGTATGCGCCCATCACTGTCGTGGAGAGGACTGGGTAGCTTAGGGATGGGCCGCATCAGTAAAATCGAACTTTTGCTTCGGTAAACCTGAATTTGATGAATGTCGAAAATTTTCCACGTTCTGATGTATGTGTTTCTTTTTTTGTTAAGTAAATAACTAATAATGGTCTTTATAGAGTATGGTAATATTAGGAATCTGTTACTTTATTTCATGAATTGTCAAAGCTCTACTTGCTTTTACACTTGAAGTAGTAGTTACATATTTGTATTATCCAACATTTAAATACATAATCTTACTAACAGGTCTCCTTATTTAATGTTTATTAAATTATCGACATTTTTACGTCGCATCCTTAGTCTACTTGATGCTGCGCGCGCCGTCCGTACCCCGAAGCCAGCCTCACACCTTATCTCGCCAAAACCAATCAAAATTACACCCTTTCTGTTTAGTAATAGAGTTTTATTTCGCTATTTATGCGCACGGCCTTCGTTTTCGTTCGCAGTGCAAGTTATGACTGGTAGCGATGTGACTGAACGGAGACGTCATTTATTTTGTTTAACCTTGCCTGAAATTTGTATTTGAGTATTGACGTCTTTCATTTAACTTAAGCTTCATTTAACTTGTAAGGTTTGAGTCTGGTCTTACAGGATTATCTTATTATACTTACTTAGCTAATTACTAGTATAATCATGTTAAAAACACTCTTGACTCTAGAGCTGTCTGGACTCTTAAGAAACTATGAACCTAACGCTTGGTGTACGAATTTATTTTAAAGCTGAAATAAATCGGTAATACTCTATACTAATATTAGAAAGAAGATAGCTTTGATTTTTTGTTTGTTTGTTTGTATTGAATAGGTTCCGACACTATGAATTTGGCTTATGTTCATCATGGATAATGTAGCTTTATAATCGTAAAAGAATTATTTAGATCAGCTAAATAATTCTTTCAACATAATGTGTTATAAAAATATGTGATGAACATAAGCCAAATTTTCCTTAAAAAACTATTATTATTATTACTAGGGATTAAATACCTATTATCCGTACGAAGCCGGGGCGGGACGCTAGTCTATGAATAAGATACTACATATATCTCTGGCCCGCTTTTTACTCACGGCAATACGGAAAATCGTAACAAATTCCCGACCTCACCTCCGTAACTTCCAAGAAAAACGCAATTGTTGAAAAATGTACGTGTCGATGTTATTTATTAATATAAATATCTCCGGCGCGTAACTGTGTAGACTAGTAGGTACATGTTGGCCGTAGTTTTACACGTATGGAAAAATGTTGAGCATGATTTAATAATAGGCATACATATTTCCTTTCCTTAAAGGAGTTTTTACTGTTAACCTCTTTGGAGGTTCTAAATCCATTTTTTTATGTTTTGTTTGCCACATATCCTATTCTTTACGCCAGGCGTTGTTTGACAGAACGTTCAGGTTTGCATGCAAAACTGGAATAACCCTGAATTAAAATAATATAATGCAACTACACGAATAAATTTGCGGAACATCACGCATCCTAGAACAAATCTAAATGAAAATAAAAATGGAAAAGCATTTCACAGTGTAGCCGGGAAGTTAATGTTAGTTTCTAGTTGATGTTAATACGCTCAGTCTACCTATTATGTGGGTATACCTGAGGCGAACAACGAGAGAGGGGAGGTGCTTCATAGATTGAATAGCCCCCCTTATCCCTTATCTCTTTTTACATCCTAAATAAGTCTGCATAAACATGTTATGGCATGGTGGCAGTGTCTCGTTTTTTTTTAATGCGGAAAAATCCTTTACGGGCTGTCCTGCCGCCTGGGGAGGTGACAGGGTGTGTCGGACTCCGCCCAACGTGAGTGTTTACCGACTAAAAAACCGCACCAGTCAACGCCACTGGCCCTATTGCCGGGGCCATGGGATTCGCGAAAGCATGCACCACAACTTCTGCCTAAGGGCCTCTGCCTAAACTTTTGGGGATACAACTCTTTGTTTTCAATGTCCAACTCACTTACTCTGATGATGATGGCGAAATAAAGAGTATATGAAACAAATTTAATTCCCTAGTGAAATAATTCTAGGGCTTGCTGAAAATAATCAAATGAAGCACAGTTTAATACGGATATACCGTCCGCCTGTAGTATATTAGTATACTGTTTACAAATGGAAATAATCAAAATTCTACTACTTAACCGTGTTTTTTTTTTCTAGAAACTCTACCGCTGGCACACAGCTACTTTAATTATATATTACAAAATAATATTAATGTGTAGGAATAGTTATTTATTAAAATACATAATATTCGATTTTTATAATTTATATTTATCGATATTCAAAAAGTTAAATACAATTTGTAATAACCGCCGTTCATAAAGGATATCATTTATGAACGGCGGTTATTACAAATTGCCTAAAATAAACAAATATTTATGGATGAAATAATGCGTTATTCAAGGATCGTCGCGTTCCATAATTTCTTCCTACGCACCTAGGAAAAAAAGTTACTGATACGTGAGAGAAAAAGGTATACAGAAAGGCGTTTGAATGTAAATACACCGAATGGTGTTACTTGTATAAATTTTGACAAAGTCTGAACCTTTTTTTTGTAAATAGCTAGGTAAGTTAGGTCATTTAGGTATTACTCAACCGCTATTTTTTTGTGCCTTAGGCTTTTTCAGTCCATAGCATTTGCTTGGGGCCCTGTAATACGCATACGTACAGACAGTCCAAATGCCAGCCAGCTATTGACAAACGAGTCTCACGCAACTGAAACGATTATACCTACCGAATATTTTCGGAAAGATCCACGTTTATTTATGGCAACATTATCTATGTTCTATTTTTAAAAGACACATTTATCATGAATAGGTGTTTTATTGATGTTTTATGCTTACGCAAATTGATATTGAAGATCAGAGTAGATGTAGTATGATATAGTAGGGCATTGACACGACTCGTAGTAGTGTAGTCTACAAAAAATAAGTACTTACTGAATTCTTAGAATAACTTAGTGTAAGTAACCTTTTAGTAGTAAGTATTTGATATGAACCTTCTTGGTGCTTATTTTTTACTTTTAAATAATGTACGCGAATGAATGTTATTATTATTTTTCATCATTATAATTATTTTATATTCATAATCATGGACATATAAAAAAGGTTCATAATATAAATAATTATATATATGTAACTATAATCAACTCGTTCTAAATGAGTTGTTGGCGTACCTTATGAACAATTAAATAAATAGTTAATGCTTATCGCGTGACGTATAATAAATGAAAATTCCCTTTTATGTGAGACTTTTACCTAATTGTAATCGTACAAAACAACATAAAAACCATGTAAGTATTTAAAAACAATACAACCATGGACTGGTGTACATTGCTGGGAATAAATTTAATATTAAATAATAATAAATTACTAAAGGCTTACCTACTGACTGAACACTAAGCTGTAAATTGTGGCCGAATCTTCATAACTGCCTCTTGCGCATTCTCTATACGCATAAATCACTTTAGGATTTCCATAAAATTACCTGTGCCTCGGAATTGTTATAAGTTTGACGAATGTTGAACGATATTGCAATATTTTCTTTTACTTTTATTACGGTAAGTCTTAGAAATTGCAAATCCGTGAAAAATAAAACTTTTAAAAGAGCCTAACTACTATAGGTATATAATAAAAAAATATATATGTCCTATTAGGCTTTAAAATACAATAAAGAAATGTCACAAACTGCAGAAGGCTTGCCTTTGCCTGCAGTGCGCAAACACAACTTTTTTTTAAAACATATAGTATGTTTCAGAAAGTATTTATTAACCTACTTACAATACATAAAATAGAATATTTAAAGATCTATAATATCTTCGAGTATTTTAATTGGATTAATTGCATTTATAGATACACAGATGCACGGTATATGCCTATCTATTATAATCCTGTATATTATAATATTATTTTCATGATTTATACTTATATGAACAAATTAAATTAAAAACGAGTACCGATTCACTCAATTCATTGTTGGTTTCGGTAGAAGTAATGGATCGACTAGTGACCGCCAGAAGGTTCCGTTTAGGTTTCGGCAAGTTATAGTAGAAAAATCTAGATCAGGTTTCGGTAGAAAATCTATCGAACCTTCGGCCGCACTGAAACTGCGTTCGTGCATAATCGTGAGTCAACCGAGTAACTACGGGAGAGTTCGTGTCTCCTGTTTCACCAACCGTCGTCATCGGCGTAGATATAAACCAAATTTTAGTAATGGTAGAAAACTTCGGATGCTTTCGGGTCCTTTACAGCATCCATAGACACAGTCAGATTGAGATGTTAGGTATCTTGATGGTGATCAATTAATGCATAAGAAGTCGTTTTATATCGATGTCTAATATTCTCTTAAGTGTATAAAATCAATTTAATTAGGTACAATCTATATACCTAGAAACTTTTTTATTTCACTTCGGACTGTGAAATTGCATGACAAAATAATGCCAAGTCTATGCGAAGTCGACTTGAGTGAGCATTACGTATTTATCACACACTATCTCACGTGACATAAAAATTAATGCTTGCATGTGAATATTCAATAAAGGTCAAAATTCTATGACAAGTCAGCGACGGTTTCACAGGTGAAGGTTGCGAGTTTAATTAGAACGCAAGCTAATATTTGCTTAACTTACAGATACTTTTACTTAAATACTGATTGATTTGGGTTTTTTTAATTAACTTGGAATTTTGACGTGTAAATATAAGGCACAGGTAGGTATGGGTATTTAATATATACTTAACAATTAAAACTGCAACAATGAAGTCTCATTGTAATTTTTTCACAGCTTGAATCACATTATTGAAGTTTTCATACGGGTCCCTAATTGTTTTTATAATAAAATATAGCCTATGTTCAGCAAAAATCCAATCGTTCCCTAAAATATTGTAATACATCGTGCTATTGTTAATTGTAATAGAAAACATGTTGCAGCTGTGACTAACGTGATTTATTAAATACCTTTTCGATACAGTTGGAAGGTATCAATTCAATTAAATAATCAATTATTACTTACGTCGCATAAAATCATGTCGAGCGTCGTGGTTTCGGTCACCTGTTGCACTGTTCTTAACTTTATTATCTCTTAAACACTTATTTTATTTATTATTTTACTGTCTTTAAAGTTAATAGCTAATAACAATTATTAATCTATTTAAATATAACAATTTCAGACGCCTATTTTGATATTATTTTATTTTTAATTAATGCAATAAATAGTTTTTTTTATCCACGACACGGCGCACCCTTTTTAAATTTTATTAATTAATAACAATTTTATAACATTAAGTACTCATAAATATGCAACGTTTATAATGCAAAAAATACTACACTAAAGTATGACAACATTGATAAGAAGTTCGATATTTAAAAGTTAAATATAGTGGCTTATTATTAATTTATGCTTTAATTTTGTGATGGAAAGAGTTTTTATTTTATATTATTGTGATGGAAAGCGATATTCTTATTTTAAATGTATATTTTATATTAATTTAGCGCAGGGACAAGCGTTCTCGCTGGCAGCGCGATACACACTAGGGGTAGCTAGCCGCCCTACGTACTTGGGCGGGGTAGACTGCGAGGAGCGCAGATTTAATTCAGTTAGACACCAACACTAGCACATTATTGTGATTTAAGTAAAACTAATTTTCAGTTATTTAACTTTGAACAAGATGTATGAATGGACCAAGCAATAGTGGTATGCAGGGACCGTAGCATGTGGCATTCTGTGGTTTCTGCCTACTTCCATGGGAAAAAGGCGTGATTTACTTATGTATTAACTTTAAACTATATCCAAAGTTATTGATTTCATAGCCTTGCTTGCATTGAAATAAAAGTACGGACGCATTGAATTGAAATAAAACATTTTACGGATTTTATCGCGGTACATTGATATTATTTTATCCTGACGTTTCGGAACCTCTACAGCATCCACGACCAAAGGTCACAGTGAACTCGTTCTATATAAATCTGATTGTCAATCATATAAATAAAATATAACTATCTGCTTGTAATTTCAAATTAACAGCTTTCATACATATGAAAGTATATGCGGTAAATAGGTAAAAAAAAATATCTAGTCGTTCGTTCCAGCGAATCTCTAAAACGGCTAGGCCGATTTTGACGGGACATTCATTCGCAGATAGCAAATTTTATAAGGGGTAACTTAAGCTACGAATTAGGCTTCCGCGAGACTAAAGCCGCGTGACTTAAGAACGAGGGAGTGGGCAAAAAAAAGAAAGAAAATAAATTGAGGATCATCATCATCATCAACCCATTAACGTCCCACTACTGGGCACGGGTCTCCTATCATTTGAGAGGAATTAGGCTATAGTCTACCACGCTAGCCTACTGCGGGTTGGCAGACTTCACATGCCATCAAGACAAATCTCTCAAGCATGCAGGTTTCCTCACGATGTTTTCCTTCACAGATTGAGCTTGTGATAAATACGCACTTATCTTCCGAAAAGTCAGTGGTGCGTGCCTTGAGTTCGAACTCGAGACCTTTGACGTCTCAGTCCACTGGTCACACCGCTAGGCTACCACAGCTCAGCTTGAATTCGGCTAAATTGCAAATCTCGGCTAAATTGAGGATAGCTGTTAGTAATTATATTATAGCATCAATACACCCAACATTATGACAATGAATAAAACAATATCAATTAACCGCGATAGACTCTCAGTAGCCGCTCATAGTCTGGATTCATGTCCGATTAATGGCAATAGGCTCATCCCCTTTTACATGAGACCTAAAACATACCTACTGTTACTAATACACTTCTGTCTCACCCGTCGGGGATGACAAGCATGATGATATGTTATATTATAAACCTTAAAATAAAGTTACGAGGAGTTAAATTTAAGAGAGTTCTTATGTATTGTATTATTGTTTAGTTACAGAGTTTGACCGAAACTTAGCCCGTTTTGAAGGTCGGCAGCCTGGGTGAATGCCTCGTCTGCAAAGTTGTGTAATGTAATCTAAATACGAGCTGACTTTCGTCGAATGTAAATCGATTGTAAAGAGACCTTATTTCATACATACCTACAAACATTTATTACATTCACGCCCTTTTCCCATGAGATGAACAGAAACTACAGAACGCAACTAGCTACACTTCTTGCATACCACTTAGAGAATATTTTATTGAGTTTATTTAATAAATCAGATATTTATACAAAATTTTCAGGTAATTTAAGCCCTCATTGCGCTTTAAGGGCGGCTACCTGAGTTAAAAATATATTAGTGTATTGTATGTAACTACTATATTTTGCAGCAGTATTAAGTACGACACACAATTTCCCATTTTGTTTATTTATATCAATCGTATTATGCCAAAATAATACCTATATTTATCTACGTTCTCTACAACGTTGGGTACAAACAATCATGACTTCTTCATTGAAAAGTATATGTTTCACGAATGGCGTTTTATATTCAAATAAGGAAAATGGCTACGAATTTGCTAGGCACCAACTCCAAAAATAGTTAAACTTGATTGTGTATGTACGTTAACGGTAGGATATTTTTATAGGTTAATGAATCAAGATTTGGTTTATTAGATTAAGTATTATTTTTAAATTATTAGTGCTTTTTTATATTTTCAGAATTGAAATTTTCAGTTCGTAGCCCGCGCTCGGAGTTTGGACTCGTGCCCGGTTGACGGCAATAGGCTCGCATATTACATGGGACCTAAAACATACCGGTGAAATGTCGGTGTACATTAGTACACTTCTGGGAAACTTCCATTTTAAAATGTTCCTACATCTCAAACACAATTTTTTTTAGACACCAAGTAAAAGTTTTTATTCAAATATTGTCAATAATCAACTTGCCTCGAACATTTTCTGCCTCTGCCAAGTCTTATTAAGTACTTAAGATAAAAGATAAGTACGTTGAAACAAAATTAAAGGCTTCTGTCGCGATATTTGGGAATGTAAAAGTTATTGTTCAAAGACTTGGGCTTTTTTCATAATAAATGCTTTTTCGTGTAGACTGTGGCTCTGTGTAGACAACTGAAATTTCAGATTATGTTAATCTTTAATTTGGTAGTTACTTCTATCATTTGTATTGACATATCTAGACTTTTCCTTCAGAATTTTGACTACTCGGTGGCGCAGTGGCTGAACGATCGGTTTGTGCGTCACGGGTTGCGGGTTCGATCCCCGCACGGAGCAAATATTTGTACGTTCTATATGCAGTTGTTCCGGGTTTGGGCGTTTCTGTATGTGAATATTTGTGTTTGTAAACGCACCCACGACACAGGAGAAAATCCTAGTGTGGGGCAACGTTTATATAAAAAAAATTAAAAAAAAATAAAGCTATTCCAGGTAGGTACACCAACGATGGGGCCACCGGGGATATTTTTTTCAGCATATATACACTTCGATGACCTTTGAAAAATAAAATGTTAAGCAGCAGCATAATTGCAGTAGAATAATTGGGTATTCTGTTACAAAGCTCCTTTTTGGGATAACGAGCGCTCACGGCTTGTATCCCAAATGTCAATGTACGTTAAAAGTACAAGGTATATGTATGTAGCTGGCTTTTATTAGTATCTACGTCATCTATTATTTATGTATGATGATAATATGAATAGGTACTGATTTCATTCACTTACGCAAACACCTCAGTCTGCCCGTGACCTGATGCTGCAAAGGATCAGAAACATCGGGATAAAATAATGTGAATATGATTATCAACCCATTAATGTCCCACAGCTGGGCACGGATCTCCTCTCATTTGAGAGGGATTAGGCTATAGTCCACCACGCTAGCCTACTGCGGGTTGGTAGACTGTACACGCCATCGAGAAAGTCTCTCAAGCATGCAACTTTCCTCACGATGTTTTCCGTCACCGTTTGAGCATGTGATAAATACGCACGTAACTTTCGAAAAGTCAGTAGTTTTAACTCGGGATTTAGGTTGGAACTCGGGACCTTTGATATCTCCGTCCACTAGTCACACCAATGCTACCTCAGTTCTTACCTATTTACAGCGATTTTATCGCGGTATATTCTAAGAGAATATACCGCGATAAAATCCGTAGAAAGTAGTTTTATTTCAATGAATAGATAGGTATATATATTAATGAGAATATAAATAACTGCATGATGGCCTTATGGGTGCACCTTATTTGAACAGATAGATAATAATTATTATTATATACCTACTTTCTTTCTTTCTCTACAAAACGGTTGGATAGAGCTATGCTGATACACACGTCATGCTCGTGAACGGGTGCTGAGTGATTGGCATACATATTATGGTATTCCAAATTCGTTATTAATTTTTCTTTGGAATTCATAAGTTTCACATCAAGCTAACTGCATTATTTTCATATTGTGAAACAAACATTGTGAAGAGAGTTCCGTAAAATCTCAAAATGTATATTTTGTAGTAGGTAATGAATATGTAATACTACAAAAGATTACAAATATTAATTTAAGCAAGGAAATTGATGGTCGCAAACCTCAATAAATATTAAGTACCTAGGTACTTTAAAAAAATGATAATAACTAGGAAATATGAAACAATGTCAAAGGCTCGTTATTTTTCAAGTGCGTTTATAATCCGCCCTCGTGCAAGGTCTCGTGCCGATGAAGCCCGCGCCACGCGGACGCAAATCCAATTAGATTTTAAAACGTGCCAGAATGAACTAACAAAAGGATTACTCTTATTTATGCGCAGTTCGCCTATCCATGATTTTAAAACACGATAGTGATGCCATGCATTATAAAGTCCTATAAACGCATATAGGACTTTATAATGTTCCCAAGCACGGAACAGAAAAAAAGAGTTCCAAAATATTTAGGTAGGTAGGTATATTATAATTATTTTTGTAGTTAATTCTTGTACCTATCGCTTGACTACTGAAGCCAAAATAAATGTAACTATCTAATAATAAATAAATTTTATTTCTTTGATTATAACAGTTTATCACCGTTCGACATTATGTGGACGCAGTTATAAGTTATGTTATAATTTATTAATGTAAGGCTAGAAGTCTGATCAAAAAACTACTCAGAATCACGACGGCAATGTATAATAAATATTTGAGAAACTCAAAACTACTTAACATTCAAAAAGGAAATATGTATAGCAAAAATAACAAATATAGCGTAACAAACCAAACAGAAACTAAAAGAATCAGCCAATAAAAGAAAATAGAGTGACAACACCGGAACAAGCGTCAAAAACTGACAATTACAAATTGTAATGTCAAATCTGTAAACAACAAATTTGTGAATGTTTGTTTTCTAACGGAAACCTATGTGAAATAATCAATAAATAACGTTTTATATTGAGTAAGAAGTTTATTAAAGTAATTTTAGATGACTCTTGGACGTAAATACCAGCAATCTTCCGGGTAAATGGTTCTCCTGCCCTTGTAGCGACCGCCCTGCTTGGCGATGCATGAACGCTGTACAACGTTTATAAATATGGCAAAAATTGATTTTTCCCTATTTATAGGAATGCTGGGGAGGCTCGTAAGGTGTATTCTAACCAGTCGAAGGTCGGGACTCTATCTGGTTGCTCGTCTTCTGTAAGTTATCCTACTAATGCTGAATTTAAAAACCATAGCTTCATATTTTATGAATCACCCCTTCCCTATCCTTCCTTATTTGTAGTGTATGCTTCGGTTTGTTTACTAATTGATTGCTGGTACGTCAAGGCTACAGTTACATTATAATTTATTAGCCAATAAGCTAACAATGGTCCCAGTGAATGTGGTTTCTTAATTTAAATTCTAACTAGAACACAGATAATGTACTAACATTTGTTTAGATCCTGCAGGCAACAAGTGATTGTGGTAATATATTTTTGTAATTATTAATTCTAACATAAAATATTAATTAACAGAATAAAAGATGTAGTCTTTACAATAATTACTTAATATCTTCAGTGTATATTTTTTTTATTCTAACTCAAATAAGTTAGAATATTAATTAGGTACTTCTGCATTCATAAATAAATTGGATAAAGTTGTTGTGGCCACTAAACTTGATAGTTGGAGGTATCCGGTAATTTCATTAATTCATTAAATACAGTGATACCCTGTAATATGACCACAAAATGTCAGTAATAAGACTGAAGTTCAAACCCTAGACATTCTTAGAGACTCCAAAATCATGTGTGTTCATTTTATCATTCACTGAAAGAAATAATTCAAATGGTAACTTGCATGCCTGAATGATTTTTGCATTTAAAGCCTGCAAATCTACATTAGGCCACTGTAGCGAACAATAGCCTAGCCTAGCCCTTTTAACCTGAAAGAAGACCCATAATGGTAAAGGTTTTTGATGGTTAAGGTATTAGATACCTATGACTTGTAAAAGTGTCTTTAAAAGATCTCTTTACAGAAATAAAATAATCATTTAATTATTATTTGCTATGAGTAGAGTTTGATGTTCATAATATTTAAACTGTACACTCTATTTCCTGGTGAGCTGCATCAGAGATTTTACACAGCTTCCGTCATTGTGCTAAAAAAAATTATAACAAGTTATAGCTGCATGAATGATAGCATCATAAAAATCTATAAATATTATCAGAAAGTTAAAAAAAAGTATCAAACCTGTCATTAAAAAATATATCAGAATGATATCTGATAGGTTAGCGTTTGACCACAATTGCATCTGTTGGTAAGTGTCGTTTTCACTTGATTCACTTGTGGCTTGAAGACCCCTAATTTATACTTATCGGGAAATACAAACTCAGGCCACTGATTCCATTCCCTTGCTGTGTGGATAAAAAAAGACGAAGCCAAATGCATGTATCTTAACCTTTTTTTTCTGAATGTCTAAATACCATGACAGTCATCAATGATGATAGTGAACTTGTCCAAATTGATTTTCTATTACCTAAATACACTCTCAGATCCTACATAGCCGTGTCAATTTCACCTCTATATCGTTATAAATACGACAGATATCACTGTGCGACATGATTGAGCCACCGGATTACGAGGAAGTATGTGACCGCCTGATGGGTGAGCGAGATCCCCTCGCTTACCCAGCGGTGGACATGGAGCTGTGCAATGTGCCGCGACGCATCAGGACCATAACACACGTATTACCAGATGAAGACCTGTGAGTATCCTCCAACCTTAAGTATATTGTAAGGATTTTCTTTTTATTTTAAGAGTGTTTTTAAAGACGGGTTTGGGGGGCTGTCTTCATTGTCGACTTTAACTGTTAAAGTGAAAGTCAATTATTTTATGTTAATAATGTCATTATTATATACATACTAGCTGACCCAGCAAACGTTGTTTTGCCTCATTATAGGGGTTGGTGGACTACCCCTAACTTTTAGGGGGATGAAAAATAGATGTTTGCTTAGATTCTCATAGATACCGGATAAGCACAAAAAAAATCATCAAAATCGGTCAAGCCGTTTCGGAGGAGTATGGCAACGAAAACTGTGACACGAGAATTTTATATATTAGATAACTTCGTCACAGCTTCTTCTGTATTTTGCGTTTAACAAGTTTTACGATGAAGAGACGCTACAATGAACTCGGAGAACCTGTGGTTTCTTTTAAAATCTAGATATGGTAGTATTCATTCTACAAGTGTTATAATAAATATTATTTGTCTAAGGCAAATATGCATCATTGTTTTCCTATTCAGAATTATTATATTACTTGTCATATTACATTGACTGCCTCGTTGGTCTACTGGTCGAAAATGTGACTGCTGTGGAAGCGACGAAAGTGGTCTTCGGTTCGATACCTAGGTCGACCAAAGTAATATTCGTTTTTTTGCTCAAAATACTCAGTAACAGCTTGGAGATTGGATTTGTGGTTGAAGGCAATAGGCTGTGAAATGTGGGTGTACATTATGACACCTCCTGTCCTTTGGGGATATATTACTGTATTATAATAAGAAATGACATCTCCATTCAGTGCAAAAGCCCCAATGTTTGTCCGGGACTGCATTCGGTGCTACACGACCGACTACACGGTGGTGGAGTACAAGTACCGCATGCACTCGGGCTCGATGTGCGGGCGCGAGCGGCTCAACGAGAGGCTGGAGCGGCTGCACGCCAGCCCCCGACAGCAGTACGAGGTGGACGCGGAGCACTCGCCCAGCATGGAGGAGATACAGGTTACAAAGCGTTATAGAAAACCAGAAATTCGAGAGAGTTCAGAGTTCAGTTAGAATTCGAAGTCTCGGTGGCGCAATTGTGCGTCAAATATTTGTACGTTCTACAGGTAGTTGTTGCGGGTCTGGGCGTTTGTGTATGTGTAAATTTTTGTGTTTGTAAACGCACCCACGATACAGGAGAAAATCAAAGTGTGGGGAAACGTTTTTTTTAAGAAAAAAAAAAACTTTTTAATCATAGGTGTATCCAGACTTTTGCTTTAGGGGGCTTAACCAATTCCACCCACAGTCCACCGTATGAGAATTTCTAATCGGTAGTCCAATTTCCTAGGGTGGGCACGAGATTGATTTTGAAATATGTATTCTAAATTTAATTTCCAAATTATATTTTTTTGCAAAATGAAGTGTTTTTCAATATCACAAAGAACAGTTCAAGTTTTATGAAAAAAAAACGCAGTGGCTGCGTAATCGGCTTTGCGCTTTTCCGTTAAATATTACGTTTTGATTTCCGCTCGAAAGTTTTTTTTTTGTGTGACTTTTGCTCTTTCTGTCTCCAGTCTGAATCCCAACCATCAAGCGGTCGCCAGTCAGTGGCTTCTATGTCTTCATCATCTTCCTGCAACGAGACCCTCACACCTCGCGGCTCCTGGGCCAGCCTGGATCTTCGGAGCTCCTCCTCTGATCCCTTGCTACCTGACTTGTTTGAGAGGAAACCACCGGAACAGTTAGATGCTGTTAATGAAGCGAGGAGGTGAGTTTGAAAGTTAATAAAATTGTTATAAAAAACATATATCTAGGGTTAAGTGGTAAAACCCAACAAGTGACCAAATGATTCTTGGTCACTAAAGTATTGGGTTTTTGCCACTCAACCCTCGATATATCGTCAAATATAATGCTTGTCATCAGGTTAGAGAATCGTCAAGCTGATCTCCTGGGCCTGTATACTCCGTACCTGGATGAGGAGGAGGCGGTGGAGAGGCGGCTGGCCGCTGAGATGCCCTGCGAGGTTATGGGACACCGGATTATGGTGGTCTGTCATCAGCTGAAGTGAGTATTCCCTTGTCCATATCATATACTATACTATTATTATATATGTGAAAAGTATGTCTGTGTGTCTCTTACCACGTCACGCTCAGACCGCTGAGAACTGATTTAGATGAAAATTTGAATGGAGGTAGCCTTTTTTTTTTTTTTTAAGTGCGGAAAAATCCTTTACCGACCGTCCCATCGCCTGGGGAGGCGACAGGGTGTGTCGGACTCCGCTTAAGCGTTTACCGACTAAAAAACCGCACCCGTCAACGCCACTAACCCTATTGCCGGGGCCATGGGATTCGCAAAAGCATGCACCACAACCCCGGCGGGCTTCGGTCCAGCTCTTATCGCTGGACCCCGGCTAGGAGCGAGGCATAGCTCGCCTCGCATCCTCCGCGCAGGCACGTGTGACGAACACGCGCGCCGCCTACTTGGGGCCATTACCAGTTCGGGCGGCGGACTCCCCTAGTCGCGCCCACCCGCTGGCCATAGCTCATGGAGGCCGGAGGTCTGTTTGCGCCCCCCGGCGCCCGGTGCGTCTACTGCGGATCGGGAGAGAGGTTGTGATTTCTCTCTCCCTTTCCGCCGCCTCTTTTGCGCGCATAACTTGCTCGCAGTAAGAGGCGTCGGCATCCCACGCGTTCCCGCTCCCGACCATGGATAGGATCACGGCCGAAAGCGAGAGGTCACCGCCGACTGCCGCTATGAGTTCACGGCGCTGCTCTGTCCAGGCCGGGCAGGCCTGGAGTGTGTGCTGCGCCGTGTCCTCGGGGCAACCTACGCAATGGTGACAACCGGGCGATGGCTCCCGACCTATGCGACACAGGTACTTGCCGAAGCACCCATGCCCAGACAAGACCTGCGTCAGCCGGAAGCTGAGGGCGCCGTGGCGCCTCTCAAGCCAATCCTCCATGATGGGTCTTACCGCCACTATCGTGGCGTGCCCTGAATGGAGGTAGCCTGAGTCCCAGGGACATAGAATAGTTTTTATTTCTGAAATGATCGTAGCTTTAATAATTTAACTTTACGTAAGAAATAAGTAAGCAGATTGGATAAAAATCGAGCTACCAAAATTACTAATTGCACACAGACAAAATCACGGGAAAAAAACTACCTTATACAGAATGTTAATTTTTTTTTATTTTTAAAAAAATCGTTGCCCCACACTAGAATTTTCTCCTGTGTCGTGGGTGCGTTTACTAACACAAATTTTCACATACACAAACGCCCAGACCCGGAACAACTACCTGTAGAACGTACAAATATTTGCTCCGTGCGGGGATCGAACCCGCAACCCGTGACGTACAAGCCGATCGCTCAGCCACTGCGCCACCGAGTCGTCAAATTAATACCATTCTTCACTTTCTTCTAGATTGGAACTCGACGTGGAACCTCTCTTCGCCTCCATGGCGGTGTACGACGCGAAGGAAAGAAAGAAAGTGTCGGAGAACTTCTACTTCAACTTGAACTCGGAGTGCACGCGCCAGATGCTGTCCTCGCACGTCCCGCACGCCGACCTGTCGACCCTCAGCCGCAGCGCCGTGTTCGACATCCTCAACCCTTCGCCGGACATGTTCCTCGTCGTCAGGGTCGAGAAGGTGCTTCAAGGAGACGTTAATGAATGTGTTGAGCCGTATATTAAGGATGATAAGGTAAGTTTTGTCTTATTTCTTAAAGTTCATCTTGAGACTATAATTACACTGACTCTAAAAATGAGTTTTGCTTCTAGAAGTCATAACATCTTGATACATCATCACTATAATATTAACCAGAAGACATCCACTGCTGAACGAAAATCTATAAGTTATTTTATATAGACCATAAACGTTTCTCATTCATCTATAGGTTATACACTGCCCACGCGTCGCAACCACTTCTAGCCACCTACATGTGTTGTTCATCAACACATGTAGGTGGTTTGGCGACCCAGTTAGTCCAGCGGTAGTTAACACTGCCTTCTGTGCTAAGGGTCCCGGGTTCGAATCCCGGTAGGGACAAATGTTTGTGTGATGAGCATAAACATTTGTATCCGAGTCATGGATGTATCTATGTATAATATGTATGTATTTACAAAAAAAAAAAAATAAATATATGTAGTATATCAACCAATTAGTATCCGTAACACAAGCCTCGTTGCTTAGCTCGGGACTAGATGGCGCTGTGTGTCATAATGTCCAGGAATATTATTATTATTATTATTATTATTATCTACGTTCTGATACTCTACAGCTTATTTTAAAGAACTCAGTCTATGGACTTTTTTGCCGGTACTTCTTCATTCTCTCCATACTTTTTGGAACTGTTCAACTAGTTTGACAATTCAATATTGTTCTACTTGAAATGAATGACTATGACTTTGATTGTATTGCTATTTTCTTTTTAAATATTATTAATAGGTTTACGCTTGACCGCCAGTCCGCCTGATGTTAAGCGTCACTGAGATCTACGATGGAGAGCGCTTACCTAGAAGAAACTGATTCACTCTTGATTTAAAGACACCCAGATTATATCTATCGGGGAAGACCCACTCGGGAAGCTCATTCCACATTTCAGCGGTACGCATGATAAAAGTGGTATTTTTGGTAGAACCGCGAGAAGGTGCGTGCGGGCGCGGCGGCGGCGTGCTCGCGGCTGGGCAAGTACCGCATGCCGCTGGCGTGGAGCGCCGTGTCGCTGCTCAACATCCTCCGCGGCTCCAACAGCCTCGAGCGCGACCACGACAAGGACGGCCCGCCCGGCTGCCCCAACACCAACAGCCTGGGTGAGTGGACACACGGATCCTTGAGCTAGAATAAGAGACTGACAGAGATCAATAATTTTCATAGCACCTAAGCCCATTGACAAAGCCTTCATTCATACTTATTAAAAGAAATATAATAAACCGCGCATCAAAATTACTGATTGAGCAGCAAAATACAGATATCGGTAAGGTTAGGTTAGAACTGTGACCACACAACGCCAGAACCAAATCTGAATACCAAGAAAGTGTATATAAGTAATAACAATATTTTTAATGAACACAGGCAAAATTTGGTAAATGAAATGGGAATAAATTGAAGTACTTTTAAATACAATCCCTTATTAAAGAATAGAAGTGTTAATAATAATAAATAGTTGTAATATCTCATATGTGAAGATTGGCATGAATTAGTTCTAAACAACTAAAATATTTTTATTTATCTAATACAAAAAAAAAATAGAGGTGTCAAGGGACACCCGGATGGGACGAAGTTCCTTTCGATTAAATATTGAAGGAATTGTAATAAAATTGTATTTTTTTTACAATAGCTTACTATAGCAAAAGGTATCGTTACAACTTTTCGTCTTAATTTTTTCCGTCTATGTTAACGCGCGATAAGGAACTTCGTTCCAATAACTCATCCATCTTTCTTATTTAAATGTGAGTGTATTTAAATTTAAAATCCTCGCACTCCATTCACGAGTCATCCGAGGAAAGAAATCGGTTACTTTTTGCAAAATTTAACTATGATACGTTCACAAATTGTTAACTTTAAAAAAATTATATCATCTGCGATCTGTCGTTTAACGCTTAAAAACTCAAAAACATGAACAAAGCAATTCCAATATACGGCGATAAAATGCATAAAAAAGTTTAAACAATCATCAATCATTTATTCAAAAATTTCCAAATTATAAAATATAATTCTGTTTCTAATGAACTCCTTCAAAGAGGTCAAGTGCGCAGTACTAGTAACTGATGCGCGTGCATGACGAGATGTATGAATGTGGACGAGGCAAAAGTGGTATGCAGGGACCGTAGCGCGTGGCATTCTGTAGTTTCTGCCTACCCCCATGGGAAAAATGCGTGAGTGTATGTATGTATGTTTCTAATGATAACTGGAAACGTCCTTATAAATAAGTAAACTTAGTGTGCACTAGAAAAAATAATTGTTATAACTGTAAAAAAATATAATCCAACGTGTATTCAATTTCCACGCTGACCTGGGAACAAACGCAGAAGGTGCATCCGGTAATTGATTTCCTTATGACAGCTTTTGACATACGTCATTGAAATAAAACTTACTTTGTAAACGTCGGTCCTTCAATAATATCAACATGCCGTGGTAAAATCAGTTTTATTTCAATGTATGTAAGTGTCAAAACACGAAATTATTTCATCATCATTTTGTATCATTTTCCCAGATCAACGTGTTTTCATGTTATTTTAGTTTAGCTTGTATTGGTATATAGATGATAGCTGTCTCATATTCTCCTGATAAGTATTTAAAGTTGCTTTCCGTGTTTAGAATTATCATCATCATATCAACCGTTAGACATCCACTGCTGGACATAGGTCTCCCCCAAGGATCGCCACATAGGTGTTTAGAATACCTGATTCGAATTCCAGTACAGGCAAATGTTTGTGTATGATCACACATGAAGCTTCGTTGCTTTGTTATAAACTAGATGGCGTTGTATTATAATGTTCAGATAGAAGAATTTTTGTTTATCCTCTAGATACGTGGTACATACCTGGTAAGTATATTAACGTGTCTGCCTAGTCCCTTAGGTACACGGGTGTGATGTTATGTCTGAACCAACGCTGGTTTTATGACTACCCAATTAACCCAGCGGTAGTTAACGTTCGCCGTCTGCGCTACGGGTTCCGGGTCGAATTCTAGTAGGGACAAATGTTTGTGTGATGAGCATCAACATTTGACATCATGGCTGTGTATATAAAATATTTATGTATTAACAAAAAAAGTATATCAACTATCTATTATCCGTCACACAAGCTTCGTTATTTACTTCGGAACTAGATGTCTTTGAGTCATAATGTCTGCATATATTTATTTATTACACGAGGAGGAGGCGTTGTCTCCGGAGATCTCAGACTTTAACCTACATAGTCAGGCTCACATATTGTAACCAAAATGTTTGGACTTTAAAAGAGACCATGATTCTCTGAGTTTGTTTCGGCATTTCTTCTCAGAGGTCGTCAGTTAGGAAATGCCGATGCCATCTAGTTTCTAAAATATATCTTATACATGACTTGTAAAAGTGTCTTTAAAAGATCTATTTACATAAATAAAAATATCATTTCATATTCTCGGCCATTATCTTGGTACCTACTGGGAAGAAATGCCTATGTCAACTAGATACTAAAAAAAGATATTACATGACTTGTAAAATTGTCTTTAAAAATATCTATTTACAGAAATAAACAATCATTCATTCGATATTTATTGATGTACTCCGGCAGACCGCAAGGCGTCGTCGAGCAGCCTGGAGCAGCTGCGGCGGCGCGCGGGCGAGGTGGGCGGCTCGCTGTCCCGCAAGGGCTCCGTGGAGCGCCGCGCGCCGCCCAGAGCCGACCTGGCGCTCCAGCTCGACACCTTCAAGCCCATCGCCATTACCGTCACCAGCTTCTTCAAACAGGTCACTACACTCTTTCTTACCTATTTCAAATGATTCATGGTGTATTGTCAGCGACACACCCTGCCATAGTGGCTGTCCATTAATCACGTGATTTTTTTTTAACATTTTTTAACCCCTCCCTCCCCCATGGTGATACGTGGTGAGGTTTAAGACTACCCCCCCACCCCCCACCAAAAATCACGTGTATTTTTTAGTACCTACAAAGACTCTTAAAATGTTTGTAATACCTACTATTTTTAGGTTTAGAAAAATAATTACACGTAATATCTTACTATACCCCCCCCTCCCCCATGTGATATTTAGTGATTTTTGCTGAACCCCTCCCCCCCTTTCGAATCTCACGTGATTAATGGACAGCCCCATAGGTCTGTGAAGTTTATGGTGACTATATTTTTTTATTGCGATAAAGGTGTAAACGAACTGGCGGCTCACCTGATGGTAAGTGATCACCGCCGCCCATGGACATTTGCAACACCTGAAGGCTTGCAAATGTGTTGCACACCCTTGCGGACACCGTTTTAGTTTCTTAAAATAGGGAATTTTGTTGAAGTTGCTGGTACTTATAGCACAGGAAATCCTATTTTAAGTACCAGCAGACCAATATACTTAAGAAATACTGTACCTTTATTTGTATCCTCTACTATGTACCTACTTTGTATTGTGTCAATAAATAAATATTATTATTATTATTATAATTACTAAACAACAAATGGAACGCCCATGCTGGCAAAATAGTCACTCCCCCGTAACCTTGCTCACTCACAGAAATACAACTATTGTTGATTCACTGTGGTCTTCTGTAAGGCGGAGGTACTTCCCCAGTCGGACAGCTCAATTTGAGCGAGCAATCTCACTATGCCCTACCTCCAAAAACTGGTGCTGAGACACCTTCTCGATGTTTCTGTCTTTTGTCATCGAAGGCTCTGGACCAGGCTCCATAGCAGTGTATGTTATTCACATAATACACCGAAGGTAGTGACTATTTCTGCGGATCCAATGACCCTCACAATTGGGCAACGGTGAACAAGGTTTTTATTCGGTAGCAGTGCTATCTGCCCACTTCCTGCGCAGGCGCCGGACGATCTATAAAGAACTTCTGCTACATTAAGAACAGATTACGATTGCTCCACCGCTAAAAGCCGAGGCCTTAAATTGAAAAGGAATAAAAATGGGTCTAAATAAACCTGTATGACCTATTGAAACTTGATCATACGTTTGACATCGAACTGCACCAGTCTGATATTGATATTACATACATAAATATTTGTAAAACAAAACCAACAATATGTATTTAATTTTAAAAGGATTTTTTTGGAGTTTCTTGCCGGTTCTTCTCCATAAGACCTACTTTTTGAAACCGTGCAACTAAATTCAATTAAATTTGATAATTCAAAAGCACCTGTATTGGTCTAATTGAAGTAAATGATTGATTTGATTGGCTGATCCTCCGTCCTCCTGCATATCTTATACAAACGGACTCTTTATTTGTGTTCTTATCGAAAAATGATAACCTCGATGTTTAATATAAACCAATTGTACTCCCATTTCGGAATCACTAGTTAGATTATAAAAAAATAATGCTTATTTAACCGTTTTGCGATGCTTGTCTTCCTTATACATAAATTGTTATTGTCACTGAAATGAATGCATCATGCCGTCGCAAATAAATGTATTTTCTTTCTAATTTAATAGGTTGCTTTTTTTATTTTAATAGGAAACAGACAAACTACGTGATGAAGATCTATACAAGTTCTTGGCGGAGATTAAAAGACCCAGTTCAGCTCCGAAAAAGCTCAAATGTATCCCCGGCACTCTGAAGATTGAAGTGTCTCCCTGCCCTGACGAGCTGAAGAATGGACTCACGCCTGAGCTCGCCAAATTACATCCTTATGGAGGTGAGATAATAAAGATTAAAATCATAACTAATTGTATGATGTTTTTGGGTTGTAGAAAGGAAGTGTTGTATTTATTTATAAATATAAATATTAATTTTATTGTAATAGATGCAAATAATGTAAGAATTACTGTTAGTACTTTGACATAATATAATATGCATGAGCGTACCTAGAGGGGGGCCGGGTGGACCGTGCCCACCCCAAGTTCCCAGAACGGTCCAGTGCCCACCCTAGGATGTTGGGGCTACCGTGCGGACGTGGACTGTGCCCACCCTACGAGGGGCCAAGCTCCCCCTGAAGAAAAAATCTAGATACGCTCATGAATATGTGGTCATGATTGTCATTGACACAATAAGAATCTTTTATTTTATATATTTGTTCCCTAAGATTTTACCTGTGTACTGGGTACTTCTACAAAAACATACCACTGCCATGGAATAACTAACAGTAGGTTGTACGGTAATATTTGCTCTGTACAATCGGATCCTACCCACTACTGGTGACGCAGTCGAGTCTTCAATATTTTATTATTTTTTTCTTTTTGGACATTATGATACAGCGCCCTTTAGTTCCGTGGTAAGCAACGAGGCTTGTGTTACGGATACTAGAAGGTTGATATAATACATATATACTTTTTTTTTTGTAAATACATACATATTATACATAGATACATCCATGACTCGGATACAAATGTTTGTGCTCATCACACAAACATTTGTCCCTACCGGGATTCCAACCTGGGACCCATAGCACAGAAGGCAGCGTTAACTACCGCTGGACTAATCGGGTCGTCAGCTCCCACTATATTTGCTCCTGGTAATATTTGCTCCGTACAATCGGATCCTACTACTGGTGATGCAGTCGAGTCTTGAATTGGATCTCGGTCGGCAGACGACAACGTGCGGCCCTGCAAGGAGGTCCTGCCGTTCCCGTGCCAGCCGGCGCTGCTGCCGCACTACCAGTACCGCAACCTGCTGTACCTGGCCGTGCGCGAGATCAACCTCAACGCCTACACCTCGCGCACCGGCTCCGCTAGGAACATCACGGTCTTTACCACAATATTACTTCATCATTTATTATTGTTCTTACGTGTTTCTTACGAGTTTAAATTTAAATGGTTATGCGGGTTCTTGAAAGAGGACGTAGAATTTTCCAAATCAAAAATCCTAATATCATTTCTTCATTCAACAGAATCCACTTACAACTAATGAAGCAATTAACAAAAAAAATATACAAAAAATAATCACCAAAGTGTCTTCGAGTAATCTGTGAACAAACTTTAAAAAAATAGACATCCAAATTGGAATCCCCTCCTTTTTGAAGTCGGTTAAAAAGCACCGAAAAAGTATTTTTAATAATTGATTTTGAGTTCCGACTCCATTTGATACCAACGTTTATAAACAGGTGCGCATACAACTGATGTCTGGTGAAAACGAGGAGTCAGCACTGCCGGCTATATTTGGGCGCAGTTCGTGTCCAGAATTCACCAACGAAGCGTACACCACCGTGTTGTATCATAATAAGTAAGATGCTCATCTCTCCTAAATAATGAATTCCCTTTTTTATTTCATCGCCATCACAATTATTGTCCCACTGTTGAGCACGGGTCTCGCTTTGGCTTCGAACTCGAGACCATTGACTTTCACTGTCTACTGGTCACGCCACTAGGCTATTACGGCGTGTCCGCTAGGCTACACCTTTTTATTTATTTGAATTATTATAAATTTTATTTCACGACTAATCTTGGATGTCTACTGCGGCTAATGTCGAAGTAAACACAGGTTGATTTTCCATATTTCCATATTCAGAACTGAAGGTAATCGATGCGTTAGCATAGAACTCCTGCCTCTCGTTAGGGACGTTCTAGGTTGTCCCTAGCCAGGATACAGCGACCACAAGTAACCCAAAGCCCGTCGACGTCGTGGCGAATGGTTTTGCGAATCACATGGCTATTGGGTGGGGTTTTAATCGGTTGGTCACCCATTCTAAGTGGGTCCACACACTTCGTGACCTCCCCGGGGGGCCCAGATTTTCGGGCACCTTAAAAATGGTAGCTGTTCTATTAGAGATTCTGCTATATATTATGTTTTGATCTTCCATGCGATTACCAGGAACCCATCACTATACGACGAGATAAAGCTGAAGCTGCCAGCAGACCTGGGCGACCAGCACCATCTGCTGTTCACGTTCCTGCACGTGTCGTGCCAGAGGAAGCCCGTCGCGCCCGACCAGGAGAAGAATCTGGAAACGCCTGTCGGATACTCTGTGAGTTATCATCCTTCCTTTTGTTAAAATGACCAAAGTCAATTATATTTGTTTGTACTTTTAGAACGCTAATAAATCTTTACACAACATTTTTCTTAAGCGAAAGTTAATAAATAATAATAATAAATATTCTACGACATTCAACACAGCACCGTCTAGTCCCAAATCAAGCAGAGCTTGTACTATGGGTACTAGACAATGGATATAATACTTATATACTTTTTTTTGTAAATACATTCTTATAATACATAGGAAACACCCAGACGAACACAAATACTTGTATCCATCACATAAATATTTGTGTTCCCTGGGAATCGAACCCACAACTTCGTCGCCGTTTATTGACTCGTCCGAGTTGATTACTCCACTCTTAATAAACTGAAAACTTTATCCTCATTTAAAAACTCTTATCCTTTTTGCAGCTCCTATGCCCAATTTGCCATAACCTGTCTTTATTTCTAGGCTTTAAATGATCAAAATTGTGTTGCCATTTAGTAAAACACCTATAATTGTAAAGTAAAACTAAAATTCTAATTCCCTTGCTAGGGAGACATTTATCAACTGGCCTATAAGTCTCATAACAAACGTGTTCTTCAATCAGTGGTTGCCGCTCTGCCGCAACGGCAAGCTGACGTGCGGCGAGTACAGCCTGCCAGTGATGCAGGAGGAGCCGCCGCCCAACTACTCGTACATATTCCCGGACGTGCAGCTGCCCGGCACGCGCTGGATCGACAACCACAAGCCCATCTTCAGCATATCCTTGGACGCCCACACCACCGTACACCCGCTGGTGAGTTCAACATCATCGGTTTTTAAACGACTTTAAAAATATATTATGTACACTCTTTTCTTTTTTTTTTAAACGTTGCCCCACACTAGGATTTTCTCCTGTGTCGTGGGTGCGTTTACAAACACAAATTTTCACATACACAAACGCCCAGACCCGGAACAACTACCTGTAGAATGTACAAATATTTGCTCCGTGCGGGGATCGAACCCGCAACCCGTGACGCACAAGCCGGTCGCTCAGCCTCTGCGCCAATCAGGTCGTCCTTGACTCTAACAAGCTAATTGGTTTACATGCACACAGATCGGTCGATAGTTGCATGTATACCAATTAGGTTGTTCGACTTGAGTGTAATTGAGAACCCAATTCGGCTGGTTCTTTTTTTTTGTTTGTTACCTCATAACTTTCTGCTGGGTGTACCGATTTTGATTATTCTTTTTTTTATATTAAAGCTGGTGCATCCCATGTGGCCCCATTTCGATTTGGTCCAGTTCTGACATTTGAAGTCGGTTTTTTTTTTCGACAGAATTATTAAGCAAACTATCTACTAAAAACTACCAAATCATTAAAATCGGTTCGCAACTGGCAAATTAATACAAAAAAAATTGGAGAACTCTACTGTTTTGTGAACTAAACTACTATTCATTCGCGCATCTGTCGAATAGAACCAATCTCAGTGAGATTGGTAGTATTTTATTGTATTATTCAATATTTAATAGTTACCATGTGATAGTTTATCACATGCTCAAACGGTAAAGGAAAACATCGTAAGGAAACCTGCATGCTTGAGAGATTTTCTCGATGGCGTGTGAAGTTTGCCAACCCGCAGTAGGCTAGCGTGGTGGACTATAGCCTAATCCCTCTCAAATGAGAGGACACCCGTGCCCAGCAGTGGGACAATAATGGGTTGATGATGATAATAGTGACCACTATCTCTCAAATATCGCTAGTCTAATAAATGCGTGATCTTCTTACTGTTCTCGCTAATATTGAAACGCCTGTCATTGTAATATGTTCGTTGTTATCAGGACGGGTACATAGAACGGTTCGCGATGGCGTGCGAGGCTGTGCAAGAAGGCAACATTCCTCCCCGCATTGGGCTCGCCAACATGGAGTCGGAACTACGAGCCAGGTAAGCACTCTTTGGCCTTTTGAAACCGTAAGATAGTAACTCTTTCCACTTAGCCAAATTGCAACTTATCATACATCATACAATTATCTAATCAACTCGGTGTTACCCACCGCTCAATAGTGTTTTTTCTATGGCGACACTGTTGCAGATTTTGTGCCAGTCTCAACAACTGCCAATAATTAAAATTACCTGTGCAAATATTAAAACAATCCAAAAAAAAAATCACTATAGCAGATAAAAATGCAACTACCGGAAACATGGAACAAAATTTGAATGATATTGTTCTGTCTTGCTGTATCAAATAAAGTGTTAAAACGAAAGTTGAGTTGAAAGTGGTGAAGCAGGGTTTTGATTCACCACTTTCACCACAGGTTAAACAAATAGTTTTTTTTTACTTAAAATGTAAAGTTTGAATGATATTGTGAAACAGAAACTTTAAAAGATTAGTTTTTGTGCAGTATATCGGAGCTGCCGACCGCTAACGTGGAGACGCTGGCGCGCTACCTGCCGGTGGTGCTGGACAAGCTGCTGCACCTGCTGCTGGCGCCGCCCTCGCTGGCAGGACACACGCTCAACATCGCGCAGGACGTCTTCACCTGCCTCACGCACCTATTCACTGACATCACTGTAAGTGCACTTATACACCTCTTTAGAAGTGTTGTATCTATCTATCTATCTATCTTATACTAGTAGGGAAGCCAATGATGCTAAATGTGGATTTACTCAAGTGACACGGCAACCTATTAGAATTAGTAGATTATATAATAGGAAAAAATATGTTCCTCTAATGTTTCCACTTATAGTGGAAGTTGGCGCTCGAATAAGTCCACACATCGTTTTTTGTATAACTTTGTTACCCTCCCACCCCTTTAGGTTACGCTTAAACCGTCAGATTAATGAAATTTGTATTCCTTAGCAAATAATTAACCCCCCTGAACTTTATTTGACGCGCTCGAGTATTTGAAATGATCTTTTTTACGAATCTCCTGAGCGCAACCGCCACTATTAAGGGCTCATACAAGCTGGAGGTGCTGGTTAATATGCAAGGTATCCTCCCTTATATTAATCTGCCGCGCTCTAGTAAATCTCAAAATGCCTTCTACGGCTCCCCTACCATAAGGTGGAGGTACCTACTTCTCCTGTCAGATAGCTCAATTTGACCGAAGAATCTCCCTATCTATCCCTACCTGTTATTCTAGAATATCTGTTTGAACAACTTATAAACTTTCGCGTTGCATTATAATACATTATATACACGGGAATTAAAAAAAATTAAGGTAAAATCGCGAAAGTTTAAAAGTTGTTATCTGTAGAACAGTTTGTCGGCGATTTTTCTGAGTTTATGTTATATATTGTTGATTACCAGAACATGTCGGAGGGAGCGACGTGCGACAACCACGGGCGCAGCAGCCTCATCAGCACCTACATACAGTACCAGTGCACCATCCCGAGACCCTCGCTCACTGACAGGGATATTGGCCTGCCTCTACCGCCAGCAGGTATGGCGTATGGATCTTCGCTACCAGTCAAATATTCAGAAACTATTGTATATGGCAACTTAAACAGAATTGAAGAAAGATGAAATAAAAGTAATAAAATATATAAAATTGTACGTAGCTTCATCATATGGTTACAATTATATTCATCATCATCACCATCATTATTGTCCCACTGCTGGGCACGGGTCTCCTCTCATTTGAGAGGGATTAGGCGATAGTCAACCACGCTAGCCTACTGCGGGTTTGTAGACTTCACATGCCATCGAGAACATCTCTCAAGCATGCAGTTTTACTTCACCGTTTGAGCATGTGATAAATACGCGCATAACTTCCAAAAAGTCAGTGGTGCCTGCCAGTGGTGAACTCGAAACCTTTAACATCTCAGTCCACTGGTCACACCACTAGGCTACCACAACTCATTTATATAACCACAATTATATTACTCGTATTTTATTACAATGTAAGATAGCTTAGACAGATTTACACTAGAGTGAATTTACACTACGTTAAGAAATAATACCGTAAGATTTATAATTACACAAATATGACAAACTACATATAAAATTAATCGAAAATAGCAATAGCATCGAGTATTGGGTTATATTGAGTGTCATTATTATAAACTTTAAGAAATTTCTGTCACTCAACAATAATACAATTATTCACTTCTACGAGGACAAACATAATTAATATCACACTAAGTTGTGTTGTGTGCGTGTGTTATCAGTGATGACGGATGGCTCGTGTAAGATCCTGCACGAGGAGCTGGCTCTGCAGTGGGTGGTGGCGAGCGGAGCCACCCGGGACCTTGCCATGCAGAACTCATGGTCAGTATGCTGCCATCCTACTTCCGACCCTGATTGTTTGTTGAATAAACGATTTTCTTTCTTTCTTTAAAATAATGTTACATCTACTGGTTTGTCCTTTGCGCGAACTCTTGCATAAATGATGATATCAGTGCATACTCATTTCCAACGCCATAGTTAATCCATATTCATCCTCATATTATAAATCCGAATGTGTCTGTATGTTTGTCTGTGACTATTTCAAGTTTAAACCGCGGAACCGATTTAGGTACAATTTTGTATGGAGATAGTTCGGGTTCCTGGAAAGGACGTAGGACAGTTTTTGTCCCTTCCTTCTTTGAAATCATCCCTTAAAAGCAGCTGCAAGTTTATATGGAATCGATAATTATTTGTATCGATTTAATGACTTCTCTACCGGCAACAGTAGATCGCTATCAGCAATTTCTTCTATTGTGTAATGAAGTCATATCTACTATTCGCATCTTAGAAATAGGTGTTCTTTAATGCCCATTGTCGACCCATAGGCCCCTGTTGCAAATGTTACAGTGAGCACTTATCTTTTGTGTGTCAGGGCGCTGTTCGAGCTCATGATAAAGTCCATGGTGGAGTACCTGTACTGGAGCGGCGCGAACGAGGCCCGGCGTAAGTCTCGGTTCCCGGATCAGTTCACTGATGACCTCACTACGCTGGTCAACAACGTCACCACCGAAATAATCTCTAGGTAAGTAATAAAAGCTCCACTGACAGTGACATTTTTGACCTTACTGTCTCATAAATATGGTTGAGAATTGGTTTACCACTTATATTGTAATTTGATTTCTTTAAACGGCAATAGTCGATATAGTTAACCAGCTTTTGAAACAAGAATTTTACCATTGGGCTATGATTTATGTCATTACTTTTCTACTTCTTCTTTGAACTCTCAAGGAAACTGAACTCTTTTAGCAAGATGGAGGCAAACAAATTTACGGACGGCCTGATTATAAGCGGTGACCGGATCGTATGAAAGTTTGTAACACCAGAAGTGTTACTTGGACGTCGTAACCCTGTAAAAAACTTTTTTTGACAGCCAACGATCAGCTACCTTCTCTAGGTTTTCAATTTATTTCGTTGAAAACTATCTCACACTGTATCTTTCGGTGCATTTCTCTAAAGCAACTATCAGTTCTAAATACCTCCAACAATCGCCTCTTAAATTTTCCTGTCCTCCCTCAGATACGGCAAGGACAGTCGGCTGACGCAGAGCCTGAACAACAGCCTGGCGTTCTTCCTGTTCGAGCTGCTGAGCGTGACGGACCGCGGCTACGTGTTCAACCTCATCCGCACCTACTACAAACAGATGTGCGCTAAGATCGCGTCGCTACCGGACGCCGTACCGCTTGTGCACTATAAGGTTAGGATGAATTGTCCATAGTGGTTGCTTCTGGTCTAAATAAGAGTTCTTCTTTCTTTCTGCAACTACGCGCAATATGTTTTGATATAGGAAGTTTGGAAATTTACTCATTGAAATCGATATTTTTTTTTAATCTTCTTTAATAAACATTTTATGTTGTATGTGTTATGTTTTATGTTGTTGCAGTTGGCGTTCCTACGTATCATCTGCTCTCACGAGCACTACGTGGCGCTGAACCTGCCGCTGGCGGGCGGCGCGGGCGGCGCGGGCGGCGCTGGCGCGGGTGGGGGCGGGGGGGTGTCGCCGGCCGCCTCGTGGCAGTCGCTGGGCTCCACGTCCAGCGCTGCGCCGCGCCACGCGCTGGGCCACGAGTTCCGCTCGCGCCACTACCTGGCCGGCCTGCTGCTCACCGAGCTCACCAACGCGCTCGACCTGCAGTACGTACACACATACTATTACGTGGCAGTCGCTGGGCTCCACGTCCAGCGCTGCGCCGCGCCACGCGCTGGGCCACGAGTTCCGCTCGCGCCACTACCTGGCCGGCCTGCTGCTCACCGAGCTCACCAACGCGCTCGACCTGCAGTACGTACACACATACTATTACGTGGCAGTCGCTGGGCTCCACGTCCAGCGCTGCGCCGCGCCACGCGCTGGGCCACGAGTTCCGCTCGCGCCACTACCTGGCCGGCCTGCTGCTCACCGAGCTCACCAACGCGCTCGACCTGCAGTACGTACACACATACTATTACGTGGCAGTCGCTGGGCTCCACGTCCAGCGCTGCGCCGCGCCACGCGCTGGGCCACGAGTTCCGCTCGCGCCACTACCTGGCCGGCCTGCTGCTCACCGAGCTCACCAACGCGCTCGACCTGCAGTACGTACACACATACTATTACGTGGCAGTCGCTGGGCTCCACGTCCAGCGCTGCGCCGCGCCACGCGCTGGGCCACGAGTTCCGCTCGCGCCACTACCTGGCCGGCCTGCTGCTCACCGAGCTCACCAACGCGCTCGACCTGCAGTACGTACACACATACTATTACGTGGCAGTCGCTGGGCTCCACGTCCAGCGCTGCGCCGCGCCACGCGCTGGGCCACGAGTTCCGCTCGCGCCACTACCTGGCCGGCCTGCTGCTCACCGAGCTCACCAACGCGCTCGACCTGCAGTACGTACACACATACTATTACGTGGCAGTCGCTGGGCTCCACGTCCAGCGCTGCGCCGCGCCACGCGCTGGGCCACGAGTTCCGCTCGCGCCACTACCTGGCCGGCCTGCTGCTCACCGAGCTCACCAACGCGCTCGACCTGCAGTACGTACACACATACTATTACGTGGCAGTCGCTGGGCTCCACGTCCAGCGCTGCGCCGCGCCACGCGCTGGGCCACGAGTTCCGCTCGCGCCACTACCTGGCCGGCCTGCTGCTCACCGAGCTCACCAACGCGCTCGACCTGCAGTACGTACACACATACTATTACGTGGCAGTCGCTGGGCTCCACGTCCAGCGCTGCGCCGCGCCACGCGCTGGGCCACGAGTTCCGCTCGCGCCACTACCTGGCCGGCCTGCTGCTCACCGAGCTCACCAACGCGCTCGACCTGCAGTACGTACACACATACTATTACGTGGCAGTCGCTGGGCTCCACGTCCAGCGCTGCGCCGCGCCACGCGCTGGGCCACGAGTTCCGCTCGCGCCACTACCTGGCCGGCCTGCTGCTCACCGAGCTCACCAACGCGCTCGACCTGCAGTACGTACACACATACTATTACGTGGCAGTCGCTGGGCTCCACGTCCAGCGCTGCGCCGCGCCACGCGCTGGGCCACGAGTTCCGCTCGCGCCACTACCTGGCCGGCCTGCTGCTCACCGAGCTCACCAACGCGCTCGACCTGCAGTACGTACACACATACTATTACGTGGCAGTCGCTGGGCTCCACGTCCAGCGCTGCGCCGCGCCACGCGCTGGGCCACGAGTTCCGCTCGCGCCACTACCTGGCCGGCCTGCTGCTCACCGAGCTCACCAACGCGCTCGACCTGCAGTACGTTACTACAAACTATTTTTACCCTTATTGACCAACTACACAGAGTCCTAATTCGTTTACTCAAGCAACCTGTACCTCGCAGGAGCCCGGTGTTGCAGTGCGCGGCCGTGAACGGCGTGCTGTCGCTGCTGACGGCACACGACGCCGACCCGCGGCTGGCGGCGCCCGAGCTGAAGGCGCGCGTGGCCGCGCTGTACCTGCCGCTGCTGGGCATCGTCATGGACGCGCATCCACAGCTCTACCGAGGGTTCACCACCAACAAAGGTATAACACCAACATACAAAACTGCGATAACCTAGTGGGCTGTGAAAGATAAAGGTCTCGAGCACAAGGCTGACTTTTCCGAAGTTATGTGCGTATTTATTTGTCATTTAAAAAGACCAATTTACAGAAATAAATATAATTTTATAAATGGCAACTAACCGATGTGTGATCTTTCACGTAATGTTTTGTTTCAATAAGTAATATTGAACATCAATTTACAGTAATATTACAAATAAGGCTAAAAGTTCACAGTTTTAGTTTTCTTTGCCAAGCAATCTTATTATATTAGTTCAATTTAGATCCCAGTGTGACTTTAACGTTTAAACATTATTGTCTTCATAGAGATACTGCAACTTGACAGTGAAATGGGGCAGTTTAGAGGTTTATACACTGCATCCTCGCCAGAAGGGGACTTCAAGCATGTATGTATTATTTATAATTACTCTTAATCTTAACTAAATTGAAAATAACTGTATTTTTCCTCCCTGAAACGAATGCTTGCAGTTTTAGGATAGGAATATATTTTTCTTAATTCATTTTTCTTTTTTGTCTTCGCTTATCTTATCCTGGTCTTGAGATTTCAGATTTTTATTTGTTTATTTTTAATAGCAATTCAAAAAGTAGACAGCCGTCTATATCTTAACATTCTAAAGAAACTATGAAAAGGTAAACTTATACTCGCAAATGTGGACTTTGTTTTTGAACACAGTCCACATTTGCGAGTATTTATGTGGACTTTCCATATGCGAAGACCTCGTAAAGGTCGCTAGAAACGGCTGGTTGCTGGTGACCCAGGACCGGTCGTTGTGGAAATCCTTATGAGAGGCTTATGTCCAGTGGCCGTCATCGAGCTGATATGATGATAATTAGAAGTAGTAAGGGTATAACAGTAGTTTGGTATTCCAGAACGGTCGTCCGCCGTTCAACAGCGAGACGAGCCGCAACCTGCTGATGTGCCTGGTGTGGGTGCTGAAGTGGGCGGAGCGCGGCGCGCTGGCGGCGTGCGCGGCCGAGCTGGCGCCGCCGCGCCTGCACACGCTGCTGGCGCTCGTCGACCTCACCTACAAGTGCCAGGAGTACAAGGTACACACTACACACCTTTATGGGGGAAGGAGGTGTTTATTCCTCCATTGGAAGAGGAGGATCCTCCAACCAGGCGAAGAGTTATGCATAATGTAGGTCACTAATTTTGCAGACTAAGATTGATGGCAATACCAAACAGGATCCTTTACAGTATCCATCGTCACGGGCAGACTGAGGTATTGGTCGTCTTGAAGTTATAATTACTAACAGCTACCTTACATTTTTTTATTATTATATTTTTTATTATATTTATTATTATATTATTGACAATCCGATTTACACAGTTATGGATAGTATGCTATATTGTTGTCATTACTGCTCAGGGTCACAAGGAGATAATGAAGTGCACACAGCAGAACATGCGAAAGACCACAGACATCAAAGCTAAACTGGAGGACGTGATCTTAGGGCAAGGATCTGCGCGGAACGACTTCATCATGAGACGTAAAGGTAAAACAAATTTCAAAAAAATATATATTACTTTTTTACTTACAATCCTGTTGCAACTTTGATTTTAATTACAATTGGTTAGGATTTAATATTTTTTTTATTATTTACATTTATTTTTTTATTTCAGTTTTATTATATTCTTAAAATATAGTAAGTTCTAGTTTGCACTATACAAGTAAATTATTATCTTATATATAAAATTCTCGTGTCACAATGTTCGTTCCCGTATTCCTCCGAAACGGCTTGACCGATTCTCATGAAATTTTGTGAGCATATTGAGTAGGTCTGAGAATCGGAAAATGAAAAATTAATAGCAGAGTGAAAATCACAAAAAATATTAAAGAGCTTTTTTTAGATGAAATATAAATTTCTACATAACTAGCAGACCCAGCAAACGTTGTTTTGCAACATTATAGGGGTTGGTGGACAACCCTTATCACTAAGGGGTATGAAAAATAGATCTGTATTCTAAAGAAAAGTAGTAAGTCCTAATTTATTTTTTATACCCCTTAGTGATAAGGGTTGTCCACCAACCCCTATAATGTTGCAAAACAACGTTTGCTGGGTCTGCTAGTTATGTAGAAATTTATATTTCATCTAAAAAAAGCTCTTTAATATTTTTTGTGATTTTCACTCTGCTATTAATTTTTCATTTTGCTTTTTTATGTGTCGTTATTTACAAAAAAAGACGTAATGATGTCACAATTGGATCATCTTGATGGCAAGAGTTATCTATTAAGGTTTTTAAAAAACGTATTCTATAATAGCTCTTTAGCTATTATAGAATACGTTTTAAAAAAAATCAAAACAAATTAGTTATAGAAATTCATCTTTATCTTATTACAGGAATTGCTTAGTTTTATATTTTTTTTATTAATATAATTTTGTAACCCTTTCTTTGATGATTTAAATTTATCTTCCTGACAATATTATAAATTTCCCTTCTCAATCCGAGCGGAGACCGGAGCCCAGCAGTGGGACTGCAAATCGGTTACTGTAGGTATACCTATAGTATACAGGGTGTGTCGATAAGTGCGGGCCGACTACAGTGTGTAAGATAGGTGGTTCGAGCGTAGGTGCGTGCCGGCGCGAGCGCTGGCGCAAGGAGTGGGTGCGGGGCGGGGCGCGCGGGGAGGCGCCGCCCGCGCCGCCCGCGCCGCAGCTGGCCGCCGCGCTGGCCGCCGACGTCGCGCTCACGCTGCTGCACGCGCTCGAGACCATCGTGCAGGTACCTCTACACTTCACACCCATCACACAAACATACGTAATGCTTCACGACCCGTTTAGCTCAGCGGTAGTTAGGGGCTGTCCATTAATCACGTGAGATTCGAAAGGGGGGGGTTCAGCAAAAATCACTAAATATCACATGGGGGAGTGGGGGTATAGTAAGATATCACGTGTACTTATTTTTTCGTCAAACGAGTGATTTCTAAACCGAAAAATAGTATTACAAACATTTTAAGATTCTTTGTAGGTACTAAAAAATACACGTGATTTTTGGTGGGGGGTGGGGGGGTAAACTTAAACCTCACCACGTATCACCATGGGGGAGGGAGGGGTTAAAAAATGTAAAAAAAACATCACGTGATTAATGGACAGCCACTTATCGCTGCCTGCTATGGTCCAAGATCCCAGGACCGCCAGACGTCACGTATTTTCTGACGAACCAAATGTGGATGATTGAATAGTGCTAGTATGTACTAAGAACGCATGCCTACCAGCTATCTTGCCTAGTGGGCCAATTTTCAGGTATCAGGTAATCAAGGTATACACAAATATTACTGACCTCACGTAAATTCTCTAAGCTGATTTTTACGTATATTTTAGGCAATATCCCTAAAAATAAGTCGCCAATACTCCCAAACACTTTCCGTCGGCCGTATGGCTTTGCAGACGCCAAAAAAATTACTTAACTTCAAGTAAATTATGATGCTCCATTTTTATATGTCCACCAGACAACTATTTTAAAACCTTTTACGAGAAGATAGAGCGATCCAAGGGGCCAATCGGATACATTAGTATCCGAGTCATGAATGTATCTATGTTTAATATGTACGTAATTACAACATAAAAAAGTATATATGTAGTATATCAGCCATCTAGTATCCGTAACACAAGCCTCGTTATTTACCATGGAACTAGATGGCACTGTGTAATAATGTCCGGAAATATTTATTATTGTTACTTATTAAGTTATTTTGTAATATTATTTTTATTAAAAAGTAATAAAGAACGCGTGTTTCCCTCACTAGGATTTTTACCCCAACCAAAGCTTTATAATCATAAATTTTATGTACGTAGTCAATAGTCATGTATTTTTTATGACGATAAAAAAAATCTATATGCATCTATATGCAATAAATGTAAGTTCTACTCATCTTTTTCATGTTATATAAAATGTTGTGTCTTGATTAACAGCAAAAAAAATCCCTAATCCATATCTCATGAACTGTGGCAGTAGCTAGATACGACTGACCTTACTGATAGGCTGATCGACGCAATAATCACCTTAATTGTCCAATACAGCAATTTGATCGGCTGACCTAAATCTTAATGATACAAAAAACTTTAACAACCAATCACGTCGCTTACATTCGAATATCGTTTCAGAATCCGGGTGTAAAATACAAATATATACTTACACAAATATAATTTATTATGGCAAGCCGTTCTAGCTTGTTGAAGGACTCAGTGATACCTGGCTTAAGTAAAGATAGTTTTGTGATCGTATGTCCTCCCCTCCCCACTCCCCCCAGTCGTGCAGCAACTTGGAGTGCGGGCAGAGCGTGTGCAGCGCGGCGCTGCAGGTGGTGCTGCGCGCGCTGCAGCGCAACCAGAGCGTGCTGGTGTTGCAGCACATGTTCGCCACCGTGCGTGCGCTCATCGCCAAGGTAACCACACGCCTGTGAAACTTCCGGACACAAAAAAAATATTTCTTTCTATTGAAACGTTATATGAAAATATATTATACTAAGCTGATTATTAACATCATTGCTTTGATGTAGATTAAGTATAAAATAATAAGATTTGTCTTTTTAATATAATAGATGATGTTAGTTTTGTTATAATGAAAATATATTTTGTACCTGTACTGTATTACTCAATAATTAATAAAAAGTCGGACGTTGGTCTCCTCTTTGTTGGCACAGTTAATACGTGGTATGTATGTTGTCAGCTGGGCTGGTCGTGCTGCGGCGAGGAGTCGGGCACGTGCCGCGTGCTGCTGCGGCACTGCGCGTCGCTGCTGGCCAGCACGCGCGCGCACGCCTCCGCCACGCTGTACGCGCTCATGCGCCAGCACTACCAGCTCGGGAACGTACGTACTGCACTCACGTCACTACAGGGTTGGCAACGCGTGACCGACACCGTTGGTGTTGCAAACATCCATAGGTTACGGTAACCCTTACCACCAGGGCAAGCGTAAACTTGTTTGTAAACCCTCATGGTGGAAAAAAAATAAGTCAGCAGATAGAGAATAGTGGCGAATGCTCCACCGACAAAAGCTGAGCTTTCAAAGTAATAATAATAAGCGTTATTTATAAGGCGGATGTCAGTGGAAACGGCATGGGGCGCCCTAGGACATAGAACGACGTAATTGGTGAACTTCAAATAGGTCAGGTACGCAGTACTTGTAACCAGTGCGCATACATGACAAGATGTATGAATGTGGACGAGGCAAAAGTAGCATGCAGGGACCGTAGCGCGTGGCATTCTGTAGTGTCTGCCTAGCCCATGGGAAAAAAGCATATATGTATAATCGTATAATCTTTTTGTATTTTTTTAGCATATTTCAAGCTAAGATTTTTAATTTTTATTAAGAAAGAAAAATTCAACCTCAGGCGGGACTCGAACCCGCGTCTTCTGGATAAGTACTCCAGACGCTAAGCCAACTGAGCCACCGAGGTATCCGCCTGATGTGTTGAATTTTGCCTTTTTTATGTTACTAATGTCTTACGGCGACATAGCAACATCGATTGGACAATTCTGTCCAACCCAGAATACTCCCTTCTTTACTGAGGTTGAATTTTTCTTTCTTAATAAAAATGTATAATCGTATGTTGACAGAACTTCAGCCGCGTGAAGATGCAGGTGACGATGTCCTTGTCGTCGCTGGTTGGCACGTCCACGACCTTCAGCGAGGAGTCGCTGCGGCGCGCGCTGAAGACCATCCTGGTGTACGCCGAGCACGACGCCGACCTCGCCGACACCAACTTTCCGGAACAGGTAAACATAGCTATGCTCAACCAATTTTCCAGATCGACTGGCCGTGCGACCGGTTTTGGAAGAATATGAGTGGGGTTAAGGATGAGTGAAGGTGGTTTTAGGAATATTTAGGTGCTTTTTGGGAGGGATTTAGTTATTTTGGGCAGAAATTTGTGATTTTGGGAGCTCGTAGTAGTAGACTTAAGGAACATTTGCAGATTTTTGGTACATATTTATTAGTTTTCGGGAGCTTAAAGTGTGTGTTCAGGAGAGCTGATGGTTTTGGAAAGACGCATGAGTACTTTAGGGATATTGAAAACCTGCCGTATTTAATTTACAAGTACATTACCGTATCAAAATGTATTTTCTTAGGTGAAGGACCTGGTATTCAACCTGCACATGATCCTATCGGACACGGTTAAGATGAAGGAGTTCCAAGAGGATCCGGAGATGCTGCTGGACCTGATGCACCGCATCGCTCGCGGGTACCAGCACAGCCCCGACCTTCGCCTCACGTGGCTCAACAACATGGCGCAGAAACATATGGAGGTCAGTACTAGCGTTCCAAATCGCTTTATAATGTGTGTTAAAAATAAATAGGCAGTTATTTAAATAGTGTTGTATCTTAGCGTTCGAACCACACGGAGGCGGGCATGTGCCTGGTGCACGGCGCGGCGCTGGTGGGCGAGCAGCTGGGCGCGGGCGGGCGCGGCGCCGCCCTGCTGCAGCGCGTCACGCACAACGCGCTCGACGAGAGCTGCGCCGACGCGCTGCACCACCACCTCACGCACCACGAGCTGCAGGTACAGTACAGCTGGGCGCGGGCGGGCGCGGCGCCGCCCTGCTGCAGCGCGTCACGCACAACGCGCTCGACGAGAGCTGCGCCGACGCGCTGCACCACCACCTCACGCACCACGAGCTGCAGGTACAGTACAGCTGGGCGCGGGCGGGCGCGGCGCCGCCCTGCTGCAGCGCGTCACGCACAACGCGCTCGACGAGAGCTGCGCCGACGCGCTGCACCACCACCTCACGCACCACGAGCTGCAGGTACAGTACAGCTGGGCGCGGGCGGGCGCGGCGCCGCCCTGCTGCAGCGCGTCACGCACAACGCGCTCGACGAGAGCTGCGCCGACGCGCTGCACCACCACCTCACGCACCACGAGCTGCAGGTACAGTACAGCTGGGCGCGGGCGGGCGCGGCGCCGCCCTGCTGCAGCGCGTCACGCACAACGCGCTCGACGAGAGCTGCGCCGACGCGCTGCACCACCACCTCACGCACCACGAGCTGCAGGTACAGTACAGCTGGGCGCGGGCGGGCGCGGCGCCGCCCTGCTGCAGCGCGTCACGCACAACGCGCTCGACGAGAGCTGCGCCGACGCGCTGCACCACCACCTCACGCACCACGAGCTGCAGGTACAGTACAGCTGGGCGCGGGCGGGCGCGGCGCCGCCCTGCTGCAGCGCGTCACGCACAACGCGCTCGACGAGAGCTGCGCCGACGCGCTGCACCACCACCTCACGCACCACGAGCTGCAGGTACAGTACAGCTGGGCGCGGGCGGGCGCGGCGCCGCCCTGCTGCAGCGCGTCACGCACAACGCGCTCGACGAGAGCTGCGCCGACGCGCTGCACCACCACCTCACGCACCACGAGCTGCAGGTACAGTACAGCTGGGCGCGGGCGGGCGCGGCGCCGCCCTGCTGCAGCGCGTCACGCACAACGCGCTCGACGAGAGCTGCGCCGACGCGCTGCACCACCACCTCACGCACCACGAGCTGCAGGTACAGTACAGCTGGGCGCGGGCGGGCGCGGCGCCGCCCTGCTGCAGCGCGTCACGCACAACGCGCTCGACGAGAGCTGCGCCGACGCGCTGCACCACCACCTCACGCACCACGAGCTGCAGGTACAGTACAGCTGGGCGCGGGCGGGCGCGGCGCCGCCCTGCTGCAGCGCGTCACGCACAACGCGCTCGACGAGAGCTGCGCCGACGCGCTGCACCACCACCTCACGCACCACGAGCTGCAGGTACAGTACAGCTGGTGGTATAGGAATGGTCCAGTGCCCACCCCAGAATGATGCAGTGCCCACCCCAGAATGGTCCAGTACCCACCTCAGAATCGTCCAGTGCCCACCCCCAGAAGGGTCCAGTGCCCACCCTAGAATGGTCCAGTGCTGGGTAACTGACTTAAAATTCTACGACGGACGCTTATATACGCAACATCCGCATCGGCCACAGCTTGTCAGGTGCCAGGCGCTCCCTGAGAAATTACCCTAGTACGCAAATGAAAACAAGTGTGCCTCACTCCACAGGCTCTCCTGGAGCACGCAGCCAGCGAGCTGATGACCGCGGGCATGTACGAGACTGTCAACGAGGTGTATAAGGTGCTGATCCCCATCGCCGAAGAACACCGGGACTACAAGAAACTCGCCAACATACACAGGTTCATATTATAAACGACTTTTCATAAGCTTTAATGCTACCGTACTATATACATGCTGTCCACTCTGCGAGTGACTGGGTGATGGAGAGAATGCTGCCCTTTAAAGATATAGTGGTCACGATCCTCATTATCGAGGGAACGGCGGCAAATAGGCCGCTGGAGCAAAAAAGTTCACTACTTCTGTATCTAGTCCTACCAATATACGGTCGTGATCATAATATTGTGATGTTGTCGTTCCAGTAAGCTGTGTGAAGCCTTCAGCCGCATCGAGCAGCTGCACGGCAAGCGCGTGTTCGGCTCGTACTTCCGCGTGTCGTTCTACGGCGCCCGCTTCGGCGACCTGGACAACGAGGAGTTCATCTACAAGGAGCACGCGCTCACCAAGCTGCCCGAGATATTCAGCCGGCTCGAGGTAAACATATACATATATTTATTGCACAAATGTGTACACATGTTTTTATTCTATAGATGCAATCGTATAACGACGGCACCAATACCTACCGCATCCAATACCGACGCTTTCAATGCCGTCGCCAACAATCCTGACGCCATCAGTACTGACTCAATCAATACCGACGCCATAAACACCGACGCAATCAATACCGACGCTTTCTATGTCGACACCAACAATACCGACGCCAAAAACACCAATGCCAACCAAATCGATGCTTTTAATACCAACACCAACAATACCGACGCTTTCAATACCGATGCCATCAATACCGCCGCTTTCAATACGGACGCCAGCAATACCGACGCCATCAATACCGACGTCAACAATACCGACGCCTTCTATATCGACGCTAACAATACCGACGCCAACAATACCGACGCCAACAACACCGACGCCAACAATACCGACGGCCAATACCGCCGCTTTCAATACCGATGCCAGCAATACCGATACCATCAATACTGACGCCACCAATACCGACGCCACCAATACCGACGTCACAAATACCGAGGCCAACAAAATGGATGCTACCAATACCGACGCCATCTATACCAACGCCAACAATACCGACGCCATCAATACCGACGCCAACAATACCGACGCCAACAATACTGACGCCCAATACCGCCGCTTTCAATACCGATGCCAGCAATACCGATGCCATCAATACTAACGCCACAAACACCGACGTTTCCAATATCGACGCCAACATTAACGACGGCATTAATACTGACTATCAATACACCATCGATACCAACGTTTTCAATATCGACGCCAACAATACCGACTCCACCAAATACAACAATATACAACAAAATCGACGCTTTCAATACCGATGCCAGCAATACCGATGCCATCAATACTGACGCCACCAATAACGACGCCATCCTTAGCGACCACAACAATAACGATGCCTTCCATAGCGACGCCAAAAATACCGACGTCTTCTACAGCGACGCCACCAATACCGACGCATTCTACAGCGACGCCAACAATACCGACGCATTCTAAAGCGACGCCAACAATAACGACGCCATGCATACCGACGCCAATGATACTGACGCCACAAATAGCGACGCCAACATTAACGACGGCATTAATACTGACTATCAATACTGACACCCTTGATACCGACGTATTCAATATCGAGGCCACCAATACCGACGCCATCAATTCCGACGCCAACAATACCGACGCCACCAATACTGACGCGAGAAATACCGACGCCTTCTACCGCGACGCCAATAATACCGACGCCTGTAATAGCGTCGCCAAAAATACCGACGCATTCTATAGCGACGCCAACAATACCGACGCTTTCAATACTGATGCCAACAATACCGACGCCATCAATACCGACGCATTCGACAGCGACGCCAACAATACCGATGCATTCTATAGCGACTCCAACAATACCGACGCCACCAAATACAACAATATAAACCAAATTCGACGCTTTCAATACCGACGCCTTCCATATCGACGCTAACAATACCGACGCCCAATACTGCTGCTTTCAAAACCGATGCCAGCAATACTGACGCCACCAATACCGACGCCTTCTATAGCGACGCCAAAAACAACGACGCTTTCCACAACGACGCCAACAATATCGACGCTAACAATACCGACGCCAACAATACCGATGCCCAATACCGCCGCTTTCAATACCGCCGCTTTCAATACCGATGCCAGCAATACCGACGCCTTCAATACTGACGCCACCAATACCGACGCCATGAATAACGACGCCAACAATACCGACGCCATCTATACCGACGCCATGAATAACGACGCCAACAATACCGACGCCACCCATACCGACGCCAATGATACTGACGCCACAAATACCGATGTTTTTAATACCGACAACAATACCGCCAACAATACCGACGCCATCTAATACAAGAATATAATCCAAAATCGACGCTGTCAATACCGACGCCATCACTACCGACGCTTTCTATATCGACGCTAACAATACCGACGCCCAATACTGCCGCTTTCAAAACCGATGCCAGCAATACCGATGCCATCAATACTGACGCCAAAAATACCGACGCCTTCTATAGCGACGCCAACAATACCGACGCATTCTACAGCAACGCCATCAATACCGACGCATTCTATAGCGATGCCAACAATAACGACGCCTTCCATAACGACGCCATCAATACCGACGCATTCTATAGCGACGCCAAAAATACCGACGCCTTCAATAGCGACGCCAACTAATCCGACGCCTTCTATAGCGACGCCAACAATACCAACGCCTTCTATAGCGACGCCAACAATACCAACGCCTTCTATAGCGACGCCAACAAATACCGACGCCAACAAAACCGACGCCTCCAATACCGACCGACGCCATTAATACCGACGCTATCTGTACCGACGCCATCAATACCGACGCCAACATTACCGACACTTTCAATATGGACGCCACCAAATATTGACGCCAACAAAATCTTTGGCTCTCGATAAATACCAAATACCCAAGTTACCTTTTTGTGCTATTATATTATACTCAAAAATTATCATTGTTCCATATGTGTTTCAAAACGTCTTTCACAATTTAATTGTGCTCGCGATAAATTTTATTTTTTTGTAAAATGGCTCGGTCTGTCAAGCTTCTTAGCCACCTCGCTATAGAAATTAAAGCGGGCTACCCGATTAGCGCAGCAATATTAAAAGTTGCCTTTTGTTGTGTTAAAAGTTTGTGTGATAAGCAAGGACATTTGTACCTTAGTAAAGGACGTTTCTATGTATAAATATTGTGTCCGTAATATCAACCATCTAGTATCTGTAAGATGGCTGACCATTTTTGACATAACAAGAGCTTTCGATATTTCGGAGAGTACGTTAGAGTGTCAGTCTTGATGGTCATAGTCGGTAGTGGTACTTTATTACACCAAAAACCTTACAACCAATTTATCCTTGCGATATCAGTATTCTCCAGTACTGATTTATAGTGGCATCAAGTTTGAAAAATAATATACTGTACTTAATAAATGTTTTGTTTATAACTGACTTCAAAAAAGGAGGAAATTCTCAATCCGACTGTATGCTTGTTACCTCAGAACTTTCGACAAATTGGTTCACCCACCAATTTTGATGATTTTAATGGTTTTCATTCCATGACAGCTGGTGCTTCCCAGTGGTCCCATTTCAATTTGGTCGTATTCCGATATTTGAATCGGTTTTTTTACAGAATTATTAGCAAAATAGCCTACAGTGATCATCGTGTATAATGTTATTATTTATAGAACTTCTATGGCGCCCGTTTCGGCGTTGAAAACGTGGTGATAATCAAGGACTCGAACATCGTGGACGTGAGCACGCTGGAGCCCGACAAGGCGTACATACAGATCACGTACGTGGAGCCGTACTTCGAGCCGCACGAGCTGCGCAAGCGCGTCACGCAGTACGAGAAAAACTACAATATCAGTGAGTTATTATTACTTATGTCAGAGATTTTGTTCGTGCCTTAAGTTAATGTATTCACTTAAACCACTTATTTGACCCAGATCAGGTCCACGATAGCCTAATGTAGGTTAACTGACTTCCCCCACCAAACTTGACTGACCCCATCGCAAAAAGTTTCCTCACGATGTTTTCCTTTGCCATTTGACTTGTAGGAAATAAGGCATAGCGAGATTTCTCGCTCAAATTGAGCTGCTCGACTGGGGAAGTACCTCCGCCTTACAGAATACCGCAGTGAATCAACAATAGTTGTCTTTCTGCGAGTGAGTAAGGTTCTCACCAGAGCTCATTGGGGGAGTGATTATTTTGACAGCATGGGAATTCCGTTTGCTGTCAGTTCAATAACTCCCTATTTTAAGAAACCTGAACGGTTTCTAAGGGGTTTGGTAACGCATTTACAAGCTGTTTTTCAAAATTCATATTCACGGGTAGAATGTTCTAGGTTCTACGCTTATCGTCCGTCAAACACAAAACTTAAATGTCGTGTACAATGTGTCAGAGCGCTTCATGTACGCGACGCCGTTCACGGTGGGCGGGCGGGCGCACGGCGACATCGCGGAGCAGTGCAAGCGGAAGACCATCCTCACCACCGCGCACCACTTCCCGTACGTCAAGACGCGCATACAGGTAACCAGAACCGGTATCGTCCCCACGTTGGTAGTCCAAAACTACGGAACGCCATGCGCTACGATCACTGCTGCTGGTGTGGATTGGCAATCTTCTCACGCCATCGAGAAAATTTCTAAAGTATGAACGTTTCCTCACGATGTTTTCCTTCACTGTTAGAACTGAATACACTGATAACAAATAGGCATGATGACTGATTTTGGAAAACTGTGATATTATGTTCGGAAGTATGTACTATTTATAAAATATATCTTTATTTTGGTAAAAATATGGGTTTTATGGAAGGAAATAGACGTTTTAATTTTATGTTCAAAATTCACGCCAAAACGCTAGCTGATGTCATGGCGTCCGCCTGTGACGTCACGCCATTGTATGTCAACACTAAACTTATGGTGCTAATACAATAATACAGTTATTTTACGTGTTTAATATGAATTATAATTCTATAAGTGGTGCGCGGTCCCTCAGTGCAATAATACGTCAATAAAAACTCCCAATAAATTATATATTTACGTTCCACACAACAAAACAATGCGAAATAAGTGGCTTAATCTCGTACGGCGAGATCCATCATTCAGTGAAGATCATTTTGACGTTAGGTTTAAAGGTTTTTACTTTATTTTGTGGATTTTAAAATGATTTGTGTCCTTACTGCAGGTTTAATCAATAAATTAATCGATTTTTAAGGTTAGATTTCATCTCTTGAATAATCACCAATGTTTATCTTAATGGGTTTCATTATTTGTATTCCAGCTGCCAAACGATATGGCCAATTTTTTGTAGTATCGTGTGATGTAAATACACTGATAATAACAAACTTATATAGGTATAACATAACCTCTAATACTACCTCGAGATGCAGTTTTAAAATGTTTGTATAATTTGAATTATCTACTGTTTATTATTTATAATATATATATTTACACGCAAGTTTTGATATTTCTAAATTCTGCGGAACAGAAGTCTTTGTTTGAAGACAGAAATTCTCCCAACATCAACAAGTCAACTCTAGGCAAATTAGAGTTATTTATTTGCCTTGGTAAATCCTTGTTCCATGGCTAGTTTGTTTTGCGATTATAAAACTAGGATCAGTCAGATCTTTGGGGACCACAATTAACTCGATGAACGCAGGTGAAAACAATTGTAAGTGCAGAGTTAGCTCGAACGAAAAGAAATTGACGCGTAGTAGTAGTTCTAGTTACGGGGGCGTGACGTAATTCGCTCTGATTGGTGTTCGCGTCTCATGGCGGATTGCTGTATTTTATTGTTTTTATTTTATTAAATATTAATCAATGACACATTAAAAAATGAAAATAATACAGTTTTCGATAACCTTGAATCCTATTTCATTCGGGAAAATCATTATTTTAGTGATTCTAGGTTATTGTCATCATGCCTATTGTTTTCAAAAACTTATTACATTATTTCGGCTTGTAAGCAAAGTAATTGTAATATAATTTTACAAATACATGTGTGAATATTATCCTTTAAAAAAATTGCTCCTAAACTTATATTTGTTTTTCACCAATCGTAATTTTTCAATTCAATATTTTATGTATTACATTTTACAGGTTGTCCAAAGAACACAAATAATATTGTCACCGATTGAAGTAGCCATTGAAGATATACAGAAGAAGGTAAGATACTTATCTAATTTATGACGTAGTTATTCATTTAGAATCGACTACATTAACATCGATATGTAATTTCATAATCTTATAAAATATGGATTGTAAAAAAAAAAACTTAGTTGGAGCCTTAAAAAATCTTTTCAGACGGTTATTATAGTTATTATATTTTTAATGCAGTTTTATTATCAAATCGTTATTTAAATCGCTTACATGAACTTGAAATAATTTATATCAGATAAACGAGTTGGCGGCAGCGACGAGTCAAGAGCCGGCCGACCCCAAGATGTTGCAGATGGTAGTGCAGGGCTGTATCGGCACCACTGTCAACCAGGGTCCATTGGAGCTAGCACAGGTAATATCATAAGGCTAAGTACGATGCCGGGCAAGATCGCGAGGGCTCCATTGGTTTATCAGGATTGCAGCGCGTCAGATCGAGGTGCGAGAAATTATATGATTCCAACGCCAGACGGCGTTCGATCAATTAGGATGTTCTATACCTAATAACCACCTGAGAATACCACCCGTTTAACAGGCGCTTCTACTTGCCATCAGGTCGAGAAGTGGATTATGGATCTATGCTAGATAAATAGCAATAGAATTGCCTTCCTTTACATGAGACCTGATACCATGAGTAAATTTTGTGAAACCCTCAATGTTGAGAATATTTAGATACCATTTATCGTAAATGTGTTTGTGCTATACAAAAGGAGCTACATCTGCCAACATACTGCTCTGCAGTTTGGCAGAGGTAATAATTGTACTTTTAAAGATGTATTTTTTGTGAATAAACAATTTTTCGTTTCGTTTCATTTCGTTTCATTACTAGACAAAATTTTGTACAACAATACATTTCTGCCTTCTCCTTCAAAGATACAGGCGTGAAGGTGTCTCATCAATAAATCTAAATATTAAATTACGCGTTGGAATAAGACATTTAAGGGAGGTCCTAACTTTCGACATAGCAATGAATACAGCTTACAGAATTTAGAAAGTTGTTTGCTTGTGGTTGCAGGTGTTCCTGGCGCCGGTGGCTGACGGCACGCAGCCTCCGACGCGGCTCACCAACAAACTGCGTCTCGCCTTCAAAGACTTCTCCAAGAAGTAAGTGGTCTTTCTTTGCAACAACCTTTTACGCATAAAACAAGTAGGTGAAAATACTTCTTTCGAAAAAGTTTGTATAACGAGTCTAGTTACGAACTATTCAAAGAAAGAAACATGTGTTACGGATACTAGATTGTCGATACATTAAATATATTTTCAAAATTAAATACATAATATAATATATTATACAGTTGTACCCCTACTGTAAAATGACCGTTTTCTGTCCCTGTAGCGAACAGCGTTCACATTGTCAACATATTTGACAAATCTTAGTACAAGATATTTTGTTTTTTATATTATTGTAATCTAGGATGGAGCGCCCTTACCTAGAAGAAACCGATTCACTCTAGTTTTAAACATAACATGATTCACGTGTCGGCAGATGTCACGACGCGCTGAAGAAGAACAAGAACCTGATCGGCAGCGACCAGCGCGAGTACCAGCGGGAACTGGAGCGGAACTTCCAGCGGTTCACCGACCGACTGGCGCCGCTCATACACGCCACGCCCGGACACGTGGCACAACTCAGGTTACACATATAAAATACTTTGTAGCCATTTACTGTACCCCGTATACTCGTCTCCCCATTTGCTGGCCCACTGCTGGGCTCAGGTCTTCTCGTTTAAGAGGGAGTAAACGTTACGTGCAACTAGTGTTTGACAATTCAAAAGCACCTGTAATATTGGTGTACTTGAAATAAAATAATTTGAATTTCAGTCCACCACGGAAATAATAACGCGTGTGATAATATAATGCCTTAGGACTTAACTGGAGACCTTTGACTAGTCCACTTATTAGTATCACACAGTTGTCCTTCTTCAAGTAGAATAATTTTATATTACGTTTTCCTCGCAATAATATTAAAATTCGTATTCTCAAATAGAACGTACGTGAAATTTACTTATTATTATTTATATTACAGCAACGGTGTGAGCAAGCACGACTACAAATATCAAGCATAAAACAATATCTCCACGGATCAGTATTTTACCACCATTGAAGTACCTTTTATTTCATATTAAAGGCTGGAAAAGACTGAATCGGATCCCATACAAAAAAGTATATTTAATTTACATTTATTTTATTATTTGTACAGGCGATTCAGTCTCACTTGGCCTCTTAAATATTCCAGAGTCATTCTCTTTTGTATTATGTGTTACTTTAAGATTGTGTATTCTGGTATTTAGTTCTACTTATTATTAAGTATCTCTTATATTCTCTTTCTTAAAAACTTGAGAAAATTCTAAAAATAATTAGTTCTGTTGAATATTTCATCCAATACCTCGTTGTAACTGCTTAAATAATCGTAACATTACAAACTATTTATTTTTTTGTAAATGACGACTCATTGGACAGCTTGAAATATTTATTTCTTTTCCAATAATCTAAGTAAGAAACATACAGTATTGTAACCTTGCGGTAAATGTGTTATTCAGCCATGACATTTATGTTGTCTTAAAACCAAAGCTTTATCATACTAGATTATTGACCGAATGAATTAATTCACAGTTTTTAAACTGAGCGTGAACAGTGAAACTTCTACACGAACCCAAGAGACTTACTTATTTTGCAATTTAATGCGTCGCGTTATTCGTCTTTACGCGACATTTATGACTTGTAATATTTTAATGCCAAAATAGAATTACAAGTGGAGTTTTTGAAATTACAGGTACAGTACCAGCCCAATGACTGTTCCATCAGTGAATAAACAAACATTTGTTTGAACAAAATTAATCTAGTCAATACCTTTCCAGTATACACTGAAGAGTATTATGGGCTCTGTTTAAAGATCTGTTGTCCATTAATTCCGTTAACATATTTTTGCACTGACATTGAATAGAATGCTTGGGGGGGTGGACCGTGCCCACCCCACAATGGTCCAGTGCCCACACTAGGATGTTAGGCTACCGATTAGAAATTCTTATACGGTGGACTGTGCCCACCCCAAGATCTTGAATTAGTATTATATAGGCAAAGCATCATCTATTGAAGAATTTCTAGATACGCCCATGAGCTTCTTATAGTCACATTAATCAACCTATATTGAGAAACTATTTTGAAGGAGCGCATATGCCACTGTGACAAAAGGGTAATTTTGCTATGGATGATCGTTTTTAGAGAGGGCATTAGTATCTATAGACATACAGATAACCGCACAACTTAAATGTGGTAAATTGTCTGTTGTGAGCAAGAAAACTGGTTAGGAATAAGAGCTCCGAGTAATTCTGATCTTTTACTATTTTTTCAGTATTTACTATTTTTTATTTTGATTTTAGTAAAGAGTAATTTACGTGTCTATATATTCATGCAATACATTATGTATAATTACTTAGTAATAAGTATAATTTATATTTACGTATTCTATTTATTTATGAAAATCTATTAAAATGGAAACTGGAAGTACTGGGAATTATGAAAAGATTACCTAAAAATAATATAATATTATTGTTGTATTTAAGAAATAAATATATAATGATCACTTAATATTCAACACAGCATAACAAGGTTTGCATGCTGTGTATTCTCACCGTTTGGAGGACGTTATTTAGTTGTTCATTCAATTTCAATAGTTTTCGTATTATAAAATAAAGACGTCAGTATGTAAGGACTACGATTCCTATATTTAAGAATCAATAAATAAAACTCAACATTTACTTAATGTATTTTATTTATTACTATCCATCGATATATTCAGAATTTAAGTCCACGTTCCCGTATTTTCGAAACGTGTGTCTTATACAAATTAATATTGACAAGGAATGGACAAGACTAGACAATGCTTATCCACATAATATAATTATAATTTATTACTTCACTGACAGACAAATTTCAGTGAACGTAACAAAAACCCACTTAGGCACCGTGGGTGCTTAGTAAATACTTAATATCACCTGCTGTTTCACGTCTGTCGACAGTAAAGGTACGATCGACTTCAGAAAATGACAAGAACAAGATCGATATATATGGGCAAATATATAGTACGGCAGTTGCATCGATTCCTATATTAACCTGTATAGCGATTATGCATAATATTGAACATCCTATGCTTTGCAACGATTCTTCTTCTTGTATTTATTTAAATAGTCACTTGAAAAATAATTTTCTTTAATTATATAGTATGTTTTCTAACAATAAGCTAATCTTTAACATATTATAATGCAAAGACCATCCACGTGGATATATAGGCAACTCACTTGTGATATTTTATTAACCTTAAATTTTACAAAACTACAAAAATATGTGGGTTTTTCATTTACAATTGTTACAGGGCTGCAAACTTTTTATTTAGTATAAGCATTGCAGCCGTGCAAAACAACGTCATCTCAGTTAAGCAAGGAATCTACTTTCTACATATTATTATTTAGTTTTCGGAAAACGGAATCTTTAATTCTAGACTATGGTGAGAAACATAAAACAGAACTCTCAAATAAAGCTGTTCATAGGTAAAAGTACTAACCAATTTGATGTAATCTTATCTTACAAAAATATCTATCTACACAGACCCGTTTGTTTACCTATAAACCAAAAATTTTACTGCTAAATGCGAAAGTTAATGTAACATTTCAGAAAGTCTTATAATAATAAACCACAATTTCTATTATAGCAAGACAGAATGTAAACAATATGTCATAGACATGAAAAAAAGCATCTCATATAGTAACAGGTAGTAAACTACGTTCAATTTATACATACTAAAATAAATCGGGTCAAGAGTAAGTCAATTTTGTTAAACAAAAATAACTTTTTAAATTTATTGTTTTTTTTATATATTTAATCTTTACATATGTTCGTATTTTATTTTATTAGACTGAATATTTCCAAACAGACAGCCTTTAAACGTAAATTTATTTCGTAGTCCGCGTTAGCTAACGTGTCATAAAACAATTTGTAGATTATATATAGAGTTCAGTAGCGATCCAAGTGAATAGAGATCACTATTATGCCTTGCTGTATTTCCAATAAAACTACATACACTTGGCATGTTCATTGCACTCACAATATTTGCTTAAATGGAATATAAATATAGCAAAACTTATTTGTGATGCCTTTTTCTTTATTGAACCACAAAGGGATGCACTTAGAAACTACGTTATAAATATGATGAATACGGATTAATCCACGAGATTTACCCACACAAAATTAAACCACAATAAAGTTTTACCCTTTGTATCCATCAGGCTACCAAATTAGAAATCGCAAAATATGGCAACACTAATTACAATTGTTCGTCCCTAGCAACACTGTCGGAGTCGGGGGAGTATTAAATGTGGCGTCGTCGCTGGTAGATCTCCATGGCGTGAGCGTAGAAGTAGTCTCCGCCGTACCGGATGCTGGGCATGCGACACGCTCTCCTGTATCATTCGAACTCCGCCGGCGTGTGCCATGTTAGCCTCTCCTCGTAGAACGCAATCACCTAAAAAAAAAAATGTAAATCTATAGTAACACAATTTGAAAGCCTAAAAATCCGGAATCGGTCACGAGGCCATAAGATCCTAATTTGGATTCTCAGGTAAAGAAGTTTTATTGAGGTCTGATAAAATTATAATAGCAGCTCGAAGTTTGAATTTGAGCCCTAATGAGGTAAGTTAGCTGCTGTGCCATTAGATTTTTGAAATCTAATGGCACAGCTAATATAATGATACATAATATGCAATGATCAGTCCTGGATTAGCCCTTAAGCTATTTAAGTTATTGCTTAGGGCATCCCGTCTAGGAGGTACATGATTGATAATTAATATGGCACTGGCAATGCTAGATGCAAGAAAGTGAGTCAGTAAGCATGTAAGCATCAAAAAGACCAATTAACTTAATACACTGCTCACCTGTTGTGGACACTTAACATTGGCGACTTTAGCGGGCACGAGCTCGGCCTCATCAGAGTCCGCCCATTTGATTAAAAACATCAACTCGCCAGTCGCGTCCGATGCACCTAATAATAATCAAAAGGTTTTTATTAAAAAAGAATCTTTAGATTTAAAGAAACTCAAGTATTTATGAAACATTAAGTTTCTGGATGCGTGATTCAAAAAACTTTTTCTTTCTTTTAAGTGATTCCCGTGGCATAAACTTGAGATAACAGAGACTGACACACTTTATAATATTAGTATGGCTTATAGGGTTGACAAACGCAACAACAATTGCCACTATCAGTATCATATTTTTATAACTCTTTGCGTGCAATGATTTTAAAATCGTAGTTAAATATGTACAAGCAAAACCAGATAAAACAGTAATTTTAAAACTGGTAAAATTGTGCCTGAACATTTCATTTCATCATTCGTTTTAAATCATGTCTTTTACTATATTACCTATGATCTTCTCAGCCTTCAGTCCCTTTTCGAAGCCAGACTTGGACTTATCTTCCTTACGCTCTCGCTTGGAGTCTTTATGGTCGTCAGCAGAGGACACGCTGGTACCTCGCCCCTTGCGACCAGATGTAGTCTCCTCGCTCGACTCACGGACGCGTTTCTTGCCGCGGTCCTCCGGTTTTTTTGTCTTTGACTAAATAAAAGAAGAAAATTATGTTATTACTATTTTAATATTATAGTTCTTAATCATAAACATGAAGAATTATACTTAGAAATCCTGGTGTGTAAATTGTTTAAAGAAATAAAGTGTAATTCATATTTTTAATTTACAAAGCAGTATAATTTTTCGCTATAATCTGGCTCCCAACCTGTTTTAAAGTAAAAGGTGTTTTGAACTTTGCAGCTTGGCTGTAGTAGGCAGTCCAACATATGATGGAATGTACAATAAAATACTTTGACAGCTTTAGCCAAGATGCCTACTTCATGGTAGGCTTAAGGGCCCTGATTAATGCAAGTTATGATATACTAGTCACTTGGTTAGGCTTTAAACGCACAGCAGTAAGTGTCTAACATTGAAAAAATAATTTCATAATACATTGTTTCCATATAACTTTATTGTTTGGCCCAGCACACACCAGTAAATTACTGCTGGTATGACTTATTCCAACATTTTCAACAATAATTGTAATATTTTACACAAAATCTTTATGAATTATACACCTAAACTGTTTCTTATGAGTCACTTAATTCATTGGTTATTTTTTATTATTACTATTCATTCCAACCTTATAAAAATCCATGCAGTACTTTATAGACAAACAGATGTGATTGGGACTGATGGGATGACTTCTTGATTTGAAGTAATAAGTATATTAATGTGAATACCTCCTTTTCTTTTCTGTTATCTTCAAAAGTCTTGATCAGTTCTTCACAATCCAGGTTCTCCACCGGCTCCCAGGTACTCTCCTCTTCTTTATAGCCTTTCCATTTTAGCAAATATTGCACCTGTAAGTAAAATTAATTGCTTTACTTACAGGTGCATCAATAATTCTCTGATGAACTATAGTGTAATCATGTAAACTCACTAACTTGGTAAGTATTGGATGAATTTTATTGACAAGAATAATTATTTAAATTTTTATGGATTGTTGTAGTATTTGTTTGATTTGGGGTATTATTTTACAGATACTTATAGAAGTTAAGATACGATTCTATCACACAGACCAAACTTCAGTTTTTTAATCATCCGAATAAAGGTACCTCACCATTCTGATAGTCATGGCTACTGAGCTTATTCTGATCAAATTCAGATTGCCGGAACAGTTGTTCATGTTGGAATATTCTCAGTAGCACCTCAGAGATAATGACAAACTAGCCTAAGTAGAACTTATAACATAGGGTGCATAATTACAGGCCTGTCTAATTCTTTGGAGGTCAGTCCTGTCAGTCAGTTACACCAGTGTAATACAAAATAAATTAGTGAATAGCACACTAGTCTCTTACAATGTTGTTATATAATATATGTATTATTATGTATTTCAGTTTTAGCAACTGCACCAGATGGTGAGTAATTATTGATAAAGATTTGATGAGGTTGTAACACAACTATTCATTAATGCCCTATTTTTTTTTTAGTCGTAACAGAGTATATAATTATGAGGCCTATAAAATCAAAGGCAGCTAAGTCCAAGTCAATCAAATAATCATTAAGCTACAAAAATCGATAACTTTGTTCAGGTAGCTACAATATTCTATATTTTAAGTCAGATTTATAAAGAATGTGAATAATACTAATAATCTGAATTTTGATTAATAAAACTCTATATTTGAGTACAAGTTAGTTATCGATTTTTGTAGCTTACTGATTATTTGATTGACTTTGACTTAGCTGCCTTTGATTTTATATGGCTCATATATAGTTATTATTATGTTCACATTCTTTCAAGTGTTAGGTATTATAAGTAATGTGTATGTTCATATGAGCATTAGACAATATTAAAACTTATGATTGGTGTTTAATGCATATTTATGATCGAAGTCTCTCTCAACTCATAAGATATATTCAATTAATATACGAAAATCGGACATAAACATGAACTAGATGCGTAAATATGCTACGAAGCTTTAAAACCGCTATGTTTAGGTTACCGCTTCGCTATATACTTAACTTACCCAAGTATATTATTATAATTAATTCGCTTCAATTAACCTTAGAAAATCTAACATTTTCGACTACATTGTTACAAATCAATAATTAAATGTAAGTAAATTCTAATCATCTAGTCAAATGATAATTATATTCTTTACCTTGCCTTTGACTGTACGTTTGTCGAGAACTTTCTCTACGACATACTCCTCTTCACTAGATCCATCGCTTGTATCCCCTTTTTTATCTTTCTTTCCCATTTTGTAAATTTTTTAAGTGAAATATTTTATGAATTTAGTAATACAATTACAAGGTTATCGCCGTAGCGTCACTCTAGAAAATTCCCAAAATGGCGCCGCGCCTCCTTACTCCAAAATAAATATGGCGGGCAATGGCGATTGGCGGGTGACAGAGACAGAGGCTGCAGACAGAGCCAGTTGTCAGTCATATCAGAATCCAGGCCAGTCAGCTAGCCATAGACTATACGCTGCTGGCAGTTATGCTCCCTTGACTTCACGTCTTTAGCTATTAAGCGAGAAATATATGAACTGCTCAAAAGTGAGCGGAATATCTTTGTTCACTTCAGATTTTTGTCTGTGAGCACTTTAATTAAAAAGTTCAGAATTATTCGAAGTTCGCATTTCAAGACTTCAGATCACAGTAATCGTAATACACAACTCAACGGCAATCACTGTCATCTTGATCTCACAAGACAGCGTTTATGAGCGATCTCGTACGGAGGGAAATAACCTACTGTAGAACTGAATGTTGTTGGCGTCAAACATAATATTAAATATTCATATTAATTGTATGTTTTTCTGTAACGAGTATCCCATTGCAAAATATTTTTAAGTTGCTGCATCTATCATAACGAAATTTAAAATGGCAACATTATTACCAGTACTACCAATTTAACAACAATATAAAAAATCTGATAAGTTGATTTTCTATCTTTGTCTACTGATAACTGATAATATCGATAAAACCTTTAAATGCAAGATAGCCTAACAATGCATAATACAGCTAAACATATAAATATCATTAAAGTAATCTTAAAAGTTATTTTTATCAGTTCCATCACTTCATCAGTGTACATTTGAAAACAAGTTCCAACTTTCACAGGATTGAGTAAGAGCGAGATCGCGATATCGCTCCCGTAGCCAACTTCACACTTGTTTCATTCATTTTTTTACTCTCAATCAAAACACGGCAACAGCCGTGGACCGTTCCGCAAATCGCAGCAGTTTTCATTTCAGTCAACTAACCAGCCTGTTGCGTTAAGTGTGTGTATTTCATTGATGAGCGAATCACGTAATTGGTGCAATTAAATAATGATATACTTAAACTAGTGGTGATTAATAGTGTTATGTGAACTTATTATACTGCGTATTATACGGATTGAACTGAAAAGATAACATTAAAAAGGTTTTGTGTCGATTCGAGTGGTTTCAAATTGACTTTTGACGTCACGCGCGACAACCAATCGGTTGGCGCCAAAGAAAAAACTACGCCACTGCGTGTTTTTGTTTTTGTGGTTACTACATTTATTGTTTTGACTGTATCGGATGGATCGTAATAGGTGAATGTTCGGATTGTTGAAAATATGCTTTTAAAATGTACTGCGGACGGGAGGCCGATCAAAGTGAACGGGGCGCCGGTGAGCCACGGGAATGGTGCGAGAGGTAAGGTCCCGCAATGATTTTGATTTCTTCATAGCACGAAAGTATAGTATAAAGTACGTAGGTAAATATTATAATTTTATGTAGGTAGTTGCAGTTGCAGCGCGCGATGGTTATTGCGTGTTTCAACACACGTGTATTTAGTTTTCATACACGTATTAATTATGAAAGTTTCAATAAAAACAATGTTATAATTTATAACAAATATTTTATATTCTCTTGTTTTTTTCTATTATAGTTCCGTTATTTTCATAAATCTAGGCTGGTCAGAAGTCGCGCATTAACTTATATTTACGAGAACTATCATTTTAGTACTTACCTACTTTAAAATATATTAATTTAGTCACTTGATTAATGATGTATACCTACCACAAGGTTCTTATTTGGTTATGTCACACTATAACTTCTATTATAATAAAAATGTGAAAGCTTGTTTGGTTTGAACTACAATAATATAGCAATATACTAACATAACACATATTTTTTATCAACATACCCTAAAACTGGACCTGTATTTACTTAATATTTACATAATATTAAATTATTGTAAGCAGGATATTTAATTACTCTTTATGGGTTTTCTTACTCTTCTTCTTCAAACATGATCGGCTTAAATTCCATTCTCAACCAGATTTTAGATAGCTGCCTATACATAAAAATCTTTGGTATGTTAGTTAGTTAGAAATGGGTCAGTAAATAAATAATAAGGCTAGACGGATTATTGTGAAATTTCGTATATATATTTAATAGGTCTGAGAATCGGTCGTAGGTTATTTTTTACAGCCCTAGGTGACAAGGTCCTGATAATGTCCCTCACCTGATTTTTTTTTCTGACGCAACATTTTTTTGTAGGTTGTAAAACGGGGGTGCAAAGTTAGTATGACACTGCCGTTTTTAAAAAAAATGGCATTCAAATATGAAGTTACTCGAATGACATTGCACGCGGACAAAGTCGCTGGAATCAGCTATCTACAATATTTATGTAATAAGAAGATACTTTTCTATTAATGCAATATTTAGTCTATAGATTTACAACGAATCCATTGGATAACGGTTTCTGTCCCCGCACCGATTAAATTACAGGTAGTTGTTTCGAGATACGGCGTTTATGTAATACCAATCTATGACCGTTTGAAAAAAAACGTTAACCCAAGTCGACAGACGTCATAATAGTCGCTTTCTAGAAAAACTACCCACCGTCAAAAACATGTAACGATATTTTAGATCCCTCGAGGCCTAATTTAAAGTTATTAAGTAAACGTTACTATGACCAAAAGGGGACGATTCATAAATATAATATAACTAAGTGGACTACATTATACTGGACTATATTGGTAGTAAGCTACCAACACGCAAAGATATTATGATATGTTGTGTAATCGTGTTTACTGTTTGTGCTCTGTTAGCAACCCCTAAGACTGCTGCTAACACCGTCAATGTAATAGACCGCAGACACATATATTATGTAGCTGTACATTGAAGAAATCCTACTATGAGTTCATTGATAATAATTTTATAATTTTAATTAAGTATATTGCGATGGGGCTTGAAGGTTCTCGAGTGGCGACCACGTACTGGGAGACGCAGCGTGGCTAGGCCTCCGGCAAGGTGGACCGACGACCTGGTTAAGGTTGCTGGAATCCGCTGGATGTGGGTGGCGCAGGACCGGTCGTTGTGACGATCCTTGGGGGAGACCTATGTCCAGCAGTGGATGTCTGACGGTTGATATGATGATGATGATATTGCGACCACGTACTGGGAGACGCAGCGTGGGTAGGCCTCCGGAAAGGTGGACCAATGACCTGTTAAAGGTTGGTGGTATCCGCTGAATGCAGGTGGCCTAGGACCGGTCGTTGGGGAAATCCGCGGCTTACGTCCAGCAGTGAACATAAGCCGCGTCATCTAGCTGATATGATGATAATGATGAAGTACATAGATATTTCTTTCCAGTGCATCCAATCTAGATTATAAGCAGAACTCCAGGTAATATTATAACACAACGTAAAACAATTTTCGAAAAAAATCTCAACGTCTTGTGTAATATTTAAAAGCCTAATCATTATAGGTACGTTTTAAATATAAACAAAACTTAGATATCGCCATCTGCGTTATAATGATAAAATTATCGGAAATATTCTTAGAAACACTTTATTTAATACGACTTTAAATACAGTCGAAATTACCTGAAATTATCTTCCTGTGCATTACTAATAGACTCTCATAATCATCTAACTAATTAGGTAGACAGAAAACATATCAGGAGGAATAACTTAGGTTAGGGATCTGTTAGCCTTGTTTGTCAGACAAAAATAAAAAAGGCATAATAATTACCTATTAAGTACATTGCTGTGAGTATTTTAAAGTAAATAGTATATCCAAGCCGATGCTTTTTATTTTTTTTAATGAAATCCTGTTGATTTCTTATTACAATATGTAGGTTCAATCTGAAGGGACAGTAGGTTTTCGAGAGGTAGAGCATAGCGAAATTCCTCTCTCAAATTGAGCTGCCCGACTGGGGAAGTACCTCCGCTTTGCAGAAGACCGCAGTGAATCAACAATAGTTGTATTTCTCTAAGTGAGTAATGTTACCAGAGCTTGTTGGGGGAGTGACTATTCTGATAGCCAAGGCATTCCGTAGATCCCTATTTTAAGAAGCCTAAACGGTTTGTGCAGGGTTTAGCAACGCATATGCAAGCCGTCTGATCACTTATCACCATCAGAAAAAAATACGTCGCACGGTATTCCAGGAAAATGGCGTTCATCAAATCTGAACTTCCATTTTTTTATACCACAATGCGGGCTGTCAGCTTCTTTGCCTGAGCGGTTACTGTAGCCTTTAGAAGTGCGTTGCTGACCCTGTAGAAACCGTTTGGGTTTCAACCGGAATTCCCATGCGGTCAGAATAGTCACTCCTCTAAAGAGCTCTGGTAACTTTATTCACTCTCAGAAACACAACTATTATTGTTTCACTGCTGCTGTGTTCTGTAAGGTGGAGGTACTTCCCCAGTCGGACAGCTCAATTTGAGCTAGGAATCTCGCTATACCCTACCTCTCTAGAAAAAGTATAAATAACTAAATACTACTAAATGTATCCAGTCACTTGCTTGCTTTCTAGAGAAAATATTTAAATAATTATGCCCTCGCATTCGTCGCTGAGGAAGTTCCAAGGTCTAAGTAGTTGTTCTACCAAATTCCTTAAAATCAATACGACTTCGAGAGTCTTATTGGAGTATGTATGTACTTATCCCAAAACATCGACGAAGGTTGTTCAAGGTCTCTAATTTTTACGACCACACTACATACGCATAGGTTGTTTTTTTCTGCTTCAGTTTGACCTTGGGACCCTCGACCAAGCGGTATTTCGACTTTCTCAAGTGACTACAATACATAATTATACCTCCCAGACTAGTTATAACACATGTTAATTACTTAAACCACTTCCTGTCTCTGTTGTCACAAGGATCTAAAGTGCTACTTACTAAAAAGTAAATCGAAAAATACTGACGAGAACTGTGTACTTTAAAAGTATATCGTAATATGCTGCTGGATATCTGATAGGCTCGATAAAACCACGCCACGTCACCTGATCTACGCCTTCCGTAAAAACGATGTCACATATAGTAATTTATTTATTTATTTATTTATTTATTGAGAAACAAACAGTCACTTACAAAACAGGAATAATATATATGATTTACAATTAGACCTGGAGTTTCCTTAAGATATTAAAAACAGTGAAAAAAAAGCAGTGAGTATCTAATTATCTAAGTTACAGAGAAATAAATCAACTTAACAATAATCGGACAATTATAATGTTACAAAATAAGCTAGTGAGGAAATTAGCCATTACTATCTATTACCGTCTGAAAACACGTTTTATGGAATTTATATTACAGTTAAATAAATCTATCTTCTGAAGCTTATCATTTTCATTGAATAATTTGCAAGCACGCCTTATAAATACATTACGCGCATAACACGTTCTACTATGCGGAATTGAAAATAAATATTTTTTCCTACATTGACGCTGATGACTACGAGGGACTCTAAAGTGAATTTGATGGAGTAGTGAGGGGACATCCATTCTATTAAGTAAAATTTTATAAAGCATAATAGAATCCACACAGTCTCGACGGTCACTTAGCTTTTGAAGTTTATGGCGATCCAGTGACTCCTTATAGCTACTATAAATGTGGCCGGTTCTAAAATCAAGGGACTTTACAAACTTTTTTTGTATCATTTCAAGTCTATCGCTATGTATAGCCTGGTAAGGTTTCCAAATTGCACAAGCAAATTCGATACCGCTACGAACAAAACTATTAAATAGAATTTTGTAAGTGAGATTATTTTTAAATGGTTTTCCGATCCGCAGGATGAAACCAAGTTGCTTATATGCCTTTTTTATAACTGAATCCAGATGAGGTTTAAATGAAAATTTGGAGTCCATAATAATACCAAGATCACGGATTTGTGTTACTCTACTGAGACGACTATTATTTATAGTGAAATTAAAGTCAAGATTGTTTTTTTTTTTAGAAAATTTTATGACGTAACATTTATTCAGATTTAAAAATAATTTATTGTCTTTACAAAATCTCTCAAAATTTAATAAGTCCTCTTGCAACAAATAACAATCATCGACAGTATTTATGACTTTAAAAATTTTTGTGTCGTCTGCGTAAAGCAACACTTTTGAATGTTTGATATAATTGTCAATATCATTTATGAATAGTGAAAATAATAACGGGCCAAGGTTGGACCCCTGGGGTACTCCAGAACTAATAGACTTCCATCCTGAGGCGTAACCAGACAGAACTACGCACTGACTACGATTTTCAATATATGATTTGATCCACCGGAACAAGTCGCCGTGTATACCGAGTCGCCAAAGCTTAAAAAGAAGGGTATTGTGACAAATTTTATCAAAAGCTTTGGCGAAATCAGTATACACGACTTCAACAGTGGCACCTTTATCCATCGCCAATAAGATCTCATTACTAAACGTCAATAAGTTGCTGTCAACTGAACGGCCTTTGTAAAAACCATGTTGGTTGGGGCTAATGTGATTTTTTACAGCATGGGAAAGTTGTTCAGTTACAAATTTTTCAAAAATCTTACTAAATTGACATAATTTAGAAATCGGTCTGTACTGCTCAATATCTTGGCTAATTGTACCCTTGGGGATAGGAGTAATATACGCCTTTTTCCAAATTTCTGGAACACAACCAGATTTCATTGATTTATTAAATAGGACAGTCAGTGGGAACGCTAGACTCGATGAGCACCTTTTTATAAATAATGGATGAATACCGTCTGGACCTGCACCTTTGTTGACATTAATTGCTTTTAATAAGTTATGGACAGTGACACGGTTAATTTCTATGCTATTTATATCAATTACAGGCTCAGAAGGAAAGCCGCTATAATCAAAAATTAAATTTAAATTATTATCTGATTTTTCAAAAACAGAGTGAAAGTGATTATTAAAAAGATTACATATTTCTTCTCCATCAGATGTAACACAACCTTTATAATTCATCGTTTGCGGGAGTTTATTTTTTGAATATCTTGCTTTAATATAGGACCAGAAGTAATTTGGGTATGATTTAATTTTTTGTTCCGCATATGTTATATAACTGTTAAAGCATTGTGTTTGCATTTTTTCTGCGCGTTTTCGTAACAGTTTAAATGTTTCGTAATCCAAAGGATTGCGATATTTTTTCCATACCCTATGAAATTTACGTTTTTCATTAAGCAACCTTCTCAATGGCCTGGTATACCACACCGGAACGGAAGCTGATACATAAGACCTACGTTGCGGAATATAATTACAGATCAATCTATTTAAAAACACATAAAATTTTGCTATACTACTCGTGATATCACAATCATTGAAAAACGATTCCCAATTTACCTTAGATAATTCAAGGTTGATTTTACTGTAATCACCAGCACTAAAATTATAAATTAGATTAGAAATCGGCTTCAAAAAAGGCTCGACATTGACGTTTAAATCTATAGTGAGTGCTTTATGGTGCAGAATATCTTCCGGTGTTAGAGGGTTGTCACAAACGGCGACTGAACATTCAGTATTGCATAGTATCAAGTCAAGAATGCGCTTGTTAGAATTATGTATACAATTAAATTGTTTAATTTCGGTAAATGATAGAAAATCACGAATAGCATGCATCGCGCAACTGTTACCCGGTATCAAATGCATTCCCGGAGTGGAACGGGCAACCCATTCAGCCTCGGGTATATTAAAGTCGCCAACAAGAAGGAATAAATCATTAGATCTTTCATTAATTAGTTGACTAGTGATTTCGAAAAAAGAAATTAATGATTCCCTATGTCCTGTACCACGAGGAATATATATGCAGGCTATATTAAGAAAAGTTAGCCGCGACGTCGCAATACGCTGGTCACACTTTGGCCGATCACTATGTTTCAGTGGGATAGAAACCCAAACACAGTCACAATGGGCGCGCAGTGGCACAGGCCAGTCACGGCGCTCGGGCCGGCAATGCGCACGCACGGCTACGGCAACGCCGCCACCGCGAGACGCGCCGCTCTCTGTCACCGACCGGTCACATCGAAAAACATTAAAGCTAGGGTCAAAAAATTCACTATCAAAAAAATCTGTGTTCAACCAAGTTTCGGTAAGACAAACGAAATCATAAACTGATTGAGATGTTTTGGAAAAAAAATCAATAGCCTTGGTTCGCAGTCCCCTCACATTTTGATAGTAACCACTAAGAACGGGGTTAGCCATCACGATTTATGATAATTGATGTAATATATGTATGGTCAATGTTAGGGAAGTAATTATGTTTAGTTATATTATATTTTAAAAAAGGCGTGCGTGCACAACATTCACATATCTGCAAGCAAGAACAGAGTTGACGTTCATTAAAGTTAGTATTTGTACTTATATAGAACGGGTAGAATATATGAATCACAATCGGGTGTCTTAATGTATAACTTGTGTAGTTGAAATAATAATACAAACATGGCGCGAGTGAATGTTCAACTAACACACATAGATACATTACTGTTACGGAAGCAAACATTACATTAAACAATATAAAGGTGTATATGAGAAAAAAATATAATAGTCACTTTATCTTTTTAAGATCAGACTCATTTTTTATATGTATAGGCTTACTCTCGACGACTTTGCGAATAAATATTTTACAGTCGCGAACCCATAGAAAAGAATAGTTATGTTCCAGCTTCAGTTGTCTAGCTTGCTTCAATAACAACTTGTTGGCGGGCGTCAGGTGGTCGCATACGAACACGGCGGCGGCTGGCCCAGCTAGGCCGATATCAGCTGTAGTGAGGCCGCGGCGCACGCGCACCGCGGCGAGCAATTCATTTTTGCGATTACGCCGCGTAAATTTAACAATAATGGCAGGCGGTCGGCTGTTTGCTAGCATGTCGTCCTGATTTGTTTGAAAACGGCGTACTCGGTGAATAACATCGACGTCATTGTCATTTAACTGAAATCCGACCATATCACATATATTACGTAGAATGGTAAATAGGTTTTCTCCCTTAGAGTATGGTATGCCAGAAATCTCTAGGTTATTCAGCATAGAAAATTGTCTATTCGAGTTATTTTCAGTAACCAGCCGTTTAATTGTTTCTTGGGCCTCATCTACATTTTTTGACAATGTGATTATGGAAGTCATTTTCTTCTCAACTGAGGATATTCTATCCTCAAACTGGGTTAGATTGGCCTTCACTTGTGATTGAGTCTCCTTCACACTGTCCGACAACGAGGCAACTACACGCAGCTGATCCCGAATTTCAGACCTTATGTCGTCGCGCATAGCAACTAACTTTTCATCTTGTGCTGCAGTGAAATTAGTAAGGAGGGATATTATATCCTTTCTAAATTCCGTAAGTTCGTGCTTAACATCAAATTCGAGTTCTGGCTGTTTCCTCTTCCGCATGGTGACCTGATGGACATCTTGGTCGACATAGTTTGTAAGATTTGGCTGAGAGTCACTTTTAGTGGGTGTACGTCGTACATTCATTTTTAGTAATAATGTAGGTGTTAACACAATAGTTCAATCCGAAACTCGTTTACAAAACTACAGCGGTGCACACACGCGAGAGCCACAGCGATAAGAAAAAATCTTAAGTGTCAATAGATAGTTAACTTTAACTCTGAGCAAATTAAGTCGAAAACTGAGTGTATCATTAACTAATACAGCGTAATTCAATTAGTACACGACTGCTTTACACGGTTAACGAAACCAGACTGTTTTTAGAACAAAACCAGAATTTAACAAAATACTTGATAAAATAATCAATATTTATGTGCTCATTATATAATAATTTAACTCCAGACTTTAGATTTTATCACTACGCTATCTAAACAGCTGATAATTATCTACAAGTTAGAATACATTTTACTATTTCACTATATAGGTACGTAAATGTGTATTGGTATTATCTCTTACGTAAATATATGTACCTACTTAATAAGTATGTAGAAGGATCACTCAATAATTCATCGATAGTAATATTACGATATGTCCAAACAATCGTATTATGAGAATAATTACCCTATATTGATATCAAAACGACGCACCAATAAATAGCCTTTGTTATCGAAGTTTTTAATTAGAGAAAGCTCTTGTTTTTTATGATTGGTTTTCTACTTAAGATTAGGTCATAGTACTCCAGTTTTTCATCTTGGTTTCGAATCCAAGCAAAATTGCTGAGCATACGCGGACAAAGCGTTTACAGTACCGGTATGTACTCAGAGAAAGGAACAGTATGTGATTTTATTGGCCTCTGATTCGAGACCTTTACGTTACCATAGTATTCATGGAAATCCTGTTTTTTTCAACAGGAAAAACGATGGTTGAAAAGCCTTTTGCAATCATTGTAGATATGCTACCTCAAAGTATTCATTCATCGTTAAACCAAGTGATACTATTTGTAATCTATTAGGTACTTGTAGACTTAACAGCATGCGCGTTAGTAAATATGTACAATAAAGCCTGGCTTTATTGCCTTTACACAGCAACGATGGCTCTTAATTAATCGATGCCGAGACAGAAGGGCTTAATAAATCAACTGCCGATTTCACGCCAGCCTCACTGTACATGTTACAGTATGCCAGAGAGATGGCAGTACCATCAAGCCCTTATTTGTTATCGGTGTCCCAGATCACAGACTCAAATCAAGACTAACCTGAATAAGTATTAACAGAGTATATACATAGGTAAAATCTTCCCCCTGCAGGAACAAAAGCTATTGTAGAGAATTATGAGGTTTGACGAAATAAGCATGAAGAAAATTCTTATGAAGCTTTTCAATATTTTTTATTCAGAAGTATCATTTCCTAGAGATGTTAACTAGAAGAAACGGTAAAGAAATAAACCTTCAATGGCACAGGTGTTTACAAAACGTAACCCTACATCCGTTGCACTGGAGATAGGTGTTTAGTTGGTTTTATAGCGTCGTGATAAACGGACGTGTTATGTAGCTCCTGCCTTGAGGACGCTACTCAAATGACGCATAAAACATGATACACATGCATGATGACAAACCGGATAACTTGCTAAATATTTACACATTAGCGTCTCGTTCGCGCTCAGTTTTTGTTTTGTATCTGATGTAACACCTAGGTTAATACTCGATGTTTCAAATTTAGATACGATATCCAAGTACCTACCTGACTTTTCATTTGAATTTTTTTCGAAGAAGTATCTACACATTGTGGCATGTTAGAAAACTCAAAAGATTGAGCAAGCATGTCGCCGCTGACGGCATATCATATCATGTTCTCAACAATAATAATGATAACTAGCAGTTAAGAACTTATAAAAACCTCTGGTAGCTTTGTAGCTCTATCTCAATGGAGAGTACACCATGAAGATAACGTATCACCATAACTGCTCATACAATCGCAATATCGTTCGAAGACAATTTAATAAAACCTAAATATTTACCTACTTCATCGTATGCGGATATTACCGTTACCAAGTCTAAATAGACAGACACGGTCGGGAACCTTGTACTATACATAGAACACATGATACTATTTTTACCTGAATTATACAAAATGAACAAGCTCCAACAACCTACAAATTGTACCGATTTAGTTTAATGAGCAAAGTGCAGACCAGGCAAATATTTATAGATAAACTATTCGTTTCTTGATCCAACTAAAGTAAGACGCAAAAAGGCTAGACAGACTCGAAAAAAATATTCTACTTGTTGAATCATCCTGAAACCCATTTTCAGTTCCTACAAAATCAGAATAGCCGGCGTTCCACGAGTAAGAGCTATTCACATATACCGTTTGTCAAAACAAACAGGCAAATGAATAATATCTGCGATTTACGTAGTTAGCCCCGAATCTAATATTACACCTTCCAGTTTTCAATCTCGATTGATGTAAGGTCTCTCCAATCCCGACCCATGAACAAACAAACAGTATAATTATAATTGATGGGCGTAATAACTTTAATATATTTATTTGACGGGTTTATATAACCATCAATATTATTGCTATAATTACAACATCAAAGGACGGTTCCAGAAATGATTTGAGACCTGATTCCCATTGAAAATAACGAGAAAATTCAACAAAGAAAACTGTTCTGGTTGGTTCAACTTGTCGTCAGGTTAAACTCGGAAAAATTAAATAAATGTTTGTTCGTCGTAAAAAATCAAATACAATGTCGAATTTTTTTTTTCATATGAAAATCGTATTTTTTTAATCGCACACAAGTTTCTTAAGCTTAGCAATCCTGATGGTAAACCATCAGCGCAGCCCTTAGACACGCTCTCCACGAGAGATTTCAGACTACTTACAATGCCATGCTTTTGCTATGCACGTCCCAGAAAGGGACCGAAACAAAAAGACAAAGCTTTTACCTAAGTGCTACTCCCCGTAGGTGACAGCAAGCGACTTATAATGAGGCAGACTTTGCCTCCAGGACTAAATATAGCTTTAACTAGTTGACTAACTGACTACTGAATTTTTAACCTCAGTTTAACAAAGACAGCAGTCTTAAATCGTTTGTTATAATTCTAAATATTTAAGAAACCAAACGTTATCATTCCCATTTTTATTTGATGTGTACATTTTATGAGCAAATTTATTATTTTGACTAACTTTTTATTGTAGGTACCTAATCATTATCAGTGTAATAAATTGGTAGTCAGATTTATCCGAATTTTATATTTTAGCAATGTGATGGTTCACTTGAGTTGTTATGTAAACCTGTTTAGGAAAAAAATGCTGTTACTTAACAATCTTATTTGCTGTATCGTATTAATTTAAATAAGACGCGTTGTCAGTAGAGCGACCCTCGATGCTCAAGTTATCTGCTGTGTTATCTTAGAGGACCATTATCGGGGGTCAGAATGGCGCCCGCGCACTCCTCTATATTTACAGACTATATGTTATGCGCACGCGACTGTCATATGATGAACTGACTAGTTTACACAGAAATGCTCACCTGACTGATATTTTGAATGGTCATTGACTCCGGTAAATATTTAAATCACGTAATTATGAAACGAGAACACTTTATTGTTTTAAAGAAATTGTAAGACTGCCGAAAGGTTTATGGTTGGAAAATGTTTATTACATTAATGAGTAATTTTTTTCATTCCGAGTAGTTTTTCTAAAGATTTCTCTATTACAACTAAGTACTTACCAGTTCAGGTTTACAGAATACAGGTGAATATAAAGTATCACATGAAATATATATAATATGCTTAGTTTATATTACTAGACATTGTTTTTCAAGTCTGACATGTTATAGTGAAATAATTAAATAGAATTGTGGTCCTATCGCTAAGAATGATAATATCTGTTCATGTTTATCTACCTCTTGTGTAAAAGCGATGACGATCATAATATACTACTCATCCCAATTTGCGGAAGCAGCAAGATGTTTTAAATACTTAAAGCAGCTTACCTAAAATCTGTCTTTTATGTCGCACATCAAGATAGGGAATATAGTAAAGCTTCACTTAGTCTAACTGCTTCTTCGTCAATATTTAATGTAAGAAGTGTCATAAGTAATGGACGAGGAAAGAAACACTCATGACAGTTTTCTGGGATACGGATTTTATCAAACTTAATGATTCTTGATCATTTATTTAAGTTCCTTACAGTTCAACAAAAGCTGTGAAGCTGTGATAGGCTAGTGGACTGTGTAGTCAAAGGTGTAGAGTTCGAGCCCAAGGCACCACTAACTTTTCAGAAGATATGTGTGTATTTATCACAAGCTCATACGGTGAAGGCCAGGCCGATACTACCTACTTATCAAGACTACCATCAATTCATCAAAGATCTGTGTCATGAACTGTAAAATAATGACTGGATTGAGTCTTAAATACACTGAAAATAATAAATTGAACGTAAAGTGAACAAACTAGTGCGAAATTGATACAAAACCGCAGTAGCTACAATAATGGAGGTGCTATACAATTTGCTATCTTGTAACACTTGTATCTAATTAAACACATAAAAGGGAAGCCAACGATAAGATAAGCAATTTAGGTCCAACATGAATGAAATGTCGTTGACCGGAGAAATCGGTCAAGCGGTAATTAATGGGAAATATTGTTTAGTGATGGAACAGATGACTATGGACTGGAGTACTTGCGTTTTTGAAAAAGCCGTTTGTCTAAGTACTTGAAAGTATCCCACGGGTTCATATCGAAGACGGTCTACTCTACGCCAAGTTGTCAATTTTAATTTTGTGTATAAATTTCAATGGCTACAATTATTCGAAATAGGACTTGTATTAGGCACTTTTATCCACGACTATCACGTGGCAAATGTCTTCTTTTCTTAAACCAGCACAGCTGGGATTATATTATTTTTTTATTTTTCTATTGGTAGTAATAATGCAGCCTGTCATGTGTTTTTAATAAAATATTCAGTGACCTACATTTGAAGGATACATGATAACTTTTAACTACATGTGGTGCAGGTATCATAACGTTGGATCAAATGTTTTAAATTTATTTTAAACATGTTTAAAAATTACTTTCTTATATTTCTATGCCCTTTTCAGAGTGGATAACCTTGGCGTTTATGTTCAATTAACATTATACATCGTACATACATACATCGTCTTTCGTAATTTCTGTCCTTAATAACTTTCCATCTGTTAGACTTAACTGTACCTTCACCAAGAAATATGATTTTAACAGCATTATTACCGCCAAGTTATACTTCATTTCCGTATACCACATACGATAAAACATATTATGTAATGCCCCATACCGTGTAGCCAGTGTCAGCCGGACTCGACTTTAACGTTTTTATTATCGAGCGCCTAATTTGTAGCAAGCTATTAGCACTGCGTTACATCTAAGTGTGTAGCATTTGAGTTAACCGGCACAAGATACTTCCGTTAAAACTTGCTTTTATTTATCTTTATTTTATGAACAGATCGATGAAAAGTCTTTAGAAACTATGTATATAATTATTGTATACAAAATAAATAAAGATATTCAAATAGTATTCTCAGAACACATTTATCTATCCTTTAGCACTTAGAAGGACAACTTAAAAAATACTTCGAGAGAATATGAGCTGCATCGAAAGATGCAATAAATTATAGGAACTTACTTTAGAGAAATAATATGACAACGTGATGATACAATAATACCACAATAAACAGCGATAGAAGACAAAGCGAGATAAAACCAATAGTTGTTGTAGCGACTTAACGCTTCCTTTATATTACGCAATTTTGCACTAGCACTTACAGTACCTACATGTTTCTTCTATAATTATCAATGGGCGAAGGCGTGTGGTAATTTATTTACAGCGTCATTAGCTAAGAATAATCATTTTCATCGCCTTACTCTAACGCGACATCTTTTAACCTCAAAATTTCGTAGGTATTCATCATTTAAAAATATAAAACAATATTTAAATTTTCTAGAAATAAAACTATAAAGAAAAAAATCATACCTAAGTCAATATTCATTACTGATGGTATGTACATTGTGAACGTTTTAATTCATTTAAATCAATTAGCTGAAATTAAGTAAAGTCGTCCATTTGAAAATTGGGCAGATAATCCAGGTCATGGCTATATTGTCGGAACCCAGTTCCAACTTAGCTCTGTTGTGATACATGATAGATTTCTACCAAACGTTGTATTATCTCTGAATAAAGAAGTTTTAATTTAACATAATATTTTGACAGATAACAATATAATCCGAGACAAGACACTATAGATAAGGAAAATATAATAATAAAACTTGTCAATTCTTATAATCGCAGACGGGAAAATTCACCTAAAGTCCAAATCTCATACAAATCCTTCAAACAAAATTCATGCATAAGATGCTACACAATATTAACAGCGAATATCTAAATCGTGTGACAGTGTTTCTGAAAGTCACCTCGTTATAGGTTTTGATAACAAGAGCCCTGACATGACTATGATAATAAACCTTACCTGTGTTATCTAGCAACTGATGATAGTGGTAGATAATTGGGTGATACAAGACTTAGACAACATTGATCGTTTAAACCAATTCGTTAGTCACAGACGCTTGAGTAATCAGTATATCATACAATGTTCTGTAAGTTTTTATTGAAGATATATAAATAGATGTTGCACTTACTAACCTTACCAAGTATTTTTAGGAGCGCTGAGCGAAGTATAGTTAGATTCCTGATTCTTACACCATAATAATTTCGTTAAAAGATATTCAGATAATCTAATAACTAAGCAATCATCATCATCATCATCATGTCAGCTGGAGGACGTCCAGTGCTGGACATAGGCCTCCCCCAAAGATTTCCACAAAGACCGGTCTTGGGCCACCCGCATCCAGCTGGTTCCAGCGACCTTTACCAGGTCGTCGGTCCACCTTGCCGGAGGCCTACCCACGCTGCGTCTAACTAACTAAGCAATAATAATGAGTTATCTAATTTCTAAAAAGCGCCAGTATTGAAAGAAAATATTATTTTATAATATTTATAGATATAGTTGACGGCGTATATTCTCAAGGCCTTCCCCAAGGGACAATCCTAGGACCATTAAAGTTTATTATGACAACTTTGTTAAATGAACTAGGTTTAAAACACTAAAAACCCCATTTAATTTACTATATAAAATTTATAGACCTACGTGAGTATTTTCAACCCAAAGGATTTGCCGACATCGCGTTCTGAGAACTTCCGTATACGATAAAGAAGGAAATAAGGAAACAAATGCAATACCTATAAAAAATCTGTAATTCAATGATTTCGCTATAAAATGCATTATAGCAGACTTCTTAATAATAACGTTGTCGCGTTGTAGCATCGGGTCGGTAATAGTAATAAGTGGTGGTTCAGTTAATCAGCGTTTGTTTAATTGGATTCACTTGATGATATCAGATGTTATGATTTTAATTCTGATCGTTTATTATGTCGATAACTTGTCCTACTTGATAAAATTTAACTTACATATTTATATTTCGATTTCTTTTAGCCATGCGAGAATATTTGACCATCACTCAGTCTGATTTGATACATATTTTAAAAATCGTGACCTGAACAACAAGATACCGCGACTGCCGAATGTTAAATTACCGCTTAATAATTCAATCTGATATGTCTTGTGAGATGCGTCGTACAACTGGTCGCTCACTGTCACTTGTGTATGATTGCGCAAGCGCACGAGGCGGCTCGCGGCGCGGCTACTGAGCACGCGTGGTCCGATTTATGAACTAACATGATTAGAATATGGTTCAGTTTCTAATATAGTAGTTTTTTCTTACAGCAATTCATTATAAGGAAATGTTGTTTACTTTAACGCTTTGTTATTAGAATTGTTCATTAAATCGCAATTCTACAATGTTCGCACATTTTTATTGCGCAATAGGCTGGTAAATAAAAAAATATTATCTTATCTAATTTTGGTAATATTATCACATCTGGCGAATTCATTGTCTTTTAGAAGTATTACAAGTAATCATGTCTCATTAAGTAAAATGACAAATTATATATATTTCCTTTCGTTAATACTTAGAGGAGTTTCAGTAATCTATTAGCAAGTTCGTTCTTGTCACAAAATGATGATGTATCGCACAACAAAATCTAATTTAGTTAATGATTTATTTTCAGCGACGGAATGCGGACGGCACTGAAGTTTTGTGATGGATCTGCTAGGCAGACGGTTTGCTCTCGACCATTCTCTATCTCTTGCTAATTGATATTTTCAGCGTACATGTAAAAGAGACGACATGCTTGTTCACGCACAAGATTGGAACATGCGCGAGCGACGCGTTCTAATTAACCTTGACCTTGTAGTGAATCAAGCTAGAGCGAGCTATAGCAATAGGCATCGTAAGTAATTTGCAATCGATACAAGACATTTACATTTAAACGTTAGATTAGATCTACACCAATATTGTTTGCGTTAAATGAGTGACGAAAATTACACAATTTTCGTCTATATTTTTAGTTACAACTGCGACGAACTTAAAATACTCCGTAGTTCCATATATAGGTGATGCGGATGTTGAACCGTAATATGTAATTGTGAAGGTTTATTTACGTAGTGACTTTACTAATGTGTCTTTTTATTACAATTTATAGCAAATAAAAACTTTGGCAGTCAACATTCTTAACCAAATTGATTAATAATATTTTATGTTATAGCCGTTTTTAATATTAAACCAAATAGTCTAAATCTGGGGATGCGGCTCTTATTGCATACATACAAAGGTTTAACGCATTAGAATGTATGATCAAATCTTGGCCCCCATATGTTTTTAAAGCCTTGACAACGTAAGAAATATAAAAATATTTAGTCGATTGATAACCGTAATTGTGATAGTCTCCAATATGTCAAAAAGTAGATGGTCTATCTGTATACTTAATCCTTTTGCAGACTATACAATGTACATCAATCAAAAAAACCTAGTTCTTTAATAATTTTGTATTGTTGTTTAGTGCGAAGTGTAATCGAGGATTGCTCGTCTGTTTGGATTCCTATAGACCGCATCGGAGCATGAAATATTTACTTCATAAACACTCATAGAGCTTCCTAATAACAGAATATTGTGTAGAGTTTTAATTGGTCTCCAATTCAAAAAATTTTTATTGTTGTTTTATTTTTTCTTTGTTCCTCGGTTTATAGTCTGTTTTGGCGCGGGTAATTAGTCCCTAATTGTTTTTAAAATAAAATATACCTTATGATCATCACGCATAATCTGCTATTCTAATGGTAAATGAATTATTCAGATCGGTCCTGTAGTTTTGGAGCCTATTCAATACGATCAAACAAAAACATCAAATCTTTTCTCTTTAAATGAAAACGTAAAGCTGTCAGATGAAGGAAGGATCTGATTCTTAATTCTTTCTCTGATATGAAATATTTACACAATCAAATACAGCTTATAGACCGTCAACAACCGAATATTTAAATACACGTACCAAATTTATATTCGCTTCCGGGTTTCTTTTTATCTACCGAAGGTGTACAAAAAATAGATTACATAAGTATATTATATACATTCATTTATCATCATCACGTGTTCTCTCATGCCTTTATTTACACGCTTATTTCTTTTTTCATTGAGGTCGTATCAGGGCGTCAACTCTGCGTATATTGAATACCAAATTGCTATAAATGTGTTTGTTGGTTGGTGTCTATTTTTTCTGTTCTATTGTATTCTATGTGTTGTTTTTGAGTTCGTCAAATATAATAGGATCATATATATTTTTGACAGAAACCGTATTTTCAGTCGGCATCATTTATTTCACTTGGTTCATTATTATTTAAAAACTCATTAATTTATTTATTCTTTAACAATCAGAAAACAGTAAATTCACATAAGATATCTCATTAATCTCGAGCAAAATGAGTTTCGGTCTGCCTCCTCTCAAAGTAAAGCCTGAACATGTCAGTGAAATCTAGCAACGTGAAGGTCCGTTTGGTGTACCAGACCCGCTTGTTGCGGGGCTGGCTGCTACTTAGGCAAAACTTGGCATGTCACACCCGATAAAAATATCTGAAAGAAGCTCTGCAACATCCAAGGACTGCATGCCCCTCTCACTCACCATGGAAATGAAGTTCACTAGCAAGATTGGTCACCTTCCATTTCTTCAAAAATCTAACTTCAAAGATTTATTTGTAATTGAGATGTTTTACTTTGGTATGGAAATATTAATATGCGGAATCGATAATTCCCTAAAAGAGGAGGATGCGATATAAATAAGGAGGTGGAATAAAAATACTAATTGTACGCAGACGAAGTTGCAGACAAAAACTAGTATGTTTTAAAAACAGTTTTGAATCTGACACGCTTTGTTAAATGAGAAGTGGTCTTAACGTTTCTAATTTAAGGTTCAAAATATTATCACTCAAGTAACGTTATGTTTCTTGCCTGATGTTATCAAACAAGCCACTCGTTCCATCTTCAGGGGCTTTCTCAACTTCTTGCGATTACAAGTAGGCACTTATTCAACACAATATATTTTTGCTTTAATTCTTTTAATGTTTCCATGAGCCTACCAGCATTTTGTACATAATAATAATGATTGGCAGCTTATCGCACTGTTTGCTTTTAAATAGTTTTAGATACTGTTTATTACGTGTTTCTTTTGCAAACAAACAATTCATATCTTTATTGATCTTTGACCTCACTTGGCTTTCCTGAATTTCTTGTTTATGTTTTTTTGTTTTGCGATTAACATACTGCATTGACTAAGTTTTATATCTTAATTTTGTTAACATCTTTGACATCTTTCGAATACATTTAAACATTTGAAAATCAGATTTCAATTAAATATATGTAAACCAGAATACATTAATATAAGTTGACTGTATGTGTGTATGCACATATAGTATATACTTGGAACATATACATCGTTCTTCAAACTAATCTAGATAGAAATTATAGTCACTTAGAATAGGAAGTCAACTTAATAGAACTAAAATGTTTACTTATTGGAAATATTCATGATCATTGTCAAATAACTTCACATCCATGTACAGATAACGGCATCAATATTCGAAACGAGATATTTGAATCGGTTTTTTCTTCGATGCAGTTATTTTAACTAAGAATGCGGTTATATTAGTTTATGAATATTAAACACCGTGGAAAAAAACGAATAGCTACACCATACATACAAAGTGACTTTTTTAGACTCTTAATATGAAAATGATTGAACAACAGAATATATGTCAATATCAATGAAAATACTCTATATAAAGATGTAGGACCAAACCTTGACAATACAACAATACATAACAATTCAAATATTTTAATTAAATTAACTTTTAGAAGGAAAGAATCTAAAAATATGTTTTCCTTACAAAGAGATTTTCTAAGAACCCAAGGCTTACGATTCCATTACTAAGTATAATTTAGTTAACTGTACTGTAGGTATTTTTTTTTTATGAGCCTGTAGTGTCCCACTGCAGGGCAAAGGCCTCCCCACTCTTCTTCCACTTCTCTCTATCTGTTGTTGTTGTAGGTATTTTCTTATAAACCTTTATTTGAAAGCACAAGTTCACTCAACTACGCACTCACGGATTATAACATCACTATATTTACGTCGGGGAAAAAACACACTACAGCCTGTATTCCAATAATTATGTACCTAGTAACCTAGCTGAACAATAGATATATGAAACTATGGATAATGCGTCCTGATAACTTTGTCAATAAAAACAAGCCAGCTTAGCAACTGAGTAGATACTGTATCATATATGAATACATGAAATGTACTAAAAATAAACATTGAGTATTCAGAATTTCATAAATAATTATGTTAAGTTTTCCGGAACGATTGACCCAAGATCCCTTTTTTTGTTGCTCTGCCCTTTTTACACCTTTTGTTGGTGTAAAAATGAGGTCTGTGTTGTGGGGTGGAATGTTATTCGAACTCGTTGGTGAAGAGTTGAACACTTCGTTCCCCAGTTCGACGCCTTATCCGTTAGTCTATAGCCGCATTAATGTTTCCTATGCATGACAATTCCAGAGTCCTTACTTTGGATTTGTCATGCATCAATGCTTTGAATGACGTACGTAGGTGCATGGGCGTCGTTATGGTTCTGAAACTGCTTAAATCAGAGATTCTTGGTCCCGTGAAGCATTCAAGAAACGTAGACTACACTTCTTATTGATCTTCTATATCTTGTCACTTACTAAGTTTCAATAGATTTCTATAAGATTGAATTAAAATATTGAGTAGTCATTTTATATCCTTTGACTCTTATTTTAATATGAGTAAATATAATGTATGTATTCGAACTTAAATTCGTCGGATACTGTGCAATGCCTACGTTGATCTTCGCACTGTATCCACAAAAATCTCGTGTCTAAATATTACAGAATACTTCTAGATACTTATGATGGCAAATATTGTCACTACCCGGTGTATCAATCAACAATGTTGCTCAACTGAAATACCACCAATACGTAATGATTTTATAATTACTGTGCCCATAATAATTCCAATTGCACAGGGCACGGAGTGATCTGTTATGGATATAACGTAGTTATATCAATGGCTGGAACAAACGTTTAGTCTAATCGATGATGTAGATATAAATATCCAAGCTCAGTTCTTGGAATAACCTGCGTCTTTGTTCGAGATCACCAGCTGGATAGACTAGATAAAGAAGCCTATTTAATATCTTGGTGACGCAATCGTTCTGAGCCATCGTCTTGGTGAGATACTGCAGATATCCCACCAAAACTGGCAATATATTATATAGTACAGTACAGTATTGTTTATTGTTGATTTATTTTTAGCTTTTGGTGAAAAAAGAGGAAAAGAATGACCTAGGCTGATTTTTTAAAAGGAAAGGGTAAAAATAAAGAGGAAAAACTGAAGCTAGAGAAAGCTAGGGAAAGCAGAAGATAGAAAATAGTGGCGATTGTTTCACTGACAAGAGCTGAGCTATTAAATTATTACAAAATAATGATTATTGAACAAAACTGATACCTACCTATATACTAGCTTTTAGACAGGTACATACTAAACGAGATAAGAAGCTTCAACAGGTAAATTTTCAGTTTTATCCATGGCTCATTATTACATCAAAGTTTAGTTGTAAGAATTGTGATAAAAATGTTGCTTCTCGCAATTTGAAAACAATTAATCACATTGATGAGTTGTAACGGTTGACCGTTAGACGTCCACTGCTGGAAAACAACTCAGTAGGCATGATATTAAAAACTGTTATCAAGAGGTCTTGGATCTCGGCTGGCTCCTTATCTAATCAGAATTTATCTCCAGGCCTTGAGTGTCACGACGCGATGTTCGCTTATGGCCCACTCTGAAGTGCGATAATTTCGGATTCACCACCCAAAATAGATATAACTGGGTGAATTGCTCGCGAAATTCTTACCAGATGCCAAATTGTAGGTTATAACATACATTTTCCTGTTTTTAGACACACGTGGTAGATGTAGATCTTAGGTTTCTTGTGGGTCATCACTGGGACTTATTAATTTTACCAACAATGTTTTTATACTCTCATTGTACTAATTTTAAACCTTTTATTCCTACTAAAACACTATCAAAGCTGATAACTAATACATACAAGGCACAAAGCACTTCGAAAAAAGCACTGTCGAAGTTGCCTTCTTTTGGGCTTCCCGGGAAATTGTGCGACTGGGTCACCAGTTTTTTGACAGATCGGAGCATCAAGGTCGTCGTCGACGGTGCATGCTCTGATCCTAAATTTGTCAATGCTGATGTTCCACAAGGCTGTGTCCTGTCACCTACTCTGTTTCTTCTGCATATCAATGACATGTTGCATATCAGCAACATTCATTGCTATGCAGACGATAGCACTGTGGATGCCCTGTACACTGGCCGTGCAAATATTTCTCGGGAATGCGTCGATGAGTGTCGGAGCAAACTTGTGTCTGAAGTCGAGTCTTTGCTAACCAAAGTCTCGGTCTGGGGTAGTAAGTCTACCCCAGTGTACAGGGCATCCACAGTGCTATCGTCTGCATAGCAATGAATGTTGCTGATATGCAACATGTCATTGATATGCAGAAGAAACAGAGTAGGTGACAGGACACAGCCTTGTGGAACATCAGCATTGACAAATTTAGGATCAGAGCATGCACCGTCGACGACGACCTTGATGCTCCGATCTGTCAAAAAACTGGTGACTTAGTCCAATTCAACCCCAAAATGACATAGGTTTGCGCGTTAACCGCTGATAAGTCACCATTCGTCGTAACTCCTCATTTTGAAAACACTCCCTTATCCGCCACAGCCAGTATCGGAATACTTGGTATCGACATTTCGAGCAACGTTCAGTTCCGCGGTCAACTGAAAAGTAAGGCCAAATTGGCCTCAAAGAAGCTTGGTGTGCTCAGTAAGGCGAGACGGTACTTCACGTCGGCGCAGCGCCTAAATCTCTATAAAGCGCAGATCCGGCCCCACGTGGAGTACTGTTCTCATCTCTGGGCGGGAGCCCCTCAGTACCAGCTACTTCCATTTGACCGAATCCAACGAAGGGCAGCTCGGGTTGTCGACGATCAGGCTCTTTCCGATCGGCTCGATCCTTTGGCTTTGCGTAGAGATGTTGGATCACTCTGCATCTTCTACCGCATTTATCACGGGGAGTGTTCCGAGGAATTTTTTGGTTTGATCCCGGCAGCTGATTTTCAGAATCGGACATCGCGCCAGAACTCTTAAGTTCCATCCGTATCACCTCGATGTCCAGAGTTCCTCAACAGTACGGTTTTTGAGGCATTTTCTGACTCGTACTACTACTTTGTGGAACCAGCTGTCGCCGGTCGTCTTTCCAAACCGTTACGACGTGGGAACCTTCAAGAGGAGAGCATATTCTTTTCTGAAAGGCCGGCAACGCATTTGCACGTACTCTGGTGTTGCAGATGTCCATGGGCGGCGGTGATCACTTACCATCAGGTGAGCCTCCGGCCCGTTTGCCCGTTATTTCCATTAAAAAAATACAAGATTTTGAAATAAAACATTACAAAACATAGGCAAACTGTTTGTGATTATGATGCGCTAAAGGATCCGAAATCAGTAGAGAAATAATAATGTCAATATTTTATATTAGCCTAGCCGTTTGCCGTCCACTGCTGAACGTAGGCTGATATGTTTTATTTCCCTTTATATTTATACTTTATATTTAACCTTTACTCCCAATTTCTTTTTTCAATTCAATCCAAATATCCTTAAAGTTGAACATTTCGTCAAGGGAGAATCCTTAAACAGTAACAGTAACAAGTGTAAGAAATCAATTACAAGATTTGCTTAGTTAGTCGATGCTTGGTCTTATATCTGTTTAAAATCTCAAACCTTTTTATCTACCTTATTCTCAGAACTAAGAATTTGTATGACGTCAAACAACCGGTTGTTGTAACCCACATCAGTGTGTTCAGTAATGACTATCAGACTAATATAAGTAATTTTAAAAATAAATACCCACCATTACAGAAACGTGAGTTTATATTTGAAGTACGCAATAATAACTTTCACGTTGTGTATAGAAAGAACGAACGAACCGTTCTTAAAATAAAGTGTTGCAAAAAGTTCTGAAAACTGAATACTTGTTTGACAAGGCTAGAAACCGTGCCGTCTGCGTTAACAGCCAGGAATTAATATAATTACATAAATATACTAATTTGTTAACGTTATGCATATTACTATCGTCTAGGCATAATTTCAAGGTAAATACAACCGCAAATTGATTTACTGTTAACAAGTCTGTGCTGCATAATTCATGATCATTTAAAAACATCGCAGTAAAGTTAGTTTTGATTTCATTCAGTGGATCGCCAAGTGCGTCAGTGTCATTTTCGCCACTGCTGTTGTAAGAACCAAAACATTTGACTTCAAACCAAAACAGACCATCACTTTGGTCTTTGGAGGCGCGATCACCTGACACTGTTTTTCTCCCGACATCCGCTTTCGCCGATGTTATTATAAATGCTCTTGTAAATATAAGCTTTGTATGCTCAAAATATCCTCAAGTTGACAGTTCAGTTAGAATAACGACCGACGAAACGCCCGATAAAAGGATACGTTCTATTTGCACAGGCATTTATCGCGAAACGCAATACTTTCAGACGCTCGTAAAGTTTACATTGTGTGATATAATGTTCTTGCATTCCGTGGATTCTTCATTTTATACTTGATCGTTGCGAATCGTATAACATACTACATCAAATCTGGTAATCATTTTACCAGATTTGAATTTTGAAAATAAACACAACGGAATCAGCTGCCTGTGTCGGTATTTCTTGTGATGATTTGGGGGTCTTTAAATCACGGGTAAATATATAGGTATCTTCTAGGTAAGCATGATAAATCTCTAATCACAATATCGTTTATCATCAGATGATGTGGTCAAACGATAACCTATCCCCGATAAAAAAGAAACGTTTTATCATAATATTAAAACTTTTCAACTTAAACTAACATTGTGAGGAGCCCACTTGTAACTTATTAATATTGAGGGGATTATTACAAACCATAACCACTTCTGATTGGTTTAAAAGTTGAGATACTAAGCATGATATTATGCTGCTGGACAGTGGAACTGCTATATTTCCTTCGCTTTTATCTATATCATTATCTACACAACAAATATATTTTGATTGTTTTCACCTTTTAAAATGTAGGTCATTAACCTCGCTATTTATCTTGATTTCGTTCGTTTCTTAGTTTGTTCAAGAAACACAAAATAATAAGTCCCCAACGGTCCCACTAAATTCATTTAAATCTTCGAAGGTAGATTATGAAATACAATTGATTTTGACGTCACATAGCAAGCAAAATATAGCCGTTGCTAACTAAATATATAGAAATATATTTATCTATTAAATTAAAACCTCAACCTCCCTTTCACTCCTCAGATCAATTTATATTTCAGACAATTATAACTTCCAGATGGTTTTAATGATTATGTACTTAACTAACTTCAATAATTTCATATACATCGTATTTTCTACTAGTACTAGTAGGTATTCGTACTATGTACTATGTCCGATATTGTCCTTCGATTGATCGTACCTACATATGTATAACAAACTAAACAAATTCGGAACTTCAAGATCATTATGCACTAAAGCCTTATTTGTAAACATACTCCAAGGTTGGGATACATAAGGAAATATACATGCATATTTTATCCGGTAGTCATTGGGATTCCATACATACATTTTTTTTGTAAATCGCATTTTTCAAAATTTGAGTGTAACGTCCTACGTGAACTATGTATTTCCTTGGACCCTGTAATGATGTTGATTCTGTGTGTGTATTTGGCAAAAAGTGCAGTTTTCTTTAAAAAAATGAATAAATACTTGGTTGGCTTTTTAAAATGGGAATTGTATTCTGTTGTGATGGTGTACTTATAGTTTTGATATACTATGTTTATTTAATATCATGCCTTTTTTTTTTCTTTTAATAAAAGCTCAATATATGGGTCAATTGCCAGAGTTCTAGTCTTAAAATGTCACGGTTCTATGTGTGATACATTTTGGTTAACTACCGATTATCTTGACCGTTGACATGATATTTTTTGCTTACTGAGTAACTGACTTTTCATATAAAATAATCTCAATCATCAATTGTAATGTATCTCAATCTAAGATCAAACTCGATACTCGAATCTGGGGAACCCGGAAAAACTGGGAATGAACGGTTGCTATGTAATTCATATATACATATACTCATTGTATGACGTATGTGTATCTACTAGACGCGAAATTCAAACAACAATAGTACGAGTGAGTGTCTAAGCTAGCTGCTGAAAGACAGGGCTGACCCGTGACTGTTTATAATAATATTATAATTCTGTTATTGTTTTGACGATCTCTAAAAAACGAGATAGCCAAGAATAGCTACGCGCAAACCTTGAGTTGTTAGTATTCAACAATAACACTATTTAGTACATAAAAAGTTCTTCTAATAAAAAAAAATAGTGCAAGTCATGATAATATGTTATTACTTACCTACTAATTTCCTGCTACCATTGGGCACAATATAAATCTATAATATACGATTTGGATAAATCGATTGGCGCAGTGGCTAAGTAATCGACTTGTGTGCACTGCTCGTGGGTTCGAAAGAATCCATAGTCACGGTCTTATTTCTTTGCTACTAAAACATAATAAAACGTACGCAGATGCAAGTACACAGTTTTAATTTAATCACAAGGTCACCATAACAGGTCTTTCATTCATACACCCCTTACTGTTTACATTCACAGAGTCTCTTATCACATTTCGCACGTCCTTGCAGTTAAATCGTGACAACCCTACAATGTTTACCGGCGCAAGCGCATCTGCGTTGTATTAGTTGCATCACAGCTACACGTGGCGTAACTGGTTGTCATCAATTATGTGCTAGGTTCCCTTGAAGGTTAACGTGCACGTACTACGAGATAGTAACCGTAAAACCTTCAAAATTAGTTTTTTGGAAATATGGTCCTTATAATTGCTGATTTTTAATTCAATTAAGTTTAAATTCATGTAGAATAACGAGGCACAAAGTCATGTTGCTTTTGAATCAGAAGTATGGTTGACAATTAAGTTTTTAATTAATTTTATGCTTTATTGCTGTCTTGTATTAGTTGCCCCTTCCTCGAAAATAAAATCATGACACTTACAGAGGAATCGAGGAAACGGTAAATTTATTTTAACTTTCCTCCATTTGTACCTCCCTCTCGTAATTAATCTCATCTAAATCAGTTCAGCTGTTAAAGTGTGAAGAGGCAACAGACATAAAGATATACTCTTGCATTTATGCATTAGAATCTGACTCTGTTTGATGGCAGTCGTTTCATGTTTGTAGAATACAGAATCATCTGATAAAGAGATAAAATACAGACTGCCCGGAAGCAGAATCCAATAGTACAAAGATAAAGATTGTAAATATTATTATTTCAGTTCACGATAAATTACTTCAACAAGATTGTTACTAATAAATTGTTTATGTTTCAGGTAATGGACATTTCCTACTATTCACTTCATCTAAGCTTTGTAAGTAAGAAAATAAGTACGTATAATTGTATGTACTTGCATTTTAAATGTAAACGTTTAAACATATATGTGCAAAACATATGACGTTAATAAAAAAAAATAACATACAAAACAAATGACATTTAACTACAGTTCAAATAAATACAATTGTAGTAAATAATAGATAAACAATTTTAATATTTTGGTTGAAGTGTCATTTCAATCACGTCGACTACTGCTGAGAAAATTAAATACATATCAATGAGCATTAAAGTACATTAAATTTTTTTTGAACAACAAAAATATTCTAGTAGTATTATTTCAAAAACCTGCTTTCTTAAAATCCCTCTCTCGCTAAGTACTAGGCTGTAATAATCACTTTTATTCCAATTTCAATTACTGGCCATATAATGTAACTCCCCTAATAAATGTTTAGCGCAGGCGGCTTGGAAACCGAATAAGCCTCACGATGTCAAATGAGCATCACCGGTTCTAAGGACAAGAAACAAGATAGGAAAATTATAGCAATTTATTTAATGAACGACTCCAACGGTACCGATTGTTACTTTTGCAATAGTCTTGATAATAATGTGGCATTGGAAGCCCCATCAAGTCAATTGACGCACGCCTGACTCAAAGGACCAAAAATATTGGGGAAATACAAAACAATCTCCCAAACATTGCCCATTAGAATAACAGGTTATTCGTACGTTTAAGGCCGGGCTTATTGTTGCATAGAATTCGCCAGACGGCAATTAATGCATGAATAAAAAGTTGCAGTCCTATGACTGTGGCTCCATTATACTACCAAGTATACATATGTTGTATTTAATGTACCTCTACAAATATTATTAAAAAATTGAACAACAATCTGTGTTCATATGCATGCAGATTTCTTCAGGATATTTTCCTTCACCATTTGAGCATGTAACTTCCGAATCCGTACATCACTTCCGAAAAGTCAGTGCTGCGTGCCTTCGGATAGAACTTGAGATCTTTGATATCACAATCCACTGGTTATACCATTTTCTAGTGGTATGACCATACCATGGTAATCTTACCACGGCATTCGTAATAAGTAGTTTTATTTAAACCCAGTATTAAATTAACGCATTCGAAATGCGTGTGATATTATTTGTATTGATAAAAGAGTAGATTAATACAAACGTTTGTTTTACAAACAAGAGCAAGGGCTTCAAACATCCTTTATTGGATGGACTCTGAACTGATTAATGAGTTTCACTATTAATTGTTCGTTATTGTCTTTGTTGTAATTACGTATGTGACTTACTAATGGACTTGTACAACGCCTGCTGTCAATACGTGTATCAAAATATTCTTTTTTTACATAAATACTATGACGCCTGGCATTCCCGAAAGGGTAGGCAGAAGTGTACTATTTAAATGTACGCCACTTATTTTTCCTAGTTAGCGTATCTGGCTTTTTTTAAAGGTTATAGTTATTTTAGAACGTTAATAGCTTGTTGCCAAAACGTGGCGAGTCACTAAAAGAGCATATAAAATGTTCGTGATCATAAATACTATATTAAAAAATTGGGATTAAAACAATATAATTCAAAATAATTTTTAACCGAATTTACGAAAAAAATTTACTTATCCAAGTATTAGCTTTAACAAATCCATGACCCATTAATTAATTTTAATTAATTATTTGAGTGGACTATGTTACTCGGTTCAAGTTCGTAACAAATTACATTAAATCTCGATATTTATCATTCCGATACAAGGATTTAAATACTAATCTTGCTATCATAATAAATAACGACAACATATTCTAATATTAGAAGAAATCGTTCAAAAGAATAAACCCTGAATATAATAGAGTCCAAAGTGTGTAGGTAGGTATGAAAATATACATATTTATCTTATCAATCAATAGATGTCCACCGCTGGAAATGGGCCTTCCTCAAAGATTGCCATGACGCGGCGAATGGTGCGCCACCCGCATCCAGCGGATTCCTGCGACCTTTACCAGGTCGTCGATCCACCTTTTTAGTGGCCTTGAGAACCTAGACATATGTATTAATAATTCTTCACAATACATGGTGACATACTGGGCTTTACTTTTACTTCTTATACCATTCACTTGCTCATAGCACAGTTCAGAAAATTAAATATTGTCGTCTGCTGCTGAACTTCGGCCAAAGAGCGGCCAACCATCCCGGTCTTGAGCAGCACGCATCAAAATAGCCTGTTCATCTTGTCGTAGGGCGTCTCACACTATACTGCATACAAGAAAATAATTATCTAATGACTGATCCATGATTTCCCGGGGCAATCAACCTTTTTTGCAGTTTTCTCATTCTAGAACATTTTTCCTCCACGTTCGTTCAACGTGGTTCTGACCGCATCAGACTGCACGAGTGTTGTTTTACATAACATGATTAGCACGCACACAATAATTGTAATAGATAGTTATCAATGTAGTAAATAAGATGATGTGTCTGCTTAGCGTAATCAATGTGATTCCTTTATCATCGAGTAAAAGATATTAAAGCTAATTGAGTCTAGTTTAGTAATGAGAGCTCTGATGTTATGTTCTAAAAAGGAGAAGCTCTCGAATCTCCTACTAGGAAGTAAATGCCAAAGTTCTAATTTAAGGAAGGATAGCGTGAAAATTTCATGACAAAATCCTCACCGAAAAAGTTCAAGGAACGGTCTTACCTAAATTTAATGTTCCCTAGCGTCTACTGAGCTGTTAATTAATTACTGACAAAAGAAAGAGTTGTTGAAACTTTTAATGCGATGTGGTATGGATGGTATTTGCGAAAGTTAAAAGCCCCTCACAGTTCTGCAAGTTATGGCTTAATGGGTGGGTTATTAAGGGCCCACTGACTCTATCTCTGTTCACTGATGAAGACATCGTTTCCGCTAAAATAAATAAATCAGTCTACCAAGCCAATGGTCAAGGACTACGCGTACGTTTTCCTCACCATTATGCTGTAAACAAGTTGGTGTGTTGTGCTTTCTTTTTTGTACGCCAACTGCATACAATGCGTAGTAAACCGATCTCTTATATATCGCCAGTTGATACTTACCATTTCCTTAACGACGTTTACAGACATTATTCTAGATATTTCTGTCAACTCTGTTGTGGAAACAAAAAGAATTGAAATGATCATACCACATCGCAGTAATATGTCGAAACACAAATAAAACTTCTTTTTGTCATTTAGACCGTAGATTAGCATATTAAACCTTTATTTTTGGTGTTTTGTTTTTACCACCACCACCCGGAACAACTACCGGTAGATTGTACAAAAATTTGCTCCGTGCGGCTATCCACCCCGCAACCCGTGACGCACAAACCTATCGCTCAGCCACTTCGTCAATCAGGTCGTCATCTCCTTTCATTCATATCTGTAGAGAGTAAAAACTAAACGTGGAACCGCTCAATCATACCCTGACTTCGTTCTTCTGTATTCAGCTTAAATATCACGTGATGAAAATCAGCTACTTCCTACGCAAACCGCAGCGATGACCAAACCTAGGGGTGATAACTGAATTGTATAATTTCATGCGTAATGCTTTTATTTTAGATGTATGACTAATGGTTAAAATACTAAAAATTTGAAAGCTGTTAAGTTAGTTACGTATTTCCCCTACACGTCAATCCATGTCCAAGCTAATCGGTTTACTAGATTACTAGTCGTGGAGCGAAAACATCGCGTGCATACCGAGAACAAACAAGATGTTATACTAATTAATTAAGAAGCATGCCGACTTGTACACGCCCGGTCCATGTAAACACCTCTTCAACTTACCCGATTAACTTGCTAATCTCAACTCGTTTGAAGCATGAAGTCTTTGCACTTTTATCTTTATTCAATATTTCTGGAATCTTCTGCGCACAAAATTTCTTGAGAAATCCGTGCAAACCCTTAAATAAATGTAAAGCTACAAAACCAATGAACCAGTCTATCTGTTTCGTAAGATTAAGTCGTTTCCCAAGTCGGTATTACTTTAGATTATCGTAATTTAGATGGATGGCGGGGAGAGCCGTGCCCACCGCGTTCGTGCCGGGTTTCTAGGAACATCGCCGTATAATGCCTGATATTGGCATCCTCTACGTCACGCAGTTGCGGTTTTCGCGCAATTATCTTCAATTAAATTTATATAATGGTGTTTACCTCATTCGTGCGTTGTGTTGTGTTTCAGTTTACGTTTAGCCACCGTTGCGAGTACTTCGATGTGGCGCTTGTTTCTTCTTGTTTATTGTTGTGCAAAAACTTGTTCTAGAACACTTGTTCTTACTGTGATTTCTATCGATTGGACTCCTTTGGACTAACTACGTAGTTGGTTTCATCTTTAGCTGCGCAATCTTTGTGAGTATTAAACATTTATGGATTCAGTTATGTCCTCAATTGCTTGCGGGTTTGGTTAAATTACGACTTTGGTACCCGTATTATGTTTGTGATTTAGTACATTTTCAAAATATTTTCCTTGTAAGTTAATTAGATGGTTGTTAACATTCGTCTAACGATAAATAAATGTTTATATTTTCCAACGGTACTTTCAAAATTATGAAACGGGAATAATGATAATGTTGTTTGATTTGTGAATTTTGATTTTATTTGCAGTAGCATCATTTGGATATTTTTATTTAATGTCTCTCAACCATTATGATTAGGTTTTGCTTCAACTCGTATCCTTGAAGTACACATTTAATATATATTATCATCTTTTAATGTAGTACCAATCATAATGCTATATAAAAGTATATATTATGATGTTGTTTGTTTATAGTTTATATTGCATCTAACTAGAGTTGACAAGTTCATTATATGTTATCATAATGTAAACACGATAGATATTAATAGTTTTATACAATGCTCCTTACAGTTGTCGCTTACATCTATTATAGTGCTAATTTTCGTTATAATAATGTTCGTCGCAATAAAATTGTATCGCAGAGCACGTTGAGTAAAATATCAGTGCACGAAGTTTACACCACTGAGTGATTGTTTTATGACCTCGAGAGAAACAGTCTCATAGAAATGTGTCGCTTCCGCTATTGTCCATCATACTCGCATATTTATCATAAATTAAACTATGACAACGATTTAAGCGACATCTTACGGATCTAAAGGACCTAGTTTCATCATTCGGATTAATAATTTTGACGACTCGATCAGCTCGGCGGGTTGGATCTCCACACGGAGTAAATATTTGAACGATCTGTATGTATGTGAAAATTCGAATTTTTAAATACACTCACGTCACTGGACAAAAATCTAGGTTTGATAAAATAAAATACATACAATGTTCGTAAAAAAACATAGCACACAATCTTGGTTGCTTCTAAAACGGCTCAATTCGTGGCCTTGATTTATAATGACGTTGTGCTAAGGATAACACACATTACTAATTTAGCAAGAATCAGTATCGCGTCAGTAGCATCACATATATGGGCAATGCAAAACTGACTTAATTAACATCGGTTTTTATGTAACTTTACAAGCAAATAGCATAGCAAGGAAGCCATGATTCACTATGGTCAGTAGGCTTATTTTTGCATGGCCGCACGATAAGCGGGGAACTTGGGTTTATACGCTAGTGATTATCGTTTTTCACATTACATTAATAAGAGTTCCTGAAAGCACGCTGTCAAACAAAAAAGGGTATCATTAAATCCCCTGTGTTTTTCGATATATTTTTGTTAGTCATTATTGTTGGAATTTCGGGTGCTTAGTCTGAACGGCCCAAAACGACTGGCTATTCAACCTTCATTTTGAGCCGTTCACACTAAGTACCCGGGATTGCAATATGATTGACAAACCATACCTTGATAGCATCCTGGCCACAGACAAGCGTCCCTAGTCCATACAATCTAAAAAAAGTAAAAATGCTGGTCTAAATAATGAAGAAAAATCCAGACATTTTTTAGCCATACTCTGACCTGAAGTTACACTTTTTATACTAGGTACATAAATTATAAGTATGTTACGTAACAATTTTTCCTCAAAAAAGTATAACATGTGTAAATATACAATCTAGTCCTTTCAAATTTGTCCACTTTCTTCTAATCAATGTGAATTTAGCCACTATCGTAAATTATAATAACATAATACACCAATTTGACTGTTGTAAATATGTTGTGTCCTTTTTAATAATTTTATTTCTTAAATAAGTAGTACTACATATATGTACACCGACCTATTTATATGCCATATTTTCAGTACTAATACCTAGCACAGCATACCACCATGCTTTATAGAATTGCCTTATAACTTGACTAGTCATGGCACCTTCGTGACCAAATCCATTTGTGGATAAATGGCTACTATTAAAGGGACATCCGTTATTTTCGTTGTCGCCTTGCTATTAAATGCTGCTTCAGCACACCGACCTTCGTTTCTTTTCTTACCTATGATAATTGAACCTCGTTGGTATACACATAGTACATACTTTTATTATTATAGGTATATGTATGTATATCTGGACCAGATTAGTGATGTCAACCGATGTCAACTAGATACTAAAAAAAAATGAACATGACTTGTAAAAGTGTCTTTAAAAAGATCTATTTACAGAAATAAACAATCATTCAATCATTCATAAGGCGGCTTTGTTGTAAGGGTCCGAATCCCGGTAGGGTCAAATGTTTGTGTGATGAACATAGACATTTGTACCCGTTGGCGTAGACTAGTAGTTAGACTTTTCTTGTAGAAGAGGGGGGCCTTGGCCCCTCCTGGTGTGGGCACAGTCCACCGTTTGAGAATTTCTAATCAGTAGCTCAACATCCTGGGGTGGGTACTGGACCATTCTGGGGAGGGCTCAGCCCACCCGGCCCCCACTCTAGGCACGCCCATGTTTGTACAGTCGAACAAGCTAATTGGTTTACTACACTCATAGATGGGTCTATAGTTGCATGTATACCAATTAGCTTGTTCGACTGTACCAGAGTCATGGATCTGTCTATGTATAATATATATGTATTTACAAAAAAGAAAACTACGTAGTTTATCAAAAATCTAGTATCTGTAACACAAGCCTCGTTGTTTAGTTCGGAACTAGAACTTAAAAAAACTTCAATTCCTCACAATACAATATACTCTTACGAAAAATTTTCCTCTCACAGAATATAACTTTCCCTGGAGAAATTTACGTTTTGCGTAATAAAGTTTCACCACTAATCAGTTTTATCACACCCAATAACTACATGTAAATGTTTGTGTGTCTAACGCATTGCAACTCCGTAACATCTGAACGGATATTGATGATATTTAGTTCCATGTTACATAAGTGATTAAATATAAGTAAACAAAGTTTCATAAAGCAATATCCTGAAGGAAAAAGATTTTAAATTGTATTTAGTTCGATTAACTCAGTTACTGGCGACCTACACACACGAAATCGAGCATGTTAACGCTGTTATGTCATTTTATAGCTAACTACTATTTGTGTACACTGACTGTGTATGTGTAAACAATTGACTAACACACTTGAAAATTATTACTGATACACTAGTTAATATTATTTATGAAGACCTGTAGAACAACAGTAATTCTATAGTATCTTATTAAGATTTTTTCTTATTGTTTTTCTTTAGGTGTATTGAGTAGGTACACAATTTTGATATATTAATTATATGAAGGCCGTTAAGTCTTGTATGGAAAATATTTGGAAGAAAATATTATGAACTTTATTTATAGCTTATCATATATAAAATGTAAAAATTAAAAAAAAAAATACTTTCCAAGTCCACTATTGAGGTATGCACACATAACACTCTTTCCTACCAAGAGTTATCCCAATCAAAAAGTGTGCAGTGAATTAAAATCCAAAGACGACGCCGATTTAATTGCAAGGCGGCAACGTAAACAACACATGTCCCTTTAATAAACTTTACATGATTCCCACAAACATACATTAAACTACAAAATATACATCATGCACACATAATATCTATTACTTAACGTCTCTTTTGAATTGAAAATCATTACCCCATAAACCAAATTGTATGTCTCTTGAATATTAACTGACAAATCTATGCAGCTATAAAAATGGCTGTACCGAATGCTACAACTGACATTTTTATTAAGTTGTAAATTATTGTAAGCATATTTTAACTAGTGTAATAACTTATAATCTTATAGTCAATTTATGTCATGCATAATGTAAATACCAAAAATTCTTCAATTCTTTTTTATTCAAAATAGACTGAAATAACTTTCTCAGGCTCTGTCTGGCACTCTACTTTAAAATAATGATAGGGTCGAAAATATCTCGATAGTAAATTATTTGTTTACCTTTTACTACTAAACGAGTGAGTACTACAGTACTACAGGTACAGTAAATAAGTACTACTTATTGAAATATAAATGTATCACTACTAAACGTAGCAAAGGAATCAACTAATACTCGTTAATAATACGACTACAAACTGAAAGATTAACGGGTTGTGGAAAAGCATTATTTTGATCTAGTTTTACTAACCTAGTCATGACTAACCAATTATCCAAGTTAGATAATATTACAACATCAGACAGCCACCTTGTCCCAAATATGACGTAAATAGAGCATACATGACGTAAGGGTATGCACGCATTTGTCTTGCACTCATCTGTGTAACGTGTCGCGTTACAATGGAATCTTTGTTGCACTGCAAAATTAAATATAGGATAAGGAAAACTCCTAGAGATAAACATGTGTGTGACGGCCCTTACGCCTCTTGCCACCTAGGGCAGATCGAATCCAGAAAAATAAGTTTAACGTGCGAGGGTCCAGTGGTAGTCACTATAGAAGACGTGATACACAGTAAATAGCTATTTAAATGATAACATCATTAATCATATTGTTTTAATTGATTTGAACTCAGACTTGATCTTAATATTTTGCTTGGTTTTCAATTAATTGTCCGACAGCGTGCACTTTAAATAAAGGGGGATTTGTTTTGTTGTAATAAACTCAAAATATATCTTGAAATAAGAACACTTTTTACGGGATGGGATACTCGTTCTGTGTAAATCTAATACTGAATAAATAACAATAAAATCAATATACCACAATAAAACCCGTAAAAATTAGTTTTATCTCAATGTCTAATATTCGTGTAAGGGCGAGAAATCTAAATATATCTCCAAACATAAATATTGACATCGATACATCTCGACCTTTAAGTATCGTTACCCCAACGCTTTCAAAGTCCGCTATGGACATTAACTATGTAAGGGATTTACTGTGTTAGTTATAACATTAATTTAAAACTGACCCAGACAGTATCTTTAAATGCCAATCCCACGCGTCCAATTAACACAGTGTACACAAGTGTGACCAACAATTAAATGAATTTGTGTTACAACAGTTGCTCTTTTACAAATTGCCAAGCTGTAACATGAGGGCATATCCTTACAGTTGTGTAACTTTTATGAATGAATATAACATACCATCACGCTTGTCGTCCCCGAAAGGTTAGGCAGAGGTGTACTAATGTACACCCGTTTCGCCGGTATTTTTTAGGTCCCATGTAATAGGGGGCGAGCCTATTACCATCAACCGTGCACGAATCCAAACTCCGAGCTGCTACTGAGAATTTCACAGAAAACCCCAATATACACTTTGCTCGACCGGGGAATTGAACCCAGGACCTCTTGCTCGGCAGTCGCACTGTACGACCACTAGACCAAAGAGGCAATTTTATGAATGAGTTTTAATTAATCAGATTGGAAGTAAGCTTATTCCGTAGTTGGTAAACTTGCTTGGTATATTCGTGTGAAGATAATAAATTGAATTTCTCGTTTTTCTGTGGTTACAACGCACACGTAGGTTAGGTAATTTTGAATTTGTGCATGTTTTTTTTTGAAAAACCGTGCGGGTATCGAACTTGTGTGACAACCCGATCGTTCCATTAATGCGCCAGTAGGACCTATAAAACGTAGGATTATGTGTAGTCTGCATACATTCATTAGTTATTCAATTTATTTAATTTTATGAATATTTATAATTTCGTGCGTCAATTCATTTCCATTTGTGACGGACTTTTTTGTGTCGCGACAAATTGGATATTCCATTCAGTTTCATAAATAATAACGAAAAAGAAAAATATGTGTTGAATGAATATTTATATAATGGGCCTTAATTTCTATAAATTAAATTGGATTTTATTATTTGTGAATAATAACTAATCTTCTGTCCTCGACTAAAAGCGATGCTAACCGCACGCCACTTACACCCATATAATAAAATATAAATAAATAATGACAAAAAACCGGCTAAGTGCGAGTCGGACTCGCGCACGAAGGGTTCCTTACAAAATTAGGCAAAAATTTGCGTTTTTTGTATCGACGCCTCTTAAATATTTATTTTATTTGGTTTTTAGTATTTGTTGTTATATGGGCAACAGAAATACATAATTTGTGACAGTTCAATAACTGTGGTGGCTGGTGAGATACAGCCTGGTGACAGACAGACGGACGGAGCGGTGCGAAGTCTTAGTTATAGGGTTTTTACCCTTAGGGTACTCCTAATTCTTCTACTCTCTTATTAATTTCCCAGTAATTTATTTAAGACGTTTTCACTATCAGAATTCACAGGAAATCGTTTTAGAACAATATACAAGACTTGAACAAAACGCTTGTACAGTCATCAAGTCGACATAACTATATCATTCTTATAATAATTGACCGCAAGAATTTATTAGCTGCATAACACCATTGTAACTTAGACCGTAACACGTGTATATAAAGGTTTATATTAGTATGTGGTGGCTGTGGGTTTTCCTCGAGAGCCGAAGGTGAACGAGGGTTGGGCGTGCGTCACAGATGCAGTGAACATTGACCAACCCTTCGATTCGTTGAAATGGAGGCAAGTGTGGCGACCTTGGAGTAATTTATGCATATATACATTTTTTAATCCAAAGCGTCGCTTCTATATCTTTTATTATTACATATTTAGTTTATTTTTAAATGTTGAAACTAAGAATGTCAGTTCTTTACTTGTTTGGAACCAATATTATTGCGTACTGTGCGGTTGCAAAGGAACGTCATACCATGCATAATGTGGTAAATAATAAATAAATAAACATTCCTGGATATTATGGCACAGCGCCATCTAGTTCCGAGCTAAGTAACGAGGATTGTGTTACGGATACTAGTTGGTTGATATACTACATACAAACTTACTTTTTTTTGTAAATACATACACATTATACATAGATACAATCAAGACTCAGATACAAATGTTTATGCTCCTCATACAAAAAATTTTACCTACCGGAATTCGAAGATTCGAACCCGGGACTGATAGCACAGAACAGCTGGACTAATTGGGTCTATAATAATGAGGCTGCGAAATGAATTACCAGGGTTCTTCAAAACAGGAGCAAATATGTTTTTGTAACTTTTTACAAGGTTGACGACGTCTGAGCTACACTTTTGGTGTTGCCAAAGTTCATAGGCTACGTAACCGATTACCGTAAGCTGGTGTACCATCTGTGTGGTATAAAGAAAAAAAAAAGAACATAATTAAGTATCACGAGAATATAATGCTTTTAATATCAAGTAGGTAGGTATGATACTATTTATTTCCTACTACGGATAACAGACGTTTTATTGTTATGTCCATATAAAAGAGATTTAATGCGACAATATAAAATTATGTTGGTTATTTTTGACGTCACATAGAAATATTTAACTGATCAAATTCTCCCAACCTTTAAAGAAAATAACAAACAGTTTTAGGTAATAGTTGTCAAATGACCCGTAAAGCAATTAACGCGACATCTCCAATTTCGTCTCGAATTTCTATGAATCTTTCATTTTTGACTGCAATTGTCTTTTCAAGGAACTGCTACAACAGTCTAGGCCGGAGGTGGCCAAACTGCGGCTCTTTGAAGGATTATGTGTGGCTATTGCCAATTTACTAGGGCGTAGCGAGGATTCCTATATTTGTAGAAAGATAAAGCAAAAAAAGATTTTTTTGTTTTATGGTAATAAGGGGGCACACGAGCAGGCGGCTCACCTGATGGTAAGTGATGACCGTCGCCCATGGACATTTCTAACACCAGAGGCTCGCAAATGCGTTGCATAACCCCATTGAAACCGTTCAGGTTTCTTAAAATAGGGAGTTACTGAACTGACAGCAAACGGAATTCTCATGGTGTCAGAATAGTCACTCCCCCAATGAGCTCTGGTAACCTTACTCACTCGCAGAAAGACAACTATTGTTGATTCACTGCAGTCTTCTGTAAGGCGGAGGTACTTCCCTAGTCGGGCAGCTCAATTTGAGCGAGAAATCTCGCTATGCCCTACCTCCTAGAAAAGTAGGTCGTCTCACTTTAAAAAAAAATCCAAAACTAAAAAATAAAAGCTTGGCCGCCCCTCGTCTAGGCGAATCACACGCTGCCTCGCTGTCCGCTGCGGCGTGAGTGGCGACGAAGCCATTGAATGCGTTTTCTGTGTTGCTCTACGCGTGTTTTCAACGCAAAGCGAGATACTGACAAGCAACGTCAGAACACGAACTCCCGCGCTACGCCGCATAGCACGCGGTACAGTGTGCAAATCGCCTAATTTCCATTCCAGTTATATGTATAATTACTTTTACCAACATCTCTAGCAAGTTGCATAGTCAGAGAGCAGATTGAACTTATTCTTGGCTAAGTGACAACTTATGGTGTATGGTGTTTTATTTGTAGTGCTTGCTAACACACGAAATATAACTTGGATGGTTTAGGTAGAGGAGTTTATACTAATGCACGCCAGAAATTCTCCTGTATCTTTTTATTTAATCTTCCGAGCCTTTTTCTGGCCATCACTTATGCTATAACTCCGAACTCCGAGCATAGCAAAAATAGTACCCTTGGTTTTTTCTATGCACTGCTTGGGAATCGAAAGCAGTAGGACCTACGCTCAGGACCGCTACGCTAGACCAATGAAGCAGTATACCAATCAATATCTATGTCGTCTGCAATTTGTTCCTTGGCAGTTTAAAGTATCCGATGACCTAACAACTCGTAATATTTGTATGCAATGGCAATCATTCAACAATGTATATGATGTATGCACGTTCACGCGTCACGTTTCACGTCGGGTTCATTCAAGCCCTGCCAACACGTGTGTACACTGAACTTTGATTTTTTAATTAAATATACATATATAGACTGATAGACTTTTTCAAGTACACTTCGGCTAGCCTAACCTTTATACATCACTTTGAAATGCTAAATGAAACTAATGTTATGAAGACGTAACGTAACGTAACGTTTCACTGTTAAGGATTATATCTAGAGAACACTAGACAATGATCAACGCATTTTCATAAAATTATTATGCGCTAAATAAAACGTTTTTCAACGCATCCTAAAAAATGTCTCAATGTGACCTTGGACAGAACTCGAACCTACTGCCTCCTATTAGGTACTTACACCAGACGCTTTAGCTAACTAAATCACAGAGGTCACATAAAAAACTAGTCAATTACCTTAATAGTTTAATTTAATTAAATGACGTAGGCAGTGCCTAGTGAGTAAGCCAACTTAGTTTAAAATCTTCAAAATTAATTCCTATCTAAAAAAGTGTTACGCTGTCGATAAGTAAAAACCCAACAACAACACAGCGAATACAGTATGGCCGAAAATAACATTAACGTAGTCCCAAAAACTTGTTTACTATCATTATTTTAAATGCAAATTCATGCCGATTCGCTATTTTCGGAGAAACACGTTGCTTCTAATCTTGGCACGTCAACAAACGAACAAAACTTGTTACTAATATAAAACTAAAACCTCGAAATTATTTACAAACCTTATATCAAAGAGAATATGAGCTATTTTTGAATAATCTTTCGTGTAGTGTGAGCGTGCCATAGAATTGTAATCACGCCACCTCCAGAACCAAATATTATTTGAATGAAAAAAAAAAGAAAAACTAAATAACTTGTAGCACAACACGGAATGGGGCTCATTAGAAATTAAGCCGTCTTAGGCTCTTATCTTTTATTATTGAAATACCAATCTAAAAGTATCACTGAGTAAATGACTTATTTTTTTTAATAGATACCACAATAGTGGCAAACATACTTACACTACGCCCAACGATAAACGGTTTCCGTCGACCGAGGCGCCTGGCTTGGGCGTTTGCTACACCAGAGATCTAATCTTACCTTCGTTTATACCTAAATTTGACACCTTATATTGTTTTTTTTTTGTTCGACATTTCGGATCCATGGTCCTAAGACAGGCAGGGGTGAACGCCCGCATTGTCGTTCGGCCGATAGCCAAACGGTCAGCTGCAGTAAAAATAGCTTCGCTGAAGTTAACAGTTCGGACATATGCGTAGTACATAAAGCAAGGCGGCCTCCTCCCTTTACTGGCCGAAGGCTTCGTTGCTTTAAGGCGTAGTATTGATTGTGTTATGATGTTTCTTTTTTGTCTGACCATCCATTAAACCGTAAAAAGATTATGTACCTATGCAATTTTCCTTGTTTATACTGACTTGTCGATACTCTGCTTCACTTTATCCTTTTAAATCTCACAACATTTTTAAAGCAAAGCCTTCAGGCCTCTTTTCTTGATAGTATACAATAAAAAATCCTGGTTAAACCTACTTTTTCAAGCACATAGGTACCTGTTATCCATCATTTAGCTACAACTTCATCATTTTGCGGTTTACATTTGTTGATAAGATTACAATTGTGTTTACTGTCAGGTGTTAAGTGCTTGTAATTGTCATTATCAGAACTTAGTAGTCTGTATTGAAAACTTTAGGCACAGTGAGTCACAATTGTTTTATATTTCGGTTATATTAAAAGTAGGTAATGGACAAAAGGACCAGTTAATTAATCTTTATATTATTTGGTCCTTTCTTCCACATCGCTCGCTAGCTAGCATTAGGTATATAGATAAAACTATTGTTATTTTTTATAAATATAAAATCATGTATTCTTTGACCTTCTTAATCATCATTGTCAAGTGATTGTATGCGACTTAAAATACAATTGAATTATTCGAATTCAAGCTAAAATTAAAATCGAATGTATTTTTGGCCAAGGTCTTAAAAACGACCATTAAGTTGGCTTAATGGTTAAAACCTCTTGGTTAAAAATAGTATTAATTACATTTTTTATATATGAGCGGGGAATTCGTGTGACGTGTTGACTGAGAGGCGATCGCGGCCCGTTCGTACGTCATCAGGTTCAACGAACTCTCTTGATATGTCGTCGCAATCGATTAAATAAACAAGCGCGTCTGCATCGTATCGAATCCAGTGTTGCATGCCCAGTTGTCCACCACTATTATTGGTATGCTTGTCTAGGGTTATATTTGTATCGATATTGCGTTGATATTTATTTTTCAATATGCCTTTTTATGTTTCGCAGAAGGCATCCGCCACGTAGTTGTAGCGTCAAATGAGGTTTATATCGATTTTTAATACTGGGTAATGTAATTATTTTAAAATAATACATGTCCTTAATAAAATAAATTTGAACAAGGGATAGGGTCGGTTTGCGGAACTGCTTGTTCGTGAGTTTCGTTTAATTTCTCAGCAATCTCTTGGAAGACGGGATCTTAGATGACATAGAGGCTAAGTAGGCGCTTCACTTCACAATCCACTGGTGGAATGTGAAGTCCAGAGTTCTGGTTCTAAGTTCTCTCCGAGATCCAGTGTTCCGTCCCAAGGCTCACCACTGACTTTTAGAACTTATTTGCGTATTTATCACATGTTCAATCGGTGAAGGAAAACATCGTGAGGAAACCTGCATGCCTGAGAGATCTTCTCAGTGGCATGTGAAGTCAGCCAAGTGCCAACCCTCACTGGGCGCCTATAAATGAGGAGAGACCTGTGCCCAACAGTGGGTCCTCAATAATTAGGTTAATGATGAATGCTATTTAACGTCAAAGCGGTAGAAATGCTATTTATTAATTCCGATCAAGTAAATCTAACATACATACCATTGTTAAACGAAGTCCTATTGTCGGCAAGTTCGTGTTGTGGTTAACACGCGCATAACTAATGACTAAATAACAGTGTTAATGGGTAATTACTTACGCACAATCAGTACTGCAAAGGTTACACGTAATAAATATCTATTATGTGGTTCATAAAATCGATAAACTACAGCTATTGTTATAATACTTCGACTCCGTATATTTGTGTATTTTACTTAAATGTTCCAAATTGGTAATTGGTATTAATGCAGTTTTGTTTTATACCAAACAAGCACAAATCCCACCTGATGGTAAGCGGTTACCGTAGTCTATGGACGTTTGCAACACCAGAGGTGTCGCTCGCGCGTTGCTGACTCTGTAAAAACCTTTGTTGCGAATCCTCGTACTATTAGGGGTGTCATCATCATATCATCATCAACCCATTAACGTCCCACTACTGGGCACGGGTCTCCTCTCATTTGAGAGGGATTAGGCTATAGTCCACTACGCTAGCGTACTGCGGGTTGGCAGACTTCACATGCCATCGAGACAAATCTCTCAAGCATGCAGGTTTCCTCACGATGTTTTCCTTCACCGTTTGAGCTTGTGATAAATACGCACATAACTTATGAAAAGTCAGTGGTGCGTGCCTTGGGTTCGAACTCGAGACCTTTGACATCTCAGTCCACTGGTCACACCACTAGGCTACCACAGCTCCTTATTAGGGGTGTGTTGTTACCGATTTGATATACATAAAAAAACCTATGAAACTTTCTACACCTGTGACCGTGCCTATAAGATCCGAAACGTCGAGGTTCAATAATATCAATATACCGCGATAAAATCCGTTAAAATTGAGAACAAAAAAATTAGATGTTGTGATTTTCAGTAAAAACGAATCAGTATTCTTCGCAAGCCGCTTTTTAACAATAAACTAAATATAGGGTGAAACAATATTGCCTTAACTCCTTTATTCAACATTTCTAAAGAATATCTTTTTAGTCATTACCTCTGTCCAAATGTCTAATTTTAGCTTTGGGTTTTTGTGATCCTAATCTTAACTTATAAATAAGAGATGAGTCGACATTATTATATTGAAGATACTTAATATAATAATGTCTAATCATATACATGTATGTATATTATATTGAAAACATATGTATATATTCTCTTTGATCTTCTTTATATTTCCAGCTTACTTGACGTAGAATCTGTACTTTTTTTTAATCTTTATTTATTTAGACGCTTTTGGTATATAGCATAGCAGTAACCGTATCACAATCATAAAGCTCGAAACACTTTATAAGCTTAGAGAATTATTAACAAACCTGTAATTTTTTCTAGCACCTTCACTGCAAGGATTTGATAATATCTTTGAAATGACCCCAACTCTAAATTATTGTTGATTTTGAGTTCAGCCAATAAAAACCTACTAATAATACTCCAAATAAGGATATATTAGCACAGTGATGAAAATTACAGCTCGCGCTTTAAGAGACAATAAATAAAAATAGATTTATAGTAGGTACTGAAATACAGGTAGCAGATGTTTCGATGTCCGTAACAGACTGTTTTTTACATTTACGCGAATATTAGACATTAAATTAAAACTACATTAAAGAATATCAATATACTGCGATAAAACGATATCTACGAAAGGTTAGAAACATAAATATACTTATACTTAGTTGTGGAAACACATAACATGACGAGTTTCCTGAACTGTTATTAATGTAGGTGATTACGATGAAAATCTATTATAGATCTCTCGACTTTTTATTTCTATAACAAAACCAACATCTGTTTGTATATACATGATAACAATATTGTTAAACAATTTACTTAAACTCTCATAATCACTCCTTAATATTTATTTTGATTACTTACTTTCTGCTAACTTAACTGTTGACCATTTTTGGGCCTTATGCTGTTACTAATAAGAATGAAAAATAGTCTGCGGCGAAGGTTGTCAAGTACTTTTAGCCACGGCCGATGGAAAGTCCGATCAGTTTTATGCCCCAGCGACGGCTACACATTGCTCAATCAATTGGTATGCGGTTTGAACCTCTAAAAACTCCGGTAAAAGTAAATCCACGCTCAACCGGATCCCGCCGGAAAATTGCTTAAATTTATCGGTTCAGGTTATAAATTTTGTTGTAATAAATATAAGACATCAGCCGTAAATATTTGACGCCATAAACGTCGGAACCTGAGAGAAATCGGAAAATTTTAGGTCCATGAACGTTATGTCGTAAAGTTAGCACCAATACAATAGCAGCCCTTAAAAACCTGGCTGGCGCTGAAGTCTCGATCTCCTAAGCTAGATAAAAATTAGAAGACTAAATAGCCGATGAAAATACGACGTAGTAGGTACGATATTATTTACTTCATTGGAATTCCAGCCAATTTGATAACTTTATTTCACTCTGTATAAGTGAGACCAGATTCTATTGTGCCTGACAAGTCAATGTAGTTTTTTTGGTAGAGTAGATCTCTCGCTGATTGTATAATCAGCTGTAAAAAACTCGCAAGTCCTTAATCTTGTGATCTCATAAACACCGTGTTAATAAAAAACATGACATTTAATTAAATATTTATCAATGTAGAATCCAGATGAAAAGACTGAAATGATATAGGTAATACGATACACATAGCGTTCCTTTTTATGTAACCAAAAAAACCCTGTTAGCCGTAATAAACCTTTCCAATAACCAATAAACTACCTAATATATCTGCAACAATATCTCGAGATTTAGTATCGTACAATCCTACGATATTTCTCATTAAGGATAACGCGGCTCATGGGACAATCGATGTTTACAAACAGGCAGTAATTACTCGTTCTAAAAATAAGGGCGACATTATCTGGGCCGAGCCGCCCGGCAACAGGTGCCCGGGGGCGTGCAAACACTCGTAGGGCCTTGTAAGTCGTGCTGCCACGTGGAACTAACGCAAAGGGACTTGTCCTATTTAAAGGACACTAGTTACTGTCCGCCACTTCGCTCGATATCGTTACTTTGGGAATATATTTATTGCTTGTGTATTAAATACGAATAACTCGTGTTGGTTCATATTCAAGAGAAATATAATACTATAATCCACTTAATTACAGTAAATGAAATCAAATCAGCTATCAAATTTGACATTGTAAAATAATTATTCAAAACATTTTTCAATACCAAATTAATATGTATAAAAATAATTTACATATTGAATTGTTTGAATATTTTTAAAATTTAGAAACGAATATTTAATTTTATTGTGGTATATTTTCCCCTAGATTACCAACAAATGGTAACCCTACATGCGTCCTCCTGGTCCTTAAGGAAAACACTGCCCTAAGTTCCGCTTGATCACCGTTGCTTAGCAACGGTTCCAGATGGTCCGATTAAAAGGTCGAGTCAATAACCTGGCTCTTGTTTTAGTTAGATTGGGTTCTAAGAGATTTGTGGGAAATGTCAGTTGAGGTTAAGAGTAGATTCGTATTATTCCCTGATGTATCGGAACAGACTACAGAATCGGTTTGGCACAGATTGTTGTTGTGTTTAGGCTATATCTGAGTACTCTAGAGCTTAATCTAGCCTGTAATTATGCGACGCCATATACTGAATCAGAACACATATATTTATTTTATTATGTATAGGTAATTTCTTTATTGTATATTAAATAAGGCATTTTTGCTTCTGCTAGGGCCCCAAATCTCTCGCCTGTATTGTCAGTAGAGTTCATTTAGGTTTCGGTGCAAAATAGTTTTACTGTGTTATCATCACCTTTCCTAGAATTTAGTTTCATAAACATACCATTTTTCAGGACAAAATGGTTATATAATATTTTGTCCAGTTATTGCAACAATGTAAGATAACAACAACGACACAAAGTTTAGAACCTAAGTGTAGTAATTTAATTCAATATTCTACGGAGTAAACGCGTGCCTCATTTATAATCAAGTTTGGTTAGTAACTTAAACTGTAAGATTATGTCATAAATTATTACCAACATTTTATAGTTTGTTCGGTTCGCAATATCAATATTCTGCCTCGCAGGTATAAAACCCGTTTATTTCTGTACACATAGCTAATATGACTTGTTATGGATGCTTGCACTATTATATAAGAGTCATACATACATACATACACTCACGCCTTTTTCCCATGGGGGTAGGCAGAAACTACAGAATGCCACGCGCTACGATTCCTGCATACACCTGTTGCCTCGTCCACATTCATCGTCATGCACGCGCGCCGGTTACGAGTACTGCGCACCTTTTTGAAGGAGTTCACCAATTAGGTCGGTGTATGTTCTATAAGTCATAGTATTACACAATTTACTTAAAGCAAGTAATATTTGTGATGGTACATTGCGATACACATGGAGGTAAAGATTACCTTAAGTTATTTTTCTGTACCTGCTGAATATTAACGATACTGTGACTCCTGTAATACAGTTTGAAACTAGATCTGTGAAAAAGCATTGCAAGCTTAAAATAAAACTACTTTTTACGGATTTTATCATCGTAAAGAATTTTAACACGAAGGATTTAATCGCGATATATTGATATTATTTTAACCCAACGTTTCGGATGCTTTACAGTATCCATAGTCACGAGTAGACTGATTTATGGCATGTTTCTTTTTCGATTAAATTACCTACTTGTAATATTTTTCTAGATTTGAAGACAAAGGTGACAAAATCTTTCGTTAACCATCCACTAAGTAAGAAAAAAGTAATCAGGCTTTAATAAAAAACCTTTTTACTGAAAGTATATCTCGAGCAAGGTGACGGAACATTTGTCGCCCGTCCATCTAGTTTATATTTGCACAGACGGTCTCCGAGGTCCGCTCACCGTTTGTTGCCACGTGCCATCTTTGTTTTACGACACGACCGCGCTATGTAGTCTACTACTACTGTTGGCCTTAGTACACAAATGTACGTACAATATTTCCTCGTTGATTCTCAACAAAAGCTCTAAAGTAATTTCTATCTTTAATTTACAATGGCGTCTGTCGTCCTCGAAGGGTTAGGCAGATGGGTGCTTAGATACACCTACAATTTCGCCAGTATGTTTTAGGTACCAAGTAATAGGAGGCGAGCCTATTGCCATCTACCGGATACGGATTCAAACTCAGCTGCTGCTGAAAATTTCAAAGAAAAACCCAATGATACTTTGCTCGACCTGGGAATCAAATCCAAGACCTCTTGCTCAACATTCGCATTTGTGACCACTAGACCAACGAAAGTTACCTTTAGTTATATCTTTAGGAACTATAAAAACCCGGGCAATGGCGGTTAGAACAAAATAGTTGTTTAGAAAAATGTATCATTCATACTATCTAGGTCATTGTCGTTTGTGTAGTGTTTTGAAATTTATATTGCCTCTTGATAGATTAACTACATAGAGAACAGTAATTTAAATAATAAAATGATGAAATAGGCTTTTTTTTAAATTACGGTGTTCAAAACTATAACCATTTTACTGAATATATTCTACTCTCTGCTTCTCTAAATAATTACTGCATCATTGGTGCTCGTAAGTGCGGCCGCTTAACAGATCTTGGGTTCTATACCCAAGTTCAGCGTCGAGCAGCAAAGTGTTATTGGGTTTTTCTATAAAATTCTCAGTACCAGCTTGGAGTTTGGTTTCGTGTCCGGTTCATGGCAAAATGCTCGCCCCCTATCACTACATAGAACTTAAAACATACCAGCGAAATATGGTTGTACATAAGTACCTCTCTATGTATGAATAAATTCTTTATCGTAATCTTGTGGCCAACAGCAAGTATAAAATACCTGTCATTGGCGTCCGCAAACAATTACTGTACTTAGAAAGAATAATTAGATTAATTGATTTGCTAGTAATGTCTTCATTAACGTTGATATATGGCAATATTTGCATTTTACACAGTAAGCCAGCCTATTTACTGAACATAGGTAATTACTTGTACGTTACTAGTACACAGAGCTTCATTTGTGTAGGTATTTGCTAATGCTTCCTTTGATTTGATTAATTAGCTTATAAAATTTAATACCACGAGTATAAATTTTATGTATCTTTACGTATTACGTATTTATTGGATTTGATTTAGTTTACTCTTTAATCTTTTAAATGATTTTGATTAGATTCATTAGGTAGCCCGATACTAAGTTAGCCCCACTCAAAGTAAGTTCCTAAAATTTTTAAAAAGTGTATATTTGTTTTTGACATTATTGTTTTGATGGTCCTTTTGGTCTAAAAAAGGACCATTATTTAGACTAATTACCGTGACTAACATGTTTCCCAGAATTTCATTGAAATGACCCGGTTACATATAGTACGTACGTCTAACCCAAAAAAGGAAAATTAATATTAAAATAATGATTAGTTATTGTAGACTTTGCACCAAACAAAATATATATTGAACACAAATTGCTGTATAATTCAGCAATTAATTAAAAAATATTTGTGGTGCAAATCACATGTTTTGACCAAATACATGATTTCCAAGAATTAATTAAATTAGTTCTCGTTAGGTCATTTCAGAGAATGACTGTTTATAAGATTATTGTAAATTATTTCCGTAATGCGTAATTACTAATCTAAATAGATGTTCATATTCAGGAAATATCGTGGCCTTGTTTGTGGTAAATAACTTATTTTACCCATATGTATCCCGCTATTTAGGTTCGATGTAATCATTCTAACGCGTTACCATTGAAAATACTTTAGAAAAAGCTATGAAAATTCTGTTACACATGGGGATGTCAGCTAGGAATTCGCGCTCAGTAACCACTACTAATCACTAAAGAGGATGAGGCTAAAAAACAGCCCGCAACAATTTACTCGACTCCAATCACAGCATTTTCTTTGATATAATATAAAAAATTACCTGTCTTCATCGTGTATTACATTCGCCAACCTAGTGAATAAAAACTTGCTTCAATAATATTGTTTATATATTATATAGTATGTCGAATCAAACGTTTCTTATGCATATTGGTCATTTGACGTTCTAAGAAGAGGAAATTCTCCTTTCACCCACTGAACTAGCCAGTCACAACTCGGTCAGCGCACGCGCGTCCACAGTCTATTCACTACCTTATATCATTAGCATTATGGTTCGGTATCAAATGCGATTGCCGAAGCTGGTCATTAGCTCGTGCTTTGGTCAGTGGAGACCACGTGAGGTATTTGAGTTAATTAAAAAAATTAAATAGTTTTAAACCGTGATGTGCAACACTGACTCAACGTATAAATTGCACTTAATTATGGAATTTAAAAGTTCGTTTCAAAGATTAAGCAGACCCGACTGTTTAAGCTTCCGTGTAACGGTAGGGTATTACAAAATTTCTTAACGTAAGCATTATGGTAATGGCCGTTTGTATGAAGTTAAGCATTTTTATTACATTAACTGAATATATAAATTAAACACTGTCAGGTCATTTAATAAACAAAATCAGTAGAAGAAGTAGTTCGAATAAAATTATTAGCTCGTTTTGGTATGATACTTTTTACTAATTAAAATAATTTTGAAACATAAACTAAGCTATAAAATAATTGAAGTGAGCATATTTCTGTTTATTATAGCTAAATAATTATGCTTCTAGGTTGTTAACAGGTTGACTGGGTGCTAGTATGGGTAATGGCATACTTAAGTGAGTTTTTCAAAATACTGTATCAAAACCGAATATATGACGACCCTTTAAGGGTTATTATCCCATTAACGCAGAGGCAATAAAGGCTACCTCCTGTGTTAAGGGTCCGAATTCCGAATTCACATTTGTACCTGAGTCCTGGGGTGCTTCTATATATAACATGTATGTTATTACCAAATAAACTATGGCATTTGGTTTCCGTAACAAAACTCTAGTTGCTTAGGTTGTCACTAGATGGCGCTGTGTCATAAATTTAAAGTACGGATATAGTTATTTATTTAATATGAAGCTAAAAAAATACTCGTTTAAATCTTAACCTAAATATACTATTAGAAATCCGAATAATCCCTGTATTTTTTTTGTCTCAATGTCGTCTTAAAATATGCCGAAAAAATATCGAAAACATTCGTTTTATCAAGCACAGCACTAGCCGCGCCCAATAGCTAGTGACGACGATAGGCGGATTGCAATATTCTAGAAAAATCTAGTGATCTAGGCAACGAAATATCTTTCAATAAGACAGGTTTGAGTGAAGCCAGTGTGTGGCATAACCAGTTATAAAGTGAGGAACTTAATAAGGTATTTACTAATGCCTATCTATATGCAGATGTACCTAATTATTATATACAAACGCATTTGCAAGAAGCCGACTCAATTTATTGACTGGTCAATAATCAGAAATAAATAAAATAGATAGAATACTTTTATTTCATTTCTGAAGAAGTAGAACATGTTTAATATATAGGTAATACTTTCATCGCTTGCATCTTGCATCAATTATAGGACTAACTGAACATCCGCATATGCAAACAAATTCAGAAAGCTTTTTTTTGCATATGCAAACATATGCAAAAAAAAAGCTCGGCTCTCCATGTGATCTAATAACTGTTTGACAGTGCAAGTCATATGGTTTCGTCTTGGCATAATTTTACATGAAAATGCTACAGAATAACTTTTGTTAGTACTTTTATAGGTACTTCCTTTAATTCGCCCCACTTGACCGCTTTGACAGTAGAGTTTGTGGGTAAAGTGGGGCGTGTAGTGTTTTAAGTCCCATGTAATAACTGGGTACAAATCCAATCTACAGTATAAAATATCATAGCTGCAACTAACAGTAACCTTCACTGCTACCGACGCGTAGAATCTGATGTCTGGCATGATATCGGTAATAAAAAAGTCGGCTGTTCTTTCAAAGGTTAAGAAATATAATATGAAATAAGTTAAAATGAAAGCCAACAAAAGCTTGTAGAAAAAAGAAAAACTTAAAAAAAAAACTAAAATGTCACTGTAGTCCATGCGCGATTAGTCACTTACCATCAGGTGACACGTATGTTCGTTTGCCCCCTTTATAATATAAAAAAAATACTTTAGAACCCTTGAGCTGATAATCTTCAAAGGGCTGAACAGATTTTATTACGGCTAAGAAGTTTTCAAATCATAAAAAAAAAACAAATCAAAACAGGCTCCTTTATTTAGGACTTACGTAGTTTGCAAACAAACAACTTAACTTAACCAGCCCTCTTCTTGCAACCCTAGTTAAAAACGACCTCCAAAGATCTATTTATAGAAATAAATATCACATTATAATTTCGTTTACATTTTAATCATTCTTAAAACATACATATATGGCTCGTTGCTCGAAGTACAACTACTGTATCGAGTGCATATCTACAGTGTTACTTGCGTCACGAGACGATCTGGGGCGACGGCAATTTGCCGTTTGCGATTGTTGAACTCTGCAATATTGTACTATACACTCTTATAGCCTATAATACTAAGCGTCGCACCCACTCGCAAGTTTGATTGCGTTTTTTTTAGTTTGGATATGTACTTATTTGTTTTGATACATCGGCCCTTCATACTATATTCTAATGTGATGTAGGTGCGCTGACAAACAGAATATTATTACCTATCACATATACATAGGACCCAAGTTTGTAGGTCATATGTTAGTTCCGTGCACCAATCAAACGATTAAATTTTATATAATGAATGGACTGTACAGTTTCACTGCAACTATTCACATTCTCCATCTACGTAAAAAAATATATTATCTCGTTATAAAACCTTGAAGTCTTATTATATGTGCCGGGTTATCTTTTAAATTAAAAGTTATCTTGAATGTGTATTTTTTGCTCCTAACCAGTGCTAAATGCACTGGTATTTTTGTTACGAGCCAGCTACGAGCATCGCAATACACAACCCTATTTAATGAAATAAAACAAGGTGTGTCACCTGTCAAGATAGTGGGTGTGTTTTGTGCATACCTAGATTACTATAAAAACTGTAAACAAAACTGGTTTGCAAACGGCACTTAATATATGTACGTACCGAAACTGTACGCTATATCTATCATATATGTATATAAAAGGAGAAGCTGACTGACTGATACATCAACGCAGGCCATATTAATATAAATACATATATAATATGGATTAGAAACGTGAAATTTTGGAAGGGGGTTCCTTTTATAACGTAGGGAAGCACTAAGAAAGGATTTTTGAAAATTAACCATCTAATTTATCACATGCTCAAACGGTGAAGGAAAACATCGTGAGGAAACCTGCATGCTTAAGAGAATTCTCGATGGCATGTGAAGTCTGCCAACCCGCAGTAGGCTAGCGTGGTGGACTATAGCCTAATCCCTCTCAATTGAGAGGAGACCCGTGCCCAGCAGTGGGACATTAATGGGTTGATGATGATGAACCATCTAAGGGGCTGAAACGAGTTTTCGAAGTAATTCGAATGTTTTTTTTTTCGTTAAATTGCACGCGGACGAAGTCGCGGGAATCAGCTAGTTTTAGTATGTATAGTGCGGAAAGCTACAATAAAATCTACGCCACCTGAGCAGGTGGAGGGGTATGTCGGACCCATGCTTACTAAAAACTTGCATCTTCTTTCTCTTTGGGCAAGGTCAAAGTCGTAGTGAATGTGTATCATGTATACATATTCACCACGACTTTGGATTTGGATTTGGTTTGTAGAATACCTATAATAAATTCGAAAGCAAAAAGTCAAATAATAAAGCAAGCCGGCAAAATGGTGGCGGTAACGATGACAATGATGACGTTACAATGATTTAATTTAATATATGTACTTTGTATAACAATCTAGATAATGTACTCAGTTTATTCCCACAACTATGTATAAGAGCCGTGTTTAAAAAAATATAACTTACTCATAGAAAAAAAAAATTAATAAATGTCAAAAATAAAACCCTCAATATTATATCGAACAGTTATTGGATTCTAAATTGTTATTATACTAATATCGAAGGAGTTAAGAATCAGCTCCCAATTCCTAGAATGTCACACAAATTGTTTCCTTTGTCCCACTATTTGTACTAGCTATCAGCTGTTTATTATTATGTAGGCCGTTATCAGACTGATGTTTTTATTCTGTAACATTCATTTCATATTGTATATACCCGCAGCTACCGAATAGATATGGCTGTATTATAGTATTTATAGACTGTGATACTATGATATAACCTTCCTTATAATATGATTTGCTATATATTCTGTGAAGGGAGTTTTGAGTTTGCGTCGATCTTATATCGACATCAAATCATTTTGAATATTCTGTAACATAATACAAGGTCATCTGTACTAGCCCTATGTTGTGCCAGTATAGATAACACTCAAGTTGCAGAACTTATTGTAAAGAAGCGTATTCTAGCGAATAAATTGAGTTTAAATTAGTGCAAGCTGAGGTCAAGACTGCCCGCCAGACAGGCGTCAGCCCGTAGCTTACAGCTTACTTGAAACTTATTAAGCTGACATTTACCAGGCAAAAGCTTGCAGAAACTAATAATGAGCTTCGATAACTAGGAACTCTCTATACATACACTAGCTAGCACCAAGAATTCTACAACTCCCTACACATATTTATCTAGCACCTACAATTTGACAACTCTCAATTTCACTACTGGTCGGCTAAATGTTACAGAACATTGATTGATCGTTGGCATAACTCATAAGGCAAGGTTAGCATAACCCGCCCTCGTCTAGCGGAAGAACGTTTTTCGTTTTAATCCCCACAGGCAGTCTCCTTTTCACTGTAAATCCGTAACCACGGGACTAAAATAGTATCAATACATAACGATAAAATTCGTAAAAAGTAGTTTTATTTCAATGTATTGAAAATTTAAGAAAAAAGTATGATTAGTATTGTCAAATCATAGTCCTCATTTCTAAAATACTTGCCATACTCAAGCTTTTTGAACTCATAACTATGCGTAATACAGCAACAAGATCCATAAAAAATAGCCACATCCGAATTGAAACCCTCCTCCTTTTTGAAGTTGGTTAAAAAGAAGTTTTATATCAATCTGTAATGCATGTTACACCTTTAATTACTAACATTTAACTCGCACAATACAGACATAGATCTAATTTTAGCCGTATATTCCCCTTTGTTAGACAATTTGGCACTACTTCAAGTCCTTCTGGTTGTTATGTCACGATGTTCCTACTTACGTTCACTGTCACATGTGTTACGGCGGATAAATCATTGTTGTAAATGTATTAATTAATACTGTTCTTCAAAAATAAAGTACTTAATAAGTATTTTTGTGTATACTTATTGATCGAAAAACTGAAAACTTGAGTTCTTAAACTTTTCAATTCTTGCGCAATATTGGTTCTACTACCAGGTACTGATGATAATGATGATGATGATATTTTGACATTCTGAGCTAAAAAAAGTATTAGACATAGAAAACTTTTACATTGACGTCGCAGTTTTTTTATGTAGTCACTTGTATTGTCGTAACAATGAATTCTGAAACGACTTATCACCCCGAAGCAATAACACTGGCAATGGAAATAGTAAAAAAGTTGTATACCGTTATTTACGACGTTTTTACTGCGTTTAGTTACTACAGGCAGTGAAAAATGCTCGACTTAATAAAGGACAATAGAGCAGTATTTGTAATGAACTTACAGAGTCAAATTGTTTTATATTAAGGCGAATACTTGTGTCATAATTTTGTTTTGGATGTTTTATTTATGTATATGTGAAATTTGAAATGAAAAAGTGTGTGGTGAAGAGAATGCATTCGATCGAAAAGTGCGTTTGGGAGCGTGTTAAAAATGTTCAACCCTAAGATAGTCTATAGATTACCAATCTACGATGGTATTACTAAATGTATCTCGTAATTTTTTCTAAATGTTGTCTGCGAGAGATGGCTTAGAGTTAAAGAGAGCCCACTATAACCACTCTGTTTAATACACTCTCCCGCGATTCCTTTCTGGTTTTATAGAATGAAAGTCTTTATAATACTGTAGTTGTTTTGTATTACTTTTCTTGTAACACAAGAAAAGTAATTTACAAAGTTACGTGTATATTACGGTTGGAACTGTCCATTAAATCCGACCTCCAATACGAGACCTCGGACCAAACACGTGACCACTTCATTGCCGCCATTTTTCATTGACCGCTCGCATTTTCCGCCTTTTTTGTTTGAACCATGAATTAAACAACTACTTTTTTTGGTATTTTTTTCTTACTTTTTTTTCTTGTTTCAACGCGTTTCAGGAAAAATGTGTTTTATTCCTACTTACACTCTTAATTAATTGTAATAGCTTTCAAATCTTGTCCATAGTGGGCAGCAATGAATATTTGAGGGCTAGTTTTCTGGGGGAGTACCACCACTTTACCATAGCAAAACTGTGCTAACATTTATTGTATTTCAGTTTGAAAGTTAAATTATTAGGCAATTGAGACAGACTAGACTATTTACTAGTGTAACGCTTATCATGCTAACTTTCCTCCTATTCAAATTGACTGAATGCGAGTGATTTTTGATTATCGGCAGATCGCTATAGACACCTTAAAAGAACAATCAATGAATATTACGCCCATACCCTTAAATCCGACTTCTAATATTTAATCATAATTTCACATCGGTATCAGAGCAGAAAAAGCATAAGAAATATGGAATGTTTGCATCAGTTGCTTTCATCTCGAATATGGCGTGAAAGTTGTTGGTGGCCGGTTGTGTGAGAACTAGTATGTGAGAGAAGGGCTCAGTTTTCATCAAATAGATACTCGATGGGCAGCAACCTGTTATTGCACGAGAATAAATGACGATAATATATTCTACCAGCAGACCAGGCCACACGTTGCTGCTGTGGCTAAATTAGTCGTAAGTTTGCAATAAAAAAATATTGTGATTATAAATTGAGATAAAAAGAGTTTGAGTTTAATTATTTATTAAAGGTTGACTCGGCTCATCGGTTCAGTAATTCATCGCGGACAAACAACGTGACACAACATTTTTATAAGCTCAGATTGATATGCCTACTTCATACATCACGAAAAAAAATACTTGTAAAGAATGAACTAAAAATGACATACTTGGTGGTGTAGTTTCTAATAATCTGGCTACTAGACTTACGAATGAGACCAGCGCCAAAAAGTTTTAGTCTAGTCTGCCGTAGGTACTCCGTGTTGTTACATTATATATGTTTGAATCTAAGTTACAAAAATAGGACTTACATACTGTTATTTTCATTAATATCTTGCTAATTTTCCTAAAACAAACTATTTGTTATCTAGCGTAGTGCGCTTTAACTACTTAGTTCGATATTACACGTTATTAGTCGCGTAGGATGATTGACGATGATTCCCAATTCAAAATTTAAAAGTAAGTACATTTTGAATGCGTTTATCATACTACGACGTATATGTAATAATAAATTATTAACGGCCAGTGATAATTATAAAGTTAATCAGTGGTCTGGGTTTCTAGTTGAAATTCAGACATCATAAAACTCTGTCCTATTGCTCAATCCATACGTAAAGCCCAGATAACTTCATATTTATCGCTATCAACCATTCAAAACTGGGTCGCCTCTACAAAACATATGTAAAATTAAATTAAAAACAGACAAGATCCATCGCATTGTTTATAAAATCCTTCAAGCATTTAGGCGCTATCGGTCAGCGCTGACGATAATTTAATACTGTTTCACTGTGGCCTGTTATCGCGGCGGTAATGCCCGTGTAACGAGCAAGTAATCGCTTCATAATCACCTAAGGTTAACGATACACCTGCCCTAGGCCTCCGGCAAGATAAAATGCCGCACGAAATGTTACCTAAAAACTATCCGGTAACTTATAAATTTACAATACTTATTTTTCTAACTGGTGATCAAACAATACTAATAATTTATTTATCTAATCTGTGACAATAGCTGGATATCGTTGAGCCATTAGCAGTTCAATTTTTCATACGAATATAATAGGAATGCAAAGAAAGAAAGTGACATTTATATCCTTAAACATATTAAATATTATACAGTATCATTATAGAGTATGTAGTAATACATATTATACAATACTAATAAATAGTATCATGCCACGCGATTATATTGTATTTTTATAGATTAAAAACTCAGACTTACTGACATTTTTTATGCACATATTATTTAGATATTGATGTTTCGGACAAAAATAAATTATAATTATTATTACTTGAGGTGCGTTATTATTACAGCGTATATCAAAGAATACCTATGGTATATCATTTTATACCTATGGGAAACTATGGCAAACACCACAAAGACAGTTTGAAGTCCAACACAAAACAAGAAATAAGTATAACGACTACATTCTGCTTATGTTTATCAAAATGGCACTTGAAGTAGAGACTAGAATGCGATTTATAAAGTCTGCAAAAACGTAAACAAAATAGTTACAATGTCTGGCAGTTCGAAAGTAAATAACAGTGCCAACGCCCGCTTGTTTACTCACCAGATTTAAAGGCGAATATACGAATTATTTGTGTCCATTTTATTCGTTCAAGCTTATCTGCGAAATTGTCGAAAACATGTCTAATCCTTGGTACGACGAATCATAATACAGTGTACAGTAGTCATATATTGGAAGACACGATTACCGCAGAAGTAATAAAGGCTGCATTATGTGGTAAGGGTCCGGGTTGTGTGATGAACTTTGTGTGTTGACCTAAGTCATGGATATTATTATAAATAATAAATATACTAAATATTTCTGGACATTATGACACAGCGCCTTCTAGTTCCGAGCTAAGCAACGAGGCTTTTGTTACGGATACTAGTTGGTTAATTTACTACATATATACTTTTTTTTGGTTAATACATATATATTATACATAGATACATCCATGACTCGGATACAAATGTTTATGCTCATCATACAATCATTTGTCCCGAACTGTGCTACGGGTATCGGACCCGTAGCACAGAAAGCAGCGTTAACTACCGCTGAGCTAATCGGGTTGTCAAATTATGTATAATATGTATATATTTACAAAAAATATATGTAGTGAATCAAGCATCTACATAGTATCCGTAAACACAAGCCTTGTTGCTTAGCTCAGAGACTAGATGGCGCTGTGTCATAATATCCGGATATACTTGTAGTATTTATCTTTGTATCGTGCAGTTGCTAATGGCTTGAACCGAGCGGCATTTTAAAGCCCCACCCCACGTGGCGGGCGCGTGTTTATATCAATTTGATTAGAAACTAGACGCAATATACAGCGTTTATCAACTGAACCAGTGTCGTCAAGAAACGATGCATTCTACCTACTTAGAAATAATTATGTTAATGGCTATTATACATATAACGGTTGAGTTATTTGGTATAATATTAGTTAAATTTCCTATAGGTAGTTAATTTTATTCTGATATAGTTGTATACATATGCTGTTTTTGTAAAACGTTTTATTTTTTTTAATATAGGTACTGTAATTTAATTAATTAAATTAATACATTCACGTGATATTTAAATAAAACTATTTTATACGGATTTTATAAAGTTTTTGCTATATGTTTATCTATTTTTAAACCAGTTGGAATTTTACTTAGTGCTCAGTTACCGGTATACCAGTTACAGACTCGTAGCCGCGTAGAACGCAGAAAAATACTAATCGTAGGCGTACCCAGTTCCTGGCTACGTCGTAGCTACAACGAGATTGAAACGAAAGTCTCTCAAGATTTTTTGTACATTGTGATAAATAGAAAGTATAATAAAAGATGATTCACTTTGTACTATTTCTACAAGCAGTTTAAATAATAGTATTTTATCAATGTTGTGATGAAGAATAATATTAAAACATTATCATTGAATTTATCGGTAATATAATCGTTATCAATGTAGATTGTCTGTCCGAATCGGTCACATGCTTTCTTTATGTGCTGTTTATTATTACTTTTTCATATTTTATCGTGTTTTTATTTTTATACATTAACAATCTGACTTAGTATTACAGAATGTTATTATTTTTGGGAGTCAGGTATTAAGTATAACGTTTACAATACAGGTTTGATCCACTATGACGTGTAAATAATTTTAATTACAACCTTATACAATTGTAATAAGAGTGTAACTAGAATAACATAGGGGTACACAGGGGGTATACTCCTTTAATACAGGATGTATGTATACCCCTGGAATAGTCTCATAAAACAACAATATAATTAAGTTAGGTTATTCCCAAGTTATTTCAGGTCAGTATCCGAGCTAAACAGATGTGACTGAATATTATCAGTACGTTCACAAAACAAAGCCAATACCTGACCTCCACAACCCAAGTGCGAGATACTCGGGACTGTAACATAATTATCAACAAACTACATTATATCTATAAGTACTTACATATTTATAGTAATTGAGCAACCAAGTATAATTATAGTAACTGCATTTTTTTAAATCAAAGTTAAATTCTGAAAGTTAAATAGTCCTTCTAATAAAAAAACGTACCCCATACAAATTTTCATGTAATAAACTATCCCATGTCCTTTCGAGGCCTCACATTATCACTATACCAAAGTTCATCTAAATCGCTTCAGCGGTATAAGCGTGAAGAGGTAACATACAAACAGACGCACTTTGGCATTTATAATATTATATAATGGATTATGAAATTACATACGTAATAATTTGTGTATGTAAACCTCTTTGAAAGAAGAGAAACTCTGAATTTAGGACAACTTTAAAAAAAAAATCGTAGATGTAAAATTTATATGATAGGACTTTGCTCTCGCTGAGACCCAAATACGATTCTAATAGTGTTTACATGTTTACACTAAGCATACACATGGACAAGTCGCATGTTTGTTTCTTATTATCTATAGTAAGGGTAAAGTCGTACATTGTAACCGTTATTGTTAAAGCTACAAGATATAACCCGCAACACACAGAATAATTTTGGACCAGGGTGTTTCTATATAGAGTAAGAAACAATTTATTAGTCAATGCACTTCATATTATATGTTATGGTTTTAAGGCTGAGTATTTATTATAGTGTGACTCCTGATAATAACTTGATAATAAAACATATTACACTAGCTTTTGCCCGCGGCTTCGCTCGCGTTAAGAAATATTATTATTAATTAGGTATAGTTTTCATACAAACTTTCATCCCCTATTTCATCCCCTTGGGGGTAGAATTAATAAAAATCCTTTCTTAGCGGATGCCTACGTAATAACATCTATCTGCATGCCAAATTTCACCCCGATCCGTCCAGTGGTTTGGGCTGTGCGTTGATAGATCACTATGTCCGTCAGTCAGTTTGAGTTATATGTATATATTTAGATAGAAGAAGATAGATTTAAATCCAACCTGAGAACTGCTAGACCAAAGGACTCGGTGAGCTGGTTGTATACGTAAAGCGGTTCGTCAATAATTAACTAATCATAGATTAGCTGTTACTAATTATAACATCATAACATCCAATACCTCAGTCTCAGTGATCACGGATGTTGTAAAATACTCGACACAATTACAATAGCTTTATTTCAATTTGACTTCGTTTGAATATTATTATATTTAGAAGCTACGGCCATTTATTTCGGGCCCTTCGTAAAACCAGTTCTATTCTTAGAATTGAGTGTGTAGCAATATATCGTATCTGTAGCAATGATCTACCTAACACAGTTCCATAACTTCACCACTTACACCATATCCGAGATAAGAAAGATTTTAACATGATAACTTACAATATACTAAGTATTTTTAGCTCGTACGTGAATACAATGGCTCTTAGATCTATTTCTTGACCCAGAACACTCCAGTTCAATATAAACAGTGGTTTATTTATCAATGTCCAACTCCCCTGTATTATCTATACGCCTTACAACTGTTACAACATCATTACGAAACACAAGCTTATCAGTTTATTTTTAAGTCGTTCGTCATTTTGGTGCAATTGTAAGTTATATTTTTATTCATTGTTGTTAACTTGCAGTATTCACATATTTATCTTGTGCCACGGTCAGTAACCTGACTGCTTAATAAATTACGGTGATAAGTGAGGTGTCGTCGACGAGCGGTCTGTGCGCGGGCGCTGGTTGACCCATCGTTCCGTACATTGACCATCTGGTTAGTTTATGTATCTTAGGAATAGCTGATAGTGTTACACGAGGGATACTAACAAATAAGTGTGTTCTCTTATCTATGTCACCAAGTTCTATTAAATTCTTAATTATGTCGTCGAAGTTTCATTAAACTTTACTTTTAACACCGCGTATTTTAAGCTGGATATCTCTTAAGTCTAAAGAAACACGTTCTAAAAAACTGAAGAATAAAAGTATAAAAAAAAACAAACTAAAATACCTAATAGTAAGAAAAATTTCAATCAAACAAACGTATTCAATATAAGAAAATACAGACCAGATCACTATGTATAAACTTATCTATATATTCTAGATGTTTTTTTTCTCATTTCCTAAATAAGAAATAAACTCGCATACCACTTGCTAAGAAAAAAATACAAGGAAATTAACATAAACTAAATAAATATAAAGCAATTACGCCAGAGTATCAGAGAACTGACCTCGAACGAGACTAGGACGAAGACATTCTCGTGGCCTCTGACCTACAAAATATAAACGAAACTAATCAAATCTTCCAATAATACCTACCTAAAATTATTATCAAAATATCTAGGTATATGTCTGAATAAACGTGTATAATACGTTGATGCTATTTTTATGCGATTTATATTCTTATATACCATAAACACGGACATACGAATAATTGTAAGCTGTTTTTGACGAGAATATTAATGAAGTATGATTAAAGGCGGTTCATAATACTAGTTTGACAACAATTGACGATTGTTGGGGCAGTCTCTGTAGGTATCGAATTGATAAATACATCATCATCAACCCGTTAACGCCCCACTGCTGGGCCCGGGTCTCCTCCCATTTGAGAGGGATTAGGCTATAGTCCACTACACTAGCCTACTGCGGGTTAGCAGACTTCACATGCCATCAAGACAAATCATCGACACTTTTGACGTCTCAATCCACTGGTCACACCGCTAGGCTACCACAGCTCTACGAATACATATCCATACGAATATTATAAATGCGAAAGTATGTCTGTCTATCACCTCTTCACGCTATAACTGCTGGACGGATTTAGATGAAATATAATATGTAGTATATAGTTTGAGTCCTGAGGAAGGACATGGGAAACTATTTGTCCAGGAAATCAGGCCTTAAAAGCAACATGGGCTGATGAAGATAGTATGCGAAATTGATAATAATTTATTAACAGAGGGTAGAAATACATAAGCAGATCGATTGAAAAGATTGGATAGAATTTCTTATTCTACACAGACGTAATCGCGGGCAAAAGCTAGTAATGTTACAAGGTATACATATGGTAATATAATACAGAAGCAAGACTCAATACAAGTTCTTTTAACTGACTTCAAATACAGCGGGGTCTTATGTTCGTGTGTATACTATGTTCACGAATAGTTTTGTTAGTTGTGAACCGATTTTTAATGCTTTTTTTATATTTAAAAAGACTTAAAGTAAACGTTTCACATAATATGTATATGTAGCCTTTAAGCAAAGTTGTTCTAAGTGCGATGTTATATCGTATTTACTTAACACGTTTTTTCCAGTACCTTTTTCTAAAATTTGAAACCTTTATTTTATTTAGAAAACGGGTATCGTGTGAATATTTTGCTTGCCTATTAATTGACTATCTACTATATTTTACTATCTAGGTTCTATCCTTGTAATTGAGTTTCAAATTATTTAAAAGGCGTTCAATTGACCCGTCACTACACGCAACTTGTACATCAATAACTCTTTTGAACGACAATTGTACACGTAATTGCGTTAACTACTATCCTATAACACGATACCAGCCTTTAATTTAAAAAACAATAGAATTTATTTAACTTAATATACCAATACGAAAACACACATGTCGAGCCATACCGGTCACATTTGAAATTTGTATCAGCATCACGTGGATCACCACGGTACAAATCAAAATGTTTGCATGCTCAATATGTATCAGTACTATTCAAAGTTTGACCTATTATATCTTTGTCTAACGTAATCATGTACACACACTGTTCGGCGTGAAGCGATAAATGTTTAATACATGTCACTGTAACGGAAGCCAATGATATTAACAAACCAATTGTTACACACACCCATTGACAGTTTGATTTACAAATAAAAATCATTTCCTTATAATTGATTGTTTCGTTTTACGAGCAAAAGATAAATTGTTGCCTGCTTATGACTATGAATGATTATGTTGGTTACCAAGAGTACTCAAACAATAAGTAAATATCGTAACGTAAAATATATTAGTTTAGAAAGGTAAACATAATTTCAATTTAAACATTCATTTATTGGTTCTGAAACAAAATAACGTATTGTAATAAGTAATATAATTCAAAAACTTGTTATATTTTCACAGTAGCTCATTCATATTTACTTGACCATACATAATCTAATACTAAATCGAACTTTGAACAGGAAATTAAACGAACAGGCCTGTAATCAGCGTTCGGCAGAATTTCGAGCATATCCCAATACAAACAAATTAATCCATGCTTTCCTGTTTTCTTCTGGACATGTATATATGGTCATTCAGGTGTGGTGGACTTTCACCAAGGAACGACGATGACCGATAACCGTCGATAGCTGGGGTCGCGTCCCGGCGTCCCGCAGGGTAACGAACTCGATCCTATTATATCTTATACACATTAACGCATGCACTCAATTGCATGCCTTAATGGCCTGTCGCTTGTATCGATTCCCTTCGCTCGGTTGTCATAGGACTGATACTTATCGGCAAAGAAATAGTGCTAAAAAGTTCTTTACTTAAAAAAAAACTTTTTTGATTGTAGATCTCAAACAATTCAAACATTTCACATTCCTAATAGGAAATTAAACAAAACGTAATCATCTTCATCGTAGTATCTTTTGTGTGACATATTTTATAATACTTCTGAAAGATAAAATGTTACTACATACCATAATTAGTAACATTTTATCTATCATCTAGTATATACCTGAATATTCTGGTCCTAATCGGTGATAATATTTCAGTTACGTGTCATGCTAATAAAACAATTATATAGTTATTTGTAATTTAAATCAAATGATACTGTATCCAAAGGCGCCGGTCGTGTAATAAATTCTTAATGCGTAAGCCATAATTTTCATTGTTATGCCGCTTCTAATTTACTATTATTTGGGACAGATCTAATGGGCCCTTTATTATCAACAAATTTGTATTACTGTAACGTTATGTTGTATTATTTTTAAATCGTCAAATCTACGTTTACAGAATATTAATTAATTTGACAAACTTCTTGGGGTAACTAATTGGTTCCGTTTTAAAGTTAACCTCGATGTTATGTTTATTTATTTGTATTACACGATAAAATAAATAACATTACTATCAAGTTGTTGATCTTTATGGTCAACGAGGAGTTTTTCAGAACAGTCCTCTCCAAGGCCGGCACTAAATCAGAGGCACTAAACTTTATCTTAAACATCATCAAGGAACTTGTAAATAAAGAATAAGCATAACTAGTGACCCTAAAATATTAACCTTTTTTTTATATTTCACGGTATATTTAAATTACGAGATTTCGGATCCTTTACAAAATTTAATTAATCAATAGGCATTCACTGTTATTGTTTGTGCTCTTTCCATGTTATTGAACTGTTTATTTGAATAAATTGTTTCAATGACTTTATTATTCTTTTTGAAGCTTTGAAAAATGAGACTAGTCAAATTCCTGAGCTAATGAAATTTTATAACCTGATTCCGTTCATAATACTTCGTGACCTTGGAATAAGATCTGTCAACAAATCTTCCTACATTCATTTCCTTTCTGTTTAATCATTATAATAAATATCAGACCCTAGCAACCGTATAACATGTACTACGATAGCAACCATTGTTCGGGCACCGTTATCAGTTCACGAATGGGCGTCAAAGGCGGAGAGAACGCGATTAAAAAGCGCAAGGACGCTGCTATTTTTAACGTTTCGCCGTGCTCGAGTGAATGTATCGGAGCGTTGAGCATCGCGCCTCGTCATCGGTAGTCGGTACGGCAAGCGTTGCGTGAACTGTGATACGCATTAAATGAAAGTATAAATAAGGCTGGTTTCCTATGAAAGTCAGCTTTGAAAATGGTGAATTTTTAACATAAGGACAGCACCTCAGTTAATACAAAATATCCAAGAGTCCTACCACTTCTTTTCCTTCACATGAACACGGTTTTTAGATATTTTATGTCTGTGAAGTAAACATTTTTCTCTTATTGTTCATTTAATAACGTAAATAAATATGCGTGGCTGTAAATAAAAACCAGTTTCTTGGTATAACTTGTTACATATAGACGTATTCTCAATAATCGCGGTCGCTCGGTTTTTATTAAAGCTTCCTTATTGATACAACATTTCTTATGCGTATTAATAATTTAACAAGATATAACTTTATTTAAAAAATTTCAACATTCTAATGTAATATCAAATCATGGTTTAGAACGCTTAGCAACAGAGTGTGATTTTGTGAGTAGGGACGATGAAGAAATAGATGCGAATGTTTACGTTTATTACTCAACAGGTACTTAAAACAGCAATTTGCATATACCGATAAATATCCATGACCCTACTACGCATTCGACAGGAATACTAAGTGGCTCCACTTCGCCAGATGTATTCGTGCAAGGTCGAGTTTTACTGGCCAAATTTATTATTTCCTGTCACCGTGAAAGAATTTTATATCAGACCCATTGTGAACGTAAATCATATCTGCATTGTGCATAAAATGATAGCGAGATACAGACGTAATAAGACAAGACGTAATCCTACTTATAGCTAAGAGTGCCACAAGGTGCTATACTTGGACCCTTTATAATGGAAACGATTTTTAATTATACCTTATTTTTGAAGTTACCCTTTGTGAAGTAAAATCGATAACGGAACTGAAGATAATATTTTAATGTACATATAATTAAAAGAATGAAAACTGCATTTAAGTAATTAAATGTTAGATTTTCGGCGTCAATATCACTTGAAACGAATAACTTATGTTAAGTATGCAATGTGTATATGCGAGTAACTTGGACATACTATTCGCATATTTCTCAAAAGCCTCTTTATATTTTATGACCACGCGATACGACCCTTAATGAATATTGGGGCCTCAAACATACATAATGGACAATTAAAACGTCTATACGCCATAACCAATTGTAATTGTGCTGCTATAATAACAATGTTACAACGTGAAGCGGTAGATGTGATCAATCGAAGCGTATTTACTGCTCAGAATAAATTAGTTTTATGTATTTTGGCAGTAATATGGTAAATGCTGGCGATAACGACCGTAGTTTACTTCTGGTAACACGTTAAAATAACTTTGAGGCAACATAGATAGATTTTGGTTATTATAATAATTATACAACACATATTTGACCCAATCAAATTATTGATATGTGTGCCATTTGATTTATTGTTTCCTTTCTGATCCAAACTGCTGTTTTATTTTCTCCAACTTCTAAGACCCAACATATGGGCATATATTATAAGTTTAAAAATTCGTTTTGCTATAAATATCAAAATAGGAGCCTTATACAAGTTAAATTCTAACAAAGACAAAGCTAACTTTTTCTCTGAAGCGGTGATCCATCTCTTAGAAATCACCGATCAAATACAAGGTATTTATCATAATAGCAACTTTCAATAACAATATACAGTCATATTGAACATACTATCATTATTAAAACTACATAGTTATCACAGATATCGTAGACCGGAAACAGAAACCCGTGCGTCATAAACTACTAAGTACACTGTGTCATTTAATAGTAGCCATTACAGATGTACGCACAGATTGTGCTTTACTAGCAATAAAAGGAAGAATTCTCTATGAAGTGTCAGAGTTGCTATTAATTCATTCATGTAGATAATCTTGTGATTATAGAGACTATTTATACTGTTATATTTTTTACACCACAGAGCTGTCGCTCAGGCGTTACCGGCTCTGTCCTTTTCACTCCTGTTTAAAAAAAACCATGTTATAGTCATTTGGGACATCTGTTGTAAGTACTTGTAATGAGAGGAATCTACTGAAATCTTTTGACGACCTGTTTAGCTCAGCGGTAGTTGACGCTGCCTGCTGTGCTATGGGTCCCGGGTTCGATTCCCGGTAGGGACAAATGTTTGTGTGATGAGCATTAACATTTGTATCCGAGTCATGGATGTATCTATGTATAGTATGTATGTATTTACAAAAAAAAAAGTATATATGTAGTATATCAACCATCGAGTGTCCGTAACACAAGCCTCGTTGCTTACCACGGAACTAGATGGTGCTGTGTAATAATGTCCGGAAATATTTATTTATTTATTTATTTACTGATGATAGATAAGCATCATAAAGAGCCGGTGGCTTTGTGTCAATTAAAGATGTCTCAACAATCCTGCACTATTTAACCTATGATTTCGCTCTAATAAATTATTCTCTATGTCACCATGATGGATCTTTCAACAGTTTTATTTGTCCCTGACTTAATTCAATTCCTGTTTTTCTTTACTTATTTTCATTTAACTAGATTTCACATGCAAGTGAGTTGGATTCCTGCCGATGTTTGAAGGTTTCTCGAACGCATATAATGTTCCTAAATATTATTTTGATCGACAACGCTGTATGCAAATACACTTACACCACGTTATGTATTCACAGACGCGTCCATTTTACGATTAAGAAAGTTATGGCCTTTGGTCCATAAAACTTTGATACCGATCTCTAAATGTTGTCTCGTGACTCACGGTCTTAAGACTCGGGAATTGCAATTATCAACCGCTTCCGTAATCTTCATTTATGTAATAAAATTTCAAGGATACGCGGTTAAACGCCAAGTTGAGTAATCCTGAATAAAGTAGCCAGATTTTCGACCAACCGTTTATGTAAACTTAACATTTAATTTAATTTTTGAGCCAGTTTGATGGTCTAGTTCGGCTAGCAAAAGATTGATATCAGCTATAGTTAAAATCAGCCATCTCTACAATATAGTCAATAAAAATATAATAATTTTTATTTTCTGTTTGTCGACAGGCATGAAAATGACTATGTCCACGGCTCCAACGATGAGTGCACGGGTACACAGGAAAGTAATGCGGGCGCCAAATAAGCGGGCGCACCCGGGCAAGACACAGCACCCGGGCAAAATGGTGCACGCCGGCAAAATGGCACACCCGGGCAAACTAGCACATTTAGGCAAATTCGGGAAACTCGCGCACTACGCTCACACGCACTCCCTGAGGCCGCCGGAACCATGCGAGAACAGTAACGACAGCGGCCTAGGACCTGATGCCGTCAACAGGTAAGATCTATGTAGCTATGCACTCGCTTTAACTATGCATAATCTTGGGGACGTACGCACTGTTCTAACACTTAAGTCTTATGTTGTCTATTTTGGGGATTACAATTATTTTATAAACTAACCCACGTTTATACGAAGCTTCAAGGTTTAAAATCGAAAATCTTTGCGTACTTCGTAGCCTTATTCAAGCATGTTTAACGGTAGACCACTTTTCAGCCCTTTTATTATAAGCATAAGGTTTAAAACGGCTCGATTTTTTTGTTACAATTGTCACTCTTTAATGGATATCCGTTTTTATACCTTCTAGTCTTCACAATAAGGGTGAATAAGTTTTTTTAGACTCTAAACGAACACGTGTCAGTGCGTCAACGGGGTCTTTGTCGATGTGTTCATCATTCGCTTGATAAATTAGCACCCGCAAACAGCGCATGCGCAGGCAAACATGACGAATTAGATCAGCCTTCGAACTAAGATAGATATTTGTGAAAAAAGAATCTGTATACACACACAGTTGTACGTTATTGATATCGTCAATAGATCCTGAAATCTTTTTATTTGAATATGTTATGTACTTTAAAGAGAGAAAATTTCGTACGTCCTTTGTCGATGCTTACATGCTTAAAACTGACATTTTTGGCAAATCTTCGTGATGTTTAATTTATATGTTTTAAATAAAGCACGAACCCGCTTATGTCTAAGACAAATATGAACCTGATCTGGTCTCTTTCTTCCTGAGACGGAACACTGTATAGTAAAAAGTGAATTATCTACAAATCGCGATATAAGTAATAGAGGTCTAAAGGCTTAAAAATACCTAAAGGGATGAGCTCATGAAGGCAGTGTAGTAAAAGCTTAACTGTTTCTACAATTCCTTCTCCTCACATTATATTTACATTTCATTTGTCGTTACCATTAATAAAAAAATCTTAACACTTTTGAGAAACATGTAGTAGTAGTTATTGTTTTCAATAATTGCCGGTTTTTAAAAGTATATGCCATACCGAACGAAGCATCTTCCGAAACTGCAAAATCCGTGTTTCTAAATCTATTTTGCTAGTTATATCAGCGCTTAGTCACAGTTTTTACAGTCTCAACGTCGAATAGCTGCAGCTTTACGCGAATTCTTGACCATACGACCTTCGGTGGTTCAGATATCGAGCGTGGACTCACGTCCGCATTCGCGTAAGTCGCGCGTGCAAACACGTCCTTATCGTTCAACGAATACTCGATTTTATCGGTATCGATCTCCAAACTACTCGAATTTATCGCTAACTAGATTTTTATCGCGATGTCTATTGTAAATAGTTGTAAGAATTTCGATAGAATCCGATATTATTTATATTTTAGCATAGCATCTTGGGCTTAGATCTATTATATAGATTTAAAATGTAGGATATCAACATTGAGACAAGCAATTCCCTCCAACAATTTTCTTGCGACATTATACGTTACACTGAAGGACATAACATGACACAACATAAAAACAACCTTAAACAGCTTTATTATTTATCAACAAAAAAAATCGAACACCGTATAATCACTTGTGATATAATACACAGACAATCCACTCAACTTATACATACACTACACACAAGTAATACATATTACATAATATCGTCACCATGCAATATAAGGACGTTACATAACAGACATCTGCGAAAACACACGAAATATTGGATGTCATGTCAACGTCCGTTTTATGAACGATGCCAGAATAGGACCGCTTGTCCCTTAGGTTAAGCCCTTTTATAACCTTGTTTATGTGGGGATTTTCTCTCCTTCCTCAGTATATATTTGAAGTTTTAATTAAACCAATATCTATAATTAACTATACATAGTTTTATGGTAAATAGGTAGTCGGGTTTTTTCTTATATATGTATGTTGCTTAGGCTTCCAACGGCGGTTTTTCAAGAATGAAAATTACTTAATTTTCTTCCACAAGCCATTTGCGGTGTTAAACACTGGCTTACTAGTACAAAATGCCAATAGCTAACCTACACATTGATAACTTTTTAGAAAGATTGGCGTAATTAAAATTAATCTAGAGAATATTTACGTTCATACTGCTTATGTAATATATGAATGACATATACTGGCAAACAAACAGACACATGGTTAGTATTCAATATAAGAAATTCCAATTTTAATTCGACGAAGCTTTGAATGGTTTCAAATGTTCTGTTTTCAATTGTGAAGAAGTATAGAAACCCATAGACAATACAATAACATTCTTTTTTATATGAATTATGGTCGCATTTAGACACCTGGCTATCACTAGGCAGTATTAAAATACATATCTCGATTGATATAAAATCCACTTGTCGACGGCTGATACATAGTAAACAAAATAAACTACTACTGAAATACTCGACTAGCTTCAGTTGTAGGTCAAGGTCAACGTTGAAACACGACTATCATGTTCTTCTTGTACTCTGCTGCCGCGTAGTTCAGACTCGAGCTGAAATCTGCTCTATCTGGAATGTGTTTAGGTTTTATTTCGCATGAGGCATCAGAATACCTTCTTCGGTAGTTGGGGCCTTATAGTTAGATTTATACATCGTATAACTACATAAGAGCTACTATGTACCTATTTAGTTCTAAATGTCTATGTTTATTGTCAAAATTTCTGGGCATTAAGACCATGCTTCTTCTCAGAAATTGATTGTTGGGGGCATGCTTTAAAACGTTATTAGAAGATCTCTCACAATCCACGTCACAGTGACGTATCTCTTCGTTATCTCGACCTTGATAGGTAGAACATAATTATCTTACGTGATTTAGCGTGACTTAAAAGCCATATACCACGCTATCTGAATTAACTCCAGCCTCTCTCCAATTATATTATCTTGAGCTTACTACCCAAACACATAAAAGTAATTTGTGGGCTTTCTCTTCCGCTTATGATGAAGTAACATGTAACGGTTTTCCAAGTAATTATATTTCCATTCTACACCCATCTTATCCCTTGAAATCATTTGCATATTCATTTAATCAAATTCATTTGCATTCTGTTGAAGATTGCCTTAGTCACTATCACAGAGTAATTAACTGTAATTTATACCTAAGGTGGGTTTATGTAGTGTTATTAATAAAAGTAAGCTGGTCTATAAAATGGTATTGAATTTATAGCCTAGGTGTTATTATTATTCATACTTATATCCTCACAGACTTTATGTCTATAAATAGCTTCTAGTAAAGGTTTTAATCGTTATGGCTACCAAGATATCGGGGTCTAGACAATACAAAAGATAGATCAAATATATTTCAGTCGACACTAGATTAGATGAGACTGCTAGATCAATCACGCATACACATCGCGCCACTGCGCAAACGCACCGCGCGCTGTACGCTAATATGTATTTTTAGCACGTTTCGCCGCACGTGCACATGAGTCGCCTATCACGAAGTTACCTCACAGTTTAGACAATCTTACTAATTAATGCCTTTATAGTTTACTTTGGCTCGACTCTTAGGATGATGGCCTGCTTTTTGCTTCCTGTAGCGTAAAAGACAAGCTGTCGCGATGAAGTAATATGAGTTAGTAAAAATCAGTTAAGTAATAAGTGAATTGTAGTTGAAAGTCTAACTTTAGCAACATAATGAATGGTTTTGTGTATGGAGCTTGGATTGTAATACGCTTAGCATGTTTATTTGAAAGCTTTGCCGCAGTTACAAGGGCCCAGGTAGCAAGCTTGGACCCCTGTTATTAAGCATATGTGTGTCTGAAGGAACAGAAACATCTGACGATGGGGAGAAATTCAAACTTAACTAAAGCCGTTAATGGCATCTGCAGATTGTCGGACACTTTGGAGGAGTGGGAAAACACGGCGTTGAAAAGACGACGCTACGACTCTGAGGCGGCGGTTAAGCTAGAATGCGACGACGCAAACGACGCGTACGCGTTCCGCGCACCGGGCACGGCCGAGACCGCGGACGTGCCCGCCCCGCCCGACGCTCCCGCCTCCACAATTGCGCCGGCCCTACCCGTTCCCGTGTACGTTAATTTTTTTATTAAAAAACTTTCTGGTTCTGAAGGTAAAATTGGTTTACGATCAAAATTTGTCACGCTTGTCCTTAACTGATCATTAAATTACCAAATCAAAGCTCAGGGTTGATCCTGGAGACTCCAGAGTGTCCTGTTATGATGAAGATTCTATTAGAATACACGAGTTCGTCCTTGGAAAGCTGAATAGTGCTTCTAATAAAACAGTTGCTTGAACAGCGCAATGTTTCTGCAATGTCACAATATACCCATGAATGTTTACCGCATGTAATTGTTGCATAGTTCGTGTCTTTACTCGTACACACTAGTGACGCACATATGGTTACTTACAAATATTCTACTCATTGTCTTTACTTATAATCATAATAAAATTACACATTCATTTGTGTTTTTGGACGGTTTAATTGGGAAAACTTATCATTAAGAATAAAAGCATGTTAAAATTACTAATACAAGGATATATGTGTATAATAAGTGTCAGAAATGTCTACATTGGCAATTCAGTAAAAGATAATACGCAATAAATTTATAGTAATGTCGATTTTTTTACAGAATGAGAGCGGGTTGCAGTATATCTAGTCCAAATATAGCTGAAACTCCCGGCAAAAGGTTCCAAGATCCGTACAGATCGTGCGGAAAACTGGGCAGCGGGGGAAAACTGGCAAACAAGTACCCTGGTGGGGGGAAATTAGTTGGTGCCGGTGGAAAATTAAGTGGAAAACTGGGGGGGAAATATGGAGGCAAGTTGGCACAGGCTATGGCGCGGAGAAGAGCGCTAGCAGCTATGGCTCAGGGTGGTAGACCAGGCCTAGCGGCACCACTGTCCAACAGGTCAAGAGATGGCACGGTGGAGCTACAGATATTGTGTCAGCCCGAGACACAACACAGAGCGAGGTAAATTACTAAAAATCAAACGGAAATAAAATCTACAATTATTTTTCACATGAGATTTAATATTCTTTTATGGCCCTATATTATTATCGATTCTACCGTCTTGGAAACTGTCCTATTCATATTAATCTTTATAATTCAGTGAAGGCAGAACGAAGCCAACACTGTCACTACAAGGCCTAAGGGTCTGGTGTCTTTCCCTTTCAGAAATCTCCATCCGCCATCGATTAACATTTCCACTTTTGTTTCAGATATCAGACTGAAGGCAGCCGAGGAGCTGTCAAAGACAATTCGGGGAATAGTTTCCCAACAGTCAAATTAGTTGGTTATGACAAACCAGCTGTACTTCAGGTGAGACTGCGACTTGATACATTATTATCTAGCTATATCATCACAATCATCTGACCACAAAGATCACCATAGAAGAACTATGGGATTACTTAAAATAATAAACATCTTCGTCTAGCTGGGATTTCCGCCTAGGCCAACAAAAACCGTTCTGGGAGATGCAGAAACTACCTAACAAGGGTCACTATTCAATTAAATTATCTCAAGATTGCTCAAAAAGATAGCAGATAGCGTAAAAAAGCAAAATGGATTGGTTTACAATATGTTTTCGGATTCTAAGAGCCCCCACCTTTCTCTTGTCCGGGTTTGATTATCTTTTTGCCCTTATCTCGATATGTTTAGGGTGAGTACTGTTATTTCATACGTTTCTATCAGCCGGTCGCTTTCTAAAACATAGTTCATAAATAGTTATTGTCTACTTTTCTACATGGATCTCACAATTACTTTGCTACAATAGTCGGTATGATTCATTTTTCGATTATTATTTTTCCAATGGTGTATTTCTGTGCTTCATCCTTTAAGACGCCAGATTCTCCTGTCTATGGAAGCTCTATAAACGACCAATGTTAAGACTTCCTCGTGTTGAAGGTCAACTTACACAAACGACAATAAATCAATGGATAAGATCTAAACGTGAGTGGTAAGCTAATCTCAATGCTATCGTGATTGGGTTTACCACAAGTGTAACTGAGAACGGTTATTATGGTATGAAGAATTCCATTTTCTAACTCCCTTCTTAGTATTTTATTTGTTTAATAATTGCCTACCCCATAGAAGATTAGTTCAGGTCTTGAGCATGAGGTCCGATTGTTCAGTTCGAGAAAAGAGCCTTTTGGTTGGTTATTTTTCTATTAAATTCTCAGTAGTTGTTTGGAATTCAGTTAGTTACAATAGGCTTGTACATTTTACCTAGAGTTTCGCCAATGCGCGAGCAACACAACAAACCTCCATATAAGCTATGTTTAGGTTGCTTTCCTTCAAGCGGGCCGAAAGCTTGTTTGTGACTTTAGTGGTAACCGAAAGCTCTAGCCTAAACTTGGCAATACAAAAAATGTGTGAATGTACATATACATACACTCACGCCTTTTTCCCATGGGGGTAGGCAGAAACTACAGAATGCCATGCGCTACGGTCCCTGCATACCACTTTTGCCTCGTCCACATTAAAACTATTAAAACTATAAGTTATTTCTATTGTCCTTAGGTATTTATAGGCACAGACACGGGTAGGGTAGCGCCGCACATGTTCTACCAAGCGTGTCGGGTGTCCGGCAAGAACTCCACGCCGTGCAAGGAGAGGAAGGAGGACGGCACGGTCATCATCGAGATCGACCTGGAGCCGGCCAAGAACTGGCAGGTCACCTGCGACTGTGTTGGCATACTCAAGGTGACTATACACTCTTATTTACACAACCAATTGTTGAATACAAGGTAAGCACGTGTTTGTCAAGACCCTTTGACCTTTTGTTCATATAGGTATAGGGCGAAGAGCTAATTTGCATTGGCGCTCACGTCTTTTTCTTTATTTTTTTTTCTAACAGTGTTGTCACGGCGTCTTTGCCTTAATGTGAATTGAACCTAATGCCGTTGTATTAAGCGACACAGTTATGGGCGAGATAATCTAAGTGCACCTCCTGTATCACGCAAGCCTGCTTGTTGCATACAATTTATGCAGTGTATGAACTAGGTGAAACAGCGTGCATACTTCAGCCTAATTATGCTGCAAAACCGCAGTAATAAAATGTTCTTGAACATTAAATGTTAGTTAACATTTTTTCACAAGTGTTTGCAAACGTTTATTATGACTAATGTTTTATTCAACAAATTATTACATAATAATGTTTTAAAACATATTATCACTGCGGTGTGACACCATATCTCCCAGGTGATGTAGATGTGACGGTATGTTATATTCAATGAAATTTGTAGGAGCGCAACGTAGACGTAGAACACAGGTTTGGCGAAGCGCTCGGCGGCGGCGGGGGCGGGGGAGGAGGGGGCGGGGGAGTGGGCGCGGCGCACATCTCGCGCGGCAAGAAGAAGTCCACGCGCTGCCGCATGGTGTTCCGCACCGACATCGTCAATGCCGCCGGACACGCCGAGACCCTCCAAGTCTGCTCAACACAGATCATATGCAGTAAGTTTCTTTCACTTCAAGGCTGGTGTTACAGTCACGCTGATCGTTGGCGCTGACAGATCAATATATATGGAATTAAAGGAAATCTTCCAGTGTCATGCTGATGGCTCAGCGCCGGCGGCGTCGAACCGTATGCGGCCAGAGGTAAAGGCGCTGCCGGTATGTGCCGTCGATCGGCGTGAGAGTAAAACACAGCCTTAACTGTTAATTCAATCCGATGCACAATCCAAATTTACGTGAGCCTGAAAGAAGTCAATATGTTCCTGCATATTCATGTTTCACAACATGATGTCAACGACTCAACATGTTGCTCAACAACTCAGGTGTATACGTGTGTTGATACATTTTCTACTTGTTTATAAACATGTTAGCAGTGTGGGGCGACGAACTAATGGCATTACAACACTACTTCGAATCATTTATCCTAAACAACTACTAATGTGGACGCCATTCCATCTTCGAAACATTGTTTCTGTAAACTTTTACGTGATGTTTCAGAAATGTTGTATCTGAAACATTGTTTGAAATGACATAAGCCTCACAAAACATGGTGTATTTATATCATCAGTCGAGGACATCACCCCTTGAAAAAATACTGATGATAATTACTGATCCTCTGTACCAGTTATTTGTGGCATCAGCTTCGGATTAATTTGACAGCACTGATCCACACAGAACTTTTTCTCATTCAATACTGCCCCAATGTAAATATGACATTATTCAGAGAAGCAATAATTAAAAATAAACAAGAAGCAACATTTCGTGTAACTCCTCGTCATTTGTCAATAACACGAAACAATAGCGATAATTTTGTAAACTCTGTCAACATAATATTGTGTTTACAATTTATCTACTGACTTCTAATTAACTAACCAATGACAGATTATATAGAAAACTAGCTTTTACCTGCGACTTCGTCTGCGCAGAAACTTCACCCTCATTTCCGGCCCCATAAAGGATGATTTCCGGGATAAAAACTATCGTATATCCTTTCTCCATACAAAATTTTATCTAAATCAATTCTGAGTTTTAAGCGTGAAGAGGAACCAAACAGACATATTGTCGCATTTATGATATTACTATGGATACATTTCTTTTCGGGAAGTCTACATGCAGTCCTGGAATAGCCTTTAACGTAAATATTTAGGGAATTGCTTAAGGCATCGTCTAGGGGGGCACACGAAAATGAATACGGATCATGGTGGTAGGGTGCTGGGGCTAAAGAAAAAGGTCCGCCCAGTTAGTCTTGTAATGTTTTGATAATGTATGTGGGCAGAGCTTTTTATTTTTGGGCCCACCACCCTGATTGATTAGGGCATCCAGTTACCTTAATCCGACATAATTCGTTCATTAGGTATAACTGCATTTAATTAATTAATCAAATAAAACCTGAATCTTTATGCGTCTGTGCCATATAGGAATCTAAACATTGACTTGTAAAAGTGTCCTTAAAAATATATATTTACAGAAATAAAATACATATGTGGCATAGATAAAAGAAAAATGGCGTTTGCCACAGAGTTAGGTAAATAAAATTACGATGGAGATATGTCTCTCAGATGTAGAAAAAGTAAAAGGCTGATGAAAGCAAACTAAAATTAACTTCATATAAAAAAACACATCCCACCACATAATTACTAATTAACCTCGTTATAACAATAAAAATATTAAATAATGACATGACTAATTATATTAATCACACCAATCAAACTTAGATTTGAAGTTAAAAATTGTTGTTTTTACGTAACTACTATTGCATTTTGCGGTAAATGTATATTACTCAACTCGCTATGTAGTACAACTTCATCAGTGTATTTATCTCATATCTTCTGTCGCAAGTCAGATTAGAGGGCGGGGTGTTTATAAGAGCCTCGTTTTCAATCGTCAACCCATTATTGTCCCACTGCTGGGCACGGGACTTATCTCATTTGAGAGGGTTTTAGGCTATAGTTCACTAGGCTACCACGCTGGCCTATTACGGGTTCGCAAACTTCGCATGCCATCGAGAAAATCTTTGGGTTTTCTCACAATATTTTCCTTCACCGTGTGAGCATGTGATAAATACGCACATAACTTACAAAAAGTCAGTGATGCGTGCCTAGGTTTCGAACTCGACACCTTCAACATCTCAGTCCACCACCACACACCACACCACTAGGCTACCACAGCTCGTTACAAGAGCTTCGTTGTACAGTAAAATTTTTATTAACATAGTATATTTTGATATTATTTCAAGTTTATGGATCCGTTTGGTTGGTATCCATGCGCATTGCGCATACTAAAAATTACTCCGTTAAAAGTAGTATTTCAATTCCATAAATTGGAATAGGTTGATGATAGCAAGCAGTGTTACTCTCATTATACACTTTGACTTCGATATAGTATACTAGATAATAGTAATTACTCATTACTGTATTGGCACTGTTTGAACAGTGAAAGGAAAATCTGCATACTTTAAAGATTTCCTCGGCGGCTTGTAATATTTACCAGCACGGCACCAGCGTGACAGACTGTACCTACTGCAAGAAAAGACTTATACAAAATAGCGTGACAGTAAATTGAAGAATACTTTACAACATTACTGCTCTCAGTCTCCAATACAAAGGCAATTTATATTTTTGTCTTCAATGAAGTTTCCGGAAGATGTTTTCCTTTACCGGTAGCGCAGTGGCCATAGCCATAACATCATTATCGTGACGCTATTCCAGGAATGCGAAGTAACTAGTAGACAGTATTATGCGCACACGATTGTGTAACAGTTGTGTAGACATGTTTTTATTGAGTTACAATCTCAGTTGAAGATAACATAGATAATATAGAAACCTTTAACAAAGGGTTGTTTATGTAAATATGATTAAACTCGAGTATTTAAGCTTAATAATAGAGCTTTCAAAAAAATTCTAATCATCTGTATACATGGTTATGTGTGTGTGGAACCAATAGGAAACCATCAAATAATATTATCCCGTTAATATTAATATTTTCATTCACCATTTATAATATATGTACATTATTTCGGTAGGTTAGAATAAAGTCGATCGTTTGATCCAAAGTCCTTATTACACCACAGTCCATCGTCATATCAACAGACCATCACTGTATCGACTTTAATTGTATTACATGAATACATACATACAAACACTCACGCCTTTTTCCCATGGGGGTAGGCAGAAACTACAGAATGCCACGCGCTACGGTCCATTGTATTACATTAAATATCTTGAAATTCATCAAATTCTGTTTTTACAATTTTAGCACAACCTCCCGGCGTGCCCGAAGTATGTCGTAAGTCGTTGGTGTCGTGTCCTGCTACGGGCGGACTGGAGCTGTACCTGCTTGGCAAGAACTTCCTGAAGGAGACGCGCGTCGTCTTCTGCCAGCGGCAGGACGGACGAACACATTGGGAGGAGGAGGTCGCGCCGGACAAAGAGTTCTTACAACAGGTATACATCTACATCTTATCATAACATACTATCACTGCCTGTTGCCCCGAAGGGTCAAGCGCAGGTGTACTCATGTACCCCACATTTTTACTGATTTTCGTGCGGTCAGAGTGAATTCGCAAGTTTTGTTGAACTTTGTTAGTTATAGTTAATTATATTTAAATAGTAATATTGTGTAAAAATGTATATCTATAGTTTATTGATGTTTATAGTTTGTATTATATTTTTTTAAAGTTTAGATGTTTAAGTTTTGGCCTAAAGTAATTTGTTAAATTCATTTGTAATAATGCAAATTTGGGTTTGGAAACCACTATTGTATTGGGGTTATCCTGTAATAATAGTGTGTTTGGAAAATAAATAAAATATTTTTGGTCATATTGGGCGAGTTTATTGCTATTAACCGGGTACGAACCCAGAGTTTGAGCGAGCTGCTACGGAGAATTTTATAGAAAAACCCCATAGCACTTTTATTTTGGTTTTTTTAAACGTACCCCTAATTGGCCCTAATCTATTACTAAGATTTTTTCCTGCGTCGTGGGTGCATTTACAAATACCATTTTTAACATAATAGACATGTAGAACTTACAAATATTTGCTCTGTTGTGGGTTCGATAGGAGCTTTGACATCTGTCAAAGGTCTCGAGCTCATACTCAAGGCGCGCATTGCTGACTTCGCGGAAGTTATGTGCGTATTTATCACATGCTCAAACAGTGAAGGATAACATTGTGAGGGAACCTGCATGTTGGAGAGATTCTTTCGATGCGAAGTCTGCCAACCCGCAGTAAGCTAGCGTGAACTATATAGCCTTATCCCTCTGAAATGAGAAGAGATTTGTGCTCAGCAGTGAGACTATCATGGGTTGTTGACGACGTGAGTTCGATCCTGAACCCGTAATCCGTGACGCAGGAGTCAGAGCTCAGCCCCTTTTAGTGCGGAAAAATACTTTACGGACTTCCCGTCGCCTGGGGAGGCGTTTTGGGACTCCGCATGAGCGTTTACCGACTAAAAAACCGCACCCGTCAACGCCACCAACCCTATTGCCGGGCCCATGGGATTAGCAAAAGCATGCATCACAACCCCGGCGACATCGCTCAGCCCCTGCGCCGATCAGGTCGTCACTCGTACTCACGAGTCACGGCCACTAAACTAAGTAAGGAGCTAATGAGGTGTGTACATCGGCAGACGCACCTGGTGTGCTGCGTGCCGGCGTACTGCCGCGCCGACATCGCGGAGGCGGTGTGCGTGCAGGTGTTCGTGCGCTCGGGCGGCAAGGCGTCGGAGCCGCACAGCTTCTACTACACGCCGGCGGCGGCGGCCCCGCTGCACGCCACGCGCCACCACTCCGCAGGTAACGCGCCCGCTCCACACGCGCCACTGTACATGACGCCGCCGGCTTTGGTGTGCTTTGGTTTACCACGTTTTTTAATGTCAATACTCGTCATATTATTATTATTAGCCTGTACTGTCCCACTGCAGGACAAAACTTCTCAACTCTTCTTCCATTTCTCTCTATCTTTGGCTGTACAAAAAATATTCTTTAAAAAGTCTAATATTACGATTTTGACAATAAGAAACAAATTTTCGCATTCAGTATCATAAGTTACGTTGTACGTCCTGTTAAACGATGTCTAGATGTATTGTCCTATATGTATGCACGAATATGTATATAAAATATTAACATACGCTTCATATAAGTGTGCAGTACAAAATTGCTATTGATATAATGCTGCTAGAAGCTTGTGATTCCTTGACAATCGTATTGTGTATCAGCAATCTTAGCGAACGACCGATTTTCACCCCTATAATAGTCAATATAAGTCTCAAAATGGTGTACCGCCAACCTTGCTGCCAATAATAAAATGGGGGCAATTCAAAATTCTCAAGGTTATTATAATGAATAATAAAATATCAATTTCGACGAAAAATACCAAACACAAATCTCATGTTCTTAAAGTATGTAAAGCTAATGCTTGAAGTTATCGACTTAATAAAAAATAATTTTCTAGCAAAGTTTTCGTTATTACTTCGAATTATTTAAAATATCTGGTTGTATAACAAAAAAAAAACGTAATTTTAAAATATCAGCTTATACCAATGAATATCACTAGTCTAAACACAAATATTTATTATGAAATTATAATTAACCTCTACAGTTTTTAAATGCCCCCATTTTAAGATTCATACATTTGGTGTGGATTTATTTTTTGTTAAATAAAATTAAACTAAAACAGACTGCAATTTAGGTTGAAATTCATCTAGTCAGCTATTAAAATATGGACCCGTCAAATGTAATAAAAAATGATTGCTGCTTGATAATTTATAAGAAATATACTGACAATTAAAAGATTAGGCATAGGGCCTGTCTCACCACCAAAACGTTCCGATTAATGTATGTAAAATTTTGTTCCAATTTTGAATTTATTTTGTTGACTCTGGCTATCTTTTATTATCAAAAAAATATTTTTTTACATCCATTTCCTGAAAAGATATTCAAATATCGAATCTTTTGTAATACTTATGTCAAGCTATGTTATTAGATGTTCAAATTTTGAATGATTAAGACCAACCAATCACATCCCTTAACATGAGATTGTACAGATTATAAAAGATTTTCATTTCAGTAAATCGAGTGTTATATTTTCATATTTTTTGCTATGTCCTTGATATACACAGTCTATAGAATCAATTCAATTCGTTTCGTTAATCGTATCAGCACTGCGATTGGCCAGCTCCGAACTCACTGGCCAATCAGATCGCTGAACGCGGTAACCGTTACGAATACATTTACGTTTTAAAAAAATCCAATACATACTTTTGGGAGAGAGTGAAACAGGCCGTTACACTCGTGAAATTACACTTATTATAACATATTTGTCCACTCTATGTGTTGGTGAGTACTGTGTACTGAAGATACGACGTTTTTTGACATTGCCTATTAGACAGACCGACATACAGACCAGATTGCAATTATATAGGTATATATATCGTTTTGTCCCAGCTTCACCTCATTTGTGTTCACACGTTGCTTGTAACTGATCCGCTTATTATCTAATATTGCTTATTCCCGTTGTACTAACATACAAAATTAAACAGTATAATTTGGAATCTAAAAGTGTATTGCATAAAACTGAATTTGCTTTAGACATAATTTAGATATCATATAGCTTTTAGTGCGTATCGCTTACACTTTTATTTTTTACTAATACCATCATCCATACAGATTCCATTTATCAAGTTGACCATCGAAACAAAACGTATATACATAGTTAAAATTTCCTAGTATTTTTTTTTCAGTCTGAGGGTAGTTTTGAATAACAGTAATTTCTTGTACGTAAAAATAAAAGTTTAAGCGATACAATCAATTGAAATATAATATCATTTGATTGCCTTATTGCATATAATAATGTTACAACATGTTGCTTGGATTTAACCACGCTTATATACAGCATGTTTATAACACTTGCGGTACAATATTTATACATAATACTGAAAGTTTAAGTTTATATATATTTATAGAGATATTTGGAAGAAACGACTGATGCGCGAATTGCGTACTCTTTCTTTTTTCCCTTCTGTTCAAGCTAGGTCTGTCTAGGTAGCGAGCACTGCCGACGCCCGCCGCTGCCCGCTGACCGCGCCAGCACGGTACTGACTCACACACACACACCGCACACACACCACACGCCACACACACTACACACACCACCCACACACATGCATAAACACTCACGAACATAACACAAAATCACACACTGATACAATTTTGTTTTAAAACATACTCATGCGCATTGTCGATGTTATTTTAATTGTGAAACCGAATTGGCGTATTTTTATCAAACATGTTTTTTTGAAGATATATTACTGGCAGGTATTCTGCTAAAAAACTATTGTATTGATGTCAAGCGTTCCATGTTCATATAAAAATTGATTTTTTGTTGTAATGTTTAAAAAAATGTATCTATAACAATCAATCATTGAACGACTAATAGCTTCGAAGGACAGAGAAGATGTAAATTACATCTATAGAGATACCTAGAGGTATCTTTAAATATTGATTGAATCGGTTTCTTCTAGGTAAGCGCTCTCCATCTTAAATCGCAGTGTCGCTTAACTTCCGTCAAACTGGCGGTCATGCCTAAACCTATAAATAATAATAATAATAAAAAGACTGAAAACACAAACACAAAAATATGGTTACTAAAAATATGACCTTGATTTTCAAAAAAAAAAACTTTACGTACACACAATAAATAATAATTTGATCTAAAATATTTAATTTCACGTCGACAGTGCACTTGAATCACACAAGCAAGCAAAACTGAATACATAAAAAACACATGAAAAAAATAAAACCAGAGACGACGCAAAGTCAATGGAAAATAAACTGTATTTACTTATACACAGAGCTCACTTGCCAGTAACACTGACCTTCGCGTAGGACAGACTGCACATCCCCCAACACCCTAGATAATATGAATTTTACGTGCCGACCCTATTTTGTATTTTATCATTTTATGTTTTTACTCCGTCTTAACTGGTTTCTATGTTCGAAATTTATATTATAAGCAAAATGTGTATGAATTGCGAATTTTTTGGGGCACCGATCCGATCCGTGACCACATTACGTAATGGGGTTAGGAATGGCGTTATTAGGAATGGCCTATGTCCAGCAGTGGTCTGACTCAAGAACCACGCGAGCTGGTGGAAGAACGATGGAGTTACATCATGCAGAAACTTCGTCACAGTCGATTTAAGTTATAGCAGTATATATTATTCTGATATCACTTTAAAATTTGTTATCACTTCATGAAATTGATGTCACAAAAGCGACTATATTTGGTTACTTGAACTTTATTATATTCAACCTATTTATTGACAGTTTTAAAATGTTCCAAATGAATGTTCTAGCTAACCGACACAGCGCCCTCTAGTTCCGTGGTAAGCAACGAGGCTTGTGTTACGGATACTAGAAGGTTGATATACTATAGTACTTAATTGATTATGCTCCTAGGAAATCTGACACTTAATTAAACCTTCATTTGTCGTCATTATAGTTGAAAATAAAAGCGCTATAGACGATTGCCAAGGCATATTTATGAATTACGTACTACTTGTGCACAATGTTTTGACGGAACGCGTCTTCCAGCGAGATTGTGACGTGTCTGCGTAATGACGTAGTGATGACGTAAGGACGTCCGGCGCAGTATTTTATAAGAAATAGGGTTGTGACCGGTGACCAGTTAACTCGGAGTGCGTAGGGCTTGGGTCGGCACTAGCTAGGGCAGTGTCCAGCACCCGACGCTAATGTTCCTGTCCGCTAGGTGGCGAGGAGGCGCGGCCCGTGTTGCTGTGGGGGGGCGGCATGATGCCCCCGCCCGCCCTGCCGCCACGTCGGCCCTCCATCATCGTGCCAGACCCTCACTCGCCTGTTGGACTCAAAAGCGAGGTATGTACCATTTTCCCGGCCACTCTTATCAGTTCTGTTTGTTTTTAGTGCATTTTTAGTGACTCGTTATTAAATTTATTACAGTTAATAAAAAACCAGACACTCGGTAGGTTACTGGGGATTTTATATAAAACCACCCACTTCTTCTCCATCTGGAAACGGAACTCTAACTCAATCAAAAGGTTAAAGGCTAGTTGCACACAACTTAGAATTCATGGTGAGCACCACGCTGGCAAACGATTTAGTCAAATTTCGAGTCTGTCATATCCTTATCAACATAATACACTGCCCCATAAGTGGACTTGTGAGCAGAGCTCGCCTGGTTTACGTTAGTGATGGTACATTGTTGTGTGATTGTGTACAGATAGCAGACGAGTCGAGTCAGCAGTCGCTGGCGGAGGGCGAGTCGTCGTGCGGGGCGGAGGGCCCCGAGCAGCCGCGGGGCCTGTCCGACGAGCTCGGCGTGGACCTCAGGCTCAACGCCGACATGCAGCATGACTCGCAGGGACAGGTCAGCACAACTACTCTAAACTTAACTTAAAAAATACTTTTTATCGCGATCTCAAATGTATGGAAGCAATTTGCTGCTTCCTTTTAATTTTTTGCATTGTCATCAAAATTTTAAGTCAGTTAGTTAAATCAATTAAAAATTTCCACCTGAATAGTCCATTTCAGGAAGCAATTGCAGAAACACGTGGCAAATAAAAATGTCAATATTTTTTATATAAAAACCTAGTTCACATTTGGAATTGGTATTGACTATTGTGGTGTTTCGCTGGAGCAGGTCGGGTTCGTGAGCGGGTACGAGAGCATGAAGCTGTCGCCGCACACGCCCACACAGAGCGAGCCGCCCTCGCCGCTGGCCTCCTTCACGCAGCAGCTGCAGGCCATACAGAACCAGGTGCAGACCGACAAGATGGTGGAGACCGTCACCGCCGCCATCTTCAACTCGGACGACAACGCGCCACAGATCTACCCCACCATCATGCCCATGCAGCCCATCGACCCCATGAGACAGCTCATCTCCTCCAAGAGCGTCGACCCACTCGAGACCGACATGAAGGTCATCAACCCCGAGCTCATGATCACCGACTCCGGCATGCAGCAGAACGTCATGCAGACCAACGAGCAAAGACTGATAGCGTACAACCAGATGCAGAACGCGAGGCAGGAGGAGAACTTCAACCCCTTCGGCGCCATCACCAAGCTGGAGATGGGCACCAGCCAGATCGAGCAGCGCCTCGCGCAGCAGTCCGCGCACATGGAGGCGCTGGTGGAAGACGCCATGAAGGCCACCGCCGCCATCCTGCCGGACAACACCAAGCTCGACGAGCTCGTCAACTCCAGAGTGGACGACCACCTCTCGGGCTCCTCCACGTCGCCGTCCACCGCGTCCCACGCCTCGGACATCCTCCTGAGCCCGAACGCGGCGGTCGCCAGTCGGAACTCCGCTACGGAACTCTTGCCACCGATGCCGGCGTCCGCCATATCCCCCGACGTGATCCTCAACCCTCAAGTGTCCCCTAGCATGCTGTGCGACAATTCGCAGCGGATAGTGATGCCGTCGGGGCAGGCGCAAGACGAGCTGATGATGATCCAGGACCAGGTGCAGCTCACGTCCGTGAAGACGCCGCCCGCCGCCGTGAAGTCCATGATCCTGAACGCGGCGGCCGAGATCCTGACGTCGGACACGACGATGAACGCGCTGGTGACGTCGGCCATCAACACGGCCAACATCCTCAGCACGGAGAGCGCGGCGGCGGGCCCGGGCGGGCTGCCGGCGGCCGCGCAGCCGCCCGCCGAGCCCGCCGGCGACACGCCGCTGGTGGCCATGTCGCAGGCCGTGTCGCAGGCCGTCACGCAGGCCGTGTCGCAGGCCGTCTCGCAGGCCGTGTCGCAGGCCGTCACGCAGGAGATGACGGCGCCCGTGCAGGGGCTCACGGACATGAGCGACCAGGACCTGCTCTCCTACATAAACCCCAGCACGTTCGATCAAGGTGAGTACATGGACGTGTACTACAACTAGTCAGACGGCCGCGGTGATCCGAACGCGACGCTGGCTTCCGATGTTGCCATGTTCGGATTTACTATATCGTTATTTTTTAAGTTAGATAAACACAAATTAATGTAAATATGTACATAATTATTTAGTTAGTGCGTAATTTAGTGTTAAAATAAGTACCTACAGTGAAGGAATGTGGCGTCTCTTGCTCGCAGCGTTTCGGGTTCGGATTAACGAGGCTCTCCTGTATTTTCATTTGTTAAATATTCTTATATTAACTGCAGTGATGGTAATGTACCTAAATGGATTTAATGTAATTTATTCATTCAAAAAAGTTAACCACAAACTATCTAAGACTACCTTTTTTTAATTAATAAATTACATTAAGGCAGCTTTGTTGACTATTAAATTTATCGTTTTGTTTGGTATATTATACACATGAGTTGTATCAAAATTCTTTGTATTATTATTAGTAGTAACATGAAATTGATTTCCTGTACAATACTACTTACATATCGCACGCTCCAATAAATAAATGATGGTCGTTATTTCTAACAAATAACTAATTTTATTTATTGCAGTGTAAAGATTCGCGTCGCCGTATCCGGGGCGCACGCGCGCTACACTTGTCTGTCTACCGAATGCATGTCTTGTGTCGAGGGCTCAAACGCAGTTTTTATGTGAATTTTTAATGGATGTCAACGTTTAAGTAACGTATGTTAGACTAGACAAACACAATCTCCGAATGTATGTGTTGAATGGTGCGTGTACATGGTTCTCATGCCTCCCCTTGGTTATTTAGTGTTTGGATGTCAATTAATTCATCATGTGAGTCAGTATTACAGGGCTAATCAATTGTTCGAACACTTATCGTGCTTTGGAATCATTGTGGATTATCGGATATGTGTGTAGAATTAATATATGTATTTATTACACGGGGATATACCAGACGTATGTTATATCAATGTACTATTAGTAAGTATACGTTACTCCGACTATTTTTACGAGAAAATCCTATATTTATTATAACAATATTACTCTAGAAATATGAATTTTAGATCTTATACAAAAGTTTATAAAAAAAACTACTGTATATTTCGTGCAATGGTTTCAAAACAAACCGAAATCAATTTTATTGTAACAAAGCATACGTCATATAAGTACGTATGTAATATAAATGTATGCAACCAACACAAAGAATATCGAATTATTGTAAATAGTGTCAAGATTTGAAGTATTTTAAGTCGTTTTTATTAGTTTCCGTGTAATGTAAAACTTATAAAGACGAAAGAATTTACAAAAAAAAAAAACAAATTCCATAAAAAGGTTCTATTACAGTGAGTTTTTATATTGCATGGACAGCTAAGAAATATGTTGTATCTGTGGCGACGAGCGGTCGTAGAATAAAACCCCCTCACCCCTACATATCTGTACGAGAAATGATAATTTACGTATTGTAATTTTGTGTCTCAGATTACGTGAATTTAGTGAAACTACAGAAGTGGACGTCGTTCTACAACAACAACTGCGTCGGTTATACCTGTTGATTGATTGGTGACCGTCAGTCCTTGCTGCCATCGCCGCTCAACTAAACACTTGTGTTCGTTCGTACCGGATCGTACTGTGATCCGACAGATCTGATCGTCTCATCAGTCTGTGACGTGTCCATTACGGTCCGTTCTAGACCGTACATTGACCTTCTTCCCATCACTTCCGGTTGAAACAAATTTGATACTAATCTAAGTAGGGACAGGTATACCATCTAAACTTCTTATGAATAAGAATCCAATCAATCATTTAAAGTCATATTTATTAATGCATGGCCTCACTATCGGCTCGGTTCCTTCCCGAATCCAAAAAAGTTTTGAAAAAATGTTTGAAATTATCATTTCTTTGACGGATATTTTTTTGTTTCGTTATTTGTACATAAAATATATTTAAAGGCTAAGATTTGAATAGTTTTATGGATGACATAGAATTTAAATTCCTTACTTTACTGTCTCATTCTTATTTCTTTAGTTTTAACCACTTAGGTTACAAGCAGAATTTTTGTCTATTAAGTTGTTTTAGTCATTTGAAATGGCAGTTTTAGCAACAGATGGCGTAAAAAAATATATACTATATTATACACCTCATTTATGATTAAATGTGTATTAAAGAGATACTGATCATTACAATGAATTTGACGAGATCTGGTGCTTGAAAACTATCAAATCAAATGTTAATAATATCGAGTTTGAATGTCTTGGTATATACATACCTCTAGATATTCTCAACTGAGGAACACTGTGCCGTTTAGTTTACCGACTTGAAGTTAGACGCAAGTGACGTACTCGCGGAAAGATCTAATTGTGGCTATCTTCAAGCCGGTCAACATAGAACGCGGGCATAGTGTCTAAATTCAGTTTGTAAGTTCAACAATTACCGAACAGTAATTCGAAAGCGACTGATTTAAAAATAGAATTGAAAGATTCGTTGAGAGCCGTTTTCCTTATAATGTAAATGATATCTTCCATATATTTTTTATATTTTGCTGAGAAAATATGGAAGTACATTGGTTCCAATATATGACGGCTATAACTCATATTGTGTTGTTTATATAAATGTAGTGTATATTCGTGCAAATTCCTATTCCTGCCATTCTACCGCCGCGCCATCTATTTGTTCATACGAACAAAACACCTTTACCAGCCGTGAAGTGCTTTGGTTACAACGAAAACAAAATTATATATGAATTGTAAAGATATATAGAAGCTTTAACAATATAATTCAGATTTCGGTCAACGAAAACCTACCAACTCAATATTGCTATATACAAGTGATCACTTCACATAATGTAAAGTATATTTTTATATGTTGTATATAATTGTGATAAGTAACTAAATATACATATTATTCAATGTAGTAGTTAATTTCTTTATATAAGTGTTTAAGGAAAAATGTACTGATGTGATGTTAGAGCAAAGAGTATATTAAAATTATGTTATTAATTAATTATTAATTAAATGAGTTTTTTTATAGAGTCGAATGCTACATATTTGTGCCATTTAAATAAATGTTAACGTAGGTATATATTAGTGTATGGAGAGCGGAGTTCTATCGATTGGTTTCTGGCCGACAAGACGATGTTAGGGTGCCTTTAGGACATTTACACATACAATTACCACATAATAGTGACTATAAGACAAATATATAATCAAACCACAATATCTCGTTTGTAATGGCTATTTTTCTACTGGCAACACCGTTGACATACGGCCGTGTACTATGCCTAGTTTTAAATAGTAACGTTTTATACAGTATTTCAATCAGGGACCATAATGCACATAATTATATAAATATATACATTAATTATACAAAATAGATGTATTTACAAAAATTCTACAAAAACATGTTTTACTGATAAAAGAAACGCTGAATATGAATCGCACCAAATACAAATTATATCTATATAAATGTTTATATGTAAAGTTATCAAGTTAGAATCAAAATATAATGATACAAACCAAAAAAAGTATAAATGTTAATTTTTGGTGCATTGTTTTGTTTGGGAAATGTCTATGCTTGTATACAAAATACACAAAAAAAATATTTTAAGGTTGGGTGTTGCAAGCGGGCGTATAAAATTATTTTGATACAGCATTTTTTAAACAAGGCGATGATTTTAATGATACCTTCGTTATATTATAATAGTGTAAAAAAACTGGGAATCTCCGCAGTCTTCCTCTCAAATGTTTCTGAATGTGTTTACATGGTATCCATCAAAAGGACATCACAATTTATTATATTACTTTATAATTATTTCTATTTTATGTACGTCTTCCATTTTGTCCAATATTTGCGAGCCGTTGTTATTGTAAAGCTATGTGAAAATATCATTTGGAAAGGAGAAGATAGTTTTACATAGTATGATTAACTATTAATAGAATTGGGTGTTGTGTTTATACAGTATGGAAATTACGTGGTTCTATAATTATAATATTGGTGAAAATATATCCATGTTACTTTTCTGATAATGATTTACCTAAGTTTCTTATTTTTAATATTTGATCTTCCATCATAAAGTTAATAAAATATTCTACAAAAATTTGATTGCTCATTTCTCGATTTGTATATTTTGAAGAGCGGTTTTTTAATTAATATATTTAATACATATAACTATCTTCTTCGTTTGAATTGACAGATGTAAAAGATAACGTATATTGTTACGTACACTGATAGATCTCTAGTCGGTCTAAATCGATGAGTGCTATTGCTGAGCGCGCGTTCATCAAGTATGTTATTTGTTTTGATGTAATTAATAAATGTTATGAAAAATAATTTATGGTTTTCATTTACATAATCCGTGTATTACATAGTCTGAGACTGTCCTGCTGCGTCTTGGTGCGTATTCGTCAGATATAAACATTAAAACATAGGATACACACAGGATTAGATAGCTAACATCATAAACTACAACTTTTGTTCTACAAGCTCTAACATAAAAATACATGAAAATAAAATGATATTTTTATTTTTTATTGCATTGTCGTGGCGTGGTATTTGTCTAGTTTCATTCATTAACGATAACGGGACGCTCTAATATTTGCGATGCGCGTAGAGTTATTAAAAATAGAGAGAGAAATAAAATCAAAGATAGGTTTTTAACTGTTTACATTACAAGGCTCAAGGTCTTGCAAGATAGCCCTATATTAGAGGAATACATCCAATTGGATCCAACCAATCGTTTAATTATTGAATATATTCAGTTTATTTAGTTGAAACTCGATGAAGCTATGAAGTACAACAACATCACATTAATAGCGTACAAAAGAAACTCACATCAGTATTAGGTGCATTACGTAAAATAGCCAAATGCATACCAAGTAAAATACGTACTATCATTTATAACTCGCTAGTAAAATCACACTTAGAATATATGATTGAGATATGGGGCACGGCAGCCGCAACAAACTTAAAACCGCTTCAAATTACACAAAACAAAATCATTAAAGTACTACACCGTTACCCTCACCTAACTTCGACAAAATTAATTTATAAAAAAACAAATATTATGAATCTAACACAACTATACACTTATTGTACATGCATCCTCGTGAAAAAAATCATAAAAAACACAATACAGACAAATGTAACACTACATACAAAAGAAAACACTCAAAACTTGAGAAATAAACATAAAATCAAATTATATAGACCGCGCACAAATTATGGTAAGACAACAATCATATTTGAGGGAGCACAGTTGTATAATAAATTACCAAATGACTTGAAAGAATGTAAAAATATTAACACCTATAAATCTAGATTAAAAAAATATTTAGCAATGGAATCTTCTACATAACGCTTTGTGATTTTTAATTTTAATTAATTATTATATTATTATTTTTTTCTTAATTTCGTTTTGCATGCTATTATATTATTTTAAACAATAATGAATTTTAATAGATATGTGATTTTAATCTTAAATTGTTTAATTCTAATTTTTTAATGTAATTTATAAATACTTTAATTTGATTTTTGTGTAAAATTTTACTGATGTTTCTAAATTATTTTTATTTATTATCAGCCCAGCATGCCAGAGGCAAATGGTAAATGTTTTGTATAAAATATAATATTTAGCTCTATCTTATTGTAAAAAAAAACTGTATAGTTTTTTATAAGAAATAAAGTCTCTTTAAACCGAAGTATATCGTATTCTCGTTCATCAAATTTCAAACTCAATTGACTATTTATTAACAACTATTTTACTTTAATGTTATAATAATTAGATCGACAGCTGGTCAGAGTTTGTCATAAAGTACTCAATATCCGTTCACCTATTTACGCGATTGTTAAACTTTGAACTCAGATAAATATCACGCGAACGTTATGTACTTAAGCATTGATATTATTAACTCGGGTCATATATTCCTATTTGTAATCTTAGCTACTATTACTAAGCTAAAGCTGGTACATCGTGGAAGAGAGAGAACTTTAAACATATCGAGACATCTCGGTACCTCGGAGACCAAGTTGAGCCATAGGCCAGGGTTGTTGTCAACCAGTTTATCTTTAGGATACTGGCAGGATATATGTTTTATTGACTAACTTAGGCACTGTATTAGACCACTGGCCGAACAGTGCAACGCCGCGCGTTCGTCGTGACGAGAACAAGAGAACTATGGAATGGAATTAATATTGACCCTAAAACCATGAAACTCTGGCGAGATTTCCCAAAAGACCACCAGGAGGCGCCACCCCTAATATCTATATTACACTATCTAATATTAAAAATGAAAAACCATAAATATTGCAACATTGCACCTCATTTAATTCAATTACATAATCCTATTTATATATACGTAATATGTATATGAGCGTGATAATCATATTTGACTATTACAATAAAATTACACTAAAAATAACCCCGAATTACTTACACAAGAAATAGTTTCCATTTATTTTACTTTAATAATAATAAATATATTTATATACCGTTAAATGCCCATGTATGAACATAGTGTGAATGTACAGAATAGTACGAAAATTATAAGTAGGATGGCAACCCAGGCAGGTACAGTATCTGTGGACAAAACAAAATTGTGAAAACATTAGTTTTTTTTTAATTGAGCTCTTTTGTCGGCATCTCATCTGATGGTAAGTGACGATGCAGCCGAATATGTAGCATGCAAGCTCAAATAATGTCTATTCACCCTCGCCTTGAAGATTCCTAAGTTATATGATTCGGGCAACACTGACGCTGGAAGGGAATTCCACTCTCTAGCCATTCGTGTAATGGCTAGAGAGTGAATGTGTGGTATATATTTTACATATACTGATATCTTACAGTTACTCAAATTCTACGGATTTTATCGCGGTGTATATATGTATTTTACACGTCGTTGGAAGCGTAGCGAAGTTTTAAATATTGTTTACAGAACAGAAAGGAAACTGCAAAAGTAACAAAAAAATTACGAAAGTAAATTTGATCGAGGCAAATTTTCTTACTCATAGCTAAATAGTACAACAGGCTACAGATACAATAGATCAATTTATTGTTTTATTACGAGAGCAGATTCTGTACAGTTGTCCCTTATCCGGTTCTTTTATAATAAAATACCTTTTTTGTGCCAAAAATATCAGGTACAATTAAACAAACGAAGCCCTAAGAAGAACTATGAGCAGTTTTTAGTACATAACATACGTACACAAACTACGCGAATATGATCAATTTATAGATAAAAATCACATAAAATATGTTAACGCGTCATAGTCATGAATTTCCAATTCAATTGAAAGTATATTAAGGAGTACTCATCTATTTTATAGTCATATTATATTATAACTATTATATTATCTAGTTTATAAAGTTTCAGGAAACTTACAGCTGCAGTAATTTTGTTTTCTCATGGACAGGATTTGAACGTGCGTGTTTGTCTCTTATTCATTCAAGTATAAAAATAATCTAAATATCTCAAAGATTTTGGCGCAAAATTTCGACTATCTAGCTATCACGGTACAGCTTGGCTTGGTATTTTGAAGGTTCGCTTACTTCTGTGAGGCAGCGAGTGCACGCAGAGGCAGTTGTCGACGGAGATGGAGAGCAGCGCGGCCTCGGAGCGGCTGGTGATGGCCGGCCCGTAGCCGCGCACCGGCAGGAACTCCAGCCCCGTCACGAACATCATGTGCGCGTTCTTCACGTGCAGCACCCGCTGGAACACGCACATCATAAACTATATTTTTTCAACCGTCTTCAAAAAAAGAGAAGGTTCTCAATTCGACTGTTTTTTTTAAATGTTTGTTCTCATAACTTTTGACTGGGTGAACCGATTTTACGGATTCTTCTTTTATTTGAAAGTTGGTGCTTCCCATGTTGCATTTTAATTTGGTTGGCTGAGATTTGAAGTCATTTTTTTTAACAGAATTATTTACCAAACCGGTTTTTTATATTATATTACATGTATTTTTGTGTGTCAAATGTATTTTCTTTCTACATTTATCATACCATCACGCAAGTCATCCCCGCAGATTAGGCAATGTGTACTGAAGGTACACCCACATTACGCCGGCATATTTTAGGTCCCATGTAATAGAAAGCGAGCCTATTTCCATTTACCGGGCACGAATCCAAACTCCGAGCTGCTACAGAGAATTTCAAAGAGAAACTTAGTAACACTTTGCTCGACCTAGACATCTAAACCAAGACCTCTCAGATCAAAAACCTCACCGGCGTCATTAATACACACCTGTAAGCTAAAAGCTATGTAGATATCGACGGATCCGCTGAACATGGTGCCGACGCCGACGAACCGGCCGTCGTCCCTCACGGCCAGCGCCGACAGCGACTCGCCGGCGAGGGCGGAGCGCCGCAGGGCTCCGCTGCGGGGCTCCCACGACTGCAGCAGGCCGCGCTGCCGCCCCGACCGCGTCAGGGGGTTCGCTATAGTGAACATCCTGAATTCATTTTTCTGGTCTTCTATTAAACCGAACCTGTGAATTATAAATACCATCTGATGTGACATTAAACGAAAAACAAAATCATATTTTGAACTGCCTCTATATTATATTTTTACAAAAATTTTTAATAAATGTTGAAACTAAATGGAAATTGAACTCAGAATCCCAAACCCATGTTACTAGTTAATAAATTAACTATAACTCGCTAAAACGGTATTAAAGAAAAACAGTATAAGGTCTCTTGCACGCCTTAAGGTTTCCAGCTCAGCCATAGCTAGCGATGCTAGAAGCTAGATGGACTATAGCATATACCTCAACCTAAGAAGACACCTGCCCAGCAGTGGGACAATTAACGGGGTAATTAAAGTAACTACGCAAATTAATTTTTATTTTTTGTTATCTCAAATTTATGTACCAAACAGTCATACAACACAATTTTTTATCGCAACAAGAACTGCTGTTGTGTAGATTACGGCGATAGGGTATCAGTAAGGTTACCTGCACCGCCGGAACAGGTACTTGCTGCCGTTGGGCGGCTGGCAGGTGATCTGCAGCAGCGGCGCCCGCTTGCTGGCCGTGGCCCACACCAGCGCCAGACCATCCTTGGCGATACTTACTAAGGAACTGTCGCAAGGACTGAAATCTAGGTCGTCGATCTGGAAACAAATGTTATTATTCATCATCAACCCATTAATGTCCCACTGCTGGGCACGGGTCTCCTCTCAATTGAGAGGGATTAGGCTATAAGTCCACCACGCTAGCCTACTGCGGGTTGGCACACTTCACATGCCATCGAGAATTCTCTCGAACATGCAGGTTTCCTCACGATGTTCTCCTTCACCGTTTTTGAGCATGTGATAAATACGCACATAACTTCCGAAAAGTCAGTGGTTGGCCTTGGGTTCGAACTCGAGACCTCTGACATCTCAGTCCACTGGTCCACTTTTTAATATTTAATGTTATTATTATTTAATTATTATTCTGCTAGGTGGAGCGACGACTTGCGGAAGGCAGCTGGCAGCAACAGGGGAGCTTCGGCTCTACTCATTCAGATCGAGCTCTGTGGTGTTCACTACGGAGGCCTACGTCCAGTAGTGGACGAATGTAGGCTGATGATGATTATTATTATTATTCTGCCAAGGTCTCTTTGGAACCAACTGTCGCCGGCGGTCTTTCCGAACCGTTACGAAGTAGGCACCTTCAAGAAGACAGCATATTCATTTCTGAAAGACCGGCAACGTATTTGCACGTCCTCTGGTATTGCAGATGTCCATGGGCGGCAGTGATCACTTTCCATCAGGTGAGCGTCGTGCTCGTTTGCATAAAGTAAATTGATTGGCGCATCTGGACTTATTTTTCAGTGGCCCCAGGGCTAAGTGACTGAGGGCGCTGAGGCAAAAAAACGGTCGTCCTCTTAAATCAAAAACGATTTCAATGTGATGACATTTTTAAGCACTCTTCATCATCGCCTAGCTATGCCACTGATTCTGATCAATGTGGGATATATATTTTTTTATTATGATCCTGAGGTGGGCACTAGCACATGAATAAATTGAGGAGTTACTTACCTCCTTCGTATGTCCGTCGAGTTCGTACACCAGCTCCATCTTGGGGAAGTTCCACACGCGCACTTTGCCGTCGATGCCGCCGGTCGCCATGAGCTTGCCGTTGTGACTGATCCGCACCACCCGCTGTAGAGGGTCATTGCTGCAACAAATACACGAGCTTTAGAGAAATGGGGATAGAGAAAATCTTGTATATGAGGCAATATATTGAAAAAGAAAAGAAAGAAAAGACTTTATCACTGTATTTTTCTGGACATTGTTGAGAAGGTCAGCAACAATACATTATAATATATTTTACATTATTTATAATTTACAAGTTCGCTCCAAAACCTCTGGTGTTGCAAACGTCGATCGTTAGACGTCCACTGCTGGACATAGGGTAGGATTAGAAAGATTACCAATTTTTAAACCACAAATGAAATTGACTCGAAGTCTATGCACTGTTAGGACATACATAACCAAAGTACCAAGTCCATACAATAATATTATATTTCTATGACAGAATTCTATTCGATCTAGAAGTAATATTTACAACCATCTGTTCACGTAATTAACGGCTCCATAAAACATGCAAGTACCTCCATATTGAATATACATTACTTCTTGAGTTTTATTTTATTGCATAATAAAATGTATTGTTATATCATTGAATGGCTTTTCTGGGATGGATCTTTGACTCACTTTAGCACTTTATTTATTATTTAATATATTCATAGATATATTTATTGGTCTATGTTGTGTCTATGTTTACTGCATGTTAATCATAGTTGTATATACTATTCTGTATCATGTTATTATTTTTGTGGTGGAAAATAAATAAAATTTATTATTATTATGTCTATGTATTATAGAACACCGTCTTAAGTAGTGTTTATAAACTATTTGTTTACAAACAGTTGTATTGCCAACCAACTACAATTATTATAATATATGTGACACACATGTGAATTATTTAAACAAAAGTATAAATTATGAATTCAGTCAATATTATTAATTTATGTTGTATTTACTCACAATACATGTGAAGCATGGAGAACTCTTATTTATTTATTATTAAAAATGACTAACAAGGCAGTCATTTTTAATAATAAATAAATAATAGTTCTCCATCTCCATCTCCAATAGGTCTGGTGGTCATAAGTGCGACTGCTAAGCAAGAGGTCTTGGGTTCGATACTCAGGTGGAGCAGTGTTATTGGGTTTTTCAATGAAATTCTCAGTAGCTGCCCGAAGTAGAGATTAGTACTTGGTTGATGGCAATAGGTTCGCCCCGTAATACATCAGACCAGCAGTAGCTGCCCGAAGTAGAGATTAGTACATGGTTGATGGCAATAGGTTCGCCCCGTAATACATCAGACCAGCAGTAGCTGCCCGAAGTAGAGATTAGTACATGGTTGATGGCAATAGGTTCGCCCCGTAATACATCAGACCTACTACATACTCACAAAAAATCGACACCTCTGCCTAACCCTTTGAGGAAGACAAATGTGATAGTATGTTATACAGGTAAATTATTAATCAACCTTAACCTTAATAATTCTTGTGTGACAACATTCTAAAAGGTGCGGTCAATTGACATATAAATATTAATTTACAAGTCAAATTAAAACTATGTTATCTCACAAATTATGTCCTAGGTTGTAAGTTACTATCTAACTGAGGAATGCCTGTCATCATTTTATCTCTAGCTGATAAAAATGATCTATAATCTGTCCAAGTTGAATGAGGTTATCTGTACTTTTATATGATGTAGTTATGCATTTTTCTTTCTCTAGGAAACATGGTACCTACCTGAAGATACATAGACACAAGGGACTATTTTAAATAGTTAGGTTAATTAATTATGTTGAAAAGAGGTTTATAGTAAGAAACTTGCTATCTTCAACTTTCCCAAAATTTCTCTGAATATCATAAACAAAATCATTAAGTTTTTGCATATAAGTTGTGTCTCTATGGAAAGTCAATTTTTGTTTATTTGGAAATATTATACAACAATCATATTTCAATGTTTGTCATCAATTCTTCATTGATATTCATATTTAATAGAACACAACACTATGTATGTTTAAAATACTGTTATGTTATTGATTTTATATAGCTTACTTTTTAACAAAATGATTAATTATTCAGATTAGCCAATATATAAATATTGATATATTTTTTTAATCATAGTGAGAACAGAAAATCAAATACTTCATAGTTGTTTTTTAAATATTTATATATTACAAAAATATTACTAAATTATTCTATGCATATTTATTATTGAAATATAGGGTTTGAAAGCTATTTACCTAAAATCTGTCTGCACACTGTCACTCGGCCTTATTTCAAAAGATATTCTCTTCTCTGTTGTGTTACTGTTGCTGTCTTTTTTAGATATATTATCATTCTCAGATACAGTACGACGTCTTCTTCTAATAAGCCCATTCTCTGCCTTGAAGCTGCCTCTTCTCATCTCTGCAGCATCCACCATACGTATATTGACTTTATACAGTTGACAATGGCTTTCTTGCCCTGCCGTTAAATAAGTCTTGTTCTGATTGCTCCTCACTGAACAATTCATCACTACATTTGGTCCAGTTTCGTGGCGCATCACCTCTTCGGCAACAAACCTCGTTCCATTGTGAGATAACTCAAAAATTTCCTAAAAATAAATGTAAGTTTCAAAGTATACATTAAATAAGTAAGGACATAACCCAGAAGATTACTTGATTAATCAAATAACATTCCTTGATATGTAAACGATACAAAAAGCCTAATTGCTACAACAAATCTGTCATCATTAGACAAGCACATACAATTATAATTGCAGTTAACTTTCTGTGTATAAAATTTTGCTTTGGAATGTGAAATGCGGAGTTTTTTGAACCAATACAAGTGGAAAATGCATTTATTAATCGTCTGAGTAAGCAGCTGACACGTATACTAATAAAACAAAACGGAGTCCCAGCAACACAAGTTTGTTTCAGTTTATACTCACAAATCCATTAGCAACGCCTGTAGCCGCCGCTCCACCGCCACCCGCCACAATTACGTGTCGATTCGTAAGCGTTTGAAGCGTGTAGAGCGGAAAATCCACCCTTGCCAGTAAACCATCACATCTATTAGGAGACATGGTGGATTATAACATCAATTTAACCAATCCAATGAGCTTTTATTAAGGAAATAACACTGTCCCAATATCAAAGAAAGCCACAAAGGATCATTTTAATTAACTAAACATCGTATAATAGCCGTAATATGGATAAATCAACGCGAATCATGAACAAAACTTTAGAAAGAATTCGCCACTTCCAACATGACAAAAGTCAAATTGACAGTTGTCTGTTTACGAATGTGGCTTTATAGTTTTAATTTCGATTTTGAAATTTTTTCATGCTTTATTATTCATACATTTTTAAATCTACTTATTAATTATGATTTCAAATATTAAAAACTTTGGCTTAATTCTTTGTAAAGTGGCTGCTATTTCTTGGTTTATAAAAAAATATTGTATATAAACACTTCGTAAACGTTACATATTGCTGTTCACAGCTGTCACCCCGTTTGTATTCCATTCATTGCTTGAAGCAAAAAATAAAAAACTGCGTTTAAAAAAACCGACATCAAAAACAAAAAAGCAAAAAATAACCTAATACAGTTTTAACTTATTTTTAAAGGTATGAAGTCGGTGATGGTGCCTGGTTTGAAATCACCTCGCTCAAGATCACGCATGATGAGTGTAGAATGTATATGTACACACCTTACACCTACCTTTACATTTGGCTTGGCACCGACTTCTTGCTAAAACTGTATTGTTATTTTCTGCTTTTTTTCAAGTCGGTTTTTTAAATTTTATTTTTTACTTTAATGTCTGTAACAACTGAACAATAAACGCGTCATCGACGTAGAAAATTTGAGGGTTACCCTCTATTTATTATTAATAGCATAAAACATTTACTTCTACGATGCAGTGTAAAAGTAACGCTTGTATCTTCTAAAGGCTCATAGTATAATGTAGACTAGTTTATAAGGTCATTCACCGTTCGGTTTAAGACCTTTCACGTTGATTTAATTAGTGTCTGGAAACTATAATTAATTTATGATAAATAAAACAATAAAGAATCGTATCAAAAATAATTTTAATAAATAATTTGAACAGGATTATATTATTTTATCATGTACATTGTCCTTTCATGATTATACTTTCACAAAAACAAAACACGTATTTGGTCCCTATGCAACGGGATAGCAGAAAATGCAGCGATGGTAAAAATGCTCATTAATTACTATGAAAAATTAAAAACGGCTATTTTACAAAAAAAACATCAAACCAAGAATCGAATGAATGAGTTTTATCGGTTAATCTCGTTCATTCATTTAAAGTTCTCGTCAAGATTACATAACACAATAAAAAACATAAATCAATAACAAATCCTGTTTTTTTTGGCAGTGAAATCTCAATATCGCATTATAATAAAGTTCATATTCAAGAAACATTTTAATCTTCTAAAAAAATCTTATTTTAAAAAGTAGGCTATTTACTGGGTTGTCTTTTATCGGAGACTGTCAATATTCTAGGAAACATATTACAATAGATCTGTACAAGGACATGCTCGAGAAAGTTTAATACAATAGTTTTTTTAATATTCTATTTAGTGTTTTTTTCATGTGGCAACATTAAATAATTGTTTTTTCAACTTTCGCAATTTTACCGCCCACATTATAAGACCACAAAACAAGAATCCTTACTTTTTGGATACAGTAATAGTTTCCAATACAAAGAGGTTATATTGTGTTAGCCTCATTACTATAATACACGATCAATATACATCTAATATCATTTACAATACATGTTACTCAGCCACAACCTTTCTTCGTCTTTACAAAACGATATAAAGATCGGGTGACATTGTTTGCTAGTATGTGAATATGATGGATCTTATCAGCCCGTCTCGGACGGAGTCAGAGCTCTGCCCGATGCCGAAGTTGAAGAATACTGACTCGGCAGCCACCTGCTGCGCGCACGTGCCCATCGGGTACCAGCCCACCTTGTTGAACACAATACCCACTTTGTACACCTGTAGAAAGATATTGCCAGATGTAAATAATAATATGTAAGATTGTTGCCAGAGTCAAGAAGTAGGTACAAAAGTAGTGTATAATAAGGGTTTCCTGTGCGATTCGAAATCTACTGTGAGAATAATGAAAAACATTTCGAGAAACAAACAAACCTTTTACTTAGCATTTACATTTTAGTTTAAAAAGAAAATGCTAAGTCAAAATTAGAATGTAATTGTACAAATCAACACAGTAATATAGGGTTTCTATGCCCATTGTAATAAACAAAAATTTTTCCACGTTTTTATTACGCTTTTTCGTTTGTTTGGATGGAATAGTTCGACATTTGAAATTTTTAACATAGTTCTGGATCTTACCAAGGTGTATACAATAAGAAGTATTAAGAGAGGGTAGCGCTTTACTGGTTGAAAAGATTATTATATAATATTTTTCTTTTGTCTTAAAAGGTATTTTGCTTAGATGTTGTGTACCTTGTTCCGCTGTATGTAGACGGGCCTGTTGAACATGATGTCGAGCAGGTGTCGGAAGGGCACGCGGTTGGTGTAGTGCGTGTAGGTGAGGCGCGCGCCGTCCGCGTCCAGCAGGTGCGCGTACAGCAGCTCGCAGTAGCTGCCGGCCCCGGCCCCGGCACCGGCCCCCGCCCCGGCCGCCCCCGCCCCCGCCCCGGCCCCGGACGCCCCCGCCCCGGCCCCGCCCGCGCACGTCACGCCGCTCTCCTCGCTCGGCGCTTGAGTTGGCACCTACACAAGTTATGCAACGTATACGGTTAGGTAGTACGTTTTGTCGAAAATAGTCCTTTTCGAGAGGTAGCGCGATTTCTCGCTCAAATTGAGCTACCCGTTTGGGTCCATCCACCATCCATTAAGTCCATCCGCCTTACAGAAGACCGCAGTGAATCAACAATAGTTAGTGTTTCTGCGAGTAAGTTTACTAGAGCTCGTTGGGAGAGTAATTATTCTGACAGCATGGGAATTCCATTTGCTGTCAGTTTAGTAACGGACAAGCAAATGGAAGATGTATTTTAAGAAACCTAAATGGTTGCAAACTTAATTACATCATTCATAATGTATATTTTTGCGCTTAAAAATCAACCAACAGGATGCTATCAGTAATGTAGTAAGTAGTCTCACCTGTACACCAAGCAAACAGATGTTCTTGTCCACCATGAAGGTTACGGAGCAGTCCAGCACGGAGGTGTTGAGGCAGTCGGTGTGCTGTATGATGGGCCGCTGGCAGTAGATCTTGTTGTAGTCATGGCATGGCATCTGCTCCGGTACACCCAGGCCTGACAGGTTGGCATTGTGGACTATTGACGAGTGGCGAACACCCACTGGAAATTACCAAGAATTGCTTGAGACTCGTTTGTCTAGTGGTTTTACAATGCGACTGCTGAGCAAGAGGTCTTGGTTTCGATTCCCAGGTCGAGCAAAGTGTTATTGAGATTTTCTATGAAATTCTCAGTAGCACTTGGAGTTTGGATTCATGCTCGGTTAATGGCAATTCGCGGGTTCCGTTGTTTATTTAGTAAACACATTTTTAGGGTTCCGTACCCAAATTATTTAAAATTTAAAACCTCTTAAGAATTACGCAATGAAAGAAACATTGTTATTGTAAGCGTTGCAGATATTCTAACATTTTTTTAAATTTAAAATGTAGTGTTTTAAAGATCAAATTTGAAGAATATTGACTTAAATCTATCAGTAACTTATTTATATAATTATATTTTTTGTATAGTTCGTAATGAGATAAATAAAGCTCCTATTGAATAAGGATAATTACCATCATGTCGCGTAGGCCTGGGATAGGGCGGCACGCAGGAGTGATGCGCAGGCGCACCGAACACCTGGTCCAGCATCACCGGGCTTGGAGTGTCCACGGTCAGAGTGGCCATCTACCGGGTATAATATAAAATGTCATCATACATCAGAAGACAGGCAGAGATTACTTTTTAACACCCTCATATAATGGGCATGGGTCTGCCATCATTAGAGAAGGATTAAACGATAGTTCAACACACTTATAGGAAGTATTGGTACCTTTTGCACTAATAATGTTGAGAGAAGAATGCAATTTACCATACTTTACTGTTCAACTGCTGGGCACAGATCTGTACAATCAGTGAAAAGAGATATAAGTGTCAAACAGTGATTTGACACTTATATCACTTTTCACTGAATGTACCACACAGATATCCTCTCATTTGAGAGGGAATTCGTGAACTATAGTCTATCAGGGTAAACTAACCTAACCTAACCTAACCAGTCTAGCCAGGGTTGGGTTGGCAGACTCCACAAGCTATCAATAAAATCTCTCACGCATGTATGTAGGTTTCCCCAAGACATATTATTTCACTGTCTGAGCATGTGATAAATATCTTATTTATTGCTTAGCTCCGAACTAGATGACGCTGTGCGTCATATTGTCCACAATTATTAACTTTTGACTTTGCCAGTAGTGCCAACGGCTTCAACAGCGAACATAATTATATCCAGATGACTCCATAACTACTAAGAAATCAAATCAGTCGAGACATTTAGGGCGACATAAATTACTAACGATCTAGCAATACAAACATCCCATAATAAACAAACCCTTACATTTGAAGATGGTCCATCACCAATCAGCTGTTTCCTGGGCACCCTGCAGGTGGAAAACCCACTCGGCATGGGCACGTCCGAGGTGCTGGACAGGATATTCATCAGGACGGCGAAGGCTTCCGATTCTGTGAGGAGTGAGGAACGCGCCGGCCCCTCTGCGAACTGCTGCGGCGTGAGTGTTAGGAAGCGGATCTTCTCAATCGCGCTGCGAATCGTTGGCTTGTCTGTTGTGAGAATAAATAGAATGACATTTCTATCGCACCACAGGATGTCTACTGATGGACACAATGGCCATACATTTAATATGTATGCTCATCTTCTTTAATTAACCTACAGCCATGGTTTAGTAGAGTGATTTTGATATTATTACAGAACAATATATTTGTGTATCGGTGTAAACACGCCGTCGGTAGTAACAATACACTTCTAAGAATTAGCAAGAATTAGCCGTCTCAAAGGAACTGTTGAATCAAATAAACTCTTTCGTAGAAACCGCATCTACATAGACACATTGTGTAGTTTAAATACCAACTTCGACCTTGGATACCATGCAACCACAATAAAAAATCCAATAAGCAACCACTTGCATGCGGTCATGGCACTGATGGGTAATGTAATAACGTCGTTTTTTGCATGAAACTTTTGTGTTAGTAACATTAGGAATTTCAAAGTACGCCTGAAGGCAAATTCGAAAAAAAGCAGGTCTTCTCTTTATACTCACCAGGTTTATTCTTCTTTGTTTCATCTGAAGGTCCCGGTAAGGGCTGGTCTGTGTTATCACTAGTCTTCTGAGACTCCATCACTGCTTCAGGGCTGTTCTCTGCACTGCTCTCGACATTCACTACCTGAGAAGTAAACATGTTCGTAATTTCACTGGTCATTTTGAAAACTTATAATACACATTGGCTGCAATGCAAGTAGTTATTGACGTCACCGCTTAACGGATTTGGAATAGAAATGGTTTAACCTAGATTAACACATAGGCTACTTTTTATCCACATACTATAAGGACAAAGCGGCGGGTGGAAGCTAGTACTAATGGCATATCATAAAAGTTATATTTTTTACACAACATGCCTTGTCTTTAGAAGTAGAAGGTCCAGGACTCTTGGATCTCTTCTCATTCGGAGGTCCATTCTCCGAAGGTGGACTCACACTTCTCTCTGAAGTTCTCTTGTCTTGGGCCTTGGCATACCTCACGGCTGCCTCGAACAAGTCAAGTTCACTGTCAACATTGAGGTGGTCCAAGGAGAATACTGTGATGACTGTGTTCAGTTCCAGATCCTCAAAACTGCTGTCGTTTAGAACTTCTTTAGTGTTGGTGCTGACTATCTGTAATTATAGTATTAATATATTAACGGTTTGACGGTGGTGTTGCAGAATCGATTCTGGCACAGAACAAATATATGCATGGCCTAAAGGTAGTTGTTCCAGGTGTGCATTGTGAATATTTGTGTTAGTAAATGCACCCACGACACAGGAGAAATTCCTAGTGAAAATAATTATATATTATATTTCATTAAGAACCCAGTTAAAAATAGTTAAAGCTTTTGCTCACATAAATATAACTCGAATTATAATTGGATTTTGTAAAAAATAAACGAAATAAGAACATAGGAATTGTCAATGGTCTCTTATTTGTGTGGAACTGCATTATCATTAGACTTCTAAATAGAAAAGTAAAAATGGCAACTAGCCACAAGTCTAAAGTGATCATTCTACCTGTATGCATTTCTCCATAAGCACATTCTCTTCAAACAGGTGTGCGAACTCATAAGCGCGGCAGGCATTCCTGGGGTACAAGTCTGACCACAGATAACGGGTGCACTCCTTCACTAAATAGGGCAGCATATACTTCTTGGCCCCATAACATAACTCACAGGCTTTGTCAAAAGAATTGATGTTTATGTTGTCTGTATATATGTACCTGTGGCATGTTAAGAACAAAATCATCAAATTAAACCCAACATATATCCATATATGACTGGTAGATTAAGGTCTTATGGCTGAAACTTCTAATAAGTGTCAAAAACTTACCATGTTTTAAATTAGTTGCCTAAAGCTCATTTATAATGTTGGTTTTACATGAATCGAATGAAGTCATCCATATGATATTTCATAAAAAAATACCAGTTGTTTGTATAAGAAATACTCATTGGTCAGTCATTCATTCATCAATATTTTAATTCATTTATAATTATTGTATTTTGCAACTGTAGAGTAAAACCTTCTTTTTTTTCAAATTTATTCATGTAGAAAATCCCTACGTTCATACAACATACATACATACAACATGATAGATATTTCGATATTAGTAATTTCCAATTTTTCCTATAGAAAAGATCAGCCTTTTATGAGCTAGATTCTATTGGAATACCAAAAACTTATTACATACTCACTCCAACAGAGCTTTAAAAGCTTCAGGCTGTACATCCAATATGGGTATAGGTTCATTACTTTCAGCCATACCACCATAGAACATAGCTTCGAAAACTGGCGACGCCATAGCCAGGATCAACTTGTGGCCAGCTATAACCACTGGATGGGGCTCAGCGCCCACCAAGAAGGTGCAATCAGACCATTGCGCTGATTGTAGGAGGTAAGCTCCTCTTTGCTTCACTTCAACGCATCCTAATTGCCAATCGCTAGGCACTCCTGCCATGATTTATGAATTTTTATTTGCAAATTCAAAGTAATTGAAGTTTGCACTGGACGTGTCAATTGCACAACATAATACTATGTACTAATAAATTAAAACAAACGCTTTTCCTGTCGTTTATTTGTTATAATTCGATCAAAATATAGAAATGAAAACAATATTTCTATTCTATTCTATTTTTATTAATGGCAACGATGCCGATGTCGACAATTCTGCCAATGTCAAAAGCAGCGTTAGCAACTTGATGTGGACTGACTATCGTACCAGAGGGCGCCAGGGGCGTAAAATTATCGTACATGGATCGAAATTATCGTATTTTTTAGGATAATGTCTATTATAGATAAATAAATCATATAAATTGTAATATTGATATGCATGCAAGTACTCTATAGTTTATCTTTTTTAAACCACCGCTGTCAAATCAACAGAACACTGAAACCCAAATGTTTTACACGTGGTACAGACCTGAACTGATTCCCTTTCCACTTGTAAGTTCAATAAACGCGCCAAGCTTAAAATTCACTCAGACAAAATTTCACTGTTCCCTTGCAAGTTGGGTATGAAACACGCCAAAATTTTGTATTTATAAAGAAGAAATGGATATGAATAGGTAGTGAAATAAAAAATAAAAGAATTTCTTTTATATATCAATATACACTTATATTCATAAAAACAGTAAATATAATTTTTAAATAAATAAATATACCTACTTGCCAATGATAACAATCACTCCGAGTGTGTAATCAAAATTTTGCTGCTCTAGAAATATTACTTCTTTCTTCACTTAATTTGAATAATTCCGTTTGTCAGAGTGAATACAGACATATAATCATAATAATATAACGAAATAACTGCCAACTTTTCTACACAAAATATACGATACATATGAAGTGTGAACATAATCGAAATATCGAACTTATATTCTCTTGTTCGCATTGGTAGATGCTATACTAACCAATAAGAAAGCCCGTACAGCAGGCGCTGGACAAAGTTACAATATCGGCAGTGGTGAAACTTAGTAGAGCGGATCGTAAGGACCAAGGAATAAGGAATAGAGAACTTGTATTTCCCGGTATTTTCCCAAGATTTTATTGGACAAAATAAAATCATGCTACTGCGATTTAGACTATCAACGCATGAGTGAAATAATATAAATTCTCAAATTTTGCATCATGATAGAAATTATCGTACAATCTGCGTACGATAATAATGTGCTATCGTACATCGTACGTAGGCACAAAATTATCGTATGTGTACGATAATTATCGTACGGTTCCGAACGCTGGTCAAAAGTGATATTGAAGACACGAAGTGTATGCTTTAAAAAAAACCAGGGATTAAAAATAAATTTTGATTTGATTCTGTAGCACTGAATGTCGACCTTGTTGGGTTAGTAAAAAACAATATTTAAAGTCAAGTCAATCAATACTGTCAATAGTGACTGATAGTGACAAATGACAATATATTACACAATCCAAAGATTATGTGTGTGGGAGACTGGGAGTGGGGTAGAATCACTGCGTATATCTGGTGTCTGTGAAGAAAGTGTTGATAAAAATATGTTTTCATCATTATCATCATCATCAGCCTATATTCGTCCACTGCTGGACGAATATAGGCTGTATATATATATATATATATATATAAAAATATGTTTTAAATAACTCTAATTCCCCACATATGATGTATAATTTAACAAAAATCTCATAATTAAATATCCTTAAAACCATCAAGTTCAAACATTTTCTGTTTTATAAAATAAAATAAAAACCTACAGATACTATGTAAAGTGTAAACCAAAGAGAAATAATAATCTGGGAGGTGATAAACTCTGTAAACGGAAATAGTACCGTTCAGAAATTGTAAACTCACGAATTGCGTTTAATATTTATGTTTACAAAATACTATTATAGTTTACAAACGTCAGTTGCCTATTTTAACTAATAATGTAACTGCTTTTGATTACCCTCCTCTAATTAACAGTGCACCTTTCTTCATGGAATCGAATTGCGAAGTGTAAAAGTTTTTAGGCAGCACAAGCATATGTCATTCTGCTGTCAATGTCAAATAATATATCTACTTCTGTCAATGATGAAATCAATTTAACATGAAATTCGATTTTGATTACAATACTAATGTAATGTGCTAAGTGGAACGAAATAAACTCATGAAATATCATGAATCACGACGAGATAAAATCTGTGGTGCAGGAAAAATTTCTATCTAGCGAACGAGTCACAGCTTTCCTATGTGACGCTAAAGTTTTACACCCCGAGTGGGTTAAAAAGGATCGGCTATTAGCAATTGTTGAATTCGGTGACGAAAAGGCAGTTTTCTGCTTGTTTACGTCATGCTACCCACCGAAGTCCTTCACGGATTTGTCAATAGAAATTGTTTTGCCAATAGATAAGAGTTTCAAATGTGAAATTGACAACAAACCTTCCGATCCCGAGGCCATACTGTACCTGAATCTGCAATCTCGTAGTAATAAGTATAAGTTCGAAATACAGATGACTCCCCGCGTAGACAACTTTGTCGACGACCTGTTCAGAGGCATAGAAGCTGTAAACAAAGTGCCAACTCAGCCAGAATTTGTGTGGCTTAAGAAGTACAGTGGTAAGATTGACAATGATATATTGACACATACCATGGCACTGCCAGGAAGTGTGCCACACACACAGAGCTCAGCTCCAGTGGCCATTAGAGAGAGCCTTATCAAACACAAAATGTCTGATAAGGAATATGAGTATACATTTACAAAAAAGTTTTCAATATTCTGTGGGACATGGAATGTTAATGATAAATCTCCTGTGATTCCCCTCAAGGGATGGTTAAGCATTGATAAGGAGCCCCCTGATATCTATGCTGTTGGTTTTCAAGAATTGGATCTATCTAAAGAGACATTTTTATTTGACCAGACCTTCAGAGAAGATGAATGGTACAATGCTGTTATAAATTTTGTTGATAAGAGAGCAAAGTATGTTAAAGTAGAGAAAGTGAGACTTGTTGGTATGATGTTAATTGTCCTTATCAAAGAGAAACATTTCTCTCATGTACGTAACATTGTTTGTGACACTGTAGGAACTGGTATTATGGGGAAAATGGGCAATAAAGGTGGAGTGTCCATAAGATTTGATCTCCACAGCACATCCATGTGTTTTGTGAACTCCCACTTGGCTGCTCATGTGGAGGAGTTTGAGAGGAGAAATCAAGACTTTAGAGATATTTGTAACAGGACAAGATTTGTTCAGCCCAATCAGCTTCCCAAAGCCATCAAAGATCATGACCAAATATACTGGCTTGGAGATCTGAACTACCGTATCACAGAATTAGACCCTACAACAGTTAAAAAACTGGTCAATGAAAACAGTTTTGCACCTGTATTAGAATGGGACCAACTGAAACAACAACATAAGTTCAATAATGTATTTGCTGGATATACTGAAGGGGAGATCAATTTCAAGCCTACGTACAAGTATGATCCTGGAACAGATAACTGGGACTCCAGCGAGAAGAACAGAGCGCCAGCCTGGTGTGATAGAATATTCTGGAGAGGAGAAAACATAACACAGTTGGCATACAGAAGCCACCCACCATTAAATATTAGTGACCATAAACCTGTATCAGCCATATTCAACTCTTCAATCAAAATAATTGATGAAGAGAAATACAGAAAAGTGTATGAAGAAGTCATAAAGCAGTTAGATAAAATGGAAAATGAAATGATTCCTCAAGTCCGAGTTGATAGAACTGAAATCGATTTTGAGACAGTCAGGTACTTGGAACTGCAAGTGCGAACTATCACCATAAAGAATGTTGGTAAGCTTCCTGTCGAATTTGAATTTATCAAAAAACTTGATGAGACAAGCTTCTGCAAGGAATGGCTGATAGTAGAACCATACAAAAAATGCATTTGTGCTGAAGAAACATGCGAAATTCAACTCAAAGTGCTCATCAATAAGACATCTGCATGTAAAATGAATGCTGGGACTGATAAACTATATGATATTCTTGTACTCCATCTGTATGGAGGCAAAGATATATTTATAACAATAAACGGGACATACCAAAGAAGTTGTTTTGGGTGCTCAATTGAAGTGCTTGTGAACCTGAATATGCCAATAAAAGAAGTACCTGTAGGAAAACTGATAGAGCTTGAAAATAAGAGAGATCAGTGTGTTTCTAACCAGTCAACATACTCCATTCCTAAAGAGATTTGGTTCTTAGTTGACCACATATATTTACACGGACTGAAAGAGCCAAACTTGTTCGAACAGCCAGGATTCCATTCTGAAATACTCCAGATCAGAGATTGGCTAGACAGTGGCTCGGTGGACCCCATCCCTGGCAGTATACATTCTGTAGCTGAAGCATTATTACTGCTTTTAGAAAGTACTGCAGATCCAATCATTCCTTATAATCTACAGTCGGTGTGCTTAAGAGCATCTGCCAATTACTTGCAATGCAAGCAGATCATAATGGAACTGCCAGAATTCAGAAAGAATGTCTTCCTTTATTTATGTGAATTTTTACAAGAGGCATTGCAACATAGTGCTGAAAATGGATTGGATTCGAAAACGCTATCAACATTATTTGGCGCTATTTTCCTTAGGGATAATCCAAACCTAACACAGGAACCACAGTCAAGGATAAACAAACAAGTTATAGATAAAAAGAAGGCCCAGTTTGTATATCACTTTTTGGTGAATGATCATAGTGATTTAATATTTTCTAAATAAATTATTTAACTGTTGTAACATTTCTACTGTAGGTGGAAAAAGGATCCTCAAAGAGCAGTCCCTTTGAGTGCAAAAAAAACATTGCAGTTAGCCCCATCAAGTTATTTATTTTTTCTATTCTATCTCTTTTTTAGTACACCTTTGTATAGTATTGTTTTTTATTAATTATGTAGAATTAATACTCAAAAATTTCCATTAGTATCCTTAAAAATGTTTCTATTTTTTATTTAACATAATATTACACATTAGAGAATGTATTGTGTCTGTTTGAAAGGTTTTACGCTTAATACCTTCTAGTTAAAATGATATCACATTATTATGAATTATTGACGCATTGTTTCATACTATTTTGTATAATATGACATATTTAATCACATAAACAAAACCATCTAGATCTGTTTCAAAATGTGTCATAAGAACTGCTTACCCAAATGCAAATATTAGACATTGAAATAAAACATTTTATTTAGAATTTTATCACAATATATTGACATTCCTATCACAATGTGACATGGTCTGGCAGTCTGTCCATGACCATGGATGGAGGAATTTGATATAAAATATACTATAGCATTAAAATCCGCAAAAGTTTTTATTGTTAACATTATTGTTTAAAATAAATAATGCAAAGAAAAATTAATGACACCCTATCTTTACCAGCTGATATTATGAAGATATTTGTGGATTTTGTGAAGTGACAATGCAAGTAGTATTCATATTAACGCATTTAGTTTGTATTCGCATTTTATAGTAATGCAAGGCCCACACCGCTACAACGACAAGCCATTGTCAATGTTTATATTCTGATTGTAATTTGGAGCCATTGTATAAACTTAAGAAGCCAGATTCATAAAATCTTTACCGTCTAAGTGTCTACAAGGTTTTTCGAGCATGTTTTTTAACAGATAGCAAAGATGATAATTTTGGAATATTCTAATATGATAAAATATACATATATATGTGATTAAAACCTACCAAAATATGTTTTTTCTAAGGTTGGTAACAAGTGAAGGTACATTAATTAGTTTTATTTTAATTAGGAGGTCATGAACTTTAACAAGTATTTTATATTTTCGAATAAGTATCTATGGGTTGCGCTTTTATGGACATTTCTCAGAAAAAAAGACAAAACTGAAAAGACAGTATAAAAATATATATTTATTTCTATGAAATTTTATATAATCCTAACAGTCCATCTTATGGTACTACATAATACCTACATATGAAAGCAATAAAGATTTGAATTTGAATTTGAATTAAACAATGTAAATTTAGTTTTTTTTTCTTCAGAGAAAGATCTAAAAGATGATATTAGTCGCTAGTTCAACGAATTAAAGTGGCCAATTGTGCGTTAGTTTTAGTTCTTAATTAACTACTGTTTAAATTGTTATTTTATGACAAATGAGTTAAGTTATACTTTAAAGTTCTCTATTAATGACAAATATAACAAACTCCAAAATGACAGACTTAAAATGTATGCAGTAATTTTAACACGGTTTATTGTACGAAGTTAATTGTAACCAAGGGATCGCCCCTTGGTTACAATTAACTTCGTTCGTATGATGGTCGACCTTAAAATACTTTCTTTTTAATAAGAATTATGAGACCACACTACTATGTGACTCCTTCTGACTTGAACCTGCCTACCACATGAAGGATTTTGCTATAATAAAATAAATGTAGTCAGAATAATTACGTATAGCCCAAATATGTATGTATGTTGTACTTTAAACCTTATCAAAAGTAGCTAGGACAGCATTTGTCAATAACTTTTATATTATAATGATGTCCATGCATAGTAGGAACCATGTATTTTATATATTTAACAAATATTATATTTATTCGTTCGTTATAGTGATTATAGTGAACTGTTAATTTATTGAATTATATAAGAATATCACAATGAACAAGAGACATTTTATTTCTATTATTATTCTTATTTTGGTATAACGCTTTGAGAGCAAGCGTGAACAGGGCTGCCAGATTGTATCTTTTGATACCAAATTGGTATAATTGGACGATGTATTGTATCCATGTGGATCCATGATCATCTGGTATAATTCGATACAAAAGCAAGACGCTCACAAAAAAAGGTCATGCCGAGAAGTTGTCCGCCAATTCTGCAAAGGATAATTGAATAATCGAGGGATTTGAGCTAGCTCATCCGACATAGAATGGGCAGTTGGTATAATACCATCACATTTGGTATAATTCCAGATGCTAAATGGCATAATCGCGTCGTTGCTTACTGGCAGCCCTGAGCGTGAAGGTATGGTACGATTTTATGTGTACTATCTGCACAAATAAAATTCAGTACTCCTTGTATAAAAACTGTGATAAAAACCTACGGGCAAAAAGGCCGAATTGATGAACTCTCATAGGCGTGCCCTATCAAAATAATCCTGCCTACCCCAATCTCAGAGAAAAGGATACTAATTATAAAGTATCAAAAAAATCCTAAAGATGGCGGTACAAAAAAGTTTTAAAATGCGTACAACTAGATGGCGCTAATGATAACATAACATCTTTGTTGTAAGAATTTGATTCTGATAAGATTTCTTTCCTTGTTTATGAAGTAATTTTTTGATTTGTATAAAAACATTATATTTAGTTACTTTTTAAGAGAATTAGTAAACTTGAGTGGAATAAATAAAATATTTCATATTTTTAACATATGTAGTGAAGTTTATTCGGAACGCAGCTTCCTAGATCCCTGGTCGATGGATCGAACGCAAAAGCGCCAGATTTGATTTCAGCCAATCAGATGGTTGCATCAATCAGTTTGTCAAACTCCATGAAAACTTCATTCGTTTAGAAAGAAAACGTCTACCATTAACTCATATCCTGTCTTTCTTTAGTTCAAATTTAATTCAAAATAACTGTTTCAACGGTGTGAGAAGTTATAAAGATTTAGTATCGAGCCTATCCAGAATTAAAACTTGCTCGTCCTTTGTGTATAGCAGACGCGTTCATCCTTTGTTACGACTTTGCTTATTCAAACAAAGACAACCAACAACCATGGAAGTTGAAAACGCTAAATGTAAGTAAATTCTGATTGTTATTCACCTTTTTAACAGTTGCCTATTCAATGTACGTCGCGAAATATTACAGCTATTACTAAATTATTTTGCATATTAATATCTGAAGCGCTTATCTTTGGAGTTATATATTTTGTTGTTTTGTATAGGTATTTTAAAACTTTAATTTCAACAATGCTATTTTGGTCAGTGCCTAGGCCTACACCGTATTTAATTGAAAGGTCTTAGCTTTAACCCCGACTAATGAATTTTTTTTTTAAACATAGTTCGCGTACCTACCTATTTCTCCGTTAAACCTAATTCCTACCTATTGTGCAAAACTTTGATAAAATTAAAGGACCATATTGTATATTTATAGAAAATAATTTATTTTAATAAACATAAATTTTACTAATATCGATGATCCCTACCTCAATATTCTTTAGCGTTATTGTAATAATAAAATAAGTAAATCATACTAATATTTCTGAAAGATGCGTATTTACGCGGAAACCGCTGAACATATTTCAATAAATTTTTAACTGACTTCAAAAAAGGAGGAGGTTATCATATACGACGGGTTTTATATGTTTGTAAAATCATAAGAACCGATTTTGATGATAGTTTTTTATTTGAAAGCTGGTGCTTCTCGTGTGGTCCCATTTGAATTTAGTCCAGTTCTGACATTTAGTTCTGTTTTTTTTTCATATAAATTTTGCAATAGGTACCTAGGTAGGCGCTAAAATCTATAAGCCTAGGTATAGTTCTATAGGCGCCCACGAAGCTGTGCGCTCGTACCTAATAAAAAAACTTAAAAAAATATTATGTAGTCATACTTACCTACCTACTATAATAAATAATTTACTTTCATATTTTTGTTATAAAACCTACCTACTAGTTTATAACGTAGCCTAGGTGAGGTCATGATTGTATTATTAAATAATTTTAAGCAGTTAGCTGGCTAACTGCTTAAAATTGTCGTAGGTCAAGAACAAGTCAGCTAAGACAACGCCGTAAAAAAGTTACTAATTTTAATCATACCTACCCTACCCAAGTACCTCTGAGTTTCTTGGATCGATTTCTAGGTCAGTCAATTTATTAGGTTCGCCTGTAAGTATATACTCAGGTGTTACTAAAGCTCCTGTAAATAAATGGTGGGCTGTGAGGGTTGAAATTGCGATTTTGGCTCCAACCTCCACAACTCAAGCAGGTGCAGCGTTGTTATTAAAAAAATATCGGTAAAATCTTCGTTATTAGATATACCTGCTAACTTTAGACCGTACGTGTTCCGGTTTCGCACAGGTAGTACGTTAGGTACGTCAGTTTCTTTGAGCTTCTCACACAAGAATAATACCCAATTTTAAGTCTTTCCGGTGGAATTTCCAATAAAAATCTTTCAGACAATAGGTACCTAGGTAGTTAGGAACCTTGTACTGTTTAATTATGAACACAACAAAAAAATAATCATCCAAATCCGGTCGAATCGTTCTCAAAATTTCAAGTGATGCTCCTTCATGCGTATGTCATTTCATTCTTACTCAACAAAAAGTTGTGATAACCTAACTTATTCTAAAAACATTATTGAGAGTGATAATGCCCGTAAAGTAAATGGTTATTCATTTCGAAGTAGGTAGGTAACTAGGTATTCTGATTCAGGTAGCTAAATTATTAGTAATAGGTACCTACACAGACACAGATAAAATCTAAAACAAAGGGTGCCTATCTACCCCACTATCATCCTTTATGACGTCTTACTTTTTTTCGTCTTTTGAAAAATTTATTGTTAACGCCTAAAAAAGTTACGTTAGTATTTACTAATTAGATTATTTTTCGATGATTCGTGCCTTCCACGAACCGTTAACGACCTGATTAGTGCAGCGGTACTAAAGGCTGACTTTTGTTGTAAGGGACCCAGGGTGGGACTCTCTGGGTCCATCTCGTATCGGTTTATTAAGCCATCAAAACGTTGTCTTTCTGACAGTACTGAATCGTCTGGAATAGACTGAGAGGTCACATTAAACTTATCTGTGTGTCAATACATATAGGTATTTACAACGGAGAAGTTCAACGGACGAGTTTTGACGTTAATTGTAGGTCTGTTAATATTTTAATTTACTTCCAACAATTTGCGGCCGACAAATATCGCCATTTGTCATCATTGCGACCGTTAAACAAGTTCCAATTTGCAGGCGGGACGCGCCAGTAAGAAAGCCAGTATAATTTTTTTGTGGGCGTGTGTCATCCTCCAAACCGAGACACCGACGGTTGGCAAGGACGCTGCAACGGTCTCGATGACTCACGCGCATCTCTTCCTACATAACGAGTTCATGCCATATTTTGAACTTGTAAATGTCTAACCTTTTAGGGGACGCTAAAGGCAGCTAGTAGCGCGTAAACAACCGCTGTCGTATGTAAATGGTCTCCTTGTCGACATCTAAAGAAACTTGTTCTGAGTTCCGGCGTCCATGCGATGGATACGTACTTCTTTGTTTACCTTACGATAACGTTTAATTTTATGACGCTTATAAGAATAATAATAGATTATGTTATTAAAGATAGTTGAAAAAACCTAGTTCAGCAAACTGAAATAACATTGTTTAGTAGCTAGGTCGAAATTATAAATTATCGCTTCATGTTATTTCTTTAATTTCACTTAAATTTGGTATTTAATACTTTAATAATGTTTTAAACTTTTTTGCGTTGTCATTGGTTCCTATATCGTATGCAAATGTTAACTTCATACTTAAGAACTATGTCTACAATACCGATATGTCGCAAAATAAATGATTTGATTTGATTAAAATGCAATTAGACTTATTGACTTTGTTGAAAATTACATTGAAAGATAAGTTACATGTAAGTTACATTCATAGTCTATATAGTGTTGCATGCAAATCGGAGTTAAAACGTATTGTAGTGACTACATTAACCGCCGGTTCCAGTTTCCATTGTTCTCACTTAATCGACCGTGAAAACATATTTTCTTTTCTGTGGAATCCTGGTCGCATTAAACAACAAACCAGAGCTTAATGAAACCGCCGAAAAATCCACCCAACAATAGGCTTTATTAAATTGACTACCGTCTACGTTACCATAAATAAAAAGCCAAGCTGTTGCCAAAAGTACCGGCGCGTCTATGTTTAAATTTGACGTTCAATTTAAAATGTTATTAAATTGACACTAAGAGGTCCCAAATCTCGGAGGGTGGCGTTGATTAAAGTGCAGGAAGCGGGAAGAGAAGAGAAATCGCCCCAGAGAGGCTGAGGTAAATTCCAATTCGATACAATAGCGGCGTAATATCTCGAAACAGGCCGCTTAATGGGTCGTTACGGGGCGGAACTTTGTTTCATTTGTAAAAGAAGTGGATTTGACGCAACCCCACTGTTTGGTTGATATCCGACACATTAACATGACAATGAAAGGAATCCTCTGCCCACAACGGCGCACCTAAAAGCAAATATTGACCATTGTCAATGGCAGAACGTAAACACCTAGGCACATTATTACAGTCAACGGACCGGGATATCACAAGATAAGAAGCGAAAATGTACACATTTGTCGTACATCTTTCTGCGTAGCTTATTAGAATTTCATGACTGATACTTGCGAAGTTTTGCGTTGTCTGATGACATTTTGAACTTGAACGATTTATCTGACAAGTTAAAGGACCTCACGTAATAAACTCTGATGATATTGTTAGTTATAGAAAAGTGAAATTGCGAAAATAGAAAATGGATGGTAAATTAAACTTCTTTTCAGACGGCAAACTCACTGGCAGTTACGGTACTTTTCCTGATTTGATTTAAACGGGGCTTAGGTCGTACTGTAGGTCAATTTAATCAAAGAGGTTTTCCTAAAGATTTTACTGTCGATCGATAGCACTCTCAGCGAAGTGCCCGTTCCAAACGAATTCCTTGTAACAATCATATGGATTAGTAAAAGTATTAGACACAAAACTCTCTTCGCGTCGTGTCAATCAATCATTATAATTTTAAGGATTTGGCAATGCACGAAATCGTATGTAATCGGAACAGCTGAATGTGTCCACCTACACCACTTTCTACAGGTTCTCACTGCGACCGGCTTGTTTTTGTGGTCTCTTTGCTGCACGCAATGAAAGCTTGTTCGAGTACGTTGCCCAGAAATGGCAAGACGTGGGCGATACTTGCCAGCCCACGCGTTCCACACTTACCCAGTACTCTGAAATTCCATTTCGCCAGTCATTATTCATCGGGGGAGATCTATTGTGGCAAATCGCATCGGCATGACTAATAGATACAATGCCTTCGGGTCATCAAACTTAGTGCGTTTTGTTAGCAGCGCTCCGCTCAACGCTTTGCAGAAATGCGACTAACACATGTTCGCTATAATTACAGCAAACGGCCGATGGCCTTGTCTGAGAGTTTGAGACTAAGTACTATAATAATACTAAGTTGGAAACGTGAAACTTCTGGATCCAATGTTTGTTTCCTTTAGTTTGGTATTAACTTGATTAAGCCATTCCGGGCTCGAAGACAAAGTAGATTCAATTAGATAATTTCATGTTTTCGGTCAATAGAATTATTACGTAACGTTCCTTTGAATGGAGTTCTAGATTTTGTTTTTACATTTATATAACCAGCTGCTATTTTTGGGTGGAATTACCGTATAACAATAACTTGGTACTCTTAACTTTGGCTATTGGTATGAAAATCGAATGAGCTCTAAACCCTCTTAATGTTTTTTTATCATCCCTAAACGTACACCAAACCTATTAACTTAAAACATACTCCCAGAATCCTTAAGCACATTTCATCGCCCCTACCACTATAGTACATCACAGTTGATCATTAATTTGAACTTTATTGATGTCATAAATCCAGCCTAGTAGCGGATTTAGTAGTCATTTTATTGTTTCATGAGGGGCCAGCAGTCTACCCTCGTATAAGGTCATCCAACTACGTTATTGGAGGATTCTTTTTTTACCAGCTTTCATATTTCTCAAGATGAAATTGAAACAGTTCGTCTACCTCGGGTTTATTTCAAGATATAGGAAATACTGGCAGTTTCAGGGCGAGTTGCGCTGTCCTTGAATTCCTTATGAATATATTTAGATGAAAAAATACTGAGGCAAGTCCCATTTTTAAGACGGCACAAAGGAAAACTTCAAGATTATTTCGCTCATCAGTTGAAATTTCAATTCCGGTGGATACTAGGAGTCCGTTGAGTCGGAAAATTTGGATGGTGCCCAAAACATTTTATCAGATTCATTGCGCATGACCTAAGCGAGTGGTGCCGGGGTGAATAATCTATAGTTTGCAGAGCCTACACCGCGATTGCCTAGCGGTGAGCTGCACACAACGGTACATCGTACACAGACAGATGAATGAAATAATTGAACTGAACTTAGAGCAGCAAAAACGCAAATTATTTTTGAAAATACCGTTTTATAACAATCGATTTAAGTCTGAAAGTTATAAAAGATTCTTATTTATACTTATCTTTGTACCGTGTCGTCGTATGTTTCAATGAAAATGCCTTTTAGGTTTACCTTTAATAAATGCGGCTAAAGAACTTCCAAGTACGAGTTTTATACACGAGAAAGCTTTAAAGGGTTACAGTTTACTTCGCAGTGTCTTCGCAAATGCTGACATTAAAGTCGCAATTCCTGTGAATTTAACTTGGGTTACGACCTACAAATAAAACAACGCATATTATGGTACATTCGACAAGTAAAGATAGCTATATCCTTAATTAATCCTTTTTTAGCTTCAAATCTAGCTTTGCAAACATAAATCATTATAGTATGCAAACTTCTAGATAATGTATGCTTACATTTCCTTCAAAAGTGTTTTGCTTCGCGTGTTTCGTCAACAGGATGCGCTATGCACATCAAAAATAGATACGGCTTATGGCGTTATGCGAAACAAGCCCTAAGGAACTTTCGTGTTTTAGTGCTGTACGGAGACTGCCACCGGCAATTCCGTTCCTTATCTAGACTACTAAAATAGACTTAACTAGCGGCCCGCCCCGGCTTCGCGCGGGACAGGTATTTAATAAATATTTTAAAAATATATGTATAAACTTAGATAGACATCACGGCAAAGTACTTTTTCGGTAATTTTTTCACAGCTTTGGTTACATTATTGAAGATTTTTTAATAAAATATAGCTTAATCATCACGGTTAATGTAATAAAATAAATTAATTGTGAAATAATTATTTAGATCGGTCTAGTTGCGGAGTATATTCATTCCAAACAAACGAAAAACATCAAATCTTTCCTCTTTATAATATTAGTATAGATACATATAGTTTGTGAATTTTGCGAGGATTTTTTCTATGAAAGATGTTTGTATTATAAACTTGTTGAATTTAGAAAAACATCTTAAAATGACTCAACCACGTGGCTAAATTAAAAACATAGGTATAGCTTGGTTTGCAAAAAAAGATCTACGTTTTCGCAATTAACATAAATTGTGCCATGGAGCACCCGAAGATTTAATTAAACTGCCATTAGCAAAGAGAAGAAGCTTTTGTTCCGTAACGGGTCGATAGAGACTAGATATAGCTAATGCTTACCATTGATAATGTATTTTCGGCTAAAAAGTATGTTATTCCCTTCATATTTATGTAATATATTAATTATACTAGCTGACCGAAGAAACGTTTTGCCAGATTATAGGGGTTGGTGGTAGAAGAGCCTAATCATAAAAAATACAGTTAAACGTTGCGTCAAAAAAAATGTGTGGTGAGGGATGTCCCTCACTAGACCTTATCACTTAGAGGTGTAAAAAATTGCCTACGACCGATTCTCAAATCTACCAAATATACATCTAAAATTTCATAATAATCCGTTCAGCCGTTTCGGAGGAGTTCAGCTACAAACACCATGACACGAGATTTTTATGTATAAGATCTCTCCCTTTAGCAGACACTAATATACATACCTCCATACTAATATTATTTAGTGAAAGTGTTTAGAGATAGGTTTTTGTCCCGGAAATCATCCCTTAAAAGGGCGAAAACGGGGTGCAATTTTGTATGCGGAATGAATCTAAATATTTGTATATAACTCAAAGGTGACAGACCTTTGACACTGGACGGATCGGGCTGAAATTTGGCATGCAGGTAGATATTATGACGTAGGCATCCGCTAAGAAAGGATTTTTGAAAAGTAAAAGCTAATAAATTCATAAGAAGATAAAAGTAATAAAGCTGGTCAAAACACGTTTGGATACAATTACTAAACCACGCGTACGAAGTCGCGGGCAAAAGCCAGTTTGATATAATCTAGAGACATTCAAAAGAGTTCCGATGTAGATAAATATAATATGATCGTACATAATGTACTGTGAGTTGTAGCTAAAACCTTTTAACGACACCAAGAGATTGTTTTTTCAGAAAATTTTAAATAAAAGTTTTGTTTTTGGGGTTCCGTACTTTTGAAAGCAAAAATACGTTATACGTTATACATTTCGTGGTCCGTCTGTTCGTCAGGTCAATTGCGACCTTTCTCAGGATTGCGTAGTGACATAAAGCTTCTACGCCAACCTTCTAAGAAACCTATAGGGTACTTAAATTATGAAATTTGACTTTAATATTACATCAAATCAAAAGTGTTTTTGCGTCACCTATCAAGTACTTTTAACTGCAAAGTTAAATTGTTTAATTCGTAATTTCTTACACGCTGGCTACACGCTGGTAGACTTAATAGCCTAAATTCCTCTCAAATGTGAGGAGACCCATGGAGACCCAGCAGTAGAACAATAGGGTTGATGATAAATATTTTCTTTAAGAGGAGAGGGAGTACGGGTCCTTCGATACGCGAGTCACTCGCACTTACCAGTCTTTTTTATTGTACATACTATGCTAATGGATGGCAGATTTCCAAGAAGTAAAAAATAAATTCTGGCTTAAGTAATCTGGAGGCAATGCCCTGTACTCCGAAGTAAAGGACCTCTGTTATGTATGTACTTTTTTAAATAGGTATGCATTAATGTCGAAAAAGGTTATCGTGCGAGTTATCAGCCAGAGTTATTACTTTATTTTCCTTATACGTAATAATATAAATTATAACAATTGTGTTGCATTACATATTAATTAATTTAAAAATAAGTTACATAAATATTATGTTCGTGTTCGTAATATAAACTAAATACATATTATGTATGTAACTGAAAAAATCCTACTAATATTATTAATGTGAAGATTTTGTATGGATGTTTGTTACTCTTTCACGCTAAAACATCTTAACAGATTTGCATGAAATTTAGCATACATACAGTTTATTACCTGGATTAACGATTAACACATAGGCTTCTTTATTATTATCTATACTATTATAAGGGCAAAGCCGCGAGAGGCAGCTAGTATATAATAAATGTTGTTGTACAACAGTATGTTGTGCATTATGTGTAAGTTTGTGTATGTAAGACGAGTAGGTTCTCTGCATCTCCTTGAATCAAAAAGGTTGCGGAGATCGATTATTTTTATATCGATTTTTATATGAATAAAAATCGATATAAAAAAGTTGTATAAAAAAGTAAAAAAGTTGGTCGGAGACTGACTAGACAGTTGTTTGGGTTGATGATAATGTCCGACTTCTAGGCATGGATGTCTTCACAGTTTGTGATAGATCAGGCTTTCCATCACGCTAGCCTAGTGCGAGTTGGCAGACTTCACATGCCATTGAGCCAGGTTTCCTCACGATTTTATCCTTCACCGTTTGAGCATGTAATAAATATACATATACATACGTAAAGACTAAATCGATCTGTTACTTAATAACTGTATTTTTAACAACCCTGATTGAATAACCACATTTCCAAAAAAAAAATGATCGTCAGTAAAAATATTTTTCTCAATTCTTGTCTTTTATAAAAAAAGTCTCTGTATATTCTCCATGGTGAAACAACGTGAGTGTACATGCAAATAATACAAAATCATTACTCGCATGAAAGTCCTTCGACATTCTAAGCCAAATCGATGCGAAACTAATTATCTTTCTCAGTACTGACTCATCCATACCCTCTTTCATAGAAGTGCATTATCACGTATTATATTGACTAACTAATTGTTGAACTGTACTGTGTATTTGAATTTAAAAAAGCTTGTTACTTACACATACGCGAATTACAGATTACGAATTTTATCGCCGTATATTGGTATTATTTTATTCCGACGTTTCGGATCCTTTACAGCATTCAGTCTGTCCATGACCTTAGATGCTAAAAAGTAGTTTTATTTCCATTAATGAAAGCTTTGAAAAAAGTTCTTAATTTCATGAATTTCGTTATCTTTACGTTAAAAAATAAATAAAAAACTAAGGATGTGCCATTATAAAGTATGTAGGTAATTCAACTAACCCCTTAGTTATGGTCAGGCACAGGTGTACCAATGTACAGCTATATTTAGCCGGTAGTTTTAAGGTCTCATGTAATGGGGCCTATTGCCATACACTGGGCATGAATCAATCTTCAAGGTGCTAATAAGAATTTAAAGAAAAAATTCAATAACATTTTGCTCGACCTAGAAATCGAACACTCAAGACCTCTGCTCAGCAGTGGCACTTACGACCACTAGGCCAACGAGGCAGTTTCATAGAAATTAATAATTAGGACAATATTCGTGACATTTCAAGTTACAAAAAAAAAATCTTACTTTTTTGACTTACTAATTATGTTTGAATGTTATTATAATCAAATTGTATACCTTAATATTTTATGCTATTACGTCTGGCGAAGTGTGCTTAGATGTTAATTGACATTAACATCTAAATTATACCATGCTTCTAGAAAATAAATATATTTAACATCATTTAAACTAGGATCAAACAACTTTAGTTATTGTTGCCTAGACAGTTCGAAACTTGTATAACATAGAGCGCAGACAGACGTGGCACAGCAAAATCAATACAAGTGATATTTATTGGCTTTGCCCACGGGCACGGATGACTCGACATCCGCGCCAGATATTGTGAACATCTGTCGGTATACTTGATACACATTATATGCAAATCATGATGGAATACAGAAACACCAGGATACCATAACTTGTGCAGATATTAACTGTATTTTGATATTGGCAGACGCTGACCTAGGTTTTAGAACTTCAATTTAAGCACGTAAGGTTTTACGAACGGTGAAGATTTTTTAGCAAATCACATCTTGATCTAAATCTTATTACCTAGTTACTTAAAATTATTATAACTTTAAAGAACAATGATTTCAATAAGATTGAAATCATTGGTCTTTTCGAATGATCTAAGCTGGTTAAAAATACATTTATCAGTTATTTTGAATAAATACTACAGAAATATACGAATAAGTTTTTGTAAGCACCGTTCACCAGATGGTTGCGCTAAAAGCACCGCGCTTTTAAATTAACACTGTTTTTTTTAAATATCGCAGTCGACAAATGGCTTGCACCGCTGTAAAACCTCTTTTTCAATAATCAATATGACATCAAGAGTCAAGTGTGAAGTGAACTGTGTGGCATGATAATATTGAACATAGTTTTCATTTTCTCGCCTCGCTCACTTCAATTAGGGCTAAACTGAAGTTTGTTGCATTCTAGCTTAGACACTACGGGTCACTAATCCATCAGCGATCATTAACATGCTCTGGGTCCTCGGGGACCTAATAACGACGTAACTACACTGTAATCCAATTAGCAGAGTTCTAATTTTAAGTAATAGGATTTAGATTGCGTTTTACAACTTTAGCGGTCGTTATTTAAAGTACCAATGCGTCGCATTTGTTGTTGTGTGCTGTTATTAAGATTGAGTTGTTCAATTGTCATTAAATATGATTTTATTGATATGGGAGATTCACTTTTTTAATTACTAGCTGACTCTCTCAACTTACGTCATTATTTTTCCTAGTTATGTTTTTACAACATTTTTCATTTATGCTCCGCATCTATTGGTCGTAGCGTGATGTTATATATCCTATAACCTTCCTTGGTAAATGGACTATCCTCAACACAAAAATATGTTTTCAATTCTAAGCAGTACTTTCTGAGATTAGCGCGTTCAAACAAACAAACATACAAACTCTTCAGCTTTATAATGTTAGTATAGATTTTAAAATCTCTTGTTTCGGTGGACTCGTCCTGAAGCGCAGCGGTATTGAGGACTACCTGGGCAAAATGTATGTGTGTTGACCATGGATCATTCTTCATGGTTCTTTCTAGCTCATAGATGTTTCTACGTATATTTTGGATTTATTAGCAAAAAGAATATCAGTGTAGTATATCAAGTATCAACCATCTATTATCCGTAACACAAGCATCGTTGCTCAGCTAAGAAAAAGATAGAGCTGTGCCAAAAAAAATTGCGTTGAATCATTATCGTCTCAGCAGTCCCGTAAGGTCTCTCCTAAAATAGGTCTTCTCTATTCCAGCTTTAACGAAATTATATACCTTCAGTATATACCTTGTTCACATCTAGAACCTTGTTATGTATCATAAGACATTGTATATAAATTAATCATAAACTCATCTTATTTCAAAACTCGCTATGCTCACTTTACAAACATGTAATATTTCTCGAATCTGTTTTTAGTCATTTAGTATTCATGGTTTAAGTTTTATTACTCCGGGTCTCCGAGTACCTCAGTCCCCCTTCAAAGAGGTCGTAGACTCAGCGACTCGTAAAATATATGTCTGCTAGTCAAGAGGATTAAAAAAAACATTTTTACGTATAAGCTTACGATGATTCTACGTTTTGCAGAGAAAAATAATAACAAAACACTGTTTCATACTATTCTCGTTTTTTTTCGCAATTAAGTCACTTTCACATACTAACTAGCTTGTGCTTACTAAACTAAACTCCCTGGGATTCGAAACTATCTCCATACGAAATTCAATCTAAATCGGTTTAGCTGTTCAAGTGGGCAGAGGTAAAAAATAGACATCCTTTCGCATTTATAACATTAGTATTCCATATTAAGGAATAAAAAAACAAATATATTATCAGGAAACATGATGCGAATATACGCATTCGTGTAAAAAAAACAAAACAAGAAACGTCAGTCTTAATCATATTATTATGTTGATATATAAACAAAGATTAATTAAAACTTTATGTATGTAACGAGGGCATAAAAACATGATACTGCAAACAAAGAAACCGTTATCCTGATTCGTCATACTGATGACTAAAGTGTGTGATCTAGTTTCGTAAATCGACTGAATATAAAATTTGTTATTGTGATACTGATTTAATACACTTACTGAATTTTAGACAGTGAAATATAGCAACTTTTTAATGGATTCTATAGCGATGCATTGGTGCTGATTGGTCTCATTGTGACCATGGATGCCGTTAAGGATCCGACACGCCGGAACTATTTCTAATCGCAATAAAATCTGTAAATTTGTTATCATGAATATGGATTAAGGTGACGGGGTCGCTGATCGCAAAATTTATATAGTTTTCGCCAATTGGTAAATCAATACCATATTGAAGGTTTATAACAAACGTAATTGCGACAATAACTATACAGAATTATAATACAATGTTTGCTAAATCACTGTCAGCGTAATTACTTAGAATTGGGCCTTTGTTAAAGTTAGTGATGGAATATTTGTTCGCACATTACTATAAAATATAATGTGTAATTGATCCATACTTATAAAAAGACAAATAAAATGTGAATTTGTTGGGCCATTTTACGAAATAGTTTCTGTAACTGCAGACATGTACTCAAAATAATATGTGTTAAAAGTTCCAATATTTTCATATCCCAAGATTAGGCCCTACTTCTAAATCAATAATCTAAGTATTTATCTACTTTATGCCACTTATGTGACACACTCTTTATATTACAATAATCAATTAATCATACAACCAAAAATATTCTTGATTCATCAGAACAAGTCGTTGGCTTTCGGTGATTGTTAAATTTTATATCACTTTGTTGCAAATTGGGTTCAGGCTACAACTCTCCATCTGCCAATTAAAGCGTCGGACCTTGGCAATTAACCGCGACAGCAATAGGTATGGCTTCAGTTCTAACGTTTCATCCTTTGACCGAAGGTATTGCGGCTTTTGCTTCACATTAACCGTCGTGTTCCAATTTAAACTGTAGCCTCTCAATCAATCCTTACATCGCATAATTCGTTAAGATCCTTTATTCGTTTCGTCCTTATTGATTTTTCGCGTATTCTTGAGCCGGCGAGGTGTAACAGACGTAGGTATAGTTCTCACCTTGAGAATGAGACGTAATACATAACTGCCAAGGTTTCTACCTGCCCAGACTTCTGTGGCTGACCGAAACAGCAAACTGTGGTCGTGTAAGTATCCTAAGAGGATTTTTTTTTGTCTTATTGGTATTCCTTTTAAGTTTTATATGTTTTTATAGATCTAGGTCTAATAAATGCTCCCTGTAGTCAATTCATCGCAAATCGATTTAATTACCGTTATATTACCTACGTCTTAATTATCCTCCAAACGTTTATAGAACTAAGCAATAACACCGAAGGTATTTGTAGCGCAAATACTCTTATAAAAGATGCTGTTATAAGTTCAATGATATTAGTTAAATCTATTAGATTCCTATATGTGATGGCTAAGAATTTTGCTGTTTGGGGATCCACGACCGAGGACATTGCGTTCACAACCCCTTTAGAGATAATTACAATGAAAGCACACTATTACTTAAATTGTCCCACAGCAATCAAGACACTGACACCCGCTCACTTGTTACTCTTGACTCACCCTTGATCTGAAGACTTTCCACGCCTACGCCACGGCTAGACTACTTAGATTGTATAATACAAATAATATAGGAAACGCACATGTAGGCACAAAAGTCTTTACAAAGCGTCTGGCCTTGATCGATCCGTGTGCGTGTGTCATTCTCTTTACAGCTTTTGTCGTCGACGGTCGTGCCTAGAGCCTCTTTTATAGCATTATAAGGGAAGTCCGTTTGCGTTGAATTACGGCTACCTGCAGCGGTGTGGTGGATTACAGTAACACTAGGGATATCTTACTTACTTAGTATGCTTATTCACTCCTATATTGACAAGAATATACCGAAATGAATAGCCCAAAGGAGCTATCAAAATAAATCAAATTCAAAGGGGTGGGGCGGGACAGAATATGTTATATTATAAAAAAAAAACTTTGGAAGGGTTATGATATGTACTCGCGTCCCTCTTGGTATTGAATGTCGGATAGAATTGATGTTCCACTCACGGACGATTGTCTGTCGAGAACTGCATTACATTTTATGGATTACTTTTTAACGTATGAAAGATTAGCAATCGGTCTACTTATCTTAATGTTACGCCGACCGAGCACGCTTTTTGTTGAAGCGTTTTGAAACGCTCAATTTGCAATAAAATCACTGGTAGAAAATAAAAGCTATAAATAGTATCCCGCGTTTTGCCTTCTCTTGCGTGTTTCAGTGCTTTTGACTTGTGAAGTGCAGTTCAGTATATTACTAAACAAGATGGCAGAATTTATTTGAAGTATCGACCACAATTATTAGATCAGGGTCGAAAAGGTTAATATTTTAGTTACCCTTTCGGCCTTGCATGTTTTTGAAGATTTAAATACCTATATACAAATGGATCTATTACCACTTTTTATGTACAAGATTATTCATTTATTCTACCTAATAATGTTTTTACTATAATGTAACATCGTTTATTTGAAACAAAAATCAGAATGTATTTTTATATGCTTTTTCATTAACACCTTCTCTTTCAGCGGTAATTGTTTCTAGGTTTCAAGATCAAAGTGTTAACAATATCTTAAAGTGAACATTTCTGATAATACTGCTAACAAAATGGGCTTTCGCAAACTTTCGCAAAGTTTGTTCGGTCCAGATGGCTTAAGATCCGACATGGCGAATAAGTGATCGCCATGTGGTGACCCACTCCCTTTGCAAATAATTAAACGAACGAAATCATAAACCCTCCTCATATAACAAGCAAATCTTATTATCCTTCTCGTTTTATATTCTGCTTAGAACTTCATTATGACATTCAGGACTTTTCAGCGACGTGGGAGGACCCTTTGTGATTAAATGTTGAATTATATCCCATTTTATATGTATTCGTACTCATATTACCATTATCTGTTTATAATTTTCTATTGATACGAATAAGAAATACAGCAACGTTATTTGAATAATTTATAAGTCCTAGTCAATATTAATGACGCAACTTTTCAACTCTGATTACTTATCTCGAAACGTGATATCCATAATCATTAATATCTAATCTAGAGACACCCTTAATTATCATTATTTTGTTTGCGGACTCTTTACTGGTGCCAGCAGCGCCCATTTAATTGGTTTTAATGTCCCCCGCACCCATTAATATAACTTAGCTTTGATTTATTGCCGGAATGCTATCTATATGAACAAGTAATCTCTTTATATTTCTTACGATATCTCGATCCGCAGTACACAATATGTTACCAATTCAAGTTATTTAACTCACGTATGTCGGCCTCTTTTACTCGTACCTACAAAGTTACTCGGAATGTCTGCGTTTACATAAGCTAGCGAAACCCGTTAAGGACGATGCCGAAAATATCCAGCTGGATAATGTTGGTTTGGAGTTTGTATTAGGCTGTGTCTCAGCATTGCTTGAAACAAGGCAAAATCGATACTGTTGCTGTCGCAGGCGGACGCGCGCCGCTGGCTCCGAATTATATTCTCAGCCAAATCCAGTCGGCACGTGACCCTACTTGTTGCCGCTCTGGAGAGAGACAAAGCTACATTATTATAGGTTGCAATACGCTGGTGGTGAGATCGTGGCCACCGATGGCGGATTATTGACCATTATCTTAAGTGTCCCATTTAAATTGTTTGAAGCACCATTGACACCGTTATAGCCGCGGTTTCACTTTACAACGATAATTTCTCTTTTATGTAGGAAAATAAATGACGGGAGATATGATTAAATACGAATAAGTCACATTTTATTATGCTCGGTTTGAAAAAAGTAATTGAATATAGGTACTAAGTAAATATTTATAAATATTTCTGGACATAATATATGTTGGGTCTTTCGGTCTTGTTAAAGGGTTATCATTTTCTCTATAAAAATAAAAAATAAAACGACGTAACTCGTCGTAATCTACCCGTTTTTTTTTTTCGGTTAGCAGAAATGCTAAGTAAGATATTTAGAAATAAATTAAAAATTAAAAGAAATAAAGTTAAAATTAAGTTAAATTGGTTATGCTATATGTAAAATTGGTTAATGTTAAATTAAAATTAAATCATATGTATAATGTTGTACCATTTTCTATGTATTCTATGGTAAGGAATGCCTGAAATAAACGAGATTTTATTTTATTTAGCTTTTTAGTTAACATGATTAACAATCGATGCCTTATTTAAATAATAACATCGCTACCGCATCGCTCGTGAATGTGGCTGCAGTCGTGTGTTGCACCTCTAATATAATAAGCTTTTAAGCAGAAATTATTAATCTTGTTACCCCACGGTGGGCGCCAGCCTGCCGTCAGTATAAAACCATTTTATAAAACCTACTAAGTGAATTTGGCTATAATTTCATTTTACTTTACTTACTTTTAAAATATACATTGGAAACCAATTACATACGAAAGGAAGTTGAGAGAAAATAACGACGTCTATTAAGTTGACTTAACGTCAAAAGTTAGGAGTAAATAAATGCCTCCAAAATTCATCAGTTTATTAGTCACCTCGCCGTTGAGTCGACGACAAACTTTTATTAAGGAAACTAATTTATCACTGCGGTGATATGATCTATGGAATGCAGTCGTCGAGGGTAGTCCGGCTACCGGTTTATCTTGAATTTCATGTTCTTTTGATGGAGTGTTCGCAAATTGCTCGGGGATTTTATGTGATCTCCCAACTTTAATGCATATTGTAGGTACCTATTAGCATTTTTATGTACTACCCTACTATTAGTAATAGTGAGTTTCATAGAAGTTTATATTTGGAAAAATATTTGTTATTTGGTCACCTACAGTCGTCGAATAAGTTGAAGATTTTTGGTTCGTAAAAAGTAGTTCGCATTAGGCACGAATTAGTATCGTCAGCCAGGCGGACGCCAGCGACGGCGGTATTTCCACGGCGCTGTCTGTTCTTTCCGTATGCACCGGCCACTCGCTCCTGGTATTCCCAGTTATTACCGCAGGGGGACGCGGTCTAGGGGTTGTTGGCCGGATCGATCCGCCGCACCACGGCCGATGTTACCGGTGCACGGGGTTACGACACCATCACCACTGCAGTCTACCTATTTCATTTCTCTCTTGCACTGGACTAGGTAAGCCGTTTCGCTAGCTTTTTCGGGACTTGTGTCTAACCTCAGTTTGCCAATTTATCGGAAGTATTTTCGGGTGTTCCTGCCAGTGTAGCGAGTTGTTGCAATTCTGAGAGGTGTTAAGAAAGCCATCCAGTGATAGATTTTAAGAACAGGAAATCAATCGGAAGCAATTCGAGTGGCGAAACAAATTCAGCGTGGCGTTGCCGGCTGTTAATTGGCTGCGGGTCGCGGCGCCGAGACGGCGGCGGAACCTCCGCATGGAGGCTCCCTCGCGTGCCCTCCCCACGCACGCGCCTGCCGCCCCCCGACAGCTCGGCGTTTTTATGAGCGAGAAGTCCGCCGAGACCCGCATGAGTCTAGGTGGCTCTTAAATTAGTTTGTCTTGCCTGCCCCTAGACCTTGTAGTTGCTAGGTGCGGTTTGGACTCCAATTGCGTTTCGGTTATCTGTTACACCTGTAATTTAGCTTGAACAGCTCGCTCCTGTTTTTTTATTATTTTTCAATCGTACTTCGATCTTTGCCGCAAAAAATTGGTATGTCATACATAGAAAATTAACCTTAGGAAGGGTTCTGGTATTCTCACATGAAAAGACTTGCTACGTAACTTAGGTAATATATGTCGTGGGTGACATTATTTTTCCATTTGGTAGGCTTATTTTCTTGTGCGGGTTATCAAGTTAGGGACGGTAGCGCGCAAGGGGTGGCTGCGGGGTGGGTCCGCAGGGCGGGGGTTGCGGGACGCGGGGTGCAGCTATCGACCGGCTGCCCTCCCCCCGGCGTGGCTCAGTTTCCGGGCGAGAGTCGCGCAGTCCGCCAGCGCCGCGACGCGACTCCGTCAGACGTTAGATAGTCAATTTGGTCATCACCATGCTGATAGGACTCGTTCGGGACTCGGTGATGCAGTGCTTCTGCCACTCATGCCGCGCGCCCGTTTTGCCTGCAGGTTGGGACTGCCGCTAACCTGGACAAATTCATCGTACCCATCGGGAAATTCGACCGGCGACGCTGTTGCTACTACTTTTGCTGCGGAGACAAACGCCCTACGTTCTTATCTGGCTTAATTTATTAACGCATTCTACTTTTTGTTCCAAAATATTAAAGAAATTTCAAGGAAAAGGCTTATAGAAGGTAACCTCTTTATCTGTCAAGTAATGCTTCTCCAATTGATTTGAGACCGATAAATTTAAGGTAACTAAAGCTATATTATTCTTGATTCGTTAGATATTTGCTAGTTAGTTTTAAGTTTTGACAGATTATGTTGTCTGTTATGGAGCCGGCCGGCCGGCGCGGCGGGGTGGGGGACACCGGCCGGTGCCTTTACTTGTATTGTACCTGACGTTAATCACGTGATCTGTCTGAGCATTTTGTAGATGAGGATCATGTCGCTCAATGTCACGACAATGCCAATAAAATGTAGTAAACTTGTGCCGCAAACTAGTCTCAGATGTTGATGTAGCAATCTTACTACGTTCTTATGTAAGAATTTTCTTGAGACATTCGATGAATTCGCAGCGTAGACAAGGGAAGATCACTAAATCTTTTAATAATTTGATATTTGAATATATAAGAACTTTCTCGGAGTTGATTTACTTGTAGATATATTTTTCTTTAGATTTGCAGAGCAGCGAACGTCGGTAACACCGAATCATGTTCGGATTTTCCAGTCGTACGAGTACCTGTCAGTCCGTACCGGTCTCACTACAACTATTGATTAAACATTACTGCATAATGTCCACCATTTTGTACCAACTGCGAATCGCGATACTGTAGCACTCGTCCACCATTCTGCGCATGAAGTACCACCGGCATACTTCTGTCTGAAAGAATACGAAGGAAATTTCAAGAAAATTACAAATAATTATTTCTTCCAACTTGCGTAATGGATTCCGTCTCATTTGAGCAGTCCAAACATACTAGTCTGGGGATTTCGTAAAAATGTTGTTTTCACATAATATTGTGTGCCTGATTAAATTATGTCACGCAATCGCGACATAATCACTCTAGTAGGCTCTTTGTTAAATGTTTTGATATCTTATGCGTCACTACGCACGCATTTGAAGACTTCGTCGGGCTTTGTTATTGCGGGCTTGTTAATTAAGGGCATTCTTCATAAGTCCTTGCCAAAATCCTTCTATTGTTCTAGTTAGGGATAGTCTGAACATTTTACGCTAATTGCGGGAGTCACAAGTTCGATATATGATTCAATGAAGTAAAAAGAGTCAGATAAAACTGTTCCGAAATAGCCCCAGACTAATTGCCGTCTGAATTATTGATGTTCAGAGCATTTTACGATCGATCTTAAGTGTTCTAAACCTAGCTTGGTCCTTGATATTTCATGGCTTGAAATGCCATAAAAACTTGGCCTTTACGGACCATGCGGTTCGCCTTAGAAATGTGGTTCATAAGAAAAGCTACTCATTAGAAACTTCGCAATTGTTCGTTCCACCCGCTAAGAACATTCTCTTGCGCATATTACAGCGAGAACCAAACGTGACTTGAAATAACTTCTTAATTAACGCACCAGCGGTTACTTAATTAATCATTATCGCATAATTTGCTTCGTAACGTCATGTAATGCTTGTCACTACATTTCGAGTGGGCTTGGATTAGCAAACACGCTATTGTGAAGTGACAACAGGGGACCCGAGATCACATAATTGTTTAGGGGACGATTATAGCAGTAGGGTTTAATTGGCTTAACAAGTTCTGCGCCCTTTTTGGAGGGTGCGCAAGGGGATTACAGATTTTGATCATCTTTATAACCTTGTCATTTTGTTTTAATAAAAACATTACTTCTACATTGTCATTAATTATGACGAGCGTTAAAGGGATTATTGTCGTTAGGGTTCGTGTGGATTCGTGACGGCTCGCCTCTTTTTTATTCGTGTTTGAGATGACAGTATGATATTGATCCCGTATGAGGGTTGAACAATGCTATAAAACAGACATTTCATCTTATACACGGGATCTGACGTGTATTACTCTGATATTTTATTTTGGGGTAATGGAAACAAAAGCAGTAAATTTCCACCCGGTTTTTCACTATCCACATTTTGGCGTCTTACATATTTTCACATTGATGCATTGCAGGTGCTTACAAAGTTTGCATGTTCCGAACTATTTCATCCACGGCCTTGATTGGTAGACTAAGAATTTGCATCGTCTACTACTTTACGACTCGCAGTTACTTAAATATTTTATCACACCTTCACACAGCGTGAATTTTAAAAATAACATTTTCTGTTTGCGCTATAAAACGGGGTTGCACACAAAGTCACACCCATTATCCTAATGAGCACAACTCGTAAAGAGGACGTCGGAGCCGTCTCCGCTATTCTGAAATGTTCTCAACGCTGCATAGAATATATCTCTGGTTTTCTGCATCACTAGCCGTCGCATTTGCGTCGTGTTTAAAACACTCGTACGTGCCAACGCTCGTATTCCCAAAGGTAGTAAATTTACTTTCAGCTCTCCCCTCTAGGGTTTTAAAGTCAGCCTTTAAATATTTTATCAGGTTTTTCATGTTCTATCGTGCGGCGCCAGAGGGGGCTGCCCGTCGACCTTTCAGTTGTAACTGCCCGTTTGTATTCGATTACCATGTATTTTTTCTGCTTTATTGTTTTTATGCACGTTCATTAAATTGCTGTTTTATACGAAGCTATACAGATGCTTTTCAGCTCTATTGAATATGGATGAAACATTATTGATTTGAATTTTAAAGAGTAAGTGAAACCGGCTCGATTTTAGCGTGGGTCGCGTACCGTCGTATTCTTATACGAACTGAAAACTATTATATTTAATTAAACATTTGGCCTACCTAAATATGAGCATAGTCAATTTGATATTGAAATGGATTAAACATAATTCAGTACTATCGATGAATGATAGTAGATGTATACTATTTATTTTTGTACTTGAATCAAAGTTTTGATTTTTTTAGTACTAGATGGCGATAGTTTTTCCTTTACTACGACATCTAGAAGAAAAAGTAAAACTAATACAGGCAATTATTATTAGTGGCCTTTTTTAAAGTCCAGATGGTATTATTAGTATCGATTGCACAACTAAGATAGATCTTTTGTCATCTAATTACAGTAAAACGTTAAAAGTAATGAATTTCTAACATCAGTATTCAAGGGCTGCCGTTCAATTTCGTTTAGTTTATCTAGGATTTTATCTGCATCAGTCTCTGCGGTTACATAAAACATAGTAGGGATTCAATGTTGGTACACCGCAATGATTTCTCTTAGTTGGTTATTTGTGAAAATCGTGATGAAAGAAGACGAAATTACACAGAATTAAGAAGACAAACAGTTCGCGGGGATTGTTATAACGTGAATTATAGCGAAAGCAAATTACTTTTTGATAAATAGCCCCCAGTCGCGCTCGCGCTATTGAATCACAAATATTACTTTCGTTATGAAAACAAATGTTGATTTTAACTAATTTATACTTTATAGCTTTTGTCTTTTGGGGTTTGTTTGATTTGCAATCTTTTTTCTTTCGCGATATATGGGCCGCAGTAGTACAGTATTCGAATACCTTCATAAATGGTTCCTATTTTGAAATTATCACGGTATTACCTGAATTTATCTGCGAATTAAAGTTTTAAGTCGACTTAGCAGTTTGTACAGCATGGTCTCCGCATCGTCTGCTGTGTAAACTGGGACTTAGCGTTGCCGTGAGGGATTATCCGTATTTGCGGCGAATTTCGTCGCCACTTCAGTATTCCCGTCACGCGCCGCCCTCATCTCCCGGCGTCGTGTCGTCGTTATTACCTCGATACTATTACCCGACGTCTTCAACTACATGAGTTGGGGCCCAAATATCTAATAAATTACTATTCATTTGCAATCTTAACTTCTATAAGTTAAGACTTCGAACTTTAACGCCATTTTCCAAGAATTGTTTCAGTGTTATAGAGGTACGGAATATTAATCAAAATGGCCTGATATGGCTGTAATAATAGTTCTTCCCTACATAAAAGATCACTCAGGTAATGCATATTGCCTGCTATAAAAAAACATAAAAGTAATGTCATAAATGCATGTCATGTCATACACTTATTAGCTTAAAAAGCTTTTATGTATATGTCAGCCATTAGATATGATACTACTGCGACATTTTCCATTCGATTGTTTGTTCACCACAATCGATTGCGTCTAGCAGTCACGCGACCACCGAATGACGATTCATTAAAACGTAGGTCCGAGTATCTACTCGGAAATTCGGAATGCTCTTCAAATAAACATTAGGCGGGTCGAATCGGCCTACGTAATCGTTTTTCGATTGTCCTTTAGTGATGTTTGGGGGCTGTTGACTTAGCAATGAGGGCTCGACTCTAATGCTATTTGCAACCGAAGTTTGGAGGTCTTGGCCCCAATCTGCTTATATCCAGTCATCGAGGGGAAAACTTTTCCATGATACCTTTATCCTTCCTTAGCTTAAATTTTTGATATGAAAGCCAGAGGGTGCGTTTGTCTCCCAAGTATCAGCTTCAGCGTCGCGGGCTTGGGCTCCGCTGACGCCCTCTTTTTGTATTTAGCTCACCGACGGTCGGCGCCCGTCAAGAAACCAGTCGGCAAACCCAGAACCAAGCAACCTAAGAAGGTCAAATTTATAAGTAAGTATTGACTTACAGGAACTTCTGTTGAAAATTTGCTGCTTTTTTTTCCGAGTTGACTTGTGTTTTTTTTATCCAAGCAGGTTACCAGAATCAAACTGATAGCTCAAAGTATGAATATAAGCATATAAGGGATTCGGAACATGAAAAATATAAAAAGGGCCCAAAAGTCAAGACATAAATTCTAGTTAATTGCTAATCTATCTAAATATATGCTACGTAGTTTTATAATCTGCTTTTAAGTTCGGTTGGGTTAAAATGATCCAAAAAAGCTTTTAAAGCTAGATATACGAGACATTAAATTTCAGCAGATAGTCATTTGGACTTGATTCAATTTGGCTTCACCAAAAGTTATTTGTTTTAACTAAACCTAAGTACGAGTTAAAAGCTATTAGAGGTTCACTGCCAAAAAAATAATCGGAGATAAATGAAGCTGCCTTAACTTAATCTTTTTATATATAATTATCTCGTGTCACAGTATTTGTCGCTGAACTCCTCCGAAACGGCTTGATGGATTGTTATGAAATTTTGTATGTATATTTGGTAGGTCTGAGAATCGATAGGCATAAGGATGTCCGTCACCAGACATTTTAATTTTTGACAATAAATTTGTTTGTATTTTTTTATGATTTGGCATTAAAAAATATTTATGACCGAAATTTTTTATCACCAATCCCTATTTAATGTGGCAACACAACGTTTGCTGGGTCAGCTAGTACTAAATAGATTTCATATAATGTTTTGAAAATATTTAGCGGCTAATCAATAAATAAAGACCTACGATAAGTCGCACTTATTGCATTTTTAAATGGCTTATTAAAAGCCTATACCGTTAATAATAGACAGGCGCATTTATGTTCAATACTTGCAAGTTTTATATCTAAAACAGTTATAATTTAGTGCTTACGACCTGTATACTTTATGGACGGAAATGCAACCTAATCATGAGAAACCACTTCCATAATACAGTTGGTGAATGCCAATTGTTAGAAGCTCACCTCACAGCAATATAGAAACTTATGATGTCAGTTATACTGCCAATAACGCATAACATCAAATTCAAAGGACAGTTGGGAAATGCCGATGTCAACTGTCAGTTAGGAGATGCCGATGTCAACTAGATACTAAAAAAAAACTTACATGACTTGTAAAAGTGTCTTTAAAAAGATCTATTTACAGAAATAAACAATCATTTCATTTCAAAGTCCAGTCAAAGTAGGCCAAATTTTATTGACTCATCTTGTACGTCATCAATAAAGACATTCCCCAAAACGCCCGCCCTACAATTTTATTTATTGTGTTTTAATGTTTTTCCCACTTCTAGACGAAAGCCTTCTCTTTCTACCTCTTGAAATGTGGAACTTTGTGGAAATTTCTATCCATATAGGCACTGTAAACATCGCTTTATATTAGCACTCAATTTTCTAACTTCTCCATACTTGTCGTACATGGCGAGATCCCTTCCAGAGTACACACAGCCGCGGGGATGTGAGCCCCTTTGTGTGGCGGGTCAAGAGTTTTCACCCCCTTTTAAGTGAGTTATTGTTAGTTTTGTATTGTGGCGCGTGTTTGTTTTTGAAACCCCCCTTTCGCGTGGAAAAGTGGAATTCCGACACTTATTTGAGACCCTTGACGTCGTGTTTTCTCCTCACATTTCATGTTCTTTAACATGAAATGTGAGGTGATGTGATTATGTCCGTAACACAAGCCTCGTTGCTTAGCTCGGAACTAGATGGCGCTGTGTCATAATGTCCAGGAATATTTATTTATTTATTTCTTTGTTATTTTATTTCATCATTAAGATACTATTATATATTTTTCCTTTTATGTTTTGTTTGGTGTAAGTAGGCCATTCTCTAAAGAATTAAAACTTAGAAGAAACATACCTTGCTTATCGTAATTTATATCTTAATGCAGATTACATTCAGTTTTCATCATTTTTTTTTTTAATATCGACAACTACTTTAGGTTTGCTAATACTTTATAAAAATACTAATACTTTATTAGTATTTTTATTAACAGAATACTCCTCAGTATGTGTCATCTTTTGTATAAAGCCTTAGAGCTCTATGGACATCAAAACCTCTTTCCTTCAGCGTATGACTCACCGGTTTTCATAACGTAGTCAGTTTCCAGACAACGTCGCGGCCTGAATCCCGATGTAAATGCAATTGCTATGAGTCACAGGGGAAGGTTGGGGAAGTCGAACCTCCCAGTCTCCTTCCCTCCCAATAATGAAACAATACTGCACTCCTCAGGACGAAGTTTACCCGACCTTGAATGTTGCCGTAATTTACCCCTTACCCCATTGCGTTTTAAGAATTCCACCCCTAAACGGTGGTGGCGGTAATTTAATGAGTTTAGCGAGTGTATTCAGATGGGGACGTTAATTAACGCCTTTAAAATTACGCTTAATTTGTAAAATATTGTCAGGGAAATTAGTGGGACGGTTTGTGTGACAAAATTGGTAATTTGGGGTCTCATAGAACTTTTAGAGGCAACAGCCGGGTTGTTTTTGTATCTAGTCATTATAATTAGGTACTTGATTACGTGGGATCGTGCACTTTTTGTTTTTGATGCTGGTTATAGCATACTGTATTTTTACAGCAAGCAGTATGCTGTGACCAGGGATGCTGTAAAATATTTAAAACGTGAATATAAAACAATAATATACTATGATAAAAATCTGCAAAAATAAGTGTTAATGTGTATGTCTTATATTTACATAAAAATAAGAAATCAGTACGTAGTTTTTAAAATCCTATTCATAAATATTAATTTAAAATATGATCAATTAATATGAGATAGGCATGGGACGTTAACTAATTACAACATGCTCATTCATCAGTCAACAACGACTAGTATTGTAAGAATATCCGTTATTACGATAAAACTGTGCGAACTTTCATCGAAAAGGTTTTGATGGCATTCGGAGAGCTTGCACAGTGGTTGATTGTAGTCGGTATATACATATGTATATACTTATAACTATCTGAATCGTAGTAGGTACGAACCTAAGTCGATAATATGACACTTCCTCTTCGAATCGAGTCAATGGTTAGAGTAATAAGAGGCCACTTCAATGGCGTTAGGACTGGCTAGATAAGGATCATCCCTCTTGCAGGTTTTTAGCCACAAGGAACATGGCCGTAGCGAGGTATGGGGGGGGGGGGCAGCTGCCCCTCTAGAAGAACGGCCGGTCGGTTACATATAGTCCAGTACATTTACTCGAGTTTTTGGGTACGCAATCAATTTAACGACATTTAACTGGTCACTGTAAGTCGTGCCCTGGCGGTAGTTTCTCCTATGGAGTAATGTGGTATTCAATCCAAAGTTGGTGTTTGTGCCAAAACCACATAGCAACTAAAATTGTCATGATGTAATAATATATACGAAATATTGTATTTAAGTAACAAATTAATTTAATCTTAATGTGGCAATGTATATTGTCTGAATTTGTTCTACAAATTGCTTGTTGGCTGTTGAGTTAAGAAATGTCCAAGCTGTAATTAATAAAAACGTATTAATTATGAATAAATGGTTTTCTACAAACTAATCTAATTCTCATAAAAAGTTCAATCTCGCTGGCACGACAGGGGCATTATACGCTACTGTGAGTGTGAAATATTTATGAGCGACGGTCGATGAACTAGTAAAGATATTAAGTGTTGAGCTAAGAGCTAAGAAATACATCGCACCTTTAGAATGAAAGTGACCTAACTCAAAATTACAGGAATTTCTGATTTTGCCATTAACTGACCTTAATAAGACTAGGCTCTAAAACCCTGTGGTGAAAAAGAGACCGATCTATTTTTTGACTTCGGTCACGTTCATTCTATTCGGTTAATTACATTCTAATAATGCGTCGCACCCTTAGAATTTTGAAATGAAATGAAACATTAATTTTGAGTTAGGTCACTTTCATTCTAAAGGTGCGACATAGTATATTTCTTAGCTGTACAGAACTAAATAATATGATCGATTCCCAAGCTGCTGTGCTAGCTAGCTTATCTTATTCAAAATTAAAAAATAGTCTCTTGGAGTCTATCCCTTGAAACCCAACACACAGAAGAATATAATGGTAATGGAAGAAGACAAGAATGGGTACTGCACTAGCGGCAAAACATCAATGTTATAACGTCCTTCACATCCTTGATACCCTGTCTTTTACTTACTTCTTTTAACTCACAAAGAATCCGACTGGCAATTTATCAGATAATAATTTAAAAATAAATCACATCGTGTATCACAATAGCCATTTAATACCCATACCCATAATGTTTTTTAATCCACATCACATATTTGTGCTATGCGGCTTTCCACAAAGCCTCATAATAGAATATCTAACCACAATGACGTCAAAGAGCTGTCAGTGTACAGCCTATTCTATTTTTAGCCATCTACAAATAAAGGTCATATTTGTTTTACGATCCCTAGGCTAAGGCTAACACTAACTAAAACTGTATATAATTCTAGTTCTTATATCTAAAAAAAAGTTAGAAATTGTAATTAATGGAACGTATTTGGTAATAGATTCTTATTATAGACTTGTTTTAAAAAAAAAGGTTTTTATATATAAACATTCATCTGTTTGTATATGAATATTTGGTACGTACATACGTACGTCCTCTAAAGAGCTCTAGCAACCTAACTCGCAGAAACATAAATATTTGTGGATTCACTGCGATCTTCTGTAAAGCGGAGGTACATCCCCAGTCAGGCAGCTCGAGAAGTCTCGCTATGCCCAACCTCGCTAAGATGATTATTTATTCCTTATATTTCGAACAGCCACCGAGATCCGCTGCCAAGAGATGTCGAAGGGTGGCCTGGCGTACGAAGTGATCCTGGCAGAGCCCGTGGGAGTGCCGGTGCCCCGCCGCGCCGACTCCCCGGAGAAGACGCCTTCCGTCGAGGAGATCCAGGAGAAACTGAAAGCAGCCGAGGAAAGGAGACGTGTAAGTACGACGTGGGAACCCATTTTTATCTCGGGAGTAGAGGAGAGTGCGATTGAGAGATATGTTTGGATATCAGAGTAGGTACAGCCTTTACATAACTCATAATTTATTATTTATCGTAGATTATAAACTGAAGCGTTTTATTGGAATAAGATATTCAGGACCCATGCTAACATAATTAGGACCCGTAGCTTATTAATTTGGTGCTTGGCAACTGGGCTTAACCCAGTTGTAAACATCGGTTTTTGTGCCGATCGCATTTAAAACTCAATTCTGTCTGTCGCTTAATAAGGGGTACCCGGTTAAGGTTAGGGTAAAGCCCAGTTGCCACGGATGACAAATTAATAAGCTACGGGTCCGGCACAAAAACCGATATTATTCTTATTATTATTAGGAAGTGGAAAACTTAATGATTAATTTCGCTGCGGGTTCAAAGACAGATTAAAATCCTTCCCCGATTTCGACGATTTTCTGGATCCTGGCTTACAGGATTTACAGTAGTAGGGACTAATACTGTAAACTCAACTCGCAAAAAAAAGATTCAACTTATACCTAAATTCAAGAGCTAACGTCAAAAATAAATGTCGTAATAGAGTAAGCTTAACTAATTTTGAAAGAGTAGCTTATAGTGTATTCGCCTGAGTCAATTGTCTAGCGTAGTCGTCCGGTAATGGCCGATTAAAATTAATGATCGCCTGTTCATTTGGGAGCCAGTGTACGGATGCGTTTTCAGGACTTTTCTTACTTCCAAATTGAAACAATGCTATTGTTAGTATAATGAGTTCTAAAGATCTGAAAAAGCTGACTGGTTTTTAAACTATGCTATGCTATGAAAACAACGCCACTAATCTTGAACTTAATAATAATATCAAGTTCAATTATCTACAATTGGTCGTAAAACCTAAATCTAAAACTGGAGCCGTAATTTAATATTGGCCGCCGTTACATAAGAACTTACAAATGTACACAAGACAATAAGACAATAACCCTTTAATAGTAATAACTTTTTCATTTGTGTGACATGAACATGGTTTTTATTTTTAATCATAACACATATACATATTACGATTTTGGTGAAGCCCCGGTTTTCCCCCTCAGATCCGAAGGAGAGTTTAAGACTGAATCAATCAACAATTATACGTATTTTATTCATTTCACAGAGCTTGGAAGCCAGCAAGATGGCGGCCATCGCACAGAAAATGCAAAAGATTGAGGATGCGTCCCGTATCCGTAGCGAACAGACTAATAACTTCATCGTCAACACGAAGGAGGCGCTCGACGCTAAGATGGAGACGCATGAAGAGAAACGCGAGGCGTACATCAACGAGCTCCGCGCGCGCCTCAAAGACCACCTCGAGGGCGTCGAGAAGACCAGGTATACAATGTGGGGAGGACAATATGATCATAAATGAAACTTCGTATAAGTCATGATATTCCCAACCGTCACACAAAAAATCAAATGAATATATCCAGTAGTTTAGCCACAGGACATTATTTTTCATTTTAAGTATTTTCGACATGATGTTTTGTAAACAGGAGAGCACGCGACAGGTTAACGACTTACGTTGCCAGCTCGCCACTTTAAAAACCTACGCCTTTTCTATCAAATTTATTTTCTCAATGCAAATTATACTTTATGCCCGAGCCATAAGAGTCATAAAGCGTGTCATCACAGCTAGATAAGAAAATATGTATGTGCGAAAGAGATAGGTAAGTTTGCTTGTTTCCTCTTTGCTTACTTGTCGACGTGTCTAGGTTACGCGGTCAGTGTGTCACCGGACGTCCTTACTGCCTGTGACGCATTTTATTTTCTCTGGAATTTCGGATGCGCCCGCGCCCGTTTGAAGTCGCCGCGCGAGTGTTATCGTATCTTTGTTGTTGTGTTGTGTTGTGTTGTGCGAAATTTGACGCTTTGTTTTAATAGTGACAGGACACATAAACGTATTATAGGTACTTAGTTAAATAGCTAAGTGAACTTTGCGAAATTAGACGCTTAATACTTGGTGTTTCAAGGTTTTATTATTAAATAATCATGCCTCGTTACAATTATACCGCTTCGGAGTACACTGATATGATTTTAATTTATGGGGAGTGTCACGGTAATGCCGCTTTAGCTGTACGGACATACCGTGAGACCTATTATCAAGAGTGAGAAATAACATTATACGTCGGTGTAGTTTGTGTATTCAAGAACACGGCGGACATATTGAAAATAAAAAAATTTAATGACTGGCGACATAATTATGTGATCGAAAAGTGATTGTGAATAATAAATTGATCAGTGAATAACTCGCGGGTGAATGATGCCCGACTATTTGGTTAATATTCTGTGATTTGATTTGTGTAATTGAGCATTAATAACAATAAGAATAATGGCGCCAAACATTACGTCGCTGCGTCGGCCACAGCTTTAACATGAATGAAACCAAGCTGCGTTGCCATTCTTATCGCAGGTCAGTGTACCATTTTTATAAATGGTGTTTTATTTTGTTTGCAGTTTTAAGCTATTTAGTTTGTAAGAAAATTTTTTTTTTTTTAATTTCCATGTTCGGATTTATTTGATAGTTTACAAATGTTTCTATAAACCAGTATTGCCAGTGTTTTCATTTAAAGTCATATTGTCATCTCCACATTGTATATTACGCCCTACTAAAGACAAAACAATTTGTTTTTATTCTAACTAATGATGTTTATGTACGCTACAGGAGTTATTGGGGGAGACCTATGTCCAGCAGTGGACGTCTCACGGTTTTTATGATGATGATAATGTAAGGTATTAGCTACGGGATAGCCTAGGTTAAAAAATTACCTATATTAATTATTAATGACAGTCAAAAACTAGTTTGATGGTCACAAAAAGCGGATCTTATGGAGAAAAACCGGCAAATAGTTCCATGTATACTCTGTTACAACTCATCACGTTTCCCTTCCTTCAGGTTGACCTTGGAGCAGCAGACGATGGAAGTGTACAAGGCCATCGAGGAGAAGATGAACACGGCCGCAGACAAACGCGATGAGAACATCAAAAAGATGCTCGAGCGCTTGCGTGAACATGTAAGTTATTATTTACCGTAATCTGGTGGGCTGTTAGCGTATCTGATGTAACTATTGTAGAGAGAATCTCGTCTGTGCTCGAGACCTAAATCAAGGCCCCTCGATCTTGAAGACAGCTTTTCGGAGATTTTTTTTAAGTTAATAGCTTTAAGATTGACCTAGCAGATTCAACCTTATTTACTTCTTCGCAAATGAGCTTCAAAAGCTCCCAGATTCCCTCAAGATTCATTCAAACATTCAAATAGACTTCTCTTCAGCATTTGGAGCAATGGCATTGTCTCGTCTTGTTACCTGAAAGGCAGTAAAGCTCTAAGATAACTTTAGATTCTGTTGATCAAATAACTTAATATTAATCAAGCCAATTATCTATTTCAATAGGAAGAGCAAGTGCGCAAGGTGCGCGCGGGCAACCACGAGCGCTTCCAACAGCTGGAGAGCGCCATCCAGGAGAAGCTGCAGCAGGCCGCCGACCGCAGGCTGCTGATAGAGGCCGAGCAGAAGGAGAAGTTGCGCAACCATGTAAGTGGAACCACGTAACCAGAGGATCTAGCCACTGCTTTCAAAGCCATTCAAGTACTCCAATTTCGTCTTGGTGTTGTTTAATGTATACCACAGCGTATATCAAACCTCATTACGTTTAAAGACGGGTTTTGAAGTGAGCCAATTGCGGATACTAGACATAAATCTGGCAGTGCCTGGCAACCACTTTCGCGGTTGATTTCGTCATATTCTGTCGGGGTAAAATGCCATAGATTAATTTAGATAGAGAGATAACGAGGATATAGTAGTGATGAACGGTAAGCTTGTGACAAAACACGGTTAGTGCCAATCATTGCCTATAACGGCAAAATTATGATTATGTTGATACTGTTATATTGAAGTAAACGGTCAGACACGGGCAAACTATCTTTCTGTGACTATAGGATAGTTTAAGGATATTTTTTTTTAATAATGCCATTAAAACCTCAGTACAGTAACTCAACCGTTATTAGTTAATTCTATGAACAACGTTATGGGGTAAGTAAATGCACTGTGGTAATACAAGTAATACAACAGAATCAGCTATTAGATATTAGTCATTACGTATATACAGTTCGGAAATTCTGAGTGGCAATAAGTTGATGGTAAGCTCCCTCGGATGTATGTTGTGTATCGATGTGACCTTAGGTCATAGACATTCTGTTTGTATGCCGGCTGCGGCGGAGCGAACTGGTTTCAAGCGGATCGCGAGGTAATCTAAATTATGGTCATCGCTTCGCTAAGAGGCGTTTTTTTTTTTGTATTGGCAATACTGAATTAGTTTAAAATCAGTGTCCGCTCTTTTCTATGATTTAAGTGCAGATATCAATTGAAAAGAAAACCATTTCAAACCATCGCAGCATATTTAAACATTTCATTTATTATTTTTCCATTCATCTTTCATGACCATAGCATGTGTTATGCATGATTGTTTTTATGTTTGATTTTTTTTTTCGTGGATGCGTATACGCAGAATCTAAAGCTAGCTGAGGTGCGTTCCGCCGCTACCGCGAAGGTGGAGGAGATCACTAAGGACATAGAGACTAAACTCACCACCGCCGAGCAAAACAGAGAGAAGGAAATACAGAAAAAGCTGGACTTCGTCAAAAAGGAGGTCGGTTATCGCATTGTGCGTTTGCTTCTAATGCACTGCACAGCATAAGTAATTATGACATCTTTTATTGTCAGCGGAACTGAACAATTCTTCACTTCTTTGAAAAAAAAAAGTTATATAATGTAGATTGCATGATATTTATAACACATATTTTAAATTACAGTACTCCATCTGTTCTGTAAATTGATCTACAGCTTGATGTAATTGGTCACACTGCTGTAGTCCAAGCCGCTTTTCACGAGATATTAGGATGGAGCGAATAGTATAAATACGTACTAGAAAGGGCTTATCATTCCCAACCTTACACAAAATACAACGCGCGTTCGGCCCTATAATTTCAACCACTAATGTTAATACTGCTGGATTTTAAAAAATTAATTCTACAATGGTGCGCTCTTTGATGTTGCTTTTTAATATTTATTTTTATCATGATACCTGTATTTATATTCATGTTGATTTTTGTTGTCATTTTTTGGAGATCGAAAAATGTATTAAATTATATTTGTAATTTATTTTATGTTAGGATGAACTTTCAAAGGGTGATCACTACATACAGATGAAAGGGGGGGGGGGAGGAATTATGCTAGTATATTATTTATTTTACATATATGTATACAGCCTCTTCGTCTATTCGAGACGACTCATGGTGTATTGTTTGGTGGTTACCTTGATGTACAGATATTATAGTAACAGTAACTTGAGGTGGTATTGAAGGAGCTGTCTTTAACAACACGTCAGTGTAACTGAAATTTGAGCATACATACTAAGTGTTGTCTGTTATCTACAGGAGCGACGTGCGGAGATGGTTCGGCAGAACAAGAGTGCGCGCGTGGAGAGTGCGGGAGCCGCCGGCTCCGGCTAGACCGGCCCCGGCCCTGGCCCACCGGCCCCGGCCCCAGGCCCCCCGGCCCACGGCCCAGGCCGCGCCGGCCCCCTGCACCTGTGCCACCACGCATCACACCCACACCACACGACGAGCCAAAACACTCCACCACCACACTCAATAAAACAACCACTCTAATTTCCACGCCATCGATGACAGTTCGTTACATGTGTTAACATCTATTTAGAGTTGGAAAAAATAACTGTACGTCTGATGGACGGTCGCTTGGCGAGCGTTCGTGCGCTCTATTCACATTTATGTAGTCTACATCTCTGTTACTGCTGTCCAGTCACGAGGTTTTGGTCGGTGCGTCGACGGATTACTAGTGAAATTTATTATAAATTTCACTGGTTCTCCGAAGCCGGTGTATGATTGTAAGACGTCATCGATTGGTATACATTTACTTAAGACGTGTTGGTGGGAGATGGACCATCTTATAAATTATTAATTATTGCAGTTGAAACGCGACTTTTGACCAAATGGTAGCAATCGATGACGATAGATAGGTATAAGGTTTTTTGGCTGGTCCAGTAGCAAAATTTTTACTTCGGTGTGAATCGTGGAGGCGCCTCTAGATGGCCGATATTGCGTCGGTGTTGTAACATGTAAAAATATTGTGGTAAAATAAATTTGTTTATCTATTATTGCACACAGTACAGCATCTTCACAATATTTGTGTTACACCCCCGACGCGCTTACTTTGTGACACCAAATATGTCCCTCGTGATCATGCTTACGACATCTTTGATTCCTAATTTAAATGAAGTAACAAATTATTTTCACCAATATTATGGCAACATTGCTATACACTTTAAATAACAATAATTATGGCCTATTTCAAAATAATAATGTACTTAATTGAATATGTCTAAGACGTGATCCCACTAAGAACCAACTTTTAGTATCCCAATTGATAATTTGACCTATTTACTTCGATGATTTCACGTTCTTGTCTTGGCATACTAAAGATTGGAACATCGCATGGGTTCTGTACCTATAAAGCCGCATATTTGCCTATTAATTTTATATTAAATTTGATTTGTCAAGACAAATAAATTTTGCAGAGGCTAGCTATTTTTGTAGTACGGAACTCACGGCAAATTTAACGATCGATGAGATTAGTAAGCAAGCTGGCGGGACGCAGCTCGATGGTGGAGAACTATCTCTAATTGTTAGTTATAGACTTATATCATTATTTTTAATGTTTATCATACGCAACAGTATTTTTAGGGAGGTATAATCTAAATTTAAGTTTTATCATGTTCTTATAATTGAATAACGCTATTAACTGTCCATTATGATATTGTTTTTAATTTGTGTTGTCGATGATTTGGAAGACTCGTGTCGCGGGTTGTTTGTGGCTGCGTTTGTTTGGTCAGGTCGGTGTCCTCTCGGGCGGCAGCCGGGGCGGACTGGGGCAGTCGCGCGACGCCACAACATCTAGTCTACAAGTTTAAATTTTAGTCGTATCTCACTTCCTTTTATGATCTCAATCGGAAACAATAAATACTAAAATAAATGGATTGTTAGTCGACTAGTTTAACAGCGGAAGTGCCTCAGTATATTCGGTAACGGCTCTTGGATAATATCAATAAAGTGTAACGTATAAAACTGCCTTCATAGCGTTTTATATTTTTTTAATTGTAGATGGCGAGCGCGCCGGGCCGCGGACGTAAAGGTGTGTTGGACACAAACCGCTTCTGTGATGTTTTTGCTCTAGTGATATTATGTATCGTGTGGTTCGGTTAGGCACAAATTATATCGACTCGGCCGCTCCGTGCCGGCCGACGGTCGACGGTTACAACGCGGGGTTTGTCGTTCGACTAAGTGAGAGTATTCCTGTATTTGATAGTATATTTTTGCCATTCATTTAGCGTCGGTCTGTTCTAACGTCAAAGATATGATAATAATTGTATATAATATTAAGAGATGATTGTATCGTTGCTTGGCGCTGGGTGCGCGGCGGCGGGGCGAGTTGCTTGCCTGCTTCTACTCGTACGTAACTAACGCTGATATGAGTAAGGGAACTAGTTGTAAGTTACTAGCTTGTTTCTCGGTGAAGAAGTGAAAACCTCTGACCAATTTGCCTTGGGTATTGTGTAGCCTTTTAGATTCTCACGATCGAGACGAATCATGTATAGCGATGCAACATATAGCTTTCAGATAATTATATTTTTGTTTTTCGTAATTTTTGCGTAATGTTAGTCACTCTCCTATCTCTTATTATGGTGTTATTATCGTTAATTTTTATATTTTATGTGATTAATTATATTAATGTGCTTCAGTTTGTGAGGTATATGAAAATTGCTGTTTGAAGTGCAGGCAAGTTTTGTAGTTTCATTGTCGTATTAAAGTCATAAATACTAATAAATATGTCGTTTTTATACCAATACACACCCTTGTCCTTTATTTAACAACTAGCTGACCCAGCAAACGTTGTTTTGCTACATTATAGGGGTTGGTGGACTACCCCTAACTTTTAGGGGGATGAAAAATAGATGTTGGCCGATTCTCATAGCTACCGGATAAGCACAAAAAATTTCATCAAAATCGGTCAAGCCGTTTCGGAGGAGTATGGCAACGAAAACTGTGACACGAGAATTTTAAATATTAGATATATCATGACTGAAAGAGAACACCAATGAGAAACAATCATATAATATTAATACCTACTTAAAGCATTTCAATATACATAACAGTGTCAAGCCTGTTTTCCCTCCAGCAGTGGGGTACCGTGGGATTTCGTCGCCCGTGGCCGAGACCCGAAATTTTCGCCCCCTATTTTAAAATCCTAGTGGTATAAAAAAACGCGGCACTTGATGCCGACCACTCTTAGGCCGCAAGGCGCAAGGTTTCAAGCCCATGAACACAAATCAATGCGTGAACACGTACACTTACTACGCATAAAAAACATGACGCTTAGAGTCTCCGCCAATGGGCATTGATCATTGGTGTCATATATCACTGTATCTAGACATTTTCTGAATTAATTGGCCCTCTAGTCATGGGCATATCTAGACTTCCTATAGGGGGGGGGGGGGGCATGGGCACAGTCCGACGTATAAGAATTTCTAATCGGTAGCCCAACATCTTGGGGTGGGCATGGCGCACCAGACTCTCCCTCTAGGTACGCCCATAGCCCTAGTGCGGGTAGGCATGGTCCACCTAGGATGGCATTAGCTTACAGTGAATAAGGTTCCTATATGGAATTAATAGTCTAATCCTGAGATGTCCAAAACACTGGTTTCATAGACTTACGCGAATATTAGACATTGAAATAAAACTTTCGTATACGAATTTTGTAGTAGTTTCTTTATATTTATTTAATTCTAATCTTCTGTATCCTTTACAAGGACGATAAATGTGGTTTCTTACGTTTTAGTAAATAAATGGTTCATTTTAAGAAAGCTTTAGAAAAAAGTTCGGAGCAAAACTTAAAGACTTCGCTGTATGGACTTAATTCCTTTGTCATATATCTAAAGTGAAGAATAAAAAAACGAGTTGTCAAAGTCAAACTTGTGTAGTTGAGTTGTGTCTTGTGGTACTGTGGAAACGATTTAGAAAAGGATAATTTTTATATTATTACAGACCAGGTTTGTACAATAGTGTACTAAAATGAAGATTACTAGATACAAAAAGGTTCAGAAATACTTAAAGTTCTACTACAACAACTTTGGTTTCCACCAACCTTACCAAGTTCTGATCGACGGCACATTTTGTTTTGCTGCGTTTAAAGTAAGTCTTCTTCTATCCATGCGTTAATAAAAGTATGAAATATGCACAACGTAATAAACTATGTTACGTGTTTTAACTGTACGATTAACAGGGTCAATAACATGAGCCCGTAAATTTGTGTAATAATAATGGCTTTCTAGAAGCAAAGAATTTATAATCATCAGCACACAAAGAAGAAGACTTAGTTTTAATTACTGCTAGCTTAAAGATTATCAAATTGTATTCCACCTTTTGGGATGTTATTTCACTGCTTGCGCCACCAGTTTCTAAAGAAATCCAATATGTGTACAGGATGGATAGCAAGTACCAGCGCATTGGCCGTCTGATAGACATAGTGGATGAGGAGTGGCGATCTGAGCAACTGCCCCATGAGGACATCCAAGTTCCTTTGGAAGAGCTACCCGACCCTGAGGCAGATAGCGCAGACTCACACCTCACCCTCAAAGAGCAAAGCATGCGCTGGCAAGAGAATTTCCCTGAGCCAGCAAGCAGTAATTAAAACTAGGTATTCTCATTCATTCAAATTGATTTTTATGGTATAAGGATGCAGAATTCCTGCCACCTATCTCAAAAATCTTTTATGGCTTCCATCAGTCTGTCTTTTGGCGCATCCACACATGCCCGGCGGCACGGCCGGCGGCATTTGCCGCATCTCAGCCGCGGCACGCGCGGCTTTTGGTTGCCGGCGGCAGTTTGCTTGCGGCTTCGATACGGAGTGGTAGTGTTGTCGTATAATTTCATAGAAGTAAATAACGAAATGACAGAATTTAACTGGGATGATAGTGCAGTACTTTTATTAATAGAAAAGTATCAAGAAAATGAACCATTGTGGAACCCAAGGCATATGGATTTAAAGAATCGCAACAAAAGAAATGATGCTATTAGGGATATTGCTTCTGTGTTCAACATAGCATCATCAGAAATTGAGAGAAAACTGAAGAATTTATCCAGCCATTATTTTCGAGAAAAACGCAAATATGAAGAATCTAAAAGGAGTGGATCTGGACGGGAAGATGTTCAATTGCCGAAATGGTTTGCTTATAAGGCATTATCATTTCTTAGTGACAAGAATGCACCGGTACCGACTCTGAACAGCCACGCACCTATTGTAAGTACCCATCAAATTTTTTATAATCAAGTAGACTAGTTGGTCGCCTATTGATCGAAATTCGACCATAATTAATTTAAAATACATATTTCATTAAGTAATATTTTCGTAAATAGGGGTACAAAGATTTTTTCTCGCGTATTAATATTAGATACCTACTACCTACAACCCGGTAACAATATATAATACCACGGAGAGCGGACGAGCATACTCTCGTATTTGAACCTTATGCAGTCGGCAAAACGCTCACCGAAAGCGAAGTATTCGGGAATAAGCGCTCATCAAGAGTGTAGGTATAGGCGTCATCAATGGTGACTGTATACATGTAATGTTTATAAGCTTGGTTTTTAGGGTTCCGTACCCAAAGGGTAAAACGGGACCCTATTACTAAGCCTCCACTGTCTGTCCGTCTGTCTGTCTGTCCGTCTGTCTGTCTCCAGGCTGTATCTCATAAACCGTGATAGCTAGAAAGCTGAAATTTTCACAAATGATGTATTTCCGTTGCCGCTATAACAACAAATACTAAAAATAAAATGAAAAAATATTAATTACAATAAACGTGTGAAATCGCAAATTATAACTTGGTTATTTTATTATTATATAGTTGTATGAAAAACAAAGTTATTTTTTGTTGCCGAAAAATGTTTGTATTTTGGCTAGTTGTAGGTAATAGATACGTTCATTTTTCATAGATAATGGTACGGAACCCTTCGTGGGCGAGTCCAACTCGCACTTGGCCGGTTTTTATTAAATATTTACATACTGATTGGATATTTCAAAACATAATGTTAAAGCTTGTTTGCAATTATTTATAAGATTTCCTTTTTATTTTCAGTCTTCTCAAGTTAATATCACTCCCCAGACTACGCTACCTTCGACAAGGAGGTCACGAAAGCGAAACATAGAGGGAGATCCTGAAGTTGATGAAGCTTTGCAATTACTGAGGGAGATTACATCTAATGCAAGGCAACGCGATGATGCTGCTATATTTGCAGACTATATAAGTAGCAAGTTGAGGAAGATGGATCATTACACGATGTGTACAGTACAACATCAAATCCAGAATATTGTCTATGAAGCAGAAATGAGAATGGGTCCGATGAATTTTGATACCAATAATACTACTCAGCCTCTTCGTTATCAAAATGTTCGTCCAGGATACTTCACAGGCCAACCTACAACGTCAACAATGTCACCATCGCCCTCAACTTCGCGCTCTTACTCTGTTCAATCAGACTATGAAATGCAAAATAGCCCAGATGTCAACACAAGTGACAGTCTGTTACAAGTCTTGGAAAATAATTTAACCGAAAATAGTGTTATAGAAGTGTTAAGAAATGTTTCTGATTCCTAAATAAAACAATTATTTGAATAATCATATTTTATTTCTTTAAAACATTATAATTGATATTGCCAAGGAAGCTGACCTTGTTCCGATAGAAAATAACATTTTAGCTCATTTCTAATTACACTTGGTTCTACATTTAGAGCGATCTGCGGAATATTTTGTTGCTCTTCGTTCAAAACTCCATCAGTAGTTCTTTCATTTCTCTTCATAAAATTATGCAGATGCACACAAGCCATCACGACAAGTTTTGCTTTCTCATTTTGTAAGCCAATGCGTGAATGTAAAATTCTGAATTTATTAGATAAAATGCCAAACGCGTCTTCTACAACCATGCGCCCGCGACTAATTCTATAATTAAAAACCCTCTCAGGTGATCCTTTTGCATGATATCCAGAAAATGGTTTTATTATATTCTGTGAGATGGGGAAAGCATCATCACCGATGAAATAAAAAGGTACAGGTGTATTTCTCCCTTGTAATGGGATCGCTTGTGGCAGACTTAAAGTTCCATCTCGTATCATATCAAATAAAGTTGAATTGCGTAGAACTCCACCATCAGATATTCTGCCCTGACATCCAATGTCCACGTATAAAAAGTTATAATTGGCATCGATTAAAGCTAGCAAAACAATACTGAAATATGACTTATAATTAAAAAACTCAGAACCGCTATTAATTGGACATGAAATACGTATATGTTTCCCATCGAGGGCACCTACGCAATTAGGTACATTCCATTTCTGCATGAAACTCCGAGCCACTGATAGCCATTCTTCCTGTGTATTCGGCATCTGTAAAATAAAATTGTTTGTGATATTTGTGTGTGTAGTTCTAGTTATATGTATGTAAAATGTGTGTGAAGTTCCAGGTACAGTATAAAATCATAGATATTATAATTCGACTAGGAATAGATATGTTACTTAGGAAGGTTCAGTTTCTAACTACCTAATGTGTTACGGATATTTGTACTTACCCTTAAATAATTGGATAATGTAGATACCAACGCTTGACAAACATCTGGAATTATTAAAGAAATAACTTGTGGAGACACTTTAAACAGCGTACCGAGTGAAAAATAAGAGTCTCCTGTAGCCAGGTATCTCAAAGTAATTGCTAGTCGATCGGAAGCTGACACAGCATTTCTCAAGCGGGTGTCAGTTTTTGATATCATGGGTCCAGTTAAATTCAGTAATATTTCAAATTCTTCACTAGAGATCCTTAGAAAAGTGTTAAATTTCGAACGAATATTTCTTCGGTTTATGTCATCCTTTCTAAAATCTTCAAGTATCAGGGACACATTAGGCCTATTTCGTAGACTTGGTCTGACCCAATATCTTCGTTTGATTTTGCGGTTCTTTTTACGAATAATAACATACAACACTACACTTGCGATACACGCAACTATATCATAGTCCAACATCTTTCAATCCTACGTACACGACTAACTTCGACGAAAGTCACAACACTACTGCGAAAATTGCAACCGCATCTGCAGGCCGCCGGCAACCGCCGGTAAAGCCGGCGGCCTGCATTCAGCGGCAAGGCGGTCTGAAACCCGGCGGCATAAGCCGGCGGCATGTGTGGATGCGCCATTACTAACATCATTATAATCTACTTATTTTAATTAAATTTATTGGCCTAATTTAATTCTCATCTTCATTTTTTCAGGAGCAAATAAACATAAGAGAACAATTACCAAAATATTTAAACTCTCAAGTTAAATTATTGACAACAAGATGCATTATTATAGAAACAGAAAAATTGGCAAAGAAGACTCATGGTGCTCTTACTATACTGAAGCAATTTGGGATACATGAATGCAATCACAAAGAGCCTATAGGTGGATCCAACTGCATATTGTCTATGATTGGTAAAAAAAATGATAAACACTACATCTTGGCAACACAGGACCGTGATTTGCAAGATAAATTTCGAGAAAAGGCAGGTGTACCACTCCTGTACCTTCACAACAAGTGTCCTACACTGGAAAAGCCTTCTCCAGCAAGTTATGCCAAAGCTGGACAAAGCTTAGAAGGTAACCCACACATATTTATTACTGAAACACAAAGTGAGGCATTACAAACAATGAAAAAAGCTCTTGGAGTTGAAGAAAATGTAGAAGTACCTAAGATTCCTATCAGAAAGAAGAAACAACATAATCCAAATCCTTTGTCATGTAAAAAGAAGAAGAAAAAGCCAGGCAATAATATTAATAAAGCTAAAGATAAAATGAATGAAGGGAAGGCCAGGAGAAGAAAGAAGAAGCTGCCACAACATATGAAAGAGCAGTTAATGAGTGCTGTTAGTAATGGTTAATAAATATAATACCTAACAATATTTAGTTTTATTTTACTTTTTTAACCCTGGTAACTGAAGCTAAGCATTGAAGTTTATAAATTTTTGCTTATATCAAATTACAGATACTAGTTGAAATAATAATCAGTTTGAAATTCTTAGGCAGGCAGAGTAGTACTCTTTTTGTAGTTATTAATACCCTTGTAAATTTTAATAAAACGAGATAAACAGTCTATAATGTAATTTTATTTTATTTTAAAGAAAAAAATTCTATTACAAAATGTACGAAAACAGACTTAAAAGTTAGTCGATTGACCATTTTATTTGGTTTTGAAAGGCCACTGCAACTTCAATCTGTGACTGCCAAAAGTTAAGATGTGAACGAGCGGCAAGTTGGACAGGTATAGCGCGTGGAAGTGAGTGATTATGTCGTAACACTCCTCCGGCTCAAACACCTTCTGACCATCGGGAGAGTCCTAAGAATTAGAGCAATTGATAAGTATCTAGTTAATCTAGTTTCCTATTACATAATTTTAGTTGTTGAACACATTGACTGATGCTACATGCTGTCAGTTGGGCTCTCCAAAATTATACTAGGTACCTGTTTGAGCACTGTTGTAAAGTAGCTTCGGGGCAAAGAGACTGCCTTATTGGTGGAGTAATCACATGGGCGTCTGCTGAATGTGAAGTTCTGGGTTACTATGTAACGCTTTTCTTTAGGACACAATCAGCGGCTTTTAGCAATTGATTCATCTCCTATTACATGGGACATAAAGACATATCGACGAACTATGGGGATACAAGCTATGTTATGTTGACAAAAGGTTGGTACAAACTTCAATGGTATGGCGTATCATCATTTCCTTGAAATAGTTCCAAATAGCCACTGGCGACTGCCAATAGTACCACTTGAAGTAAACATGAGAGTCCATGTATAGAGTCAGGAATACGGACAGTTTGAAGGCGTTGAAGTCCCTCTGTGCAGCGTAGTCGATCGTCTCCATCAACAGGCTGATAAGGAAGTTCCTCTCGGATAAGCTGTAGTTGGCTATTATTTTCTTCTCAACGAGAAAGTTACCTGTATGAAATTGTATAATAATATTTTGTTTTTATAATAGTTTGTCATTACCATAATTAATACCTTAGCCACTAATGTAATATGTATATAAGTAAAAACAATGCTGCAGTATCAGTTATCACCATCATCATATCAACCGTTAGACGTCCGCGGCAGGACATAGGTTTCCTCCAAGGATCACCACGACGACCGGTCCCGCGCCGTAGTACTATCCCGTAATCGGGTTGTAGAGGTGTAATATAAGTGGTGTACAGGTTTTGACTGGAAGCGGGTCGGTTAGGAGCAAGACAAGTTATTTCTGAATGGTACCTAGCTGAATAAATTAAGTATCGCTAACAAATACTTTTAAAAAAAAACATGAACCGCCTCGATCATCTAGTGGTCTGCGAGCGACTGCCGAGCAAGAGGACATGGGTTAGATTCCAAAGTTGAGCAGTGTTATTGGGTTTTACATGGGACCTAACACATACCCCGGCGAAATATGTACAAGCACACCTCGCCTAACCCTTCGGGGACGACAGGCTTAATTGTATGTAGAATAAATAGTAATAAATACCTAAGAATTTTCTTAATCCTCGCTGCTTATCGGCGTCAGCGGCCGCAATCATGGCCACAGCGTCGTCTTCGTTCATAATTGTCCCTATTATTAGGCGCGGCCTCGGTTCAATACCCGGTTTCCTGAACGGAGGAGCATCGTTCTCCTTCAGGGAGTACAAGTAAGATGGAGCAGACACCTGCGGTTTTATGAGCGCTTCTGTTGATAATTGGATGATCGCTGGGGCCGAAACCGCTTTTATTTTAATCGATTCAATAATTGAGGACGTTGCTCTTGAACTTGTTCTAGAGTCGAGTATGGTGTCCATGATGGTTTAGAAATACGTATAAGTACTACGAGGCTTAATAATTGTATTATTAATACGCAGTAAGCAGGTACTTTGATAGCTGTTATTGACATAACATTTGTGCATTGTGATGTGTATTTTTGACATGACTTATTGATTTTATACCTTGTGCCTTAAAATCAATAATCGAAAGAGGTAGTGGTATAGATTAAGGGACTATCTCGGTAATATTTCGATAAGAGTACACAGAACAGAAAAATTCTGTTCCGTGGGAGAGTAGCACATTATTGTATTTTTTTAATACTTATATAGTAGCAAAAAGTTCTTAATAATTGAAGTTAAGCCTTGGCCGCTTCTGGAGCAACGCGAAAGCGAAAACTTTTTAAATAATAATAAAAAAAATGTAAAATACAAATTAAATTATTTATTAAATTCTTATCATACTATGCGCCTGTACATTCAATAGTGAGATATTACAGCCCAGGTAACATGTTTTCACACACTACACATTATACATATTTTCAACTCTTATTTAAATGAGGATAACGATATATTTAGTTTGTCTGCCTTCTTACGCGTGGTCGCTCTCTTAGGCTACCAATGGGCTAAGTAACTGCATTAAAATCAAGTCACCATTCGATTGAGAAACTAATTTGTTGACATACAAGAAGCAGTCTTCCTTTTGAATTTGTTATCTTATGATGAATCAAATCTACCAAATATCCAGTAATATGTTATAACATAACAATGTCAGTGGAAACGCCGGGAGGGGGCGCCCTAGAAGTACATACATCGGCCTAATTAGCGAACGCCTCCAAAGAGGTCAGGTGAGCGGTACTCATAACTGTTGGGCATGCATGACACTTAATAATGTGGACGACGCAAACGTGGTATACAGAGACCGTAGTGCGCGGCGCTCTCTAGTTTCTGCCTACCCCCATGGAAAGACGTGAGTGTATTCAGTGTAATAACTCATTCTAAGGAAGAAGCACGTCAACCGTTACCTTCTACTGGCAACCGCTTCTTCCGACTCCTGTTTGCTCTTAATATCTAGAGTGTTCCAGTATCTGGTGGCCACTTGTTGTTCAGCCTCAGAAGAATCCGATTCTGATGAAGACGAAGAAGAATCATCCGAATCACTACTGTCGCTACTTTCTTCCTTTGTTCGTTTCTTTTTGTTCCTCCTACTTGATTTTTCCTCATCACTGCTATCGTCATATTTATCTTTACTCTTTTTGTTGCTTTTATGTTTTTCTTTTCTTTCTTCTTTATCTTTGCTGCTTTTGTCTTTGTTTTTGAGTTTGACTTCTTTTTTCTTTGTAGGTCTTTCTTCAGATTCGTCTCTATTTCTGTTCTCTTTTCCGTTTTGTTTCTCATCCCCATTTTGATACCTTTGGCTGTCATTATCTCTTCTTTTAGATCTAGTATCATCTTCATCACTATTATTTCTTTGTCTATCCTTTTTATTCTTCTTTCTTGTACCTTCCCGCTCGCTTTCTTCTTTTGTATCTTTCTTTTTACTTCTAAGTTCATCAATTTCTTTGCCCCTTCTCTCTGCTGTATCTTTTTTATTCCTTCTTGAGTCATCCGCTTCATCCGCCCGCCCCTTGTCATCTCTACGTAACCTGTCCTCATCGACACGCCTTTCTCTACGTGATCTATCATTGTCATCCTCTCTGCGTCTTCTGTCATCATCTTTACGGTTTCTTTCATAGTCCTTGCCGTTTTCATCATCTTGGAATCGCCTATCATCATCTTTGCGATCTCTTTCATCAACTGTCCTTCTCTTATCGTCATCTCTTTCCCTGCCTTCGTCTCTACGACTTCTAATATCACTTCTTCGTTCCCTATCATCTTTATCTTCTTCCTTTCGTGACCTATCACCGTCTTTTCGTGCTCTGTCATAATCCTTACGTTCTCTTGTTTCTCTGTCGTCTTCTTTTCGATATCTACTTTCATCATCATCTCTACGACTTCTGTTATCCCTTCTTCTTTCTTTATCATCACCATCATCTTCTTTGTGTGATTTATCACTTGCATCTTTTCGTGTCCTGTCCTCTCTATGTTCTCTGGTTTCTCTTTCGTCTTCCCTGCGGTTTCTACTTTCATCATCATCTCTACGACTTCTGTTATCCCTTCTTCTTTCCCTATCATCACCAACATCATCTTTAAGCGATTCATCACTTGCATCTTTTCGAGTTCTGTCGTCTCTACGATCTCTGGTTTCTCTTTCGTCTACCCTGCGGTTTCTACTTTCATCATCATCTCTACGACTTCTATTATCCCTTCTTTTATCCCTATCATTACCATCATCTTCTTTCTGCGATTTATCACTTGCATCTTTTCGTGTTCTGTCGTCTCTACGTTCTCTTTCATCTTCCCTGCGGCTTCTACGGTCATCATCGTCTCTACGATTTCTAACATCATCTCTATGTGATCGTTCATCTCGACGATTTTTGCCTTCTTCTCTATGTGACCTTTCATCATCTCTTTCTAGCCTTTTATCATCTCTTGGACCTCTCTCATCATCTCTGCGGCTTCTGCCCTCATCTCTCTGTTGTCTATCATCGTCTTTGTAGCTTCTATTCTCGTCTCTTTGTCTGTCATCATTTCTACGACTTCTCTCTTCATTCCTACCATCTCTGTCAGAATCACCTCGAGCCCGACCTTCGTCTCGAGACCTTTCTTCATATCTCTTATCATCATTTTGTCTTCTTCTATCGTTTTCTCTGTAGTCTTTGCCTTCATTTTGCCGATCTCTATCATCACCGTTTCTATCGCGACGTCTATAATCACCATTATTCTGATCATATCCGTCATCTCTTCGTCTGTCGTCTCCATTTCTTTGGCCCATTCTATCTCTGTTATCATTTCTCCTGAAGTCTCTTGGTCTGGCAAAGTTATCTCTATCGTGATTATTGTCCATCCTCCTAGCATCTTTTCCATAGGTATCATAGAAACCATCATGGCCCCATCTTTCCACAGGTTTTTCAGCTTCATCCTCAGGTGATTTAGGCTCATGTTCTTTCTTTTTATCCTTTTTAGATTTTGACTTCTCCTTTTTCTTTTTTCCACTCTTACCACTTTCTGCATCTGAAAGCAACATTACATAATAAATTGTTTATTTCAAATTAATACAATTTGTAACCCAGGGCTCATTTTGCACAAGTATCTGGTAACACAGATCTATTCACATTCAGGTGAACTCACCGCTAGAGCTGTCACTGGAAGACGACGAATCATGTGAGCTACTAGAGCTAGATGAATCTGAACTGGATTCCGAGCTAGACTCGCTGTTCAAATTGATTTCCGCGATCGGCGCTGGCACGTTCTGAAATGTGAATTAAAATATAAGATTATACCATAACATTTACATTATACTTAAAAATACCAGCCTACAATCATATTTCAAATCCAACATTTAATATTGAACTAGAAATGTATAGATTTGATGTGAATAAACGTATCCTACTAATATTATAAACGCGAAAGTTTGTAAGTATGGATGTTTGTTACTCTTTCACGCAAAAACCGCTTAACAGATTTGAATGAAATTTAGCAGACATATAGTTTAATACCTGGATTAACACATAGGCTACTTTTTATCTATATACCATGCGGGCAAAGCCGCGGGAGGCAGCTAGTCAGTCTATAAAAATTTGCATCACCATGATGGTTAACAAACAATGTAAAGCGCCTTTTTATGACAAAAACGTAACTGAAATGTGGCGTCCATTAAAAGCTACCCATAATTTAAATATCAGCTCACATGAGGCACTAAGGCATCAACCTTTCTGGCAGCAAAAACAGGATACAAACCCAAACTCCTACTGAGAATTTAACCAATAAAACTTTGTTCAGCCTATGGGTATTGAATACAGGACATAATGCTTGTGCTTGTGACCAGTAGGTTAGATCCATAAGAATTATTTAGTAATAATTTGTAAGCCTAATTAATATAGTAAAATAATAACCTTCGGCATTTGTTTCAGATGTTCTCGCAACTCGTCCGTCAAACCTCCTAGACCGATAGACGTAAAGAAATTGATAGAGAACCTCGTGTTCTTAGGGTTGTCACGAGGAAAGATACCCGAGAATGCGGTCTGCAGGGTCCTGAAACAAAAGAAATGGAGGCCATTAAATGGGGTGCTTAATATCTGTATATAGTTGATGCTAAAATAGGTTATTTTAACCTTTACAAACTCAAACACTCAGAAACGGTACAACTTCTTGTAGCCTATGTAAATAGACAACCGCCACATAACATTTAGTATATTTATGAAAAAAATTGTTTAAAATATATCAAGTCAAAAAAGTTCAATTCGAGTGTACTGATGAAATTATCATTTCATTTATTGGTGTCATAAAAAAGTACTATAAATTAAAATATTTTTATCAGAAATACAAACAATAGCAATATAGACTGTATTAACTCACGGGTCTTTCAGCCGGTCATTCAGTTTCTTCAGCCCCATATACTCAGCAAGCTCTTGGAATAAGATCTTAATGTAAATACGACTAGAACTTGTAGTATCTTCCTCATTTAGTTTAACACACTCTAGAACCTCCCAGCTAATGGAATCAGTGAACAGCAAATGAGCAAAGAACTTGCTGACATTCCTTAGTCTGTTTGTATCCAATCTGTGTGCTGTGCCATAAGAATCTTTGAATATTTCTTCAAAAGGACTGATGTATATCCGGTTTATGTTACAGAATCTTTGTGCTAGAAGTCCGTAGAACTTTTCATACGTCCGCTGTTCAGCACAGCAGTCCAGAAACATGTGACAGAGTTCCTCTTCTTGTCCAGGTTTCAATTGCATCTTCATGAGTTTATGTGCACACTCCTCAAAATCTAAACTGGAATTTATAGTTAAATATATTGTTCTACGTAATGCTACAAGGTTTGTTTCTGTATTGTCTATGATAGTGACTTCTTTCTGGGCTTCCTGTTCTTCATCATCATCAGATTCTTCACTGCCACTTTCTCCAGAACCATCTTCTTCACCAGACTCGGCGTCAGAGCCTAGGATCTCCTTACTCAATGTTTTGTACTTTTGCTCATTCTCCTCATATTTGTCATCAAATTTAAAGACATCTAGAAAATAAAAGGAAAAGTATAAGTATTACTTACATATATTTTACAATATCATAAATTTCACCCATGACACTACTTAAGATAATTAGCAGTTTCATCTCTAAAACTCAGAAATACACACATCAAAAAGGATATTGTTCAGATTACTAAAATATTACATAAATAGAATACTTACTCAGAATGTCCTGTGCGTCTGTTGCCTCATCCAACATCATTAGGTGAGTGAACTGCTCTTCTTCAGGCACCAGCTCCAACTCCTCAATCAATGCTGGATGATCTTTGAAACCATCTTTCCACACTTGGAACATGACTTCAATCATGTACTGAACCCTCTTATCTAACTGCCCCTCATGTAGGATGTTTCGTAACATCTCAAATATTGCATTTACACCTTTTGACGATACTTCAGTCAGCTTCTGCCCACATTCCTTAAGAAAGGCTATAGCTACCTCCACAGAGTCATCAGTTGGGGACTCAACAAGTAGTGTGAGAAGCTCTAAAGCAAGAATTTCATGAGCCACTCTCTGGTTGACTAAATGAGCTATGAATGATGCAGATGATATACAAATAGGTTTATCATTACGTTTGAAACCTCTTTTGAATTGGATCATTAACCTCTTGAGTAACAACTCACCAATGTTCGGAAAACGAGAATTGACTGCAGCGACTAGTGCAGCATAAACATTTGTAAATGTTGGTGAGGCTGCTTGTGCCTGTATAACAGATCGGCATAACAAACCTCTACCCCGGACTATATTTTCCTTCAACAGTTCTTTTATAATGATACCAATATTTCCAACGTTAATCTTGTTGATATGACCATGTATTGACTTCTTCAAAGCTTCCCATGCAAGTCTTTGATATGCTATTGAACTTTTATCTGTAATTTGTGCCTGCATCATTCTCAGACGTGCAGGCGGTATGTAAGCACCCCCAGTTCTGGTGTTCAACATGTCTGTGTCTTTGGCACGTCGAGTTGGTGGTGGCGCGTCCTTTTTTACTTCGGGCTCTCTTCTACGCGATTGTTTTTCTTCTTTTACAGGACCATCTGCTGATGGCGAATTAGAATGCCTGCGTTTCCTTCTGTAGTCTTTCTCGCGACGTTCAGCAGGTGATCTAGACCTGGACCGTGCTTTCTTTGATTTCTTTTCCCTGTGTCTCTCTTCGCCATCACTGTTGCTATCTTTCTTCCGCTTACCATCTTTATTTGAATCCATTTTGTATGAATAACACTTTCAAGAACTAAGCAACTAATCGTGCAATTCGTACATTAAAACGTAATGCAGAGAAAATGAACTGATGTGAGTTTAAAATCAACAACTACGTGCAAATTGAGAATAAACACGATGTCGCGGCCATTTTTATTTTGACAGTTTTAACTTTTTTATTATCGTTGATCCCTTCTTGTTTTTTGACATTTTACTATACTTAGGTATCGTACTTTTAGCTAGCATGGTATGGTAAACTTCTGTTTAAATGCTGTTGGACTATACTTGCGGGACGGCATCATGAACCATGGCTGTTTTGACTCAGTAAAAAATAACTAGATTTCATAATATGTAAACTAGTTATTTATTACTGTTTTATTTTTTACTCAATTCCTGTTTTTTAGTTGCTATATAATTTATATTTACTTTATTATTAATAATAATTGATGAAAATAATAGGAATTAAACACATACATGTGTTTTTAACTTTATTATTTACTTTATTATTATTAATAATAAAGTAAATATAAATTATAAAGCAATTAAAAAACAGGAATTGAGCGCCAATCAGATACATAATCTAAAATTAGACAAGTAATTATGTTGCTAAAACTTGTTCATTTTCGGGAAATAAAACTGTAATTTATATTCTATATTCTATTTATATATGAGTACAAAAATACTTATAAGGAAATCTATTTTATAGATAAATATGGTATTCAGTTTTTTTTATCTAACTTATTGTCAATAACGTGTAAATAACGAAGTATTTTCTCAAAATCTCTTTTAAAAATCTTTGTATTCGATATTTAATAGAATCTGGTTAACTAGAAATATTTTTCCTATAATTTGCAATTTCTACCGACGACGACCTATGTGGTCTAGTGGTTCGAGTACCGGACCGCTGATCACGGGGTCGTGGGTTCGATTCCCACGGGACACAAATATTTATGTGATGAATATAAGTGCTTGTGTTCGTCTGGGTGTTTCCTATGTATTATAAGTATGTATTTACAAAAAAAAAAGTATATAAGTATTATATCCATTGTCTAGTACCCATATTACAAGCTCTGCTTAGTTTGGGACTAGATGGTGCTGTGTAAAAATGTCCCTGAATATTTATTTATTTAATTTATGTTTTTATCGAAATGGTTTTTTTAAATATTTTTCTACGCAGACTTGAAAATCAGCATTGAAAATCATTATTCTATATTTAGGCGATCCACACACTGCCCCGCAGCCAGCTCCGGGATGCATGGCGACTGAGCCACTTATGTGGGTGCGGGAGTGCAGATCTGCATCATCGTGCAGATTTCTCCGCATAAATGTGCAGATTTCTCCGTACATTGAGAGGTTTTTTATAGGATGCTGAGTTATATTATTATCTGCTCATTTGTGTATAATCAATTTAGAAGAAATCGGGTCTCTATAAGATATAAGGTACATCCTTTTTTACGAAATTGTTCCAAATTGTTTCACGACCTGCGATTTCGAATATTAATTACTAATCGAGTGATATTGAGATCCATTTCGAAATAGTACGTCTGTCTCTATCAAAATCATAATACTGCAGATTACGTGTTTCTCCGCATGTAAACGCGTGATCTGCAACCCCGCGCGTGAATGCGTTTTTGGTGTATTGCACAGTGCGTGTTTTTTATACAAACGGAGGTAGTTGCGAACAACGTAAGATCACGCACTCCCGCGCCACGTTGCATGTTGCGGGGCAATGTGTGGATCGTTTTATGGTCACTTTAAGCACTGTAAGCGATATTAAACAGATTTTTTGTATAGTTGTAATTATATACTATAAATTACCATGGTAACGTACGAGTCAAATGAAATAATGATTAACCTTAACAATTTTAATTTAAGGATAGTTTAGGGATTATTCCATAAACAATCAGTTGATGTTTCATTTAAAAATGACGTATATTAGAACCATAGATATTGGTTTTTTTGTGAAATGAAACGTCTCGCTCGCTCTCTCGCTTCCATGTTTGTTCGTGGTCATTTTGCATTTCTGTGCTAGATTTTCCAGTTTAGCATTTAAAATTAATGATATTATTCATTAAAGTGTGTAATTAATGATATTTTCGGCGTCACGGCGACCTCTTGAGGATCTGTCGCCCGAGAAAAAGTGCAAAACAGCAGTATAATAACAGGGAGGGTACGTCTTTCATATCCTAATAATCAAGTAAATGCGTCATTTTATTGAATATCGTAGAGTGTTCATGAAATGAGAAGTTTAGGTGTATTGTACGACAAAGTAGTTGAAAGAGCAAGTGATCCAACGCGTAGACGACTACGTACGTTGAGTGATTTTATGACATACAGCTGATTCCGATGAGGGCGTCTATAGGTAATTTTTTAATCGCTCGAGTCGAAGGAAACGCTGTGTTACGAGCATAAGCGGTTAGTCATCATCACAACAGACACGTTTCTGGTGCACGACAGATAAATTGATCGAGAAATTATTTTATGTAGGTCCGGCGTACTGCGCCGAATAGAGGCTGATAAAGTGTCATTGTTATACCTTTTGTTTCTTTGTGATTTCGCGACGATACGGACGTGGAGATAACAATTTCTTGTTTACCGTTTTTAAGCCAGTCTTTATTGCAGTGACTGTTCGAGTTATCAAACCTTGGTTTGATAAAAAAAAACAACTGATTGTTTTTTTTTTCTATGTGCATGGGTGATTGATCATTAGTTTTAGTAGTAATTAAAAGCATAGTAAATGGTGTCCAATTGTGTTTTTGTAGGACTTCTATCTGGTGAGTACTGAATACTAAGACACATTATTTAAATCTATTCACATGTCCTTCATGCATTAGGTAACCATGTTAGCATGCAGAAACCTACATATCAGAAATCTATAACATTACACATTATCTTTCCTAGAACATAATTTACTCATGAGTTTGAAGTAACAGATACAAAAGGGAAGTAAAATTATTATTTGTCATAGTAACTACTTTCAAGTTTTGACTTAAATAAAGTTATGACCAAGACAAAATGATTCATCCACAACTTATGACAAAAAAGACACAACAGTAATACTGATTAAAACTTAATTAGTCAATGCCTGTGTAAGATTTGAGGATTATTACAAATATGTATAATCACTAATGAGTATAGGTTGCGATAAAATTAAAAGGTTAGTTATTTTAATTTTTACATGTAAATAATTTAGTTTCTTCTAATTTTAACCTATATTATAATTTGCATAATTATATCTAAACTGTATAATAACATGATTTGAATGAGTATCTCACAAAATGTTTATTATTAGATTATATTAAAAAAAATAAAAACTAAAAATATCATTCTTTTTTTAAATATCTGATACCAATCATGTATCTTTTGGGAATTTGACAGAAGACTTATTACTAAATGGCATTCTAAGTTAGTTTATACCCTACCCTTACCTTATATGGTTTAAACATAAAAATTAAAAGTTTGCACAATTTACTTAATATAATATAATGTAATTGTGCAGCACTAAAATATAAAATAGTATTAGCAATATTTTTCCAAACATAGGGAATGACATGCATAATAATATGCACTTAATAATGATAAACAAAGAGGTCAAATATACATGTGTTCTAATATTGACTGTTTATATAACAAGACTATAAAGACATAATGTTATGCAATAAATGTAAACTATATATCTAGAAGTTGAAATCACAATTTGATTAGTAATCAATGTTTAAAACTTGCAAATCAAGTTAGAAATCAGTTGACATCTATGACTTGAAGAAATGTTATGCCACACAAAGATGATTTTAATTAAACAATGTAATCAGGTAGGATAAAAACATATTTGTGAAAAACTAAATAAAATGACTAAATATGCCAAAGATTGTGTTTAAAAAAAAGTTTGTTTATGAAGTCATTATTTGGAAACCTTTAAATATCTTTACTATACCCAGCTAAATGCTTAGATACACTCCATTATAAGTGCCTGTATATATTAATTACTGATTTGGATATTGATACTCTTAGTAAGAGAAGAATACCAGCTTTTACACAGTAGGACAATTTTTCCCAGTTTTATTGATTGCAAGTTGCATTGTACAAAATTGTTAGGTAGTCAATTTATATCAAAGCAACAATTTCTTATAATTTTTATCTTTATTGATAAAGTTGAAAATAACAACTTCATGTCAATAGGTTTTTATATTAATTAATTGTGTTTGTTGTATGTAGTGATCATAGTACGTGGGATTTTATGCCTACCCTCATCGGTAAAAAGCATGATAATATGTGATGTATTATTTTAATACAAATCTATCAATGTTATAATTTTTATTGACAATAAAAAATCTTTCCTAAAAGTAGTTTAACTTTATAATAATAGTTTTATCTTTTTGTGTAAGGATCAGTTCACACCCCAATGCGATGCGTGTTGACAATGTGCATGCTTTCTTTACATATTATTAAAGCCAGACACGCTGGGTCACGAGCTGTTTTCCATGTTGTTATAGTCAATATTGAAAGTGCGTAGATCATTGTAGAAACCAAAAACCGCTACTAGGTAACCAGTAGTAGGATTTCATGAAGGTTTTAAAAAAGCCTGAGCAAGATGCCCACCATTGCTCATCATGCTTTTTTAAAACCTTGGAGGTGGCAATCAAATTTACGGCCTGCCGGGCAGAAAAGAACTGAATTTGCCTCTGGTGTTGCAAACATCGCTTATGCTTAATGGTTAGCAGTTACTGCAACACCAAAGGTTATGTCAGCACTTTTCTGTTATGGTGAATCTTTGAACAGTAACTTGACTGTTTCCTTTAAAGGTCAAACATTTTTGTGTCTGTTCTACACTCTTTTGACTCTCTCTTTTTTTCTTTGTACAATTAGTGTCAGTGGGGCATTATTCGATAAATAATTCTCACTATCTTACGAATGCGATGTTGTTATTGTTTTTGTGAGAAAGAGCACAGTAATCTAAAGTCATTGACTTTACTTTCTTTCTTTGTGTTTTTTTTTATTGTGTATCCTTGTTCTGAGGTTGTTTGTTTAGCTTTCTGATTCTGTCTTTTTGATATGATAAACCAATGATAAAACATTACAATTTAAAATATTGTGTAGAAGTCCACATAGGTTGTGCCTGTTGGATAATTACAGAGTGAGTACCTAATTAATAGTGACTAAGTACTTTTTATGATTAGAATTTCTGTAGAAGCATTATTAGGTGTTCTTTCCAACATTACAAGAATAAGTATTCATGCAACATTATAAGTTATGTTAAAAGTAAAAGAATCCAGAAATCGAATCTTCGCCCTCTGATTGGGTCACTGGACACTTGCCAACTAAGCTAACCCTTTTATCTTATATCTCTACCTATGACGTAAAATTTTGTTTCCACATTCGACGTCTATTAGTTACAACCAACACCAATACTTACTTAATAATTGCTTCAAACAATAAAACATATTCAATCTTCGCGACGTCGCATTTTGAAATCATTTTTTACATAGTCTCTTGCAGTAGATACTATTATGTCTGGACTTTAAAAGAGGCCAAAATTCTGTTTATTTGTTTCGGTGTTTCTTCTCAGAGTGACTTGTAAAAGTGACCCTAAAAGGATTTACGTACTTACTGAAATAAATACATCATCGACTAATTGAATGCAGGCAGTGAGGTTAACAGACATAAAAACACTGTGATGTGTGAATACGGCAACGTATTAATTGCAGCACGTGTTTTTGGGCTGTGTACTATTGTCATGAGTTAAGTAGTAGTAGATATGATAAGACTAACACAACTACTGAAGTGTCGTATGTGTGTAACAAGCAAGGATTCATTAAAAAAAAATACGCTAGGGACGCCACGTGAGTGTAAATTTAAGGAAAATAATTCTCTCGAAAAAAAACCGCGGCAAGATTAGAACTGGACCAAATTGAAATTATCACACGAAAAGGACCAGCTTTCAAATAAAAAAGAATTATCCAAATCGGTTCACCCAGTCCAAGGTAACAAACATATTATGGTTACATAATTATGTTTGTTACCTATATACATATGGATACATAGGTTGTTGATAGTTTTGCTTCAACTTCTTTCAACCCAGTTCTTGAGTATGTTTTTTACTTTACCCTATCAGGCATAACCCGGCCACAAATTCAGAATCGGAGCTATTACTGACAATTTAAATAAGAACCCCATTAATACTTTGCTCGACATAGGCATCGAACTTGGGACCTCTAGAGTAATGATGCAGCTTTTTTGTAATTCCAATAGAAATAAAGTAAAAACGCAACATAGAAAGAATGGGAAAGATAGGTTAACTTGATATGTAGCGGTGTATGCGATACTAGCTGATTCCCGCGAATTCGTCCGCGTGCAATTTAACTAAAAAAATAAAAGTTTCATATTAATTTTGCACCCCTGTTTACCCCCTTAGGGGGTGAATTTTCAAAAATCCTTTCTTAGCTAATGCCTACTTCATAAAATCTGCATGCCAAATTTCAGCCCGATCCGTCCAGTGGTTTGGGCTGTGCGTTCATAGATCACTATGTCAGTCAGTCAGTCACCTTTGAGTTCCTATTTAGATTCAGAAATCTTCTTACGCTTGTCCAGAAAACATTTTCGCCACTGTTGGTCCTGGTAATTTTCATGCAAACGTTTGAAGGTCAGCAGCTTAATGTGAGCTGTTACCGGTCAAGGACATAGCTTATTAAACTGTAAAAATGTGGTACGTAATGTCTTCGAAAGACCTTTGTAAATGTTTTGAGTCAGTTACTGGATTTACAAGGCTCTAATTAGTTTTGGCGATGTCTGATATGGGCAACAACAGCTCTTAAAAGATAAATAAATATGTATATCTAAATCCTTTTTTATCCAATAAGATAATGACAATTTCTGAACGACAAATTCCTGTGGTACAAACTGACCTCGTTGTTCTAAAATAAAACCAACTTGACGGTATTGATAACTTTAATTTACTTGCGCGCTCATAGTACTATAAATAACTCCAATATCTACTGGAAGTCGATAAAACATACTGACAGCATACAATTCCACAGGCGATGGCGACAAACAGGAGCGGTGCTGCACAGCGGCCGAACGGCGCTCCACAAACGAAAGTATGCCAGTTCAAGCTGGTTCTCCTCGGCGAGTCAGCAGTGGGCAAGTCTTCTCTGGTGCTTCGCTTCGTGAAGGGGCAATTCCACGAGTACCAGGAGAGCACGATCGGCGCCGCTTTTCTCACGCAGACCGTCTGTCTCGATGACACCACCGTCAAGTTTGAAATTTGGGATACAGCGGGGCAAGAAAGGTAGGTCTTGTTAAGTTGTATCAACACTTACAGTTTCTATGGCCAAAGAAACCTTTTTCTTCGTCCTTCAAAAGGAAAAGAGTCCCTCCGGAAAACAGATCAGGGTGTGTACGATTTTCAGTTAACTAAAGCCACCTCGGTGGTCACTATCAGCACATAAATGAAGGTGCAGTATTAAGAGACCAACTCCGTAATCTCTTGTGCAACTTCGTGAAGGCACGTGTCTGGGGAGACTAAAGGGGTTTTCCCCAATGGTCAAAGCAATCTACATACTGCTTACTACATACATACTGTTTGCACACGCGTAAATGTGTGCGTGAACTGTGGACTCAGTGAGGTATTTGACGTTAAGAAGAGTAGTTGTTCTGTACGTAATACTATTTGTTACTCTGCGCCCCAGTGGGATCTTTAATATATTCATTTGGCGCTCACGAATTGTGGTCTAGTGACAGATAGAATACCTACATTGGTGCGAGGCAAGCACGATCATTCCTGCTTCAAAAAAAAATGTTATTTTTCGCAGCCATCCACCAATAGTCGCTTTGACTGATCAAAAAGTCTATAAATAAGGGCAACAACCAAAAAATCCCCCTTAGTTATTAGCTATCAGTTACATTGTAACAGTAATAAAACACTACAAGTTATCGGAACAGTAAATACTAACTTAAGGAAAATACTAAGACAATTAATGGAATTTACAAGACATAAATAGGCCTTGAATTTCAACTAGGGAAATATACTCCTTACTAAGTAAAATGCTAGCAAAAAAATTCTGCTTTATCAAGGAAATTTGTGCCTAGTATCTGGAATATTACCAGATTCCTTCTAACTAAGAAGACCGCTCATATTCATGGTCTTGGCCAAGAACTAAGGTTAAGATCTTAGGCCTTTCGCATATCATCGAGTTAATTATTCCGATCTCTGCTTATAATTCAGAATGACAGTTTGTATGCTTCTTTACAACGTTTACAGAAATACATTTAAGGTAAATTGAGTATACTCGTGACAAGTTCAGTTTGGGTTTTTCGATTAAAATAGCTTTAGTAAATCCTTGTCGCAAGGGCAAACACTTTGATTTGACGACCTAATTAGTCCAGCGGTAGTTAACGCTGCCTTCTGTGCTATGGGTTCCGGGTTCGAATCCCGGTAGGGACAAATGTTTGTGTGATGAGCATAAGCATGGATGTATCTATGTATAATATGTATGTATTTACAACAAAAAAAAGTATACAACCAACTAGTAGTATGTAGTATATCAACCGACTAGTATCCGTAACACAAGCCTCGTTGCTTAGCTCGGAACTAGATGGCGCTGTGTCATAATATCCAGGAATATTTATTTATTTATTTATTACCTGTAGATTTATAAAAAAAAAACAATCTTAGCATACAACAATGGACCCCGTACTTAACACGTTCGCTGACAGTGAGCACTTACCCTGACATCACAAGGAGGTAGCCAGACATTGGCAGTCCATTGACTGCCAATGCTCGTAAAAAAAAATTACCTTGTCCTTTGATGTACTGTCATAACGCAATATTTTTATTTCCCGCCTAACCACGTAGTATCAACTAGACCAGCTAGTATCTTCTTAATTTGTTGTTCCAGGTATCACAGTCTAGCGCCAATGTACTACAGGGGTGCGCAAGCGGCGATCGTCGTATACGATATTACTAATCAGGTAAATACTTTTTATCTACATAACAACAACAATGATTTTCTGTGGGCGGGCGTAAATGCCCATTTTCAAGTTTATTTTATTACAGTTCATCAATCACATATATTTTAGTACTAAATGATATTTTAGTATTATCTTAAACTGTGTCCCGCGGTATCAACCGATCGGTATCCTGAAGGTGATATTAAATATCCTATATTCTTCCTCAAGAATTGAAGTCTGTAATATTTTAAATCCGACTGGTCATTTCAGAGATTAGCACGTCCATACACACAAACTCTTTAGACTTATTATATTAATATTGATAAAAACAATATTGCATCAGTTTGTTGGGCTTTTATATTTGATACCAAAATGTCTCAACAGAAACCTTATGTAACCTATTTCTAGTCACATTGTTGCTTGTGCCATATATGTTAAAAGTCCAGCTTAGTTGCTCTATGTACGTGGCATAACTGGCTCTAAATTACGAAGCGTAAAACAAACAAAGCCTAGGCTCCGCTACTAGATGAGCTACGATTACGAGAGTGTCCTTATGTATGTACACCCGTATATTGAATGACCGTGGATGTATCCAGTTCAAGTTTAACATCGATTCGACTCGGATTGTAACGACGTAGATTTATAGCAAGAATGTTAATATAATGAATACTTGTAATTTTTGCGCATTGAGATCATAACCTGGCTAATACATACAAATAGCTTTTAAATAGCATAAACTCATTGTGCCAACCTCTACAGTATGTTCTGACACTAAAGTCAAAGATATTAAATGTCCACACATGTTCTGACTACGTGAACAAAATTATTTCTTATACTTACGCGAATTGAAATGTAAGTCAGCAGTTTGTGAACACCATTACATCAGGTTTGAGAAACCACAAAACCGATTTCTGCCCAAGATGATTCGTGACCCTATTAATATTAAAGAATACTCATATTTCAATGTAGAAGATGCTTAGATCCCTATCATCTATTAAATCCAAGTAAAATACTGCACGGCCAAAGAATATTGTGAGATTGAGCTGTATAAATAGGATTGTCAGTTATTAACAAAAATGTAGACTACCTGTTAGTAATCATAACAAGACAAGCAACAAGTCACTGTTTGTGACTATGGATGCTGTAAAGGATCGGGAACGACAGGATTAAATAATATCAATTTATCGAGATAAAATCATTAAAAAATAGTTTAACGTGAACAAGTCTTGTGAGAGCTGTAGTTGCCTAGCGGTGTGACCAGTGGACTGAGATGTCAGAGGTCTCGAGTTGGAACCCAAGGCACGCACCACTGACTTATCGGACGTTATGTGCGTATATATCACATGCTCAAACGGTGAAGGAAAACATCGTGAGGAAAACCTGCATGCTTGAGAGAATTCTCGATGGCATGTAAAGTCTGCCAACCCGCAGTAGGCTAGCGTGGTGGACTATAGCCTAATCCCTCTCAATTGAGAGGAGACCCGTGCCCAGCAGTGGGACATTAATGGGTTGTTGATGATGAAGTCTTGTGAATAGCGATTCTCAGAGGGTCAGAAAATTTCTACAAGCGAAAATTGGCAATGGCAGAAATGCTTAGACGCGTGACCTTACCTAGTTAAAAAAAGACAGCTGAAACATCTCGATAATGATGTCAGAAAAGTGTGTCAATATCGCACAACAATAGTGAAATAACAATTTCGCAACTGCTAATGAAGTGACACTGCTACGTCCGATAGTACGGTACAATTCGTGTCCCCACATGGTCAACATGATGGTCAGTGGGCAAAGGCCGTCCATGTTTGCACATCACTTAGCAGTACACTGTAACAGTTTTTGATGATCCGCAAAGGTTTTCGTTCACTGTAGTGTAATGTGAATATAGAAATGGAAATTAAACAATATTATGGGGTGGTTTATAAATAAATCACATTATCTCATTCTCGATAACTGGTCACTACAATTTATTGTTTTCGTGATATTTTAAGTCGGACACGAGTTATAAGTACTCAAGTATAAGTCATAAGTTTTCGCCCAAGTCTCGGCAAGTGATCTACGTTATCAAATATTTTTGTAATTTAATTGTAACCTTATAATCTTAGTTTATAGGGTGTATATTATATATACCGCTAAAGTTTGTTTTCTACTTTTATAATCTAAAATCTTATATTTACATAATGGGTTGCACCTAGCACGCACAACGCAAACGTTCTACTACTCTGTATAGGATATCTTAGTACGAATTAAGGTATATGTGTTTATTACTCGTTTACTCAGTAGTAGTTCAGTCAATTACTCATGATTAAACCGACTTGAGGTATTCAGATTGGGCAGGAAGTTTTATATTTGAATGTCTGTGTCCTTCACGGTGACAAATATCAGATACTTTATTACTGATATCAAATATACATATAAATATGTTGTTATTACTGTCATTCTACTGCTAGGTGGGTTCTTTTAAGTTATCAGATTTGGTCATAGACCAAAAATTGCATGGCCATGATTACTGGTACTGCAGGTTTTATTAACTTGAGTGACGTCAATTCGTTCCTACTTTGGTTATGTTAATGAGAATCTACCAAATCTGATCGTAGTATACAATGAAATGAATGAGAAAACCCAAGGGCCTCGTCTTAATTATAGAAGTCAAGCGATTTCATTGGTTTAGTTGAGATAAAGCGCAGTTTAAAGCTATTCTTTTTCCTAATGAATAATAGCAGCTTCTAGTGAAATATAATAATAGGAATTATAAATAAATAGTCTCATAAACAATGTTGTCAAAGATAATTACACGGATGACGAAAAGTAATGATTCTTACTGACTGTTTTTCTTTGAACAATTTTACGAGTTACTCTTTCAATTTCTTACGAATGTCTAGAGCTGAGATTTTACCTTGTAATAGTTATAAACAAAGTACTTCGTATTTATGTTATTCAATATTTCGATGGTTTCATTATTAAATTTAAATATAGGTGCATAAATTTATGCATCTACAAATTAATGACGTCTCGACATTAATTAATTAATAATCCTGACGTCAGTAGCTCAATATGTGTGTAATTATAGCTATATCTTACAATTGCGCGAATACTAGTCATTGAAACAAAACCACTTTTTACGGACTTGTCGCGATAACGCCTGTAAAAAGTAGTTTAATTTTAATGTGAGTAAATACTTCCTTCTTACGCTCATATTTTTATCTTATTTATTTTGTGTGATACTATTTAGCTTGTAGACATTTATAAGTGAAGTACCAGAAGGTTTACTTCGCTTTACTGTTCCTATTTAATGTTTTTTTCTCCAATATGTGGTTACTTGTGTTCACTAGGGGAGGCCTACGTCCAGCAGTGGACGAATATAGGCTGGTGATGATGTGGACTTTTATATGTCGATCGAGCCCACTCCAAACAATTGCGACATATTATTTATCAGTACCAATATAAACCACCAGTGTAACAGTATAAACCAGTTAGACATTACATTGTAACACTTCAACTAAATACTCTAACACTGATATCGATTGAAGATTCTTTCTTAAAAAAATCCAATCCTATTTTATCGATAGTTACACGCTAGTGGGCGGAATCCTTTAGCGTCACTGAAGCGATAAATATGAAAACTATGTTAATGGGATTATTTCACGTTTAACTGTGCTATTTTTAATTTATTAACGTCATAAGCAGGTTGACATAAACAAGACAATAATTTAATTTATTTGATATATAATGTAATTAGAATGTAATTTAAATAAAGCCCAATGTCCATTAAATACAGCTAAATATAATCCCAACGAAATAAGATGTTTAGTGGACAAAACTGCATGGATTACAGTTCATTAGTTTAGAAATTACAATGCCACAGACTAATAATCTTTACTCTCTTTAAAAAAGGGCTGGGATGTCTAGATATTCGAATAAACCAATCTCGGAGTTCCATTTATTAATAATAAAATATTGCGTATAAATAAAATTATTGTAAACAAAAAGTAAGACCATAGTTAAAGAAATGCAACTTTATTATCATTCTGATAAGGATGTTTATCAGATAACGAGACAATTACACGACACGACCCCTCGTCGTGCTTCGTCGAATGTACTTCTTCTACAGTTCATGGGCGCCTAGTATTTCTTTATGAAGCCAGATTTTATATATCATACATCTCGTCATGCACGCGCGCCGGTTATGAGTACAGCATACCTGACCTTTTTGAAGGAGTTCACCAATTAGGACGGTGTATGTCCTTCTAGGGCGCCCCCTCCCGGCGTTTCCACTAACATTCGTCTTATAAATTCCTTTCGTCAGTCACCTATCATTCATCCTTTCAACATGCCCAAACCATCTCAGTACATTCTTCTCAATTTTTGTCACTACGTCGTCTATATTGGTTTTCTAGCTAGATTTTGCCAGCGACTTTGTCTAGATAAATTTAGCAACATTATCGAATCTGCTTTCGCGTTAATCTTTTAATTAATTAGCCACTCCCTTTGCGCTCTTTTTAAGGGATGATTTCCGCGACAAAAACTACCATGTCTTTCCCCTGGACTCAAACTTCCTCCATCTGAAATTCATCTATCAGACACGTACTGTCGCATTTATAAAATTAGTATGGGTTACACTTACGCAAATATTTATATACTTTTTACGGATTTATCTCTTCGATCCTCTACACTCTACAGCATCCGTCGTTTTTCATTTCAATGTCATTCAATGCCATCCGTTTCAATGTCTACTATAATACGTCAATGACTCATCATCATATCAGACAAGGGACGTTCAATGTGTCACAAAGGCGTCTAGTATTTAGACAGCTTCTTTCCTATTTTTAACCGACTTCCACAAGGAGGAGGTTATCAATTCGACTGTTTTTTTTTGTTAAGAAATATCCTTTAATCAAATATATAAGTAATTGTTTGCGATGTTATTGCTACAGCTTAACAGCTTGTCCGTTCTTATAGAGACGGTAGCACACTTAATGTAATTTCATAGCAATAGCATTCTTTATATTCAGTATTGATATCAAATAATGTTCAAAGAGAAAATTGGAATAAGCTTATACACATCAGCGGTGGGCGATAGGCCGATTTGATTGATTGAATCAATCGTAATCTATTTTCGAGAATCCGTTAGACATAACACCATTAT